>OZ025293.1:85569705-86949520 GCA_964019185.1 Maratus speculifer
AACTTTAAAAAACCCTCTGCGAATATTATCATAGGCTGTTATAATTCGTAAATCAATAGTAAACAGAATTCTCAAGGCGAAAAAAGTTTTGGAACGTATTTCATCCACCAAGTCTAATAGAAAAAAAATCGACAGAATACGATTTTGTTTGCAGCATCTTCAAGCTAAAGGATATTTTTCAGAAATGTTAGAATGAATTGTTTGAAAATGAATTTAAGATTGATTAGCTTGAAGGTAGTTTTATGTGATTACTGTTTAAAAAATCTTTGCAAATTGGGGCGTGGCTTAGTAGCAAGTGAAACGGGATTTTTTAAACTGATTCAATACTGATTTATGGAATGATGTGGGGAATGCTTGGTAAGTAAATTTTGTAGATTGATAGTAAAGCTCTCTCAAAAACATTAAAACAGAAACATGAAATCATAAATATCAATAATCAGAACAAAAGTATTAAAATGTCGCAACTAATTTGGGACAGAGGGAGTATTATTTAATTTTTTTACGCATAATACTTATCATCAGTCTAAACTATTACTTTCTCAAAAAACCATTCAGCGAATGGGTGAGTCAAAAATTAGAAATTACATCCCTAAAATGTCAAATTGCATCCAATGGTTCATACGACCCACGTTCGCAACCACTGGCCAGTGGTATTATAATGTAAATTTTATTATATGTTTTACCTTCAGAAAAAATACTTTTGATATTTGCTATACAAAATAATAATTTGATTTCGATTTTGTAAGTTTTCTATTTTAAATTTTGTATATACTTTGGATATTTTTCTACTTTAGGTTTGATTATATAATACGAATTTTAAATTAAAATCATGATCAGCAAATAAATCAAATATAAAAATCATCAGTTTCCTTCGAGTATCATTTTAATATTTATATTAGAAGAATTAAAGTTTAATTTGTTTACTTTTATTTGAATGGCTATAAAAATAAACTTTTAAAAAATGCTTTGTTTTTTTTTATTTGATTTTTTTATGGAAAAAATGTTAATCAAGTTAAAACGATTGAGTTTTTTTCTTTTATTTGAAAATTATATGAAAGTCGTTTTTTATTGTTCAGTGAATATATATATTGGCTTATTAAATTTACAGAAACTGATTACAATTTGTTTTTTCATTAATGTAAAATCATTAATTTTAATTCATACAATGCTATCAAATTGCATCCCTAAACTAATCCATTAAGTACTTAAACAGATTTAGCGAATTCTGATTAAGTACTTAATGGAATTTAGGCTTATAAAATAAATAAAATAACTACGTAATTGAAGACAGTTGAACAAACTAAGCGTATTAAAAATGATGAAAAAACTAATACTTTAATAAAATAAACAGTAGAAACAAATTTAAAATATTAATCCTCTAATGCTCATATTTCTCATTATCACATTTCCAATTTAATACATTAATTTTTTAATTAAAATAATTCACATTCACACGAAAAATTTAAAATAGCAATTTTTTATTCAATAATACCATATAGTCCGTCGTTAAATAAACCAAAATTTATTAGTAAAATTTTCTGGTATGAATTCAAATTCTCTGAATTACGGAATTTCTAGAATGTATTCTACTATAGAAATTAGAGTGTCTAAGAACATTTAGACCAGGGCTCGAAGTAATTCTGCAATTTTATTACTTTTTAACACTATTTTAAAACGATAACCTTTACTATATAATTCTGTTGAAGATTTTAAATGCATCTACCATGAAAATTTTGGATTTGAAATTTCGCTGGGAAATGAAGAAAAATTTACAAACTCTTTGAGCTCTATTAGATGTTATGCAAAATCTTGAGTTCCTGATCTGTCCAATAAAAATGTCCTGAAATATTATGTATTTAACTGACCCCCTTCCTAGATAAATTCCCTCACTCATTTTCCAATTTTTCCATTATAAACTGAACTGCAACACATACATAAGCTGCATTTTTCTTAACGCTTTGTTTACATGATATTTTAATCATTCTTAACCCTTTCAAGGACAAAGTACTTCGGTTACTGAAATATTAAAATGATTAAATGACAACAGTATTTATCAACATATTTATATGTAAGGAATTAAAAGCATTTCTTCGAAAAAAAAAATAGTTTAAAGCAAAACTTAATTCCTAAATTCTGATGCCAATGTGTCATTTAGAAATATGGAAATGGTACGTCCAAGCAATGGAGCATTTTAAAATGGTACATCCAAGATAAAATGAACTGCAGTGAAACTGCAAAGAAAACGCGGTTGGAAAACTCTGGTGATTTGGCACAAACCCTGCACCTTTTTTTTAAGTCGACATAACTACAAATTTACTGCAGTAAGTGTATTCTGTTCATAACTACATATTTACAGCAGTGAATTTGTAATTAATAAGCGCAAAAAAATCCGCTCTAATGGCGTCAACTATCGCCTACATTCGCGTTTAGGTTTTTAAAATTCCGAAGGCAAACATTTCGACGCAGGAAGCGGTAGGACTCGAATCGACGAACAAATCACAGAAAATAAAAGCATCTCAAACTCGTTGAGGGGAGTGTTACATGGTATTAAAGGTAGACCTACTGTCTTCCTATCTCAAGCCTACTTCACATAGGAGGTCGATGAATGCAATTTATAATATTTTGTATCTTGATGCGATGGATGCTTGGGTTTTATGCAAATCTGTAGCCGGAAAATCTGTTAGTAGACGTTAATTTATACAAGAATTAGTTGAAGAAATAGAGAATAGCTTGTTTTCTCTTGGCAAAAGAACTTGTCATTTGGTAAAAAAGAAACACCGAAAACGATCAAAAACTGAAACTAAGCATAAAAGAGTTCGTTATAAAACTTTAAAAAGGGAATGTAAAACTAAAAATAATTGTTCAAAATATAATGTACCAACACGTCTGTGGAAGCTTTCAAAATCTATAATAAAGTTTTGCAAACGATGCATTCAATAAGTTGGATTAGAGAAATCAGTAAAACTAGTAAGTTGTAATTTTAATATATCTTTTAAGTTATCCTGAGATTTTGTATCTAAATTTATTTAAATGGGATAATATATATTTTATTAAAGTTTATGAAGTCCAAGTTTATTTATGTTGAAAATATATATTCAGTATTCGTTCTATATACTTTCATAATGCTTAATTGATTGCAATTTTGTATAAAAACGTTTTCTGAAATGTGGGAAATTTCTGCTGACTTTATATGTAAAATATTATGTAAATGCTAAGAAAGATAGATTTTTAAAAGAATATATGTATTTTAATGAACCAAATTAAATATTTGGGTGTAGCTACACATACCTTTCCATCTACAGCAAATTGACCTGTTCCGCGATTCTAGATTTATCGAAAGTCCCGCGATTCAAGTTATACCAAAAGTTTTACTGTTCTAGTGTTAACGAATTCAGGGGGAAGAGACGCATCTATTCGTAAAATACTGAAATGAGTGATCGACACCAGAATTTAAGAAGAAATTTTATCAAAAGTTAGTAAAATATTTTGTTCACGATCAAAGGAAAATTTATAATCTATTATTCTGGTGCCAATGTAGTAAATAGGAATTAAAATTGGCTGCTTCAAAAAACAATCACCGCCAATGAAAGCGTTAAAATATATATCAGTTCCTCTATATTAGTAGTTCCATGGTACTAATGAGTGGCTGGTTTATATTCGAAAGGTCTACATGCTATTTAGTATTTTTAATGTTATTTTATTTATTATTTATTTTTTAGAAGTGGTGTTACATTATCTGAAATTAAAGTGTTAGTTGCTTAATACAGATATTTAAATTATTTTAAAGCCTTTTTAGAATTTCTTTATTTAATTTTAAATAAAACATTTATGAAAATATCGCAGTAACGCCATATAAAGTACCATAACAAATAAATGATGGTGCTTTTAAAATTACCAATAAAACAATTGTTTGATGAAATTATCGTGTTGAAACTGATTGATAATTTTATTATAAATAAGAATGCAAATAAGAGCTGTGCAGAAAGATTCGCAGGTAAAGATTCACATTTTACTTATAATGAATTCTGATTGGAAATCGAGTTATCCGAGACGTGTCGTTTAAGCTTGAAATTACGCTAAATACTTTTTGTCTGTATTAAACTCTTAAAGTCTATGACGCACACAATATATAGCGTGCTATTTTGGCAACTTCCGACAATGAAATACGCAGCGTACATCCTGATATCTGGCTATTTTTTAAGTATACATTCCGTATTCTCACCAGAAACAGTTAATTATCATTTTTAATTTACAACATTACTAAATTATCATAAATATATTAAAAATATAATTGTTTATTTCCATGACCAATTGTCGTGTAAGTCACATTACTAATTGTTGGCCACCATTATTTTCGAGTGATTTGCTTGGCCTTATTCAATTATTGAGATACCTCCGATAAAATAGGTCACACTTTGCCGTTTTAAAGTACTGGTATCCAAAATTGCAGTATGTGACTTACAGAACAATTGCTCATAGAAATACCCAATTACAAATTAAATTTTTGTGCTGTAACATCAAAAAAAAAATCTGCCGGGTGCTAAAACATTGAGGGCCAGTGATATACATCCGCTGACAGATCTAGAACTCAAAGGGCTAATATTTAACCTCTTAACCGCCAAAACCACAATGTTAAAATTTTAAATTTTTTAGCTGAACGTCGTTTGCCACCAAAAAACTCTAAAAGTAATTTTTGCTTTATGTGATCTTACAATTTTACGTCTTTAGTTAAGAATTTATTTTACTTTGGCAAATAGTGGTGGGGATCTAACTAACTAGAATGTATATGCATTTATTTTGACCATTGCGTGTACGCAATAGCAGTGGGCAACATTGTTAAATTAAGGGGGTGGCCCGGGGGGACATTTCTCTCCGGAACAAGGAAATGTCCCCATCGGAAAATTTGAGATTTTGTATTTTAATGGTCAAAAACTGCAATCCTCTCCCAGGAGCCACAAAAGTCCCTTCAAGGCTGAATTCAACACCTGTCGGACATTAGAATGACTAAAATAATACATAACATACATACTGTAATTTCCGGCATATAATTTGCGGGTCAATCTGCGCATTTGTTTTCAAGCCAGTAATTTTTAAAAATAAAGTGTGTCCTTTTTAAATCGAGGTAAATATTTGGCTTTTAAAACTAAATAAAATTTCTAGGTTCATACAGTATTGTTTGATCCGCGAATTATACGCCAGCATTAATATTGTTTTGATAAATAAATAAATACGCAATCTGAAATGTTTTTGCCATTTATATTCATTGCATCTTTAAAGGATTTGTGGAATGATTGTACCACCAATTTTAATCGTTTTGTCTCCTTGTCTTCACTTTGTAATTAGTCGCATTTAATTATTTATAAAAAATATTTACATAAAAATAATTTGCCAAATCATTTATTTTCCAGTTTTCGGCGCGTTCATTTTTTTTTTTTTTTTTTTTTTTTTTTTTTTTTACTATAAACAAAGAATGTTTCCATGAAATGGTTTTCCGAAATGCATTTTATTCATTATTGAATAACTTAAAGACGTGTCTCAAATTTTATTTTTATTCGAGGAGAATTCATAAACATGATTAAATATTTAAATATTTTGTAATGAAATGGAATGGAATCAAAGAAATAAAACAGATTCTTAATTGCATTCGATTCAAACGTGGAAATAATTATTTAAAAAATAATTAAAGGTGTCATGTTTGTTATAAGTATTCTCTATATTTTTTCGTTATTCATTAGGTAATTTATCAAACTTATATTTATAGGAATGTATATTTTTCTAATAAAACCCCCTATTTCATTGTTCTGTAAAGTACATAAAACGTAAACAAAATTTTGCAAAATGTATACGTTTCTTTTATTATAAAAATATATGCATTGTTAAGTATAATTTTAATTTCTGTACATTTTAATTTATTATTTTTTAAAGAAACGTCTTATTTGCTATAAATAATAAAAAATATCAGATGTAACAATTTAAAAAAAATTAAATATATATTATGATTGCTGAAAAAACTTGAACTCTTGAAGATAAAATTTATGATATATTTATTTTTTCAGTGAATATATTTTTTAAATGTTTCTTGAAAGTTTTCAATTAAATTTTTTTCTAGAAAACAACTAGCAATATTTTATAACTCCATCACATTTCAGTGAAAATAAACTTTAGAAAAGATAATTAGGTGTCAAGTGTTGCCAATAACTTCTATAACTTCTAAACGCAATATTTTTTCTAAACTCCGTTCCAACAAAAAGTATGTCATTAGAAAATACGACGTGACACTTTCGATTTAAAGGTTTTAAACCATTTTTATAGCAGAAAACTCTTCTATCTTTCATCTTTAAGAAAGTAAACGATTTCCTTCTGATTGTTTTGAAATTTTCAGCATTGTACTTCAAATCAGCCTAATCTTATATACATAATATTTGCATTAAAATTGTGAGAATTCGTTATAACTTTTGTATATACAGAAAGTTTTAAAAAGGTATGAGATATTTTAATTTGAAATATAAACGTATTATAAATGTATGAATTATAAACGTATTTATCCTGGAACAGCTGGCGAAGAAAAGGAAAAATAAAAATAAACAAACATGTAAATTATTTCTTAAAATGGTAAAATTAAAGGTAATTTAATTTACTTGTTTGTGATACGAATCTAAACTATGGAATCTTAGGACTGTAAGATTTTGCTATTTTAAATGTAAAAATTTGCTGAGCAAAATGTACTGATATTCAAAGGATAATTATTTTGAATCAATGTATATCCAACAGTAAATTAAAATATCGTCATTATAATTTGTAATAATATATAACATATAGCCTCGTGAGTTAATGCTGGATTATTTTACTATACAAAGTCCATATACACAGTAGTCAGCAAGTATGGATTCAAAGATCAAGAATTGAACTCGGGGGTGGACAAGTTCAATAGACTTTCATCCTTTAGTTTCAATTAACAGGACCTGAACAGGCACATTCACACCAGGAAAAAAAATTCTTATTCATGACAGTAATTTTGGATGAAAAAGGGCGTTTAAGCAAGGCAAAAATTTCTATAACATTTCGTTGGTGAGAAAATGTCCCGTTAGTAATTAGACCCTGTCAATAAAATGTTTATACTGTACAAGTTTGCTTCGGAAGTAAATATTCAGGGTGCTGCGTTAGACTAATAACATTGAGGGTCATACTTCTTCTGCAGCTTTTTAGGGCCATAATAGAGAAAACATGTTTAGCACTATATGTCCTTATCCTAATGGAGGTTAAATCCACAGGTTTAGTTTTATTTATCTTATTATACGACTGTGGGCATGTAAAATTTCATTACTACCGTAATTTTTAGCCTATAATCCGTGGATCAAGGAATTAAGTTTGGACTTAGAAATGTTATTTGGTAAAATTTAATTTCTCTCTTACCTTCGTTTAACGTCTAACTTAATTCTCTAAAACTAATTGATTTGAATTATTAAGTAAATATTCTGGGTCCAAACATGAATATTTGATCTGCGGATTATAGGCCGAAAATTACGGTATTTAAAGAATATAATGCGCATTAATGAAATCTATAAATGCTATTTATAAATATTTCTTTTCATTTAGGACTTTCACACATATAATTAATGAAATCTATGCATATTCTTCACATGTTTTAGAAAACTCTCCAAATGATTTCGATAAATTAAAACTTATGTATAAAAAATGAAAAAAAAAACCTGGAATAGGTTTGTAAATGCCTGATATCACATTTTAAAATTCGCTTTCTGCGTGTAACAAAGACAAGAAACGTAAAAATACATGTTATCTCCGAGTGGGAAAAATCTTTAAATCGATTTTACACCAGGAATAAATATCGGAAGCGTTTGAATTTCGGAAAAATGTGGTTTTCTAACGAAGAGATTAACGTTTGAACTAACATTAATTCACTATTGTATTTCTGTTTCATTAAAAAACTTGCTTCAGTATAAATTTAATGAAAAATTAAGTGTATAAAAGGAATATGTAACAATCACACTTCAAGATTCTTATTATCACTGTCTGTATTCATTCCTCTTTTTTTCCTGTACTTCCACAACTAATGATATCATTTTCCTCTTGGTCATTCGATAGAAGGATGTCAATTGAAGAACTGGGCACAGTTAAACTTTTCTCTTCGATATTGAATTAATATAGAACAAGTGATTTGATTGAAAAAATGGGACTGCTTTGACACGGAAACCAAGTCTGCTGATCAAAGTGTATCCCCGATCCCTAATATCTGAATCCTGAAACGTACAACATCTTCGCAAATGTCGGAAGAAGCCAAATGATCACAAGAACGTCTTCTGCGCGTGCGCATCTACAAATGTTTCAATTCAGCATCAGTGTCAAATCAAACTAATGATGGACCGTGCTGTATTTATGAGCATATATGGCATGTTATTTAATGCTAACAGTGCCGTTATTTTAAAGAACAATAAAAACATCAGAATATTACCTTTGATAGATCTTTAATCACAATTCAAGCTGTTATTCTTTTAAAATGGAGGTATATGAAATGTTTTCCATGTTTTTGCATATTTTATTGTAATTTTTAGACATGTTGCATTATTATAATTGACAGCATGTTGCATCTTGGAAATAAGACAGATCTTTAGAAGAAAAGTATTTTAGAAAGATCTTTAGGGTACTTGAGACTTTTTAAGTTTGTTAAAGTAAAACAATTTCGCGTGAATTAAGCAAATAACAGATTGTCTTTTATTTAGGTATGATACATGTACAATTTATAAAATTTAATATTATTTAGAATTTTTTATCTATTCAGTTTTCTCAAGTCAGGTCTTAGTTTTGGTTATTAATCACAAAAAAATATTACGATACATATATTTTTTTACTGCTCTCACATTAGTCTGAAGAAGCACAATGGGATTTAAATAGGTACTTGCGAAACGGAGCATGACCAGCAAGAAAAACTGTAGCTTGGGGAGTGAGGTAGAACATTGTGCAGGAGACATTTGTTACAGCGTAAGTACGCCCGCCTTTTTTAAAAAAATTGGTTCAATGTGTTTGTCAGTCTTATAGGATATTTGTTTTCAAAACAAGCTTCATCTCTTTAAGTGGAAGTGGAATTAAGGAAATGATTAACTGAAGGGTCATTCCATGTCAATTCAACCAATTTTTCCCCCATTTGTAACCCGACCAACAGGGATTTGGATGAAACTTTGTGTGTACACTAATTCTATCATGAAATGATTTCATCAGGAATTTTTCCTTCCCAGACCTCATAGTTCGAGAGATATGGGGGGTCCAATTCTTGGGTTTTTCTCAAATCGCACATTTCTGAGTGTGTATTTTGAGATTGCAGTTTCATCTTCAAAAAATTATTTCTCTGGATCTAAAACATGAATCATCCTAAAAATATCACTGTAAGAAGATAAAAAGATGCAGATTTTAATAAAAAATATTTAAAAAATTTACTTGTAATATTTAGGATAAAAAAGTCAGCCAAATTTGAGAGTTATGGTTATTTTTCCAAATTTTTGTGACTTCACGAAAAAGGCTGTACACAAAAAGGCAAACTAAATTTCCAATTTCTTTTTGTTTTAAATAAAAGTTTACACTTTGGGCTTTCTATCTATGAAATAAAAATGATGTGTTTCGCATGGCTTATGCAAAAATTTTTGGTACTTTCCAATTAGCCGGATAAGTGCTTTATTTTTATATATGACATATGCACACAAAAAAGCAAATTAAATTTCCAATTTCGTTTTGTTTTAAATAAAAATTTACACTTTGGGCTTTCTATCTATGAAATAAAAAGGATGTCTTTCGCATGGCTTATGCAAAAATGTTTGATACTTTCCAATTAGCCGGATAAGTGCTTTATTTTTATATATAACATATGCACACAAAAAAGCAAATGAAATTTCCAATTTCTTTTTGTTATAAATAAAAGTTTACTCTTTGGGCTTTCTATCTATGAAATAAAAATGATGTCTTTCGCCTGGCTTATGCAAAAGTTTCGGTACTTTCCAATTAGCCGTATAAGTGCTTTATTTTTATATATGACATATGCACACAAAAAAGCAAATGAAATTTCCAATTTCTTTTTGTTTTAAATAAAAGTTTCCACTTTGGGCTTTCTATCTATGAAATAAAAATGATGTCTTTCGCATAGCTTATGCAAAAAGTTTGGGTACTTTCCAATTAGCCGGATAAGTGCTTTATTTTTATATATGACATATGCACACAAAAAAACAAATGAAATTTCCGATTTCTTTTTGTTTTAAATAAAATTTTACACTTTGTGCTTTCTATCTATGAAATAAAAATGATGTGTTTCGCATGGCTTATGCAAAAATTTTTGATACTTTCCAATTATCCGGATAAGTGCTTTATTTTTATATATAACATATGCACACAAAAAAGCAAATGAAATTTCCAATTTCTTTTTATTTTAAATAAAAGTTTACACTTTGGGCTTTTTATCTATGAAATAAAAATGATGTCTTTCGCATGGCTTATGCAAAAATTTTGGGTACTTTCCAATTAGCCGGATAAGTGCTTTATTTTTACATATTACATATGCACACTAAAAAGCAAATGAAATTTCCAATTCCTTTTTGATTTAAATACAAGTTTAAACTTTGGGCTTTATATTTGTGAAATAAAAATGATGTCTTTCGCATGGCTTATACAAAAATTTTGGGTACTTTCCAATTAGCCGGATGCGTGTTTTATTTTTACATATGTACATATGTATAGATCTATATAAATACAGATGTATTATACAGGTACATATGTATGTATATCTACAGTATATTGATATATATATGCATAACACTGGTGCGCGTCTAACCGAAAAGTACCAATTTTTGCCTTGTTTTGAAAATTTGCACCAATTAAGGGGGAAAAAATCTGACTAAGTTTAGCTGTGGTACTTTAATAATTAGTGGAGTTTCTATGAGTCATTGAATTTAATGTTATTTGATACAAAAACAAATAGAAATTTCATTTGTCTTTTTGTGTAGAGACTTTTTCATAAAGTCACAAAATTTCGGAAAAATAATCATAATTTTCAACTTTGGTTTACATTTTCGGCCGTATATAAATCTCTATTAACTGCCCTAATTGCTTTTTTCACTTACTTTTTATGCCGCTTAAATGGATCTGCACATTTATATTGATAAAATTCATATTTCATTAACCCTTTCCGGCGCACTACTCTTTGAAGTTGGAATTTAAAGGGGGAAAAATAGGCAATCTATTTAGGCCTAGATGAGTACACAGGTATTGTTTTGTAAAGATTGCACTAACCATTTTAATTATACAGCTGTTGCCGAAGTGGTAACCTCCCATATCTAAAGCATTGATAAGCACAGTGAGAAGATCATTGCTGTGAAGCGCGTATTACAGTAAAACATTTTACCTATTATTTAAAAACAGTAGAGTTTGATCTCTGTAGTGCTGCCATGTAGAACTCATAAGAAAGATTTAAAGTAGCCATTAGAGTAGTTTTTGAAATATTCACGGAGTTTTTATGCCTCCAAACCGGGGGAACTTTAGGTGTTGCCGACCCGGCAACACTGCGCGTTAAGAGGTTAAGAGCCAAATTCTGTGATGCTCACATATATTAATCAAACGGTTTTCACTTAATTTTGTCTTATAAATGCAATAGTCCCAACTAATAAAAGTTCTTTTTCTGAATAACAGAGATTATCAATGTAATCTATTTCTCTTTTATTTGTATAGCTGGTTTTGTGACAATCTAAATCAGTTTATATTACAATACTGCAAGCCTGAAGACTAGTAGAAGATTTAATATCAGGCTCCATATTAAAACAATAAAGTAAAAAAATATTTATACATATCACAAACTATAAAATATGTAACAATCAAAATATATTTTTAGTAGCACAGTAAATGTTAGATCATTCTTCTATGATAAGAAACAACAGAATGACAATAATTTGATTAAAATGATTTCAAAACATCTGCTTTCATTATGAACATTACCCTGCCTTTATCAGAAGGTGTTTATACAAGGCAGGTGCAATTAAATCTTTTAGACTATAGAAACAAATTTAAGTTCTGTTAAACATTAGTGTATTTAAACTTGCCGACATAAATATTTAAACTGATTAAAATTAACCAAGGAAAGGAAATACAAGGTTTTGAACAATTTTAAACACAAATAATTAATATATAAGCATTCGAAAGAAAGAATGGAAATGTGAGGAGAAAAATTATTCATTTTATCCTGTACAATAAAAAAAATCTGTTTTAACGTTAATTATTGAAAATAAAAGTAAGAGATTCTTTAGATTAGCAAAAAATGCCCATTATTAAATAACTAAACAGTGTTGCCTGTGGGCTACTTTATTTAAAATAAGATTTCTTGATTGGCACCACTTTTTTGAAACGGTAAAATTCCTTTTGTTTTCGCCTGTATTAACAAGTCTTTAAATAATGTGAATTTTACCATTACAAAAAAGTGGTGCCAATCGAGAATCTGAATTTGAAAAAAGTAGCCCATCTGGCAACACTGTAACTAAATGAAATAGATGGATCATTCACTAAATTTAATGGGGAAACATATTACAGTCAGATTTTTTTTAATCGGAAAAAACAAAGCCTAAACTTTACTTTGCAAATAAAAAAAAAAACATGCATCAAATAACATTAAATTCAATAACTCATAGAAATTCCAGTAATTATTTAAGTACCACAGTTAAACTTAATCAGATTTTTCCCTCTTAATTGGTCCAGATTCTCAAAACAAGGCAAAATTTGGTACTTTTTGGTTAGACGGGCACCAGTGTGATACATATATATATCAATATACTGTATATATATACATACATATGTACATGTATAATACATCTGTATTTATATAGATTTATACATATCTACATATGTAAAAATAAAACACGCATGTGGCTAATTGGTAATTACCCAAACTTTTTGGATAAGCCATGCGAAAGACATCATTTTTAATTCATAGATAAAAAGCCCAAAGTGTAAACTTTTATTTAAAACAAAAAGAAATTGGAAATTTCATTTGATTTTTTGTGTGCATATGTAATGTGTAAAAATAAAACATGCATCCGGCTAATTGGAATGTATCCAAAATTTTTGCATAAGCCATGTGAAACACATCATTTTTATTTCTTAAATAGAAAGCCCAAAGTGAAAAATTTTATTTAAAAAAGAAAAAAAAAAAAAAAAATTGGAAATTTAATTTGCCTTTTTGTGT
This sequence comes from Maratus speculifer, assembly GCA_964019185.1. Taxonomy (NCBI): domain Eukaryota; kingdom Metazoa; phylum Arthropoda; class Arachnida; order Araneae; family Salticidae; genus Maratus; species Maratus speculifer. The sequence goes on from OZ025293.1 coordinate 85,582,934, forward strand.
ACAGCCTTTTTCGTGAAGTCACAAAAATTTGAAAAAATAACCATAACTCTCAAATTTGGCTGACTTTTTTTTTCCTAAATATTACAAGTAAATTTTTTAAATGTTTTTTATTAAAATCTGCATCTTTTTATCTTCTTACAGTGATATTTTTAGGATGATTCATGTTTTAGATCCAGAGAAACAATTTTTTGAAAATGGAACTGCAATCTCAAAATACAGACTCAGAAATGTGCGAATTGAGAAAAACCCAAGAATTGGACCCCCCTGTCTCACAAACTATGAGATCTAGGAAGCAAAAATTTCTGATGGAATCATTTCATGATAGAATTAGTGTGTACACAAAGTTTCATCAAAATCCCTGAGGGTCGGGCTACAAGGTCTGGTTGAATTGGCATGGAATGACCCTGAAGGAAATGAGTTTTATTGTAACACCTTTTCGCTAAAATGTCCATAAATTCGTTATCAAATATTCCCTTGTGAGCAGAAATGAAATCTATTGTAAGCGGTTTACATGATTTAGTTGACGCAAAGTCTATTAAATTATATATATGTTATATAATATATTTATATGACGCAAAATCTATTCAATACCTGCAGATTAGACAGGCTGTCGGAATATATGAGGACCCCATAATCCAAGTGGATACAATGAACTTAGTGCACAGACGACCTGTAAATGTGCTTTTTTCTTTTCAGGTAAAGAAATATAAGTGATTTTCTAATTATGTGCTGCATTCTGGAGATAAACCACTTTTGTCTAATTTTTAGATATGCTGTAACGTTATAACTGACTGCATGATACAGATTCGAAATAAGACTTGGATAAGAACTTGATATGAACGGTTGAGGCTTTAATCTTGTGAAAATTAAATAAGTTCGCATCAAATAAACAAATAATTGTTTGCTTCGTATTTAGTTATGATACACGGTAGATTATAAAATTTATTATTATTTAGATTCATTCATCTATTCAGTTTTCTCAAGTCAGGTCAGAGTTTCCAATTTTTTTGAATAATAATCAGTGTTTATTAATTATAAATTTAAAGTAAAATTTAGTCGATTATTTTATCATTAAATGAAATAAGATGTAAAAGACCGTAATGAAACAAGCCATAGTTTCCTTTTAGAACTCAATTAATTATTATTAATGTTAACCCGGGAGGACGCGCGCAGGGCCTAAAAGACCCGGAGTGCGTATGGTTTTTACAATTGTAACCACTATTTTTTTAAAGTAATCTTCAACTTATTTTATCACAAAATTTCTAAGAATTAGCTCCGTCTTAATAAAGTGGCTGTTTTAATTTGATTTTATTGGTGGCAAAGTTTAAACCATTTATATCATGGATAAGCGCGCGTTCTCCCGGGTTAAAATTTAACGTTAATTACCGTAATTTCCGGCGTATAATCCGCGGATCAAACAATTTTTTTTCGACCCAGAAATTTGATTTAGTAATTGTTGCCAAATATTTACCGCGATCTAAAAAGTTAGATTTTATTTTCAAAATTTTCTGGGTCGAAAAAGAATTGTTTGATCCGCCTATTATACGCCGGAATCTTTGAACTGAATTTACTCCAAATGGAATTTTTTTCACTTGTACCCCTTGGCTTCTGAGGTCTAAATATAAGATGTAGAGCAGTGTCTATTCGAGAATGAGGCCATATAAGTACTTGGAAGATAGCACAGCTGCCAATTTTTACGCTTTTCTTTTTCCACTAAAACTTATTAGCTCATTTCCATGAAAAATTGTCATGCCTCTCACACAGCTAAAAATGGCTATGCTTGTTGGCCACCGTTATTTCCGAAACATTTGCTTCGCCCTATTCAACTGATGAGATGTCTCTGATAAAATAAGTCACATTTTTCCGTTTTGAATTATTTGTAACCAAAAATCGTTGTATGTGACAGGCACGACAAGTTTTCATGGAATTAGCTATTAGTATAATTTTCCATACTTAATCCTCGAACACTATGTTTCTATAATCAGAAAATTTCTTTTAAAATGTACTAGTAAGAATAAGAGTATGAATGCTGGCAGCTGTAGTGCAGCATATAACTCGGCTTGCTAAACTGTGTTCTTGTTGTCCAGTCTGCAGGTTCATTTACGAACGATCATGGCACATTTTGTAATATGTGCCAATATTACAGTGCATTTTGTAATATGTAATATGTGCCAATATTACAGTGCATTTTGTAATATGTAATATGTGCCAATATTACAGTGCATTTTGTAATATGTAATATGTGCCAATATTTTCATGCCATGCCGGTTGCTGCCATCCGCTATAAAAATGCTGGCGCGGTAGCTGCAAAAATAGTTTCATCTGTATTTTAGTGATTTTAACCCTTTCCGGCACGGGCAAAATCTGTAGTAAAATGAGAAATTATCGACTGACACTAGAATTTAGAAGCGATTTTTTTAGATATTTTGAATTCCTTAATTTAAGCTTTTATTGTAAATGCAAAATGTTAGTAAAATATTATTGGTGCCGTTTGCAAGTTTGGAATTAAAATTAGGTATCCCAGACCGGGCACAGTGTGCCGGAAAGGGTTAAGCTCTTTCGAACATAATAAAAGTAATATGCATCTATACAGTATATACGAAAATATAAATTCTGTACAATATGTGGTGTAAAGAATATTTGTTATTTATTTACAGGGCCATACTACACAGGGCCAAATGTGTTCTATTACATAACGGTATAGGCAGAAGCATTATTTGGGGTGCGTTTTAATTATATTGAAGTATTTCATATTTAATGAAACTACGTTGCTCAAGTTTACTGCAAGTAACTTCCTATATAATACAAAGCAGATAATATTTATAGGGACGAACAAAAGATTTCGGTTTGTGTTCTGTAATTCGAAGAACTGTATACTAGTACACAAAAATCTGAATGATTTTTTTTTTAATTTTCGTTATAGTACGAACGCACCTCATTTCCTACGCTTGACGAACAATTTCCGACTCATGTTGTTCTAATATCCTTTTAGCTCTTCGAATACTAAAGTAAAAGCGATGAATGAAGTACTTTTCGAATGGTTCTGCAAGCAAGTTTTGACATAATCTACTTACATGTCGTTAAAAAACGATGTTTGATGAAATGAACTGCAGTTAATAAAAAAAATTGTAAAATTTATAGGCAAGTAATTTCAAAGATTACTTCCTATTAGAGAAAACCACTAACGAGTTAACTGCTTTTTTCTAATTCTTCAAAATTAATATTGATGACTATAATAGATTAATAGGATTTTACATTTTATGTATTTTTTTAATGTCCACTAAGTATATAAAAAATCATTTGTAATAAAAAAAAGTCTCAAAATGTCGCTATTTACAATTACCATTTCTCATTCTATCCATTTAAGGGGAATGAAAACCGAAATTCGAATACATCAATTCAATTTCTGGTTTATTTGCTGATTGATGAATATTTTAATTTCGCTGTGGGATATAAGATAGAATGAAATGATGAGCTATTCTTATTCATCTTAATGAATACGGATTTATCCTTCTTATTCGTCTAAAAGAGATAGAGAAATAGTTGAAGAAAATTTCTTCTTGAAAAATAATTATAAGATAATAAAAATTCAGTACATTGCGAGACGGTTTCCAAATGTACTCTGATATAGCAGAATTGCCGGCATTTTGAATATCGCTATTATTTTTGAGAAAATGATGTTGTTTTAACCCCTTGAGGGGTGCCGTTTGCAGTCTGCAAGCGGTTGATTTTAATGCCCAAATTTCCAAATGTCACCAGTAAGTTTTTATTACAAAATCAATCTCATAATATGGTTGAAAAAAAAAAAAAAGCTTTTGATTATTATCATATAAATCTGTTGAAAAATTGCTGTGTGAATTAATTATTTGAACACTTTTGGAACAGAAATGCCCTGCCCCTGAAAGTGTTAAATCGATCAAATATTCCAATCAATTAAAGAAACATTTTTCGTGTTATAATATACTGATATTATATTTGCTGGTATACAAAAATCCTGAGACTTGGCAGCTCTAGATATAGTTTTCAAAGAAAGTGCTTTTGAAAGTGCATGTTTTTCCTTTTGGTAAAAATTGAAAATGTGTGGTTTAGAAGTTTAAAAAATTGCAATAAATGTTAATAAAAGTAATCAAATGTTAATCGTTTTATGTTTCAAAAGCATCACATCTAACAAACTAATTCCGAGAGCTCACACAAAATTTAGTTAATCGTATGTACCGATCCTTGGATTTTTTTACCAATATTTTCCACTTTTTTTTTGGGGGGGGGGGGTTAAACAACCTTAAAAGCTATTTTGTAAAATACTTTTGTCTAGATTTAAAGGAAATGTCATATATTTAAAAAAAAATCTGGCTTCAGCAGCCGCTATTTTTGTGTCAGCACTGAGGCCTTGTATTTAGGGACGACGAGCATCAAAATTATGTCATCGTTACTCAGAGACATGTTTCTGCTTTATATTATATAATACTATTCAAAAATTCAACATGAAAATTATTTCTCTTTTCATCTGATGTCGCGTTTTTACCACTGCATGACATTTTATCGCATATTGCTTTATTTTACACATATTTGGTCATTTCCATGAAAACTTGCCATGTGTGTCACACAGCTAAAAATCGCTATGCTTGTTGACCACCGTTATTTCCGAAAAGTTTGCTTCACCCTATTGCACTGATGAGATATATCCGATAAAAAAAAGCCACATTTTTCCGTTCTAAATTACTGGTAGCCAAAAATCATTGTAGGTGACGGAAATGACAAGTTTTCATGGAACTAGCCATTTAACAAGGCTACGACTAGGTTCATTCTAGATAACACCACTTTTATTAAAAAAAAAAAAAAATCTTCTTTATAAATTCCGTACAAACTTACAAAAACAATTTTTTTTTTCATTTTTTACAGAAATTCACCACAAATGTCTTCTAGAGAATAACTGATTTGCCAAAAATGGACCAGTGGAATCCTTGAATTTAAAAAGGATTTTTAAACAAACAGAAAGGGACATATAATGTACTATCCGCCAGTTTTGTCAATGAAGTACGGAAGGATATAGTCACAAGACGGTGTCTTTTTTTGTTAAATTAAATCTTCAGCACCGATTACCGATGACGTGAACTTCTTACTAGTAAAATTTAATATGAAATTTCGTCTCAATTAAGCGTCTTATATAAGCAGGGCTCCCAAATGGTCCGCGAACTGAACACCAATATTTTTTAAAAGAAGATTTCATAGTAGTTTCCTACAGCATTTATGCTAAAGCTAACCTCCGAAGTCGATTTCTGCGCAATTTGCAAGAAAATTACAAAACGAAAACTCTAAGAATATATTGATGTTCAAATGGCGGATCATTTGGGAGCTCTGGTTATGGGAATATGATCTCACGAATATGGTAAAAAATTATATTTGTTTCACTGATGTCAGTTTGCCTAGTAAAACGGTCAGTTTTACTGACTGTCACAATACAGCGGAAACTCAGGGCCTGACTACCATGTAAGTAAACTTCCATCAGTAAAAAGTAAAATCTGCTTCTTCAAATTTTCCATTTATAAGGTGTTTAAATTAAATAAGAAAAAATCTATATAATTTTACAGGAGGAAATTTCCACCAACGGAACAACCACTGCGAAATCAGTTCAGTTGAAGCTTCGTTATTTTAAGGATAGGTTATTTCCTCTTTATTAATAGTTCAATGATATTTATTTTTTTTAATTAACAAAAATTTAATATAAATTTAATTTAATAAACAAAAATTATTCCTCTAAATGTCTTCCTTTAAAGTTTAAACATCGATAAGGATATTAAAATATTAATGATAGTAATGCGTAATTTTAAATTAATGTTTGCTAAAATAGCTTTTCGTTTTTTGTAAATTTTCTATAATAATTTGCAACTATAATTTTCTTTCATACTTTCAATACATTTCTGTGCTTACGGCAGTATACATTTAATAAGGAATTATATAAATGATGGGAAATGCAAAAAATTTTACCTAAAGATTCCTTTTTATACCTGCCGGTATTCTTATACTTTTTTTTATTATCGTGTTTCCGCAACTAATGATGTCGGTCTTCGTCTTGACTATTAGATCTCGGATAGTCAATTGAATAAATGGAAGGAAAGAAATTTCCTTTTTGACATTGATGTGAACCACTTTGAGAAAAGTAGAATTCAGTATACAGAAAAAGGTGCACACATTGTTTGATATAATTTTTAATTCTGTTTTATTTGTCCTATTGAAAAAATTAAAACTATAAAATTGCATAGTACAATTATACATATTTTTGTCATACATATAACACAACTTGATTTAATATTTAAATTATATGCCAATTTTATATTTCATATTGCTTAGGTTTGGTTTATTTTTGTCGTCCGATTATCTGCGCTAGGGATATAGGACCAGGGGGGAGTGCCCTTCGTGGGGGTCTTTCTAAGGGAACCTAACCCGTATTTACGCAAGGTTCGAAGAAAACCTCGAAAACTCCGAACGGTTAGGCCGACAGCCGCGATTGGGTTCGAACCCAGCACCTGCCGTCTAGCAGTTGACGTCTCGGCCACTGGTGTTTCATATTGCTTAATTTATATGCTGTAAAATTTTCTGTGCATATGCCGCGTATAAAATGATTCTATTTTCTACCAGAATTTCTTTTCATTAATAGTATTTTAGATCTTTAACCCATTAGTGCCTAGCGTCCCATTTTTGGGACAGTTTTAAAATATTCAAGTAAGCGCATTTCACACCAGTAAAAAAGGAGGATAAAAAAATACTTTCTTTCTCGAGACAAAGTCCTCGATAAATTAAGATAAAAGTTATTCTTGCATTAAAAGCATAAAATGCAAAATTTGAATTTTAACGAAAAAAAATAATTCAGGCATTAATGGGTTAAATAAATAAATCCTGATAAAATTTCAGGTGCTCCGCTCAAAAGATAGCTTTGTTATGCTATTTTTTATTAATACAGTAACATGTATGTTAAACTCTTTCTCTCTCTCTCTGTCTTTGGCGCAGTATGTCCCTTAAGCGATTTTGCGCCATAAAACCCCATACAGCCAACTCTGTCTCTGTCTTTTAACTCATGTCAAAATAATTATACCGTAATTTCGGGTGTATAAGCCGCGGATCAAACAATTCTTTTTTGACCCAGAAATCTTATTTAGTGATTGAAGACAAATATTTACGTCGATCTAAGTAGTTACATTTGTTTCTTAAACTTTTCTGGGTCGAAAAAGAATTGTTTGATCCGCGGCTTATACACCCGAAATTACGGTATTTGTAAATCAAATTGAAATGAAATAAGTACCACGTTGATAAAGGTACCTTTTAACACTATCACCGCGGGAAAATTCATTCAAATGTTGGAAAAATATTTCTCACCGGGATTTTTATTTAAAACTGTTTAAGTTATTTATTGAAAATATTTTTGCTCAGCATATATTTAATTTTTTTATAAAGGACTTTTTGGTTCCAATCGACAACTCTCCTTATGATACGGTTCAAAATGACCCGTCACTGCGGTTCTAGTGTTAAAAATACATTTTACAGTTGGTATTGCATTTATTGGATTTTCATAACATCTAAAGTTTGCAGGTGTGGTCATCATTCAGTTAATGTAGATAACATTTTGTTCTCTGTCGTCCTCATGATATCGTTATTTTACAGGTGAAATGCCTGCATTTTTTTAATGAAAAGAGAAATGTAGTTCTAAAGCGCAAAATTTTACTTTATTTAATCAGAGATTTTCTATAGAAAATACTGGTACCTGAGAATTTCCTTGTCATTAAATTCCTGCACCCGCATGAACCTTTGTCCTACAGATGATTTTTTTCTCTGATTTTTTTTTTTTTTTCTGGTTTTAAGATTTTCGAAATTTGTATATCTTTCATAGCTGCAAACTTTTACTCATTTTACCTAACATAGAAATTTTATAGTAAATATTGTCTTATTTAATTCTCGAAATCCTATGATTAAACAAATAGAAAATCTCTGTACAATTTTAGTGGTAGCAAAAATGCGTAAAAGTTGGCAGCTATGATCTTTGCTCCTATGCAATCGAATTGAATCAAACTTTTTATGTTTTTTTTTCAGAAAATAGATACTTTCTCAATATTGATTTCGAACGCTGAATAGATGGCGATGCTATCCTATACCTACTAAAAAGATTCTTTATTGGATCATCAATCAATTGATGTAGTTATTAATACACTGCCTTTCAAGGTAGTTAATTCATTATTCTTAAAACTTTCATGTCCCTTTAGACTCATTGTTGAAGCTATCTTTCACTTTTGTTTATATTATCTTTTGTTGAGTTTTAATTGATTTTACTTCTTTATTTGTAAACTCAAAATTTCTAAAATTTTGATTACTTTTGCAAACCAGCTTTGCATTTGAGAAGTGCAAATAAATGCATAATGATTGAATTTTTTTTAATGTATTTTATATTTTGAAATTTGCGAATTTCAAAAATGTTTTACATTTTAAGTTTAAAAAATGTAAAAAAATTTTTAATAGTTTCTTAAAAAGGTGCATTTTCTGTTTCGCATAAAAAATGGGTTTTTATTTCATGTATTTTGCACAACTCTGCTCTAACAGCATAAGTATAACATTGTCGATAAAAATTGCAATCTAGTTTGTTATAATCTAAAAATATAGTAGAAGCCACTGTATGCCTTTAAACTCATATTCATGCGAGGACCCCATGGTGAGAGAGCTAGAGCAATGGACTCCCACAACAGAAGTGGTCAGTTCGAACCCCCAGTAAACATTATTTTCTTCTCTTGTCAGTAAATACAGGTTCTTTTAAACTGTTTTATAGATAGCATCACCAGCCCTCTTTGTCCTCTGTTGACGAATTTTTATCTTTAAACAAAGCAAAAGAAAGTAATTTCCTCAATTTGAAAAAATATTAACTTAGAATTCACCATTTCATTCACGCCTGGTGCATTTGCTTGTCTGTCCGCCTGCACGCATATAACCGTTTTAAAAATATGCAACAGACTGGTTTGAAATTTAATATACATAGTCGATGCATAATTTTTGCACTCATTTCGAATTATAGAAAAATTAAATCAAAATTTAAAAAGATAGTCAAAAAGTTTTTCTACATTCTACTAAATCCTGTCACACGTAATTAATTCAAATGTATTCCAAGATAAGTAATGATTCTAGTTTGCTAGATCATGGTGATTAACTCATGTGTATGATGGAGTCATTTTCTTTTCGTCTATTACGTGTTGATGCTTTTTATCCATAAAATTGCAACAATTGTTGCACCAAGATCTGAATATTTTTAAAAGTATTTGCAGAACAAACACATCTCAATTTCCACGTTTGGCGCACAATTTTCAACTTGTTTTAATAGATTATTTGATTAATTTATTATAAAATTTAGTATAAAATTCCCCAATTAAATAAGGAAATGATTTCCTTTAAAAATAATAAGAAGAAATGAGTAAAATTTTTAGCCATGAATTTAATTCAACAGAAAACTCAGTCAGAAAACGACACTGATCGTTCTACATTAGTTTTTGCAACGTCCAAAGATTAAATGCCACCAAATTTCGAATATAAGAATTTTGATAGCCAAATAACTCAGAACCCTCTGAAAATAAGCCACAGTGTCCGACCTTTTTTCTTTTTAACACCCCTTATTAATTTGTATAATGTGAAGTATAAGAAATACCTCTTTTATGTCGATTCACTTTTCCCATATATTTTATACATACATTTTTAAAAATGTATTTCTGAAAAATTATTTTTCTCTCGTTTCCATAGCGCATTTAAAAATAAAGATGTTATTCTAATTTTATTGAGATAACCGTCGTATGATAATAAACTGAACCCAAAATGGGCGTTCGCTACATTGTATGGTTAAAGAGAAATTAGAATAAATTTATCATTTAATGATATGTTTTCCTTAGTGAAGTTTAAAGTTATGTAAGATTACTGTATGTTTAAATAATTATGTGAATATATATGGATATCATAAAAATACATATAAAAAAGTAAAAAATAATAATGATTTATTTGTTTGATTTTTTTAGTGCTTTTAAGAATTTCATAAAAAGTGTAAATGTTTATCTATCTACTCGTGAGAAGAAACGCATTCTGTGTGTGATTTACTCGACGATCTACCGGTTGATCCAAAAATCAGGATGAATTTAAAAATGAATAATTCGAAAACGAATCAAGATACAAAGATACGGTTTGCACCGACCTGATGAAGAAGAAACCGGGTTTTGTGTAACAACGAAAGAAAAAGTTTTGTTTGCGACCAACAAATGGCGCTGTAGTGTTTTATTGCACAAAAAGATGATTTACAAATGAAGAATGTTGACAACTTACAAGACAGCTTAATTACAGTTAATTAGTACTACAGTAAATGTTCAATATACTGTTCATCATTCATAAGTGCAGCTGTGAGACTAGGCACCAACCCATGCACGGCATTTAGTAACATTTCTTGTTACTTGGCAGACACATTTTGGCAGATGGCATCTTCAGTGCTGCTTTTGATTCCGTTGGTAGCCAACAGAGCTATATTTTTTCAATGCCACACAAAACCCAGTTTGTTTTCAATCTGTTTGGTGCGAACCCTATCTTTGTATCTTGATCAGTTTTCGAATTATTCATTTTAAAATTCGTCCTGACTTTTGGATCACCCGGTATTTTATGTGTAACACCGGAACTCATCCCTCATCTGTGTACTATATTGATTTATATTACTTTTTGAGATGAGCGTTCGATGGATGTCATGTTTTGAACAATCCAATTTATAGATTAGAATTGATGTATTTTGAATGGAATTATGAATAGAGCAGAAGACATACAGTGCAATATCTAGCAAATATGAATGAGTAATAAGTAACTGAGGATGGTTTCAAAAGATGACGGCTGTATCTTTTAATCGAATTAACAGTTTCTGATTACGTCGGCAAAAACTTCCACCAGTAAACTTTAATCGAATATATCGTCTAATTCAGACATGTTATTGATGAGAAATGTCCGTCACAGATATGATACAAAAATTCCATTTTTTTACTGGTGTCAGTTTTCCCAAGTATTATTAGCTTTTTTCAGCCATAGACAATAGGTTGTCTTGATTTTCAAAATGTAGACGAATTTATAACGCCGAAGTTAAGTCGCATCAATAAAAATTAATATCATTTTTTGCCATAACTTATGAGGAAATTTTTCATCAATGAAGCAATGTGAAGATTTACTATTTTAAGGCTATGATGATAGTTCCTGTTTCTTAATAGTCTCATATTACTTTGTATGTAAAATGCTCATAATAAGTGAAATATCTAAATATGCCTTATATGAGCTTGCAGTATTATGCAATCCCATGCATACTAATTAAATATTATACAAATAAAAGATTTTAATCGACTTCGATGGCAGTCATCCGTAATTGAGCATTCAATTAGAATTTCATCGGGATGTGTGGTGATGTTAATCGATTTTGTTAAACTACCGATTGTCATAATGAATGAATTTGTAATTTGATAAATTAATTTTTCATGCACAAGATCATGTTGCCAATCTTCGTAATTTGTTATTCAGTTGACACGAGAAATTGTATAAAAAATCCGAAGGAAAATATAGTCTAACTCACACAAATGAAGTACAAAAACAATGTTTTTTTAATTGTCTCTGGTATAAAAAAGCTCTGTTCGTAAAGTGGCAAAATGATTGATTTTTAACACAATTAAAGTCGAGAAAATTTCCTACATTTTTCATAAGCAATGTTTTTTCCTATAATGAATACATCTGGCAATACGAATAAAATGATTTTAAGCAATATATTCAATTCCCATCACCGGATGTCGAAAATGCTAAATGTAAGACAAAGTACAGTTGTCCTTAAAAAACTTCCAAACAGGTGATATTTCAGGTATTGCCTCCATTTTCCCCGTCTCGTCCAGTCCTTCAAGGCTTTTTTGTCTCGTGTTGGAAATCAAAGCTCAGCTCTGAGTTTGTTTTTAAATATCTCGTCGGTTGGTTATGCATTTGCCTTAATGTATGCGCAGTGTGCATTTAATTACAAATTATGTGTTTTACAAAGATTCTCTGAGACATGAAGTACTATTCATGATAGCAGAGAAATATTTTATAGGTGACACGGACGCTGTGTGACTGTGTCCCACCAAACTTTAAATCAAAAGGAATTCATTAAGCAACAACAAAACAAAAAAGTCCTTCCGGCAATGCCGGGAGGAAGAGGTAGCTTTCATATACTTATATATATATTTATTTATTTTAAAGTAAGTTACATTGTTCAAAAATACTAAGCTCAAATTAGTGGAAATAATCTTATAAAATTAGTGATTTTATAAGATTGAATACAAGTTTTTGTCAAGACTGAATATTAATAGGAATTTTTAGAAATTAGTCATCTTTTATTCAACCTGGTTTTACTTTAAGCGATTTAGAGAGTCACCAAATTGCACGATATCATGAAGTGTATGCCATTTTAAAGCAACATGGTGGATTGTTCAGATCAGACCGTTTCAAAATGTCAGCCATAAGCAAAATTAAAAGTGCTATAACTCAATCCTTTTTTTAGTTATAGACAAAATAAAAAGTGTTCTGGAATTGTTGTTTTAAGTTTTATCACTTAAAAGAAAAATATTTTTCAACTTTTAATTTTTTTCGCATTTAATTTTAAATTTTAAACTTAAAAAAAATTTAAATGGCCGCCATTTTGAAACAAAATGGTGGATGATGCTGGCCAACGAACTCGGTCGAGACATTTGTATGTACTATGTACATACCAAGTTTCATTGAAATCGGTTCATAAATACGCGTGTTATTACGTGACAAAAATCAGATCGTTTCAAAATGTCAGCCATAAGAAACATTCAAAGTGCTATAACTCAATCATTTTTTAAGATATAGACAAAATAAAAAGTGTTCTGGAATCTTTGTTTTAAGTTCTAACACGTAAACGAAAAAATATTTTTCAACTTTTAATTTTTTCGCATTTAATTTTAAATTTTAAATTTTTTAAAAAATTTAAAATGGCCGCCATTTTGAAACAAAATGTCGGATGATGCTGACCAACGAAGTCGGTCGAGACATTTGTAAGTACTATGTACATACCAAGTTTCATTCAAATCGGTTCATAAATACGTTAGTTATCGCATGACAAAAATCAGATATATATATATATATATATATATATATGTCAACATTTGAACGGAGGGTGGTTTTGGGGTCTGGGGGTCATGATCGGTGAAAATATACCAAAATTTTCCGGAAGTGCTTTCCTCCGGACGGCTGCAATAGGTAGCTTTTTACTTTTTGTAATGAAAGCTACCTAATAGAGTGTACACAGTTCATTCACTAACAGTCCTTGAAACGTTAAAGACCTTGCTGAAAACTTTGATTATGTGTGGCGCTATAGCCCACGGATTAGATCATGTGACTGAATTAGTTACTACTGATGGGCTGCATCATTTGAAATTTGTGAAAAGTTTTATTTTTGCGCAAAACTCTCAAAGACGCAGAAAAATTCGTTTGTCTCTCACATAGTCACATCCAGTGCGATATCCATGCAAGTCATTTATTTTATTTAGAGGAAAATGAAGAATAATGCCAATTTTCTATAGAAAAATTAACAGATCGGATTAAAGCAGGTGAAAACAGCTAAATTACACATTCTAAATAAGTATGAAGAAGATATTGCAATATCAATCACTGGAAACAAGGTACCTGTATTTTTGCATCACGAACACATGTCACGATATTTTGACTGAAGTTACAGAGCTGCCAAGTCTCCAGCATTTTGGATACCAGTATTTTAATACAGAAAATGTACTTTTATTTAATTTAAAAATTTATCCGATTTAAAAGACCGAGACTTTCTCTAACATAAAAGTGGTGAGTTAAAAGCCGGAGACTCGGGATCTCTGAAGCTAGATATCAATAACGATGCTCATCTCCCAGGATGAGCATCGGATTGCGATGGAAATAGTGACTAAAAATATTAGGTCTCAGGTTTAAGAATCGGCTCAATATTCTACTCTAGACGAATTTTGAAGGAGATGGAGTCTCTTTTTGCAGAAACCATAAAGATTTTCATAGAAACACTGTTTTTGTCAAAAAGACCGGACGACGTTGACAAATGCTAGAACAGGAGTACTGCACTAGTTCACAGCCATATTACTGCAGTAAAACAAAGAATATTTTTCAGCTGCAAATAAAGCATCGCGTCCTCCAAGGGAAGAAGCAGCTAAATACTCATGTTTGAGAGTTTTCTTCAAGTACAGCTATAGCTAAGTAACTGCAAAAATGCTGAAGCATATGTATAGAATGCAATATAGAAAAGCACCACACCCATAACAGTTGTCAAACCTCACGTACCAGAAACAGTTCTGTGAAAAAAATCATCCAACTGCTAAACAAACTGCAGTGGAAAGTGTGGCTATAAGAATGCACATTTGTTTTATTTGATCCTTCATCTAAACTGCGTTGATTACTGTAAAAGTCTCAGCTCCCTGTTCGGCAAAGATGACTTGAAGTAGTGTTAGAAATTCCAGTACTGTAGGATATTGTTTTTTTTTTTTTTTTTTTTTTTTTTTTGTTTCCTTTTACAATTTTGTATGGTTTAACAGCAGAAATGTTTGGATTAAATATCAGGAATATTTTAGATTAAAATATGTGGTGCTTACCACATATTTTCTATTTATTGCAATTAAGCAAAAAAAAGCTGTTAAGTGGTTAACCAATAAATCGTCGCGCCCGAGACATTCACGGGTTGCAAGTTTCGCGGCTTTTATTCAGAATTGTTTGATGCCCACCAGTTTTATAAAATAGTATAATTGGTTTTATTCTGGTATCATTTTGCTTGCCATTAAATACGAAGAATAGTTTTTTTTAAAGTGGTGGCAATAAAGAATTTGAATTTTTAAACCATAATTTAATGCGATCATTAAGTGGTTAAACTAAGAAGACACATAATTTGATCAACCAAGATAACGACAAGCCTCCGGTTAACGAACATCAACCAGGCCGTTCAAAACTACCAAAACGATAATAGCAGACCAGAACAGCATTTCTCTTTTTCTCATGTTTACAATCTTTTATGCAGCAACAAAATGCAACTAACATTAACTAAAAAGCTTCAAATCAATTGCCAAAATAGATGCACAGTGATTATATTGCGTTGTCGTCTAGATGCGAGGTGAAAATCGAGTTCATCATCCCAAATCATCCCTCATAGCATGCATGTTCACAGTGACGTCACAATGACGTCACTGTGAGTCACTTTGGTCACATCACATCTGTGACGAAAATGCCACAACTCAGTGACGTCACAATGTGACTAAGATGTGACTTTCTAAAAAAAAATCACAGTTCGTCACAATGTTAATGTCAAAGTAGTCACAAATGACACACTTTCCACAAATTGGTCACATTGTGACGTCGCAAAGTGGTCACAATGTGACGTCACAAAAAAGCTCTAAAACGGCCATAATGACTTCACATTTTAGTCACTGGGACTTCACATCGAAGTCACGTGACGTCACATCGACAATCGATGGTCACAAAGTCACAATGTGACTTCACAACGACGTTGCAGTGACGTCACCATGTCTTACGGGATAAAAGAAGACTTTCTCTAAAACTTTCCAGGCAGAATCCTAGATTGACTTCATTACTGTAGTTAAGAGAGATTAGACATAAAATTCAAAGATTACATTTTTTGTTCTGCATAGCTGCCAACCTTTACGCATTTTCCCTACCGCAAAAATTTTATAGTAAATATTTTCTTATTTAATCGTCAAAATCTTAAGAATCAAAAAATGGAAAATCTCTGTACAATTTTATTGGTAGGAAGAATGCATAAATGTTGGCATCTGTGGTTCGGCAAATCTTCATTCATTGGCTAGTGAGATATCAATATATCGAATATAAATAGTTTTATCATTATTCGAAAATAAATCAGTTAAAAAATTAAAAAATTAAAATTATTCTAAAATTCATTTGAATAATTCATTTCTATTCATTTTAATTTCCCTCTTATTGTGATATGTTATGTGTAAAAAAGTTAATTTACAACTTTTTGCATTTTAATTTTAAATTATTTAGTTGCTCTTTCGAATTAATACGATTATAGGAATAAATATATTTTGAATAAGTTCTTCAATACATAGCAAGTTAACCCAGGCATTCCGATAGAGAGTAAAATTATACTTGAAATGGGCGGGATAGAAATATTTCCGTGAAACGTTAATTGTGATTTATGGCCCAAGAAAGCATTACAAAGATAATCTTTGAATATCTCTTCAAGCTGGATCATATTAAAATACAAAATTAATGCTTCGAATGTTTTAAAAATATTTTGTTTGACTTTCAGAAATGTTTTTTTTAATTATTATACATTATATTTTCTTTTTTTCATAAGTCTTTTATTTAATTTTTTCCAGAATTAAAAAAAGCTAGGTAAGCAGTAAAAAAGCTAAAAGTCTACGGTCTTATCCATGTGTACAGATGCGAGCATGTTTGACAAGTTTTCAGTTGCATTGATTGTTGAAGTATCTGGCTTATTTTTATTTAGGCATTGCAAGTTCTAACTAGTATATTATAATAGTTATTTAACCAATATGAAATAAAAGATATTTAATAAATAAAATATATTAAATTACTACTCAAAATTTCTTGGGTGAATTCAATATTCCCCAATAAAAAAATCGCTAGATTCGGCAATAGTGCTTACATTATCTTTCTAGAAAATGTGCATATAGACTAACTATTTAAATTGAATATTTTATGTTTCGCAAATATTTATCTATCTTAATACAGCCAACACACATTTTCTAAAACATTATTTTCATATCTGAAAAAGAGACCCTCTATCGTGGGTGAAAATTTGATTTCACATTCGTAACGCATAAAAATTCCTTTTTTAGATAAAGGAAGGCTGTTTTTGTTTGTATTTTGCTCTCAGAGTAAGCGCATTGATACCACATTTTTTCTGAATATTTTGTCTTGTTTAAATTCAGAAAAAAAAATACTGCTTGTGATACAAAAAACACCGCCTCTTAAACGTAAGAATTTTTTTCAGTGTTTGTAGGGTGCCCCGATTTTAGACAAATAACATAGAAAAGTTTTCTTTGACTTCTTAACCCTTTGAGCTCTGGTGGGTAATTCCAAATGTCAAATTGGCACCAGTATTTTGCAAAGAAAAAACCGGTTAACAATCTACACGAAAAAATGCATTAAACCTTCTTCAAATAAGTTTGGTCGAACTTTCTGGTGTCGTTGTGAAATTTCGGAATTAAAATTATATGGTAGAAAATTCTACCATCAGAGCTCAAAGGGTTAAACTTAAGAAAAGGCAGATAGTAATTTTTGAAATCTTTGTTAATGGAACCATACAATTATCGAGTAGAATGCGCTACGACAGCTGACATTTTTGTACTAGAAATTAGACTTAGCATTCAAGTTGGGTAAATAAACCAGAAGTGGAAACTGTGGTGTGTGCTACCACTAATATTTAAAAAAAAAGTTCACTTCTTGAATCGCAAAGATTCGGCAAAGAGATAAGTCAGTGACAACTGTAAAATTTTATTTGTATGCGGCACGTCGCAGCTCACCACCACAGGATTAAATCTACCGATATGGATTCTTGCAACTGAAATATTAACTAGATCTTTTCTGGCCTAAGATAGTGATGTCAGACTTCTTAGAAATTCCAAAGAAAGTACTCATATGTTGTATTGAAGTACATGAATTTTGTTTAAATGTAGAAATAATCCTTTTGAGTATTCGGGCTATATATCCTTTAAGTAAAAGCTAATTTATTTGTAAAATTGCCAGGTTTGCTTCAGTGAATTATGCATACATTCATATTTAAGTAGTTTTTGTGAATTCAGGGCTACCATTCGGTCCTTTTCTTGGGTACCGCTTTCATTTAAAGAAAAATATTGTTTATAAATTGCATAGAAACATAACGGGTAGATCGTTTTTCTTGTGATTATTGTAGAAACCTATGAAGCTTTATTTCTGAAACATTACTCGTTTTCAAAGAACGGACCAGTCTCAGCCCTTCGATTTATATAGCCATTAAGCATCGAACCGATAAAGTGTTATCTACTTTGTTTTTAAGTTAGATTATTTGATTACCGCAAATTTTTAAAAGTTGAATTATTCACTTTATTTAATGGCAGGTAAAATGATAATATAAAAGACTATTACATTACTTAAAAAAACAAAAGAAAACTGATGGGAATTAATCTAAATTTTAAAAAATGTATAGTTTATGATGCCCATGAATGTCGCGGGTGAAAGAATTTATGGATTAAAAGGCAAATCATAGCATGAAAATTCATGGACGACATGCTTTTCATTCAATCTTGCAGACCTTTTACCCATGTATACAATTTCAGCTGACAATAATTTTTTACTGTATGATCACTTATCCCTTTCCGGCACAGACAGTTTTTGTTCTTAAAATTATGAATTTATTTACTGATACCGAAATTTAGAAACGATTTTTTTAGAAAATAAAGCATGTTACTGCAATCATTTTAAAAGAAAAAATTCATTCAAATATTCTTCGTGACGATTGTATGTTTGGATATAAAATTTCTAGTTCCGACGCGAGACCAATGCGTCGGAATGTTCGCACACTCCTTATATATTTTAAGGACTCTGACACCATACTTAAAAGTAAGAAAATTCATAAATAATTTTTAAATAAAAGAATTTGCAAACACCACCATCATTCACAGGTTTTGTGGTATTTTTCTGCGATGAAATACTTTCAAAACATCTAAAAAAAAATAGTGGTAGAAGTGTACAAACCCTGGTTTCCCTGGTAGAAGAGTGTGAACCCAAGGTACGCATACGCCTTATATTTTTTAAGGACACTGTCACCATAATTAAAAATAAGAAAAATTATATTTAATTTTAAAAATGAAGAATTGGCAATCACTATCATTCACAGATTTTACAGTATTTTTCTGCGATGAAATACTTTGAAAACATTCTTAAAATTTAGTGGAAGAAATGTGCGAACCTTGTTTACGCAGTTTAAATTACCAGAAATTCCAAAAAATCTATGAAAGCTGTATTTAAATAAATCCGTACCAAATACCTATTTTAAATGATTTTTAGCCATTTTTAATTATAAATTTCTAAATACTACATGTGGTACCCACCGCTTATCGCTGGCTTTCTAACACATTAAACAGTCACACATGAGGAATTTTTGAAAAAAAAATAATTTTCATATAAGGTATGATTTTTATCTTTTAAATTTTGTTATAGTTATATTTCATACAGTTTTTTTTTTAACAGGAAACGTATATTAAAATTCCCAGTTGTGCTTTTTTAGAAAATCTATAATCAACATTATGATTTGAAATTAGGTGCAGTAGTTAACCCATTAACGCCCAGCGTCCTCTTTTGAGGAAAGTTACAAAAATAGCAAGAAAGCGGTTTTCCCACCAGTAAAGAGGAAGATAAATATATGCCTTCTTTTACGAGACAGAATCCTCCATAAATTTAGAAAAAAGTTAATTTGATTTTAAAAGTGGTGGGAAATACAAAATTTAAATTTTAGCGAAGAAAATAATTTGGGCGTTAATGGGTTAAAAAAAGAAAGAAAGAAAGAAAAATGTTTACATCACAAACAGGCAACACTTACACTCCTTTGTATAAGATAAGAAAAAAAGCTTAAGAGCTGCAACCTATGATTTCTCATTAAATATCTGTATTTATATGGCAATAATAGGAGAAGCATACTATCAGATGAGTAACAATATCCATATAAAAGCCATATAAAAGAAAAAAAAACATAATGGAAACGCATGCTGCTTGCTTACCCAGATATTCCTTTTCTGATATAATTATAGCTTCACGATGTATAAGACGTATACGTTCATATCGTCGGTATCATGTCAAACTATCAACTTTGTCAACAGTGTTGCCAGTAGGCTATTTTTTTAAATGACAATTTCTTTGTTTTGAAAAAGTAAAATTCGCCCGTTTAAAATTATTTAACAACAAATTAATTATGCCAAAACCACGTATAGTTTTAAAGTTTCAGAAAATGGTGCAAATAAAAAAAACCTGAATTAAAAATATGCATCCCACTGGCAAATTTAGTTTCGTATTGGATGGTTTGAAATAGTGCGACGATAAATGGTGCGTAAGATGTTTATTTTAATTTGCACCGTAATATCGTATGGCATATAGTTTTTAGATGGAAGTAATTAGGGTTTGTGCTTTAATAACTTTATTCGATTTGTATATAATTTTGACGAGCTGTGATTATGTTTTGTGAAATCTAGCAAAATCACTATCTGTTTTTTATTATTTAAAAACTGTATTTTTTGTTACTTCATGGATGCTGCCCTTCTGCCCTTCCGATGCAGTATTATTTCAAATATTGCATCGTGATCCTAATTGTAATAAAATATGAAAACGGCTTGAAGGAAATGGAAATCATACATTCTACATTTCGCTCATTTTCCCTCATCTAGATCCTTAATCTAGAAAAAGAGTAATTGTAACATCAATGTGAAATTTGTATGATATATTTTTTGAATAAGCGGAAACGACTCAGTAATTTATAAATTTGATGTCACAGATGTTTCTATGAATTTAAAAGAACTTTGTAATGCAAGTACAAAATCATATTGCATTAGCGTCACAATTTTATAAGTTAAGGCATCGCATTTCATTCAATATTTTCACTACTACGATACTTCAGGTTTAGTCTGACGTCCTACTGTCATTACATCATCTGGCGGTACTGACTTTGTTCTATTCTTGCATATATGTTGTGCAATTTCTTTACTTTTACTTTCCTGCTTTTTGAACTAAACCAGCGACTTTTAACTCGCTTAAGAAAAGGCCAACTACAATTTTGAAAAAAAATTTTACCAGTTTATTTAAACAAAGACAGTCTGAGATTAAATAAGGCGATGAAATCATTTTATAAAAAATGGTGGTGATTGGAAATCATGTCCGAATATTCTCAATACTTGTCATAAACAATGTTTGTGGTCCCATTCTTCATTCGTAGCAATGAAAAAAGGATATATTTAGCTTGAAAATTGTGAAGATTGAATTGTTACTGGTTCCGCAAGTTCCAATAACAGAATGTTAAATTTTTCACCAACAAATTCTAGGGGAAATTTGCTAGTTCTAAATGAAGCACTTTAATAGCGATAAATGTCTATCATAACTATAGATTATTTATTCGTATTTACGGACTTTCACTGCTCGTTTGCTTCAGCAATAATAAAATACTGCAATTCGCAATATTGTTGTAATACAAGCAAACCTTTTGTCAGTGTTGGTGAATCTGATTATCAAACTGCCAACTTACACTTGTAACTGAATTCATGCACATGAAAAGTTTCAGGGGCTTTAAGTGTTTTTGTAATCGTAATTTCATACTGTACTCTTCGCTATTTTGGAGGATAAAATATATTTTAATTAAATAAGGCGAATATGGTTTTACAAAAATTCTCGTAAAAGATGCTTGAAAGTCCTTAAACCATATTAGTCCTGACTGAATTTTAATCAAAATATTCTTTTTTTCTTAACCCCTTGAGCTCCGCTGGTAGAATTTTCTACCACATAATTTTAATTCCAAAATATCACAATGACACCAGAAAATTCGACCAAATTTACTTCAAAAAGGTTTAATGCATTTTTTCCGTGTTTATCCTAAACCGGTTTTTTTTCTTTGCAAAATACTGGTGCCAATGTGACATTTGGCATTTTGAAGAAATTTACCCCCCAGGGCTCAAAGGGTTAAACACCTTATCCATGCAAAGTTTGTTTTAAAAAATCTTATAAAGTCCTAGAGCAATAAAGTAAAATATCCTGTTAATTTTTGTTTGTTGAAGTTTGCCTCGGAAATATCTGGGCTTTGATCCTAAGTAAAAAACAACAGCTGCCAACTCGGAAATCATCCTCAGTCAGTTCACTCACAACTGATAGATATTACATCACTGTTCTCTTCTTTATTCTAGCTCCATACGTCACAAGAGCCTTATGCTAGAGATATTAAAGCACATAACAAATTAAAAATATTTAAACAAAAGAGGTCTATAGAGTCGGTGTAAATGTTGCATATGCAGTTTTTTCGTTATAAATAATTTTCATACATATGAAGGAAACCTGTGTTTTTCGCTGTTATTCAAAGGATTTGAATAATTCAACATCTGACAGCAGTGTTACTAGTAATTTTGCGGAGTAAATTTCGCATTATTTAATGCAGAATCTGAATTAGTGTTCTGGGATTAAGTAAGGCGAATATTTTTATACGTGAAAACGTAGTGAATATGTGGTCCATAGTTGAGTCACTAGAAATCCTTATTTGAAAATTTCATGAAACTTCTAATACTATATTTCTTTGGTTTGCCATGTTTAGAGTATGCATGGGTGTTACTTATTATACGTTTCCACACGAAATTTAATGATTACATACATTTAGGTGCATATTTAAATTACTTTTACGAATATATATAACTTGGTACTGACATCTATATTCTCTGTCTCTCTCTCTCTCTCTCTCTCTCTCTCTCTCTCTCTCTCTCTCTATATATATATATATATATATATATATATATATATATATATATATATATATATATATATATATAAACTGCGAAACCTCCAGCAGGGGTAAATTCAGGGTAATCACTAGTGACTATTTTTATCTCTACCTCACACCATTTTTTTAAACCAAAATATTTTATGTACAGCATGACAACATTTTCAAGAGAAACATGCTTTATATTTTTCATTTTATTGTTTGCGAATACAATAAAATAATCGCTTATGGCAACCCTGTAACTTATATGACTAAAATGATTTATTTGGTAACATTTTCTTTCATTTAATTCTAATCATTTTAAAAACTTTTGAAATCTCTTTTATCTTATTTTAGTAAAAATATATTTAAAAAAGATTACATTTCTATAATATCTCATTATTATGACTAAGGCAAACTTCTGATTTTTAAATTTAAAATTCCCTTAGTCAGGTAAAGAGATTAGTTCAAAATCCGACGATCGCGAACGCAAACCACTATTTATGCAACATACTTGCATTATCCAAACATTAACTTACTAAAATCAGCTTCAAAGCATCGAAATAATCATTCTGATTCTACACACGAAAGGGTCCAATGTGTAGTTTTGAAAAGGATTATATTCTTGATGATAAAATCAGAACGCATTATAAACTTTCTGTACTTTACAAGGACACATGCATTATTATTTCAAATATGTAGGCATATTTTGGCTATATTTAATAAATTTATACATGATTCAGTAAATATAATAATACATGTGATGCATTTTGAATACTTCATTTCAAACTCTATCATTAAAGATAGATCAATAAAGATAGTAATATACTATATTTTTCATTTTATTCGTTAAGTTGACTGATTATATTCGGTAACACGTTTTTCAAAGAACTACTTTTAAAATATTTTCAGATTGTTTAGATAAAATATAAACAATAATTGTAAAATTTTAGAAAACATAAATTATTTATTTTTGACTTTTTGCGCATATTTATACGCATGCTGCGTATGACCGTATTAGATGAAAATAAAAGTATAAACAAACAGAATTAGATCTAAGGGTTCTCATTACAATAAAAATCCTAAAAAGTGTGTTTCAATTGAAGAAATATTTAAAATTTTATATGCCATGATTTCTTTTCCGAAAAAAGCATGTGGAATTTTTTGTCCGAAATTGTACATTTTACTGAACAAAAAGAATCCTCAAAGAAGTACTGCGATTAAATGAAATAATTTTACTTTTAGGATACAAGATTTCATGTTAGAAAATATGTTTTAACCGTATTTTTTATGGCTCAATAAGAAACACAGGTCCCCGAGCATCACCTGAACGACTTCAGCACGTCTTCTTGGATATATGTTCCCGTAAAGTATGGTGACGTCACGTGACGTCGATGTGAAGTCACAGTGACTAAAATGTGAAGTCGTTATGGCCGTTTTAGAGCTTTTTGTGACGTTTTACTAAGTGGTCACAATGTGACAATTTGTGAAAAATGTGTCATTTGTGACTAATTTGACATTAACATTGTGGCGAAACTGTGACAAAAGCGATGATATTTAAATTGCCGGAAACATGTTTTTTAAAGTAAATAACATGTTTTGAAGCGTATTTATAAATTTCTAAAGATTTTTAAGAAAGTCACATCTCAGTCACAATGTGACGTCACTGAGTAGTGGCCATTTTGGTCACAGATGTGATATGACCAAAGTGACTCACAGTGACGTCACTGTGACATCAGTGACCATTCATGCAATTAGGGTTTTCCGAGCTCCCGTAAAAAAAGTGTAAACAAAGTTAACCCCTTGTGGGGTAAGTAATAATGTATCTGTAATATTGAATTCTGATGTAAAATACGGAAATTTTTATTTTTAAATAAGGAAAAGCAATTTTTCAGCATTTTACTGCCAAAGTTAAAAATACAACATTTCGTTAGAAGTTTTTAGTGCGGATATCGTTTAAATTAGGGGATAAAATATATCGCACCGCCCCTCAAGTGGTTATGGAAAAAGCTAGTTCTATACAGGGTAAGTCATAAATATCGAAACAATAGGCTATCTCCTTAAATATTGCCTCTAGACCCATACTTCCAGTTGCAAAAACTCATAAAAAAAGGTGAAATTTCTGATAATATAAGTTGCAACTCCATGGGAGGTCTATTTGAAAAATACGAAAATTAGATTTTTATACTGCCCCCGTAGAGCAAAATTCCCAAGTAGGAAGTTATTCCTTATTCATTCCGAAATTGAACAAAAAAAAAAAAAATTCATCTCCCTATCTGAAAATCTGACAAAGATATTAAAATCCAAAATTCTCAAAAATTCGTTACATACACCATTTTACCATGCCTGTAAACGAAGTGTTTTTGATCCATTTTCAAAGCAAATAAGGGATCGTCCACAAATTGTTCGTTATTATATGTCGGTTTAAGACCGTACCTCTTATTTGGACCTAATAAAGCAGCGTATTGATTTAAATCGAAACTTGTTTTCAAAACATGTTGATCGTTAGCACTGGAGGTCTGAATCGATCGAAATATGTAGGTCCGGTCCTAAACCGACCCATAGGAAAAAAAGGTTGAGACCGGCATGAAATAATGTTAAAATCATAATCCGGACCAGCCTGGAAAAAAGCTTAATCATAGCCGGCCCAGCTGTGAATTTCTACATAGTCTTTTACTTAAGTGTAGTTAAAAATTGTTTAGCGTGGAGGAGTTCTGACCAAAAATATTTAATATAGAATTTCGTTTTTTATATTTATACTTTGTATTATTAAAGAGGCGCCAAACTCTGTGATATATTTATATATAAATGTTTCACTTATATTTTATTATCGCTAATCCATATCCCGTGCGTTCGAGACTTTGTAAAATGTTATACAGTAAAACTTTTTAAGACGGAATCACATAGGAAGGAAAAAATACGTGATAGACAAATGCCCTTCCTACACTGTAAAAAAAAATTCAAGAGGTTACTAAAAATTTTTTAGTAAATTTGTATTCCACAGAATTTCTTAGTAACCATTACAAACTTTTTTTTTGCAAGTGAAACAAGCATTTCTTTTGTAAACTGAACAAAAGAATTTTTTGTATAACTAACTTAAAAAATTTTAGTATGAGTGACCAAGCAAATTTTAGTGATAGCTCCAAAATTATTTTTAATAACCATTACGTGCGTCCGAAGGGCAGGAGGTTCCTTCGAGCTGCATTCAGACTTCTGAAGCGGAAGATTTTCGGCAAAACTGCAATAGATGGCAGCACCAAACATTGCTAACATTTTCATAATCCCTTTACTAACGAGTACTTACACTACATACTTTCGGGGCGTATTTGACGGTTGCCAGGATCGAACTCGGGACCTTTAAGCCTGGAGTCCGTTACTATAACCACTATGCTATCAAGGCCACACCAAGTAAGTTTTAGCAATAATTATTAAAGATATAAAACTATTAACTCTCTTCGTTGCTAACTTTTTTCTAGTAATTCTTACAGATTTTCTTGTAACCGACTAAGATTACTAAGATTTTTTTAGTAATTACAAGGATCACTAAAGTTTTTTTAGTAGATCAACCCTTTTTTTTACAGTGTAGGAGGGTTAAATGGAGTTTATTTTTTCTCAGGTATTATTCTGTTTATTTTGCATGGATAAACAGATTTTCTGTTTAAGACCGAATTCCGTCATAGGCAGATTTTTTTTCTCTGGTTTTATTTTGTTTAATTTTTTAGCATTTAAATATACTATTCTTAAAGAAAATTAATGTTTTTTTTTTTTTTTTTTTTTTTTTTTGTAAAATAAAAGCGGTTTTAAAAGTTATGTGGTTTTCGTAAAAATATTGATTAAACCAAATTTTACTTATTTTATGCACGTATTAGGTCTGTTCCTTTAATACGGGAATGAAAATTTCGTCCATTGCAGGCCTGGGAAAAAAGAAGCAGTTCTCTCCGGTATGAAAAATACATTTGACCCGGATAGGCGAGTCTTCAGAAAAAAGTAACGTCTCGGTCCTGATCTGACCTGAGCCCAGAATACAGATTTTTTAACAGCCTCTCCAGGACGATAAAAAGCTTGAAGTTGTGAGAGCTAAATTTTTAAAAAGGACTTAATCTGCACCTTAGAAAAGCATTCTTTTAAATAACTGACGGGCAATAAAACAGTACATTTCGTTTTTCTGTATAATGACCTTTTTCCCGAGTATTTCTTGTCTTTAAATTATTAAAAGTAAAGAATTGTTTAAGAAAAAAAGTACAAACTTGAAACATGTCATTTTTAATTATTTTACATTAGTTTTAATTACAAAAAATCCCTGTCGGCTTGGCCTATAGGCGGAGGTAGATTTCGAAGAGTGCTCATTTCAACAACAAAAAATAAATTTGATTACTGATAAACCCAGTTTAACAACTTTATTTGTCCTCTTTTGAAAAATTTTTAATTTCATTTTTCTGTAAGGACTGGTTTTATCAGAATCATCTTAAGCTAATTCGGATCCAATGCCTATTTTGACAACATATTTTGAAATAATTCTGACTTTATTAAAAAAATCGACTAATACGGCCAGTATTGCCAGTGGGCTACTTTTTATAAATTCAGATTTCTGGATTGGCACCACTTTTTTGAAACGGTAAATTACCTTTTGTTTTTGCTTTAATTATCATAACATTAAATAAGGCATCTACTTATAATAAAATGCGTCCGAAGATTAGTGTGTAGAACGATTCCAGGTTGTGCCACTCCTTTCTGGATGTTGCTAGACGCCACGTTAGGCTTAATTGAAAACAGATGCTAAAATGATGCTTTTAAAATTTCTTCCACTTGAAATAGTGTTTTTTCAGCATATTTTCATATAAAATATGTATATCAAACCACAATTATAATACATAAAGATAACAGTGGAAATGGAAAAGTTTTTTACTATCTGAGTACGATCGTATCTTATTTATCACTCTAGCACCGTCTCTCACAACTTTAGTGCTGCCATTTATGAGCTATTTTAGAAGCCTTTTTGGGAATATATTGTAAAATATAAATTTAGTTTTAGATGAATTTAAATTTAGTTTTATTATTATTATTTTTTAAATACTAGCATTTATCCGGTTAATTTTTTTTTTAATTTTTTTTTCTATTTACATAAATAAGCTCTTTTTTTTTTCTTCAAGTTGTTATGGATATATAAGATATCATCATGACTGCATCAGTATAATTGAAAATTATTTTTTCACATGGTCTTAAATTAAAACTTTATCTGCTTTGATGCAATGCATGCAAATAAATCAAAATTGCTCTTAAATTAAAATTTGATTATTTTTATTTTGTTTATGATATTATGTATTCCTTACATTTAAATGGCATTTGATAAAAAATACAAATTTCGTTTACAATGTAAGCAAATTTCGAATGGATATAATCTAAGCTTTAAAAACTGGTAAATTTAATTTAAAATTTTACAAAAGAAACAATAATAATAATTTTGGTTTTTATAACTTACGGATTGAATTTTTAAAGTTGGAAGCTGAAGTTTTTAAAAATTGATTTTGATTTAAATCAATGCCTCCTACTATAGAAAATAGCAGTATTGTCTATAAGAAACTAAGATTTTTTTTTAAAGTTGTTTTGTGTATATTAACTGCGTATGGATGGCACCAAATCTAAATTTAAAAAGAAAACGCAAAAAACTAAATCGCTGCCGAATCATAACAAAGAATTATAATAAAGAATGTATTTTAAAATTTTAAAAACTTCAATATTTAATTTAAATGTTTTGTGAAATCTTCAGAAACTGAGTTTTATTTTGCCAATTATCATTATTATTATTGTAATAGATACTGTTCTTTGTTTTGAAATTAAAATTTGTTCAAAAACTAAATATCAAGTAAAAAAAAAATCATTTGTATTTGTAGAAATTTATTGCTATTTTTAAAATGTGCTTTTTTGCAATACAAACTCTTCAAAAATAAAATCAGCAATCTGTTTGTTTGTATGAAGTATTAAAAAGATGAAATGCAAGTGAAAATTCCGTCATTTTTGACGGGGTTATATACTAGTATTATATAATTTGTAAAAAGTGGTGCCAATCAAGAATCTGAATTTAAAAAAAGTAGCCCATCTGGCAACACTGAATACGGCACATTGCATAGTTCCTAAATAACAAAAGACTGTCAATTGAATGCGTTTGAGAGCAAAATTGAATTTAAAAATGAGTTATAAAATAACCAATTTTGAATACAACCTCAATTCTTAATCATAATAGCTTCGGGAAATTTTGCGCGAGTGCCCCCTTTGACAGCATGTTTAAAATTATATTCAGCCTTTATCAAAAAACTGAACAATGCTAGACATTACAGAGCTCCTAGATCAGATTCTTGATTGGCACCACTTTTTACAAATTATATAATATGCCTTATTTAATGTTATGATAATTAAAGCAAAAACAAAAGGTAATTTACCGTTTCAAAAAAGTGGTGCCAATCCAGAAATCTGAATTTATAAAAAGTAGCCCACTGGCAACACAGCTCTTAGCCGATTTTTAACTTTATCAAAAATCTGTCATGCATACACGTTTGGCCCATTATTTAGAAGTAATATAAACTTTAAACTGATTCGATATCTATTTCCATTAAGAAGTTATAGGTTTTTTCTGTTTTCACAAAAACGTCCCCTATTTCGACCCCCTTGGTCCGATTTTGCCCATTAAAGAAATTAGCCGAGATTTTATCCCCTTTTATTTTATGTATCAGTTTGGTGGAGATTGGAGAAGAATTATAGAAGTTATCATGTCCATGTATATATATAAACTGGTGCGAATGCAATAGGTAGTATTTCATACGAAATCTACCTAAAAATGAAAAATTATATACTTTTGAAAATATATTTTTCTAAAAGTTATTATTTTTTAAATAAATATCTTTAATAGTTCTAAAATAAATCTTGAAAAACAAAAATCCCGAAACAAAACTAAAATCAGATTTTCATTTTTAATTAAATGGAAAGAAATTGAAATCCGATAAACAATGCTTGGAGTTATAACGATTTTTAATTATCCCATTTAAACCAGTAGTCACCATATGAAATTTTTATAAATTTTATGATAAATTTTAGGATGTGATTTTCTTAGCAAATTATATAGCTAACAATCACAAAAAAAATCAAACTTCTAACTCAAAAGAATGATTTTTTACGCGTTTCCTACAACTTTTAAAGTAACATTGTCTTTTGAATTGCGCGTATTTGAATTTGTGTCAAATGCCTTAATACCTGATGAATTATTCAAACAGTTATAACTCCGCGAATTTTGAAGATATGAAGATGCAACTTTCTGTGTATTATTCAGGACTGGATAAGGAGAGTTTTCCTAATTGGAATTTTTATCCTACGAGGGCCGTATAAAAAGTTAATTTTCGTAATTTTTCAAATAGACTCCCCGTGGAGTTGCAACTTAACTTATCAAAAATTTAACCTTTTTTTATGATTTTTTGCAATTAGATGTACTGGTCTAGGGGCAATGTTTAAGGAGATAGCCTATTGTTTCGATATTTATGACTCACCCTGTATAGTGGGTATAGTTAATCATTCAAAACACTCGGAGTGTTGTTTGGGGCTTCAAGATGAACAAAAAAATTGTAATGATATTTTTGGTTGCTAGGTTCTTATTTAGTCACAAATGTAGAATGTTCTGCCCTCGTCCTCACTGCACTCGGTTGACGAAAATAAATTTGAGCAAAAGAAAGTGTTACAGTAAAAATCTGATGTTCCATTATATAAAATGTGATAACATTACAATGTTCACAATAAAAAGGTTGCGCACGCCGTCGATGTTTCTGTATGAACTGTTAATTTCAGTCCATAATTTGCAGCATGAAGAGAATGATGTAGGCGTTTATAAAAGAAACTTCAATAACATTATTTAATATTATCACATTTAACAATTGTTGGTACAGTTTACCTGTTCCCGGCACACCTAATTTTAATTCCAAACATGAAAACGGCACCAAGAATATTTTACTGAAATTTTGCTTTTACAATAAAAGCATGAGTTATGTCACTTTTAATTTCTGAAAAAGTCGTTTTTAATTTCCGGTGCCAGTCAGTAATTTTTCATTTTATGAACAGAATTTGCCCGTGCTGGAAAGGGTTGAAAGCTTGTGTTTTACTGTTTCATTACATGGAACATTCAATTTGATTCTAAATATCACAAAGACACCAGAATTCAGCGAAGTAATTCCGGACTATTATTAAATGGGAAATTGATGTTTGTTACTTTAAAATAATTTTGTACATAAATCTCCGTGTCAATTAGTCATTTAACCCCTTTGCGGTGGGAGCCTTTAACGAAGTATTTAATGTTTTGTCACCGGTTTTCAGAAACAGAAATTAATTGAAAAGCCTTAAAAAATAGAAAGCCTTATAAAATCGCCAAAATTCTCCGATTAAATAAGGCAAACTGTACCATAAAATTTTACTGGTATGGATAAACAAGAATTCTTAAGCCTTTTTGCGGCACGTTTACCTGTCACTCGTCCCCAAGAAGTTAATCATTTTTGAAATTAAAGCAATATTTTCGCAATGGAAGTGTTCTGCTACTTAAAGGGTAAACAAAGATGAACATGTCTATTAAAAGTTTCATATACTTCATTTTTCAAACTCTATTATCTTCAACCCAATTTGAATTTAGGTCGTAAACACTGCATTTTGAATTAAATAGGTGGTTTGTGATTGAATTTTTCAAGTATAATTTTTATTTCTCTTTATGTTTACTAAAACTTTTTGAGAATTTCAGATGAATAGCTGATAGCCCTGTTTATGTCTCAATAAACTACGCAGCTGAAAATGAATTTGATTCTGAGCTCCCAATCAGATATTAAAAAAAGTTAAACTGGTCAAAAAAGCCAACATCTCTATTCCGTAAGGTAAAAATATGGTTATGTATGAAGAGGAGTAGACATATAATGCACTTTGTAGTTGTGAGTGAAGTAACGGAGGAGGTTGTCACATGATGGCTGCAGTTATTCTTAATCGGATAAAATGTTTAAGATGACTGCAGGTAAAAACTTCCACTAATAAACTTGATTAGAAAATTTCTTCTTATTTAAGCGCCTTATTCTTGGGAAATTTCTCTCACAAATATTGTAGAAATATCTTTTTTACTTGTGTCAGATAGCTCAGTTATTATACATTTTTTACGGACACTGCACTGACAGGAGTTTGTCATTGATGTTTCAATATGTCGTAACTACTGCTATTAAAATACCCCACCAATAAAAATGAATAAAAGTTTTTTTGATTATTTTTACTGAAATTTCCATTAATGAGTTGTTTGAATGGTGAAATAATTTATACTTAAGTTTACTGGTGAAAGATTACTCCGGCGGTAATGAAACCCTCGAAAACTGTTACAGCTGAAGCTCCATCATTTTAATAATACGTCTGTTTCTTTTTCTTAACCCTTTCCGGAACGGGCTAATTCCGTAGTAAAATGAGAAATTATCGACTACCACCGGAATTTACAAACGACTTTTTTTAAAATTAAGAATCCCTTAATTTAAGCTTTCATTGTAAGAGGAAAATTTTATTAAAATATTATTGGTGCCGCATAAGAGTTTGGAATTAAAATTAGGTATCCCAGACCGGGCACAGTGTGCCGGAAAGGGTTAAACTCTTCCCTAATTTGCAGGTATGTCATCGGACAACGTGTTTTTGCCAATCATGATTTTCCCATGCAACATATGGACATCAACTTTCTAATCAATATTTATTATTCTCCCCAGTAATTTTTTATTTTATTTTTTGCGTTATTTAATCCAAGCATTTTTCTGATTCAGTGAGGCAAAAATTTCTGTTTTGAAGCACTGGTGATAAAAGATTATAACTTTCATTAAAGGCATTATTCCTTTCCGGCAGAGACAAATTCTGCTAGTAAATTGATATATTTTTTACTGACACCGGAATTTAGATATGACTTTTTTAAGAATTCCCTAATTTAAACTTTCATTGTAAAAGTACAATTTTATTGAAATGTTATTGGTACCATTTACAAGTTTGGATTAAAAATTAGGTATTCCAGACGGGGCACAGTGTGCCGGAAAGGGCTAAAAAATAGGCACTATTTGAAAGATTTTTTTAAATTCTGATTAGTTAAATATTTAATAGTTACATGAAAATAAGGTTCTTTTTATTTATTTATTTATTTATTTATTTATTTATTTATTTTAGATTAGTGAACAGTTTCCAATTTTTATTAGGACACACTTTCCACCAGTAAATTTCACTAGAAAATTTCGTCTTTTTTAAACATTTGTAACCTTTTTTTTTTTTTTTTTTTTTTTTTTTTTTTAATATGGAATTTTTATTATTTTTTTATTGGTGTCAGTTTGTACAACAATAATAATCTTTTTCATTGGCATAGACAGGTGGTTGACTAGGTTGTCACAATATTTTCGAAAAGCAAGGTCTGATGATCGCCAAAATAAAACCCACCTGTAGGAATGATTATCTCTTTTTGGCATTATTTGCAATTGAAAATTTGCATTAAATAAGTATTTGAGTAAGGAAATAAATGTGTCTAAGTTTACGGATAGAATTTTTGTCTGTCTAATGAACAAATGCGAAAACGGTTACAGTTGAAGCTTCACTTTTTAGAACTTTCCAACAAAGTTGAAAAGTGCTTATGCATTCGGTTTGTCTGGCCGTCTGGCCGCGCTCTAACTCACGTAAATATATTCGGATAGCCATGAAATTTTAGGACGTTATTAACATTTACCCTAGGACGAACCCTATTAAAAACGAACTTTATACCATGATGAATTTATCTACAGGGAGAGTCAAAAGTTCCCCTTTCCATTACAGCCTATTGGGAAAAATCGTTTCAAAGGAATTTTAAAGATGTTATACCCTGTCAAACATATTAAAATTTATATGATTTTAATTACCCAAGAGATTGCCACGGCAAGAGCTGCTGTGGAAAGTGTGGTAGTCAGGACCACATACTCAGCGATTGCACCAGTGAACCTGCGTGCATTAATTGTATGAAGGTCAACTCATTGAACTTGGCGGGTGAGGCTCTCCCTACCAATCACGCGGCAAATTCGCAGGAGTGTAGCATCTTCCGCAAAGAACTGGCTTTGACTGAGAAACGAAACAATGGCCGATAGTCCAAAGTTTCTTCACCTCAATGTCAACCGCAGTACGGCGGCTTTGTACCAGTTGCAGAAGACGGTGCTCTCGCAGAGCATCGACGTGATCTCCTTGAATGAGCAGCGTGTGAAGGAGGAAAAGACCATCGGATTACCCGAGGGTTTTTCCGAAGTCATTTCTTCGGAGCGTAACCGAGCCGCCTTTTGGATAAGTTCGCGACTGAAATACTGCGTGGTCCTGAATACTGACGACATAGTGGCGATTCGATGCACTATCTCGGGAGAGAATGTGTTGATAGTGTCATGCTATTGCTCTCCGTCTGAGGACATTGTCCCGATCCTTACTCGGATGGGCGACTTGCTACTGGAGTTCCCTCAGGACAACGTTCAGGTTGTCGGGGACTTCAACGCAAAGTCGTACATTTGGGGGGATAGGCCAACGGACGACAGGGGTGAGGAAGTTATCTCCTTCGCCCTTGGTTACGATCTGGAAATCGTCAACAGTCCAGACAGTGCGGCGACCTTTGATAGCCATCAAGGTCAAAGCTGGATTGATTTACTTCTGGTCCGGAAGTGCGCAGATCGCATAACTGACTGGACTGTTCTAGACGGGGTGACAACCAGCGATCACAACGCCATGACCTGGACCTACAAAGGCAGGCTAAGGGCTCGAAATCCTGAGGGAGTCCGCCGTCGGTGGAAACCCAAGGACCTTGCCTGGGACGATTTCCTCCAGGATCTGCAGAATGCAGATTTGGACGTTTATGATTCGAACGCACCAGACTCGGGAGTTGAACATCTTGATTCAGTCCTGGTTGATCTGTGCTTGAAACACCGAAAGCGTCGTCCTGCCGCAGGCAAGGAGACGTGTTGGTGGACTCCACAGTTGGAGGCTCAGAGGTCTAGAGTGCGTGCACTGAGGAGGTTGTACAAGCGGACGCTTGACCCGACTCAGAGAGAGAGACGTGAGGCTCTCTTTAAGCGTTTGCGGGCGGAGTACAAGCGAGCGATTCTGCAAGCTAAGCGTCGTTCGTTCCGAAAGTTCCTTTCGGACAAGCTTTCTACCGACAAAATCGGTCAGGTCTGTGCAGTGGTGCGAGGCAGGTGGCGTCCTGAAGCTCCAGCTATTCTGGAGCTTCCCGACGGGGTGGTGGCATCCACATGGGATGACATCCAGGCAGCCCTTGCGAGACACCACTTCAGACAGGTCGATGAGGTAGTGCAGACAGCGATTGAGAGGCCTGATGACCCGGACTTGTTTGACATCGGGGAGCTAGAGTTGGCTATCGACTCGATGGCGCTCGATAAGGCGCCAGGCCACGATGGATTCAGTCTGGGAATCATCCGTGAGGTCTTTCGCTGGCACCCTCAGTGGTTGCTCGGCTTGTTTAATCACTGCCTTAGAGAGTCCGTGTTTCCGAGAAGTTGGAAGCGGGCAGTCGCCATCTACTTTCCCAAGGAAGGTAGAAGTAAGAGCGATCCGGCTTCCTACCGTCCTATCTGTTTACTTCCCGTCGTCGGGAAGATCTTGGACAAGCTGTGCGCTACTCGACTGATGGCCTTCCTCGAGTCTAACGGCGTACTTGATGGTCGACAATATGGTTTCAGACGAAATCGGTCGACCATTGATGCGCTCCATGAGGTGGTCAAGTACACTTCGCAGAGTAAGAGGACGGGTCACTACACCTGTCTCGTCAGCCTCGACATCAAGAATGCCTTCAACAGCGCTCGGCGGGATGACTTGCTTCGCCTTCTGGTGGAGTACGGAGTCCCTCCGGAGCTCCTGGGCTTGATCGATTCTTTTCTTTGGAATAGATCGGTCATTTCGAACGCAGAAGAGCATTACTTCAATGTTGGGGTCCCGCAGGGCTCGTGTCTCGGGCCGGTCCTGTGGCTGGTGTTAATCAATAGCTTGTTGAAGCGGCTTGGGATTGAGGAGGCTTGGACCGTACTTGTCTTCGCCGACGACATACTCATCCTTGCACGCTCCGTGGCTGTCTACAGGTTCGCTGACATAGTCCGGCGAGTTCTCGCAGAGATTCTCGCATGGGCTGTAGGATGCAGCCTGGAGTTCAGCTACGACAAGTGCTTGTACACTATCATACCACCTAAGGGAAAGATGGATTACGAACCCTCATTGCGCATCCGGATGGGTGAGCATAGGGTGAAGTTTTCTAACCAAATCAAGTACCTAGGCGTGGTCATAGATAGGGACTACAGCTGGATGCCTCACTTGGACCTCGTCCGAGAGAAGGCGACCAGAGTCCAGTACAAGCTTACCAGATTGGCGACAGCCACGTGGGGGCTCAAGCCCGATGTTCGAAAGGCAGTGTACTCGGTGGTAGCCGAGCGCATAGTCTTGTATGCGGCCCCTATCTGGTACTCCGGCAAAGTGGCTCTTCGTCAGAGACTGCTGAGTATTCAGCGTGGTCTCTTGCTGTGCGTCACCAAGTGTTACAGTACGGTGTCAACCGCTGCGTTGAATGTCTTGTCCGGGGTGATTCCCCTGGACCTCCGTGCTCGTATCGAACGCGACTTCGAGGCCCTCACGAGATGGGGCGAAAGCGTTGATAGACCAAACCTCTCACCAGAAATGGTAGAGGTCTGGAAGTACCGACCCCAACGGCGCTATCCGGCACAAATACCTTGGACGCCGGATCTCAGCCGGAAGTCTCCGTATACTTACTACACGGACGGTTCCAAGCTGGTGGGTGAGAGGGTGGGTTGTGCCTACCACCTCGCCACTAGGGATGGCGTTGTTGCGGAGGGAAGGTTCCGTCTCTCTGATGGGTCGACCGTTTTCGCGGCTGAGGTCCATGCGATCAAGGAAGCGATTGCGGACGCCCTTCGGAGGGGTCTCAGTGAACTCGATATCTTCTCTGATTCGAGATCGGCGCTTCAGGCTCTTTACGCTTTGGTGCCTCGGCACAAAGCTGTAGCTGAGATCAGGAACTTGGTTGAGAATACAGGAGTCAGGGTCCATATGCACTGGATTAAGGCTCATGTCGGGTACGCCTTTAACGAGCTGGCCGATTCCCTTGCGAAGGAAGCTGCGTGTCGACCGTCGGTCGACATACTTGTTCCTCTTTCAGGACGTCAAGTCAAGAGGAAGCTCCTTGGTGAGGTTCTTTTGGATTGGCAGCAATGGTGGGACCGATCTGAGGACGGCCGGTTGACGTATGCGATCTTCCCGAAGGTCTCCACTCGGAGAATACAGGGTGATTTCTTTCTCAACCAGGTCCTAACGGGACATGGTGCCTTTGGCGACCATCAAGCCCGCTTCTTTAAAGGCAACCCTGCGTGCTTTTGCGGGAACGGGGAGAGTACGATCAGACACTGCGTCTATGAGTGCCCCCTGTGGAGGTCCATCAGGGAAAAGTGTTTCCCGTCTGACTTCCACACTCGAACGCTGACCGATCTCGTCCTTGACAATTACAGCAGGAAAGGTATTGTCGACATAGTTGGCGACCTCTTGCCAAGGACATTGGATCGGGTTGGTCGTCGGGCCAATTGAGCTTTCGACCGTCTCGACCGAAGTCTTCGAACGCTTGACGATTTTCCAGTTCATTCGAACGCGACACTCGATTTAGAGAAGTCCGAGGCCTCTAGCAGGCGCGATTCGGACGAAGCGACTATACAAGGTTTTCCGGGTTTCCCTTGTACGTAACGAGAATTCGAGTCGCTTTCCTATAAGTCCTCCCGGAAGGCTGGGTCTCTGGATCAGTGGTTGTTCAGGCGGCTTGTGCTACGATGCCTGCTTGGCTGCTCCAATCGGCGTGTTGGGCGCGGGCGGCGTCGAGTGGTGGCTGCGGATGGTGAGCGGCCGAGGCCGCGACGCTAAGTCCATGTCCGTGGGCCGGGTGTCCTCGCTTGTCTTCCTGGCCGGCAGCGGGCGCTGTCGTGAGGCCGGACGTCACTTGGTTCCTCCTCTTTCGGGGGTCTCGTGACCTCCCTGTGTGGACCGCATGGAGCCACTCGGCTCTGGATCGGGAAACTCACTGTTTTATCAAAATAACGAGGTTTTGTTAAAATTTTCATGAAGCGTTGGAAAGTGCATCATAATCTTTGCTTAACGCATGTTTTTTCTTACTTGTTAAAGAATAAGTCAGCTCCTTTTTTATAATTAGTTCCATTGGCTGTCTCTGTTTAACTCATGGAACTATTAAGAAAGAAGAACTTGCATATCATTATGATAAATATAATAATTGCCGAAACGTCAGTGAAGACTTACTTTGGAGACACGAAATTTTTTGGATTTGGTCTGTCTGTCTGTTCCGCGATAACTGGCGTAAAAAGCATTCGACTGGCTTGAAATTAAGTGGGTATGTTAGTGAGACACTGGGATTAAACTGTATAGTTTTTTGCTAGATTTGATTCATTTGTTCGGAAGATATAGAACATTTTATTTCGCGCAATAATGCTTTTCTATGGCAAATCCAATGATTTTCATTTTTTTCCCCCTGAGAGAAAATTACACATTTGGTTAATGGAATTCAATGATAAATGAATACTAAAATTTACCAGTTAAATTATTCGTATTATTTTGAAATTTTGTCAACGCTTTTGTCTGATTTTTTAAAATTATTACTGTAAATTTTGGAGATTTTTTATAAATGAGTTCCAATAATATAAACTTATTTGTTTTAGAGATTTACTTATTTGAAATGTATTTATTTCATTTTCTTTATTTTTTAATGGTTGCTAAGCAACCATTCATCTTAATCCTTATCCTTATAATGTTATAAATTTGAAAGCGTGTACGAAAATTTAAATGATGTCAACATCAAAACTTATGAATTAATTAATGTCTTTGTATATTTGCGTATAAATATAGCATAGCCCAGAAAAAAAAAACATAGGCTAAGTTTTATTAATTTTATTCAAATATTTTCCTTAATATTTCAAAATTTCCTTCTTTTTCATACAGAATCAATAGGGATTTTTTAAAATAAAATTTAACCGATTTCCTTTATCGTTGCCAAAAAAAAAATCAAAATTTGGAATAATAACTTTTCAACAGCAATAAGTTTCAATTGAGCAATTTCCATTCGAAAACTTAAACTATGAAAAAAAAAATATGACGTCAGAATTAAAATAACTATAGATATAATACTTTTTGTTAAATAATAAACACGGATATTCGTTTCGTTAATAAGAATTTTTCTGACAAAATTGGGGACATAATTAGAAGTAAAAGAAATAAAAAATAATTATATTTTTAATAAATATTTCACTTAGTAAAATATGACGTCATAGTCGAACAAAACAGGTATTTTATAGTAGTCGTTAAAAATACAAGAAACATGAATATCAATAACTCATGAATAATGACGTCATTGCCGAAACTTCAGTGAAGGCTTACTTTGGAGACACGACATTCATTGTTTTTCATATCTCAGTCTCTTCTTCTGTATGTCTGTCTGTCCCGCTATAACTGCAGCAAAATCCAATATAAACTTTTTTTTTCGGAAACAAAATTGTAAAACTCTAGATTACTGAGTTTACACTTACAAAAGTTCCTACTGCATCAGGTTTAGGTGTTTGTGGTTGGCAGGTATGTAGGAGTATGAGGATAATGAAAAATATTTGTTGAAACTGTTACTTATTCTTATAAATCAAAATGTATAAAGAAATGCAAGATATACAATAACCATTAGCACAATTATTAGAAAGTGACAAATTTAAATTAAGTGAGGCTCAGGGGGTTCAGGGGGGCCCCGCCCTCCTGAATAAATCTACTATGTTATAATAAAGAAAGCAAAAATAATAGATCATGAAAATTTCAGAATATCCTAACAAAACTAAATTATTTATTTAACGCTTTTGACGGCTGAAAACTTCTAATTCTTATAAATAATTACGCAATTTGAAAATTTTAAATTACAGTTTCCAGGAAGTTGTATATTACCCAAAGTGTGTTTAAAAAAATATGAACAAAGCTGACGTTGAGCTCCTGATCTACAGATTTACTAGTGATATTAGATCACTTGTAAATAGTAAGTATATTATTGTTAAATCTATTATTTTATTATTAAAATGATATTAAATCTTCTGTATGATTTTAATTAATAATACTTTTTAATAATGAATTAAATAAAATTTATTTTAATAGATTTTGCTCTGTTATATGTAGACGAACAGACAGATAGGCGGAAGGACGGATTGAATGGCGACTATAGGTGCTATGTATCAGGTAACCAAGAAAGTTCGTGCGGTTTTTGAGAACAGCTACTTTTGTTGCGTAGGCGTGGTTATACTTATTCTGATGACGTCACTTCTGTACATTGCCTTTAAACCTCAATCAGTAGAGAGTTGTTTAACGAATCTCACGTTTCGATATCAGTTTTGTAGGAAGTACAATCATTGACAAAGGATGTCGTTGACAAAGGAGATTTTGAGGCCTATTTTGCTCTACGAGTTCAAATTAGGAAACAAAACTTCAGAGGCCGCTAGATGAATATGCCCCGTGTTTGGAGAGACTTCAGTGAATGAACGGACAGCTCAAAAGTGGTTCAGCAGATTTTCGACTGGAGACTAGAGCCTCGAAGACAAGCCCCGTGTTGGCAGTCCATCCATCTTAGACAAAGTCCAGCTGGAAGAGGAAATCCTGATCTAACATGCCAGGAACTTGAGCAAAGGTTTGGGGTATCTGACGAAACCATCCGATCGCATTTTCATA
The DNA here is from genome assembly GCA_964019185.1 of Maratus speculifer. Lineage (NCBI taxonomy): Eukaryota > Metazoa > Arthropoda > Arachnida > Araneae > Salticidae > Maratus > Maratus speculifer. Next base: position 85,623,288 of record OZ025293.1, read on the forward strand.
GCCTTGGGATGACGTGGAAACTTGATAAGTGGGTTCCTCATGTCCTGTCCGAGGAAAACATACTCCAACGATTGAACATGTGCTTGTCATTCCTGTCGCGCCACAACAAAGCCTCTTTCCTGGACCAGATATTGACATGTGACGAGAAATGGGTAATGTATGATAACCGAAAGAGAAAACATCAATGGTCGACTTCTGGTTCCGTCTCATTGGTTGCTAAACCGGACATCCATCAAAAAAAGATAATGCTGTGTATTTGGTGGACTAGCGCTGGTATAGTTCACTATGAAGTCTTAGAAAGTAGGAAATCAATCACAGCCGAAGTCTAATCGTCGAAGTTCAAAAGGATTTCAGCTTCTTTGCTCGAAAAGCAGCCAGCGCTGGTCAACAGGAGAGGAGTTCTTCACCCCCACGATAACGCCAGACCTCATACGGCCAAAGCGACCAGGTACATGATAAAAAACATTGGCCTGGGAAGTTTTGCCTCACCCACATTACTCCTTGGACATCGCCCCATCGGACTATTACTTGTTTTTGGCCATGGATAATCACCTGCGGGAACAGCAGTTCCAAACCCAAGATGATGTCACAAAAACTATAACCCAGTTTTTGGACTCTAAACCAAAAGATTTTTTCAAAAAGGGTATTTATAGGCTTGTGTCTCGTTGGGAACACGTAATTGAAGCCAATGGTGATTATTTCAAAGAATAAAATAAGTGTTTGAGATTTTTGTGGGTCGTTTTTTATATCTGATGAAAACCGCACGAACTTTCTTGGTTACCTGATATTTCCATAATTACAATTGCACCTAAATACAATATCATCTTACGTTAAAATAATAAATATTAACTGCAACAGAAAAGGTTAAATTAAAATGTAATGAAACTGCCATTTTATGTTTAGAATGTGTAAAGTTTGCTTTAATATTCAGTTATATTATATAAAATTCAGTCAATCTTAAATATTAGTATATCTATAGAATTTTTGTAAAATATTCTTTAGAACAGTATTTCGAGAACGAAAGAAATATTTCATCTACATATATATTTAAAGTTTTTCTTCAAAAACCACATAAATACTTTATGGTTTAAAATTTCTGATTCAGACGCCTTTGGCCTTAAATAAGAAGATTCCAATAACGTTGAATTTCACAGTTGACGTTAGCTTAAAAAAACATGAAATAAAAATAAATATGAGCTATATTTCTGAAAAATCATATATATATATATATATATATATATATATATATTTTTTTTTTTTTTTTTTTTTTTTGCAGTTCTTGTAACGTTTATCAGAAAAGTATTTCACATGATAATTTTGTGCAACAAGAATTTCTTTTAACAGTTAAGAAAGTCTTTAGTTTCAACTCTCCCCCGCCCCCCAAAAATAAAAATGAAATAAAAAAAGAAAAAAGTATTCTGACGTAAGAGGATATTTACCTCATTTCTAAAGACGTTAATAAAATTAAAAAGCAAAATAATGATCCAGTAAGAATAAATTTCATGTATATGTCTATATGTTTACTGTTTTTTTTAATTTTCTAAAATTATAAAATTGAGTAAATATAAGAATTCAATAATTTAACACTAAAACGTCCGACGTTTTTGCTCAATCTTATAAAAATATTTTACACCAGAATTTTTAATTAAAACCATACATCTTATTTAGTTAACTTAGTTTTTTATGGATCATATTTAACTTAATTTACGAAGAAATTTTTGGTTTCAGTCAAGATTCATTTAGTTGATTGGTGTTGAGTGAATACTGGTTGGACGTTTTAGTATTCGCCCAATCCACAAAAAAATGGACATGAGGATGAAAATTTAAATTTCTTTAAATATGATTGAAATTTTGCATATTAACTTTATAAAGAGTGTACTATTTCATATTTTATCAAAAAAGAATTAAATTTTTGTCATTAACATACTTATTTTAATTAATAAAGTGACACTATGACTTTGTCAAATAGACTGCGGCAAAAATCTTTACATTTCATGGTCTCGTACACCTGAACAAACATTCTGATAATCTCCAAACTTGGATATATATTATCTGACAGCTATTATTGAGAGTTTTTGTCTACAGAGAAGTATTCACTAATCTTCATTACAAAAGGTAAGCATATTTAATTACTCTTAATTATTATGTCACACCCGCAACAAAAAGTTACATTTATATATCTACAGAAAAATATTTTTGATTTAAAGTTATGAAACTTTATATTCAAAAATAGTTTATTAAGATACTTTGAATTACAGACACAAAATAAATTAATTAATATTTTAATCATAATTATTGAGCGTTGCGGGCGTGACATGTCCCTGTTGCGGGTGTGATATTTAATTAAATTCACACCCACACGTCTTTTAAAATTGATTACAAATGTATATTTGAACAAATTATATGTAAATTTATAAAAGAATGGTATGCTAGAAAACATGTACTTGGCAGCTTTAACTATACCCTTTGATTTAATAGAAGGAATTCCAGTTAATAAATAAAAATTTGCATCATCTGAGCATGTGACACTGTGTGCAGTTGATTTATTCAGTTTGGATTGATAAAATTGTTGCTTTACTACAAGAAAATAATTTTATTAGTGATATATAATTAAGAAATTAATTTAAAAGGTAAGATTTTATAGAAATTAAAAAAAGAACATTACGAAACAATATTTTAGCAACTTTCTTTGAATTTGTTAATTTTGTTTTGTTTTTTATATACATTTTCTAAATTTTGTTATTTGATAGTATTTATCTAATATATACATTTTTAGTTTTTTAAAATAAGTAAATCAATATTAGGGGAAGATTTTTTTTCTCTTTTAATTCAAATTATATAAAAAATAGAGTAAGAATAATAGAAACTGTTAAAATGTTTATTAAGTTAGCATAAAATGCATATAGTCAGTTTGAAATTAACCATAATTTAACATAATTAACTTAATGTAAGATTAGAAATTTCAAGAGATAAATATAAAAAAATTTGTTAAGCTTATATTTTTGGACTGGAAGTGCTATATTTATTCCGTTTACACATTAACACTAGAACCGCGGTGGCGGGTCATTTTGACACGTATGAAATGAAAAAACGATTATTCGAACCAGAAAACTCTTTAAAAAATAAGATAAGTATGAGCACCACAAAAATAGTTAAAAAAAGAAGTTAAGTATTATTATATAATAATTCTGAAGCGAAATATTTTGACAAAACTTGAGTAAAATTTCCCGCGGTTCTAGTGTTAATTTCTTCAATTTTGCAGAGAATGAAGAGTATAGAAAGATCAGGATGTAATCGAAAAAAGATTAAGGAAACCCCTTTTAAATATGAAGCATATCTACAACAAGAAAAAGAAAGAGACAAAGCAAGGGGAGAAAAGAAGAGACTATTTTTAAAAAAATCATGGTAAACGATGGCAATCCTTTTGCATTTCATTTCATGGTAAAGGAGTTGTCGAGGGGGTTGGTGCAGTTGCCAAGAAAATGGTAACACTAGCAATACTCTGCAACTATAAATTCAGCTTCAGATTTTGTCATGTGTGTAGAAAAAGTCCTCAAAAATATAAAAGAACTTTGCTGAATGTGAAATTTCAGAAGATATTGTGAAAATGCTTCATGAATGCTGGCACCAAGCACAATCGGAGCTCAACATTCAATCAATACATCATGTTGTTTTTATTGACGTAGGAACAATTAATGTAGCAATAACTTCAGAAAGTGGTCACAAGAGAATTTGTTTGTTACCATATTTTGTCAAAAATATAATATCCATGATAAGAGTGCAGTTGGAGATTTTGTAGAAGTTGTTTTGTTCTTCACATTTAAAAAAAATGTGAAAACTTTGATGGACAAATAAGACAAATGAGAGGGGATGTTATAGAATAAGAGTATCTGAATAAAAATCAAGAAAATGTGTATATTTGGCTCAGTCAGTTAGATGTATCCATACTTTGACAAGGATATAATATCCAACGATGAATCTGCAGTTGGAGATTTTGTAGAAGTCGTTTTGTTCTCGACATTAAAAAAGTGAAAACTTTGATGGACAAATAAGACAAATGGATGGTGACGATATAGAATTAGAATGTTTGAAAAAAATGTAAGAAAAAGTACATATTTGGTCCAGTCAGTCAGATGTATCTAGGAAAAAAAAAGCTACCACCACCAGAAATTATAAATTCAAGATTGGAAATGAAATTTGTTTGATATTTTCCACTCTACATATTATAATTGTAATATTGATTAATTCTTTAATTTAAAAAATCTGCCTTGAAAATATTTGTGTCTGTCATTATTTTATTGGCTAAACAAGTCACACCCGCAACGAAAATTTTGAATATTTTCCACAAAAGCAAGAATTGAGTAAGTAATTTAATTTTTTCATAAAATAAATATTTAAGTATTGCTGTCTAATATATAAAAATATCAAATCACTCAGTTGTCATAATTCCCAGAGTTTTGCATTTTTGCACTGAAAGATGAAAATGCATGTCCTTTTTATGTCACACCCGCAACAGGTAGAAATTATTTTTTTATAAATAAATGATACATTGGACAATTTTCAGATTTGGATAAATGGATGTGTAAGTGGTCTACATTGAAATTCATACAAATTGAAACCAATGCTCAAAAATATTTTTCCTGGTGACTAAATTAATTTGTGTAAATGTCACACCCGCAACTTTGGATTGGGCGTATTAACACCAGAACCGCCCGCTATTTTATTCAAGTTTTATAACAACTGTTATACACCGGAATCTTTATTTCAAAGTATTTAACTTTTATAATTAGCCTATTTTTGTGCTGCACATATTTAACCTTTCGCCGGGCGCACAAATTTTCATCACATGAGCAGGCGCGCATTGTAAATAGTACAACAGGAGAAAAACATTCAGTTACTGCCGCATTGGTTTAATTTTGCAAATAATTTAACATACAAATATCATATAAGTTTTCTATGCTCAAAATTTATGAAAGTATTCCACAATACGCTGAGATTTTTTTTTTTTTTTGTTATAACATGGTAGGCGTGATGTTTGATTTAAGGAAAAAATAAAGTGAATGTTGTCTATTTGCAACGGTGCGCCCGCCGGAAAGTTAACTTATCAGGAAATTTCTGGTTCAAATCGGCTATTTTCAATTTGGCAGGGATCATAATGGCCTCTAATGGCGGTTTTAGTGTTAACCATATGAGCTCTGATGGTTGAATTTATTCCCACTAAATTTTAATTCTGAAATGCCACAATGAAACTGGAATATTTGACCTAATTTATTTGAAAAAAGATTAATGCTTTTTTTACATACCGTAAATCAATTTTTTTCTTTGAAAAATGATTATACGAATGTGATATTTCGGATTTTCAAGGTATTCACCCACCGTAGCTTAAAGGGTTAACAGACTAATGCCGCCGTAAAAGCGACATTGGCATCCTTAACCACTAAATGATCGCATAAAATTACGGTTTAAAAATTCAAATTCATTATTCTCACCAGTTTTTTTTTTTTTTTTGAAAAAAATATTAATTTTATTTGATGCCAAGTAAAATGATATCATAATAAAACCAATTACACTATTTTATAAAATTGGTGGGGATCAAACAATTCTGAATAAAAGCCGTGAAACTTGCAGCCCGTGAATGTCTCGGGCGCGACGATTAAGCGGTTTAACAAATTTATTCGCTTGAAACCACTTTTTTTGAAGAAGCATTTTTAATTCTAAAATACATTGCCCCATGATGGCAACATGCGTCTCTTTCCTCTGTGGTTCCTGCATGAGTTAGCTCATCCAAACCATATATAAGAAACTCTAGCAATATATACTCTCGAAATAAATTCTATTTTAAAAAACAAGTAACAACAATCCAGTATCTTTGAATAGTTTATATTGTAAAATGATTTGAAATTTTTGAATTTCTCCACGTACTCAAAATACTTAGTTTAAACTTTAATAAGTTCTTGAGTTCTTTATATCAGCGAACTGAAATGACATAAGTTCAAACCTCAGGTTTGAACTTTAGAATGCTTTCTCATAATATAAATTTAACTTTGAAAATTTAAAAAATTCCTTTGCTTTACAAAAGAATAAAGGTTATTAAATTACAGCTTGAGGGGTTTTTTTATATAATTTTAACTGAAAGCCTCTTTTTTCGCACGTGTCAGGTACAGTGGCAATTGAGAAGTTTTCACACTCTTTTTAACCTTTCGTCTACCAGACGGGTCCATTGGACCCGACAGCAATATTTCTGGTGTCGATGGTAAAATGAGAAATTGTCGATTGACACCGGAATTTATAAAGGACTTGTCTAGATATTACGAATTCCTTAATTTAAGCTTTCATTGTAAAAGCAAAATTATATTAAAATATTACTGGTGCCGTTTGCAAGTTTGGAATTAAAATTAGGTGTTGCCGTAGATAAATGGGTGTTTTGTCTGGTAGACGGAAGGTTAAAGCAATGAAAAAAATCAAACAGCGTATAAAGCATATTTATGACATTTGTGACTAGAGTTGTGGTTCCTTTTTTTTATTATTATTATTTATATAACATAAATAAAGTCTGTTTCTTTTCTTTCGATTTATTTACCTTAATAACATGACTATAATCCTGGAATTGAATACAAATTCTATTGTATCAAGGTATTGCACTACGTTCGAATATATTTTCTAAAAAACTCTACTTTTGACGCATTGTTTTGCAATTTTTCAGTATAATCTAACACAGAATAAAGAAAATTATACAAAAAATGTATAATAGCTACGTAACTTTTTAAAAATTCTGAAAGAATTTGCCCATTTTTTTGTATTTTTTATGAAAACGGCCGTGGTTCTAAAACAGGAAAACGTATATAACGCAAATCTTCTTTCAAAATATGCATATTAGGCGCTTTTCAGCGATCACTTTTGATCTAAAAAATAATCAATATACCGAAATCTAAAAAACAACTACTTATATAAAATTACATAGAGGATTTCAGTAATTTTTCTTAGAAATAGCTATAAATCACTAAATATGTCACTTAGAGTTCATATTATATTTCATTATACTCTAGATATCTTCAAAAAGCTACACCAAAATTTCATGGTTATAGGATAATAAAATTTTCAGATAGAGTAGTAGTCGTTTACCTTTTCCAATGAAAATGTAATTTTTCAGAAAACGCATTTAAAGTTTCCGCTTCAGTTTAAATTAACGTTGTCCGCTTTTTTAAAGAGATCTAGGTTTACATCTAATAGGCTTACAGTAAAAATGAGAACAATTTCTATAAAGTAATAGTGGTGTGCAAAATGCTGCAGATTAAATAATTCTGAATATACCGTAATTTCCTGCGAATAATCCGAGGATCAAACAATTATTTTTCGACCCAGAATTTTTTTAGAAAGAAATGTAACTTTTTAGAACGCCGTAAATATTTATTTTCAATCATTAAATAAAATTTCTGGGTCCAAAAATAATTGTTTGATCCGCGGATTACGCAGGAAATTACGGTAGCTTTGCGTCCCAAAAAGTATGTTCAGAGTTCTACCAGGACCCGAACCACTTACAAGGAAGGTCTCCATTGGGGGCATACTCAGAATTTTTTGAAAAAAATACGAATTAAACTACTCATGTAGGTAATAAAGGATCAGTGAAAATTAGCGGCGGAATTACATTATTAGATATGTAAAAAAATAAAATAGTTTGGAATAATTGGCGTGAAAAGCTGAAAGCGACGCGGGATTTGGCGTACAGTGCATTTCCTCGCCAAAAGCAGACGATTTTAACGAATCTGAAAATTGATTTCAATTGACTTCACTGTTAAAAATCTGCAGCATTTACTGCAACGTCACTCCACTACTTTTAAAGAATATCTCTCTTCTGACCAATGAGAATGCTCCATAGCACCGTGAATTGGCCGTGTCATACACTGTTAAAAATCTGCTGCATTTTGTTGCAACACACTCCTCCGCTTGTATATAATATCTCTAGAATATAACTCTATAACCAATGAGAAAGCTCCATTTCACGGCCAAGTAACCGTTTTCTATACAAGCAAGGGAAAGCGTTGCAACAAAATGCAGCAGATTTTTAACAGTGTATTTTTCAATTTGGAACAATTTTAATCAATTTAAATTGTGTTTTAAATGATAAAATATATTAATTTCATTTTCTTTAAGTACGTATAAACGTATGTGGCAAAATTACACTTAAAGTAAAGTAAAAATGCAAAACTAAAATTACTTAAACTAAACTTATTTAAATAAATTGAACATAGAAAGTTTTTTCTTTAAAACGTATTCGAAGCGTAAAAGCGTATTTTTCAAAATTTCGTTTTTTCGCCAACCGGAGATAAATCGCCAAATAAACGAAATTTTTATTATTTTTTTACGGACGTTATAAGGAGATTCCGCCGAAATGTTTTTTATAAACATGTATAACTATATGAGAAGAACATTCTGTAATTTTTTCAGATTTTTCTGAGTGTGCCCGTATGGAGACCTTCCTTGTTAGAAGGGTTAAAAGAAGTATCGTTCCAGTACATGATTTGAGAAATGTTCTATTTAAATAAAGCAAATTTTTCTTTCCTTTATTACTGGTGCCAAATTTTTTTTTTTACAAAGTAAGATGATGTCTAGTCAGACTTTACATACGAGTGAAAATGGTTAAAGAAATGAAAGAATTCCAAAATTCCAAAAGGTCTTGTAGAGTGAGGCAATCGCACTTTACAAGAAATATGGTCAAAGGTACGTAGCTGCCTGCTTTTAGGCTTTTTTCTTACCACTATAGTGTAATAGTAAAATTTTCCATATTTATTCGGCTAATTCTGGATTTCAATAGATGAAAAATATATTTTAAATTTTAGTGGTTATGAAAAAGCGTAAATGTTACTAGCTATGAATTTGGTATCGGTGCATGAATTAATTATTTTTCGCAAAATTTAGGTATCTAAATCAGGGCTGCTAGTTTGGCATTCATTTTTATTCAGATAATACATGTTTATACCAGAAATAAATATTAGGTTGTTATGGTTTTAAATAAGAAGTAGTTGGTGTCCGTTAGTGCTTTACTTCATAAGATCTGTTAAATTTAGATATCTGGTTCAGGACTGCTAGTTTGGCCTCTATTTATATACAGAAATTTCACGTTCACGCCAGAAATAACGAATAGCATGTCATGCTTTATTTAATCAGAGACATATTGCGAGCGTTAGTACTTTCCTTAACGCTTTCAGGGGCATTGTTTGCTGTCTGCAAACGGTTAGTTTTAATACATAAACTGCGTACGGCACTAGTAATTTTTTAGTAGAATTTCGATCTTATAATGTTCGTGAAAAAGAGCTTTTGTTTATTTTCAAATAAATTTGTTCGTATATTGCGGTATGAAATAGCTATTTGAACATTTTTGAAGCAAAAATACCCTGCCCCTGAAAGGGTTAATAAGACACGATTCAGATACCAAATTTTCTAATTTTGATATCTGAATCTGGGCTGCTCGTTTGGCTTTCATTTTTATTCAGAAATTTCATGTTCATACCAAAGAAAGAATAGCAAGTTTTGCTTTACTTAATAAGAAACAATTAGTGATCACTTAAAGTAAAAATTCTTCTTTTGAAATTTACGATGTGAATGTGATATTTCGGATTTTAACCGGAGGCAAAAATGGCAATCCTGAATTGTAGTTTTTGTCTGGGATACCCAATTTCATTTCAAACTTGCAAATTGCACCAGTTTTATTTTAGTAAAATTTTGCTTTTACAATAAAAGCTTAAATTAAGAAATTCAAAATATCTAAAAAATTTGTTTGTGAATTCCGGTGACAGTCTATAATTTCTCATTTTACTAACAGATTTTGCCTGTGTCGGAAAGGGTTAAACTGACATTATACAAGATTTTTTTGTGCTGCCATCTCAATTTTTTCCAAAAGATCTAGCACTATATTTTGGAAGTATTTTTAGTGTGCGATTGATTCTGTGTCCACTCTATCCTAAAGTTTTGTACCATGCGTTTTAAAATTCCTTGCATTATACTTACCATTACATAAAAATTAAAATTCAGGACTACCACTGGTGACTATTTTTTAATTCGAATTGGCACCCCTTTGTCAAAACAGAAATCGTTAACGGAAAACACAAAATATTTATTTCAAAATCTGTACTAGAAAAATACTAGTGCGAGCACAATATAAAAACGGTCGACTCTGGCAACCCTGGAATTTTTATTTTAAAATCATAGAATAAATAACATTAAGAAGATCTTATATAGCTCGATATGATGACATTTATTTTAGATATTTATTAAAAGTAGTTTTATGTGTAAACAAAAATTAGTAAATAGACAAATACAGAGACACTTGTAAGCTACATAATGATGATTTGAATAGATATTTTAAATTATTTAAGGGAATACATGTCTGGGACGCCACACCCACTCATATTAATTTTACTCTAACATTTTATACTCATTTATTATATGTGACTAAATTTTAACCAAGTGTTTAGATATATAGCAATTCATATGTTTGATTAAACTGTCCATATACTTCATACATGTTAGAATTGTTTAAGTATCTTAGTTCTCCGAAATTGTACTTTTCAACTAATTACCCCTTTAGCTTTTAAAATACTCGAGCGATTTCGATAAAACCTTTTTTGGTGGATCATATATAAGATCAAATAATAATATACAATGTAAGATAATATGTGACAGACGGTTTAAAAAAATATACTTTCTAAAAGAAGTTTTCTGAAAACTGGAAAATTCCTAAATATCGACATTGTTTTAATCACTTAAATGATATGCCCGTGCGTTGTACGGCCAAGAAGAGTTTGTTCAATCCATCACTTAAAGCTTATTGTGGAAATTGTATTAAAAAAAAATTAGTGATATCAATATCACTAATTTTTTTAAATACAATTTCATACTATTTAATGACAGAAATGTTTAGACTAAAAGTTACTAATATTTTAGCTTAAAAAATTGTTATAAATCCCATATTTTCAACTTCTTGCACGTGAATAAAATAAATCAGTTAACTAGTTAAAATAAAAGATTTTAGTCGAAAATAAAACTGTCTTCCATACTTATTGAGCATAATCCAGTAAATAAAGATCCGATTTTCATCGAAACCGGTCATATAGTTTCGAAGAAAATGGGTCTTAAATCTCATATTTTTCAAATGGAATAGCACCCAGTCTTGTTTTTGATTAACCCTTTGAGGGGCAAAGCACTTCTATTCATAAAATGCTGAAATGATTGAATGATATCAGAATTTAAAAACTAATTTTTTTGAAAAGGAATAAATGGTTTAGTTTACTTACTTAATCAAATTAAAATTTTCATTTCAAAATTCTGGTGTCAATATGGCATTTCGCAATCAAAAGTAAGTATTATATATTTTATCCCACCGACCTTCAAGGGGTTAATCCTTTCCGATAGAAAAAAATCCTGTTTGTAAAATGATGAAATGATTGACTGACACCGGAATTTACAAGTGACTTTTTTAGGAGCATGAAACTTTTTGTGTTAATTAGTCATTATAACAGCAATTTTTTTCTTAAATATTCTTGGTGAAAATTTAATTTTAGAATTTAAAGCAAGTGATTCCGACCTGGGACCTCTGCACCGGAAACGATTAAAATGTACTACTATGTATAATTTTTTTATATAGCCATTAACCCCTTCGAGACAGGAGCCTTTTACGAAATTTTAAATGGTCGCCGGTATTTAAAAACAGAAATTTGTGACTTATTAAATCCAGAAAATGTTCCGATTCAATAAGGCATTTGTTACTGGTGGAGATAAACAAGGATTCTTAAGCCTTTTTGCGGCACTTATATCTGCCGCTCGTACACAAGGGGTTAAAGTTGACTTTACAAACAATGATTGCCATGTACTTTTTAAAGAATTGTTACATTTGAAGAATTTCTCTAATCTTTGTTTTAATGAATAACACTTGTTGATAACTGGAGTTAAATGAAAAAATATTAGAAAAAAATGATAAAATTTCCGAGATATATCTTTTGTATTTTAACTTTACTCTTTTCATTACTACTCGATAACCTTTCGAAACAATGAAAATGTTTCAAAAAGAAAGAAACTCTCCTCATTATTCGAAAAATAATTATGCTGTCGATGAAAAGAGTATATTTTAAATTGTCTCTTTTATTTCCTTTTCCTTTTTCGAAAAAGTATTTTTTGAAATCAATACCAAGACAATGCAAAATGTAAATGGGAGAAATAAAATAATAATTGTAATTCAACTTATATAAATAGATGAAAGAGAATAGAATTTCATAGTTAAGTACACAACTTGATGAAATCTATATTTTATTACAAAAACGATATATCTGTCGTCATAACGTCCTGGTAAAATTTCTTTATTAATGATTTAATGTGTATAATTTTCGAAAATGATAATATCAGAAACTCAGTTTAAAACTATAAAAAGACAAATTTATTGTATGCGATATATGCTATTTTAATAGTATAAATGAATCACATTTTAATATAGAGTGTAGACGTATGACACACAAAAAAGGAAATGTAATATGATTGGAAATATAATAAAATAAAATTAAAATATTTGTAGCGACACTAATAGACATTTTTAATTAAAGTTGAAACTCAAGAAAGATAAGGATTTTTTTACAAATTTTTGACATAATGGAATGTACTAGATTCGAAGGCTCTAATTATGAAACTGTAGACATTCCCTGATGCTTTATTACATCGCCACTGATGCTTGATCCCATATAGCACAAAAGCTCCTCAATACCTCCCCAGGAGCTCCAAGTCATCCCATATTCCTCCTAAAACTAAAATGACAAGATTAGGACGTCCTGGGGAAGAGTCTTTTACGGTGTCCTCAGGAATGAGCTCCCAGTAACGTCCCACGGAGCAACTTCCCAGGGACGCTACTCCTGAGGAAGTACTTGGGAAATCACTCCTGGGGAAGTATCCGGTTTTTCATTCTTGGGGAAGTGCCCAGGAAGTCACAGTGCTGGCGCCATCTTATGAATGATTCTGGGGTACAATACACAATTTTTTTTTTATTAAAATGTTGAATTCAATTTAATCGGTATCGATTTTAATGCGTTAATTTTATTTTATCAATTATTCGATTACTTATTTTTAAGAAAATTAGATAATTGTTATTAAATTTTTATAATTTTTAATTACTGCTATAACTTTGAATCTTTTTTAGTTAAATTAAAAATTTTAATTTATTATTTCAATTAATTCCTTTTTTATATACTAATTGCTATTATGTATCTTCTAAACCAAATTTGGTTCATTTATCAATATTTTATTAATTATTAATAAATAACCTATTGAGTTTTGGTTTTTTATTATTATTCATTTTTTATTAATTTAGAAATTAATTTAACTTGTTTAAATGAACTAAATAGTAAGTTTCTAAATTAATACTCTAAAATTTTTAAATAGAAGACAATTCTAGTTCATATATTTTTTCTGAAATTCAGAGGTAAAGGTATTTATGGAAAGAAAAAAAGAGATTCTTAACGTAAGTTTGATCATAAGTACCCGTTTAAAACTTTGTTATGAAAATTACCTAAATCGAGTTCTGATGCATCTTAATATCAGACATTAAATATTTATATTTATATATATATACATAATTAGCTAACATACTTACTAAACCCTATTTAAATAAATAAATAAATAAATAAATTTGTCGCGACAAAACTAGATATTTTTATCCCAACACATAACATCAACTCAAAGATAGTGCAGCAATTCATTTTAAAATGGTATATTTGGATTTAAAATATATAAAAATATTGAACTGCACCTCCCCCCACCCTTTCCCAAATACATACCAATACGTGATTTATTTGAAAAGATTTTCTGTTTAAAAAATGTTGAGGATAAGAAAATGTTAGCTAAATAGAAGCATCAATTTAAATGCCATTTCTGAAGGTTTAGCACATTTTGTTTTTTTTATCATTATTTTTTTAAGTCTAAATTGGACTGATTAACAATTTATTTTTCTAATATCTTTTATAGATTACAAAGCATAATATTATTATTGTTATTTAAATTCCGAAAGATAAAATGAAATTAAGAAAACTTCTGAAATATTAAGAACGTTATAGATTTTGAAATTACAGTTAAATATTTATCTGTATTTCATAAATAACATATAGTTTAACACAATTTTTAATTGAATAGTATTTTGACATCACTTAAAACTTTCATTTAAAAAACCGATTTTCTATTCTATTTCTTCGGATATCCTTAGTTAGGTGACAATGAATGTTGCAATGAATGCAACTGAATAGCATGCAATACTCAGCATAGACAGTTACCGTCAACACTCAGACACTCAATAGATCACGCCCCTCCAATCAATTTTGACAGCGAAGAATGTCTAAGCAATTTTCGTGGGAAATCACTGAATGAGAGGAAGAAAAAAAAGCACGTTTTTCCAAGAATTAGAAGTGAAACAATTAGTGAGTTAGTAAAAAAAAATTGTTTGTAGGTGTAAAAGAAAGTATATGTATACATGTATTAATTTGGGATTTAAAAAAAAGTTGATAAAAACATCTTATTTTAAATAAAGGTATCAGTTTTTTGAGGCTTTTTAAATTGCCTAAAATCTTAGTTACTAACATTACATTTCAAGTACCGTAATTTCGGGTGTATAAGCCGCAGATCAAACAATTCTTTTTCGACCCAGAATTTTTTAAGAAGCAAATAGAACTAGTTAGTTCGCCGTAAATATTTGTCTTCAATCACTAAATAAGATTTCTGGGTCCAAAAAGAATTGTTTGATCCGCGGCTTATACACCCGAAATTACGGTAATCAACAAAAATATTTCCCGTCGTTAATTAAATGAAAAATGGTGCATATTGTAATTTTTATGACCATAAAAATTCCATACAATTTTAAAGACTTCTAAATGGAGATTTAACTGTAAATTAATTTTATTTATAACAATAAGAAAATAAAAAGATTTTGTAACAGATTCAAATTTTATTAATAGTTTCTATTTTATGCCATTCAATTTCAAGCAGTGTTTCAGTGTAATGATGGAATTTTACAATTGATTTTCACACCAAATCCTGTTACAATTAAATTATACAAATTTGTACAATGGTGTGTTTTCAATGACAATGCAGAATTTTTATATTTTTACAATGTTATAAAACTAGCAAAAGCCATGCTTTGTTTGGATTCGCGAAGTATTATGCTATAAGATAAATATTTGAAAGTAATAATATATTTTTTAAATTACTTTTGCATCTTTATTAAGCAAAAATGTAATTTTATGTTTCGGCGCATTTTAATTTTAAAATGTATTTCAACCAAATTACTAAGAATTTCCTCAGATTGTTTATTTATGATATAAGACTGGTATAAATAAAAATATTTTCGAATTATACAAAATATTAATTAATTTTATTTGTTTACAATTCTTTTATTGCCACTTCTCAAAAACATAATGTAATTCTTTTAAAATTCATAAATATCGTCTGCTTAAATGATTTCACAAAATAAGAATAAATTGTGTATTTGAATTTTTAACACAGAAAAATACTTTTATAATTTAATGTTAATAAGAGAATTTTCATAAATTTTAATTCATTAAAAATATGCTATAATTTTTCTAAAAAAAAGTATTTTATGAATTTTATAAAAGAAATCATGAAACTATACATAGTTTTAAAAAAAATGAGCATAGTTTGAAAATCTGAAAGCAGTTTTTGAAATATTTTGTCAGAATAATGAAAATATATTTTATTTATTTATTTATTTAATGGTGATTCTAGCTATAATTACTGACCCCATTATTTAAGTTTTTCTTCCGAAAAGGTACGTGTTTCACTTTTTATTTGAAAAAATGCGTTCGTAATGGAAAAACATGTAAAATAAATTAATTAAAGTAATAATTCTTTGAAAAATATTCCTGTAAAAAAATAATATTCTGCAAATCTACAGATCATAATTTATATTTGTATTTAATTTCAAGTCAAAATACTGTATCGTTTCTTTGTAAAGTGTACGACAAAATGTCATTTGAGTGGCCTAGTAGAGGATTCGCTTCGCTCATCCTAATAATACAGTGCTTTTACCGTATTTTTTAATCCCGCGACAAGTGATAAATATCCAAACATCTGTAACTCGTACCGTCATGTAAGGATTTCGTAAGTAACGGATTTGATTATTCGTTAATAAATACTCGCCAAAACATACCTAGTCACTTTAAAACGTGTTTGTTCATTAGTTGTATTTATGACGGCCAATTATCAACATGAGGACATATCAAGGGAGGGGGAATTTTGCCCTCAGTGAAGGTTTTTCTAAAGGAACCTAACCCGTATTTAAGCAAGGAAATCCAAGATTCGAAGAAAATCCCGAGAAACTCCGAACGATTAGGCCGATGGGTGCGATTCAGAACCTCCTATCTACCAGTTTCGAGAGCAGAATCTCTTTACTGCTAACTATGAAACGAACTAGGAACTAGCCCACTAGGAAAGAAAATACTAAGCAAATTTATATATATTTTTTCATAAATTTGTATAATAAGAGTACCTTTTACCAAGCGTAAAAAAAAATCGATAAAAATTTCTGTAAAAAAAGTAAGAGCGAGAGAGATCAAAAAAAGTTTCATTTTTGAAAGGATTTACTTAGATTTTATTTGTCAATCATTTAAAAAAAAATCAAGGGACACATTAAGAGGAGGGTTGCTGCCCTCCGGAGGGTTTTTCTAAAGGAACTTGACCAGTATTTACGCAAGGAAGTTTAAGATTCGAAGAAAACCGTCGAAAACTCCGAACGATTAGGCCGACGGGTGCGATTGGTTACAAACTCAGCATCTCCCATCTACCAGCTTCGAGAGCAGAATCTCTTGGCCGCTGGTGGGGTTCTCTATGAAACTGAAACAATGAAATATTTCAAAGAGTAAAAATTAGGAAAGAAAAGACTAAGCGAATTCATATATTTTTTTTCATAAATTCATTTAATAAGAGCACCAAGAGAAAAAAGAAAAAAAATCGATTAAAATTTCTGTAAAAAAAGTAAGAGAGAGAAAGAGCAAAAAAGTTTTATTTTTGAAAGGATTCACTTAGTCTTTAATTGTCAATCATTAAAAAAAATTCATAATTTTAAGGAAACTATGTGTTTTAATCTCTTGCTATTTAAATCTCTGGAAATAATGTTTTTACTAACTAAAATTAAATTTTATAGGGGATATCATCAGAAACGTTTTACATCATTCGTTGTATGTTAAAATATATAGCTCAATATCAATTTTCTAACTACAGAACGACCTTAATGGATTTGTAGTGTTAAAAGCTAAAAGGATATTTTTATCATTTTAAAAATACAATTTCATTTAAAAAATTTTTAATTCGAAGACATTTATGTTAAAAAAAATAATTATTGATAATTTATTTTAGAGTTATTAATTTAAATTTATGTTGAATTTATGAAAAAGGCACAAAAAAATGAGGACATTTCCTAGTTTTAAGTTTCAAATTTTTTAAAAATAAATTAAACACGTCAAATCACTCCATTTTGTTAGTATTTTTTGAGCAATTTCTTGTGAAAGTGGGCTCTAGTATGTTTCCAAAATGCGCGCTCATGTTGTTTTGTGGTTAACTAGTTCACTCTCTCACACACACACACAAATCATTGCGTGCTTTTATAATTATGTAAATACGTAGCACTTATAGTCACCGTTCAGTCCCTCCGTCTGCCGTCTTATAACAGTGCAAAAACTACCAATTGATTCATTTGAAATTTAAATTATGTAACTGTTGCATAATTTTGTCAAGGCATTTTAAATTTTATGTAAAAAGGATGCATAGTTTAATTACAGCGACAATCAAAAGTACTCCGTTACAATGGAAAAAATAGGTCCAAGTGCATTTTATTGATGTTACACTCTTTCGAACATAATAAAACTGATATGCTTCTGTGAAATATATACTAAAATATTCATTCTGTACAATCTGTGGTCCAAAGAATAGTCGTTATTAATTTATAGGGCTGTACAAAAGTATTCCATAACATAATGGTATAAGGGGAGACATTGTTGGGGCACGTTTTAGTTATATTAAACTATTTTGCACTTTATGAAATTAATGCACGTTGCTGAGTTTGTAACGGAAGGGTACACATACTGGGTGTCATATGTAACGGTAGGGTGGTTATGTAGATGGAATGAAGACATAATTCTAAATATAGGATAAAATCAACAGTTTATTTAAATCGCTAGGACTTGGGAAAGAGGAACTTCAGTTCGAGAATTTCAATAACTAATCGCAATACCAAGAGATTAAGTCGAAATTATACTCACAACCTCGGCGTAGACTCAGTCGGGGCACTTCAAACCAGCTTCTCGTTCCGACTTCGGCTAAACGCTAGATTAAATTTTTATAAGACAGCCCGTGGCTGCAAATACTCTTTACTGTTGAAAATACTCAAAGTATTAAAGTATTTCATACGACCGGCACTCTTCTTGGGTAGCTCCGAACGTGACAAACTACCTCGGCGCACGTTGCTGGCTAGCTCACTCTAAAACACCATCTAATTCACTGGAGGCTAATCTCTTCACTACTAGCTATCTATCTATCTCTGCGGGCTACTGCCGCTTCACCACACTGGCTGGCTTTCGCCACCTTCTCACCACACACAAGTTACTGGCTGGCTTTCACCAACTCCAAGCTTTTATAAGTTGCAAACTGAAGACGGCGCTATGAATTTGCATATTACTCCTAACAGCGAACTAACTGTAGAACCGAGGGCGACACACACGCTCTGGAAAGTTAAAGTTCAATAAAGGATAGATTTCGCTTACAGGTTACACATGTTAAAACATTGACGTCACGGTCTCACCAAAATTCTAGAGTGCCTTTATCACAAAGGGCACTCCCTCACAACCCCCGTCGGAAACTACAGAGAAAAGGACTGGGAAAAATGCATGCCCTGGACTTTTTCTTGTCATAAATTTTGAACCGCATATGAAACAAAGTGATGGGTTAAATTTGGTGCCGAACACTAACTTTCAAAATATTTAACTTTAACCCACCACTAGAAAATCATCTGTTTGCATAAAAAATTCACATACCCAAACTCAATCATCCTCTTAACTTAAATAAAAACTTCCTAAAATTTGGAAAACTCCTAAAACTTCCGAAACTAACTATTCTCTTTTCAAGAACAACCCACTCCACCGGGAGTGCTCAAATTCACCAATGCATTAAACTTACGAAATTTTCCTCAATACGTAAATATAACTGCAACTCTACCAGTAATTCTCCACGAAAACTTTTCTATCACTCGCATAAAGTCAAAAAAAAAAAAATGCGCCAAAAATTTTCCTCACCAAAACTCATAACTCATCTAAAATAAAATTTACTTCATGCTACAATAACTCCATGCTACTACGTAATATCTAAATTCCTACCAGTCAATAAACTAACACCCAAAAATTCGATAGAACCAGCTCCACTTGAACAGTATTTGGGGAACATACGTACAGCTTCACATTGTTGTGCTTATGCAACATTAATAAAAAAATCAAATTTACAACACAAAGTGACGTCATCACATATCATCTGTATTAACTAAAAATATAACAGTATCAAGACATAACATAGGTATACTTCCCTGCAAGAAAATTTCATTAACATCCAATTTTAATACAATACAATTTCACATTCAAGTGTAACATAAATAGTCGAAACTTGAGGTAACTACTCCCAAATAAAGTACAAAAGCAAGGAATAAACTCCGAACGATAAGAAGTAGGTTAATTCATTAAATGTTAGTATAAGAGACAGAAACGCGTGTCAAGGACTTCTTGACCGCAAAACACGTGCACGCTTAATTTGCGGCGCGTGTACAAAATAACCCAAAGTACTATCTATCAATTTCCAAAAAATTAAATACATTAACATACATATAATAACACATCAACAATATAACAATATAATAACATTTTCAAAAACTAACATAACAATTAAAAATAGAACCAGAATTTTTCAAAGCAGTTAAGACAAAAATTTCAAACATACATAAAAGTAACAATTTTGCAAAAAAATTTTGAACTCAATTAAGCACCATTCATGTGTCCCCCAAAAATTTCCAAAAATGGCCCAAAATACAATCTAAAACAGTCTATCTGCTTTTCATTCCTTCACATTGCTACCATATAAATGCACTGTAATAGAAAGTTAATAAAAGAACATGATCACCCATTCAGAGAGAAGATTCGCTTCTAGCCGGCTTCATACTACAGGATGGCTTTCTCTTCTTGTCCCAGAATCCTTCAACGAACGATCTTTCGTCATCAGAGCTGTACGAGGAAGCAACCGTTGACTTTCGTGCTTGTAGCCTTGTCCGGTATGGATGCCGTGGGACACATGTAGACTCCACTCGACGACTCCGCTCTGATCGGTTCGCTGGGGTAACTCCATGGCAAGACTCCTGACGGCTTCCAAACTGCTGTCACTGATACTCCGAACGCTGTCTCCTCTTTCTGGACGCACCTGAAGTTACTGTAGAACTAGGCCACGTTTCTGTCCAGACCTTCGCTATCTTTTATTGGGCAAAACACAGTTAGAATTGATAGTTCGTTTATTATTTTGACGAGTGTCCATAAGAGTCTTTTTGCGATGATTAAGTACTGATGACGTCGAACTATTGGACAATTTATGTTTTTGAGTTTGCTGTCTAACTAGTCGAGGAACGGGCGATTCACGATCTTTTGATTTTTATGACATACTGAGTCTGACGTATTTGAAATGGTTCTCTTATTTTTATTATCATACTTTGCTCCAAGTTGAACAGACTTTCTACTTTCAACAACAGTTTTTGGCGTTGGCTGTCAAGATTTTCATTTTGAATATTGATGATAAGAATTAGATGAGAAAGTGCTGGACTCGTGACACTTATTGAATCGGGAATTTTGCTAAACACCACTCGACACATGAGAACCTTCACTACCATTATCTCTAAACTTATAAATTCGAACCTGATCCAGATTAGCCGTCATTCTGTCACCATTTACATTAACAACCAAATTATTATTCGGAACTTCCAAAACTTCAAAAGGACCCACAAACTTTGGACCAAACTTCGCTACCCTCTTTTGACGACTTGAACTTAACAAATGCTTTTCCACTAAAACAAAATCTCCAACCTTAACTTCCAACTCCTTTCTACGCATATTATAATACTGAGCTTACTTCTCCTGCCCTTTTCCCATCTGAGCTTGTGCTTCCTTAACCAACTTCTCAATATCCTGACACATAAACTGACTTTCCGCATCCGATACGTGTTATGCTCGCACAGAAGTAGCTTTACGAACGGCCCCAAAAAAACACGACCAAGGCGCTCGAAAAAATTTTGAATATGAGAGAGACAAAATACCAGTCACGAAACATCATTTGCCAGATAGTCAGCGTAGAAAACGGATAACAAGTAGGGTGGGAATGTTAATTCTTCAGTCGGAGCTCGGTGATGCCAACAAAATGACTTCGTTCGTGGTGAGTTGGTAAAACTATTATCAAAATGAGATGGATGCTGCGAAAACCTGGCGCGTTTACTGTCGAAACCATCGCCAAATACGTGAACTATGCATATAACAAGCTCTTCGTGATTTAGTAATGAAATTCGAAGAAATTGGTCGCACGTGTGCTAGTCTGCGATTCGGAAGACCAACTGTTCCTGAGGATACTGTTAAGGAAATGCATTACATAATGACCAGAGGACGCATGCAAACTACAAAAGGTGCATCTCGTGTATTTGATATACCAAAATCAATGGTCTTAAAGTTACTGCGCTCTGTAATCCGCATGTTTCTTTATCAGTACCAGCGGAGCCTGATGTTGGAAGTGAGAGACCATCAACAACATATAGACTTTGTTAATGAATTTCTTATCCAATATAATGGAGATAACGATTGACCTCTTCGTATATTTTGAACGGACGAGGCACATTTCACTTTAACTGGTAACGTCAATGGTCTTCGGAATCCCCCGACCTTACTCCTATGGATTTCAGGTTCTTGGGATATCTAAAATCTAGAGTGTACATGTGCAATCCGCAAGCTTTGCAGGATTTGAAAGATTCTATCAAACATCCCTCATGCGATGTAACGTTCGGCTGTATTGTCCACAGTCGCCACTATGCAATGTGCAATTGCCTGTGATGGCACCCATGTGGAAAATATGTAATCAAAATAAAAGTTTCCTCTGATCTGTGTTGTAATCAGAGATTGGTGTACTGACTCTGTGTCATACGCAAATTTACTCCTTGCGCCCCAATCGTGTTTTTATGGGGGGGGGGAGATTTGCAGAACAGTTTTTGTGCGTGCATAACGTGTCCGTTTCTTGCTATACACGCACGGTTCTAACGCTCTTTAGGGTTTTCGCATGCGCTGAGTATTTTGCGACGAAAAAAATGGGTGTTGCCTTTGGAAACTTTTGAGTTTCTGTAAGTATAACCGTAACCGTGAGCGCAATTTTGTTGCCGTTCACAGAATCTCGAGCTCATACCTCTGAATAGCTATATCTGAAATTACACCTCGATCGGGTAACCGAACTGACCGCTAAAGCTCCATATACCGGCAAAGTTTTTTATGACCATCCTGTATTTCTTTTACATTTACTAACAAGTTTGTTTGTTACGCTTTTTCTTACATATTCAGAAATAGTTTAAGTTCTAATTCTTAGAATAACGCTCTTTTTTCTCTCTCTCAATGAGTGACCCGCAAAACGCGCTTTCTCAGCTGACATCTGACTGGGGGGGGGCGGGATAATCTTGTTGAAAATCCAATTGTTGGAAGGTTGGGAAGGTGACTTGGAGTATTGTAGTGTTGCTTACATTATAATATTCTCATTGTCGACGACCTAAAAATATATACTTGGTCAAACAGGTATGAAGAAATTCCATTCAATTCAGTTGAAAACTGTGATAAAAAATATTTGTTACTTAGGAAATGTAGATAAATTTTTATCTGTAATTTCAGAACCAAAAAAATCTTCATATATCTGAAGTTTTCAAAATAAAGACTTCAGTTTAACTTTCAGAATTTAAATAATAATAATAATAATAATATGTTTGATAATCTATAAAAGATATTAGAAAAATAATTTGTTATTAAGTACAACTAACATTTTAAAAAATAATGATAAATAAAACAAAATAGGTTAAACCTTCAAAAATGACATATAAATTGATGTTTCTATTTAGAAAACAATTTCTGATCTTCAATACATATGTAAATTACAGTGGGTAAATAATTGATAATTACCTACCGTAATTTCGGGTGTGTAAGCCGCGGATCAAACAATTCTTTTTGGACCCAGAAGTTTTATTTAGTGATTGAAGACAAATATTTACGGCGATTTACATTAAAGTAGTTACATACATTAATAGTTACATTTGTTTCTTAAAAAAATCTGGGTCGAAAAAGAATTGTTTGATACGCGGCTTATACACCCGAAATTACGGTAAATTAAACTTTAAATTAGCGTGAATTTATGTATATTTTTTAACTGATTTTATAAGAATGTATATTTTTTAAACAGAAGATCTTTTCAAATAAATCATTTATTGATATGTGTTTGGGGAGGGGGGAGGAGCGGCTCAATATTTGTGCATTTTAAATCCAAATATACCATTTTAAATGAATCATCTTTGATTTTGTGTTATGTGCTGTGATAAATATGTCTAGTTTCGTCGGGACAGTTTTGTTTATTTTATATTATGTTGCGGCCAAAACCCGAAATTGGCCAATTCCCGAATTGGCTAGCAATGTTAAAAAATGACTGGCCAATTCAAGAATTGGCCGGCCAATTCGCGAACTGGCGAGATGCAATTAGCCAATTCGCGAACTGGCCAGATGCGATTGGCCAATTCGCGAAATAGATATAGGCACTCGGCTTAATCCTTTCTAACGTAGTTGAAAGTGTCTATGAATTCAAATAGTCTAGCCGTCAGTCCGTGCTCTAACTCGAGTAAAGGTGCCGGTTAACTTGTAATTGTCATCTTATTTGGTTTATCAATTAATTTCGATATTGAAAGGGAATTGTGTACTATTTTTGGTTAATTTAGTTGGTCACACAAATATATTTTGCTTCAATATAATCAATTTGAATCTTTTTTACTCTGCATTTTAATGTTACATTATCTTAATTACAAAAAAAAAAAAAAAAAAAAAAAAAAAAAAAAAAAAAAAAAAAACTGGTACTTATGCATTATAGTTCGGGTGTTGGCCAAGGCTTCCCGGCCAGTTCGCGAATTGGCCGGCCAAAACCGGAAATACGCTATTCATTTCATGTATTTCGGGTTTTGGCCAGGAAGCTTGGCCAGTTCGGGTATTGGCCGGCCAGTTCTAGAATTGGCCAAGCTCCGGGTATTGGCCGCAACATATATATATATATGTATATATATATACATATACAAAAACATTTAACATTTGACATTAAGATGCATCAGGACTAGATTTATATAATTTTCATAACAAAGTTTTAAACGGTACTCATGAACAAATTTACATTAAAAATCTCTCTTTTTTTTGCATAAATACATTTACCTCTAAATATCAGAAAAAATATATGATCTAGAAATGTCTTCTATTTAGAGATTTTAGTGTACTAATTTAGAAACTTACTATTTAGTAATTTTAAACAAGTTAAATTAATTTCTTAATTAATAAAAAAATAACAATAAAGCAAAACGCAATAGGTTATTTATTAACAATTAATAAAATATTGATGAATGAACAAAACTTGATTTAAAAGATACATAATATTAATTAGTATATAAAAATAGTAAGTAACTTAAATAATAAATTAAAATTTTTAATTTAACTAAAAAGATTAAAAGTTACAGCAATAATTAAAAATAATTACAATTTAATAACAATTATCTAATTTGCTAATAAATAAGAAATCGAATAATTAATAAAATAAAATTAAGCCGTTAAAATCGATACTGATTAATTTTGCATTCGATATTTTATTAAAAAACAATTGAGTATTGTACTCCAGAATCATTCATAAGATGGCGCCAGCACTGTGACTTCCTGGGCACTTCCCCAGGAATGACTAACCGGGTACATCCCCAGGAGCGATTTCCCAGTTACTTCCTCAGGAATAGCGTCTCTGGGAAGTTGCTCCGTGGGACGTTACTGGGAACTCATTCCTGAAGACATCGTAAAAGACTCTTCCGCAGGATGTCCTGATCTTGTCATTTTAGTTTTAGAAGGAGTATGGGATTGCTTGGAGCACCTGGGGAGGTATTGGTTAGCTATTGTGCTATATCGGGACACATTTCTACTAAATCCATAACTACCATTACTCGAATCATTACTCATAAATCACTGTCCCCCTCTCAAATAATTCCTCTCCCCTTCATTTCTCAAATTGTTTTCCGTGCTAGGTCTCTGTCGAGGGCTACGCGAATCCCATTGATCCGAGCTATGCCGAGCCTCATGCTTGAATAAAATTTGGTGCATTTCAGAAGAGTTCTTAGGTGCTTTAATCTCAATATAGTCCTGTACATTCGTATTAAACAGAGGAAGAACTATGTCCAACAATTCCTCAAATTTAACATCCAAATCTAACTTATTTTTTATTCAAGTTTACGTAGGTAAAACTTTGACGCCGATTCATATATATTCTGTTTATTACAATAAGATTCTCTCCTTAAAATACTTTTATCTTTAACAGGAGGAAATGCTTTCTTTAGCTCAATAACTGTCTGCTCAAATCTTTTAGTATCATCATTAAACAAGAATTTTCCTATATTCTCCAACCATAAAAGTGCTTCGCCTTTAACCCATTCGTGCCCAGCACCTTTTGCGTAAATTTTATTTGGTTGGCACCACTATTTTTAGAAGATTTAAGTTTAGTTCATTAATCACGAAAATGCATCATTTAAATAGAATAATTATTACTTTTCTTTTTTACCGTTGTCAATAACAGTGCTGAATGCACCTTTTGAAGCGTCCCTAAAAAGGGACGCTAGGCACTAATGGGTTAAGCGAGCATTTAAGCACTATATATTTATTCTTCTCTGGTATATTATTAAATACAATATAATCCTCTAATTTCATTAAAAACTCGTTAATGTCCCCTTCACCAGTAAAATAAATTCGTGGGATAAGCTCACAATTTTCGATTTTCTATTGGGCGCCATTTGTAACAGGAGGGTACACATACTGTGTGTCATTTGTAACGGAAGGGTGGTTATGTAGATGAATGAAGACATAATTCTAAATATAGGATAAAATCAACAGTTTATTTAAACCGCTAGGACTTGGGAAAGTGGAGCTTCAGTTCGAGAATTTCAGTAACTAATCACAATACTAAGAGATTAAGTCGAAACTTACTCACAACCTCGACGTAGACTCAGTCGGGGCACTTCTAACCAGCTTCTGGTTCAGACTTCGGCTAAACGCTAGATTAAATTTTTATAAGACAGCCCGTGGCTGCAAATACTCTTTATTGTTGAAAATACTCAACGTATTAAACTATTTCTTACCACGGGCACTCTTCTTGGGTAGCTCCGCTCGTGATAAACTACCTCGGCGCACGCTGCTGGCTAGCTTACTCTAAAACACCATCTAATTCATTGGAGGCTAGTCTCTTAACTACTAGCTATCTATCTATCTCTGCGGGCTACTGCCGCTTCACCACACTGGCTGGCTTTCGCCACCTTCTCACCACACACTAGTTATTAGCTGGCTTTCGCCAACTCCAAGCTTTTATACGTTGCAAAATGAAGACGCCGCTATGATTTTGCATATTACTCCTATCCGCGAACTAACTGTAGAACCGAGGGCGACACACACGCTCTGGAAATTTAAAGTTCAATAAAGGACAGATATCGCTTTCACGCTACGCATGTTAAAACATTGACGTCACGATCTCACCAAAATGCTAGAGTGCCTTTATCACAAAGGACACTCCCTCACAAATTTACTAAAGGTTGCTACATGTATAGTAGAATTCAGATAATATTTACAGGGGCACACAAAAGATTTCGGGTACCTATACAGTATCCAAATTACAGTATTCAATTACACCAAGATCTGATTTTTTAAAAACTTGTTAAACAGTACGAACGCAACTCATTCGTTACGCTTGAGGTGCAATTTCCAACTTGGCTTTATAATACTTTGTTTGCATTACGCAGGACTGCCACAGGCGACTGTTTATATATTATGCTCTCACCAGTATTTTTCTAACATAAGTTTTTAAGTGTATTTTACTAACAAATATAGTGAAAGTTCGGTTAAAAGATTTCCCTCTTGATAAAATTGTGACAGTTAGACTTAACCATTTTAACGTCGAAGCACTTGTATTCTTAAAATTCTGAAATGACTGATTAACATCAAAATTAAAAAATAAATTTATTTCAAAATATGTAAAAGCTTTTATTGACGTACTCGCATTTTTAGAATGTTTTTTGCCCCTTCTATCTCTTTGGAACAGTGGCGTAACCAGGGTGGGTGCCTAAGTGCTCTGAATACCGGTAATTTTTAAAAGCTCTCTTCACTTTATCTCACTAGACAATCTTGTGCTATGAACCAAGGAGAAGAAAACCTTAGAATATTACTGGTTTTGGTAATCCACTATGGATACGCTACTGTGGATAGTGGCGTTACCATAAGGTATAACCTATGTTTAAACATGGGTGAACATCATTCTTTCGGTACCATTACTTTTGAATTCACTTCGCTAGTTCCAGTAGATTACCTTCTACAAAGAAACAAACTTTACCTCTTTATAGTACAGATATAGATAATTCACAGGAATTATTGTTTATTTTATAAAAGGTAAATTTCTGGGTTTATCTCCAAAAAATAAATCAGAAAGTTACAAGGTTTATTCATAACGTAAAATCAGTTTTAAACTAAAAGTCTTTAATCACTTGACGAACTCCTTTTTATTACATATAAGAAATTAAAAATGCGGTATAAAAACTCCTGTATTTAAATTGAATTATTCCTAACACTCATTCTTAAAATTTTAGACAGTTAATAGTATGAAATCGTAATTTAAAAAATAGTGGTGTTCAAATGTTTATAGTAATGGATCAAGCAAACTCAGTTACCGGGTTATAGCAACTACTACAAAATTTTTAATGAAAGTATTTTGTTTTGAATTAAGAAAATATGGTAATTTTATAAGCATATATATATTACGCTATGTGTTTTTTAGCCACTTCCATCGAAATATTTAAGTCCTAAGGACAGGATTCACAACATCATCACTGGTGGAACGAGGCCTCACTAGTGTTGGAAGTCACATCAGAAGATTTTGAGCAACAAGTTTCTTTTATTTTATTTGTGGAATATCTATCATCTTATAAAAAAATAATTTTTACAGATAAACAAGGTTTCTGTTTTTAACTAAGTATGTGGTGACTTTTATATTTTAGGTAGTGCTATGAAAGAATATGCCATTAAAATGTTTCCATCACCCACAGATTTTTAAAAAAATTCAAAGTCTTGAAAATCTGATTTTTATAGTATTTATTCAACACATATACCTTGTGAAATTTATCTTTGGTATTTTAGTAATGACAAACTTTTAAATAAACACTTATAAAGCTTAAAATTAATATTTAAAACACTGAAGGTATGCATTGTTTATAAAGTTTCAGAAAAGTATAAAGAATTCTTGTAAAAAGAAATGATATTAATGAGAAATTTCGTACTTTATGTTAGCATTAAATGTCTTATCTGTGGCGGCTCTCTTATAGGCTATTGTTCCGAGTTATCTTGAAAATTTAAAGCAGACATTAAGCCACTTATATCATTATAATAGTATAAATCATCTTTTCTTGAAAAAAATGTCGAATATTTCTTATGTCAATCTCGATAAATAGATATTTTTGTATTGTTTTTCAGGAGATTCCAACCTTGCAATCTTGATTCAAGTAATTCTGAGTTTTTCTTTGATAAACTTGAGTCTCTCACAAAATCATTTAATTCTTTTTGAGAAATTAGGTGTGGTTCTTAATTTATACCAGGATAATAGTTCATATCAGATGTAGAGGAAGCTTGTTTCATCAATTTCCATTTCTACTGCTGCATAGTCATATGTAAAATTCTCTGGAGGTTTCGGTATTTGTAAATAATCATTATGTAATGCTAGTTACATTGCTGAATCTAAGTTCGGGTACTTCATTTTTTGTTTACTTCTTGCAGAGAATCCTTTAATTTTTGTAATACAATAGTAGCAGTCAGTTATATTTTTCTTCGGCATGCGCCATATCATGGGTATAGCAAAGGACATACACTTTTTTGTACTTTTCATTCATGCCCGGAGGTTTGTAGCACATCGTGTACAACAAGAATGAGACATTTCTTATCTTGTTCACCTACTTTATATCCAAAGTACATATGATAGGCAGTCTTCATTAACGGCGTGAAAGCGTATCGATGCTTTTTCAAATTTAGCTCACCGCACACAGCTAACAGAATTGGGTTTATTAACGCATCCTGTAGACATGTTTTACAAATTGTAGAGGAAATAGGATAATTATAATCAAAATTTCATTAAAAAATCTTACAAAACAAAGAAATAGTAGTACACGCGCCCCGAAAGTTTTAACTCTCATGGATTTGCGTTAAAGTCAAATACTGTGGGCTAGAGCTGTCTGTTCAAGGTCGCTAACATAAAATTTATTAGGGGGACATCTGTTTCTACTATCTTGCTGTATCTTCTATCGTTGTAATAAGAAAAAGGAATGTTTGTGTGAATCAAATACATGAAAGAGAATAATATAATGTAAATATAATGCCTATACGATATCTACATACTCCAAAACGTATAAATGAAATTTCTCAAAATTGGAGGGTGACAGAAAATTTTTACATATTCTTTTTCAGCAGCTTGAAATCTATAAGAAACACCCAACATATATAGAGAAATTGAAAATTCGTTAAAATTTGTTTATCATTGTTATTTTTTAAGGTTATTGGTGAGAATTCAGATTCTCCTAAATAAAAATTCTCCCAGGTGCGGAATGCCACAGTGTTGCCTCATCTATCTGATTTTATTGAGTAATTCAAAATTCTCACCATATTCATGGCAGGGCTGTATAACCTGTCGCCAGTGAAACACCAGGTAAATTTTACAAAAACTTTTGACTTGTTAAATTTCCGAATATCTCCGATTCAGTGTGGTTTTTATTTCTGCAACAATTTTCTGGTATCCCGCGAGCGCCAGTTTGGACAGCCGGAATTAACTGTATTTTTATAATACAATAGATATTTAACATATAAAAGAAAAGAAAATTGCTATAAGAACTTTTCTGGTGTCAATTCAAGTACTAGTTAGAGCTCGGTTCATTAGTGATAATGTCAAGACTCCTTGAGGGTTGCAATAGCAGCGGTTTAGCAAATATTTAAGCATAGCTGCCAAAGCTTACATATTAATTTGTACAAAAAATTAAAAGAACTTTTCATATTTACATAATTAGAGATGTTAACGGTAAAATAAGAAAAAATTAACTTTTTAGGGGTACTTTGAAAATGTTAGAGTTGGCAGCTAAATTTATGACTAAAACAAAATTTGTTTTACTTTAAAATGCCATGTTTCTTTGAATATTTTTTGATTAATTCGTATTCGATTTCATTTGTTATTCGAACAGTAAAAATGTAAACATTCGAATTATTAAATGATATATGAGTAAATAAATCACATTGAGAAGATAATTAAATTAAAAAATGTACATAAATTATAAAAATTATTTAGAGGATTAAAACTTTGAAAAATTCTATCTTCAAATATTTCCGTAAATAATAATACTAACAATAATTTGAAAAAAAAACGTGGGTTAATAAAGATATTGTTTGTAGTCAGTTGAAACCAGTCTAGTTTTTTAAACTATGGTATGCAGCTGAATTAGCTTCTGTGGATTTTATTCAATTTCTTTGTGTAAGAACATATCATAAAAATATATAATGATCCTTAAATGAATTTTATATCACAGGTTATATTTCTTTCTATTTTAAAATAAAAAAGGAAATATCAAAAAAATATATGTTATTTAAATGATTTTTTACGGATTTAATTTTTTTAATTTTTTGGCAACGCTAGATTGAAAAGAAAACTCATTAAACTAACATTTTAAGTAAATGTAAATACAGTAAGAAAATAAGAGAGATTCACTGTTTAGCTAAACAGAAACATCTCTAGCATGAAAGATGATACATTTATTATCATGACATGATTTATGAAGACTTTCTCAAGCATAATTTTATGAACATTCACTTATGTATGCTTTAATTGAATGAAACCAATTGTACTAAAATGGCATTGTTCGAAATGCATATGATAAATTGCATAATGCTCTCTCGGCGACTGCGCACTTATTTACACAGGCAGGATATACGGGAAAATGTAATACATATGTAACAAAATCTATTGGGGTTTCCTTGTACTGAATGAAGAATGAGTCAATAAACAATTTCTTACAGCTATCTCTTTAAGGAAGTTTAGATGTATACAAGAAATCTAAAGGATAGTAAAAAATCACTTTAAAAAAATTTATTTATATGACTAATTATCAACATTTAAAAAAAATTAACTTGGCCGTGCTTATTACTACATTTCAATATTTTAAAAAATATATAGAAAATTAAGTGTTATTTTAACTGATATTTAAGTAAAGAAATATTATAAATCTATGCAATTTGTAAAGTGCTTCTTTGTAGGAGTATTTATCAGAGCATCACATATAATTCATAAATATCATTATTTCCAAATGGCAATCTTCTTGAGTATTTGCAAACTTCAAGCATAACTTCGTAAAATGTGAGATAATTCAAACCAGGTTAAACAGGTTGTTAACCATATAATTTTTCATGCATCATTACCTATTTAATTTTCAGTGTCTACGTAGATCTTCTTTAATATCGTTTCTTCAAATATAAATTGTGGTTGAAAACATATTTAACTTGTTTCGAATTAACTCACATTTTACAAAAATTATATCTGAAGTTGGCAAATATGTTCTGGGAAGATTTCTACAATATTTTAATCAAATATTCACAATGAAAATTTTTATTTGGAAATAGTTTTACACTTCACATTATCATTAACCCCTTAACTGTCACATTGTTTTTGACAACATAAATTAAAAATTGTGGCTAAGCACAACTTTTTCATTACTAAAATATTTATCTTACTAAATCGCCTAACTAAATCGATAAATAGCTGACAATCAATAAATTTATATAACAATAACAAATTAGTGGTCATAAAAAGCTTTCAATGACGAACCCATCAAAGTATTTTTGCCATAGTCTAGTTTAGATATTTTTGCTGATTGATGATGAGGGTGCCAATTCTGTGTGACTTTTGACAGTCTTTGTTTTAAATTCAGAATGTATTTCTTCGCAATGTGACTTTTTCTTGGCGCACAATGACTCGATATAGAAAAACGTTTATTGTCTTTGTAAAGTTGACTTCTGCCTGAGTCTCCCATCTCTAAAATTGTCTATAATTGACGCTCGGGAGGTCACCTCATGTAACTCATATATGATATTCCAAAAAAATCTTTTCCATGGAACTTCAGCATGCTCGAGTGATTTATATGCCAACATATTATCTTTCAGCATGTGAACCTGTGCAGGACTTCTGTAAAGAAAAGAAAAAACTGCATTTAAAAAGGACATAGGTCACATAAATCAAAACTCTTTCTAGATTTATTTCCATTTTGTTACGTAATTTATGAAAATTACATAACAGAAGCCGCGACAGTTTACTTGACTAGGTTGCTTTCTAGCTTTTCTTGATCCGCATGGCGGCTAACCCTTAGAGCTCTGATGGTTGAATTTTCTACCACTTAATTTTAATTCCGAAATGTCATAATGGCACCGGAATATTCGACCAAATTATTTGGGAAAAATTTCAATACATTTTATTGTGTATATCATAAACCGAATTTTTTCTTTGTAAAATACTGGTGGCAATGTGACTTTTGAATTTTTGAAGAAATTTACCCACCAGAGCTGAAAGGGTTAATCAATTGTTGTAAGTGAGCCTACATTGATACCGTGTTTTGATCACATGGTTGACAAAATGAGCAGAAGTATAGCAATCTATCACAACTAGTGGAAGAGTGATAAGAATTCTACACGAGTATTGTTCAACGCTATATTTACCTGCATTATCCATCTAAACTAGGGTTGAAAAATTACGCAAAGTTCATCTTTAACCCATTAGTGCCTAGCGTTCCTTTTTAGGGATGATTCAAAAGGTGTATTCAGCACTGTTTTTGACACCGGTAAAAAAGAAAAGCAATAATTATTTTATTTAAATGATGCATTTTCGTGATTACTGAACTAAACTTAAATCTTCTAAAAATAGTGGTCCAACCAAATAAAATTTACGCCAAAGATGCTGGGCACGAATAGATTAAAACTGAGAACTATGCAAACTCAATAATCTTTAATCCTTACCCGCACAGTGACCTCACATCAAGATCAGCTAATTTTAATTTCTGACTTAATAACGGCACCAAGAATATTTTAATAAAATTTTGCTTTTACAATCAATGTTCAGAGTAAAAAGTTTTTAATTTCTAAGCAAGTTTGACATTGTACGTCAAACGTGTCAAATGAAATGCGTTCGTTCTACAAATTTTATAAATATTCAGATCTTTGTGCAGTAGCTGTGCACTCTTATACATAACTACTTGAAAACAAAATGTATTATTATTCTACGTATCAAATTTAGTTAAACGGAAATAATATGACTCCACACTTTAACTAGTGTTATAAATATTCAGATCTTTCAGCAGCAGCAGGTGTCCTTTTATACGAAACAACATAAATATAAAATGCATTGCTATTTTATAAGTCGGAAAAAGAAAATAATATGACTCCGTACATCAAATAGTTTAATAAATATTCAGATATTTTGAAATAACTGGTGCACTGTCATGCAAAACTACATGAATACAAAATTTATTACTATTCTACATATCAAATTCAGCAAAACGGAAATAATATGACTCCATACTTTAAGTAGAGTTATAAATATTCAGATCTTTCTGAAGTAGCTGGAGTACTCTTATACAAAACTACATAAATATAAAATGCATTGCTATTTTATAACACGGAAAGAGAAAATAATATGACTCCGTACTGCAACTTGTTTTATAAATATTCAGGTCTTTGTGGAATAGCTGATGCACTCTTTTGTAAAACTACATGAATACAAAATGTATTACTATTCTACATATTAAGTTCAGTAGAACGGAAATAATATGATTCCGTATTTCAACTGTTTTTATAAATATTCAGATCTTTGTGCAATAGCTGGTATACTCTTATACAAAACTAGTGAAATAATATGATTCCATATTAATTAGAACATAATCACCATGGCAACATAAAATCATTACCTAGCGTGGTTTGTATCTGAAAAAATTCCGAACAAGTGACATTAATAAAATGATGAAAACTTTAATTAATATCGTTTTAAGTTCCGATTTAATTAAAATAAAATTGAAATGACTCAATAAATCGCAACGATTATATATATTTAATTTCAAACCGTTCGGTTGGGTACTTTATGCACTGTTAATTGCGAACTCACGATTAGACACATGGGTGGACCAGGCAATGAGTACAGGTGCTACGTATTTATATAATTGAAACACTTCTCCATAGGTCATATTGGAATAGAGTACTTTTGAGTGTCTCTGTAAATAAACTTTGAATTATACATACCTTTATTTTCAATTTCGAACATGCCATAGTAAATATAAATAATATATATCATTTACAGAGCGAGTTCGAGAATATTAACGCAAGTTAGAGTTTGAACAAACAGACGGACTAATGGACAGGAAAACCGAATGCATAAAAACTTTATGCAGAGCTGCCAAATCTTCGACTTTTGGAATACCAGTATTTTAATATAGAAATGTTATTTTATTTAATTGGATCATTTCGGCGACTCGATAGAGCCAGATTTTCTCTAAGATAATAGTGGTGTGCAAAAAGCCGGAGTCTTAGAAACTCTATGTGGGAAAGATGTCTATTTTATAAAAATGATGTAACAAAGTTGCATATTTTTGTACAGGCCCGTACTGTATTTTATAACTACCATATTTATACGCATGGCACTATTTAGCTAAAATTTAATTAAGACTAAAACTCGCTTTAATCTAGAGAAAAAAACACTTGCAGAGATCGCCATCTATATATATATCTATGCTTTTAATTCTTTACGTGGTACTGTATATCATTTTATCTATATTCTAGAAACACTTCATACTATACTAAAAAGTAATTTAGTCATAAAAATGCATAAATCATTTATAAACCACCTTTAAGCCATTTTCGTTCACACTCAGTAACACTTATGACATCTTTTGTGTAGCCTTATATATGATCTAGACTCTAGAGTATTTATACACACAACGTAATACACACGAAATATATAAACTCATATCACAACTAAAATTGCACTTCCAACAGTCGTCGCTCATATACAGTATTTCGGTTATTGTACGGTATCTAAAATCTTCTGCATGTTTTTGTAAATAGTTTGCACTTTCTATTATAGAGTATGTAATATGTAGTAAAGCTCATCAATGAATATAAATTTTCTTTCATGTGAAACGGTTTGATTTAATTAAAATTCGCCGAAAACAACGCCAAATCTATACCATTATGTAACGTAATTCTTTTGTGTTGCCCTTTAACTGAATAATACACATTCTTTGTACCGCATATTCTGCAGAATGTATATTTTGGTGCACTTTATAAATACATAATATAGTTGTCATCTTCGAAAGCGTTCAACATCATTAAAATGCATTTGAAACATTTTTTCCCCATTGGCCGTAATGTAACAGAATACTCTGTACCATCTATACTCTCTCTGTAGTTAAACTATACAGCCGGTGATCATAAAATTTAAAATGACAATACAAAATTCTGAAACAATTATATACTTAAAATTTCAAACCAGTTATTGTGCTGTTATATGCGAATGGACAGATGGACAGATACAGACCAGACGACGACTTTTGGGAACTACGTATTTCTACATTTATGAAAGCATCCAAAAGTAAATTCCGACGTCAGTCAAGGCTTATAAACATTTTACGAACAGAATTTTTCTACGGCGGAAAGTGTTAATAGTTCCATATTTCCAGATATTCAAGTCATTTAACTGCTTCCCTGAATTGCCTCCACGTCATTCGGGCAACGTTTATATATATATATACATATATGGGTGATTCTCAAAATAGGGGACAATTTCAAAAGTCAAATCTTAAAAAAATTACTGTTAGCAAAATTTCTAAAAAAAAATAGGAGTTGTTAATATAGTATTAGGTATACTTTACATGTAGTCAGCGGAGCGAAATATTAAAAAATTAACTTAAAAAAAAATAATTAGTATTTTTTGAGCCATGTTAATAACAAAACAAATTGCATGGAATAAATACATTAAGAAATTTTTATTTTCTTCCTGTTTAAAATTTTTTTTCTATATTTATTAGCCTTCCTTTTCAGCAAGTGGTTTCCATTTTTACATACATACATATAAGGAGAATAAAAACATTACCAATAAGCAAACTTTGTTTACATGAGCAAAATTCTGTCACTAACAATGTAAGAAGCTATCTTAGTGATTTTCTGACAGATTTAATGCATATTTTAGGGATAATAAATGTAATACCTAAATTTATATGTAAAATTAAACTTTATATATGATACAATATAAGCAATGGTTACATTTATGCACATAGGTGTCTTTAGCATGGACGGAAAAACCCTGCTAATGACACTGATATTTGTCCATGCTAATGACAAATTTTAATTTAAATAAGATTATGAGCCATAATATAATCACAATGCAATAGTCCTTTCTGGGGCTTTTTAAAACACAAAAGTCCTATGCAAATAAATAAAATAAAAATTTTAATTATAAAATAAACATGAAAATTAATATCCATTCTAATGACATATAATTGATATACGCCCCTAATATTCAACTTCTATTCTTAAAATGCAATACATGCTTCTATTTTCAGGCTGGGATAAAATGGCTACTTGTTGCCATGGAGAAACTTTATATTTTCAAACTATTGTCATATGTGAAAATGAAATTTTGATTAATATCCAGCTGTTATAGTATGATCTTGTTTTGAAAATAGAATATGGAGGACAAACTTTGATTCTTTTTTTATATACTATAATTTTATTTTTAAAAAGAAATTTATTAGATAAATCCTCTCCTTGATTAATTTAAAGAAAGAATAACATTTGTTTTATTTTATAAACATGATATTAACTCTTGAAAAAGCTAGTATATACAAGGCACAGCTGCTGTGGACTTCCATGCTTATGGCATTTTGAATCTTTATTCTGTTATTTTAAGGGGTTTTTAACTAAAAAGTGAGTAATTCTTGAGTGCAAATAGTGAATAATATTAAGACAAACATATTTAAATATAAAAACATGACAGAAAATCTCTCAATTTTTTTTTTGTATGCCGAAAGATATAAATTGTCCCCTATTTTGAGAATCACCCATATACACTATATTGCCATTGATTATGGGACACTTGCGATTTTAGACATTTTACTAAATATCTAGAAAAATACATGAGGAATCATCTCGAAACTCTTAGTGTATAAATATAATAGTATAAGTCATACACCTCCGTGAAGATTTTTTCCCGAAATTCCAAAGGGGACCGTCAACAAATTAAAAAAGAATGAATATCTTTTGAATAACCCTGTCAAAACTAATGTAGCAAAAGCGCTCAAACTTTAGACTGTGATTGTATGCCTTATTGTAATAAGCCTTGTTCATTTTTATGCAAATAACATGCATACTCGCAGAGTAATTAAGGTTTTTATAAAAATGATCCCAAATTTTTCCAAGTTTTTCCCTTATAATTTTCAGAGTTCTTAATATAAAATATTATTTTTTTCAGAAAATATGACAAACAACATTGCACACAGTACCCTGTAATCGGAATTAAAAAATAATGAAAATTGTATAAAAAATGAGTTGGTTTACTAAATAACTTTTTACTGCGCATGCGTCAACGATATCAAAATTTCATTTGCATATTATGTTAGCTAAATGTATAGAGCAACTTTTGTGAAAGTCACAAAATCATAACTTGAAAATTCTGACAATAATCGTCAATTAAATAAGTCGAAAATCCGTTATTCTCAAAATGAAGCAAAAACAAGAGGGGTTGTATCCATATATTCATTGATTAGTGTCAATATAGAATACACAATATGGGATGTACTACTGCATTTGGATAAAATCCCTCATTTTTTTGCTTCATTTTGGAAACAACGGATTTTGTCCTTTTTCTATAGACGATTACTTTCAGAATTTTCAAGCTATGATTTTGAGACTTTTACAAAAGTTGCTCTATACATTTAGCTAACATAATATGCAAATGAAATTTTGATATCTTTGACGCATGCGTAGTAAAAATTATATAGTAAACCTACTCATTTTTCATACAATTTTTATTATTTTTTAATTCTGATTACAGGGTACTGTGTGCAATGTTGTTTGTCATATTTTCTGAAAAAAATATTATTTTATATTAAGAACTCTGAAAATTATAATGGAAAAACTTGGAAAAATTTGGGACCATTTTTATAAAAACCTTAATTACTCTGCGAGTGTGCATGCTATTTACATAAAAATGAACACAGTGTATTACAATAAGGCATTCAATCATAATCTAGAGTTTGAGCGCTTTTGCTACATTAGTTTTGACAGGGTTATTCAAAAGATATTCATTCTTTTTTAATTTGTTAACGGTCCCCTATGGCGTTTCGGTAAAAAATCTTCACGGAGATGTATGACGTATACTATTATATTTATACACTAACAGTTTCGAGATGATTCCTCATGTATTTTTCTAGATATTTAGTAAAATGTCTAAAATCGCAAGTGTCGCATAATCAATGGCAATATAGTGTATATATTATCAATCAGGATTTGCACGTACCGCTTACGGGCATGCATATTCCAATCATGATCTATTATTCTCACCAGTAAATTTCTATTGTAAATTTCGCTTTATTTTGCCCAATAATTTTTGTGATTCAATAAGGCAATAAATTCTGTATTTAAAAGCCGGTGATAAAAGGTTAAAAATTCTGTTAAAGTTATGAAAAAAATAATCATTATTTGATAGTTTTTTCTTCAAAAATATTGGTAAGTAATGGTTAAAGAAGAAAATGACTATAAATACCAGTGAAGTTATGTTTAGAATTACTGCATAATTTTTAAAATATCTACTTGGGCTATTAAAATGGCATTTATCCTCAATTATTATCGAATTTACAAAATTTATTTTAGAGTCTCATGAATAAGTTAAACAAAATATATTTCATCGTAACAAATTAATTTTTATTTGGTGAATAAGTAAATGGATTTCTTAGAAATATGTTTCATGCTGATATACTTTAAGCTGTACTTAAACAGTAAATAAATTTATGGGGTATATACTTTAATATAAATAACTGCGTTTAGCTAAAGCTTTTATTGTTCTGCTCATAATACATCAGTAATATTTATGGATGTTTCTACTTATATTAATATGTCTTTCCTATAACGTTTCCAAAGTTTTTGTTTCTTAATTAGTACTATGCTTCAATATCTTTCTTAACGAAGTATATTCCTAATTCTTAAAAAGGATGTAATTATATTTCGCTTATTCTAGATCATCCGTTGATGTAATTATCTTACATTATTAATTTCGCATATATACGGCTTTTAATATCCTCGGTATACCTTAGTAAACTTAATTAAATTTGCTTTAATCATAATCTAATGTATATAGTGCAATTATGATTAAAAAAATTCTCTAACGCAACTATTCGTATTTTCAATAAATTTCATCGTTCTAGAAAAATATGCAGACAGTGCATGAAACAGCCAAGATATTATAATATTGAACAAGAATGTGTATTTTATAAAATACATTTATAAGGAAATAAATATGAGTTTTCCACACAGTAGATAGAAGCAATATATTTTACCAGATGATGCAATTTTCAAATAAATATATTTTCACTCAGGGTTTCAAGCATTGCGCAAGAAATGGCTGATTTAAACTACTAAAGTTTTAAAATAATCTTTGCTTTTTTATACCTAGAGTTGCAAAAAGTCGGTTTATTCCCGTGTTTATTTTCAATAGACCATTTTTATTCCCAGGTTTACTCCCAAAAAACCGAATTATTCCAAAAAATCCCGGGTTTTTTCCAGGTTTATTCCTAAAAACCCGGTTTATTCCCGGGTTTAAACCGGGTTTTTTCTAACCTTTGCAACGCTATTTATACCTCATAAATCTTGCCATTAAATTAGGAGAGAAATACTGTTAATATTCTGCGGTATCTATTACAGTGCATTTATATGGTAGCAATGTGAAGGAATGAAAAGCAGATAGACTGTTTTAGATTGTATTTTTGGCCATTTTTGGAAATTTTTACTGACTCACGAATGGAGCACCCATTAGTGCCTAGCGTCCCTTTTTAGGGACGCTTCAAAAGTTGCATTCAGCACTGTTTTTGACAGCGGTAGAAAAGAAAAACAATAATTATTTTATTTAAATGATGCATTTTCGTGATTAATGAACTAAACTTAAATCTTTTAAAAATAGTGGTGCCAAACAAATAAAATTTACGCAAAAGATGCTGGGCACGAATGGGTTAATTGAGTTCAAAATTTGTTTGCAAAATTGTTACATTTATGTATGTTTGAAATTTTTGTCTTAACTGCTTTGAAAAATTCTGGGTCTATTGTTAATTGTTATGTTAGTTTTTGAAAATGTTATTATATTGTTATCGTGTTGATGTGTTTTTATATGTATGTTAATGTAATGTTTAATTTTTTGGAAATTGATAGATAGCACTTTGGGTTATTTTGTACACGCACCGCGAATTTGGCGTGCACGTGCTTTGCGGTCAAGAAGTCCTTGAGACGCGTTTCTGTCTCTTATGCTAACATTTAATTAATTAACTTGCTTCTTATCGTTCGGAGTTTATGCGTTGCTTTTGTACTTTAGTTGGGAGTAGTTACCGCAAGTTTCGAATATTTATATTACACTTGAATATGAAATTGTATTGTATTAAAATTGGATGTTAATGAAATTTTCTTGCAGGGAAGTATACCTGTGTTATGTCTTGATACTATTATTATTTTTTAGTTAATACAGATGAAGATTTATATGTGATGACGTCACTTTGTGTTGTAAATTTCA
Organism: Maratus speculifer; assembly: GCA_964019185.1. Lineage (NCBI taxonomy): Eukaryota > Metazoa > Arthropoda > Arachnida > Araneae > Salticidae > Maratus > Maratus speculifer. Next base: position 85,664,526 of record OZ025293.1, read on the forward strand.
TTTTTTTATTAATGTTGCATAAGCACAGCAATATGAAGCTGTACGTATGTTCCCCAAATATTGTTCAAGTGGAGCTGCTTCTATATAATTTTTGGGTGTTAGTTTATTGACTGGTGGGAATTTAGATATTACGTAGTAGCATGGAGTTATTGTAGCATGAAGTAAATTTTATTTTAGATGAGTTATGAATTTTGGTGAGGAAAATTTTTGGCCATGGTTTTTTTTTGACTTTATGCGAGTGATAGGAAAGTTTTCGTGGAGAATTTTTGGTAGAGTTGCAGTTATATTTACGTATTGAGGAAAATTTAGTAAATTTAATGTATTGGTGAATTTTAGCACTCCCAGTGGAGTGGGTTGTTCTTGAAAAGAAAGTAGTTAGTTTTGGAAGTTTTAGGAGTTTTACAAGTTTTAGGAGGTTTTTATTTAAGTTAAGATGATGATTGAGTTTGAGTATGTGAATTTTGTATGCAAACAGATGATTTTCTAGTGGTGGTTTAAAGTTCAATATTTTGAAAGTTAGTGTTCGGCGCAATATTCCACCCATCACATTGTTTCATATGCGGTTCAAAATTTATGACAAGAAAAAATCCAGGGCATGCATTTTTCCCAGTCCTTTTTCTCTGTAGTTTCCGAGGGGGGTTGTGAGGGAGTGCCTTTTGTGATAAGGGCACTCTAGCATTTTGATGAGACCGTGACGTCAATGTTTTAACATGTGTAGCGTGAAAGCGAAATCTATCCTTTATTGAACTTTAACTTTCCAGAGCGTGTGTGTCGCCCTCGGTTCTACAGTTAGTTCGCAGTTAGGAGTAATATGCAAATTCATAGCGACGTCTTCAGTTTGCAACGTTTAAAAGCTTGTAGTTGGCAAAAGCCAGCTTAGTGTGTGGTGAGAAGTTGGCGAAAGCCAGCTCGTGGTGGTGAGAAGGTGGCGAAAGCCAGCCAGTGTGGTGAAGTGGCAGTAGCCCGCAGAGATAGATAGATAGCTAGTAGTGAAGAGATTAGCCTCCAGTGAATTAGATGGTGTTTTAGAGTGAGCTAGCCAGCAGCGTGCATCGAAATCGATTATCACGAGCGGAGCTACCCAAGAAGAGTGCCGGTGGTATGAAATAGTTTAATACGTTGAGTATTTTAAGCCATAAAGAGTGTTTGCAGCCACTTGCTGTCTTATAAAAATTTAATCTAGCGTTTAGCCGAAGTCTGAACGAGAAGCTGGTTTGAAGTGCCCCGACTGAGTCTACGCCGAGGTTGTGAGTATAATTCCCTAATAGCATGAATGGTCACAGTGACGTCACAATGACGTCACTGTGAGTCACTTTGGTCACATCACATATGTGACCAAAATGCCACCACTCAGTGACGTCACATTGTGACTGAGATGTAACTTTCTTAGAAATCTTTAGAAATTTATAAATATCCTTCAAAACATGTTATTTACTTTAAAAAACATGTTTCTGGCAATTTAAATATCGTCACTTGTGTCACAGTTTTGTCACAATGTTAATGTGAAGTTAGTCACAAACGACACATTTTTCACAAATTTGTCACATTGTGACCACTTTGTGAAACGTCACAAAAGAGCTCTAAAACGGCCAAAACGACTTCACATTTCAGTCACTGTGACGTCATATCGACGTCACGTGACGTCACATCGACAATCGATGGTCACAAAGTCACAATGTGACTTCACAATGACGCACAGTGGGGCGGGAAGCCTCCAAAGTTGGCAAAAAATAAAATTTACTTTGAACAATAAAACACATCACGGATTCTTTTGTAGAAAAAAAGTAGTAAATTTTTAAACTTTTACATAACATAAATAGTAATTAATTAATTAATTTACAAACCTTTTTCAATATTTTTTGTAGAAAAATGAGTTAAAAACAAGAATTTAAGATAGCTTTATACTAATTAGATATTTATAAATCATCCATAATATCGCATTAAAAAATGTAAACATAATTAATAATTTTAATTATTTTCAAGCAAACTTTATAATGAATATTAGCGACTCGTTTTGAAGGATTAGATCAACCTTTCTCAGGCAAAATATACGCATTACTATAAAGACAGCAGAAGAAAAACTGTTTCTGTTGTTTTAGTGCTAACATACACCTTTTGTTTTCCTGTTTTTCAGATCTTAAACTCATATATGTCACGTGCACTAATGAATATGTAGAACTAAAATTGTATAACCGTTTTACTCTTGATCTTTTTGATCGTCTAGAACAAATTCAGACGGAATATGAAGATGGGGACGTTTGCTTTTCATTGACGCTTCTGTTTGTTTTTCAAATCGAGGAAATGAAAGCGATTTGCCAAGCCACTCTTTGTTAATTCTAAAGCATTTCCCTTGTTTCGCCAGGCTTTTGCTCATCGGAATTTATATTAAACTTTAAAACATTTAATCTTCTTTTCATTTAAACTACTTGTTCGTAGTTTCTCCGATTATGGAGCTCTTATACCATAAAGTCAAATTACTTTTCAAAAGTTTTTATGTTAAAACGTTCCATGATAGTCAGTTTCATTTAAATGCATTATTTTGTAATAAACAATGCATTATTTAACAATGAAAATATTTATAATCATGTTTGGCACACACGTACACTAACAAAAATTTAAGGATGATTAGTTTTAAAAATGACCATACAATTAAAAAAGTAGCAAAAAGTAGCAAGATTTTCTGGCATATTTGTCTTTTTAAAACTCATACTTAGTAGAAAAAAATATAGTTAACACTTAACTCGCCTTAATTCATAACTAAAACCTATAGTGTTTGTAGACAGTGTTAATTTTTTTTATAAATTTCACCACTATATATTCTAAGCGTCTGTATATCTATAAAAAACGTATTAAAATAAATTGAAAGTTAATGAAGTATTGTTACATACTTGTAGTTACTGGTTCCATAGTCAAAAAAATTATTTTTTAATTATTATAGCGAAATTAGCAAACGAATGTTGAAACAAAATTATTGATTATTTTTTTCACTTATTATCAAAGTACAATATGCAGTTTAACGTCTTTCTCTAGTGACAATCAAAATAACTTTGCGCAAATTTTAATACTAGGCAGATGTGTACTGACATCTGCTCTATTAAAGTGATGTATGTCGGTAGTTCAAAGAATAATTTCATTTTTTCGATTTTTTGCCAGTTTTGAAGGCTTTTTGCCCCACTGTGCGACGTCGCGGTGACGTCACCAAGCTTTACGGGTTTCGACTTAATCTCTTGGTATTGCGATTAGTTATTGAAATTCTCGAACTGAAGCTCCTCTTTCCCAAGTCCTAGCGGTTTAAATAAACTGTTGATTTTATCCTATATTTATCCTATACGAGTATTGTTCAACGCCCTATTTACCTGCATTATCCATCTAAAATAAAGCTGAAAAATTACGCAAAGTTCATCTTTAACCCATTAGTGCCTAACGTCCCTTGTTAGGGACGATTCAAAAGGTGCATTCAGCACTGTTTTTGACACCGGTAAAAAAGAAAAGCAATAATTATTTTATTTAAATGATGCATTTTCGTGATTACTGAACTAAACTTAAATCTTCTAAAAATAGTGGTCCAACCAAATAAAATTTACGCAAAAGATGCTGGGCACGAATGGATTAAAACTGAGAACTATGAAAACTCAATAATCTTTAATCCTTACCCGCACAGTGATCTCACATCAAGATCAGCTAATTTTAATTTGTGACTTAATAACGGCACCAAGAATATTTTAATTAAATTTTGCTTTTACACTCAATGTTCAGAGTAGCAAGTTTTTAATTTCTAAGCAAGTTTTAAAACTGTACGTCAAACGTGTCAAATGAGATGCGTTCGTACTATAACTAGTTTTATAAATATTTAGATCTTTATGCAGTAGCTGTGCACTCTTATACATAACAACTTGAAAACAAAATGTATTCTTATTCCACGTATCAAATTTAGTTAAACGCAAATATTATGACTCCATACTTTAACTAGCGTTATAAATATTCAGATCTTTCTGCAGCAGCAGGTGTACTTTTATACGAAACTACATAAATATAAAATGCATTGCTATTTTATAACTCGGAAAAAGAAAATAATATGACTCCGTACATCAAATAGTTTAATAAATATTCAGATATTTTGAAATAACTGGTGCACTGTCATGCAAAACTACATGAATACAAAATATATTACTATTCTAAATATCAAATTCAGCAAAACGGAAATAATATGACTCCATACTTTAAGTTTAGTTATAAATATTCAGATCTTTCTGCAGTAGCCGGTGTATTCTTATACAAAACAATTCAAATATAAAGTGCATTGCTATTTTATAACACGGAAAAATAAAATAATATGACTCCGTACTGCAACTTGTTTTATAAATATTCAGGTATTTGTGGAATAGCTGATGCACTCTTTTGTAAAACTACATGAATACAAAATGTATTACTATTCTACATAGTAAAACGGAAATAATATGATTCCGTATTTCAACTATTTTTATAAATATCCAGATCTTTGTGCAATAGCTGGTATACTCTTATTCAAATCTAGTGAAATAATATGATTCCATTTTAATTAGAACGTAATCACCATGACAACAAAGAATCATTACCTAGCGTGGTTTATATCTGAAAAAATTCCGAACAAGTGACATTAATAAAATGATGAAAACTTTAATTAATATCGTTTTAAGTTCCGATTTAATTAAAATAAAGTTGAAATGACTCAATAAACCGCAACGATTATATATTTTTAATTTCAAACCGTTCGGTTGGGTACTTTATGCACTGTTAATTACGAACTCACGACTAGACACATGAGTGGCGCAGGCAATGTGTACAGGTGCTACGTATTTATATAATTGAAACACTTCTCCTTAGGTCATATTGGAATAGAGTACTTTTGAGTGTATCTGTAAATAAACTTTGAATTATACATACCTTTATTTTCAATTTCGAACATGCCATAGTAAATATAAATAATATGTATCATTTACAGAGCGAGTTCGATAATATCAACGCAAGTTAGATTTTGGACAAACAGACGGACTAACGGACAGTCAAACCGAATGCATAAAAACTTTATGCAGAGCTGCCAAGTCTTCGGCTTTTTGAATACCAGTATTTTAATATAGAAATATTGTTTAATTTAATTGGAACATTTCGGCGACTCGATAGAGCCAGATTTTCTCTAAGTTAATATTGGTTTGAAAAAGCCGGAGTCTTAGCAATTCTGTTTAAGTAGGAAAGTTCTAAAATTCATAATAGGCTGATATTTGAATTTTAGAAATTTATAAAAATGAACTGAAATAAAGTTGCATATTTTTGTACAGGCCTGTACTGTATTTTATAACTACCATATTTATACGCTTGGCACTATTTAGCTAAAATTAAATTAAAACTAAAACTCTCTTAAATCCAGAGAAAAAAACACTTGCAGAGATTGCCATCTATATATATCTATGCTTTTAATTCTTTGCGTGGTACTGTATATCATTTTATCTATATTCTAGAAACACTTCATAATATACTAAAAAGTAATTTAGCCATAAAAATACATAAATCATTTACAAATCACCTTTAAGCCATTTTCGTTCACACTCAGTAACACTTATGACATCTTTTGTGTAGCCTTGTATATGATCTAGACTCTAGAGTATTTATAAACACAACGTAATAACACGAAATATATAAACTCATATCACAACTAAAATTGCACTTCCAGCAGTCATCGCTCATATACAGTATTTCGGTTACTGTACGGTATCTGAAATATTCTGCATGTTTTTGTAAATAGTTTGCACTTTATATTCTACAGTATGTAACTTGTAGTAAAGCTCATCAATGAAAATAAATTTTATTTCATGTGAAACGGTTTGATTTAATTAAAATTCGCCGAAAACAACGCACAAATCTATACCATTATGTAACGTAATTCTTTTTTGTTGCCGTTTAACTGAATAATAAATATTCTTTGTGCCGCATGTTCTGCAGAATGTATATTTTGGTGCACTTTATAAATACATAATATTGTTGTCATTTTCGAAAGCGATTAACAATATTAAAATGCACTTGAAAGATTTTTCCCATTGGCCTTAATGTAACAGAATACTTTTGATTATCTCTGTAGTTAATCTATACACCCGCGATCATAAAATTTAAAATGACAATACAAAATTCTGAAACAATTATATACTTAAAATTTCAAGCCAGTTACTGTGCTGTTATATGCGAATGGACAGATGGACAGATACAGACCAGACGACGACTTTTGGGAACTATGTATTTCTACATTTATGAAAGCATCCAAAAGTAAATTCCGATTTCAGTCAAGGCTTTTAAACATTTTACGAACAGAATTTTTCTACGGCAGAAAGGGTTAATAGTTCCATATTTCCAGATATTCAAGTCATTTAACTGCTTCCCTGAATTGCCTCCACGTCATTCGGGCAACGTTTATATATGGGTATTTCCATGAGCCTTTGTCGTGTAAGTCACATTTCTAGTAACTGCTAAATTGTTGGCCACCGTTATTTTAGAAAGATAAGCAGGGCCTTATTCAATTAGTGAAATATCTCGGATAAAATAAGTCACATTTTTCCGTTGTAAAATATTGGTATCCAAAATCGTACTATGTGACTTACACGACATGTGCTTATGGAATTACCCATATATATATATATATTATCAATCATGATTTGCATGTACCGCGTACGGGCATGCATATTCCAATCATGATCTATTATTCTCACCAGTAAATTTCTATTGTAAATTTCGCTTTATTTTGCCACATAATTTTTCTGATTCAATAAGGCAATAAATTCTGTATTTAAAAGCCGGTGATAAAAGGTTAAAAATTCTGTTAAAGTTATGAAAAAAATAATCATTATTTGATAGGTTTTTTTTTTCAAAAATATTGGTAAGTAATGGTTAAAGAAGAAAATGATTATAAATACCAGCGAAGTTATGTTTAGAATTGCTGCATAATTTTTAAAATATCTACTTGGGCTATTAAAATGGCATTTATCCTCAATTATTATCGAATTTACAAAATTTATTTTAGAGTCTCATGAATAAGTTAAACAAAATATATTTCATCGTAACAAATTAATTTTTATTTGGTGAATAAGTAAATGGATTTCTTAGAAATATGTTTCATGCTGATATACTTTAAGCTGTACTTAAACAGTAAATAAATTTATGGGGTATATACTTTAATATAAATAACTGCGTTTAGCTAAAGCTGTTATTGTTCTGCTCATAATACAACAGTAATATTTATGGATGTTTCTACTTATATTAATATGTCTTTCCTATAACGTTTCCAAAGATTTTGTTTCTTAATTAGTACTATGCTTCAATATCTTTCTTAACGAAGTATATTCCTAATTCTTAAAAAGGATGTAATTATATTTCACTTATTCTAGATCATCCGTTGATGTAATTATCTTACATTATTAATTTCGCATATATACGGCTTTTAATATCCTCGGTATACCTTAGTAAACTTAATTAAATTTGCTTTAATCATAATCTAATGTATATAGTGCAATTATGATTAAAAAAATTTCTCTAACGCAACTATTCATATTTTCTATAAATTTCATCGTTCTAGAAAAATATGCATATAGTGCATGAAACAGCCAAGATGTTATAATATTGAACAAGAATGTGTATTTTATAAAATACATTTATAAAGAAGTATATATGAGTTATCTACACAGTAGATAGAAGCACTATATTTTACCAGATGATGCAATTTTCAAATAAATATATTTTCACTCAGGGTTTCAAGCACTGCGCAACAAATGGCTGATTTAAACCACTAAATTTTTAAAATAATGTTTGCTTTTTTTATACCTCATAAATATTGCCATTAAATTAGGAGTGAAATACTGTTAATATTCAGCGGTATCAATCGGTCCTTTGTTGAGCAGAGCATGCTTCCCTGCTCTGACTATACGTTTTTCTGTATTTTACATTCGCTAAAATCCTATTTGCAATTTTTTTAATAGATTATTATTATTTTTTAATAGATTTTGATGGGCATTTTTTAAATTTACACTGCTCATTAATGCATGCAAATAAATAAAAATAATTTATTTAACCTTTTCCATCACACTGTGTCCAGTCCGAGATACCTAATTTTAATTCGAAACTTGCAATCGACACAAATAATATTTTAATAACATTTTGCTTTTAGAGTTAAAGCTTAAATTTAGAGGTTGATAATTTCTCAAAATGCTGTTTCTAAATTCCAGTGTCAGCCATTAATTTCTCATTTTACTAACAGAATTGTCCGTGCCGGAAAGATTAATTATTAAAATTTACTTCTCTCCGGACACCAACATGCTTAAATAAAAATATCAGTTATATGTAATCAGATAAGTCTGCTATATATAAGAGGATGATTTACTACTTGAATTTTGCGGTACTACTGCGGAGGTCAAAGGTTACCGAACAAAAAAATAAAGGTTTGAGTTAAATTATAAGTATATCCAATTGAAGAGAAATACCAATGTGATACTTATACATTTTATTAGCATAATAGTTAAGAATATATGTAGGGCATAACAAATAACTATAAATAAATTCAGCTGACAAAATTAATTGCAAAGAAAAACGAGTGCAATCAAAAACTTCTGTCAAGTTTGGAAAACATATTCTATAATAGGAAACAACAGTGATTAAATCCTTTTGTTATTAATATTTTTTCGTCACAGATTTAGAAATAAGTACTGCGGCGCTGCGACGAGGCATCAGTTCAATAAACGACTGAAGATTGCATATAGTGATTTTTAATATTTTCATAATGTTATTATAAAATAATACATTGACGTAAAAATATTTTTAAATTCGTCAGCGACAGGTGGTAAATCGCCAAACACCTACAACTCGTAAAAACGTCTGGAGTTTGATAAGCAACGGATTTATTTATGCGACAATAAATGCTTGACAAATTATGACAAATTAACTTAAAATGCAACAATAAAATACTTTAAAGTGTAAAAAGTAGAAAATAATTCATAAAAAATTAAATGTGAAATATATTTTTAAAATATTCATTTAACATTTAATAGTTAAATATTAATTGATTTGAGATTATACGTTGAGTAATCGGTATAGATAATATAAAAAGATAATTTAAATAATATTTTATTTTTTCCTGTTGCTCTATCTAAAAAAAGAGGCAGAGCAAAAATTATATATTTTTTCATTAATTCACATAATAAGAGAACACTTTACCAAGTCGACTAAAATTTCTATCAAAAGTAACAGAGAAAGAAAAAGTATTTCATTTAAAAGGATTCACTTAGGTAGAAAATTATTTGTTTGAAATAATAAAAAGAATTCATATTTTAAATCTAAGTATCCGTATTTTTCTTTTGGAGTCTCTAGAAATATTATATTTTTTTAAACTATAATTAAATTATATCGATTATCCTCAGAAAAGTTTAGCATCAGTAGTTGCATTACAAAAAGTACATAATCAATTTTCTAAGCACATAATGATTTCAATGAATTTTAAATATTAAAAGCTTATGCTAAAAGTATATTATTGTCATATAAAATTATAATTTAAGTAGAAATATGTAAATTAAAAGACATTTGTTATCTTATGTAATTTATGAAAAGCTTATTTTCTTTTGCACTTACGAATTTAAATTTAAATTTATGTCAAATATATATAAAGGACTACGCATATTGATTTTCAGTAAAAGTAGATAATTCCTGCTAGTAGGAAGCATAAAAAGGGATATTTTCTAATTTACAATTTCAAAAGAGGAGAAAATGTACATGAATACTTTCGAAACATTTCTTGTTCAATGTCCCTGTAGAAAAACGAATAGAGTACTCAACTATTGTTCTTAAGACTGCTGGTCAATCACTTTCCGAATTCCTCTCCGTAATGTTAAGCCTGTGGGTGTTTGATGCATTTTTATATTTAAAATATCTTCTCTGGAAATTAATATTTTTAGCTTCTTCTTTTGATGTTCTCTTCTTAAAGGATGTCACTTTTTTCTCAGTTTTCCAAATATTTCTAAAATCTATGCTTAATTTATTATTTTATGAGTTAAAAACTGACAAATTAGAAGTAAAATTTTAACACTTTATATAAAATTGAGCATAGATTCTAGAAATACTTGGAAAACTAAGAAAAAAAGTGACATACTGTAAGAAATGATCACCGAAAAAAGAAGTTAAAAATATTAATTTCCCGAGGAGATATTTTCAAGTAGGCCTTAAGTACTCTGATTCAAATCCGCAATGCAGAAACAAGTAAGAAATGAAGGTAAAAATGTTTTCCCCAAAAGTTGTCTGTAGCATGCGAACACGTTTGATTAATAGGTAAAAAAGTGCGTATTTTGTTCTAAAATTTAATTAAATTACAGTGAGCTTGAAGTTCTCAAAATCCTCCAATATCACTTCCTAAAATCTTCCCCAGACACTTCTTCAGTGTCTTCCTCGGGAGGTTAAGGAGAAACCAAGTTTTAATTTTTCTTACGCTTTAACCACTTAATGGTCGCATAAAATTAAGGTTTAAAAATTCAAATTCAATATTGCCACCACTTTTTTGTTTAAAAAAATCATCTTATTTAATGACAAGTAATACCAGAATAAAACCAATTACTCTATTTTATGAAATTTGTGGGAATCAAACAATTCTAAATAAAAACCGTGAAGCTTGCAGCCCGTGAATGGATCGGGCGCAACAATTAATGGTTAAAATGCAGAAAAAGCAACAATTTAATTATCATAAGGCCAAAAACTGCAGAAGCTGCTTGTCATGTCAGTCACACAGCTAAAAATCGCTATGCTTGTTCGCCATCACTATTTTAGAAATGTTTGCTCCACCCTATTCAACTGATATATCTCCGATAAAATAAGTCACATTTTTCCGTTCTAAAATACTGGTACCCAAAAATCGCTGCATCTGACAGACATGGAGTTTTCATGGAATTAATCAGTACTGAAACTTGCTCACCAAATCAGTGTTGGCAGTGGGCTACTTTTTTAAAATTAAAATTTCTTGATTAACGCCACTTTTTTGAAAGGGTAAAATTTCCTTTCTTTTCGCCTTAGTTAATACGGTATTAGGTAAGCCTCATTTTACCATTTCAAAAAGTGGTGCCAATGAAATATCTGAATTTAAAAAAAAAGTAGCCCATCTGGCAACACTGCACCAAATGTTTAATATGGAATCCACCGCTGTCCACCGGAAGTTGTAATAGAATGTTCCGCAACAGATTGGAATGTAAGGGTAGTGGCTAGGATGGTCACAAGGTACAAGGAAAATTATTTTAATCTTATCTTCCGGGGACCCCCCTAACAGTTAATAAATAATTAAAAAATGAGATTGGTAAACAAACATTATTTTAAAATGTTTGAATTGAAGCAGTGTGTGTGTGGGGGGAGGGGGTAATGAGAAAAAACATATATAACGGAATAATCGTTATAAGCCATGGACGAAACAATCTGGCACCCCCCCCCTTTTCGGTATAATGGCAGAAATTCAATCAGTCAAGTTTTAAGTATTTCATTTTGTAATAATCGCCAAATGAAAGTGAACACCAAAAAAGCTGCTAAATGTATGGTATACCCAACAGTTAATAACAAACTTTAATTTTAATAAGAAGAATAGTACGACTCTACAAACAGCTATGGAAAAAACAAAGAACTGAGCTGATTAAAAGAAATTTAAAAATTTTGATTTAAAGTTACTGACTGGGATGGTAACTTGATTCCGTATTTTTTTTATAAAGGAAATATAGAGAAGATAGCAGTTTTAATTAGATGTGGAGATAAAGAACTGTTAATAGGAGTTCTTCCGTTTAAAAATAATGTCAGAATAATTCAGGCAAAAAAAATGTATTTTTAGAAGTTCGAGAATGAGAGGAATTTGGTAAAATCTAAGTAACGTGTTTTGATACCACTGCAGTATATGCTGGCCACCTCAGAGAAACCTCCATTTTGATGTAACAATTATTAAAAGAAATATAGTCTTTATTTGTCGTAATTTAAGAAAAATATCCAAAAAAAATGTATTCGTAAATTTGTCACAATCACTGCCCTTCAGCAAGATATTTTTAATTTTTTTTTCCGACTGGGTGTTCTAAGTTGGGTCAGACTATGTATAAAAATGCTAATGAATATGAAAGATTAGATGTAAAATATTTAAGTCACAGCATATTTCAGGCTTTTTTACAGAACGTGTAAAAAATGAACAGACCAGGGATGATAATAAAGAATTTATCCAACTTTGTGTAACTTTTATAAGACGTTATTCGGCAAAAAGGATTTTTTGTAAGAAAACCTGGGGCTATTCATAATAAAAGACGGATGACACACGCCAATTATTTTCTCAAAATATATTATTTCTGGAATCAACTCTTATGAACAAATTTAGAAGAACTGGGTATTAGAGACATTTGTTTATTTGTTTGTAATCAATATTTATTGTCAAAGCGTTGTTCAGTGCCTCCATTTCTACTTTGATTCGCAATTAAGGCCTGCATCTATTAAAATGACTGCTTGACTATAGAAAAATTGATAAATTGATTGATTTTAAAGCACTCACATAGCTGCCAACTTTTACGCATTTTTTCTACCACAAAAATTTTATAGTAAATATTGTCTTATTTAATCATTCAAATCTTATGATTAAACAAATGGAAAATCTCTGTACAATTTCAGTGGTAGAAAAAATGCGTAATAGTTGGCAGCTATGCACTCTCTAAAAGATAAACAGCTTTTGGTACCGTAATTTCGAGTGTATAAGCCGCAAATCAAACAATTCTTTTTGGACCCAGAAATCTTATTTAGTGATTGAGGAGAAATATTTACGGCGATCTGACTAGTTGTATTTGTTTTTTAAAAAATTCTGGGTCTTAAAAGAATTGTTTGAGTTGCGGCTTATACAACCGAAATTACGGTATCTTAACCCTTTCCGGCGCAGTGTGTCCGGTCTGGACACACCTAATTATAATTCATACTTGCAATTGGCACCAATAATATTTTATTAAAATCTGGCTTTTACAATAAAAGCTTTAACTAGGGAGTTCTTGATTTCTTAAAAAGTAAATTCTGGTGTTAGTCGATAATTTCTCATTTTAATAACAGAATTTGTCCGAGCCGGAAAGGGTTAACTCGGATCAAGTAGCATTTTCATAGTTAGATGATACTTTAAAAAAAGTAAAAATAAGAATGGCTAAAAGTAATATTAAGAATGTCATTAGAAAAAAAAGATGATGATGATACAAATGTAAGAATAATAGAAATTCAACACTTTCAAGTTACTCTTTCTGCGATTTTTGGTTGCAGAACAAAACAGATTTTTATCATATGATGAAGAAACACCTTGTTATGTTGTGTGGATTTCCCACTAAATGCACCACAACGGCTAAATGGCTTGGAAGTCATTTTTTCAGTTACAAACCGATAAAGTTATTAAAGAGCCATCTATTACTAAAATTTTGAACTATTATTTTTCTTTTGTCATACCATTGCCTCCCTTTTTCGCATATATTCATGTCAAGTTTCAGATCATTCTGATTTCAGTGGTTAAGTTTTTTTAGCTTTATGAAAGTTGAACTTTATTTATAATCAACCTGTAAATTGTACTTTTAATTAAATAAAATAAAACAATTGTATAGAGTAAAGATTGTAGAAAACAGAACACTTAAATCTATTGAAAAATATAATTTAAATTCGTTCACAACAATATTATTGTTGAAATTGCCATATTCTTCAAAATTTTATTCATTTATATAGTGGCAAAGTTTAAATATACAACAAAAATTCTCAAACATATTAAATTTTTTTTATTATTTTTAAACTTAATACACATAATGCACAAGTAACATTTTGCTTTTTTCCTACATCGCACATTTTGCTGTCCGATAAACTTAAGAATATGTGCTTTGTAAAATATCTCCTTTTTTGTCAAAAATGATAAAGCAAGAGTTTTTTTTTTCTATTTTAAAATGAGGAACATTTTTCATCGAAAATAACTAAATTACTTTTTTTATTTTTTATTTGTCTAAAAGAAGAAATAATAAAAGAAGAAAATTCGACAGAGTATCGTAAAATGGAAGATAAATTTCTATTTACTATTTTTCTTTAATAAATTCAGGGTTCTCTTATGCTTCGAAATATTACTACTTCCTTATATTTCGAAATGCATCAATCTGAATAAGTATTTTAGAAGATGTTGTTAAATTTTCGAAACAACGCTTAAATAATTTCCACTTAATAATTTTTATTGAAATAAAATTTTGCATGCACAGCATATATGGCACATACATTAGGTTTAAATGGTGAAGTTTCCTTTTCTTCATTATATTATTCAATTTTGTTTCCATTTTATAAATTGAGACACGGAAAACGGAAAGTATTAAACAAAAATCATTAAAATAGCCAGAATTATTTTAGTCGTAAAAACAATGGGGATAAATAAAATCATAAGACAAAATGAAACATTTCACCTTCAAAAATCATTAAAATAGCCAAAATTATTTTAGACGTAAAAACAATGGGGATAAATAAAATCATAAGACGAAATGAAACATTTCACCTTCGTTAAATCTCATACTACATAATATGAATTTTAAAGAATTTTCTTTGACTAAATTAAATTTTAGCTGCTTTTAATACTTCTATTTGGAACCAAAATGACGTATGTGAACAGTGACATATTAAAAGAAATGGAACAGCAATTAAATATTTTCCTCAACAGATGTTTAATCTAAAGCCTGCTTCTTCTACTTCAGACCAGCTGCGCATTTAAAAACGAAAGTGATATTATGCGAACAAATCGGCGCATTGAGACAAAGAATCTGCAGCTAATTGATTCCATGAACAAAAGATTATTCCTGACTACTACTACTTCTACTTACAGTCAATCCAAGAATTAAAGACTGCCATTTCAAACGGAGTGACTTATTTAAAATGGTTACAAAGGCAATCAATGGAATTATTCCTTGATGATTAATTTAGGTTTATCATACCGAATGTTCTCGAAAATTTAAATAAAATGTAAATTTTAAACTTGTAGCATCTTTAGTATTATTATCTCTCACATTTTAAGTAAATAGAAAATGTTTTAATGTCCATATTGTGTAATTTACGACAGCGGTGATATTATTAAAGTTTTTGTTGTTTAATGAAGAAGCTCATTTCGAACAGCTCAAGAGATTAAGGACATGACTTTGAACACAATTTAATTTATATGATGAAACATTTAAAAATAAAACTATATATGAGGACCCCAGAAGCCAAGGGGTATAAGTGACAAAATTGAAAAAAAATAAACCAAATACACAGACGACCTAAAAATATGCTTTTTTTCATTTCAGGTAAAGAAACATAAGTGATTTTCTTATTATTTGCTGAGTTATAGAGGCAAACCACTTTTTTCGAAAAACAAACAATATTGATTAATTATACATTTAAAGAAAATTGTACTTTTTTCTTAACAGTTATTGAAATAAGAGTGCAAAGACCAGAATGCAACAAGCAGAAATTTCCTATTTTAATCCACTCAATTGTTATTGATGTTCCAATTTAACATTAATTATCTTTAAACCCAATTTACTCCAAATCGAAATTTTGTCACTTGTACCCCTTGGCTTCTGGGATCCTCATATATTTTTGTATTTACTTTAAATATAATAGAGCAATCACTTTACTACCAGAAAATTCATATACTAAGATTGACCGTAACAGTTTGGGAATAATGACCGTAACAGGTTAGAAACACTCGTTATGATTGCGATTTTTGTGATGGTAGTGTGCTGTTAGTAGTTAATCAGAGGGTAAAACGCGGCATTCAAAGTGAGCTAAAAAAAACCAGCCCGTATTTTATCGAATGCTGATGCTTTAGTACACAATCGGCGAAAGTACAGGCATTTCTGAGCGACGAAATTGTATAGTTTGCAGAGTGCTTTATTATTTATGACTCAGACTCGTCGGCACCATTTCAAATTATCCAATATAAGATTGGTGTTGTCAGTGGGCTTCATTTTTTAAAAAAATCACATTATTTAAATCAAATTCGCCTTCTTGATTATCACAACTTTTTTGAAATAGCTTTACTTAATTTTATTTAATGATATATTAATTAACACTAAAACCGCCGGGTATTTTACTCACATTTTACAAAAATTGTTTCTCACCAGAATTTTAATTCTAAACTCTTTAACTTATTTAATTAGTGTATTTTTTGTGCTGCATATATTTAATATATCTTATGAAAACATTATGGTTCCAATCGACTATTATCAATGTGGCAGGGGTCATTTTGACCCCAAATGGCGGTTCTAGTGTTAAGGAGAAAAAGAGGTTTGGTTTGGTTTGGTTTATTTTTGTCGTCCGATTATCTACGCTAGGGATATAGGACCAGAGGGGAGTGCCCTTCGAGGGGTATTTCTAAGGGAACCTAACCCGTATTTACGCAAGGTTCGAAGAAAACCACGAAAACTCCGAACGGTTAGGCCGACAGCCGCGACTGGGTTCGAACCCAGCACCTGCCGTCTACCAGTTGAGAGGTCCCTATCTCTCGGCCACTGGTGGCGAAAAAGAGGAGAATTTTAACTTTTTAGTAAAGTGGTGCCAATATTTAAATCTTAATTTTAAAAAGCGGACCTTTGGCAACACTATTTTCATATTTAATAGTTGAACATGTTACCAACTATATCGCTAAAATTTTATTTCCTAAATCATCCTTGTTATTTCTATAATTCTTCAAATTAAAAAAACATGAAACTGTATAAAATAATTTTGTTTTTTGTGATACAATAAATGTTAGTATATGAAAAATTTTGTCTAAAACTGAAGTAATTAAAAAAATTAAATGTATAACATTTGCTCTAGTTAAAAAATAAATATTGATGCATAAAATTTATTTTATCTAAAATTCATGTTATTTACTTGTTAATTTAAAAAAAAAATCGGAACAAGATTTATATTTTAACACTTTTATCCAGTAAAAATCTATATACCTATTATTAACTAGCAAACACCATGGCTTTGCTCGCGTAATAGTTCAAAAATGCATAATGATATTTGTATACCTAATTTTTATTAAAAGAAATTATACATTAAGGAATAATTCAAAAATTACTATTTAATCCACAGTTTGACTAAACTAAATTAATAAACTGCATTAGAATGAAATGAAACTGCACTGAATAAGAAGACCTAAAATTAATACTAAATAAGTTATAATATACAATGGATTTTAAAACTTTTATGCCCTATTTAAACGCTCATTTAAGTTTTAATTTGAGGCTTTAAATTTTTTTTAATCAACTTCTAAATACGGATTTACATTTAAAAATTACCCATCATGTCAAATACCAAGCTTTTTGTCTAACGTTCTAACATCTCTCTACTTGTGGTGGCACGAACAAATAATGCCTATGGAGAAACAGGTTCTATCATAATTAATTTGCGAACATTAGTTTTTAAATCGGCTTGAATTTCATAAAAACCATAATCTAAAATGTTTTTAGAAAGTTTTTCGTTCTCTTGGTACTTTTAATTTTGGAATTTTCTTTGGCGGTTCTTTTAAAAAGCATTTGCGTTTTTTTTTTTTTTTTTAATGTCAAGCCAAATATTAAAATGTTAAATCCCTCAATTGTAAACAAAAGAAAGAAAAAACTTTTGCAGTCCTTAGGTGATAATGTAAACAACATAAAATATAGCGTGAGCAGGGGCTGTCACATTCAATTTGAAACTATTGACTGTGAAATTGTTTTGATATTTTCTGTGATTGCGTAGAAATTGAAATATAGAATATTTTTAGAACACTTTTGACCCTTTTTAAATTTTGATTTTTTAGGAAATATTCTTAAGGGTAATAATTATAATTATAATTATTAAAAGTAACTACCGTAACTAATTTCAAGTTGCTAGCCCCTGCAGAATGACAAAAATTAAAATTTAGAAATTTTTGGCTCTCCAACCCACAGGTGGCACTGATGCTGAAAGCAAGTTCACTCTTAATTCCAAAAAAAGGAATTATTCCCTAAGTGAAAGGACAAAAGAATTTCTGTGGATTTTCACTTTTTCTGAGACCAAATTTGACTCGAAGATACTATTTTGAAGAAAACTGGTTACGCAAAGTATTCTTATTGGAGTGATATACAATACATCCTGACTTTAAAGCGAACTAGAAAACACTCTGAAAGGGATGGATTTTCGAGCCTATTCATAAGGGGTAATCCCGTCACGCTATAAGTAGTTTTGTTTGGTGAGTACTTTATCGTTATCTGTCTCTTACTTTAACCGCTTCCCTGTTTTGCCCGTACGTCGTATGGGCAACGGGTTTTTAAATCATGTCTTGCCCGTACCATGTACGGGCATCCATACTCCGATCGTAATTTATTATTCTACACTGTAAAAAATAAATGTGTAAATTTACACTCAAAAATGTGTAAATCCATGATACAAAAACGACTTGTCTATGTGTGTAAATTTGTGTGTAAATTCCCAAAATACACGCCAAATGTGTAAATTTCAAAATATACATTTTAATGTGTAATTTGATGATAAGTCTAAATGTGTAAAAATTATCTGATAACTCTTAAAATACACACTTGAATGAGTAAATTGCAGAGAAATACACATATTTCTGTGTAATATTTTTACACATATATCTGTGTAATATTCAGTTTTTGCATATATTTCTGTGTAATACTTTTACACATATATTTGTGTAATATTCAGTTTTTGCACATATTTCTTGTATTAGGGAAATACACACAATGTTGTGTATCATGCAAAATATACAGATTTAAGTGTAATATTCTGTTCTTACACATATGTCTGCATAACATGTAAAATACATAATTTTGTGCAATATTTAAAATACACAGATTTTTGTGTACATAGTTTTATACAATACTTTGGAGTATAAAATGTGAATTAAGTGTTTTCATTATTGAAAAAAAAGAAAATAAAAGAAAAAAGAAAAAAAAATGCACGAAGGACAAACTCGTATGTTTGGTGTGTTCTTTTCTTTTAACAAATTTGTAGTCTAAGTAGTCGAAAACAAGATCTAAAATCACTGTACGCTATATCTGTAAAAAAAAAAATAATAAATACAATAGCTTCTGTGTTTGTAATTGGATTTGGTGTAAACATTTCAATTTTTCGGCCTAGGTTAAACTATTTCTTCTGATAGCAAATGACACCTTTTTAAAGTTTTTATTTATTTTTCTTATAGTTTTTTAATGCAATACGCTTATAAAAAGTCTTTAATTTAAAAATCACAAACGAAAAACCATGAATTGAATTCTATGAAAAGCTGTCTTTTGTCATCAGTAGAAAATGAAATAAGAAATGTATAGCATGTAAAATTATGAAAACTCGAAGTTTTATAGCAAAATATATTACAAACGCGCTGAAACAGATAGTATTTAAATCGAATAGTTATTTCAAATGCTATATAATGTTGAAACTGCAAATATTTACTCTAATGTGAGAGTGCGTGGTTTTAAACATGAAAAAATGATTTAAAACACAAAAATAATAAATTATTTTTTCCACATTTTTAATAAGCAGAAAATAACACAATTCTTATCAATATTATTAATTTTCAAGTATTAAATTGTTAAATAAATGAACTTACCTTTGAAAAAAATCTGTTCTTAGCTATTTCTAGCCGTTTTAATTTTACAAAATTCATTTTAGCAATAACGATCTAAAACTGCTCAAGTGATCAAGTAAACTTTGATATGAAAGATTAACTCAGTATCGTCGTATGTGTAGAATTCTAAGAACATACGTGGCAAAAATGCTATGATGGATAATAACAGTAATAAATAAGACCCCCGATTAAGGGTGTATTTCAATACAAATTGCCTTTTTTCTGATTTATTTTTAAATTCGTTTTTGATCTCAAACGCATCAAACTGGCAAATTTTCTTATTTAGAAGGTATATTAGGTCCCGTGCTTGTCACTATTTTGATAAACGCATAAAATATTGATTTAAAAAAACGCTGTTAAAGTCAATGTTTTGAGCCGAATTTTCCGAAGCGGGAGATCTGGGTACGAAAAAAAAGAGTCATACTGCGGAAATAATAGTTCATAAATCAAATTCTAATGGATTTAACAAAAAATAAAATCACACGACATCTTATAGAACTCTTTAAAAGTCACCTCAGCAAGTTTCGTGTTTTTATTTCTAAAAGCGAGTCTGAAATTTTGTAAGAAAATTTCGAACTGTTGAAAGTGAAAAAAATAAATTGCACCCTTAATGCTCAGTGGTTTCGAATGCACCCTTAATGCTCAGTGGTCATTTTGACTTTAATGTATATCGCAGTTATGCAACACGGAGATACAAAGGGGTAATTCACTTTACATTATGATTTGACTGAAGCAAAATTCATACCTAAAATAAAATTAGTTATTAAAAATAATTTTAATAATTCATTGTAAAAATTACATTTTTATTTATAAAATTATACATTAAAAAATAATAACTCTTGCTATCTATGATTATTATTTTTTTAAACAAAGCTCATTTTTCAGGTCTTTTATGAAAGTTTTTGTACGATTTTCCAAAGATCTATGTTGTCAGGGCCAATATCACTGTGATATCGTTATTCATAAAATAATACAAGCGGATTTATAAGAATTTACTATAGTGATTTTAAATGAAATGTGATAAAAAAAATTCATATAACTGTCTGTTAGAAATCCATGTGATCGAACTTATTTTTACCAGACACAGCTAAAAATAAAGTAGGAATACATAGTTAATCACTTTTTTATGTGAATGAAGTATATTGAAGAATTGCAGACCATACATAAAATAAAGTCACACTTTGGCAT
This sequence comes from Maratus speculifer, assembly GCA_964019185.1. Lineage (NCBI taxonomy): Eukaryota > Metazoa > Arthropoda > Arachnida > Araneae > Salticidae > Maratus > Maratus speculifer. The sequence goes on from OZ025293.1 coordinate 85,685,347, forward strand.
GTTATCGTTAATATTTTATTTACAAGATTAGAGGATAATTATAAATAACAAAACTTATTTTAACGCTCCACCTACCAGACAGTTCTGCCAGATCGGCCAGCAAAAATTAGTTAAAAATTCCGTAAAATTAGGATGTAAAAAAATCATGATTTAAAAAGTAATAATAAGAAAAATTGGATTTTTGTATTTAAATCATATTTCTTTTTATTTAAATCGGATATTTTATTTTTTCTCCAGCATTGAAATATTGAATAGATGTAGGTTTAGGTTATAGGTATCTAACATGGTTCGTACGGGTCCTGGAATTTTATGAGCAAGAAATTCTTTGGTACCAGCATTTTCTTATAGAAAGTCCCTTATTAAATGAAACGAAATTTAATTCTTTTGAAGGATATTTATTTTTCTCTAAAGAAATGTTTGTATTTCACCTGGAAAATAACGGTACCCGTACAAACCATGTCTAAGATTAATAGATTTTAGGTTTCTAAAACAATTAGACCTTTTTTTACAAAGATAATCTATGTTTTTACACTTTAATTAATAAAATTTAATTCTTAGTTATTAATTACAAAAATTATAAAAACTGTAAATTAGTAATTTCATTAATTAATATAATAATATAAAGTTATACTCATTAATATTTTGCAATATTTATGTAAAACTATATTTAAAAATAATGATTTTACATTTATTAAAATTATCAGTAGCTGCACTTAATTTTAAATTGATTACAATCTTTAATTAGGTATATAATGCATATTGTAATGCATAAATTACTAAAACGATAATTCAGTATTTACTATTTATTCTAAAAAGAAAAAGGGCAGTATGCTTGTTCTAAAAAAAGGGCACTATTACATAAGAAAATATATTATTAATGTGCTTAGTAGCAATAGTACATAATTTTTTAGTATGATAAATAAAATATCATTAATTTTCAATACTTCTATAAATTACGAATTGAAAAATACATTTTAATAACATGTTTTAATAATATCCTGCTTTTTCTCAAGAAATAAAGTTTTATCATTTTTGTAAAGTCTTGGGTACACATATTTAGAAGTACTGCGGTATGGAAAGATTTATTACAAAAAAAAAATCTGGCAACAATTACAAGTAAATTTCACTATATTTTAAAAGGTAGGATGTATTTTGTTAATTTCATAAAGGGCAAGGTGTGGCAACTTTAACAAATAGCCAAAATGAAACAGTAATCAACAGAATTAATAAAAACTGTAACTAAGTAATTTCATTAGTGGCACAAACAACATAACTAACAAATATTATTGCCAGCTCGTTTTGCATTCGTAGTGGAAAAAATAGTATTCATCGCATAAATCATAACTTTCACAATGTATGTGCATGCTAAAAAAAAAGAAAAAAAGAAAAAAAAGAAAAGAAAGAAAGAAAAAGAAATAAGAAATAAGAAAAGAAAGAGAGTTACAACAATTTATACACCCATACAGAATAAATATATGAATCCAGTTATACCTGATATCTTTAATATAATAATGAGCAACACTATTATCTGTCAGTAGAGATATCTTTGCTGTTCTTAAATAACTGTGTTTATTATATTAATTAAGCTGTGTTTAACATTTTTATACCAATTAATTTTTTTTCTGTTATACATTTTCTTTCAATTGTTGTCGAGCAATTGTTATTATTCCATTCTTCTTTAGAACGAATATTTTGTATAAGTTTATTATTGCAAAAGTAGAAAGGGAAAATAATATTCAACTTCTTTATTCTCTTATTTTGCAGAAATTTATAATATTTGAAATGGTTGTTTCACATAAAAGAATGAATAATATAATTACTTAAAGGAAATTATGACATCACCAGTTATATTAGATTTAAATTTAAAAATAATTTTTAAATAAAGTATTTTTTATGCCTTTACAAGCTTATTGTACTTAATGTTTTACTTGATTCAAGAATTAAGCTTAGAAACAATCATTTAAAACTCTTCCCCCCCCCCTTTATTCGTAAGGCAAAATACACGTTGAACCTCTCCAAATTACATTATTCTTATATTTTAATATGTTTATGTCATTTAAAACACTTAGAAATTTTTTAATTTAAATCAATGATTTTTTTAAAAATCAATTGATTGTAATTTAATCTCATATTTAAATAAACTGATTAAAATCATTGACACCCTAAGTAAAATCCAAATGAATGTGATAACATAAAGAAATTTATTTGTAATTTTTTTTCGTAAAAATCTGGAAACATTAAAAAATAAACCGAATAAAAATTTATGTATTTTAACTTGGTTAGATACATTATTGTAATTTTTGTACTGCGTTTATTTTTCTTTTGTTTTTCTTTGGTTAATCATATAATTTTCTTATAGTGTATATCGTATATATATTTTGAAATTCCTCTCATTAAAATCATTCACAAAATAAAATAATAAACGTTTCTAGAGTAAAAAATAAATAGAAAATAGAATTATGACATTTCAGCCTCATTCCTTCAAACATAAGCATTATTCATCGATTTTTATTTATGTTAAGAAAATCATTGTAATTTAAAGAAAAGCAAACAGAGAAAATAAAAAAATTTCATACCTATTTTTCATCGAAGTATTCCTTCAATTTTTGAGGTAATCCACAGTATTATTTGTTGGGACGAATACTCCAATAATAATTACAAATGCAATGGCATGAATTTTTTACACACGTCAAAAGCACCTGTAAACTTTCTTGGACGTATTTTATCTACGTCTCAGGATATTGAGATAGTCTTGTAATATTTTTTGGTTAAATTTTTAAATTTTGACGGACTATACATAAAATGGTGTTACAAAAAAAGGTAATACGTACAGAAAATGTTCTCTGTGTATTCCAAATATCCAATGAACTTCAGAATTTTTTTGTTGTTGTTTCTTTATGATAATCGTCTACGGTTTTTCACGATAGCGCATGACCAATGCGCAAGTGAAAATTATAAAGCAAACAATCCATATATTACTAAAGTTTGAAATTTATCACCTGCTCAATCAATACAGCAGGCTTAATATTTTTTTTTTCTTTTGAAACCGCAAAAGTGTTACTGCTTGCTCTCAAAAAGCTCTAGAACGACAGCTGATCGTAAACAAAAAATCACTGTAAAAGAAAAAATTATATACAGTGTCTCACATAAGTGATGGGACACTTGTGCTTTACAAAAGGAAGCTAATCAAAGAAATAAAAAAAAACATGTACACATTTTTTTTGTGGGTGTGTTTCATACTTAAATTTAGTAAAGATTATTACATAACATATATTTTGTCAAAATATTAAAATATTAATTTAATAAAAATACAAATGTCTAGAACGGAGCAAAAAATAGCTCACATAAGTGATGGGACACCATTATATATGCAACAAAAATCGTCTGAAATAAGCAATAAAAATATTTTTGGGGGCTTTATTTTTACTTAAAAGCAATTGGCAATAATTTATAAAATCGTCTGCAGTATTTCTCTCCAGTTTGTTTTGGAATTTTTGTGTTTTTTAGCTCTGTGTAGCCATGAATGCTAAACGAAAAGAAACTTCGCCTGAAATTCGAAAATTAGTTATTAATTTGCATATTGAACGTAGAAAATCTATTAGAAAAACTGCTGAAACAGTTAACTTGAGTCGTTCAACAGTTTTCAATATCATTAAACGATATAAAAAGAATAATATGATTCAGGATAAAAGAAGACCTGACCGACCATCAAAGCTATCCAATGGAATAAAGCGAATTATCGTTCGAAATATTAAAAAAAATCCAAGAAATAGTGCTCCAGAAGTTGCTGCTGATTTACAAGCATTATATGGAATAATTGTTAATCCTGAGACTATTAGAAGGGTCATTCGATCTGCTGGATATCACGGTAGAGTAGACAGGAAAAAATTCTTCGTAAGTGAAAAGAATAGAAAGCTGAGACTAGCTTTCGCAAAATCCAACATAAATAAGAATTCTGATTACTGGAATAAAGTTATATTTGCTGATGAGAATAAATTTAATATATTTGGTTCTGACGGTAGAATCTTGATGTGGAAAAAACCCAGGGAAGAATTTCACAAACAGAACTTGGTACCAACAGTAAAACATGGTGGAGGAGGAGTTATGGTATGGGGGTGTATGTCGTCCGCTGGAGTTGATAATCTTGTTTTTATTGACAGTATAATGGATCAGTACAAGTATATTGATATTTTAAAGCAAAATTTGAAATCTTCAGCACGAAAATTGAACCTTCATAACGATTTTAAATTCTACCAGGACAAGGACCCCCAGCACACTGCTCTGAACGTTAGACTCTGAATGCTATATAACTATTCTGAAATAATAAAAACACCACCACAATCTCCAGACTTAAATCCCATAGAGAATATTTGGCAATAATTGGAATGAAGAATTCGCAAACACACCATTTCTTCAAAACAACAACTAAAATCGGTGCTTCAAGAAGAATGGGGTAAAATGACTCCAGAAATCACAAAAAATTAGTCGAATCCATCCCAAAAAGATTAAATCATGTTTTAAAAGTAAAAGGAAATCCAACAAAATATTAAAACCTTTTAAAAAGTAAAATTTTTGGATAAATATTTGACGGAAAAGTAAGTGTCCCATCCCTTATGTGAGCCATTTTTTGCTCCGTTCTGAACAATTGTATTTTTACTAAATTAATATTTTAATATTTTGACAAAATGTATGTTATGTAATAATTGTTACTAACTTTAAATATGAAACACACCCAAAAATTTTTGCACATGTTTCTTTATTTATTTTATTGCAGTTTCTTTTTATAAAGCACAAGTGTCCCATCACTTTTGTGAGACACTGTATGTATACCTGAAACATTTTTACGCTCTTCTAATCAAACCTTCTTTGGGATTTAGAAGGGGGGGGGCGTAGGGGGGGGGAAGCATGTTTTGATTTTGTTTGAAACTTATACATAGACATGCATATGGCTACTTGTTTGTTAGAAATATGTTTATATATATCAATAATAATTTATAACAAGCTGGAAATTGCACGTCAAGCGTAGCAAATCAGGTGTGTTCGTATTATAACAAAGTTCTAAAAATATTCAGATCTTGGTGTACTGGTATACATAATTCGGATACAATATAGTGGCCGATATCGTTTATGTGTCCCGGTAAATATTATCTGCTTTCTATTATACAGGAAGTAACTTTTTATAAACTTCAACAACGCATATCAATCTCATAAAATGTGAAATAGTTTAATAGCATTAAAACGCGACCCAAACAGTGTTTCCCTGTAACAATATGTAATGGAATACTTCTGTGTGTCCCTGTAAATTAAAAACAAATATCCTTTGCACCACAGATTGTGCAGAATGTATATTTTGTTATATAACTTGATAGATGCTTACCAATTCTATTATATTCAAAAGCGTGTAGCATAATTAAAAATGGAAGTTGCACGTTAAACTTGGCAAATGAGGTGCATTCGTACTACAATTAATTTTATAAATATTCTGAGCTTGATGCATTAGCTGTTAAACTCTTATGCTAAAATGCATCAATATAAAATTTTATACAATTATATATATTCAATACAGTAATACGAAAATAATAGGACTTCATCTTAAATAGGACGTAATCAACATGACAAACCTAGAATCATTACTTATCATGGGACATATCGTAAAAATGCACAGCTCATTCGAAAACCAATTTTAAGCTATTTTCATTTATACTCTGTGCCTTTGTGTATTGACTTTCATTTATACTTTGTGTTACCCTGTATATGATCTACAGCATTTATACATACAACGTAATATTAAAAAATGTAGTTAAACTTAAAAACTCATATCAGAACTAAAGATGCACTTTCAGCAAAAATCTGTAATATATGGTATTTCTGGTAGGGGGAACTGGGGCACATTGTTACTTGGGGCACGTTGATACACCCCCTGTACAGCACACAGGGTCATTACAGGAAGTTTCACAACAGCTCCAAAAGGTGATACCAGTGAAATTAACTACATACAGAAAGTTTTGGAAAGATTCAATAGTTTTATGAAATGGGATGGGTGATTAATTGTTTTTGTAGGTCAAAAGTAAATTTGAGTTGTACAGTTGGAATGGTATTATACAACTGTTCCAGTATTTTCAACCGAAAAGAATACCGTCCCTGGCAATTAAAGCTACTCTTTATCAGTTCCTCATTCTTTATTAGATAAATTATGAAGTGTTGGATTTGCGACTCATTTTATTGAAAATGGCTGTATGGGGCACATTGATACAGTCTTTGTCGGGGCACATTGATACAACCTAAATCCTTTTCTAGTTCATTTTTTCATTACCTCTTATTTTTTTTTATCATTCACTCCTTAATTCAACCATTTTTCGTCAAAAATTTCTACTATTAGTTTTTATTGAAGTGAAATAGCTCTAATTTCTTTAAAGTAGAACATTTTATAGTATTTTTGCAAACAGAAGACGTACAAACTTACACAATATCTAGTGCTAATATAATTAACAAAAGAAATGGACGGCAGCCTGGCAAATCTCAAATTTATATCGATTCTCCAGAGAAAAAAGTATTATCGACATGAGAAATGTTAAGTAAGAGAAACAAGCTGCAGAAGAGTACAGGATAATTATATTATAAACATAATTTTTAATATAATTATCCTTTATTTTCTGTTTGTAAACTGATTTATAAACAGAAAACCTGGTAATTCTTTCACCTTTCCTACGAAAGAAGATAATTCTGGGGTTAAAGTGCCAGATATGACAAAGTTACCACAGTCAACAAACAGACAAGGAACAGCCAAAACATCAGGTCACTATACATTTCATTTTGATTTCTCTTATATCGCTTACAAATAAATTGTGTGCGGTTTTAATGTCTATAAATATATATATAATGGTTTGCTAACTATTTTTCTATGAAAAATATGCATTGGTGTTATTTTGTCTCCTTTTTTTCCAGACGTGTCAAAGTGTATCAATCTGCCCTGGGAATGGGGCACATTGATACAAATTACTTTTTTTTTTTTTTTTTTTTTTTTTTTTTTTTTTTTTTTTTAATTACATGCAAAAATAGTATATAAAACAACGATTGTAGATTCTTATAACACACTACACAAGTTTTGCTGACATCACATAGAAAAATAAAGAAAGTTTTGCTTTCTAGACACCATAAAATTTTTTTGAAAAAAGCTGTAGCAATGTCCCCCAGTTCCCCCTACAGTATAATTTCCGAAATCTGTAAATATTGTCAGCCTTTTTTTGTTATACAGGAAGTAATTTATAATAAATCTCAGCAACGTATATCAACTTCATTATATATGAAATTCAGTCGAGTCTCTATATAACGAAATCCACCGTTCCAGAAAAAAAATTCGTTATATAGAGAAATTCGATGTATAGAGAAATTCGATGTATAGAGAATGATTTTAAAAATCGTATTTAATGCGTGAAATTTGAACAAATATTATATTTGATCTTTTGAATTAAGAATTTGAAATGTTTAAAAGTAAATATTAACCTAACATTTTATTTCTTAATTATTTAAGCTGTTTTGAAAAAGAGAACAGACATTTATCTGAAAGCTTAATGAAAATCAAATAAGGAAGACTTACATTAATTTCAGAAGAAGAAATCTGTAATTTTTTGTTGTTTTGATTTTAAAGTTGTTACGCTCTCAAAAAAGCTCATATTTTAGCAAGGAATGAAAAATTGTAGTTAACATTTCCCTCCATTTGAAGGTCTCTCTTATGAGCCTCTCATTGATTCCTCTCTTACATGTGTATCAATCCAATTGACACTGTTTTGAGAAGGATGTGGAAAGGTGTGTGAGAGGTGGGATGAATTCATTGGATTTAAAGAACAAGGAGAGAAGTAACATAAAAAAAAACTCAGCACTGACAATAAATCAAAAATAAGTGGTGGAAAATTGATTCCATATGATTTCGAAGCTTTTTAAAACAGAATAAATTAAGAGCAATTTATGAAATAACTCGTTATATGGTTGGTTGGTTGATTTTTGTCGTCCGATTATCTACACTAGGGATATAGGGCCAGGGGGGAGTGCCCTTCGTGGGGGTCTTTCTAAGGGAACCTAACCCGTATTTACGCAAGGTTCGAAGAAAACCACGAAAAATTCGAACGGTTAGGCCGACAGCCGCGATTGGGTTCGAACCCAGCACCTGCCGTCTACCAGTTGAGAGTTCCGAACCTCTCGGCCACTGGTGGGGCACCTCGTTATATGAAAATAGATATTTCGCTATATAGAGACTGTTTTTAATGTAATCATGCGAAAAAGGGACCGTTCCTAATAAAAATTCGTTCTATAGAGAAATTCGATGTATGGAGTTTCGTTATAGAGAGACTCGACTGTAATTTAACATGATTGAAATATGCCGAAAGCAATGTTTTCCCATATATCATTATGTAACGGAGTCCTTTTGTGTAGCTCTGTAAATGGATAATAAACATTTTTTCACCATATATTGCAACGAATGTATATTTTAGTACACTTCAGTAAATGCATATCCATTTTTTCCTGTTTGAAAGGCTGTAACACCATTAAAATGAACTTGAAACAATTTTTCGCATAGACCGTAATATAACGGAATACTTTTGATTGTCCCTGTAATCAAACTATACATCCGATTTTCCTAAAATTTGAAACCATTCGAGAAAATTTTGCAACAATTATATGTTTGAAATTTCAAACAAATCGGTTGGATGGTTTTTGTTCTGTTGCATGCGGACAGACTACACAGTCGGACGGGTTGGACAACGCCTATAAATGCTACGTATTTACATAACTACGAACGCACCTATCTTTTAGGATGGATTAATGACTTAACATTTTTTGGTCGTTTTCGTTTTCGGCCGAAAATAAGATGAGTACCAAAATTCGGTTTAAGTTTCTGTTTCAGTAGATCCTTAATTATGTGTAACACGCAAATTCGTGTAAATGCAGTTAATCAAAAGATAACAAATCGCACATTTGATTTCACAAGTTAGATACACATAATAAAAGGTAATTTTTGTTCAAAATGTGTAAATTTTTTGACAAGTATGTATTTTTAAGAAATTACACACTTATGTGCTTACATACAGGGTGTTTCGCTGTATCTTCGTTTCGATTTATCTTATCAAAAATTTCACATTTTTTAAAGAATTTTGCAATTGGAAGTATGGGTCTAAGGGCAATATTTAAGGAGATAGCCTATTGTTTCGATATTTATGACTCAATTTCGCTAGTTACCCGATAATAATGTTTCCGATTTTGGTTTTAAAATTTAAGTTAAAGTCTAAACTTTAGAATAATTTCAACCCCGTGCACAAAATAAGGGTAAAAAGTAGTTGTTTGTTACTCTAAAGTCTAAAGCGCCCTCTACCGACAATTTTTGAACATAACCTTTAAAATTTTTTTACAAGCAAATCGTGATGTAGAGAATGATTTTAGCGAAAACCGCAAACGAATTCACCCTTTTTTTCCGTTTTTTATAATTGTTTGAAGTTTTGGACCTTAAACTTTAATGGCCCCTAGCTCCTACGGAAGACGTTTGCGCCCCATGGTTTCCTGTTTAATAATGTTTGTCTCCATATCTACTATCACCTCTCACAGTTTGTCGGTCTGGTAGCGAAACACCTTGTATAACTAAGTTCAAATTAGAATAACTCATAAATTCGTGTAAATTCAAGTCTTTCTCGACATTTACACACTTGTTTGAGTTTTTCAAGTGATGAAAAAATACACACTTACTTTCATAAGCTAAATACACATAAAAACAGGTAAATTTCAGAAAAAATGTGTAAACTTTATGACAGGTGTGTAATATTGGGAATTTACACATATACTTGGGTAAAATTGGCTAATTTACACATTTATTTTTTAGAGTGTAACCAGTAATTTTTTCTTGTAAATTTTCCATTACTTAATCCTAGCATTTTTCTTTTCAATTAGGCAAACAATTCTATTTTGAAAAACCGGCGACAAAAGATTAAAAATTCTAGCAAAGACGTGAAAAAAAGAACATTATTTGAAAGTTAAAAAAATATGAATGAGTTAAGTGGTTAAAAATAGGAAGTGAGTGTTTTTTTTTCTGTTAAGTTTGAAATTTAATGCTAATCACATCTACATATTTGTGATATGTTTCTTAAAAGGTACAATTTTGTTATCCGTAGTAAATAGGTGTAGCAGTTCAGTGCAGTACAAATAATTTTAAAGAATGATTCAATATTGAAGGATTCACCACATTTTTTTTCAACAATAACAATGCTGGAAATCCAGATAGATTCATCGCTGTTAGCAAACCGTGACTAACCAATCAGAAGCCTGTATTTTTAAAAAGCGAAAAGTTCTATAAAAATGCTGGTTTCTGATAGGTCAAACTCGTTTCTCAAGTAGCGAAAATTCTATCTGGATCTTGGCCAATTATTAACAAAGTGAAGTGCAATTTCCGAAAATTTAATATTCAAATTGATATTCTAATTAAATGCAAATATTTACTTGAGTTTTTAATAAAGTCCGGATTCTTTTATTACTTGCCGGTAGATTGTTGCAAAAGGGATTTTTGGCGGTTTTAAACAAAATTAAATTTAAGAGCAGCATCAAATAACTGACCTGTACTTTTCTTTTAATGAAGCGGTCAAAGAGTCATTCATTTGTTTGAAAATTCGAAAATTCTCAATGGCAGTAGTGTTAGTTTGTTTATCTTTAGTAATCTGATGTTTATAATAGCTTATTTTTAATGTATAACTTCAGAATTTCTACGGGATCCGTTACTGTTCAGATGAAATAACAGTATTTTGCTTTCAGAAAATAAACCTACTTCAAATTCTTAAAATTTCACCATATTTAAAGAGAAATATTCTACAAGAAAATACTCGTGAAGTAAATGGAGTATTAGTTTTCACTAAAACAACTAATTTATAAAGGGTAAAATATAGCTATAAAATGTTATTTTTCTAGAGAAATTGTTAAAAATTGTTAATTTTTTTAGAAAAAAAGCATATCATAGTAACTTTCACTATCTCTCTAAATTAAAACAATATCTTTAATTTCGAGATACAAAAATAAGCATTTATTATCAATATTCATCGTTTCTTTTTCTTACTCTTTAAAGTTTCTGATGCATACAAAATATGCTATAATAATTTTCAATATCAATTTTTTTGTTGATTTCAGAAATACATAAAAATTATGAGTTGCAAGCATACAAAATTTTTATTTAAATTGATAAAACTAAATATTTTTCGAATTTTAAGTGACAAGTACTTCTTTAAATGAGAATACTTTTTTGTCGCACGCTTATTCCTTTCACAAATCAGAGAAATTGATTTAAAAAACTCGAAAAAAGCTGTAAACGTCAGCATAGAATAAACAAAAATAAAAGCTTTTTCCAACTTCGGTTTTTTCTGAATAAAATCAGATTGTTTTATATTTAAAAATAAGTATCTTATTTCTCTTTTCTGAATGCATTAATATAAAGAAATATTTTTTTTAAATCTAGTAATAGTGATTGGAATCATACTTCAGCTCTCTTATCAATTTAAACAAGAAAGTAATGTAAACACAAAATTCGTTCTTTTATGCCGCACATTTCATGTACTAAATATGTAAAATTAAACCCTTTGCACTCCAGAGGTGATTCTCACTCACCACAAGTGCCAGGTATAAATGGGTACTTCAAATGCTTCTGACACCAATATTTTAAACTAATTTTCTTCGCTTTATCTAATGGCCGAATAATCTGTGATAATATATGGAGAAAGAAACTGTAACATATTAGTGGTGTCTAAAGTATTTGATATCCCAATTTACGAGAGACACTTGACAATACAAGTAGTGAGTGAGAGTCACCACTCGAGTGAAAAAATTTAAATCCTAAATTTTATTTTAATTCAAAATCTCTTTATAATACATCTTCCTCTTGCAGTTTGAAACAATGTAAATTTAATATTTTTTTTTTTTTTTTTTAAAGAATAAAATTATTATTTTGATTCTTAAAATTCCAAGTATTTGTCAAATTGTATTTTACTCACTATTATGTAATAAAAAGTACATTCATAACAAAATTTAACTATTTTATGCCTGCATTAAACTTTTAGCACTTCACTTTTTTAATGACGAAGATGTTGTTCTAACAGCTGAATTCCATTGAATTTTTTTCTGGTCTTGGAATTGGAGTTGAATTGAATTAGTGTTACATTTAATTTCTTATTAGAGTTGAACTAATAAGAAATTAAATGTAACAGTAATTTTGTAATAACAATCAATGGTTACAATAATTTAATTATCCTACAAATCAGAATAACTGATAAAAATACGCATTTACTCTTAGATCCTACAAAAGTACATGACATTTTTTATCAGTACTTTCCATTACTTTTACTATTATGTATAGTAAACATGCACTTTTTTGGTAAGCCTTTTCTTAATTTTGTGAAAAGGGCATGTGAATTTCGTGATTCACATAAGAATTACATGTATTGCGAAATTCAACTACTTTAATCTAAAATGTTAAAAATAGATATTTTCCCACTTAAATATTTAAGAGAATATTCAAGAAGATAATATTCATCTCCACCACCCTCTTCTTAAAAGTTATAAAATAAAGTTTTTTAATAAAAAAAAATGTACAGAAATGTACGAAAATAAAGACATTTGTTAAAAAGTTTTTTGAATAAATTTTTGTTTTCAATGAGAATTCAGTTTCTATTGTACTTCTAAAGAACATCAGTCTAAATACATGCATTGAAAAATACGTTAAAATTACCATGAAAATAAATCATTCGCAGAAGAATGTAACATAGCCGAAAAGTACTTATGGCATTGCCAAATGTGGAATACCACGTTGTAGCCGCATGTGGCTGTTTTGCTTTTTTTTTGGGGGGGGGGGTAGCAACACTAAAACCTTGGGGACGAGCGGCACGTATACGTGCCGCAAAAAGGATTAAGATTTCTTGTATATTCCCAACAGTAAAATTTTACTGTAAAATTTGCCTTATTTAATAGGAGCATGTTCTCGTTTTAATAAGATACAAATTTCTGTTTTTAAAAACCGGTGACAAAACATTATAAATTTCATAAAAGGCTCCCGTCACGAAGGGTTTAATGAGTGGTCGGTCGATTCGTAATGAAGTCACAGTTCGTGTCCTCTGGCATTAATTATTTTCATGGCTGTGAATATAGGCGAATACAGGCTCTACATATATTTTGTTTAAATTTTACAGTTTATCATACCAAGATAGTGAAAAAGATATATATATATATATATATATATATATATATTTCTAGATTTAGACGCAAACAGTGAAAACTTCTTTAAATATTTTTGCCTTTTTTAATGGAAAAAAATCATAATCAGTAAACAACTATTTTATAAATTATCACATGTTTCGTACGCATTCGGTAATTACGGCTGCCAGTCACTCAACTTCCGAATTTCCCTCTCTAAAATTAAGTTTATATACGTAGTATGTATTCGTATTTCTAAAATATTTCCTCTGGAGATATGGTTTGTACGGATCCTGGAATTTCAAGACCAAGGGAATTCTTCCGTAAAAATATTTTCTTGTAGAAATTTTCACGTGTTTCAACTAAATTAATTTTTTTATAAATCAAATTTTGGTAATTGAGCTGGAAAACATGGACAACGAATGATAGCCATGCGAATCCGAGAAAATTGATGTTTTCCCCTCTTTTTTCTATGTACTCTTCTTTTTTTTTAAATGGTTTTTTTCTCAGTTTCCGAAATATTTGGAAAATTTAAACTTAAATTAATATTTTATATGTTAAAAGCTAACGAAGTGTGAGTAAGATTTTAACACCTCACATAATATGCACTATATAGTTCAGTAATATTTTGAAAATTAATGTAAAATAAGACTTTTTTAAGAATATTACACAGAAATAATAAGGTTGCAAATATTGAGATGCTGAGAAAATATTTTAAATATACTTATGCATCACACAACCATATACTTATCATTAGCGAGGACAATTCAGAAATTAGGTGACTAGTAGCCCCAAAACCAGTTTTTCTTAACAGCTGAATGGTCGCAATTAATTACGGTTTAAAAATTCAAATTCATTTTCGAAACCACGTTTTTGAAAAAAATATATTCATCTACTTAATGACTAGTTAGATGATAGCAGAATAAAACAAGTTACACTATTTTATAAAACCGGTGGGAATCAAACAATTCTGAATAAAATCCGTGAAACATGCAGCCCGTGAATGTATGGGGCGCGACGAAGTGGTTAAAGCAATATTATCTTATTTAATGAAAAAAATTCTGTATTTAATCAAAATCCATAAATACTTATCCCACACTTTTTTAGCATGATTTTTTTGGAGGGGGTCGGGGAGGTCTCACTAAGGAAACGGTGGCGTAACCATTCGAGAAGCTAATTCGTGAAACCAATTGTAGTGGTGCTATTCTAGCCCACCAAGCGTCTTGCAATTGGGTAAAATTGTAATGTTATTTTCTCTGCATTTTGATTGAAATGCTAATAAAATATTATTTTTTCAATATTATATAAAAAACTTAATTACAAGTATGAATGTAACCTTTGAAGGTATTAATAATTCTTCAATGCATTGAAAATTCATTAAATCTACAGAACTATATAATCTTAAATATTGCTTATACTGCAGTGAAACCTGCAGCTTAGTGTACGGAATATTACGTTCCAAACACTTAGAGGGCTAGAGAAGCAATTCTAAATTTATCTTTTGAATTAATAGCAGCTCGAGCCATTATGAAACCCTCACTTTTGACACACGAAAAACAGTCGCACAGCCAGGGTGAGTGCACTAAAGCAGTAATATTGTAATTTTTTCTTCTCCTTCAGTCATAGCAAAAATTTTTCTCGTTAGATAATGTGAATAGAACTTTCAAAAATTACCGGGATTAGGAGCATTTGGACATCCATCCTGGTTTCGCCACTTAAAAATTAGGTACCGTAATTTCGGGTGTATAAGCCGCGGATCAAGCAATTCTTTTTGGACCCAGAAATCTTATTTAGTGATTGAAAAGAAATATTTACGTCGATCTAAGAAATTATATTTGTTTCTTAAAAAATTCTGGGTCGAAAAAGAATTGTTTGATCAACGGCTTATATACCCGAAATTACGGTAATTGTTCCACCATTACCAATGAACGTTGTCGAACGTTGTCGTCAACCATTCAAAGCAGGGTTGCTAGTTTGGAATCCAATTTTTATCCAAAATCATAAAATAAATTTAAAAAGAGCGTTTACATGAGATCGGTAACAATTATGAATCGGACAATTGCACCATAAATTACGCTAAAAATATGTATTAAAATAAATACAGATCGCTAAATGACACACTTAAAGAAATTTAAGTGTACCATTTAGCAATCTGTATTTAGCCTAATACATATATTTAGACATCGATAAATTTTTATTATATACTGAAGCATAAAATACTATTTATTATTTTTTATGTCTATCCAAAATATTCTAAATAAATGCTAAATAAAAATGGTAGCCAAGATGGCAATCCTAATTCAAAAATTCACAACGATAGCTGCCAGCTCTTCCGACTTTTTTGACCAGAAAAATTGAAAATTTTGTCTTATTCAATTGACGCATTATGGCGATTTGCGATGATAAAATTTAATTTAATTTTTTGTGTACAAAAAATCGGAATATGTTGGCAACTATGGTCGCAAAGGACATGCTGAAAAAGTGCGGGATGGGTTTTCGCATTGCCTGGAATGTGTTCGTGTTTCTAGAGGATCTTATCTAAGACACTAATAATTGTATTGAATTTCAAACTGTTAACTTTCATTTCCGAGGATCAACAATGTTGTACGTTTTTTGTTTTCGTTTAATAGCCCTTTAAATTTGGGAGATTCACTTATAATCACCCTGTACTTCATTTACTTGGATAATTATTTTTTTCGACAAATTTAAAAGAACACCATTTCCAGGGGTCGCAGCATCCCGAAAATTTTCGCAGCTTTCTACCAGTATTTTAAATCAAAAATCTTCATCTAAGATTCCTTTAACAACCTACAATGGGATTTTACGATAAATATTGTCGTTTTAAAACTGCGAAAATTTTAGGGACGCTGCGACCTCTGAATTTCCTCAAGAAAATATTGGTACTTAAAAGCCCCTGAACTGTTGTCTCTTCGATACATATCGATACATTTAAAATTCTTTATCATTATTTCTTTCCATTTCTACATTACACACACATGATGCCTGATGTTGAAGTAATACCATATTTTATTTCATCAGGTAAATTTACATTTTTTAAATTAATAAAGAAGGTAACTTTTATACAAAACAAATATTTTTAACTTTTTTGACAACATTTCTTTTAAAGAATGTATTAAATGAAATTTTTTATAAAAACATATTCAGAGAGACCTTCTAAAATAAACAAAAAGTGAAAAATTCTTTTCTGTAATACGTTTTGAGAATAAATTCAGCTTTCGTATGCTTCGAAAATGCATCATTCAAAAGAAATGTTTCGAAAGATCCAGTTGAAATTTCAATGAGACACAATGAGACACTTAAATCATTTCTATTGAATGCGTTTTATTTAAAGAAAAATCTAATGTAAACAGAACACATAATTTAGTGTGCTACAAACATTAGGTTTAATTTCGGAAATGTTATTTATTCCCACATATGAAACATACATATATGTAGATATATTATATATAAACATAATTATTTAAGAATCAGTAATATATATATAGTAGTTTAAATGACTAGGTATATATATAATAACTTTTAAAACTCAAGCGAAATCATGCTTTCCAATGGAGCTAATGTATTATTTTTAGATTTACTAACACGGATGGTGTTCACATATATTTGTTAGGATTTTGACTTTCCCAACGACTTAAATTTAACCCCTTCGTGACGGGAATATTTTTACGAAATTTTTAATGTTTTGTCACCGGTTTTTAAAAACAGAAATTTGTGTCTTATTAAAACGAGAACATGCTCCCATTAAATAAGGCATATTTTGCAGTAAAATTTTACTGTTGGGAATATACAAAACATCTTAAACCCAGCAAACACAAAATTTCTGGCAGCAGTTTGAAAGCTTTGTGGCTAAATAGAAATCTGGCCGTTTGAATGAACCCCCGTTTTATACTAACTGATGTGCCTGTATTTCCGGTTGCCATAGTCTAACTGATAACGGCCAGATGGAGAAAAAATGATTGCCTTTTTCTTGTCCAGTATTCTGCAAAATTAAATTTTCTGGGCATTATATAATAGATCAGAATCGGTTAAAAAGCTAAGGGACAGTTAAACCTGCTAGGTATATTGATTGTAATACCTAGAATATCCATTTTCTTAACTTTTGAAAGATAATTTTTCTTTTTCAAAATCTGTGTTTCGGTGAAAGTATTTAATAAAGTGCAAAATTTATTTTTAGCTCTAAAATACACATTAAACGACATCTACTTCCTTTTTGCTCATTCTTGCAAATAATTCTTGTTTCTAAGTTGTGTATTAAAATGTATGTATATATATATGTTTTTTATAAACATACTGGAATGAAATACAGTACACGTAAGAATATTTTACCTAATTAACAAAACCAAAATTTGTCGCATTGAATATACTAATAAAAAATTTTCTTTGAAAGAAAAATCATTTAAACGATAAACAAATTCCGATCTGAAGAAGCTTCTAATAAAGACACGTATTTAAATTCATATTTGTTCGAAATGCATGAAATTGCAGGTGCTGTTACTCAGAAATTGTGTAATCGAAAGATGGTTTTCATTTTTTGGTAAATATAAACGTTCTTTAAGAAAATACTGTTAAACTGGGCGTTTTGAATCGGTTTTCTGAATATGACAGGGAAGTCAGAACAGAACGGTTGTCACGTGACCACAGCCGCTTACAACCCAATAAACTATTTATCTTAAAAAAGAAAACGTATTTAAATTTGAAACATTACTAGTTACAAGGTCTGCTTTTTTATGCCTTTTCATTTAAAAATGAGTCAAAAATTATGTCAAAGTGTAGTGTTGTTGAATAGGGGATTTGAGAGTCGCCGAAAGGTTGAGCGAAATGTTTTGTGAAAAGAAGACGCCGTATGAAGGTATAAATAAAGATCATATATTAAAATATTTATTATCAATATTTTGTAAGATATAATTCATTTTTACAGTAAACTCTGTCTAAGACGAAATGTATTTGGACCGAGAAAAATTTCCGTAGTTGACAATATTCCGCCTTAGAAAAAATTTATTCAATGTCAAAGAATTCGCAAGAACATCAAAACCTTTCCGAGTTTGACACATTTCCGTCTTACGCAGAGTCTGTCTTACAGAGAATTTGCATGATTTTGTATTGCTGTATTTATTTTTTTAAGATATAAATTAATTTCCTAAAAAAATAATTGCAAACTGAGAAAAGATAACTTTTAAAAATTTTTATTGTTAAAAGAGTCTTTTTCTGTCATAGGCTTATTTCACTTCCACTCCTCAGTAGATGTTAAATCCTATAAAATCTTCCTTTATCTTTCAAAAACAGAGAAAACAATTTTGGTAAAATTAATAAGTTAGAAAAAAAACATGATTGAAATCAAATTTTTTTAAAAATTGAATTTATAATTATAACCCTTGGTGCATAAGAATTAGTAAAAATATCCCACTAAAATTTTTTTCTCTTCTTCCACTTCGATTTGTTTTAATACAGACCCACGTGGCTGAAGCGCAGCGACACGACGACATTCTTGCAGAAAGAAAACGGCACCTAACAGAAAACTTTCAAGTTCAAGTCGTCAAACTTCGCTGACATGAATATTATTTCTCAGAATTGTCATTTTCTTTACAAACAAAAATTAAACCTTATACTCTAATAGCCAGTGAAAAGCTACCTATATGCATTTCACCTGACCTGAGTTTTTGTACATTGAGGCCCCTATACCTACTATACATGAGATGGGGAGCCACTAAGCCCAAAGTGGTGGACGCGGCTACTGTGCAGGTAACACAGGTATCAATTTTTTACAAATTTTAAATCCATTTGACCTCGACTGCCGTTTTGAAATTTTAAAATATATTTTTAGTATTATCGGGAAAACAACAATGGCAGATCATTATCGCGCGGTTAACATTGTGGCAGACAGTTATGAAAGTGCTGAAGTAATTGACCATATCTGCCATTAATATATTTTGTTTATTAGGGTCTTAAAATCTTATATTGATCACGGCAGACGTTTTCATTGAGTACACACATCAGCAGGCAACCAAATCTTATCTATTACCCGGTCGGATGTATATGTATTAAGTTCCCTGTTTTACATCAATATGCTTTACTTTATCATTGTATTTATAAAAAATAATATTTAACTACCCGGTCAGATATATGCATAGACTGTCTATGGTTATCTTTCTTTTTTTTCCCCTATGGATTACTATTGTACTCATTCTAGCCTATGGTATTCTCTTTTATACTTACTAGCATTCAAATAACTGAGGTTTTATACCTGAGAGGAAATGTTATGTCTACACATTAATGGTTTTTGCCAGATGTTTTCAGTATATTTGTGAACCTTCATACAAATGCCTCGTATTTCGTGAATTTAATAAAATACAAATTGTTTGTTATCTATCGATAAACTCTCAGCGCTATTGCGCATGTGTCAAGCCTGGTTTATTTTATCGAAATAGAGGTGAGGAGTTTATGTAGCTACATTTTTTTTTTCAAGAATCCGTTTTTGGGGAATATTATTGTTTTATGTAATAACGTTTTCGTAATTGATATTTATAAAAAACTAAAAAAAATTAAATATTTTTTTTCTCGTTTAAGTTTTTTCTTTTGGCATCTTTAACTTTAAAACCAATTTTCTGGAGTAATTGACGCAAAATTTCTTTATTTCAAAACAGGAAGCGATTTATTCATAGGCAGAATTGTTTTCTATATGACAAAAAAAAAACGTGCACAGTTCGTCTAATAATGCTGCAATCGAAATCATCTATAGATTTTTTTTAATGACATTCTTTTTAATTCATTTTTAGCGATGAACAAAAAACAGTATTACGCGCATTTCTTGTTTCTCCGTGATTTTTTTTAATAATACTACTGGAATCACCTGCAATTTCATTGGCTCGTTTTATAGAATTAACTATCGGAACAATTATTTTTTTTTCTGTCTCTTGATCACAGAATTGAATGACATATAAAATTGTAGTACTGCAACTCATGAAAGATTTATTTTTACCTTAATTAGCCGTGTGAATAATAATATAGAAGATTGAATTAAAACGTGATATTACCGTAATTTCCGGTGTATAATCCGTGGATAGAACAATTCTTTTCGGACACAGAAATCTTATTTAATGAGATAAGATAAACATTTACGGCGATCTATTAAATATTGAAGTTGCACTTTATTAAAAATTAATTCTGGGTCGAAAAATGATTGTTTGATCCGCGGATTGTACGTCAGAAATTAAGGTAATAGAATTTTAAACTTTGATCGGAAGTAGAAAATAACAGAAGTAAGAGCCAATTTTAATGACAGCGTAGACGAGAAAATACCCATCTTAGCCTTGCACCCCTTTTTGGAATAGAATCATCCCAGAATGATAGGCGAGATTCAAAAGAATGAAAAGAAATAAATATTTTGTAATGCATGCATGATTCATTTTTTTAATCATTTTTTTTTAAATTTCGTCTTAAACGAATAAAAAGATTAAAGTAAAATCAATATTTGAATGATTATTTGTTATCTGCAATATAGCCTAATATTTAAGATTGTTTCAAAATATATTTGTTTTTTTATCATCAAAGTTTTAAATTTTAGTACATATTTTACAAAATAAAATATTATTTTTTATAAATACAATGATAAAGTAAATCATATTGATGTAAAACAGGGAACTTAATACATATACATCCGACCGGGTAATAGATAAGATTTGGTTTCCTGCTGAAGTGCGTACTCAATGAAGACATCTGCCGTGATCAATATAAGATTTTAAGACCCTAATAAACAAAATATATTAATGGCAGATATGGTCAATTACTTTAAAAATTTTACCTTTTTCAGCACTTTCATAACTGTCTGCCACAATGTTAACCGCGCGATAATTATCTGCCATTGTTGTTTTTCCGATAATACTAATAATATATTTTAAAATTTCAAAACGGCAGTCGAGGTCAAATGGATTTAAAATTTGCCAAAAATTGATACCTGTGTTACCTGCGCACTAGCCGCGTCCACCACTTTGGGCTTAGTGACTCCCCATCTCATGTATAGTAGGTATAGGGACCTCTATGTACAAAAACTCAGGTCTGGTCAAATGCATATAGGTAGCTTTTCACTGGCTCTTAGACTATTAATGGTCAATGTGGCTTCCCATGGGGTATTTAAACCTCCATTTTCGATATTTATTCGAGTGTCATCACTTTTTTTATGAAATAATTTTGGTCACGTCTTGATAACATTAGCAGGGCGCGCACCGTGCTCCTAAAATTTTCACACGTTGCTACCAGTATTTTAAATCAAAAATCATCATCGAAGATTCGTTTAACATCTAAAATAGAATTACACAATAAATTTTGCCGTTTAAAAATTGTGATAGGGAAGTACGAAAATTTTAGGAATAGAGCGAACCCTGCATTAGCAAGAAAACTATACTATAAAATTACTTTTCAAAATTTTATGGAGCAAATAAAATGCGAATACAGAAAAATGTGTAAAAAGCTAACGTCGGATAAGGCTAGTCATTAAAGAATCTATACAAGCTTCTAAGCTTCTATTGAAGACTAATTTTTTATACAAGTAAATAACACCTTTATTTAGTTATGTGCTCAATTTATCACACTTTTTGAAAAATTAACTTTAAATTAATTGGGTTAAAAGAGATAAATTTGCTATTTTTACAGGGTTGCCACGTAACAGGGAATTTTCAGATCAAGGAAGTCTTCGTTACTAGTACTTTTTTCAGAAAACCTCTATTAAACGAAAGCAAAATTTCGTGCGTTTAATCTATGACAATTCTATGTTTTTGTATATATGTTCAACAACTGTGTGAGATATTTTTTTTTAAATTCAACCATGGCGCTTTTTTTAGATAATGTTAATTTAAATGTTACAGATTTTGAATATTTAACAGTTTATATTTGCGAACAGAAACAATATTTCTATGCAGTATTATATTATTAAACGTGTACTAGTATTTTTTTATATTCTATAAGAAAAAAAATGGAGTACTGTTGTTTAAATAAAATATTAAAAGCGAAATATGGAAAAAAACGTCATTTTGATTGTACTTTGTGACACCATAACAATGCAAATAACAATTCCCCATGGAAACAAGTAAATTTTAAAAATACAAGTAGGTTTATACTAACAGTTTGTGCCAGAAGTTACTGGGGATCTTGTTTCTTGCCAGAGATATAGCACTTAAAACATACTCGCATTCCATTTTGCATAAAAAATGGCATTCAAAACATTGAACTTTGAAATTTTCTATTGGAAAGAGGAAATTCACGGCTTCAAAATTGCAGATTATTTATTAAATATGATCTACTTCAACATAAAAAATAAGCAAATCAAAAGATACAACTATGAAAACAGCACTCTTTTGTCTGATTTTCAAAATAATATCTCTTAATTAGTATGCACTTATTCTTTTGATCGGCTTAACACTAAAAAGTATATGACTTATAAATAAAATTTTAATAGAAATTCGTGTCTAAAAGTAGCTTTCGCCAGTTCAGTTTTTGTCAGCATACTGCAAAATTTTTCAAGTGATTTTGAAATCAAAATGAAATATATTGCTTTTTTTAATGACTTATTTTTGAAACACCACTAAAACTTAAAAATACCTTTCTCGAAATCCAGCTAGGCTTTTGCAATGTACCTAGTTTTCGTACTCTTTTTTGTTTAATGTACTTTTACCGTTAAACATAGTTAACCCTTTGAAGAGCAAGGAATTGCGTTTGCTTAATTCGGAACTCTCAACAGAAAATTTGAAAAAAGTTATTTTAAAATAAGAAATAGCAATTTCGTGACCCTTCTTTTTTTTCCACTAAAGTTAAAAAAGAAAAATTAATATATTTTTTCTCGTGCATATCTTCACTAATCGTAACTGGGATAAAAAATATTCCATCGTCCCTCAAAGGGTTAAAAATTACTTTAGAAAATTATAGTTGACGATCCTTTTGTACAAACATTCGAAATCCAGCTAGGCTTTTGCCATGTACCTAGTTTTCGTACTCTTTTTTGTTTAATGTACTTTTACCGTTAAACATAGTTAACCCTTTGAAGAGCAAGGAATTGCGTTTGCTTAATTCTGAACTCTCAACAGAAAATTTGAAAAAAGTTATTTCAAAATAAGAAATAGCAATTTCGTGACCCTTCTTTGTTTTCCACTAAAGTTATAAAAGTAAAATTAATATATTTTTTCGCGTGCATATCTTCACTAATCGTAACTGGGATAAAAAATATTCCATCGTCCCTCAAAGGGTTAAAAATTACTTTAGAAAATTATAGTTGACGATCCTTTTGTACAAACATTCATGGTTAAATAATAGCTTATATAACACAAAACATCCATTTAATTAATATTTTTTATAAATTTCAAATAATATGCATATTTTGTCAACTGTGGTTGAAAATAGTTGATGACAAATTTTGTTCCGAATAATGAGCCAAATTGAATTCAAACTAAAAAGAGAGAGAGAGAGAGAGAGAGAGAGAGAAAAAGAGAGAAAGAAAGAAATTTCAAACTGGGCATGAGCCAACTAAGCAACTATGTCGCTTGCCGACGAAGGATATTTATCCGATTATAAGCAACTATCGCCCAAACTTTGCGACTTGTCTTCGTAACACTAGAACCACTGGAAAATTCATTCAAGTTTTATAAAAAAAATATTTCTCACCGGAATTTTAATTTAAAACTGTTTCATTTATTTATATTTTTGGTTAGCTATAATTTAGTTTATTTCATTAAGAGTTTTCTAGCTCGAGTCGTCATCTCTCCATATGATACTCAGAGCTGCCAACTTCTACGCCTATTTCATAGATGCCAACATCTCTTAATTATTCCGGAACCTGATCTAAGATGAACATGTTTTCAAGCGGAAAATTTATTTAACCAAAAATTTCAAAATTAAATTGACAATGTACCTCATGGAACGAACACGCACTTTCTCATATACTTTTTCCGGTTTGAGTATGCTAATTTTGGATCAGACTCCGGAATAAGTAAGATGTGTTGGCATCTATGCTATTTAAATCTTATAAACATGTTTAAAACCACAAAAATATTTTAGTAAAATGTATACCAAGTATATTCAATGTTATGTATTACACTACATATTCTTAATTATTTACTAAAATTTCTGTTTCTAATGTTTTTATTTGACTGCAAATAGGCGTAGTAGTTGGCAGCCCTGGATACTGGACAAAATGGCCCTTCACCGCGGTTCTAGTGTTAAGATCCTCTGGGTGCTGCGCTGTATGACTCCCATATATTTATATGTTTACTTTATTGATATAAGTGATGTCGTATCTTGAAACTGGAATTCAAACCAGAAAATTTTGAGTAGCATTTTTCTTTATTTACAGTTTTTTATCATTTAATGCAAAAATAAATATTAAAATTGATTGATGAAAATTCCGAAAAAATATCAGCTGTTATGCGGCAACACTGGGCAACATACGAACGATTCATCTCTTTTGGTGTCTCCGCAACTCTACCTCGGTACCATCTATTGTACATTTATTTCAATTGTATATTTAAGAAATTCTAATTAATATTATTGTATGCTTTTAAAATTAGCACACCTTATTATATATACTCGTGTATAAGCCGACCCCTAATTTTGTGAAAAAATATACTCCACACCAGTATTTTTCTTTTAGCCATTTTTTCCCTAATTAATATCAGGTATTTATGCATATAGATGAAGACAGCGATTTTCAAACTCTGGTGTTCAGTCTGTCATTCCTCTCCAATTCGGGGTCGGCTTATATGTGAGTATATACAGTGCTAAGATATATCACATGCTACAATTGAAGTTGGACTATTTATTTCTAAAAATAACAGTGTTGCCAGATGGGCTACTTTTTTTTAATTCAGATTTTTGATTTGCATCACTTTCTACAAATGATAAAGTGTGCCTTATTCAATGACATGATAATTAAGGCGAAAACAAAAGGTAATTTACCGTTTCAAAAATGTGGTACCAAACAAGAAATCTGAATTTTAAAAAAGTAGCCCACTGGCAACATGAATAATAATTCATTTACTGATCTTCTATCACTCCCATTTGCAATGCTAATTTCACTTCATACTTTGACACATTATTACTGTAACCAATTTTTTTAAATGATATACAAAACAAACTAAATGCAAAAGACAAATCGTTTCAAGTTTAATGTCTATCTAAATATGGCATGCTTCATTAATTAATTTTATGTTGTTGTTAGATAAATTCGTCATTAATGTTACAGTGACGAAGGGAAAACTGTTTTATAAGAAAACAAAGTTTAAGTAAAGAAACATTAATAGGTTTTAATATTTTTTACAGATTCTATATTTAAAAAATTTTGAGAAGATTAGTTTATTTATTAGAAACTTTTGTCTTTTCTTTTTAATCAATAAAAAAGCTTTTCCCTTTTCTTTTTTAAGAGATGTAAAAACGCATTTCGTTTTCTTTTTTTCTTTTTTTTTTTTTCATTGCGCAATTTTAAAAAGAAAGACAAAACACTGTGACAAAAGTAATAAGAAACAAAATACAAAATATCCCAGGCAGATTTTTTTTGCAATAATAAAAAATGAATAAATTAATGGACAAAAGTTATAAAAAATTTTTTTAGAACACATATCAGGAAGTGTGTCTGTGTTTATTTTACTGAAAAAACTTTTTTCACTTTAATAACTTAAAATAAAATATACAAGAAATGTGTAACATGCTGTATCTAAATTTTATCTCATTTCAAAAAATAAATCATACTCTATTTGTGTCTCAATGAATTTATTTCTGCGTTACATTCTTTATTTTAAAATGCATATTTTCTAGTTCCACTTATAAAAGTTTTCTTTTGTAAATCCTACTTTACAATTCAATTTAAAATACATTTATATGGAACAAGTCCAAGGAGGTCGTAAATATTGATTAGTCAACACCATTCGTTTTCAGTATTTTCTGAATAAATATTTATGATTTGAAATTTCATATATTTGTCTACCTAAAGTTATGTATCATTTGATTTTTTACTATATTTTTAGAACTCCCTCGTCGACAGCGGGTAGAAATTCCATTTTTTATTGCTTGAAACGAAGTACGAATTTTGGCTGTAAGTACACTACGTTTATATAAAGAAACTATTGGTTACTCATAAAATCATGTTATAATTACAAAACATATCTAATGAAGTACTTGATGTACATGATTTTTTTATTAGCTTTCTGCGGCAGATTAACGTTGTTCATAAGCACGCACATTATTTCAATGCATGCGTTTTTAATTGCTATAGAAGTTTTAAAACTTTAACTTATTTTCGGGACTTTAGGCTCATGCTCGGGAAAAGGAGAAAAAAAATACACACCATTTTAAAATTATGCTGTAAGAATGACATAATAAACTGCTACAGTCATAGAAAAAATATAAGGGAAAGTTCTAAACGTAGGAGAAAATTATGCTAATATTTGTATGATACAAATGCTTAAAATGGAACATTTCCAAACAAACTTTAAGTTGAAAATTTGGAAAATCATTAAAAGGGAAATTTTTAAAAAGTTTTTATATGTTGCTACTGGGAAAAAACTATAAGGGCACACATTTTTTATTTTTTCATTTTAAATCGTAAAAAAATTGCATCTTCCGTAATATGCTGGGATTGTTAAAAACAGCCTAAAACTACTGCCAATAAAATTATTCATTTTCTGTTCTGTTTCATTATGCCAAACAGCCCTCAACAATCCGAATTTGAAAATAGGAACAATTATTACTTATGGAATCTGTGGAATGTGTTGACGTGAATTTGCAAGAAATATAATCAGCAGAGCTGCCAACTTCTAAGCCTATTTAAATCAGATAAACATGTTTGGAACCACAAAATAGTTTTAGTAAAATGTATACCAAATACATTCAATGCTATGTACTACACTCTATATTGATAATTGTCTACTAAAATTGCTGTTTGTGATATGTTTATTCGTCTTTAAATAGGCGTAGTAGTTGGCAGCCATGAATCAGATTTAAAACTGTAATTTATACTTTTCTTAAGAATCCAAACGATTATAAGGAAACAAAATATACAGCAAGGTTCGCACACTGCTTATATTTTTTAAGGACTCTGGCACAAATATTAATAATAAGAAATTTTCTATTTAATTTTAAAGCAACCGAATTCTTAAACACGGCCTTTAATCTCAATTTTTTCTATTGTTTTCTGTAGAGAAATATTTTGAAAATACTGTTAACATTTAGTGGTAAAAATGCTCGAACCCTGTACAGATCGAACTGTTTTTTCGGTTTATGCGCCAGAAACAGGGAATTGCGCGTCGAGCATGCTAAAAAATAGAGTTCTACTCAAATTAAAACAGAAATAAAACTACCATGCACTAGCCGAACAGGACGTAACGTTCTGAAAAAGAATACCAATGTTAGTTGTGCTAAACTATGGTAACGTTTACCAATTCAAGGCCATCAAATGGTCCGCGAACTCAACACCAATATTTTTAACAGAAAATTTCACAGAACGTTTCACAGCATTTGTGCTAAAACTAAACTCCGTTGGCGGTTTCTGCGCATTTTGCAAGAAAAATATAAAACGAAAATTTTTCTAAGAAAATATTGATGTTCAATTGGCGGACCATTTGGGAGCCTTGCCACTCATACAAGACTGCCACATTCCACTACTTTTAATGCGAAAAATTCTATTAAAACCCGCATTTTTCTAATATAATGTTTGGAATATATTTTCCTTGCAAATATTGACAAAGATTGTGTTAATAATTTCTGTTTGAAAGACAGGAGATAAACAGGATAAATAAATAGTTGAACGCGACAACCCTGCTTACAAAATTATATGATTGCGTAGACAGGATTTACAGACTATGATAAACACCAATTGTATCCATTGGAAGTCGCAAGAATTCAGAATCATATGTGGATATGTTAGTTCAAACATATTGCTGCCTATCGTAGATCGGGATTATTTGTTTCGACAAAACAAAGCAGTTTTAAATGTGTCTCATGTAATGGTTCGAAGCTAGTTTTCCCAAAATGTATACAAAATTCGAAGCAAATCAGATAATTAATTTCTGCATTAAACCCATTTATTTTATATTAGAGATATTGACCTCCGTTCTGTCCTTTTTACTTAACCATTACACCCCCAAATCAAAACGACACCAACAAAAACAAAAGGACACCAACAGTAATCAGAGAAGATTCTTATCCGAACGAACTTATATATAAAAAAATGAAGAAAATCTATTGATTCTGCATGGAATAGCCATGTACTTAAATTAAGTGGGGTAGCCGCTAGATCTTCCCTTTATAACCAATGAATCCCCAAAACAAATCAGGGAAGAGCCTTACGAGAATGAATCTATATCCAAAATTTGATGCTTATCAGTAAATTTTGCGTAAGAGCCCATTTATCAATAGAAGTGAAAAAACTTCTTTAAAACACCATAAAATAATTATTTTTTTACGGTGTTTTAAGGAAGGTTTTTCACTTCAATTGATCAACACTAGTTTCAACTTTTTATCTCCATTTATCTATATTAAGGCGGTTTACCCCCTATCCCTACCCCCTTTATACTTAACCAATGAACACTGCAATCCAATCACGGAGTGCCTTATCACAGGGGTCGCAGAGTCCCTAAAATTTTCGCACTTTCCTACCAAAATTATAAAACAATATTATCTATTGTAGAATTTCATTGTAAAAGTTAAAGGAATCGGAGACTAAGATTTTTGATTTAAAATACTGGTAGAAAAGTGTGCAAATTTTAGGGACGCTGCGACCCCTGTTATCAGAATGATCCTTTATCTAAAAGTTGAATGCAATCTGATAATTCAACATGAAAAACCGTTTATCTATATTAAGAGGGGTATTAGCCCCTTATTATTACACAATGATCTCCCAAAACTGATCAGGTAAGCACCTTTTCACAATGTGTCCAAACACACACACTATGTTCACACTATGTCCAAAATTTGAAGCAAATCGGATATTTTTATCATGAATTATCGCTTTACATACACAGAAACGTTCGTACATGAATACAGAAGGGGAGGGCATATACGATCTCAGGCTTTGATAGCCTGACAGCTAAAAATAAATCTATATGTTATTTCTGCTCTGATTTTAACCGTGGAATATTGGTAGTGATTTTCTTAAAAAATAAGAATTAATACTATAACCGAAAACCATTATTCAACATCAAAGCCTAACCGTCTTATTTTTTCCGTATGACGTCACATTAAATTAATTTTGTATTTACTCTATTTATGTATATTCGTATTATTAAGACTGACTTGAAGAGTTTTAGGTGTAGTGAAAAAAATCTGGCCTTATTGTGCTTTATTTTGTTTTTGAAAATGAAAAATGACTGAAATTTTACTTATGTGTTTATGTAAATAAAAAATACTGAATAATACAGAAGTTAAAGAAATGTTTACTGTTGGTTGCTACTGCTTTCTGTAAGGAAAATTCACGTTACGTAATCTGAAAATTTTACAATTTAATAAAAGAAATTTTCATTTCAGAAATATTGGTATTCAAAAATAAGTAACCGTATGAACTTTAATGTCTTACAAGTAACACTACTACTACTAATATATATATATATATATATATATATATATATATATATATATATATTAATTCATAAAAATATTTTGGATACATTTTATTCAAATAGAGAGGACGATATGAATAAATTTCAATCTTTTAAATTACGATTCTCACAATTTTCTTTTTCGATACCCTTTGAAAAATGTACTCTTGATCATCCTTTACACGAATCATTAGTATTTATTCAAGCTTAAATTTCTTAAAATTCTATTTCTGAATTCATTCTAGATCTACATTAATATTTTCATGCCATATTGATTATTTATTTTACTGAATATAAAATATTTTGATTTTATGCTTTGTTAGACATTCCGTTTACGCTACTGAAAAGAAAAAATACATTAAGCACAATATTTTGAATAGCAGTAATTTTGTGCATTCATACAAATATATTATTCATGTTACTTATTATCTACATCCTTTCAGAATCTTATTTCTGAACACTCGAATAGCGTAAATAGCCAAATGCGAAATGGGTTATGTAATTTCAGCTTACTGACTGGGATTTCGAAGAATACAATATATTTTCAATGAATGTTCTGTTATTTCCTTGTTATATCTAAATATGGCCTTTTTTGTATATGTGAGATTATTTTTTTAAAGTTTTTTAATAACTTTGCAGAGCTGCCAACTTCTACGCCTATTTAAATCAGATAAACATGTTTGGAACCACAAAATAGTTTTAGTAAAATGTATACCAAATACATTCAATGCTATGTATTACACTCTATATTGATAATTGTCTACTAAAATTTCTGTTTCTGATATGTTTATTCGTCTTTAAATAGGCTTAGTAGTTGGCAGCCATGACTTTGTCAGATCAGATATGGTAAATTGTTTTTTTATGTGCAGTATCTGAAGCCTGTGAGTATATATATATATATATATATATATATATATACATCACTTGCTGATAAATGATTTTATTCGATATAACATATTTAGCTTTTACTAGACTGAAATGAAAGTTTATTTTTTTTCTCACTATGTAAATCGGAGGTTTTCCAGGGGTTGAACGTTTGTTAACGCTGTATAAAAATGGTTACTCTCCTCTTAAATTTCTGATAATAAAAAATTAGAAGAATATTACAAAGAGTTAATAGTATTTAAGGTTGCGCCGTTCGAAAGTTTTCAGTAATTATATTAACCCTTTGAAGGGTAAAGTATTTATTTTTTTAAAGCTCAAATGCGTGAGTGACACTAGAATTTAAAAACAAATTTATTTCAAAACAGATAAAAATTTTCTTCACGCTCATGATAAAATAAAAAAATATTGACTTCAAAATTCTGGCGTCAATGTGGCACTTCGCAATTAAAATTAAGTGGGATATTTTTTTATCCCACCGGGTATAAAAAAGGGATTAAAATAATCATTTGTTTTAAGTTTTTTATATAACAAGTCTATACAGTGAAACCTTCAAATAAAGGACCCTCCGAATAAGGGAAACCTCTATTTAAAGGACAAAACTTCCACTCCCATGGCTGTCTCTTATTTATAATTTTCATTGAAATAAAAACTCCGAATAAGGGACACCTCCATTTAAGGGAAAAATTTTTGGGTCCTATATGTGTCTCTTATTCGGAAGTTTCGCTGTATTTAATTACAAAAATCCCTTAACATTTGTGTTTTAACATGCACGAGTTTTGAAAAAAATATGCAGAACATTCCAACATTCGCACACTTTATAGAAAGAAAAATCTTTTACATATGTGTTACCAACATTTGCAAGAAAAGTAAAAAACAAGATGTATCTTTTTAAAATAGTGGCGCAAACTTAACATAAAAATAGCAGTTTTGTGTCCGCGGTTTTGACATTCGCGGAGCCTGACCCTCACGAATGTTAACCCTGTCAAATGCGGTGGGACAAAATATATCCCACTTAATTTTAATTGCAAAGTGCCCCATTGATACCAGAATTTTGAAATGAAAATATTCATGTTATCAAATACTAGAAGAAAACTTTAATCTATTTGGAAATGAAATTGTTTTAAAATTCTGGTGTCAATCATACTTTTAAGCATTTTAAGAATAGAAGTGCTTTGCCCCTCAAAGGATTAAGAGATAACCTTACTTCAGAAAATATCTATTTGATCAATTAAGTTTTTATTTCCACACAAAAAGTTTCAATTTCTGATTACTTAATAAGATAAACTGCATTATAATTTATTTATACAGGGTGATTCATAAAAAAAGGCAGAACTTTAAGGGTTTATAGTACACTTAAAGACAAATAATATTAAATAGGAGACTAAGGGTCCCAGACGTATTCCCAAGGAGATAGGGGGCATTAAAGTTTAGGGTCCGAAATTTCAAATGATTATAAAAAATGGAAAAATTGGTCGATTCGTTTGCGGTTTTTGCAAAAAATTTTCTTTATGCCAGTATTTTCTTCAAATAAAATTTTAAAGTTCAATTTCAAAAAATGCCGATAGGGGGCGCTTTAGACTTTGGAGTAACAAACAACTATTTTTTAACGTTAATTTTTGTATTTCTTTAAATGATTTCGAAAGCTTGGACTTAAACTTAAATTTTGATCTAAAAATCTGAGTCCTAACGAGTAGTTAAGTAGCGTAAACTGAAATTTGAAATTTGAAACCCTTCTCCCCCCAGAACAAAAATCAATTATTCCCGATCTTTGTGTCGTAGATTAGGCTCTAACTACTGCCGCGTTTTGCTAAAATTATTCTTTATGTCAGTATTTTCTTGAAAATAAATTTTAAAGAAAATTTTCAAAAAATTCCGATAGAGTGCGCTTTAGACTTTGGAGTAACGAACAACTATTTTATACCGTTATTTTTTGCGTCTCATTAAATGCTTTCTAAAGCTTAGACTTAAATTTTCAGCGCAAAATCTGAATCGTTAGACGTGGTTAAGTTTCTGGGGAGAGGGGTTTGAAATTTCTACTCCTGAGCACAGTTCAGTTTACCATGTCCACACATTGTGTGCTGTGATACGAGGTAAAAAGACACAAATTAGGATTATGTTACCAAAGCATATTTATTAACATGTAATTACAATAAATGTTCAAAATTGTGACCACCAGAGATTATGCACGCAGAACAACGGCGAAGAATGGAACGGCGAACATTCGCGAAAACATCAGGCTTTTCGAGCACTTCCCCTACAGCGGCGGAAAGTCTGGCGACCAGTTCCTCGGGGGATTCAATGGGTGTCTCATACATAAGAGCCTTCAATTGTCCCCAAAAAAAGAAATCGATGGGTGAAAGAACTGGCGAGCGAGCAGGCCAAGCAACAGGACCACCTCGACCAATCCATCTGTTCGGAAATGTGATGTCCAGATAGTTGCGGACGTCTCGTACGTAATGGGCTGGCGCTCCATCGTACTGGAACCACATGACCCGCCGGATGCGTGGAGGAACAACGTTTAACAGGTCTGGCAGCACATGTTGCAGAAATGTGAGGTATGTTTTACCGTTGAGGCGTTCAGGAAGAAGGTACGGTCCGATTAGGTGGTCTCCGAGGATTCCTGCCCAAACATTGATGGAAAAGCGTCTCTGATGAGCATGTGGATACGTAGCATGTGGATTGACATCCGCCCATACATGTGCATTGTGTGTGTTAAATGTACCTTCACGTGTGAAGGTACATTCATCGGTGAAAAGCACAGTTCGTCCAAAATGTGGATTTAGCACACTCTGCTGCAGAAACCAGCGGGCGAATTCAATACGATTTGGATAATCCCCTGGAGACAGTTTCTGGACTCGTTGCACATGAAACGGGAGCAAATGTTCATCCTTCAGTACCCTCCAAGTCATGGACTGTGAGCACCTGCCTAGCCACTGTTCGTGTACTTGTACTTGGCTGCGCCGCTACTACATCCAGAATGGCTTCTGCAACAACTACTGATTCGTCCTTTTTTGCACGACCTGCATTCGACCGGGAAGCGAGAAATGATCCCGTCTCACACAACTGTCTGTGCAAGCGCTCGAAAGTTTTGCGGTTAGGCAACCGCCTGTTGGGAAATCGCTCTCCGTACATTCGTTGTGCCTCTGCACCATTTCCATCTGCCGCTTCGTAAATTAAATGCATCTCAGCCTTTTCCTTATTGGTGATGGGCACCATCTTCCGATTCATTACTACAGCGACTTACACTTGACTCACCGTTCAGTGGTTTTTATGCCTGAATCGTGTCGAAATTTTGCATACGTGTACTTCTTCTTCCCCATTTGACATTTGCATACTTTCTGTCTCCTTCTTCACCCGGTGACTAGCGTCAGGAATGGAGCTTTAACGTTTGCATGAGCGACGTTTCCAACTGTGCCAGTGCCTTTATGAGTGAATTCCGACTATGCAGTCCTTGACGAAAATTGTATTTTTGCCTCGTATCACAGCACAGAATCGTTGGGCATGGTTAAGTAGTACAAACTGAACTATGTTCAGAAGTTGAAATTTGAACCCCCTCCCCTCGCTACTGAACCACGCTCAGCGATTCAGATTTTGAGCTGAAAATTTAAGTTTAAGTCTAAGCTTTAGAAAGCATTTAATGAGACACAAAAAATAACGGTATAAAATAGTTGTTCGTTACTCCAAAGTCTAAAGCGCCCTCTATCGGAATTTTTTGAAACTTTTCTTTAAAATTTATTTTCAAGAAAATACTGACATAAAGAATAATTTTAGCAAAACGCGGCAGTAGTTAGAGCCTAATCTACGACACAAAGATCGGGAATAACTGATTTTTGTTCTGGGGGGAGAAGGGTTTCAAATTTCAAATTTCAGTTTACGCTACTTAACTACTCGTTAGGACTCAGATTTTTAGATCAAAATTTAAGTTTAAGTCTAAGCTTTCGAAATCATTTAAAGAAATACAAAAAATAACGTTAAAAAATAGTTGTTTGTTACTCCAAAGTCTAAAGCGCCCCCTATCGGCATTTTTTGAAATTGAACTTTAAAATTTTATTTCAAGAAAATATTGGCATAAAGAAAATTTTTTGCAAAAACCGCAAACGAATCGACCAATTTTTCCATTTTTTATAATCATTTGAAATTTCGGACCCTAAACTTTAATGCCCCCTATCTCCTTGGGAATACGTCTGGGACCCTTAGTCTCCTATTTAATATTATTTGTCTTTAAGTGTACTATAACCTCTTAAAGTTCTGCCCATCTTTTATGAATCACCCTGTATAATTTATCTTATTTACCTATTCTTGACCAATTTTTCGTACAAATATGATTTATTTTACATATGTTTCGAGTTCTAGTTGGTAAAATGCTTCGCATTTAATTTTATTCTTCGAATGCTATAATGACAACGGATATTTATTTTCATTGCATGCTATAAAATATATATTTCTCTTAAAATCCCATCTAAGCATCAAGAAAAAGAATTCACTACATAAAAAGTGAACATTCACTCTTACCAGGTATGAAAAATAAACTCACTCTTTTTGCAATAGTGAATAGTTACGTCTTCAAAAGAGTGGTTATTCACCCTTATATGAATACTCAGTCATTCCAAGAGTTAAAAATTGCACTTTTGCTCAGACTGAATAGTCAATCTCATAGCTGCCAACTTTTACGCATTTTTGTTACCACTAAGCTTGTTGAGAGATTTTCCGTTTGTTTAATCAGAAGATTTCGACGATTAAATAACACAAGATACGCTGTAAAATTTTTGTGGTAACTAAAATTGTTCAGAGATTTTCCATTTGTTCAGGCGGAAGATTTCGATGATTAAATAACACAAGATAAACTGTAAAATTTTTGTGATAGGAAAAATGCGTAAAAGTTGGCAGCTATGGTCAATCTGAATATTTTGATCATATTTTGACGCTGCGTTAGTATGAGTTATTCCATCACTCCTTCCAAATGAATAGCCACTCTGTTTTATTCAAAATGTAATTATGTAACCAGAATCGTAAAAATTGTTAAGCTACTTTAAAGTTAATTATGAAAAATACGTGATACAAAGGAAAATGATTTTTTAAGAATTTCAGAATACGTGCAGAAAATAATAATCCTGTTTTTTCTTGCTTTGTTTAAAAGAATTTTTTTTGTTATTACATTTACATTTATGAACTAGGATATTTTCTTGTCACTTACCGTCTTTTAATCTCTTATACACTTACTTAAGTACTGTAAATTAGCAGATCTTTTTTTCACTCTTTTGTTCTTTAAATAATCCTACTTAAAAAATGCAAGAGATTTTTCTTTTAAAATAAGCGTAAAAAAATTAAAGCGTTCCGCTAATTTCTCGCAAATAAAATTAGAAACCGAAACACAAAGTATTTTATAAATGCTCTGTCTTACTTATTTAATATCGTTCAGAATTTTGCTTTTTAAAATTTTCTCGAAAATTTTAATTGTTAATCTTGTATATAGATGCGCTTCTTTTCGTATACAATTTATATAAGTATTCCTTAAAATGACAAGAATTTTAAAATTACATAAAAAGTAGTTTATATTCGAGAAATAAAAGCAAAAAATCTCTTAGTAATACAATACAATTGTAAAATGCATGAGACCTTTCGAAAGAAACGTGTCTTTCTTCTTCAGGTGCAAAGAGGATGCTCTACCACTTGGAAGGCAAATTCACATGTCTGTTTCATTTTTTCGGCCTTCATGGCTTATGTTGCTTGGCTGATAGTTTTAATTTCCTATTGGCCGTTTTATTTAACATGACCACTTCTCTTCTATTTACTTTCACTCTTTATCCAGCTTTCAAAGTGTTAGCACGTCTTCTTTGCATCAGACCATTAAAAAGAATATTTTTCAAAAGATCGCCCCCATTTCCTACTCTTATGTTGTTATTAAAAGGCTTTTGCGTTTATAATCCAGTCATTATAGTAAGTTCACCTCGGAATTCGAGATACCCAGCTGTAAGTCTGTACATACTTGTATATTGACACCCTAAAAGTTGTCTCAAAACCTACATATGGTAGGGTGTACGCAACTATTAAATTCCAAGGTCAAAGGTCACAAAAATCATTTTTTTGTGCTTTTTTTTGTAAATACCTCATTTCATGAAGGTTTTTTGCTATTTGTATTTATTATCAATATTGTAGAATACAAAATTCTCTACAAATTTTGTTTGAAAACATTTTTCATACGTCGAACCGTTTTCGAGATGGAGGGCGGAGAGCGCGCGGTCACAGCATCACTTCAGGTCAAACGGTGCCTCCGGTCGAAAACGCGCCATATATCATTTTTTTCCTAACCTATCCACTTTTTATTCAGTATTAATTTAATTAACAACACTTACCTGTCCATGTAATTGCAGAATTGTTAATGAAAATATAGGAATTATATTTGAATTTTAACCTAATTAATATAATATTAATAACTTCTTACATGATGAAAAAAAAACAAATAAATAATGAATTAATCGTTTTATTAAAAAATACTATTCAATACATTTATTTTTATTAAAAGTAAAAAAATGGAATAAAGGATACAAAAACTATAATTTAGGTTTTTAATAATTTTCTTCCACTTCATCGTCGTCTTTCGGCTGCTGGTAAATTTCAAACTGGTCTTCATTATCGTCTTCAACGACATTTGTCTCAAGTTGTTCCATGATTTCGGGGTCAAAGGTTTCATCTTCGTTAATGTCGTTCTGATAAGGTTCTGCATTGAGACAAGCTTGCTCATTACATTGGCCACAAGCTAAAGAGCATTGCAAGCCCACTTTCCTGCATCCGCATCGTGAACCACAACCACTGTTGCAGTTGCAGAAAATTGTATTTAGCAAATCTTCTGGAGCAGGTGGTAAAATTGTCATGATAGGCTCCAGAAAATCGTTTTGCATTGCCCAACCCCATACCTGGTGTTCCAAATCATGCCCTAACCAAGTTTGAACTTGATAATATACACGTTTGAAATGTTGATGAGAAGCTGCACAGGTTTATTAAGTTTTGTAGACTTGACGTAATCCATGTAACGAAGATGATCGAGACTTTTCACAGATTTCGGAGCATTATAGACTGCCAATAAGATTTGAGTTCCACTCTCTAATAATCTCTGGGCCGAACTATTTTCTTCCTCAAATGCTGCAGCTAGTTCATCCAAATTCGTCAGTTTCTCAAAAACTTTTAAAAATGATTTTTTTCCCTTTTTAAAAAGCGCAGAAGTTGTGCCACAGCCACTTAATGCATGCAGAAATAAAATATGTGTTTTGGAATGAGGATAATTATCAAAACTTTTATTCGAGTAGATCTACGTTTTTACATTTCCTTTCCCAACTTTTTTAAAGAAAATTTCTTGTTCGTAAGACAGTGTACGCCCAATTAAAATGACAAGTAAATCAATATCTTGTCCTATTATAACTGCAGTATTTTCAGACTTTGATTCTTCAATTGCAGTTTCAACAATAAGAACATCTTCATCATCTCTGGCTTGTTTAGTAGTAATATTTGCAGCTTGTAATTTTTTCAGTTAAGGTATTAATGAGCACATCTTTGTTATTTAGATTTGATAAGAATTTTTCTTGAGTAACTGGTACAACCATTGTTTCATCTAAACAGATTTTATACGTTTTTGAAAGTGCAGCAGTTCTTCTCTGCTGCTCCATAGCTTTTACGTTCTTACTGTAGTCTGAATATCCGTCAAATACTACAATTATTTTGGAATTGTAATGCCTTTTTAAATAATTAAAGTATTTATCAAAAAAAAAAAGATAAAGTATCTTTTCGGCTCCATACAACATGATGAAGAAGAAATTCGCCATCAATAATGAACGTCACATTATTTTCATTGAGAAAAAAATCAATTGGGCTTATGTTGTCATACAATGACGATTTTTTTGTTTTTCTCATGCCATCATTATCAAATAGAGCTGTTGGATACGGATTCAATTCATATTGAAGATATTCCTCAAGATTACTTTCAAATTGTTTGCTGACAGTAATTCTTTGGAAGAGTAATAATGGAGCCACTGCAACTTTCCAATCATTTATTTTTAAACATTTGTTAACACAGGAAAGTCGCATTACTTTTTCGGAACGTTTCAACTTTATTTCATTAAATGATAAGCCGGTGATCTTCTTCATAGACTCTAATCCAATTTCGTAAGCTCTGTGGCAGTTAATTTGCTCATTTCCAACAATTCCAGAAGCTATCGATATTAACTGCGTAGTATTTGGAAAACGATCATGGAGTTTAAACCAGTCAAATAGTATATTTACGTCAGCACTGTCTTTTTTCACTCTTGAGTCTCTGGAATCTACGTGTTGCTCGGTCGACTCCAAGGAAATATTACAGAACTTCTCCATTTCCTCACAAATAGTATTTGTGGCGTACATAGCATATACCCACTTGCACAAAACACTTTCTTTCGTACTTCGACCACGAGATACTCCTCCTTCGGTTTTCATGGATTTCATGAGACTTTGTTCGATGACCATATCTGTCCATGTACCTGAATTATATTTTTCTGTTCGTCTCACCGTGAAGAATCCATTTCTGAAATTTTCATAAGTTTGCTCATCCATAGTTTCTTCAGGCTTGAGCATATCCTGCAGATACAGGTGGGCTGATTTTGCATATAAGAAGTGACCGCTGGCGTGAAAATATGGCAGCATTCTGCGCACTGCATCAAGATGTTCTTGGAAAAGCCCAAGTCTTTCAGCGCGAACAAAATCAAGTGATATTGTAACCATTTCTAAATATTGCACCCATAATTGGGCTGTTGGACCTCGAGCTTTTAAATAATGCAGTTTGTCCAGAAATGTTGAAAGAAAATTGTTTGAGTTATCCATATATCCTTCTAGGTTTGAGTAGGATACATCTCGAGAAGTGATTTGCTGTATTAACTCATCCAACGTACCATCTTCAATCTTCATGTCTTCAAAAATGATCTTTGATATTGCAAGTCGTACCAATATATAGCCTCTGATGCTTCTTGAGTAAGCGTGACCTCTCAGCATCTTGTCAACAGAATTCGGTGCGTATATTTTATTACCAAGAGCTTCCTTAAGGCCACTTCCGTCCATTATGTATCCCATGCTTCCAAGAAAAGATATGAGCATATGGAATCCTCCTAATTTCACAACGACTTTACATAAGTTTGAGCTAGAATCTGACGCAGCTGCCATTTCACGTGCTTTAGAGTAGAGGGGTTGATCAAAAGTAATTACACACGTATTTTGTCCGTGTGACTTGGCAATATCGAGAGCGTATAGTAAAGTTCTGTAAATTGTGTCTACATTACTGACAGGATGATCGATAAAAGGAAGAAACATAACCTGAGATGTTGAAAAATTCATTTCATTTTTAGTGAGCTGCTCAAGATAACCGTTCCACCCTGGCAACAATGCAATATCTCTCCATTTTTCGTATAACTACAAAAAATCAGTTCCGTTGATTGTTTTTTCTGTTAGTGCTCGACCGTCATGCAGATTTTCAACTTGAACTTTACTGTATCTAGGTACGACTGGTTTATCGTAAACTTGTAAAGATACATGTGATATGGCTGCGAACTCTTTCGCTTTTGGTTTGGTTGTACATTTTTGTATCCGTTCATCGTAGAGAACAGCATTTTTTGGAGTTACCATTTTAATAATCCCCATAACATGAAGAGTATTGTTACCATCAAGAGTCTGGATATTTATATCGGCATTGTCTCCAACATATTGTACAAGTGCACCTGACTCAGATGATAAAATACGAGGCTGTGGGTGATAAGCTGCTGAAACTTCATACTGTACTGTATTACTATAAGAAGCTGCAAATCCCAAACTAGATAAAATATCCAATAGTCTTTTAGATCCATATCTTCTGTGAACAAATACAGAAAGGTTCAAAAGTAACTGTGATGAAAAAAAACGTTCCCGTATGGCAGCCATGATTGCATGGCTTATTGAAGTACATTTTGTTTTTAAATGATCAATTTGTCCTTTCCTGTTTTTGACGATGACTTCTTCTAAGAAATGTAATAAAGTTTTTGGAATTTCTTGATCAACATTATCCAACATTTCATTAGGAGGTGGAAAAGATTTAGTTTCAACTATTGATGTTCGGATATCTTCTCTAATAATTACTGCTGCAGCTTCTACAATTCTTAACCTTTCTGCTTCAGGATCTATTTTTTTACTTTCGTACCAAGCTTTTGATAGAATATCAGCTTGTGCATCACGGAAAGAAATGATTGTAAAAGATCCAACTTTCTTCGTTATTACGATATCGGTTAAATACTTCTGTTGTAGTCTTGTAATGATAGTTTTATCATCTGGCACATACCCTGTCAAGACATCTTTAAGCTCTTTTAGTGTGAATTGAGAATCATTATTATTTTCGATGTAACTGAAAATCTCTAACATAGCTTCTGTAACTTGATTATCTTGACGAGGTTTCTCAAGAGGCGATGATGATGATGATTTATTTGAAAAGTTTGTAAAGCAAGCAGCATGGTACTTCGCTTCAGCAGCGACCAAATCATACTGTAAAACTATACGACTTTTCACCAATTCTCCGAAATCATCCGCACGTTCTTCTGCTTTTTTGATAACATTATCTTTGAACTCATGTGTACTCACATTTTTTATCTTCCGCCTGTATTTTTCACTTTTCTTTTTCCCTGCAGCCTCATCAGGAATTTCGCCACAAAATAAACATTGATTCCTAAAATCAAACACTGCACCTCGTTTTTTACGTAGTACTAATGAAGAAGTTATAGTTTCTCCTTCTTCTTGTTTCCGTTTTGCTGCTTGGATACAGTTTTTACTAATGTAAACACTTCGGCACTTTTCATGCACTTTAACAGAGGTTACTGATTTTAAATAATCAATTTTTCCGTCGTTTCGTTCGACACTTGCAGTTCGTAGAGTTTTCATACCGCGCACTACTTCAATAAGCGATTCACCTCCCGAATCTGACTTATTACATAGAAAACACAAATCAGCCATATTTCTTGAAATTGTACGTCCGTAAATACCAGAAACAGTTAAAAGAAGAAGGTCGTAACTATACTATACAATGCATAAAGAAAAAGATAAAATGTAATATTATAGTTAATAAAAATTGATAAATATTTATAATCATTGATTTATCGATAGTTCATCAACTACATATGGCGCGTTTTCGACCGGAGACACCGTTTGACCTGAAGTGATGCTGTGACCGCGCGCTCTCCGCCCTTTACCTCGAAAACGGTTCGACGTATGAAAAATGTTTTCAAACAAAATTTGTAGAGAGTTTTGTATTCTACAATATTGATAATAAATACAAATAGCAAAAAACCTATAGAAAATAAGATATTTACAAAAAAGCCCAAAAAACCGATTTTTGTGACCTTTGACCTTGGAAGTTAATAGTTGCGTACACCCTATCATATGTAGTTTTTGAGACAACTTTTAGGGTGTCAATATACAAGTATTTACAGACTCACAGCTGGGTATC
Organism: Maratus speculifer; assembly: GCA_964019185.1. NCBI lineage: Eukaryota > Metazoa > Arthropoda > Arachnida > Araneae > Salticidae > Maratus > Maratus speculifer. The sequence goes on from OZ025293.1 coordinate 85,727,518, forward strand.
TCGAATTCCGAGATTCTTACCTAATTTAAGCTTAAATGACTGGACTATTATTTCTATATCATGTCAGCAGTGTCATCACAAGTGAAGTGTTTCAATGTGTATATGTATAAAAATATAAATATAAATACTTAAAATGAAAAAAATAATAATAAAGGAAAAATTATATAATATATATATGTACATATATATATATATGTGTGTGTGTGTACAGGGTGTCCCTAAACTCATGGTATATACGCTAGGGGGTGATAAAACACATCAAGAGGAGTAATAGTAAATGGGAAACCAAGGGTCCCAAACGTTTTCCAAAGGAGATAGCCGCCATTAAAGTTTGGGGTCCAAAATTTCAAATACACACAAAAAAACGAAAAAACTAAGACTTTGAAGTAATGAAAAACTATTTTTTGCATCTCATTAAATGGTTTCGTAAGCTCAGACTTAAATTTTGAGCTCAAAATCTGAATAGTTGGGAGTGGTTAAGTAGCACAAACTTAACTGTGTTCAGAGGGTTTAAATTTCAAATGATTATATAAAAAAGGAAAAAACGGTCGATTGATTTGCGGTTTTCACTAAAACTATTCTTTATGTCGGTATTTTATTGAAAATGAATTATAAAGATAAATTTTAAAAAAATGCCGATAGAGGGCGCTTTAGACTTTGGAGCAACGAACAACTATTTTTACATTATTTTTTGCATCTAATTAAATTTTTTCATAAACTTAGACTTAAACTTAAATTTTGAGCTCAAAATCTGAATAGTTGGGAGTCGTTATGTATCACAAACTGAACTGTGCTCAGAGGGTTTAAATTTCAATCGGTTATAAAATACGGAAAAATTATTCGATTCGTGTGCGGATTTTGCTAAAACTACTCTTTAAATCAGTGTTTTATTGAAAATAAATTTTAAAGATAAATTTCACAATGTGCCGATAGAGGACGCCTTAGACATTGGAGTAGCGTACAACTATTTTTAACCGTTACTTTTTTTTAAATCTCATTAAATGCTTTCAAATGATTAGATTTAAATTTTGAGATCAAATTCTGAATTGTTGTGAGTGCTTAAGTAGCGCAAAAGTGAACTGTGTTCGAGGGGGGGGGGTAAATTTCAACTCCTGAACACACTTCAGTTGGCGCTTCTTAACCCCTCCCAACGATTCGGAATTTGAGCTCAAAATTTAAAATTAAATCTAAGATTCCGAAAACATTTAATAAGTTTTGGAAAGCATTTAATTAGATGTAAAAAATAACGGTTAAAATTAGTTGTTGGTTACTCTCAAGTTTAAGGTGCCCTCTAACGGAATTTTTTGAAATTTATCTTTAAAATTTATTTTCAAGAAGATACTGACTTAAAGAATAGTTTTATGTTAAACCGCAAACGAATCGACCAATTTTTCTGTTTTTTATAATTATTTGAAATTTCAATCACCTGAACACAGTCAGTTTGTGCTACTTAACCACTCCCAACTATTCAGATTTTGAGCTCAAAATTTAAGTTTAAGTCTAAGTTTACGAAAATATTTAATCAGATGCAAAAAATAACATCAAAAATAGTTGTTCGTTACTCCAAAGTCTAAAGCGCCCTCTATCGGCATTTTTTGAAATTTATCTTTATAATTCATTTTCAATGAAATACCGACATAAAGAATAGTTTTAGTGAAAACCGCAAATCAATCGATCAATTTTTCCGTTTTTTATGTGTATTTGAAAATTTAGACCCCAAACGTTAATGGCCGCTATCTCCTTTGGAAAACGTTTGGGACCCTTGGTTTCCTGTTTACTATTACTCGTCTTGATGTGTTCTATCACCCCCTGGCGTATATACCATGAGTTTAGGGACACCCTGTATATATATATACAGGGTGTTTCTAAATTCATGGTACAAAATTTAAGGGGTGATAGTACACATAGAGACAAACAATATTAAATAGGAAACTAAGGGTCCCAAACGTCTTCGAAGGAGATAGGCGCCATTAATGTTTAGGGTCCAAAAATTCAAATGATTATAAAAAACAGAAAAATTGGTCGATTCGTTTGCGGTTTCCACTAAAATTATTCTTTATGTCAGAATTGTCTTGAAAATAAATCATAAAGATAAATTTCAAAAATTGTCGATAGAGGGCGCTTTAGACTTTGGAGTAACGGACAACTATTTTTTACCGTTATTTTTTGCATCTCATTAATTTTTTTAGAAGCTTAGACATAAACTTGAATTTTGAGCTCAAAATCTAAATCTCTGGGAGTGGTTAAGTAGCGCAAACTGAACTGTAGGGAGAGGATCAAATGTCAAATGATTATAAAAAACGGAAAAATTGGTCAATTGATTTATAATTTTCACCAAATGTATTCTTTATGTCAGTATTATTGTGAAAACAAATTATAAAGATAAAATTCAAAAAATGTCGATAGAGGGCGCTTTAGACCTTGGAGTAACGTACAACTATTTTTTTACCGTTATCTTTTTGCATCTCATATTTTTTTTAGAAGCTTAGACATAAACTTAAATTTTGAGATGAAAATCTGAATCGTTGGGAGTGATTAAGTAGCGCAAACTGAACTGTGTTCAATGGGGGTGGGAAGGTTCAAATTTCAAATGATTTTAAAAAACGGAAAAATTGGTCGATTCGTTTGCCGTTTTCGTTAAAACTATTCTTTATGTCAATATTTCCTTGAAAATTAATTTTAAAGATTAATTTCAAAAAATACCGTTAAATTAAATTAAGATTTTAAGCTCAAAATTTTGAGTTTTGAGCTCAAATTCTAAATCGATGGGAGAGGTTAAGAAGCGCAAACTGAAATGTGTTCAGGAGTTGAAATGTTACCCTCCCCACCCCTCGAACGCATTTCAATTTTCCGCTACTTAATTACTCACAACGATGCAGATTTTGAGCTTAAAATTTAACTTTGAACATTTACAAGCATTTAATTAGATACAAAAAATAACGGTTAAAAATAGTTGTTGGTTACTCTAAAGTTTAACTCTAACGCCCTCTAACGGTATTTTTTGAAATTAATCTTTAAAATTTATTATCAAGGAAATATTGACATAAAGAATAGTTTTAGCGAAAACGGCAAACGAATCAACCAATTTTTCCGTTTTTTATAATTATTTGAAATTTGAACCTCCCCTCCCCCATTTAACACAGTTCAGTTTGCGCTACTTAACCATTCCCAACGATTCAGATTTTAATCTCAAAATTTAAGTTTATGTCTAATCTTTTAAAAAAAGTCATGAGATGCAAAAAATAACGGTAAAAAATAGTTGTACGTTACTCCAAAGTCTAAAGCGATCTCTATCGGCAGTTTTTGAATTTTAGCTTTATAATTTATTTTCAAGATAATACTGACATAAAGAATAATTTTAGTGAAAATCGCAAATCAATTGACCATTTTTTTCGTTTTTAATAACCTTTTGAAATTTGAACCTTCCCCCACAGTTCAGTTTGCGCTGTTTAACCACTCCCAACAATTTATATTTTGAGCTTAAAATTTACGTTTATGTCTAAGCTTCTAAAAAAATTTAATGAAATGCAAAAAATAACGGTAAAAAATAGTTGTTCGTTACTCCAAAGTCTGAAGCGCCCTCTATCGGCATTTTTTGAAATTTATCTTTATAATTTATTTTCAAGGCAATACTGACATAAGGAATAGTTTTAGTGAAAACCCTAAAAGAATCTACCAATTTTTCTGTTTTTTATAATCATTTGAATTTTCGGACCCTAAACTTTAATGGCGCCTACCTTCTTCGGAAGATGTTTGGGACCCTTAGTTTCCCATTTAATTTTTTTGTCTTGATGCATGCTATCACCCATTAAAGTTTGTACCATGAATTTAGAAACACCCTGTATATACCCGTAAGACATGGTGATGTCACGGTGACGTCGTTGTGAAGTCACACTTTGACTTTGTGACCGTCGATGTGACATCACGTGACGTCGATGTGACGTCACAGTGACTAAAATGTGAAGTCGTTATGGCCGTTTTAGAGCTTGATGTGACGTCACATTGTGACCACATTGTGAGTCACAATGTGACCAATTTGTGAAAAGTGTGTCATTTGTGACGAATTTGTCATTAACATTGTGAAGAAACTGTGACGAAAGTGACAATGCTTTCAAGTCACATTGTGACCAAATAGTGAAATACAGGGTGAGTCCAAAATCATAGAACAAACTTTGAGGGGGTGGTAGGACTGTAGTAGGTATAAATAATGACGGTGGTAGATATAAATAATGATGGCACAGAAATATATGACCGAAACTGACCCGTCAAGACGCTACACTAGTCACTAAAAAAGACCCTGATGATAATGTTAAGTCTATGGGGGGGGGGGCGTTGTTTTCAAATATTTTGCTCAAATTTCAATATTTTACATGATATTTTTTCCATAGGATAGCTGAGGACGATCCACAACCGGGCTAATTTTTCCTTTTTCGATTTTGGTTATATATTTTTTTTATATTAAGATAGTTTCAGTTTTAGAACCGGTTTAAACTGGTTCTGAAAGTTAAAGTATTTTTCTTTTAATCTGTAACTAAAATCAAAAGAGTAAAAACCAGCCCAGTTGCAGATCGTCTTCAGCTATCCTATGGAAAAAATTATGCGAAAATATTAAAATTTTAGCGAGATAGTTGAAAATAGCGCTCCCATACACTTAACATTATAATATAATCCGAGTCTTTTGTAGTGACTAGTGTGGCGTTTATACGCTTCACTTCCAGTCATACATTTCTATGCCATAATTATTTATTGTAGTGAGCTCTACCACCTCCCTTAAAGTTTGTCCCATTATTTTAAACTCACGATGCAGATCATTTGTGACAAAATTTTCGTTAACACTGTGATGATTCTGTGACGATTTAACATTTCTTAACGATTTTCTAACAATTTAAAAGAAACAGGATCTGCTGAAACTATAAATCCATGCCATGTTTCTGTTAAAATAGGGTTTGAGTCCTAAAGTCATATATTTAAAATTTATGAACAAATACTGTATAATATATAAAAATAGTTACCTGAAGTAAGGAGACTTTCTTCTAAATTACAGTTAAAAGTTCGATTTACCTCACATGCCTTACAACTCTGGTGTTGTTTTCAAAATTTGAAAAATATTACCTTCCAAAAATATTTATATATTTTCCCGCCACATGCTGAAAATTGCATAGCTACAATTTTATTTATAACTGACACACATTTATTAGTATGTTGTTCAAACTGTTTAATCTTTTTGGTCTTTTTTTTAAAACTTTTACTCGCTTTAATATCCACAAATCTCAGCACATATCTAAAAATGCAAAAAATAATGGTGAAAACTAGTTTATCGTTACTCCAAAGTCTAAAGCGCCCTCTATCGACATTTTTTGAAATTTATCTTTATAATTTATTTTCAAGAAAATACTGATATAAAGAATAGTTTTAGTGAAAACCGCAAATGAATCGATCAATTTTTCTGTTTTTTATAATCATTTGAATTTTTGGACCCTAAACTTTAATGGCGCATATCTCCTATGGAAAACGTTTGGGACCCTTAGTTTCCTATTCAATATTGTTCATCATGATATGACAGAACGGCATGTTAAGTTTGTAAACGACCTTTTGGGACACCCTGTATATAACCCTATGTAATAATACTTTAATTTTTTTTCAAACTACCCGTATGATAAATGCATACTATTCCTATGAGTATATAATATTTCTCCGGGTGAATTGTGCGTGCTAAGTTGCTCTGTTGGAATAGCATTGGCAGCATACATCGAGGGTCTCTAGTTCGAATCCTAACCTAAACACTTTTTTACTCATTTTTGAAAGGTGATTCGGTTGATTAATTTACCAATTAACCCATTAGTGCCTAGCGTCCCATTTTTGGGACAGTTTTAAAAAATTCAAGAAAGCGCATTTCACACCAGTAAAAAGGAGGATAAATAAATACTTACTTTCTCGAGACAAAGTCCTCGATAAATTAAGATAAAAGTTATTTTTGCTTTAAAAGTAGTGGGAAAATGCAAAATTTGAATTTTAAAGAAGAAAATAATTCAGGCACTAATGGGTTATAATCATTCTGTTAAATATAATATAGAATTATCTTTTGATAAAACTACGTGAAGTTTATGCGCAATATTCGTAATATACAGATTTTATTTAAAAATCGAGTATAAATGAAGATGAGGCAATTAGTTCTAGTATTACGCTCATGTATGATTACACCAAGGTTTAAATTCGTAGTTTAACTCATATATATATATGTTGTATATGTCATATAGTGTAGATGTGCCGGTAAAGGACATCCTTATGGAATTTATTTTTTAAAAGTTTCCTTATTAATAGTTATAATTATTATATTTCATTTTTTTCGTATTAGATGAATCTATTAATAGTATTTAAGTATTCTCAGTCTCACTTCCCAATATTAGACAAAATTTTATTGAAAATAATAGAAATACATCAAACACTAAAAATTTCAGTAATGTACATCCCACAAAAAAGTGCATGTAATTGTTTTTATGACTATTTAGAACCAGGATTTAATGAACACATACTAATGAAACAAAATTGTTATTTTCAACACCATTTAACAATTAAGATATCAAAAATTAATAAAATAATGCGATAATTACTCATTTTTTAAAATCATTAATTGTTATTATCACAAAATCAATATCTTAATTATTTTAGGTACATGGTTTAAAATAATAAATGTCATGGAATTACAGTTATCAAATTTTTGGAATTAGGAGAAATTTAGAAAGGTAATAAAAAAGTTTTAAAAAATTTGTTTTTGCAATATTAGTGCATAAATTAGTATATTTATCACTATTTTCAACAGTTAAACAACCCCAAACTCCTTTATATATTAATTATAACGTTAACTTTTGCTTATGCATACATTTTTAAATTTATTAATATTTGATTTTAACCATGTAATTAAAAAAATGTGATTAAAGTGCATTTTTTAAATGATATTATTAACTATTTTCAAATCGTTGACATGCTGTTCCGTATTTCAACAACAACAAAAAAAAATTAAATTTATTGAATTTACTAAGGTAAGTGAATTAAAAAAAGTTAAATTAATATGATACTTATTCCTTTTATAACATGTTTTTTTACGAAATTAACAGAAATCATTATAAAAAAAGGCAGGAAAAATAAAATTTCCTTACATCTTTCTTATCGGCATTATCCTCTAATTCCAGTGTGATAATCCAAATAGGGAAGATAATTTCGAAGTCGGAATGTCCGAATGAAGTACAATGACATTGGCGCGCTCATATTAACTAAACACCGCTGACATTGTATTTTTTCGGACCGACATTTTATATAAAATGTCACCTGATCGCATTTTTGCATAACTTTTAAAAAATTTTCAACTTACGTACTAAATATACACACACAACATCATAACAAAGATACTAGAGCAGCTGCCTAATATTCTAAAGAATAAATACACTAGTGTCAACTATTCTGGTCGTTGCCAAACGATATTTTTTAAGCAGGTGATTTTTTGTTATTATTGGTTGTTTGAGCTTCGAAAATTTGTAAGTTGAATGCGCATGCGCATTAGTTTTATGAGAGTATCTCTAATTAAAATTTTGAATTAAAAAATTTTTTTCACGCATTTCTATTTTACTTTTAATTAGTTTCGAAATACAGTGGATCTTTCATTTAACGAAGTCCATATTTAATGAAATTATCTACTTTTTTTAATTTTCTGTTGAACCTTCATTTAGAAAGCAATTAATATTTAAATTAATATTCATATTAAAAAAAATTCCACTTAGCAAAATTTGTTGCACTTCCGTGCGTGCACAATATTCAAAAGGATAGATTGCTGTTAAGATTGATTGGTGAATATATTTCAGCGGATTGTATGAATTGAAATTATGTATTTATTTTATCTTTTAAATAAAAAGGAAAAAATGCGAAATTTTTTCGATATGCTAAGAAAGGGATTCTAGTTCCACGAAAAAATTTAGGCCCATTGTCTGAATACTTAAAAAAGATGCGAAAGTTTTTATGAGTGTATCTTTCATAAATGATCACCACAAAGTAATATTCCGATTTTTTTTAATTTTTCGATTTGAAATACAAGAGAAAACGAGAAATAGAACGCTGCGATTCAGTTTTTTTTCCTTTCCTTTATTACGTGGCTTTTTAGATATTATACTAATGAATTTTTTCTTATGTGGTTATATTGCATAACAAAAATTACTATCCAAATTAAAACACAGTTTTATAATATTTCCATTTTTATTTGTAGTTTACTATACAAATTTCATGAATTTTCGTGGATTTCTATTCAACGATATTTTTTTCATAACGAAGCATTTAAATGTAACGAGAAATTTCCTTTAATGGAAGTTTCACTGATAGGCTCATTGCTGGGTGCTTAGTGTTATATAATGGGAGGTTTATCTCACATATGTGATATGACGTACACGTTACATGCAGTGCATGTAACGTGTGACATAACAGCGATTGCACAATATTCGTCTGAAATGCCAGAAAACACGTTTTTTTACCAGTAAATAACATGGTTTGAAGAATTTTTGTAATTTTCTAAAGTTTTCTAAGAAAGTCACATCTGAGACACAATGTGACGTCGCTGAGTGGTGGTAATTTGGTCACAGATGTGATGTGACCACAGTGACTCGCAGTGACGTCATTGTGACCATGCATGCTATGAGGGGATCTTTTGAAGAATTTTTGTATATATTTTTTAATTTTCTAAGAAGGTCACATTTCAGTCACAATGTGACGTCACTGAGGGGTAGCATTTTGGTCATAGGTGTGACGTCACATTTCAGTCACAATGTGACGTCACTGAGCGGTGGCATTTTAGTCACAGAAGTGAGGTGACTCACAGTGACTCACAGTGACGTCACTGTGACGTCACTGTGAAAATGCATGCTATGTGGGTATATATATATATATATATATATATATATATATATATATATATATATACAGGGAGTTTCGCTACCAGACCGACAAACTTTGAGGGGTGATAGTAGACATGAAGACAAACATTATTAAATAGGAAACCATGGGGCACAAACGTCTTCCGTAGGAGCTAGGGGCCATTAAAGTTTAAGGTCCAAAACTTTAAACGATTATAAAAAATGGAAAAATGGGTGGATTCGTTTAGGGTTTTCGTTAAAATCATTCTTTATATCACGATTTGTTTGTAAAAAATTTCTAACGGTTACGTTCAAAAATTGTCGATAGAGGGCGCTTTAGACTTTAGAGTAACGAACAAATACATTTTACCCTTTATTTTGTGCATGGGGTTGAAATTATTTTAAAGTTTAGACTTTAACTTAAATTTTAATCCCAAAATCGGAAACATTGGGATCCAGTAACTAGCGAAAGTTGAATTGTGAACAGAGGGGGGGAATTTTAAATACTCATAAACGTTATACATCTGTTAGATTTTGTCGCGGTTTGCGTGTAGGTCATTCCCTTGATAATTATTTTATTCAAAATGATTTACAGCTCTTGTGTCTCCATTTTTTGACAGAGGGCGCTTCCGATACATCTCCGACATTTCAATGGCATTACTCCTGAGTGTTTTACTACCAGACCAACGTACTTCCAGGAAGTGTTAGGGATGCAAAGCGACTCGGAATCACATAGGAATGTAACGTTGAAAATGCCTTTTTAGCGAGCTGTGGTTAAAAGAAGCAGGTAAAAAAGCAACAGAAACAGGTAGTGAAACAGCAACACGATAATGTGGTAGAAAACAATTTAGTTAAAGGTTTTTCTACAAAAGGTGTCCGAAATTACAATCAGAAGTAGTCGGGCATGTTTGACAGCAGCGTCGCATGCAATTCGTTACGCTTTGAAAGATTCCTGGTATCTCGGATAGCTTTCTGGCAGCTACAGAAATTCGAGCTAAGGGGTCTTCCACTGACGCTACGGGAGTCTCATACATTCAACTTTTCATTTGACCCCACCAGAAGAAGTCCATGCGGATTCAGATTCAGATTGAGCCAGGTGGGAGGGGGGCTACTAATTGGTTTGAGCTAAACTAGCCCAACCCAGCAATGCTTATTTAAAAAACACGGAACAATTATACAGCAATAAAATAAAAGTAAGTACAAAAAGTAATTGATATAATGAAGTAGATGCGACGTTCTGGCAGGCCAAAGAACCGGGCTACTATTGCCTTTCCTCCGCTGTCCATATGTTACGATGAGGTGTTTGGGAACATCATTGGTAAAATGCGGAGGAGCCCTATCGTGCTATAGAGTGACGCAACGAAAGAGGAACATGTGCTTTTACCAGAAGTTCTGACAGAACATGTTGTAGAAATATCAAGGTACTTTTTTCTCTGCTTCTTTTAACCCTTACTCGTAAAAAAGGCATTTTCGACGTTACATTACAATATAATTCAGAGTCATCTTTGCACCCCTAACACTTCCTGGAAGTATGTTGGTCAGCTAGTAAAACACACGAGAGTAATGCCATTGAAATTCCGGAGATGTGTCGGAAGCGCCCTCCATGTAAAAATGGGGACACCAATGCTGTACGTCATTTTGAAGAAAAATATTTCCAAGGGAAGAAAAATATACCTACACGCAAACCGCTACAAAATCGATTAAGTTGTTAAATGTTTATGAGCCTTCAACATCCCCTCCTCTGTTCACAGTTCAATTTTCGCTAGTTACCCTATAACAATGCTTCCGATTTTGGGCTTAAAATTTAAGTTAAAGTCTAAACTTTAGAATAATTTCAACCTCGTGCACAAAATAAGGGTAAAAAGTAGTTGTTTGTTAATTTAAAGTCTAAAGCGCCCTCTATCGAAATTTTTTGAACATAACCGTTAAAATTTTTTTACAAACAAATCGTGATATAAAGAATGATTTTAGCGAAAACCGCAAACGAATCCACCCTTTTTTCCATTTTTTATAATCGTTTGAAATTTTGGACCTTTAACTTTAATGGCCCCTAGCTCCTATGGAAGACGTTTGCGCCCCATGGTTTCCTATTTAATAATGATTATTTTCATGTGTACTATCATCCCTCAAAGATTGTCGGTCTCGTAGCAAAACACCCTATATATACAGGGTGAGTCATAAATATCGAAACAATAGGCTATCTCCTTAAATATTGCCCTTAGACCCATACTTCCAATTGCAAAAATTCTTTAAAAAATGTGAAATTTTTGATAAGATAAATTGCGACTTCATGGGGGGTCTAGTTCAAAAATTACGAAAATTAAATTTTTATACGGCCCCCGTAGGACAAAAATTCCAATTAGGAAAACTTTCCTTATTCAGTCCTGAATAAGACACAAAAAGTTGCATCTTCATATCTCCAAAATTCGCAAAGTTATAGCCGTTTAAAAAATTCATCAGGTTTTAAGGGATTAGACACAAATTGAAAAGCGCGCAATTCAAAAAACAATGTTACTTTAACAGTTCTAGAAAACGCGTAAAAAATATATTTCTTGAGTTAGAATTTTGATTTTTTTCATTTTTTGTGATGGTTAGCATTATAATTTGCTAAGAAAATCACATTCTAAAATTTCTCATACAATTTATAAAAGTTTCATGTGGTTAGTACTGGTTTAAATGGGACAATCAAAAATCGTTATAACTCGTAACATTATTTATCGGATTTCAATTTCTTTCCATTTAATTAAAGATGAAAATCTGATTTTAGTTTTGTTCCAAGGTTTTTTTTATATTAATTTTAAAACTATTAAAGATATTTCTTGAAAAAATAATATAACTTAAAAAAAAATCATATTTTCAAAAACAAACATTTTCAAATTTGCCGAAACAAAACAAATGTAAAAAAATCAAAAATGACGTGTTTCAAGTTCTTTTTTCTTTTAAAAATTCTTAACATTTAATAATTTAAAGACAAGAAATAGAGGATAAAAAATTCATTATGCAGAAAAACGAAGTGTATTGTTTAAATGTCCGTAAATTCATATGTCAAAATAAATGTCCGTAATGTCCGTCAGTTATTTTAAAAAATGCTTTTTCTAAGATGCAGATAAAGTCTTTTTTTTTCTTTTTAAATTTACCTCTGACAACTTCAGGCTTTTTATCGTCCTCCAGAGGATGTTAAAAAATCTGTATTCTGGGCCAGGTAGAGCCAGGACCGAGATGTTACTTTTTTCGGAAGACCCGCCAAGCCGGGCCTAGCTTATTTTTCATAAAAGAGGGGACTACTTCCTTCAACTTAGGTGCACTCTGGATGAAATTTTCAAACCCGTATTAAAATCACTGTCTCTCACTGACTTAATACGTACATAAAATAAATAAAATTCGGCTCAATCGAATTTTTTTACGAAAAACATATAGATTTTAAAACTTTTATTTGTACAAAAAAAAAAAAAAAAAAAAAAAAAAAAAAAAAAAAAAACCTTTATTTTTTTTTAAAATAGATTATTCAAAGGCTAAAAAATTTAAATACAATAAAACCAGTGAAAAAAAATCTGCCTATGACGGAATTCTGTGTTAAACGGAAAATATGTTGATCCATGCAAAATAAATGCAATAGTACCTGAAAAGAAAATAAACTCCAATTACATCTTCTAAGGAGAGCATCTGTCTATAACGTATTTTTTCTTTCCTATGTGATTCCGTCTTAAAAACTTTTAGTGTATAACATTTTTCAGAGTCTCCAACGCATGGGATATGGATTAACGATATTAAAATATAAGTGAAACATTTACATATAAATAGAGATTCATTGATAAAATAAATATATTACAGCCTTTGACGCTTCTTTAATAATAAAAAGTATAAATATAAAAAACGAAAAGCTATAAAAGAATTTTTTGGTCAGAACTCCTCCATGTGAATCATTTTTTTCCCACGCCGAATTAAAAAACTATGTAAAAATTTGCGACTGAACCGGGCAGTGATTTAAACTATTTTCCAGACCGGTCCGGTTTATGATGTTGACATTTTTTCAGGCCATGCCAAACTTTTTCCCCTAAGGGTCGGTTTGAGACTTGACCTAGATATTTTGACCTGGGCAGACCTCTGGTATACCAATTTAGCGTAAGAACTATATGCTGCTATTTTATGTCCAAAGAAAAAGCGCTATCTTAGACCGATTTTTATCAATTTGCAATTTGTGAATGTTCCCTAACAAGCGTTGAATCACAGAGAAGAAAGCACAGTTTAGAGGCAGGGAAAAGTGGTGTAAGTCAGGAATTTTTGAGGATTTTGGGATTTAATATCTCTATGGGATTTTTAGATACGGAGATCAAATTTGTTTTGTTCAATTTAGGAATGGATAAGGAATAATTTCCTAATTGGGAATTTTGAACTACGAGGGCCGTATAAAAATTTAATTTTCGTATTTTTTCAAACAGACCCCCCCATGGAGTTGAAACTTATCTGATCAGAAATTTCAGCTTATTTTATGAATTTTTGCAATTGGAAGTATGGGTCTAGGGTCAATATTTGAGGAGATAGCCTATTGTTTCGATATTTATGACTCACCCTGTATACACTATATTGCAATTGATTATTGGACACTTGCGATTTTAGACATTTTACTAAATATCTAGAAAAATACATGAGGAATCATCTTGAAACTCTTAGTGTATAAATATAATAGTATACGGCATACATCGCCGTGAAGATTTTTTACCGAAACTCCATAGGGGACCGTCAACAAATTAAAAAAAATGAATATCTTATGAATAACCCTGTCAAAACTAATGTAGCAAAAGTGCTCAAACTCTAGAATATGATTGAATGCCTTATTGTAATACACTGATTTTATTTTTATGCAAATAGCATGCATACTCGCAGAGTAATTAAGGTTTTTATAAAAATGGTCCTCCCATGATTTTTCCAAGTTTTTCCCTTATAATTTTCAGAATTCTTAATATAAATTAATATTTTTTTCAGAAAATAGGACAAACAACATTGCACACAATACCCTGTAATCAGAATTAAAAAATAATAAAAATTGTATGAAAAATGAGTAGGTTTACTAAATAATTTTTTACTGCGCATGCGTCAAAGTAATCGCGTTAGTAATCGTCTATAGAAAAAGGACAAAATCCGTTGTTTCCAAAATGAAGCAAAAAAATGAGGGATTTTAACCAAATGTAGAAGTACATCCCGTATTGTGTATTCTATATTGACACTAATCAATGAATATATGGATACAACCCCTCTTGTTTTTGCTAGATTTTTAGAATAACGGATTTTCAACTAATTCAATTGACGATTATTTTCAGAATTTTCAAATTATGATTTTGTGACTTTCACAAAAGTTGCTCTATACATTTAACTAACATAATATGTAAATGAAATTTTGATATCGTTGACGCATGCGCAGTAAAAAATTATTTAGTAAACCTACTCATTCTGTACAAAATTTTCATTATTTTTTAATTCTGATTACAAGGTACTGTGTGCAATGTTGTTTGTCATATTTTCTGAAAAAAAAATATTATTTTATATTAAGAATTCTGAAAATTATAAGGAAAAAACTTGGAAAAATTTGGGACCATTTTTATAAAAACCTTAATTACTCTGCGAGTATGCATGCTATTTGCACAAAAATGAGCAAGGCGTATTACAATAGGGCATTCAATCATAATCTATAGTTTGAGCGCTTTTGCTACATTAGTTTTGACAGGGTTATTCAAAAGATATTCTTTTTTTTTTATTTGTTGACGGTCCCCTATGGAGTTTCGGTAAAAAATCTTCACGGCGATGTATGGCGTATACTATTATATTTGTACACTAAGAGTTTCGAGATGATTCCTCATGTATTTTTCTAGATATTTAGTAAAATGTCTAAAATCGCAAGTGTCCAATAATCAATGGAAATATAGTGTAATGTACCGGGTGTCCAGTAAATGACTGACCCATTTTAAAATTAAATAACAAAAAAACGGTTTGAGATAAAAATGCGCGGTTTGCGGTATTGTTATTAGAATATCAATAAATTTTTAATATGCACTTCCTTCAAATAGTTCTAATATCGGCCAAAAGATGGCGCTGGCGGCATCAGACTGTAGAAATACAGCCTGTTTTCTTGTTCTGAAGCTGATGATCTTTCCGGCTCATTTTTCCGAGTCGAATCTGAGTCGAAATGTTGAATCGACTCTCCACTCCCAGACTGCAGAAATAGGATTTGTTGACTGAAACGAGATTTAAAATAACATTTAAGATTGAACTAGGTCTATTGTAACAACCTATGTCTATTGTAACCTCCTCAGACAAATATCAGGGGGAACTACAAAAACTAGTTTAAAATTACTGTAAAACATCCCCAAAGGTGTGTCAATCTATGAATAAATATTTATGACAAGCAAACATTTGTTAAAGAAACTTAGAAATATTTTTAACAATTCTAGAAAAATTTAAATTAATTTAAAGGATGTTCTTTAGTTTTTCAAAACTCTCTTCGGAATATGTTATTTTAACCGCTTAACTGATACTATTTTTTACGTACAATGAAATGAAAATATGGGATAAACGCCGCTTTTTTAAATCTAAAATAATCGTAATATTTAATTTAAATATTTCTTCTCTTAAATAGTATGAAATTGCATTTAAAATTTTTAGTAGTGTCAGAAAGCTTTAAGTGATGGAAGAAGCACACTATTAGCGTTGGCTTCTGAAATGTTTTCAACAGCTTTTGTATCATGCAATATTTAAAAAAAGAACAAAACTAGAACAAAAAGAAACGAAACTTTATTTCAGTAAAAAGTTTCCGTAAAAATGTTTTGCCATAAAATTGCATATAGATATTTTAGTTTGGTTTAATTTGATATGTACACGTGGGATATAGGTCAGAAAGGGGTGGGATGCCCTGTGTGGGGGTCTTTCTAAGGGCACCTAACCCGTATTTACACAAGAAAATCTAAGGTTCGAAGAAAACCACGGAAAACTCCGAACGGTTATGCCGACAGACGCGATTGGGTTCGAACCCAGCACTGCCGTCTACCAGTTGAGACGTCAGAACCTATCGCCCACTGGTGGGGCCATAGATATTTTAGATAAAACTGAATGTCTACTTATTGTACTTCAATTTTATAAATATTAATATTGAACAATAAATTGAACATTGGTATTTTTTCTACATAATTTAAAAAAGGTAATAAATCATATTCACGCAAATATATTTTTATATTTTTATATTTGCCCGTACAATAACTTACCGGCAATACTTTCCGGCAATAATAGTGTGCTTCTTTCATCACTTAAAGCTTTCTGACACTACTAAAAATTTTAAATGCAATTTCATACTATTTAATAGAAGAAATATTTAAATTAAATATTACGATTATTTTAGATTTAAAAAAGCGGCGTTTATCCCATATTTTCATTTCATTGTACGTAAAAAAGCGTATCAGTTAAGCGGTTAAAATAACATATTCCGAAGAGAATTTTGAAACACTAAAGAACATCCTTTAAATTAATTTAAATTTTTCTAGAATTGTTAAAAATATTTCTAAGTTTCTTTAACAAATGTTTGCTTGTCATAAATATTTATTCATAGATTGACACACCTTTGGAGATGTTTTACAGTAATTTTAAACTAGTTTTTGTAGTTCCCCCTGATATTTGTCTGAGGAGGTTACGATAGACATAGGTTGTTACAATAGACCTAGTTCAATCTTAAATGTTATTTTAAATCTCGTTTCAATCAACAAATCCTATTTTTGCAGTATGGGAGTGGAGAGTCGATTCAACATTTCGACTCAGATTCGACTCGGAAAAATGAGCCGGAAAGATCACCAACTTCAGAACAAGAAAACAGGCTGTATTACTACAGTCTGATGCCGCCAGCGCCATCTTTTGGCCGAAATTAGAACTATTTGAAGGAAGTGCGCATTAAAAATTTATTGATATTCTAATAACAATATCGCAAACCGCGCATTTTTATCTCGAACCGTTTTTTTGTTATTTAATTTTAAAATGGGTCAGTTATTTACTGGACACCCGGTATATATATATATGTACAGGGTGTCCCTAGACAAATAGTATATACGCTAGGGGGTGATAGAACACATCAAGATGAGCAATAGTAAATAGGAAACCAAGGGTTCCAAACGTTTTCCAAAGGAGATAGCCGCCATCAAAATTTGGGGTCCAAAATTTCAAATATACATAAAAAACGGAAAAATTGGTCGATTGATTTGCGGTTTTCACTAAAATTATTCTTTATGTTTTTTTTTTCTTGAAAAGAAATTATAAAGATAAATTTCGAAAAATGCCGATAAAGGGCGCTTTAGACTTTAAAGTAATGAAAAACTATTTTTTGCCGTGAATTTTTGCATCTCATTAAATGGTTTCGTAAGCTTAGACTTAAACTTAAATTTTGAGCTCAAATCTGAATGGTTGGAAGCGGTTAAGTAGCACAAACTTAACTGTGTTCAGAGGGTTTAAATTTCAAATGATTATAAAAAACGGAAAAATTGGTCGATTGATTTGCGGTTGTCACTAAAATTATTCTTTATATTGGTATTTTTTTGAAAATAAATTATAAAGATAAATTTCGAAAAATGCCGATAGAGGGCGCTTTACACTTTAAAGTAGTGAAAAACTATTTTTTGCCGTGAATTTTTGCATCTCATTAAATGGTTTCGTAAGCTTATACTTAAACTTAAATTTTGAGCTCAAAATCTGAATAGTTGGAAGCGGTTAAGTAGCACAAATTTAACTGTGTTCAGAGGGTTTAAATTTCAAATTATTATAAAAAACGGAAAAATTGGTCGATTGATTTGTGGTTTTCACTAAAACTATTCTTTATGTCGTTATTTTATTGAAAATGAATTATACAGGTAAATTTCAAAAAATGCCGATAGAGGGCGCTTTAAACTTTGGAGTAACGAACAAGTACTTTTTACGTTATTTTTTGCATCTGATTAAATGTTTTCGTAAACTTAGACTTAAACTTAAATTTTGAGCTCAAAATCTGAATAGTTGGGAGTGGTTATGTAGCACAAACTGAACTGTGTTTAGAGGGTTTAAATTTCAAATGATAACAAAAAACGGAAAAATTGGTCGATTCGTTTGCGGTTTAAAATAAAACTATTCTTTAAGTCAGTATCTTCTTGAAAATTAATTTTAAAGATAAATTTCAAAAAATTCCGTTAGAGGGCGCCTTAAACTTCAGAGTAACCAATAACAAATTTTCACCGTCATTTTTTTGTATCTAATTAAATGCTTTCCAAAACTTGTTAAATGTTTTCGAAATCTTAGATTTAAACTTGAATTTTGAACTCAAATTCTGAATCGTTGGGAGGGGTTAAGAAGCGCAAACTGAAGTGTGTTTAGGAGTTGAAATTTAACCCCCCCCCTCGAACACAGTTCACTTTTGCGCTACTTAAACACTCGCATCGACTCGGAATTTGATCTCAAAATTTAAGATGAAATTCCCCCCTAGAATGAAATTTCCCATTAGGAATTTTATCCTTATTTATGCTTGAATTAAACAAAAAAATATCATTTCGATATCTAAAAATCCCACAGAGATATTAAAATTAAAAAAAATTCCAAAATTCGTGACTTATACCACTTAAATCTGCCTCTGAAATATGAGTTCATGGCTCAATTTCAAGCAACATACGGATCATAACAAATAGCACTTTAATAAAAACTGTTTAAGATAGTACCTCTCCTTTGGAAACAAATAGCAGCGTATAGATTTTACATAAAACCTGGTTTCAAAATATGCTGGTGGTCTACTCTAGAGGTCTGCACGAGTCGAAATATCTTGGTCCGGTCACGATCTGGCCCATAGGGGAAAAAGTTCTGAAAAAAAGTTAAAATCGTACCCTGGCCTGGAAAAAAAAAAAAAAAAAAAAAAAAAAAACATTTAAACCATATCCCAGCACGGCCTTGAATTTCTACACAGATTTTTATTTAGATATGGTTAAACATAGTTTCATATGGTTTAGGTCTGGCCAAAAAAATCTTATTATAGCTTTTCGTTTTAAAAAATCATGATTTTTGCTATTAAAGAACCTCCAAAACTGTGATATATTTATTTTATCAATGAATCTCTATTTATATGTAAATGTTTTAGTTTTCGTTTAACATCATTAATCCGTATTCAAAGTGTTGGAGACTTTGTAAAATGCTATACAATAAACCTTTTAAGACGGAATCACATAAGAGAAAAAAAATACATTATAGACACCTTCCCTTCTTATGAGATGTAAGAGTTATATGTTTCTCTCAGGTATTATCATATTACTTTTGCCGGGAAACCCGTTTTTTTGTTTACGACAGGATTCCGTCATAGGCAGGTTTTTTCGATGTTGTTATTCTACTTTAACACTAGAACGCCCGGAAGTTTTAGGTAAGCTTCATAAAAATATTTCACACCAAAAAAATTTTTTTAGATTATTTACCTTTTTATATTTGTCTTTGGCAATAATTTAATTAAAGTATTTATAAAAACTGATTAGACATTTTATTATGTCATTTCACTGGCTTCGATAAATTAAGAAATAAAACTGAATATAACATGGAATTCGAGCTACAATATCAAAAACATGCTCGTTTAAACAAAACTAAAATATTAAACCAAAAAAAAAGCCAAAAAAAGACAAGAAAGTTAAAAAATGTTTTAGTAAAATTGTATTATTCTGGCGGTCATTATCCTGGCATACACATGACAAGAAATGACACATAATTACTCTAAAATTAAATTCTTATTTTAGTTCCTTAAAAATTAACAATTTTACATGGAAAATCCATTATTTTCTATTAGAAAATAAATTTGCCCCTTGAAATTTTGAATTGTTTTCAATTGATACTTACAATATCTCAGATGATCAAATTCTCACATTTTGTGATATTCACCGTTATATATTTTGTTCAATAGCACTTTACTTCTTTCATTGAAAATATTTACCTGTCAGTTACATAGTTCGTAATACACGCGTAAAATAGCATTCTTTTATCGAACTATTGTATTAAATTTTATTGACAGTTTCAGTTCCAAACAAATCTGTTCCAGACAAGTCGATAATATTATTGACATTCTAATATTTTTGGAAAAATTATACGCCTGTGTAAGCGATGATTGTGTTCAATAATTTGACAGTTACATATGTATTGATTTTAAATATAAAAATTATAAATCAGTATGAACATTGTTACATAAAATACGCTTTAAGAAATATTTAAGTTATTTAACACATATACTTCAGATAAACATTTTCTTATTTTAAACTTTTATTTGCACAAATCAATAAATGCAAGACTAAAAAATGCAGCATTTCTTTAATTTTATTTGTAATCTGTTTGAATTAATTAAGTTTACTTGCAACAAGATAGCAGTCACACACTTTATCACGAAAAAAGAAACTGTTTCCACGACGAAATTATCGACATACAGGGTGTCCGAAAAAAATTAAAATATGATTTAATTTGATTTTTTGTATTTACTTAGGTATAGTGAAAAACCTCTCGACTATTTTAATACCATTTAATCCTTGTAAAAATGTTCGATATAGTTACCGTAATTTCGCGCGGATACGCCATACCTCAGGTAACTCGATTTCGTCCCAGAATCTCTATAAATAAAAGGAATTCCGAGGATAATTAATTAATTAATTAATTGAGGCACAGGGGAAAGCAAATCTTGGCAATGCGCCAACTCGGTCCAGAGGAAGCAAATCTTGGCAATGCGCCAACTCGGTCCAGAGGTATAAAAGCAAGATAGAAAAAAACGCGCAGGTCTGTGCATTCAAGTACAACCACCCATATGTATATGCTGAAAGTTTGTTCTGACGCTCACCCGACGCACGTGGAGTGCCGATGGTCCGGGGAGAGTCACCGGGGGATCCGTCGCCAGCTGAGAGAGAAGCGTAGAGTCACCGGGGGATCCGTCGCCAGCTGAGAGAGAAGCGTACCATACACATAAATTATTAAATAAACTTTCAAATTAAGCCCGGCGAAGCGGGCTGCGTATGCTAGTTTAATTAAAATAAAATGTGACTTATTTCTTCTTAGCATTTACTTGACTTCTTTTTTTCAATAAAATTTCAGTTTTAAAAAAGACTTAAATAAGTCGCGGGGTCTCGCCGGAAATTACGGTAATTGTAGAAATTCTGAGATTGTTCAAAACATGTATTTCAGCATCAAAATATTGATATTGGAAGAACTGGGAGGTTGGCAATAATTCGTAAGTAATGTAGATTGAAAGAACTTTTTCTAAATAACATATGTTAGGACTGTCCAACCTGGCACACATCGGACATCAGAAAATTATTTCGAAAATATTACCTTATTTAATCTCCTAATGTTGGGATCGATTAAATTTTACATTTTTTACAGAAATTTCCAATATCCCGTGGGGGGGGGGGGGAGCTCGATTGGACATATCTGATGTAGGTTATGTATATGAAGGGTGAATTCAAATCCTTCATGCATCGCATACCCACCTGTTTCATTTAGTTAGTTATGTTGGCTAAATAGTCCTCAAAATGGCTTTTGAAACATTACATTTTTAAATTTGATAAGGGCTCGCAGATTCTTTAAATTTTATATGATAAAAGTCAATTTTTCTAAAGACATTATCCATCGAGTTAGAATACATTTAATGTTTAATAGAGAATACGTTTTTTAAGAATACATTTAAAATTTATTTTCTCAAAAATTTCTGTACGAACTTAATGCCGTTAAGTGAGGTTATACAGGGTATACCTAAACTCTTGGGCAAAACGTTAAGGAGTGATAGTACATATCAAGACAAACAATATTAAATAGGAAACTAAGGGTCCCAAACGTTTTCGGAGGGAGATAGGCGCCATTAATGTTTAGGGTCCAAAATTTCAAATAAACATAAAAAATGGAAAAAATTGTCGCTTGATTTGCGGTTTTCACTAAAACTATTCTTTATGTCAGTATTTTCTTCAAAATAAATTACAAAGATAAATTTCAAAATATGCCGATAGAGGGAGCTTTAGACTTTGGAGTAAAGAAAAACTATTTTTTGCCGTTATTTTTTGAATCTCATTAAAAGATTTTGGAAGTTTAGACTTAAACTTAAATTTTGAGCTCATAATCTAAATAGTTGGGAGTGGTTAAGTAGCGCAAAATGAGCTGTGTTCAAAGGTTCAAAGGTTCAAATTTCAAATGATTATAAAAAACGGAAAAAAATGGTCGATTCATTTGCGGTTTTCACTAAAACTATTTTTTAAATCAGTATTTTATTGAAAATAAATTTTAAAGATAAATTTTAAAAAAATGCCGATAGAGGGCGCCTTAGACTTTGGTGTAACGTACAACTACTTTTAACCGTTATTTTTTAACCTAATTAAATGCTTGCAAAAGCTTATACCTAAATTTTTTTGCTCAAAAACTGAATAGATTAGAGTGGTTAAGTAGCGCAAACTCAATTATGTTCAGAGAAGGGGGGGGATAGCTTCAAATTTCAAATGATTATAAAAAACGGAAAAATTGATCGATTCGTTTGCAGGTTTTGCTAAAAATACTCTTTAAATACGTATTCTCTTAAAAAGAAATTTTAAAGATAAATTTTAAAAAATGCCGATACAGGGCGCATTAGACTTTGGAATAACGTAATACTATTTTTAACCGTTACTTTTTATTCTCATTAAATGCTTGCAAACGCTTAGCCTTAAATTTTGAGCTTAACCCATTAACGCCCGAATTATTTTCTTCGCTAAAATTTAAGTTTTGTATTTCCCACCACTTTTAAAGTCAAATTAACTTTTATCTAAATTTATCGAGGATTCTGTCTCGTGAAAGAAGGTATATATTTATCTTCCTCTTTACTGGTGGGAAAACCGTTTTCTTGCTGTTTTTGTAACCGTCCTCAAACGAGGACACTGGGAGTTAATGGCTTAAAATCGGAATAGTTGGGAGCAATTAAGTAGCGCAAAATTAAACTGTGTTCGAGGTTGGGGGGGGGGGGGATACTGAATACGGTTCAATTTGCGCTTCTTAACTCCTCCCAACGATTCAGAATTTGAGCTCAAATTTAAAATCTATGCTTTTGCAAGTGTTTGATTAGATACAGAAAATAACGATTAAAAAGAGTTGTGGGTTACTCTTAAGTTTAAAGCGCCCTCTAAAGAAATTTTTTTAAATTTATTTTTAAATTTTATTTTGAAGAAAATACGGACATAAAGAATAGTTTTAGCGAAAACGGTAAACGAGTCGACTAATTTTTTCATTTTTATTTGAAATTTTGGACCTAAACTTTAATGGTGCCTATCTTCTTCGGAAGACGTTTGGGACCCTTAATTTCCCATTTAATATTGTTTGTCTTGATGTGTACTATCACCCCTTAGAGTTTTGCTCAAGAGTTCAGATACACCCTGTATAGATACTAATTGGTATAAGTGATTGTAGTTTACTTGAAATTTGTACATTTTCATATTCCAATCAGGTTAAATAAATAATCTTGTTATCATGTATGGTCTTTTTAAATATTCTTCACCGTTTGTGCTCCAGCAAGCCATTCGATAGAGGGAAATGAGGGGTGGATGTTTCATGTCGAAAGCACCATTGCTTTGAAATTTTTTTTAGTAAATGACTATTAAATTACGGTACGTTGTCAGAATACACAATTTCTTGTATTCCTTATCTCGAAAACATAGCTTTCAATCGAAGTATTACATTATCACTGCTTGTTTCTGTAAGTAATTATACATCTGCAAATTTAATAAGATAATTAACTACTAACAAGCATTCTTTCATATGAAAATTGAATAAATCAGCTCCTAAAACTTGCCAAGGAACATTTGGAACTTGTTTCGGTAAAACTGATCATTCCATATTTGCAATATGAGCTCAAGCAAGTGTGCAATTATTTTTGAAGTTTTTTATATCTTTTGACATACCTTTCCAAAATAGCAGTTTTCTATCTCAGTTTTTACATTTTTCAGTACCAAGATGAGTGTAATGAGTTTTGATCAAAATTTCTCTTTTTTAGCTTTCTAGAACAACAATGCAGAAATTCTTAAATAAGAAGCATTCATTTTTCACTCCGTCCCCTTTAAAATAAAAATATTGTTTGGGTATATTTGGAATATCTGATTTTGTAGTGATTCAACCATTTTAAACAAATTTCAGGACAAGCTGTAAGATTTCATTTCTCTGAGTTTCAACTTATGAGTTTTTAATTATCTCACAAGTTACAGGGAAATTTTCAACAATCATTCCTACTCGAGTCCTAATTTTTCACTTAAAAATATCATCAGTATCTTTCAAATATGTTCTTGATCAGCCAACAGCAATTCTTTACCAGGTTTACAAACCAAATTAAATTAATAAGGTTGTAATCGATTTTTCGTCCTTTGTAAACGTAAGGAAGATTTATTTAGAAGTGCTTTTGAAAGTAGCTTCAAGGGGCTTTATACTCACTTTCTATGGTAAAACTGATGTTTCATATAAATAGTTATGAACTTTTTCACAACTAAATACTATAGATAACGTTTCTTTTTCAATATGTGAATAATTTTTTTGCGTGTCAGTATGAACTCTAGAAGCATACGCTACAAACAATCCATTTTGTAAAATATCTGCTTCTAAACCAGATTGTGAAGCATCAATAGAGAAAGAAACATTGCATTTCGCATAAAAATACTATAAAACTGGTTGTGTACTTGTTTTAATTCAATACATGCTTTTTCATGTTTAGCAATACAGGACTATAAAGAGATTTTCCTTTAAAAATCTCACAGAATAGATATTTTATCTGAAACATTAATAATAAATTTAGAAACGTTTGTGATTATACCCAGTAATATTTCCAAACTCTTAATATTTTTTGTGGCTTCATTTTCACGCCTATTTTTACCTTATCTTCATCAGGTCTAATGCCATTAAACCATTAGTGCCTAGCGTCCCATTTTTGGAGAGTTTTAAAAAATTCAAGTAAGCGCATTTCACACCAGTAAAAAAGAGGATAAATAAATACTTTCTTTCTCGAGACAAAGTCCTCAATAAATTAAGATAAAAGTTTTTCTTACTTTAAAAGTGGTGGGAAAATGCAAAATTTGAATTTTAGCGAAGAAAATAATTCAGGCACTAATGGGCAAAAATGTTGATTATTTACAAGTTAGCTTCGTTACAGTTAATTAGTAATGCAATAACAGTTCAATATGATGTCCATAAATCACAAGTACATCTATGAGACGAAGTACAATACCGCTCACATCATTTAGTAATATTTCTTGCGTTATGGCAGACATATTTTGGCGGACGGCATCTTTCAGTGCTGCTGGTGATGCTGGTTAGTCGCGGTACAATTTTGACTTCAAGAATCTCCACAATTTAACCCTTTGATTTCTGATGGGTAAATTTCTTCAAAATTCCAAATGTAATATTGGCACTAGTATTTTGTAAAGAAAAAAACCGGTTAACGATATACACGGAAAAAAAAAATGCATTAAACTTTTTTCAAATAAATTTGGTTGAATATTCTGGTGTCGTTGTGACATTTCGGAATTAAAATTATGTGGTAGAAAATTCTACCATCAGAGCTCAAAAGGTTAAGAGCCCACAATAGTCACAGAAAAATTACTCAAAAAGACCCGGATGACCATGTAAAGTCTATGGGAGCGTTCTTTTCTAATATCTCGCTCAAATGTTAATATTTTTGCATGATTTTTTTGCACAAGATAGCTGAGGGCAATCCACAACCGGGCTAGTTTTTACTTTTTCGATTTTGGTTATATATTTTTTATATTACGATAGTTTCAGTTTCAGAACCGGTTTAAACCGGTTTCGAAAGTTAAAGTAATTTTTTAAAGAAAATCTGAAACAAAAATTGAAAAAGTAAAAACTAGCCCGGTTGTGGATTGCCCTCAGCTATCTTGTGCAAAATAATCATGCAAAAATATTAAAATTTGAGCGAGATATTAGAAAAGAACGCTCCCATAGACTTTACATGGTCATCCGGGTCTTTTTGAGTAGTTTTTCTGTGACTATTGTTGGCTCTTAAGAGCGCACAATAGTCACAGAAAAATTACTCAAAAAGACCCGGATGACCATGTAAAGTCTATGGGAGCGTTCTTTTCTAATATCTCACTCAAATTTTAATATTTTTGCATGATTTTTTTGCACAAGATAGCTGAGGGCAATCCACAACCGGGCTAGTTTTTACTTTTTCGATTTTGATTATATATTTTTTATATTACGATAGTTTCTGTTTCAGAACCGGTTTAAACCGGTTTCGAAAGTTAAAGTAATTTTTTAAAGAAAATCTGAAACAAAAATTGAAAAAGTAAAAACTAGCCCGGTTGTGGATTGCCCTCAGCTATCTTGTGCAAAAAAATCATGCAAAATTATTCAAATTTGAGCGAGATATTAGAAAAGAACGCTCCCATAGACTTTACATGGTCATCCGGGTCTTTTTGAGTAATTTTTCTGCGACTATTGTGGGCTCTTAAAGTCAAAGGATGTGAAACCTGTCTGTGTGACTTCCTCGAAAAAAAAATGGACCAATTATAAAATCCGCAGTGAAGCCACACCAGACTGTCAGTTTTGCACGTTGCTAGGTTACCTCAACAAATTCCAACAGAACTGATTTTTTTTCGTTGCCAAACAAAACGCGGTTTCTTTTCCATCCCTGTCGTGGAAACCTTACCTTTGTATCTTGATTCGTTTTCAAATCATTCATTTTTAAAGTTCGTCCTGACTTTTGGATCACCTGGTATATACATATATATGTATATATATATATCCACTAATTTTTTAGTAGGTTTTTTTTATATTTTTAAATCAATCGCCTGTACTGTAAATTTTTTCATATGCTTACATAAGTATTCATGCCTATGAAACTTTATTTGCCTTAACCCTTTAAGTTCTGGTGGGTAAATGTCATTAAAATTTCCAAAATCCCATTGGCACAGTATTTTGCAAAGAAATAATTCGATTTCTGATATATACGAAAAAATGCATTTACTGGGCTGTTGAATCTCCGGTTTTTTGAATACCAGTATTTTAATACAGAAAATATTGTTTTATTTAATTTGAACTTTTAAGCGATTTAAAAGAACAACATGTTCTCAAAAATAATACTGGTGTTTAAAAAGCCGGAGACTTGACAACTCTACATTAATCTTTATCCAGATAAATTTGGTGGAATATTCCTGTGCTATTGTGTCATTTCGAAATTAAGTGGAAAAAACGTCAACCACCAACGCTCGAACGTCTCCAAAATAGTCAACATTACTTAAAAGGCTGATAAATCTCTACTAAAACAGCTACTTTTGCATTTAAAGTATTTTTTGGTCTTTAAAAAATAAATATATTTTAACAAAAGTGAAATGATCCGTTTCTGCATAAAATGAAATTCCAGATGTTTTACTTACAATTGGAAATAGCAGACGACTTTAAATTTTTCTTTTAACCCTTTGAGCTCTGATGGCAGAATTTTCTACCACATAATTTTAATTCTGAAATGTCGCAACGGCAGCAGAATATTTTCCCAAATTTATTTGAAAAATGTTTAATGCGTTTTTTCCCGTATATCGTAAACCGTTTTATTTATTTGCAAATTACTGGTGCCAATGTGACATTTGAAATTTAGGAGAAATTTACCCACCCGAGCTCAAAGAGTTAACACTAAAACCACCATTAGGGGTCGTTATGATCCTAGCGAAATTGAAAATAGCCGATTTGAACCAGAAATTTCTTGATAAGATTTGATAAATATCTGCAGCACAATAATGCGTTAATTTAGCAAGTTAAATAGTTTTGAATAAAATTCTGGTGTCAAACACTTTTTGTAAAACTTGAATAAAATAGCCAGTTTTAACTAGCCAAAGTAAAAAATCCATATTTTTAAGAGCCAATTGACTTTTATAGATTTTCAATTTAGATGAAATTTGTTTGAAAATTAATTTTGCCCCAAAAATGTGTATAATCCTTCCACGGGAGGTGGATTTTAATTAGGGTGGAGTTTATTATCAGTGAAAGAATCCTGAAGAATGGGGTGCAGTTAAGTTTGATTCCGAAATTTTACTATGCACAGCTGTTGGGATTATTTTTTTATATACAAACAATCATATAATTTTCAATACATCAATTCTATCATGATTGAAAGATTTGGAAGTTACGAAAGTTTTATTTGTTGAAATAAGCTTAAAAAGCTTAAAAAGGTACTTGAGAATTTTTCGTATGGCGTTATGTTAAATATGTACAATTTTAATTTTATTTACAATATAATATTATAATACAATATAACAAAGATATAATACAATTATTTCGTATTTCAGTCCTTTAGATATTCTTTCGTATTTACTTCTATTAATCGCTTCCCTGATTTGCCGGTACGTCATACCGGGGCAACGTGTTTTTAACAGAGATGCCCGCGCCACTCACGAACATCTGTATTCCAATCTTCATTTATTATACTTAACAATCATTTTCTTTTGTAAATTTGCATAATTTAATCCGAGCCGTTTCTTATTTTATTAGGCAAAAGTTTTTGCTTAAAAAAAACGGTGATAAAATATTAAAAATTCTGTAAACGACTTGAAAATATAGGCATTATTTGAATTTTTTTTTTAAATATTGATAAGTAAGACAAGTGTTACAAGTTTTGCTATAAAATACATTGAAGATTACTTTAAAAACAATGTGGAGACATGTGTGAAAACAAAACGCGCTCTAGTTCTATTAGGACAGGGACGCGTCCTTCCTGGTTACATCTGTGAGACTCAAGCCTTAGATAGTTAAAAGAGATTTATTATTACTATCATTATTTTCCTAGAAAAAAATGCTTCTAATGCACTATTTCGAATATATTTAAATTTGAAATTAAAACATTGCTTCTGATTAAATTGTTTAATTTTTAAATCAGAACATCTACTTTATACAGCTGATATATATGTTAATATATAACAATTCTAAAAAAACTATAATATATATTTTACACAATAGGAATTTCTAAAAATTTAATTTTGAAGCACATTCTATATGTACCGACATGGAGTATCTATCGAGAGACGATGGATACTAAAAATAATAATAATGTTTTTTTACTCAAAGAAAAATGCAAGTTAGTCAGTCTCAAATTTTAATTGAAACTCATCTAATTACGACATTTGTTTCGCTGCTGTAGGTTTGCTACAGATGATTATTTTTCTATTCTATTCGCCCCACTATATTTCAGAAACAAATTTTATTGTATATTTCTTTTACAAATATTGACAAACTTTATATCAAAGGTTTATGTTTTAACCTCTTCAGTCCCTGAGTACCCAAATGGGTACATCAGTTTTGTCCTATTTTATTAATGATACTCAAAAATAAATGAAATTTCGATATAAGAATAATATGTTTCGAATTCTAAGATTCGAGCTAATGAAAATAAAATAAAAATCTCGCTCTGAAGTCAAACGAGAGAAAAATACTGTAAAATACTGTAAAAAAAAATAAAAATACTGTATAAAAATACTTAAAAATATTGTAATAATCGCCAGTAGCGAAGAGGTTAAGAAAGTGGTGCGAGGTGGAATTAAAAAATAACCACCTGTACTGTTAAAATGTATTTGTAATATTTTTAAAATCAAAATTGGAACAAAATGGATCAAAATTGTAGCAAAATGGATAATTTTAAATGCAACAGTTGTGATTTTAGTAGAATGTATATTAGTATTATTAGTTTTTGTATGTATATTTAGCATCGGTCATGTTGACTATTTTTTTTTTAAATAAATTCTTCGAGACCATGCACATTTATGTAAAAAACAACAGCACACATGATATAATTAATTTAACTATAAATAGACCGGTGACATATTATTTTAGAAGTTGTAGTGCTGACTCCATGGTGCTCAATTTGAAAAATTGCGCTCCCATAAGAATCAGGATTTGTTATTCAATCCACACGAGTCATTATTATTTAATGCTTGCGAACATCAAAAACAGAAAAATACATTGTACTCATTAGCAGGAAGTTAACCAGATCCTCGACAATTGACAAATCTCCACCAGGCAGTTTCTCACCAGTAAAATATTGTAGTTTTGATCTGTTAAATTTTATTAGCTTTCTTACAAGCAAAACAGATTAATACTTACTAGTGGGTGCTTGGCCCGTAGCGCATAAATTTGTGTACCCCTTTATAAGACTCTTTCTAGAATATTCCTTATACCATTTTGGGGCACCGTCTGCAGACTGCAAACGGTTAATTTTAAACCCCAAATTTCTAGGTGGCACCAGCAAATTTTTATTAGAAAATCAATCGATAATATGAGTGAGAAAGAGCTTTTGATTATTTTCAGATAAATTTGCTCAACAATTGAGGTATGAATTAATTTTTTAAACATTTTTGGAGCAAGAATGCCTTGCCCCTGAAAAAGGGTTAAACAAGTTTACTAAATTAAGTCTGTGTCAGAGATTATTTTTGAAATATATATACGAATATAATTAAAAAGCATTAAGACCTATACCAGGTTTCGCATGATTCAATGGAATAAGGGCATTTTAGCTGTTTTAGTACCAGTAAATTCGTAAAACACTAGTCGCTATGTTTGGGTACATATCTTTTCTTTTTTTAATAAAGAAACATTAATTTACGAAAATTTTAGTTTAAAGTTATTGAAAATCTTTGATGTGTACGAACCCTGTACAAGTAGAGTTGTGCATAAAAAATAAATATGATCTACCAACTTGTCAATATATTATTATAGAAGAATGATACTGATATCAAAAGATTGGAAATAAAGCCTACATTTAAATTGAGTACATAAAATTTGCATTTTGGGTCATCTACCTAAAAAAGCGAACCGAAACTGTTTCTCTGTTGTTCTTACGACAGTACCAATGTTTGACCCCCCCACCCAAAAAATAAATATATATATATATATATATATATATATATATATATATATATATATATATATATAAATACACCCTTCGCAGGCCTCGCAGTACCTCTAAAATTATCGCAATTTACTACTTATTTGAAAACGATATTCTTTACTATAGATTTCTGTTGCATATGTTAAAAGGATCTATCACAAATATTTTTTATTGTAAATGGTAAGAGGAATTGTAGAAAATTTTAGAAAAGCTGAGAACCGGCCTTGAATTAACCTTAAAACAAATTTTCATGAAAGTCGCACGATGAGTTTCTTAGAACTTAATTTAAAATGAATATACACTGGTGTGCAAAAATGAAGGCCGAGAGGGTTTTTTGAATGTAACGTCGCCATAATATGTTGATTTTTAATCATAGATGCATCTCTTAATTATTTCGGAGTTCGATCCAAGAGAATAATATTTAACCGCTTCCCTGATTTGCCCGTACGCCATACGTGTAACGTGTTTCTGCCAATCATGGTTTGCCCGTGCCAGGTATATAGCAGTCATTATTTATTATTTTCACCAGTAAATTTTTAGTCTGCATTTTGTATTATTTAATCCTATGCTTTTCTGATTCATTTAGGCAAAAACTTCAGCTTTGAAAAACCGGTCATAAATGATTAAAAATTCTGTAAAAAACTTAAAAATTGGCATTATTTGAAAGTTTTTCAGAAATATAGATCGGGTAAGTGTATAAAATCAAAAACTTATATTAGGAAAAGTATTTCGTTTATGCTAGGCACGTTTTCGATTTCTTTTTAAATTTTTGATGGCTTGTATAATTTGTCTTAGATCCCACTCCGGCATTATTAAGAGATGTTCGAATATATGTTTTAGTACTTTATCAAATAGTTACAAATTTTGAGCAGATAAGGATATAAATTCAGAATTTTATTTTCTAATGCAGGTTCCTGGCATTGAGGTTAAAATATTTTAATATCCTGTAATTTAATGTAACATTTAATTATTTGTTTAAAAAATGTATCAATAAAAAAACGTTTGTGCAAATTATACATTTAATAAGACAAAATTTCAAAGCGAAAATATAACTAGATTAAATAAACCTTTTTTCATATAATAAAAAGTACTACCGCAAAAATGAAGCTTTTCTATAAGAGAAAATAATTCTATAATCTCGTAAGAACAGTCAGAAATGAGAAAAAATTGATAAAGTTTTGTTAGACCACAGTTTATGAAATTTATGTAACTTTCTGTCTACATAGTCTTTTTCATACAAAGAAATAAGCTCAACACATGACCCATTTTTTTTTCATATACGTTACCTACTCATCTCCATTTTTTAAGCTGAATATTTTCAAAAGTAACGTTATGAATAATGTAAAATTTTCAGAACCTTTTGATAAATTTATTTAATGTATCGAATTCTATTTTGTAAAAATCTGTAATATCCGGAATTCAATTTTCGTAAAAAATGAGACATTCATTTTTCATACTGATAGAGAAAGGGAAAGTTTGCATTTGTATTTGAACTGAGCATAGAATATTTATAAGTTTTTATTATATTTTAAGTATTAGCAAGAAAGAAGTATTAGGTTCTTTAAAATTTTTTACTTTTAGATTTTGATGTACTTATTTGTTATGGAATAACATGATATTGATTCTATTAGTTTAAAACCGATTCTGTTTGTGGATTATAAAACTGAGCAAATATTTTTTTAAAGAAATACTTCGTTTTAACTTGACAAAAAATGATTCCGATTACATTTTTGTATCTAGTTCCTAACCGATTACGCTATATTGGTATACTCTCCACAGAGTTTTGATTATATTTCAACATATATGGAATTAAATTGAATTAAACTGCATATTGTACGATGGCAAATATAAAAATATTCAAACGAAAAATAATTTTATAGCTCAACAACAGGCGCTAAACTTTTTTAAGGGGAGAAAGGACCTTTCGAAGCCAAAAATTGTGCATTTTGACATGCTTTTTTCGATTCATCATAAACAGAAAACTTTTGTTTATTTTGAAATAAAAATTTTTCAACTTGTGAAACACAATACCAGGTTTGAAAATTTAAACCTGTTTTTGTAATTCAATTAATATTTTTTTTAAATAACACAAAATATATACAGATAATTAGAAAAAAATAAATTGACTTACCTCCTGTTTCCCGCAAGATAACTTTTTAAAAATATACAGTAGAACCTATATTCTTGTATCAAATTAATGCTAAATATTATCTTTATTCTGTAAACCTCAAGTTTTAAAATTATCTAATTTTACAATAATTTTAAAAAATAAAACTTTTATACAATTATAAAATTATTAAAATTTTTATGATTTATCATGCTATAAAACAAAATCTTTTGGTCTGATTATCAAAACTGAGATTCAGAGAATGAAGATCCATATGTACAATATATATGTAAAATTTCATAACTTTCCATTCATAACTTTTTTTAATATCCTGTGGGAAAGTGTAAAAATCAGAAACTGAGAAAATCAAGTTTAAACATTTATTTTTGATTTTCAAGAATGTAGCAAGTATTTATAACATTTAAAATGCACCCGCTTCATATGTTTTACCTTCTGATATTTTTAATTTATCATGCACTGCTTTTTTTTTCCTTCGAATAGCCCTACGAACCTGTAATGTTGATGATTTACACTTAATCTCTGCTTGTTTGATTCGCAGAGTGTCTGCCTGCAAAGCAGAAGTGACTGAAAACTGCCCTATTTCACAACCAAGTTGCTTCAAAATATTTAGACGACCTGTTATCCTTTCATTAACTACTGCTTCATTTGTAGCTATATCAGCTACTGCTTTGGAAGAACCAAACGTTTTGGGGCAGTATTTCCAAACTGTGGAATTGAAAGACTCGTTACAATTTTGAGTTTTTCCACCCAAGCACTTTTTCAATAGTTTAGGAGCAGATAATTCTGTGAAGATTGGTTTTATTTCTTCCATCACAGGGATAGGCACAGATTTTTTGTGTTTGTATGAAGAAACGCTTCCTGCCAACACAGCCTTCTGATAATCACACCATGTAGTAGTATCCGTCGGGCAGAAGTAATGCATAGGATCCTTGTCTGTTGACTTATAATGGCAATAAATGGCCCATATAGCCTTGCGCATATCTTGAAGAGAGTTGCTATTTCCTCGAATAGCATTTCCATAAAAAGTCGTAAATTTGTCAATTAGTTTATCTGTCAGACGGTTTTTTCCACTAAGACTTTTCCCATCTGACAGCTTCTTGCCACGGTTCAAGTGCTTCAAGTTGCGCAGCCTAGTCCCCATACATTTTTGAACGTGGCCTACACATTCAACTTTTTCTAATGCATAAGGAGCAACTTTTTGAAGCTCTGGAAATGTCTTTGTATCACCATCTCCAATATATTTAACATATTTTGCATTTCTCGTTGATATTGATCTTTCAAAAATTTTCTTCATTCCATCCACTTCCATTTTTCCTGAAGAGCCAAAATGGTTTTTTACACAATGTGGTTCATGGCGTAACTTCCATGCCTCATATGCTGTTCCACATCTTTAACCCCTCCACTTTTCACAACCTTTACAATATGAAGATAACACCTTAACATCAATAACTTTACCAGTCACATCCCCGATAACACTACACACACCTATGCGAGATGTATGTCCACTAGGGCTGGGCGATATCAGAATTTTAATATCGTGATATATCGCTGACCAAATATCGATAATTTTCGATATATCGATATATTTCAATTCATATGTCACTCCATTATAGGGTTATAAATAAATTATAAACTGTCCTCTGTATAAAATACTACAAACACATAATAGTATATATATGTGTGTGTGTGTGTGTGTGTGTTAATTATCAAGAAAAAACAAAAATATCAGTATCTTAACATATTCCAAGGAACATAAATTTTAATTTTTATGTATTCATTCAAAATATGGAAACCCTTTACCTGCAAATCTGATCTGAAATATGTGTTATTGAAAACTCTTAGAAAGTTAAACATTATAAATCATTAAAATGAAACAAGAAAATATATGTAAGACAACAAATAGACATTAGATATATTGAAAGAAAATACTTTAATTACCTATAAACTTAGAATTTTTTTATTACAATACAAAAAAAAAAAATAAAAAAAAAAAATAAATAAAAATAAAAATAAAAATGCATTTCTGCAATTTTGGGCAGTAAGGAACACCTTCTTTTCGTTTTTATCATACATAATTCTATTATTAGTCAGAATACAAATGAAAGCATTGGAATAATCAAAAAATTTTAAGAAAACACAAAATTTCTTTAATAGAGTACAAAGTCCCAAATCAGGACATTTTGTTAACTACCTTTTTTTTTTTCTTCTTCTTCTTTTAATAATAATGCTGAATTAATCTCTATAATGATCTTTTACTTTTTCGATTTTGTTTACAGATTTTTTTTCTAGGATGCTTTTACTTTCGAAACCAGTTTCAAAAATGAAAGTATTCCAGTAAAGAAAAAAAAAACTTGAAAACAAATAATAAAAAACGACTTTTGTTGAAAGAGATCAACTTCAGATGTGCAATGCAAAAACAAAAAATAAATAAATAAATGAATAAACAAAAATATGGAAATGCAAACGAGGTATAAAAAAAAAGATTGACATTGAGCGGATGTTTTTGCATTTGTGAACTCTTGAAATAAAAAGGAGCCATGATATTCAAAATCAAAACTATCCTTATTCTTTTATGAGAGATAAAATGTTCGATTTTTTTTTCTTTTAACTTATAAAAAGAGTTTTGTGAAAGTATCAACTAGTTTCAGTTGTTTAAGTGCGCGAAAAACACATTCAACGGCACATACAAATGAAAAAAAGGGGGGGGGGGAGGAAGAAAAACAAAACCTTTTATTCTTTACCATTAAAAGGGAAAAAAATTCATAACTCCTAAGTTAATTTACGGATTCTTTTCAAATTTTCAGCAATTTGCAATAATAGTAAATTAGGCTGTGTGACAAATTTTTATTAAAATATAATAAGTTATTACAAAATTTGAGCATCTTTTACAAGTGTCCAGTACAGAAGAACCTCAAAGAAAACGTAGGAAACTATCCATCGTTTGTTTTTGTTTATCGAACTCAAGCGAAATCGAAACTTGAATGTTTATACAATAATCATATTGTTATCTGCTGTGGATGGGTAATATGTTTTGCCAAGCAGAAAGACACCATCCATAAAATTTTAGCGATCTTTCAAAATGAAAAGTATTTTCCTTCCTAATTTGAAAAAGATTTTCATTTTTTTAGGGGGGGGGGGGATTTTTTAAAAACCCGTACGCAAAACGGGTAAAAATACTAGTATCCAATAAACTCTAAAACTAAGGTGAATCACAATGAAAAAAGAAAAAACTTCCGCTTTAAGTAAAATTTCTGCTTAAAATAAATGACATAATAGAATTACCATACATGAAAATTATTAATGTTATTAATAAAAAATGTAAAATAATATGTGATTTAATATAATTATTTATTAATGCTATTAATAAATGAAAAACAAACATACAAGAAATATCGATTAATTGTGCTCACATTCTTGAAAATATGGCAATCAATTCTGCATTCCGGCAGCAATAACTGTACACAAGCTCACGGGAAAACAACAGTCAGCCATCGATATGGAGTCAACAAGTGATTGTAGCGGAAATGCCCGATCCTCGAACGAGTGTTTCAACTTCGATTTTCGAACGAACTCCGATAAATAAAGCAGTACATCAGAATAGTAGACTGTTCGGCCATATTCCGGTATGTGCGCGACGCCAGCGCAAAAAGTAGACGGTTCGCCCATATTCCGGTATGTGCGCGACACCAGCGCAAAAAGTAGACGGTTCGCCCATATTCCGGTATGTGCGCGATACCAGCGCAAAAAGTAGACGGTTCGCCCATATTCCGGTGTGTGCGCGACACCGGCTCAAAACCGGAAGTATCACGCAAGTGCCGATTACAGCGCGAACATTTGCAAAAGTAAACAACTTTTGCGCCGACAGAGGTAGATTCGAAATTCCGTAACTCCGTAATTCCGAAAGGAGGATGAAATATCGTTTGAAACGATATATCGGAAGGATTGAAATCTCAATATCGTTACCGCGGTCTTAAAGAAATATCGATAGATAACGATATTACGGTATATCGCCCAGCCCTAATGTCCACGAGTTTTCCATGTCCCATCTCCACTGATGCATATTGCATTGTTTTCAGAAGCTAAAATTTCTTCATTTGTTTCCTTCCTCATCGAATTAATAGCTACTTCTGAACTGGCAGTTTTGATGTTTTTCAAAATCCTATCATAGGAGTTCTGAGATACAGGTTGTGGCATATCCGTGGCAGTACAAAAATTTTTAATGCCATGCAAACCTAAGCCCACTGTGCGCATGGCATAAATCATTCTTGCATTTACTTCATAATCATGATTACTTGATTTTAAAAGAGGTGAACTTTTAAAAGTTGATAAAGTACTACAGAAATTGCACTGAACGTAAAATTCAGAAACTAATCCACAAACAATTCTTTCTTTCAGTACTGCTTTGAATTTACAGTGAGTACATACCAAGTAATTTGACAGTTCAGATATCAAAGTATCAATATTGATTATCCTATATCCATTATTCGCCTTAGACATAGTTTTATTTTCAACCACAGGGACAGCTAAATGAGTTTTTTTAGCTGATGATGATGATAAACAAGACACATCTGGATCCAAAGTTTGGCATTCAGTATGCTGATTACTGTGGAAACGACGTTTCCTCTTACGATAATCAGTAGACCTACGAGCAGCTTTACTCGACATTTTTATAACTAACTCAAGTTATCAAGTAAAAATAATATAATACTTCTCGAAAAAAACTCTTACAAAAAAGCAGACAGAGCGAAGAGCATAAAACACGTGAAAGTAAGCGAGAAAACACAAACAAAACATGTGCATGGTAAAGATGTGTTGAGTTGTTGACTTCCTTTTCCAGTGGGGTTAAATAAAATAAGCATAGAGGTCAGAAAAAATGATAGAACACGGAAAAACTGTCGTTGCATTTCGCATCAAAACCGAAACTAAGGGAAAGTCAGTTTGTTTAAGTTTCGTTTAAAGGGAAAGTCGCGAGTAGCTTTTACGTTTTTAATTGTTGTAGGCGTAATTTTCTTTCGATTTCAATGCGGTTTGTTTTAAAATGTTTCTAACATTCTGAATTATTTTTTAAAAATATTTTTAAAAAATCGATTTTTTGAGGGTGCAAAGGTCCTTTCTCCCCTTAATGAAAATTTTAGTTGGCTATGCTAATATATTCGAAGAATATTCATCAAGATATGCTGCGTGGGCCATAGATTCACTGTAAAAACAAAATACCCAAATTGTGTTCTAAGGTTTTTCTGTACAGCAGTGTTCCCAAAGTAGTTAATCCAAAATGGTACAAAAATGGGCTGATCCTTAATAACATTTAAACAATCAAAATATCTTAAATATAATGTAAATATTCTGTAAGATGTTTTGGTTGTTTTAATGTTATTAAGGATTTGCCTTTTTTAAACCATTTTAGGCTACAAAGTAAACTTCGCAATTTGGAACACTACTGTACCCAGATATCTAACAAATCAATGTGGGTCTTTTTTATAGCTTTTTTATACCTACATATGGGTCATTTTCTCATAACTGGTCAATTTGGACATAATAAATTTTTAAAGAAAAATGTTAATTTTTTCTTTAAAATTGGTTCTTATTGTATTTAGACAATGTCTCTAGCTAATAAAATAGTGTCAGCAATAATCTTTTACTACGTTAAATACACAAAAATAAATTTTCAAATTTCAACTAGACAGTGGAATGACAAACAGGCACAGGGAAATGACTAACAGGTCTAACTACAAATTATTATTTTTCCCACAAAATTTTATAGTAAATAAGAAAATATTATTATAAACAAAAGCTCAAAACCAATTTTATTTTGAAAATTTTTATGGAGAAAGTCAGTAAAATCAAATGTATTTGTCTGAGATCTATATGGTTTTGGTTCACAGATTTTGGCTCTTATATCTTCAAACAAACCTTTAGAATTGTAACAAAAAATCCAGTTCGCTGTTTCCGCAAATATTCCAAACTATAAAGGTCTTATCTTGTGTGTTATGTGTATTTTGGAAGGTAAGAACTTTGTGTCACTTACTACCTTGTATTTTTAAAAAGGTCTCCTTGCATTATTCCTTTAAAAAATTTTTTGCTTTTTCTTTTTTCGAATTGCTATTTCCATTTGCCAAATACTTTGTCAATATTTCAAACATCATTTTTTTTTTAAATTCAGGCGCTGCAATAATCTTTTTTGAGATATTTCTAATGTATTTTCCAACTGATTCTTGATTGGAATATTTGTCGCTAAGTCTATAAGTTTTACGAGTCTTTAATAGTTTCTTTCTCAACATTTCCAATTTGTTTAGCTAATTTTACTCGATCCCTTCTTACTCGCCAACTATGACCAACTTTTTTTCTTCCATCTGACTATGTTTTGGAATTTTTTTTCTGTCCCTTGGAATAATTTAGATTCAACTAAAGTAGTTTTAATAACCTTATTATCTTTTCCGAAATTTGGTTGGTAGTAAGACTGTTGTTTTGGCTTATTTGGCTAGAGCAGTCTTTGCTTTTTGATGGCTATAACCACTGAATTTCATCATGTTCAACTGACACAATATCTTCAATAAGATAGAAATCTTAATGTTCAGTGATATTTTTCTTTTTTGCACGACTATTTCTATGATATATCTTCTATCGCTTCCTTTGAATTCTCTGCCCTCTAGATAATAATTTAAATACTGATTTAATGTTTCCAGCGGCTTTCTCATACAATATTTTCTGGTCATTTATTCCTTTTTTAGAGGCGATTATAAATCTAACAGTTATTTCTATTAAGATCACTCATAGAAACCATAAAAATTTTATATTTTATTGAGCTTACAATGTTTTTAACTAAGCCGGCGAATAGCTTTTTAAAACTAATAAATTATAATAAGCACAAATCATCTTACTGAGTTTATGCTTGACAACTTTGTAATCATCCTGCTTTGTCCGATTCATTTGCTTTTATAGAGCAGTCAGTGTTTATTTTTACTCAAATTATGTACTTATAAAAGAGAAAAAAATAAAATAAAATAATCCAACTTTTTAAATAGCAATTTTTCATCTTTTGATGAATAGAACTAACAAAAACGTGCATTTTTTGCTTTTAAAACAACAAATAGTGTGTGACAATTACATAAAATATTTAATTTTCTAATTAATTTTCTGATAAATATTCAAAATTTGTGAAAATTAGAGACTGTAGTCACTCCCCTATCTTTCATATGACAAGGGAATGACCACAAGGGCATGACAAAAATTAAGGTTAGCTTGTATATTATCTTAACTATATACACAAAATTAAATTGCACTTAAAGTAAACTTTAAAAACTTAAAACAAATAAGTATAAATCGTTGATTCAGCATTCTTTACGAAATTTAGGTAAATAAGAGAGAAAGGGTAATGACAGTCAATAAAAATATTTACCAATGTGTAAGTAGAAATCACCAAGTTTTACTTGTAAAAATTAATTCTGCAAAAAAGAACAATTTAAGATATCTTCTCTGATGATACACAGAGTTGGTAGTTCACAGAGGAAATTCTGGATTAATATAAGTGTTGCCAGAGGTGAGAATCATTACTTTCATTTTATGGCAGGGAAATGATAACAAAACCAAGGGGCATTTATTATTTTTTTTTTTTAAATACAAAAAATGAAAAGTTTTTATTTTTTCAAATTTTAGTTTTCTATGATATTGTTTAATAATTTAACCAACATAAAAATTACAAATATATTCGGATAGTCAGTTTTGGGAACTACTTTTGTGTTAAGGCGGTGACAGGGACACACAAGGGAGAGACATTTTTACAACATATAACATCATTTAACTGCCTTTTATTTATTAATAGTATGTTTTATCATGTTAAACATACATAAAAACATGTAATTGAAGTATACTAGCATTTATTTAATTTTCATACAAGTTTATTTATTATTTTTGAAGCAGGGACAAAAATATCGCTGTTTAGAGAAAATGACCCATATACATATACATGTACTGGATGATTCTTATTTCATGGCAAATTCTTTAAGGTTTGGCTCAGAACACTGTAACCATCATTTATTGTATTATTTTTTATCAAAATTTCTGAAGCCAAAAATTTCTATACTATTTTATTATTTATAGTAGACAGACGTTTCATGATTACAGGTAGAAAAATTTCTTATTTGAAAATGTCCGATGAGAAATAAAAATTTTTCAATTAAAAAAAATAAAAACACTTAAAACCTGCAAATCTGTTAAACATAGGATATACATGAAAAGAAATAGAAATCTTTTTTTTAAACTCTAAATATCCGATTTCACAAAGGAAATTTTCAAAGAAGAACTTTTTTCTCTAATCATGAAACGTCTGCATATAATAATCGAAAGAATAGAAGAACAGGAATTTTCTGGTGTGAAATTTTTAAAGAAAAGAGGGCCAAACTGGCCCCCGTTGTATCTAATGCGCCACTTGCGCTCATACATTGCCATACAATAAATGATTGCTATAGTGTACTGTACCAACCTTTATAGTTTTACGATGAATTTAGAATAATCCCTTTTAGTGGTAAAGTATTTCTTTGTTTATGTTAAAATGAATTATTGATACAAGTATCTATGAACAAATTTATATGAAAGCAAGCAAAATATATATATATATATATATTTTACATTATATAAAGCAAAATTTAATTACTAAATTATGATGCCAATGTGAAACTTGGAAATGAAAATTAAGAAGCATATCTATAGTATACTGGTGTCCTTAACGGGGTTAAATTTTAGATTTTGTCGACATTGCACCACCATCTCTACTGCCAACTCAATTATGCTGTCTTTGCTGTAATATTTTCCCAATATTTTTTTTAACACAAAGGATGACAATTAGGTTGAACTTCTGAATTTCCTTGACTTTTTATTAAAATAACACTTTTTATATAATCTTTCTTTAAGACATATAAATACTTTAAAAGTATTACGTGTATATTAATACTATAGACATTTACTTCATGTATTAAGTGTAACATCAGAGTTCCAGTTATTTCATAAAATTTTCTAGAATAGAAATATATTTTTCAAGACTGGGACCTGTATCAGGAACAAAGGGATCATGTGGGATGCTGTTACCCCAGAAATTATAAATAAATTTTTTAAGTTTCCCTTACTAAAAAAATAAATTTCAGCATTTTTTCGGCTTGAAAAGAATATATATATATACATATACAACGCCCGGCTATTAATTTCCAGGACTGACATAACTGTACGAGAAAGAAAAGCTAGAAGATGGCGCTAATGATTGCATTTTGAGGAGCGTTTTTTGAGCATGTGCAGTGCACTCGGCGCTATTCTGAAGTAAGTGGTTCTCGTGGAAAGGCACCTTAGCCTTTTAAGCTCTGATGGTCGAATTTTCTACCACATAATTTTAATTCCGAAATGTCAAAACGGCACCAGAAAATTCAACCAAATTTATTTGAAAGCTGTTTAATCCCCCCCCCCCGTGCATAAAATTAACCGGTTTTTTCCTTTGCAAAATACTGGTGCCAATGAGACATTTGGAATTTTGAAGAAATTTACCCTCCAGCGATCAAAGGGTTAAAACATAGCTCTTAAATTCCTCTTGTCGAAGCCAAAATGGAGCAAATAATTAACATTGCGTTGCCTGTGATGCGATTCTAAGCCCAGCATGGTGTCGTTGAGATGCAGCATCCACCATACTCTGCAGAATTAGCACCGTAGACTTTTTCCTGTTTCCTAAGCTGAAAAATTCACTGAAAGGAACATGATTTCAGGATATCAAAGCCATAAAGAAAACCGTAACTTCACTATTAAAGAGCATTCCAAAAAAGGACTTCAAAACTTCTTTCCGAAATTTGTAGAGCCGAGCACAGACATGCATTACGGCTGATGGTTATTACTTCGAATCATATTAAATGGCTATGTATGTAACCTTTTTTTTCTTCTGAGTTATTCCATAAGTCCTGGAAATTAATAGCCAGACCTTGTATATATATACATATAAATACTTTTACTAATATAACCAATGTAACTCAGATATTACCATAACATCCAGTATTTTTACAGTCATCCTATTATACGTATTATCATTCCATGTCATGTGTGGGAGAACTTTTCTACATATATCTGCTGTTTAACAATGTTATATTTTCAAATAAGAAATATAAAACACGGTGTTATATGGTTTGTACGGATCGAAGGATTCAGGGGATTTTATGTATTTTATTACCAGAAATTTCGTAAAGTATTGCTCGTTATATCTGGAGATACAAAGAGTTTTGTTTTCGTTAATTAAGGCAAATATTATGTTACTATAGAAAAATTCTGATGAAAAGTGCTTGAAAGCCCTTTAACCTTCCGTCTACCAGACAAAACACCCATTTATCTACGGCAACACCTAATTTTAATTCCAAACTTGCAAACGGCACCAGTAATATTTTAATATAATTTTGCTTTTACAATGAAAGCTTAAATTAAGGAATTCGTAATATCTAGACAAGTCCTTTATAAATTCCGGTGTCAATCGACAATTTCTCATTTTACCATCGACACCAGAAATATTGCTGTCGGGTCCAATGGACCCGTCTGGTAGACGAAAGGTTAAACGTAGAAATCTTGTAATATGAAAATGTAGGAAATTTCGTTATTTTTTATGTATAGGTTATACTTTATCAACTTATAAGTCAATAGATAAGTATTTATGTAAATATCGCGTGCAAGTCATTTTGAATTTTTTAACCCTTTCCGGCACGGGCAAAATCTGTAATATAATGCAAAATTATCGTCTGACACCGGATTTCACAAACGAATTTTTTAGATATTTCGAAGTCCTTAATTTAAGCTTTTATTGTAAAAGCAAAATTTTAGTAAAAAATTACTGGTGCCATTTGCAAGTTTGTAATTAAAATTAGGTATCCCGGACCGGGCACAGTGTGCCGGAATGGGTTAACGAATGACCTTGAAACGGCAGTTTACTTGGTTTTAATTTTTAAAATGTCAAGATTTTTATTATCTATCTTTTATTGATTATTTATTATTAAAAAAAGGCAGCTTACCGTAATTTCGGGTGTATAAGCCGCGGATCAAACAATTCTTTTTGGACCCAGAAATCTTATTTAGTGATTGAAGACAAATATTTACGGCGATCTAACTAGTTATATTTGTTTCTTAAAAAATTCTGGGTCGAAAAAGAATTGTTTGATCTGCGGCTTATACACCCGAAATTACGGTACTTGGTTCTAGGATTTAAAATGCAGATATATTTAAACTTCT
The DNA here is from genome assembly GCA_964019185.1 of Maratus speculifer. Taxonomy (NCBI): domain Eukaryota; kingdom Metazoa; phylum Arthropoda; class Arachnida; order Araneae; family Salticidae; genus Maratus; species Maratus speculifer. The sequence continues at coordinate 85,771,676 of OZ025293.1, forward strand.
TAAACGGCTATTCCATATTACGTGCGGACAGCTTTCTATGTATTACTGCTATTCTAACCCCTTGAAGGGCGCCGATATATTATATATACCACTTAATTTTAATTTCCTTAAGCCACATTGGCACCGGAATTTTAGTATTAAGTTTTGTTTTTTACAATGTACGTGAAAAACAGCTTTTACTTACTATCATATAAATTTGTTCATGAATCCCGGGGTTAATCAATCATTTGAACATTTTAGGAACAGAAGTACTTTACCCCTCAAGGGGTTAAAAATACTATTTGATGCTTAAATTACAAGAACTATGTTAATATGAAAACGCAGGGTGTTTTACTAATTTTAATGTATAATTTATAGTTTAACAACTTATAAGGTAATACATATAGGTACTTATGTAAGCGGTCAATGCGGTGTATTTTGTCCATTCCCCATGGAATGGCCCAGGCTTATACTCTGCGGATCTAACGATTCTTTTTGGACCCAGAAATTTTATTTAGTGAGTCAAAACAAGTGTTTGCGGCGATCTAATAAGCTACATTTCTTTTTGAAAAACTTCTGGGTCGGAAAATAATGGTTTGATCCGCGGATTATACGCTTGAAATTACAGAAATAATTATTGCTATTAAATAAAACTATATTGCTGTTAGCGACTTCTTTTCTTAAGAAAATCTGTCCAATCTGTCCTCATTTTTTCTTAAAGTTTTCAAAAAGTATTTTACTTTCATTAAATTTAATAACTCTTTCGTTTAAAAATAAGAAATAATCAGACTTATATTTGAACGGAAAAAACAAGCAATTTTTTCAGCGACACTCTGATTTCTAATCATAATGGAAAAAAATGAAAAGCATCTTTACACACCATAGCAGCCTAAGGTAATGGAATACAAAAGAGTAGATAAAGAGCTTTTATATATAAAGGAGTGAATATGACTTTTTTCTGATATTTCTAAAAGCAAGAATATTTTATTTTTCATGTCACAAACTTTCTTCTTATATTTTTGTTGTGAATGACAAAATGACACATTTTATTATGTTCAGTGTGGTTGAATTATAAGAGATAAAATGCAGCTAAAAAAAAATAAGTAGAAATTATTTCTGTCCATGTTTTTAAAAATAAAGCTATAAGTTTTTTGACTATAATATAATCTTTAATGAAAGCGTTTATAAGCATGAAAGTCATGTAAATAAATATATAAGGACAGGCAAAAATAATTATCTTTACAAAATCTCTCAATATCAGAAAACTGTGTGTACACAAACTATAAAAGAAAAAAAAACTATAAAAGACTTTATTGTATGACGGTGTTGTAAACTATTCTAAGAAGGAAATACGGCACAATTTAGTCGAGGAATGGCAAGAAAATTAACTCAGCTATTTGTCACATTTTGTGATATCTGCGAAAGGGTATACTGTTAATATTTTTACTGTATTTTAATAAAACCCACTAATTTTTTCTTAAATACTTATCAAAATATGTTAAACGACTTTATTAACCCTTTGCGGCGAAGAGGAAATTCATTGCTTAAATGCTGAAATTGATGACTGACACAGGAATTTGAAAACAACTTTATTTTTATTTAAGAAAAGGCTATTTTCAGGAATTCAATTCACCGAATTGATTTTATTGAACTTCAGGGGGCCAATGTACGTTTGTGAATTAAAATTAAGTGGTTTCATACATACAGTGGCGGTCAAAACCCTGATTTGTTTGTAGCTGAATCAACCATTTTTTCAAAGAACACATCATAGTGATTGTTATTGTCTTTTATGACTTCTTCTTTTGGATGTTTGCATTTTTTTATTGTTTTCACAAGAAGAAAAACCAAGAAAAACGGTCATTTGGTTGTATATACAATGGCGATCAAAAGTTTCCGGCCAGATAGTTTCATTGATTTATTTATGAGAAGGTTTCAGCGAAGAAGAAGCACAATTGCTTCAAAAGTTAGGAATATGTGAATGTCATCTGAGCACGTGATCATTTTGATTGGATACTGAAGACACTTCTTGTAAATTGGCAGAATAAGTTTCCGGCCTCTCAACATTCCTTAGTTTTATTCTATCGGTAAAGTGTTTTTTAGTCGTGTTTGTGAAGGAATCAAAGTGAATAGCATAGTTTAAATAAAAAAATTAAAAATTCAAGAATTATTGTTCGTAAACGATAGATTAGTTTGCCGCTAAATGAATAGTCTTCTCGAGATATTGCGGCAAAGTTATCGATCGGTAAACCGACTGTAAACGGTACTTAAAAATTATATAAAGATGGCCGTGGTCTTCAGGACCTTCTAACTTTCTGGAGACCCCAGAAAATGACTATATTGATGGAGGAAATTATAAAGGAAAAACAGTTGACGACTCGCATAAAAATTCCGTTTAAATATCCTGCGATTTACGGAATGAATATATTGCTGAATTAAGTCAGTCTACTGTATTTAGATGCTGACGTGATGCAGGATTGACGTGATTCCATCCAGCTTTATGGAAGAGTTATGGGGTAAAAAAAATTCAGGGGTAAAAAAAGTTATCAACGTACCCGACTGGTGTTTGCCAAGGAACACAAAGTCTGGTCAAATGAAAACTGGGCAAAACTTCCATTTTTCCATTAATCGAATTTCAAACTATTTTGGGAGTGATGGCAGACACTACATCTGATGACCCAAGAACAAAAGATGATTCGATAAATCTTTAGCATGGTGGAGGACACTATAATGTGGGGAGATTTTTCTTCAAAAAGTGTTTGTCCGTTATTTGAAATCTGCGGTAAACTGAGTGATGCAATATATAAGGATATCATGCAAGAATATTTGCTGCCTTATTGGAGGAAAAACTGTGCTAGCAACTATTTGTTTTAAAAAGATAACGACTTGATGGATTTATACAAGCTCGACAAGCAATGACATTTGCACAAAAAAATTCCTCTTTTTAAATGGTCAGCCCAAACGCCCGAGATTATTCCAATAGAATATCTATGAAAATAATTTGGCAAACGTGTGCGGAACTACAAATATTCAAAATCAGACGAAATTTCCAAAAAAATTGCAAGAAATGTGGAAAAAACGTTCCATAGACAATGTTTAACCGTTGAATGTATGAATGTCACGGATGATTGTATGAAATTCGCCACAGTACTTATTACTAAAGGTAAAAAGATGAAATATTAATTGTAAATATTGTTCATCACTCTAGTTTTTTTTTTTTTTTTTTTTTTTTTTTTTTTTTTTTTTTTTTTTTTTGCAGAACCATATTTTTTTCTAAACTTGTCCGGAAATTTTTCAGAACATGCGTTCTCAACTTTGTTCAATTTCTTTGTCCAGTGTGTTCTTTGTACAATTATTTTGTCAATTGAATTTATTAATATTTATATGCTATTCCATAAATAGGTTCCTAACTAATTATGTCATTAAAATGTATAAGTATCAATTTGAGATTCCTCTTCATATGGGTGTACTTACAAATTAACTAAAATTTTTTTGCTGGCCCGAAACTTTTGACCGCCACTGTATATCATGGCGTCGCAAGGGGTAAAAACATAGTAAACATAAAAACGGTTGTCTTTTGCAGGCATCAGAAAATGTGGCAACTCGCTTCTTTATTTTTCCTGCCATTCCTCTACAAAAAATATTCCGCATTTCTTTCGTTGCATAGTTTAAATACCGTCAAACATGAAAGACTTTTATATAGAGATAGATAGATAGATAGGTGGATATAGATATTGATACAGTGTTGCCAGTGGGCTACTTTTTTAAATTTCAGTTTTCTTGATTTGCACCACTTTTTTTGAAACGGTAAATTACCTTTTGTTTTCGCCGTAATTATCATGTCATTGTGCAAGGCACATTTTATCATTTGTAAAAAGTGGTGCCAATCAAGAAACTGTTTTTAAAAAAAGTAGCCCATCTGACAACACTGTATTGATATAGATTGTATATCAGTAATCTTATTTTGCGGCCTAAATGAAAAGACAGACAAAACAGACTTGGTGCGAAACGTGTTAAATAAATGTTTTATTGGGAGATTTTGTAAAGAGGAAAATCTATCCTTAAATATCTATTTACATTATTTTCAAGCTTATAAACGCTTTCAAGTAAGATTACAGTCTATTTAAAAATCTTATAGCTTTAATTTTAAAAACATGGACTTTGCACAAAAAATCTCTATTTATTTTTTTAGATGCATTTTATCTTTTTTAATTCAACCACACTCAACATAATATGATGTATAATTTTATCACTTAGTACTTTACTAATATAAGCCTGAAATTACTTAAAATTTATATAGAATATAATTTTTTTAATTTATATATTATTTTATACCGTATATACAGTGACGGTCAAAAGTTTCCGGCCAGCAAAAATCTTTCAGTTAATTTGTAAATATACCTATATGAAGAGGAATCTCAAAGTGATATTTATACATTTTATTGACATAATAGTTAGGAACTTACTTATAGAAGAACATGTAAATATCAATAAATTTAACTGACAAAATTAAGTACAAAGCAAAACGCATGTTCTCAAAAGTTTCCGGTCATCTTCACAAGTTTGTAAAAAAGTGGTATTGTAATAGAAAATTACAGTGATCAACAATATTTACAATTAGTATTTTATCATATTACTATTTTATTAGCTTTAGTAATAAGTACAGTGGCGCAGCAACGTGACATTCATACAATCAACGGTTAAAGATCGTCTATGGTACGTTTTTGCCACATTTTTTGCAATTTTGACGAAATTTCGGCTGAGTTAGAATATTTATATTTCGCAGACTTTTGTCAAATTCTTTTCAAAGATTTTCTGTTGGATTCATGTTGGGTGCGTGGGCGAGCATTTCAAAAACGAATTTTTTTTGTGCGAAAATCATTGCTTATCGGGGTTTGCATACATTATTTATGGCGTTATCATGTTAAGGAAAAAAGTTTCGACCAAATTTTTTCTCTAATAAGGCAGAAAATTGTCTTGCAAGATATCCTTATACATTGCATCATTCATCTGGCTGTGGATTTCAAATAACGGACCGACACTTTTTGAAGAAAATACTCCCCACGGCATAACGTGTCCGCCGCCATGTTTCATTGTAGGAATAACATAGGACGAATCATATCTTTTGTTGTTAGGTCATCGGACATTGTGTGTGCCATCACTTCCAAAACTATTTCGAATTTGATTGATGGAAAAATAAAACTTTTTTCCAGTTTTTATTTGACCAGACTTTGTGTTTTTTGGAAAACACCAGTCGGGTACGATTGTATTTTTTTTTTTTTTTGACTCTGAAAAATTTTTAATACCGACTCATCCATAAAATTATGGATCACGTCAGCATGTTGGTACGGTATATGGACTTATTTCAGCAATATGTTCATTCCGTAAATCGCAGTATATTGCAGCGAAATTTTTATGCGGATTATCAATTGTTTTTCTCCTGATAATTCTGTCCACAGGAATAGTAATTTTCCGGAATCTCCCGAGAGTCTCTGAAAGTCATGAAGGCCACGGCCGTCTTTATATAATTTTTAAATATCGTTTACGGTCGATTTTTACCGATCGATAACTTTGCGCAATATCTCGAGACGATTGCCCTTTTAGCGACAAACCATTCACTCATTTATGAACAATATTTGTTGAACTTTTCAATTTTGAATTCAGACTATGCTATACACGTTGATTCATTCATAAACACAACAAAAACCAGTTCACCGATAGAAAAAAAAACTAAAGAATGATGAGTTGCCGGAAAATTTTGCACACGCGAATTTCGAATTTTATCCCTTTGCATGAACCATCTTCAGTATCCAATTAAAATGATCATGTGGTCAGAGGTCATTTACATATTCCTAACTTTTGAAGCAATTGTGCTTCTTCTTTGCTGAAACATTTTTGTAAAACAATCGAATAAACTAACTGGCCGGAAACTTTTGACCGCTACTGTATATACAACCAAATGGCCGTTTTTCATGGTTTTTCTTCTTGTGATAACAATAAAAAATGAAGACATCCAAAAGAACAAATCATAAAGAACAATAACAATCACTATGATGTGTTCTTTGAAAAAATGGTCGATTCAGTTACAAACAAATCATGGTTCGTAAAAATCAGGGGATTTCTGGGATTTTAGGTAGTTTTGCACCAAAAAATTCGTAAAGTGTTGATTCCTATACCTAAAAAAATAGAATTTATTTTTGCATTAAACAAAGCAAATATTACTTTACAGACTTTCTAGTAAGAGATACTTGAAGTTTACGAACCCTGAAAAAATAGGATTAAAAGGACCGCAAATGTAATTTCCATTTAAAACCTTGAAATTGATTTAAAATTTAACTGTTTGGAAATTTGTGCGATAAAAAAATAACAATACAGAGGATTTTGGATTTGACTGTTTTATTAAAAATATAATAAAGTAATTTTGTTCAGAAATCGATAATGTCATCACTGAATATGCACTATTCAAGCGAGTACTTAAAATTAAAGGCCTGTGAGATATTGCAAAGTTTTCTGAAAAATTTTAAAGAGAATTTAGATTATTAGATTATGCAAAAAAGTCCAATTTTTGAAACATTATGGAAATTACATTGAATACGCGATCCCACTTAATAGGCGAATTTCATTCATTCCCTTCAAACACATCTTAAGAGGATTAAATTGTATATCTAAATATATAGATATAGATATACAGGGTGACCGAAAAGTCTGGAACCGGTCCAATAACTCGAGAAATATATATCAGACTGAAAAAGAAAAATATACGTAATAAATGTATTGTAAGAAAACAAGGTAGAATTGATGAAGAACTGCAGACGTCGACTTGATGGAGAACTCATTTTTGTCTTTTTAAATTTTATTTCACACACAAACACACACGTGGACGAGCACGACACAATTTAACAAAAAATAGACTAGCATTTTTATATAACACATTCCAGAACAAACCAGAAACAATGCTGCACCATCTCACTACACAATAACTCCGAACTCCCGCTCTCAACTGAAAAATTTGTTCTGTTTTGGAAATGTTCTTTCCTTTATTTTTGGACGAGTAGCGCCATCTATCGCAGGCTTAGGAATTTAGTTCTCAGAATTAAGTTCTTTACAGACTCCTCCCCACCGGGGGAAAACTTTTCCGGGCCTTGTCGAGGAAAAGTTTCTTTTTAAAACATAGTTCTGGTAGCACTAGTTCCAAAAACATTTTAGTACCTTGAACCAGACTTATTCCCACCGTAAAAAGAAATAAAAAATAATCTATACAAAATAAATTTACAAATACAAGTGATACCTTCTTTTTTAAAAACAAAATAGTTTACTCACATATAATATAACAAATTCAAAATTAACTGTTATACAAATAAACATATATACATATTAGCATTCTAATCAATTAGACTTTTATAGCTCGACTCAAACTATCAGCATTCTGATGTTGTTTTCCCTTTTTATGAAGAATTTCATAATTAAAAGACTAAAATCAAAGCCCATCTTAAAAGTCTTGGATTAGTTCCGCTGTTCTTTTCTAACCATACTAAAGGGTTATGGTCTGTCTGGATTTGAAATTTTTGATGGCCATCTAAGTAGCATCGTAGTTTTCGCACTGCAAACACAATAGCTGCGCATTCTTTTTCGGTGGTACTAAACTTTCGTTCTCTGTCTGAAAACTTTTTGCTCAAGTACATTATAGGATGTTCTTCATTATTTTCATTCAACTGGGATAAGACTACACCAATTCCCAAATTTGAAGCATCACATTGAAGGATGAAAGGTTTTGTAAAGTCTGGACTATATAAGACAGGATTTTCAGAGAGTTTAACTTTCAGTTCGTCAAATGCCCTTTGACAGTCTTCATTCCAGTCTATAGTTGACTTGCGAATCTTTCCTTTTAATAAATTAGTGAGAGGCGTTGCAATTACAGAAAAGTCCGGGATATAATTTCGATAATATCCAGCTAAACCGAAGAAAGATCGGATTTGAGTTTTAGTAGTAGGAACTGGAAACTCTTTTATGGCTTGAACTTTCAGTTCTCCTGGAGTTCTAAGACCTTGACCCACTAAGTGTCCAAGATATTTGACATAAGCTTGGGCGAATTGACATTTAGATGGTTTAATATGCAGTTTTGCTTCACTCAATCTTTTAAAAACTTCTTCTAGGTGTTTTAAATGATCTTCCCAAGTTTGCGAGAAAACCGCCACGTCATCCAGATAAGGCACCGCATATTCTTCACAGTTTTTCAGCAATCCGGCCATAAGTCAGCTAAATTCATATGGAGCATTTTTTTAAACCAAAAGGGAGGCGCAACGGTATGTACGTCCAAAAGTTTGTCACAAAAGCTGCATATCTTTGAGCACGCTTGGTTAACGGTATTTGCCAGTAACCTCTTGTCAGATCTAAAACTGAAATGTACCTGGCTGAAGACACCTTTTCTACTAACTGTTCAGTGTCGGGCAAAGGATAAAATTTTGTTCGAGTCACTTTATTTAAACGGCGATAATCTATGCAGGGTCTTGCTTCTCTACCGGGAACTTCAACTAAAATTAATGGAGAGGCAAAGTCAGATTCACCTGGCTCAATAACTTTCAGTTTCAACATTTTCTCGACTTCAGCCTTTAGAATTTCCGTCTGTCTAGGCGACATTTTATAAGGCCGGGCACAGACTGGGTTTTCTGATTCCAGTTCAATATCATGTTCAACTAAATTTGTGCATCCTGGTTCAGTCGAAAAAGAGTCAGCATATTTTCCAATAAGTTGTCCTAATTCTTCTCGTTGACTTTCATTTAATCTTTTATTTTTTTGGATTTCTTGCCATACTTCTAACAACGCATTGTCTGTATTTTCTTCATCCAATTTAGGAATTTCATCTTCTTCATCATTAGAGGTGGTTTTTGTAGTAAGTAAATTTACGTTTTCTACACTTCTTTGATGGTAAGGTTTTAGCATATTTACATGATACACTTGGGACTTCTTCCCTTCTGGATTGTATATAACGTAGTTAGTTTCTGATAATCTCTTTAGTACTCTTCCAGGTCCTATCCAACTAACTGACAGTTTATTTGGTTTGGATGGGGCCACAATTAAAACTTGATCACCTTCCTTAAACTCTCGTTTTCTGGCTTTGATATCATACCAATATTTTTGTGTTTGTTTCTCCTTTTCCATATTTTCTGCAGCAAGTTCTTGGCATTTCTTCATTCTGTTCATTAAGTCAAATACATAGGATATCACACTATCTTCTTCTATCTCTTGCTCAGTCAAATTTTCATAGAGTAACATCATTGGAGTTCTTAAGTTCTGTCCATGGACTAATTCTGCTGGACTAAATCCAGTACTAGTATGAGTTACAGTTCTTAATGCAAAAAGGGCAGGTGGAAGTACCTTCTCCCAATCAGATCCCGATTCTAAACAAAGTACTCTGAGTATCCGTTTCAAAGTCCTGTGCATTCTTTCAACTGGGTTACTTTGTGGATGATAAACTGAGCTTCGCACAACTCTGACGCCAAATTTCTCTAAGAATTCCGTTGTAAGTGCACTCATGAATGACTTTCCTTGATCAGTTTGTAGTATACGAGGAAATCCAAGTCTACTGAAAATTTGTAACAAAGCATCAATAACCGTCGTAGAATACAAATTAGGTGTAAGAACTGCATCAGGATATTTCGAAGCTAAGCAAATTACAGTTATTATATATTTGTTCCCTAATGTACGGATAGGTAAAGGTCCACAAGCATCAACATTTAATTTTGTAAATATTTCTGAAATAACTGGAACAATCTGTAAAGGTGCTTTCTTTTTGTCCTGAGGCTTCCCAACCCGTTGACAATAATCGCAAGTTCGAACATATTCTTCGATATCTTTGAAGCAATTTGGCCAATAAAAGGTCTTAAACAATGCATCTTTAGTTTTAGCCACACCCAAATGAGATGCAACAGTTTCATGACAAAAATTTTTTAATTGTTCACGAAATCTTTCAGGAACAACTAATAATTTCCTCTCAGTACCATTTTTATCTTTTCTTCTATAAAAAAGCATATCTTTCTCCAAAATAAATTTCCTATCCTTAGTATTTTCCGTTTTGGCATCTTCCATAAGAGGTTTGAGCTCTTTGCTTTTCCTTTGCTCTTCAGAAAATTCCTTCGGAGAAATTTTGATAAGTTCTTGCAATGAGACAGTTTCGCAAACTGGTAAAATTGAGCCTTCTTCATTTTCTATCTTCTTGTCTTCAGATTTATCATTTTTTTCTCATTCATTTTCTTACCTTCACTCGCTATGTTATTGCTCTGATCCTTCTCTAAAGTTACATCAGAAAATTCGTGCATTTCAGGTTCCTCCAGAGGAACCTCTGCCTCCAGAATTTTCTTCTGAGCTCTGGTTTGCACAGCATTTATCATGTGCTCTTTCAATGCCTTTTCTTTTTTACAATCTTCGAATAATTCGGCTGTTTTATTTCCCAGCAAATATCTTCCTAAATCTACAGAGTCTCTAGAGACAGCAGCTTTAGTTATCACATGTCCCATTTCACAGTCCAATTCAACTTCTGCGAGAGGTAAGCAAAATAAACCATCGTGTAAGGGCACCCGAACCCACACTTTCTCGTTCAAATACATATGTGGCTTCACATATTTTTTTGCAATTAAATCTACGGTCGAACCTGTATCTCTCAAAATTTCCATTTGTACACCATTTACTTTCCCCACACTAAGGTAAGGTGTTATTGAAGAATCTTGTTCATTTTCAACATCAACATGTGAAATCACTTCTGTGGATTTCTTAATTTTATCACATTGAGGACGAAGATGATTGTTCGATCCGCACTCGTAACAACGTAACGTTTTCCTCTTCTCGAATTCTCTCTCTCTATGATTTCTTGAAAACGATTCTGATTTAATATGCATTTTTCGCTTATCATGTTTACCTTCTTTTTTGAAGTCAAAGTTATTTGAATTTTTAAACTGGGGTCGAAAATTAGACAAATTCTTTTTAGGAAGTTCTTTCTTTTTTAAACTTTCTTTGATACTTTCATAGTCATCTAATTTTTTTGCCAAATCTAAAGGGGTCATAAAATTTAACCAATTATCTAAAAAATGTTCTTTTGTTTCCGCAGGCACTCGAAACTTTAATTGTTCTGTAATAATTATATCTTTAAGTTGGTCAAAGTTGTCAACACCTAACTCCTTCATCCAAGCGGTAAAATAACTAGTGAGTTCTTGCGCGTAGTTCCTCCAAGATTTGTCGGGTGTTTTATGATGACGATAAAAACATTGTTTCAGTTTCTCACTATTCAACTTGTATCTTTCTAATATAAGACTTTTAACGAAATCATAGTTAATCGCGTCTTCGGGTGATTCCCTGGCTAACATGTTTGTGACTTCTGTGGGTAAAACAGCTAACAAATATGCAACCCAATCAGTTTTCGACACTTTAGCCATCTCTGCTCTTCGCTCAAAATTAATCAAAAACAGACCCATCTCATCAGATTTTTCGTCGAATTTAGGAACAATTTGTGCTAACTGTATCTTTGGTCCAAGATCCACCTTTCTCTCTGACAAATTGTTCTGTTCTAGAGTTCTTTGCTCTAATTTCTTTAATTCTAGTTCATGTTCACGAGCTTCTTTAGCCAAACGTTCTTGCCTTTCTTCTTCACGTATTTTTTCTTCTCTTTCTTCTTGACGTCTTTTTTCTTCTTTTTCTTCCTGTCGTATTTCTTCTTCCCTCGCTTCTCTCTTTTTCCTATCCTCAATTACTGTATTTAATATTCCTTTAACAAAATCTTCATCATAATCGTCTATTTCTAGAATAGCTTTCTTTAGATCCGCGATTTTTAAATTCCCTACATCCTTAATGCCAAGCTCACTAGCTACCAATTGTAGGTCTTCCCTTTTCGATCCCTTTGTTAAATAAGACATCTTCGTTGTAGCGAAATCGAAACAAAATCAGAATGCTGATTTTAAAAATTTATATAATTCCCAATTTTTCTTTACTTAACTTACTAACAACAATATCTTAAGCAAGTAACAAATTTAATTAATAATTCAATTCTAAAACATACTTCAATTAAATCCCCTACTTAGATCTATTATTTCAATCAAATTTAAATCCCAATCACATATGAAAAATTGACCAGTATGCAATAACACAATATACCAATTTACTAGAATTCTTGGTAAATTAAACCCAAATGCAAATTAAAAAAATTAAATAAGCATATGTAATACCATAAAAATACAATTAAAATATTTTTTTTTTTCGAAATTCACAACTGTATTTCATATGTAACAGACAAAATTATTTCTAATCAATATATTACGCAATGAAAATTAAATCATACAGCATTACGTAAACACCAGAATTTTTCTTAATTCTCAAACTTTTTATGCAAACGTAACAAATTATTTGCAAGAAAAAAGAAATATATATTAAATAATTCTCATAACAATTTTATTCTTTACACGAAAAGAATAAACTTTAAAATACAACTCAATTTTCTTTTTCAAACGATAATAAATCTTTTATCTAAATATTTTAAAAAGTTTTTATTGTTTTATAAAAACCTAACAAAGAAATCAGAATTAATCTTTTTCTCGATCAAAACTTTTATTTTGTCATACTTTTTCATTCAAAAAATAACAAAACAAAAATATTACAACAAAATAAAAACCTTTCTTCTGTAAATTGGCATTCATCCAATAATCGAAATAGTGTAATGACAATCTTTATTTTTCGAAGTTATTCCGTTCTTGGAATAAAACACACATAAATTTATACCATTTTCACAAATAAAATCACTTTGATTCAAAAGAATTTTACCATCATAATTCTTACTAAAAATTAAATATAACTGTATTACTTTCTTTTTTTCTTTATTTAAGAAATACTTTTTCTTTACTTAAGAACAATTATCAACATTCTAAAATATCATAGCATACGAATTTTAAAGTTACGCTTTGTAGCAGGAATAACAATAATAACAAAAGTAATTTTACACTCTTTTTTACTATTTGATGGGAATAAGTCACTAATTCTATTATTCTACAAACCTGAATGTTTTACTCCAGTTAATTCGCACTTTTACTAAAGATTGTTATTAATTTACGAAAGTAAAACAAAATTTTATTAATCCTGATTAAAAAAATTTTAATCGATAATAAATTTTCAAGGCACTAAGAATAAAAGAATTTGGAACTAGTTTTAGCTTACTTGTTTTGTTCCACCAGGATTCATATCCCATAAGCTGCCAATCAATCTTCAACGTATGTAAGAAAACAAGGTAGAATTGATGAAGAACTGCAGACGTCGACTTGATGGAGAACTCATTTTTGTCTTTTTAAATTTTATTTCACACACAAACACACACGTGGACGAGCACGACACAATTTAACAAAAAATAGACTAGCATTTTTATATAACACATTCCAGAACAAACCAGAAACAATGCTGCACCATCTCACTACACAATAACTCCGAACTCCCGCTCTCAACTGAAAAATTTGTTCTGTTTTGGAAATGTTCTTTCCTTTCTTTTTGGACGAGTAGCGCCATCTATCGCAGGCTTAGGAATTTAGTTCTCAGAATTAAGTTCTTTACAGTATTAAATATTAAATATTTAATATTACATTATATTATATTATATTAATATTAAATTATATTAATTATATTAATATATACAGTAAACTCTCGCTACAACGATATCCGATACAACAATAACTCCCTGTACTACAATAATATTTCCTGGTCCCGATGAACTTGCATACAAACTAATGTTAGCCTCCCCTCAATAATACGATATTCTCTAGAATAATAAACCCCTGTAAAACGATTTTTCTTTTAAAAATTCAGTGTTATTTTCTCGTTTTATAACGATATTTTGGTTTTTGAATACTAAAAAAACTTTGTCATTCATCATCTTTGTCACTTTTTCAGTCTATTTTGTTAACAGAAAACTAATTATTGATTTTCAACATATCTCCATAATGTAAGATTGGCTATTGTTCAGATTTAATTGGTGAGGACCATGTAAAAATTGTTGGAATGTTAATGTAAACCATGTAAAAAATTCTTGGAAATGGATGGGGGGAAAAATGACCCTTGTCACGGAACATGTGCCAAATCGTTTGGAAACTCTTCAATCTGTGAAGTCTTTACAGTAACTTTTTTTCAAGCCTTTAGTCGACAAATGAAGATCATTTTCGTGTACTAGGCTCAATGCATACCTTTTCCGTTTACTTAATTGTTAAAAGATAATAAACCCAACAAAATATTGGATTATTTTCAATAAAAATAGTTTTCAGGTATATAAACATTCTTTTGCTCATTTTCTGAATTTATAAAACTTTATTTTTACATTATTTAACTATTATTATTAACACTTTGCTAACTATTTTCTTCTAAATATAAATATTTAAGCAGTATATACCTGAAAGTAAAAAAAAATCCTTACTAAATGCCCAAAATATGTAGGCCCTCGATATAGCAATAAACCCTCTACAACAATATATTTATTTGGTCCCTAAAATATTGTTGTAACGAGGTTTTACTGTATTATATTAAATATTTTTAAATAAGCTAATCAGTGATACTAAATTTGACCCCCGCAACCGATCCCCTGGGTGTCAAACGGGGTCCAACTTTGAAATCTTAAATTATAACCCCCATTTTTTATTACAGATTTGGAATATACAGACAAAAATACGTAACTTTTGTATTTAATGTTTATTTCAAATCCTCCTTGATCACTGTGTAATCGGGCATATTCGACAGACACATATTTCGGTTTTCCCAACCATGTTTTACATTCTTGGAACATAATTGGCGAGAACTTTTGACGTCAAATTCCCCGTCTTTTGCAGGAATACCGTTTCTCGAAAACAGTCAGTGGCGATTATTTCGATAGTGCTACGGTTCTTTATGCGTTATATGACTTTCTATGTAAAAATTATTTAAAATACATTAAATTAATATTTTATTTTTATTTTTATTTTATCTAGTAATAAATTTCTAAGTAATGACCTGCTTGTTTTCATGTTTAAATGTTTAAATATGTTCAACCCCTCCCGAAAAGAAAAAGGATATCTTCAGTTTTTGAGGGCGGGGTATGTTTATAATTTTCGTTTCGAAGACTTCTGCCTTTGTTTTTTAATCATTTAATTCAAAGGAGCGGGCGAATGGGCGTGTATGAGAATTACTTCAGTGTAGAATAACATGTAAGAAAAATTATTAAAAAAAGTAAATATAAAGTTACTTTAAGCTGACTGAGCAATATTGTAAATTTCAAGAATATATTGGAATATATTCTTGTAAAAGGGGAAATATTGTAAATTTCAAGTGAGGTTGGGGTTATAGTTTTTGAAGACTGATTAATTAATACAAATACAAAATAACATGTCAACAGAACATTTTTCGACAATTCTAATAAATGTAATATTTTTTGTAATTTAATATTTTAATTTTTTTTCATTATTTTAAATTTAATAACTTGAATTATTTAAAAAAAATTGATCTTTTAATTTTTTTTTCACTTGAAAAATATTTGGATCTGTTGATTATTGCCAAAGAGAGACGACTTTTAATTTTCATAGGGGATAGATAATGTAAAAAAAAATTTTATTATTTATTTATTTTCGCAATAAAATATCAAACGTGAAAAAATATATAAACATAAACGTAATTTGCAAAACAAACAGATTTGTTACTTAATTTTTTAAGCCCGAAATGACGCGTTATTAATACATTTAATTAAATTTTTTCTGTGTTTAATGTTAAATATTTGTAAGAAATAACTTACCAATTGAACATTTCCAAATAAAATTCAAATCTATACGATATTTAAAGTACTATAAAACGTTAGATCCTCTTTGAATTCTAAATAAATCTTAAAATTTTTAAAATGCTTTATTTGTCTTAAAAATCCTTAGTCATTTTGCACACATTCTCATTTATTTTTAATTTGTCCGGTCAGTTATGTTTCTGTTTATATACAGGATGTCCAAAAAGTCGAATCCAAAAGTCGGTGTCCAAAAGTCGAAAATGGTCGAATAACTCGCGAATCTCACATCGAATTGAAAAACCAAAAAATGAGTGTTTTAACACTAGAACTGCCATTAGGGGTCAAAATGACCCCTGCCAGAACGATAATAGTCGATTCGAACCAGAATTTTCTTCATAAGATATGTTAAATACATGCAGCACAAAAATAGACTAATTAAATGAGTTGAATAGTTTAAAATAAAAATTCTGGTGCGAAACCCTTTGTATAAAACTTTAGTAAAATACCCGGCTGTTTTAGTATTAATTATGTTTGTAAAAGTTATTCAGGGATACCGAAGTTGACCTCTAGATATCAAAGGCGTTCCAAATTTGAAATTTTAAATGATAACCGCCATTTTTAATATTAGATTAGGATTCTACTGGCAAAAATACCAGGGTGGCGAGTGGTTACGTAAAATCTAAGTCAAAAAACCCGGTAACTTGTTAAGGATAAACTCTTCTAATTCACTACCTTTATTTTATTTATAGTATTTTCTATAATAAAATACTGGTCCTTTTCTTTTTGACTGTGTTTTTCCCTGACCACTCGCCAACCTAAATACGTAAACATTTTTTTTTCGTTTTTCTTTTTTATTTTCTTATCTTTTGATTGCGATTGTAATCCATCAAAATACATGAGATACATATTTTATTTTCCCAACCAGATTTTGATTGACCACGAAATATGATGAGAGTATCGTCGAGTATATACGAGTTTCGTCACCAAAGCAGTCGTATTGGTGGGAATAATGTTTGTTGAAAATAATCTATAACGGTTTTTTCGATAACAAAAGTACTTTATACGCTTCTGCCATAGAAATCAATAGAAATATATTTAATAGATTTCTATTTGTGTTTTTGTTTTATCTAATCAATCAATTATAAATATTAACCAATTATAAATAAAGAGATGAAACCCGTCGAAATTCGACGTTAAAAATAAGTTTTAAAATATCCTCATCAATTCATTTTTCTTTGAATTTCATTTCCTCTGAAATGCATCTTATGTTTTAACCCTTTCCGGCGCAGGCAAATTCTACTCATAAAATAAGAAATTATTGATTGACATCGGAATTTAAAAACAACTTTTATAGAAATTAAGACTTCCTAAACTTACGCTTTCATTATAAAACCAAAAATTATTTTTAAATGCTTTTGGTGCCGTTTCCAAGTTTGGAATTAAAATTAGGTGTGCCCGGGGGACTGGGCATACTGCGCCGGAAAGGGTGAAGCTAATTCATTTTTATGCAAAAATGGAGAAAAGATTTTTCAATAATATTTGGACATTTCTCAGATGAAACAGAATTTTAAAGATTTCTACTGATAATTTCTTTGCATGGATTTCTTGTAATACAGAAATGGTATTTAAAAAATGATTTAATGGACAAAGAAAAAAAGGCAAATAAAAAATTAATTTATATCTATTAACTTTTTTGTCAAAAGCTTATTAAGCACTTTCGAAGCAACCGCTATTGATGGTTTTTGAGAAACACTTTTCCCGCAAACAGTGTTGCCAGTTTAGTTTCACTTTTTACTGCGTAATTTCAAATTCGCACCATAACTTAAAAAAAAAGGAAATTTCATTTTATATTCACTGAAGGTTTCCCAGTAGATTATTATTTTGGTACTTTCCGGTGTAAAATCAAACGTTATGTGTTAAAAAAAGCTTTGTTTAGTAAGATTTTGGTAAGATAAAACATGGTTATGGAAATAAAATATGTATCTAATGTATTTGGTTCGATTACACCACGATCTTCCAGGAATCGAAGAAAAAGTTAAATACTAATGTTACGTATCTTAGTCGGTAGAATCCAAATCTGCAATAAGAAATGGGAGTTATTATTCAAAATTACAAAGGAATCGCTCTGGCCCTCAGGTGTCGGATTGAGTTGAGGGGGAGGGAGTCAACTTTGATCGCACCATTTTTTTTCTTTTTTTTAAATATTGAATATTTTTTTCCGTTTTTCAATCTATGTATTTTGCAAATTAATCGACCGTTTTCAGATTTTTCGTTCACTCTGTATTTTGTCATATTTGTTATTTTATCGCTATAATGAATAAGATAATAATTTTCTACACTAACATCCTGTTAAAAAAACTAAAAGGTCGTCTCCCTCAACAAATAATCATTTCGTCTAAAGTTTTCCGATACCGCATCACTTACACTTTTTTTTAATGCACCGTGTTTTTTAACAGTTTCCTTTACTTGTGAATTACCAAGAAGTGATCTAATTAATTTTAAAAAAATCAGCTAATAATTTTTATTTATTAATAGTGCCAAAAATAAATTACACATGCCCCTTTTGATAATGCACATATGCACCACATGTCCCGAAAGTACTAATGAATTAAAACATATTTTAGACTAAAAAGATTAAAATACCAATTTTTTTCTATTGATTAATCTCTTCAGTGATTTGGATGAGCCTCATAAGAGCAACGTGTTTTTCGCAATCATGTTTTTCCCGTATCACATACGGGCATCCACATTCCATTCATAATTTATTATTCTCGCCAGTAAATTTTGCATTGTTTATTCCGATCACTGTTCTGATTCAATTTGGCAAAAATTTCTGTTTCGAAATACCGGTTATAAAAGATTAAAAATTCTGTAAAATACATGAAAAAAAAATAGGAATTATTTGAAAGCTTTTGCTAAGGTATTGATCAGTAAAGTGGTTAAATTTATAAAAACAATTTAAAATTTAAAAAATATATTAATTTACTGAACATTATGATGTATCTCTAAGAACTATTGAAAAAATTTCTGCCCTACTTGTTGTTTTGAAGATGCAGCAATTAATCCCCCATGAAAACCTTTAATCCCACCCCCACCTGAAATTTAAGGATTCGTACGTATCCTGGAATTTCTAGAACAGAAAAATTTTCTTGTTGAAAATCACTGGTTAAAAAAGAAAAAAAATACGATTGTTTGAAGTAGCTTTATTTATAAAAAAAAAAAAATACTGATATGTCACTTGGAAAATAACTGGACCTATAAATACCCTGAATTTACGGTACTCCTTCATTCGTTGCACAGCAGCATAAAAAGATTTCATAGCTTTTCATAACTTTTTTTTTATATTTTGTCTTATATTTTTCTACAGTAATAATTAAAAAAAATACACACTTATCAGCCGTATTAGATGATTTTTTTAAACAGTAGAATGTATTAAAAAGCATAATTTACACACATCCCGACCCCAAATAATGAAGATTATCCTTTTTCAATTCAGGAGGAGATTTGCTTATTTATACGTTAAAAGTTCGAAATACGCAAGTTTTTAGTTAGAAGTGTTTGTCAGGATAAAATAAAAATCTGAACAGAAAACTAATATAATATATTTCAATGACATTTTGTAGAGAAAATCATATAAAAGATACCATCGACATAATCGCCACTCGCGGTTTTCGAGAAACGGAATTTCTGCAAAAGATGGGGAATTTGACGTCAAATGTTCTCGCCAATCAGATTCCAAGAAGGCAAAAACTTGGTTGGGAAAACCGAAATATGTATCTGTCCAATATGCCCGATTACACCGTGATCAAGGAGGATTTGAAATAAACATAAAATACAAAAGTTACGTATTTTTGTTTGTAGATTCCGAATCGGCAATAAAAAATGGGTTATTATTTGAGATTTTCTAAGTTGGACTCCCTTTGACCGCCAGGGGGTCGGTTGCGGAAGTCAAATTTAGTCTCACTGAGTAGCTTATTTAAAAATATTGAATACGTATATTTTTGTTTTTCAATCTGATATAGATTTCTCGAGTTATTCGACCGTTTCCAGACTTTTCGGACACCCTGTATAATTGTAGTAAAAATCATTCTTCAAAGCATAGAAATTTGAGTCTTGCGTTTGAAACTCAATTATAAATCAAATTTATGGGTCGAATTTTAGAAAATACTTTCTTGGCAGGACCCTATGTGATAAGACGAATTTTTATCTTAATTCTCATAATTTAGTATTCAGTAGTTTAGGCTCTTACTTTGATAAGACCAAACAAGACCATTTTTTTAAAATGTAACTCACAATAACAATTATTTTCTCAATTTGCGTATACTAGTTTCTGCTGTAGAGCACATGATGGGGCAATTAGAAAAAAAAGCAAATGCTATTCAAAGAACAAACAAAAGAAAATCGCCATTTTTTTGTTAAAAAATATGGTAATTATTTGATTTGTTTAATGTGTGAAAATAAGTAAGCTTATTATACATTTGTGTGTAAAAAAAATATTTAAGTTGAAATTTAAGTGTTTGAATCCGTTTTTATAATCTTAACTGCAATTCATCGGCGCAACCGCGGCCAAAGGTAATGGGGAGAAGCCCTGTGCAGACTATACATTAGTTTTTTAAGTTTTCAGAAATTATGAAAGAGTAAAATTACTTTTAACCCCTTGAGGGGCAAAGCACTTCTGTTCCTAAAATGTTCAAATGATTGATTGACACCGGGATTCAAAAACAAATTTATATGATAGAAAGTACAAGCTGTTTTTCGCGTACATTGTAAAAATTAAATCTTAATACTGAAATTCCGGTGCCAATATGGCATAAGGGAATTAAAAATAAGTGGTATATATAATATACCGGTGCCCTTCAAGGGGTTAATAGGACTTTTAAAAAATCTGAATAGTTTAAAGAATATTAGTTTTGTCACTCGATTTTTCCTCTTTTTTAAAATTTGTAATGAAATTGAAATTAATTACATGTTTCAAATTTACTCAATTAAAAATTTAAGAGCACGTGCACCTTTTTGTTCGCTCAAATCTTTTTAATAAAACTTCAAATTCATTCATTGCAAAAATTCTTTAAAATTATTCCAAATACTAAAACGCACCAAAAAATACTAAAAATTCAAATATTTTTTAATGCAGTACAGGTGTACAGAATATGTCCGATCCGGAAATCTCGGATCGGAAGAAATTTTAACTACCTAGTGAAAATTTTTTGGCAGAAACATATAAATTTGATTTAGATTTTAACAACGAATTCTATAATAGCCTGGAGAGACAAATTTCACTAAAAATAAATTATCTGTATTACTATTTTTACAAAACTGATCACAGAATAATATTTACTGATTATCAAGGGTGATTCTGTTCCGCTTTTTCCGAGCATTTGATGCATTTGGTAAAAATAAATAAATAAATAAATAAATAAAATAAAAAATAAAAAATACCCCGAATGATGTCCAACAATTACGTCACAAGATCGCAAAAAAAAAAAAAAAAAAAAAAAAAAAAAAAAAAAAAACGAAATTTTGTCAAAAGATAGCGAAATTACCGCAACTTTAGTCAAAAGATTTCAAAACAGAAATTTTTTTCAAAAAATCGAGAAACAACTGCTAATTTCGCAAAAACGGGGTAAATAACTGTGATTTTTGTCCAAAAAACAATAAAATAACTGCGAATTTTGTCAAAGGAAAGACAAAAACCCACATGTTTCCTCAAAAGATCGTGGAATGAACATAAATTTCGTCAAAAGTTTATGAAACAACCGAAATTTTGTCAAAAGATGCGAAAGAACCGCAAATTCCGCCAGAATATAAAAAAAATGTACATTTCGGCAAAAGGAAGAAATAATAGAAATTTTCTATAAAAAATCATAAAAGCCATAATTTTGGCAAAATATCACAAAAGAACCACAAATTTATTCAATGATCACAAAACAACCGCTGATTTCAACAAAAATGGAAAACAAATGCGAATTTCGTCAAAAAAATCGCTAAATAACTGCAAAACTCGTCGGAAGATCTTGAAATACCTCGAATTCATTAAAAGATAATTAAGATACGCAAATTTCGTGACATGACATCGCGGTGCTTACGGAGTGCCAACACAATGTGAGTCCATTGCGCGTAACCTCCAACTAAATATGGAAAAATGAACATAAAAAGATGAATTTCGAAACAAAGCACGGTCAAAAAGTCTAATTTTAAGTCTCTGGTGGAAATCCGATGATTATTCTAGAGCAGGAAGCACGAGGTTAAATATAACCTCAAGAAGAAGGGGCGCATGTACATCCAAACTAGTTTGGTTGCCCCATACTTCGATGTCATTTCACCGACTGGCGTCGGCAAAAAACGGAGAGTGTAAAGGCAGTATGGTACCAAGAAGCACAGAAAAGGCATAGCATAAGGTATCCCAGCCCACGACTAACTCTAAGAACCAAAAAAACGGGGCCACATAGCTCACTAATTTTGGTGACAATCGCCTGAAACCAGTTCATCTTCGAAGTTTCCCATCGGCTAACATAGCGGCACAGGTCCCACGTTTTACTGGCATATGTTATCGGCCACCTGGACCGCACTACCAAACGAAGTTCCTGTACACATTACGCTCGAGCAGGTCCACAACTCCAATAAACATGTTTTTCGGTTCATGCCTGGTCTAAAAGGGGGACAGTAAAATTTTGAAAAATTTTAAAAACTGAAATCTGAATTAAGCTTAAGCTGTGACTAGAAATTTTGCGACCATTGCCAGCGGCGAGTTCCTCACACACCAGCGGTCGAGGGTAGAATGAGCCAAAGAGATTGCGAACAGATTGTCTTTCGTTTAATGGGATGCCTAGTTGCAGTCAACTTTACTCCCGGAATATACTGTGAATAGTCTTGCAACATGTGGAACCATAGGGAAAGAAAAGTTAAACTGTAGTGAAAAACTACTTAAATTATACATAAAAATTTAAAGGGGAAAATAAATTTAAAATAAGGAAAAATTAAAATTTAAGTTTAATGAAAAAATAATAAAATAAGTGTAACTGTAGTTCAAGAACTACTAGAGGGAAGAGAAAAATAGTAAAAAATTCGCAATAAGTTCAAAACAAAAAGACGGGACAGGGCAAGGCTGTAAACTACACAAAGTAGGAGGCAAAATCCACAGAAAAACAAAAATAAAAAAGCACTTTTCAGGGCAGTTTTTTTTAAATAAATATAATAAAAAAGAGAAAGAGTGAAAAAGAGGAAGTGAACACAAGTTCAATCCTGGTCCATAATCATGGAATATTTTGGGCGTTTGCGATTCTGGGGATCAGAGGCGTCGTAGTCAGGGAATTCGGCAACAATTTCGTTGGGTAAATCGTAAATTTTGGCAAAGAATTTAGAGGAAAGGTTTACAATGCGTTTGCGAAGGGTTATGGTATTTAAATCACGACGAATAGTAGAATTTCTTAGATAACGGGAGCCGTTACGGACAGTTCTCAAGTTTTTATTGTGCAGGCGGCTGAGGTTGGTCATGTGAGTTTTACAGCTGAAACCCCAAATCGGACAAGCGTAAGTAATAATTGGAAGGATGCATGTGTTGTATAGAAGTTTGTTGTGTATGGAAAGCGTATCGCTTTTTAGGAGAGGATACATAGAGGAGTATGCAGTAGCTGCTTTTTTCCTGATTAAGTTTATGTGTTTGCTCCAAGTGAGTTTATTGTCTAAAATGACCTCCAGGTATTTAGCATCGTTGGACCATTCAATGGTAGTATTGTTAATAATTATTCTGCTAGGATATGTTAGTTTTCTCGAAAAGTAAACGGCTTCAGTTTTAGTTTCGTTTAACTTGACACGCCAAAGAGAGCACCAGTTCAGGAAATCGTTGATGTGAGTCTGTAGGTACCGGTATAGAGTGTATGGGTGGTGTGCAGAAGCATAAATTGTAGTATCATCTGCATAGAGAGCAAGATAAGTGTGTAGTGAACGTGGAATATCATTAAAGAAGATATTAAAGAGCATGGGACCAAGGACACTGCCTTCTAGAATCCCAGCGAGGATGAGGAAAATGGCAGAAAGAAAATTATTAATTCGAACACGAAAAGTGCGATTGCAAAGGTATGAATAGATTAAGTGAATGAGTCTGGGTGGAAATTTAAGCTGAATTAACTTGTAGATGAGGCCTTCATGCCAAACTTTGTCGAACGCCTTTGCAATGTCAAGAAAAACGGCAGCTGCTGGGATTTTAGCATTGAGTTTCTCACTGAGAAATTCCACAACCCTAAAAAGCTGGTGTTGAGTAGAGTGTTTTGGGCGAAAGCCAAACTGCTCTGGAATAAGGATGTTGTTATGTTGAATGTAATCCTGAAGCTGGGCCCTGATGACTCTTTCAATAACTTTACTAAGAGAAGGTAGAAGTGAAATGGGTCTGTAGTTAGTCGGGTCAAGGAGGTTAGTACCAGGTTTTGGGATAGGAGAAATAATTGAAGTTTTCCATGGAGTTGGAAAGTAGTTATACTTGAAAATAGCATTAGTAAGATGGGTTATGTAAATAATGCAGTTAGTAGGTAGATTTTTTAAGGCAGTGATAGATATATTGTCATACCCAGGTTCCTTACGTTTTTTGAGTTTTTGAATAATATTATGAATAATTATAGGTTGGATCTGAGGAGGGGGTTCAACAGTGGGTGAGTTGAGGAAGTTGCGAACAGTATTAGTAACGTGATTAATGTGATCAGGAGTACAGTGAACTGGGTTAGGTGAGAATTGCTGAGAATATGCATTTGCCAAAATATTTGCTTTGTCTTGATCAGTGTAAGCAGTAGTGTTGTTGGAAGTTAGAGGAGGAATAGTTGTAATATTTTTATTAAGTTTCCTTTTGATAAGCCAAATAGAATTGTCTTCAGTGGAAAGAGTTTTAAGAAAATTATTCCAGCCTTTTTTGTTTTTCTTTGTAAAGACTATTTTTAATGCGGTTATTAAGTCTATTAATTTCAGGTTTTAAAGTAGGATCCCTGTAAGTTTGGAAAAGTCTCCGGGTTTGATTACGTTGTTTGATTAAATCGTAAATGTAACGTGGACTAGTAAATGAGTAATTATTTTTGAAACGAGGTGAAGTGGTGAGTTTTTGAGCATCAATAATTTTAGAATTTAAATATTCAACAGCATTGTCTATGTCAGTGGTGGAATTAATTTCAGGGAAAGTGATGTCCTGGTTAGCAAGGTGATTAGTGAAATTGTTCCAGTCAATAGCCACTGGAGGGGGAGGAGAGAAAGGATTGATTACATCAATTTTAAAGCAAATCGGAAGATGATCTGAAGAAAATTCATTTAAGACAGTGGTAGTGACAGGGTAAGGAAGGTTTTTAGAAATAGCAAAGTCAATTATGGAGTCATGAGCATTACTATTGGTGCAGATATGCGTGGGAGTGTTAGAGGCATGTAAGTTAAGGTTATAATGTTGGATGATATTGTGGAGAGAAGTGCTCCTGCTAGTAGTAGCGTGGCAATTCCAACGCCTGTTTTTAGCGTTGAAGTCACCAGCGAAAAAGCAGTGTTGTTGTTGATCTATAAGGTTTGCTAAACCAGTAGTGGGAAAATTCCTAGCATTAGGAGCGTAAATGGAAGCAATACTTAAGTTAAATTGAGGAAGAGGGATAATAATATTAGTAAAATCAAGATCTAGGTGTCATTATGAGTAGTGTAATGTGGAATATGTTGTTTTATGTAGATAGCTGTCCCACCATGTCTACTGTTTGGACACGGAGTGTGGTAAAGTTTAAAGCCAGGAATATTAATGTTGCAGTTAGGAGAACGAGTTTCTTGAAGGAAGATAATGTCGATATGAGGGTGGTTAGTAATGAAAACTCTAAGTTCGTTAATTTTAGGTTTAATAGAGTTGCAGTTCCATGAAAGTATAACAAGAGAAGAAAAGGAGGAAGGAAAATTACTCATTATCAACAGTGTTAAATTCCGTGACCAAATCGTCGAACTCATTGGCAATAATGTACATTTTTTGTATTGGGTCTTTGCAAGTTTTAATTTTTTTCGCAAGATTTTTGAAGCATTGGATAAACTTACTAAATTTTAATAATTCTTTCATTTCCTGAAATGTTTTGAAAATTTCTTGAATGTCAGTCGTGTAGTTATAGTTATTTTCTTGTTGTGGCGCTGCAGAAGCGGAATTAATTGGTGTATTTTGGGCATTTTCAGTTTGTACATTATCCGTGTTAGATTTGGGGTCTGGTTCAGCAACTTTAGCGTTAGTGTTATCATTAATTTTAGTTTTTTTAACGTAATTATAACTAGAAAGAATTTCAGTCATCATAGAAGGGATAATGGTAGTTGTATTACCCTTAGCATTTAGGTTATTACTGTTTTTCTTCATGAATTGAGGGGTTTTAGGACAACCACGGTAGGTGCTGGGGTGCTCACCAGAGCAATTAGCGCACTTAGGGGTGATTTTGCCTACGGAAGGACATGCAGGGCTTAAATGAGATCCTGCACATTTAGCGCATTTAGCCTCAAATCTACATATTTCTGAGGCGTGGCCAAAACGCTGACATTTGTAACATTGTTTTACGATATTAGCTCCTTTAAATCGCTCAACAGTTACGCGGATGTAGCAAATGTCTTTAATTTCGAAAATTTCTTCAAAGTTGGCCCTAGGAAGGACATTGACTACGTAAATAGGCCTGTATTTTCCAGTTCTTCTGGATTTGATCATGGCAGCACGGGTGGCGGAAAAGTTACGCTCTTTTAGAGCATCAATTATAAGTTTAGGTTCAGTGAAAGGAGTAATACCTCTAATAACAATTTTTCTGGGGCGCTGTTCATTAGGGCTAAGGGTAGTATAAGCTAAAGAATTTTGGTCCAAGTAAGATTGAGTTTTTCTAAAATCGTTATCAGATTTACAATGAATTTTTAGAAGCTCACCGTCCATTTTAATTAAGGGGTTGTTTTCAGTAATATCATTAATTTTGGAGGCCAGTTCGTGCCAATGTCCTTTACTTTCGACATAAAAGGGGTGAATTTTGTTTTTCTGGGAGGGGGGGAGTGCTCCCCAACCACATCGCCTCTGTTTTCGGTATCCATGCCGTTATCGGCAATGGCTTGATCTTCTAACACTTTAAATTTGTTAGCTAAAGGGATAGATGAATTATTGTTTTCCAAAGGTCTTTTCCTGTTGTTAGTAACAGTAGTGAAACTGTCATTTGTGTTCACTTGATTAATCACTTTTAAATCTAACAAGAACATTTGCATATTTAGACTATGATTTGCAATAAAATGAGCAAATGCAGTTAATTCTAATAGTTTAAGAGAGTTAAAAGGTTCCACAAAAAGAAAAGCAAGACTAGTTAAAAGTGTACTCACAGTATTTTGTAGTGTAGAGTTCTCGGCGTATCCGGGAGTAGTTATAAGTTTCATTATAAAGGTATCACAGTCAGTAAGAAACAGCTTGACTATTTAGTTCTGTCGATCGTCGCACAAGGCAGGAAATGCGTTCCAAGCGTCAGCTAGAGTTGGTTTAGCTGAGCCATTTGCAATTGACTCCAGTAGAACAGCATAGTTGGTTCCATCCATAATAAAGTTTATTCAAGATCCACCCGCAAAACGTGCGGCAGATAAATTTATCACAAGTAACAGTCAGAACAAATATTCAATGCACCTGGCGCAATGCCAAGGCCAGAACTTGCAAGAGAGAAACGAAGGAACAAATTCCTAAAACAGCAGACGATATTGGTTGCTACACAACAGCAGAGAAGAAGCGAACGACCGTTTCATTCGACAGCTGAAGCTAGAATCGTAAAATAAAAAGCAAAAATGAGCCAAAAGGGGAAGAAAAGGTCTTAAATAGCCGAGGTACAGTGAGCAAGCACCTCATTGGCCAATAGGAAAATGAGGAAGGCGAGGCCTATCCTCAAAGATGGAAGTGACTTCGAAAACAACTCAAATTTTGAGAAAGATAGAGTACCCAATTACAATTACAATTAAATTAAAATATTTAAAAGAAAGTAAAGGGAAGTCGAAAAAATAAAACAAGTAACAAAATTAAAATTACAATTAAATAGAAAAGCTGAAAAACGCGACTGTACAAAACTACAGAATGCTGCATGACGTCAGGGGTAATTCCAAATCAAGTTGAAAATTTCTTTCAAACTAGGGAAAATATAAATTTTTACCGGGAATTCTGCTTTAAGTGACGGCAGAAGGATTCCTTCTGGATGTTTTGGAACATGGAATGAAGTTATCATCCCGTGAAAGAATAGCTAGGGGCCGTTTCCGGTTTTTCCCCACAGTTCCATCATAACGCCTAATGGCATTTAAAGCAGGATTCCGAAAAGCAGGGACTGACCTATGAAACTTCATTGTAAGTTTCTTGATTTCCGCAAAAATCGGTTAAATTTTAAGGTCACGATGAATGACGTCATTGCGGACATAACGGGTTGCTTTGGTAAACCTACGAAGAAGCTTATTCTGAAAAGTTTGAACTTTTTCAAGTCTGGTTTTAACTGTGCTTCCATACACAACCGAACCATAAGTTATGATCGGTCTGACCATGGATTTATATAGTAACAATTTATTTTTCATAGACAGGGGGCTGTTCCAAGCGAAGAGGGGATTAAGGGAGCCCACGGCGCGGTTCGCACGATCCAGAGTTTCTGTGATGTGCGTGCGCCATGTTAATTTAGAATCTAGGTGAATACCTAGGTACTTATAATCTGACCTCCAGGGAATTGGTTCGTCATTCAGTTTGAAATTTAAATTAGCGATGGGGTTTGAACGTTGGTTGGTGAAAAGAATGGCGGCACTTTTGGCACTATACACTTTAATTTTCTATTTTTTAAACCAAGCCGAAAGTATATTAAGATAATTTTGAAGTTTAGAGAACACTCTTTGTGCTTGTTTGTGTTTGAATAGCATGGCTGTGTCATCGGCGAAAATCGCTAAGTCGATGTCAGGCTCTTTAGGAATGTAGTTAATAAAGACATTAAAAAGAGTGGGACCGCTCAGGGAACCTTGTGGTACCAAGCTAGCAATAGGTTTAGGGTTAGAGTAGGAACTTCCTACTCTAACAGAGTAGGAACTTCCTACTCTAACAGAGAAGGATCTATTTTTAAAGCAGTCTGAATAGATTTTAATTAGTTGAGCAGGAACTTTTAGTTTGATTAGTTTAAAAAGAAAAGCGATATGCCAGACTTTATCACAAGCCTTTTGGATATCGAGAAAAATTGCTCCCGTCACCCCGCCGGACGTGAAACCGTCATGAATGAGTTCAGAAACTCTCCAAATCTGATGGGTTGTTGAGTGACATGCTCGAAATCCGAATTGCTCCGGAATCAGCACGTCGTTAGAGTTTAGGAACTCCTTCAGGCGGTTGACGAGAACATATTCATACACTTTAGATAAACAGGAGAGTAAAGAGATAGGTCGAAAGCTGGTTGGGGCGTGGTTGTCCTCCGCCCCACTTTTCAGCAGGGGAACGACAATAGCCTTTTTCTAGCAATGAGGAAAAACATTTAAAGTCATCATGCAATTAATTAATAGAACAACATAAAGAATAAATTTGTTAGGTAAGTTAATAAGCATATTATTAGAAATGTGGTCCTCACCCGGAGACTTATTCTTTTTTAAGCCTGAAATGTACTCCCGGACCTCGGTAGGCGTGGCCGGGGGTAGCGTGTTTGGTGTGTTTTTGTTTAAGAAATTTTGGACTGTGGTCTCCAACACAGTTGCAACCCTGGGGTTGTCCATGTCAGAATTAGGTGTAATCTGACTTCTAAGACTTTCAGCAATAGCTTCGGCCTTTTCAGTGTTAGTATAAGCCATGCCATTAGGGCATCTGATGGCCGGAATGTGTGTTTGTGCCCTACGAATGCGGGAAGCAGCCTTCCGAATGGTGTTGTCTTCAGTCGAAAGAGATTCGACAAAAGTGTTCCAGCGTTCGTTTCTAAACTCGGAGATAGCAGCCTTAATTTTTCTATTAAGATGATTTAACTGGGTCCTAAAATATTGCGTGCGATAGATCTGCCATATCCTGCGAGCACGATTTCGCTCGGTTATCAATTGCCTGACCTCCTCCGGTAGTCTGAGAAATGCAGCAGTGGTTTTTCTCGGCTGAGAACACTGCTCGAATGTATCTCTCAAGACGTCACCAAGTTGACTGATGGCAAGTTCCGCCTGCTCTTTCGTTTCCGGCAGAGTGGGCGGAGTTTCACGCTGTTCAAGTAGGAATTTGAAATCTTCCCATCTAGTATGAATTTGCTTGCCAAGATCGAGGTTGTAAGAGTCAACTTTGTACCGGAGAAGAACCGGCAAGTGATCCGAACGCAACTCGTTCTGCGTTTGAATGCAGTAAGGATAAGGAAAATTGCGGGTGATCGCTAAGTCCAAGTAATTATTAGAAAAGGGGAAAGTGGGTGAGGGGGGCGCTATAATTTGCGCAAAATTTTGATTCACCCATTTCCTGAGTTTGCTTCCAAACTCATTAGTAGATCTACAGTGCCAAGAGGTATGAGTAGCATTAAAATCACCCGCAAGAATAAAATTTAAAAAAGTATTAGTGAGCCGGGATAAGTCTTGCTCCAGCAGATTTCTACCATTTAATGGTGGTACATAAATGGCTGCTATAAGAAGTTTTGGAATATTGGGAAAGTCCAAGACAATCGGAGTAACTTCAATACAATTTGTAGGGGGAATATTAATAAAAGTAGCATTAAATCCTCTTTTAACATAAATTGCAGTGCCACCAAAGCAGCGGGAATTATCACCCGTACGAGCCCTGTCAACATTGAATAACTCGTAGTTGGCAATTCTGGAGATATTTCCCTGGGAAAAGTGAGTCTCACTGACCAAAACGATGTTTAAATTGTTACTATAAACCCAAGCGCTGAATTCAGTAGCCTGTCTTTTCAGTCCATTGGCATTAAATATACCAATAGAGAAGGTGTCCAAATTACTAGTAGCTGGGAACATGGCGATAGGAAAGATAAGTCGAAAATGGGGATGCAACCATCAATGGATGCCGCTACCTAAACAGTTTTTGAAACTGAGAAGATATTTAAAATGATGTTGACCCGGTCAATCTGCGTGGATGCCTTGCGCAGTTCCGGGAAGGCTTTATTAAAAGCCGTCATAACAGTCATTTAACCATATCTATCACAAAAAAGAAACAAATTAGTAATGAACTCGGCGATCGAAAATGCATCCGTTACTGGGGCCGAATTAGAATTTTGAGGAACAGAAGGGGTGGTTGGTGGAGCAACCTTTTGTCCAATAGCAGCTTCCCTGAAAGACAGGGAATTTTCAGCTTTTCTGTTGGAAAAAGAACGATTAGTATTCACAGAAACAACAGTTTAAATGTTGGCCTTTGATTTTGGAATAGCATTAGAATTTAAGTTTTTTCCTTTCTTATGGGGGGGGGGTGGTTTTAGGGAACTTTGGACAGTTCCTAAAATTCGCAGGATGGTCCCCAACACAGTTACAGCATCGACAGGGAGTGTCAAAAGATTTAACACACACTTTCGTCATATGTGCCCCGGCACATTTAAGGCATCTTGTCGGTAAATTACACGAAATCGAGCTGTGAAAAAACCCCTGACAATTATGACACTGTGAGGGACCTTTATGCCCGCGATATTTTTCAAAACGGACCTCAGTGTCCATAATTTCGGTTATTTGAAAGATGCGGTCAACATCGGCTTGTTTAGAGATCGAAACGTAAAAAAGGGGCATATATCTTTTGTTACTCACGGGATCTCTGTACATTTGGGTCACCGTGAAGTCCGAGAAATCTTCAAATTCTAGGGCCTGATGTATTTCTCGGACTGCCGTGTTGACGGGAAGTCCCCGAAGAACCACCTTAAGTGGTTTTGCATCTTCCAAAAGCTGCGACTGGAATTGAATTTTCATATCAATTAATAAACTCTGAACTTGCCGTTAATCTTCTGAGTTATCGACTTTAATATTAAAGAATTTTCCTTTTAATTTTGAAGTGGCTGTGCGTACAATTCTTTTTATCCGAAAGATGAGTTCTCTCCAGTTATCTGGAGGAATAATTTTGAAAGGGGGAACCCTACGATTTTTCTTTTGCGAACCCTTTGGTTCATTTTCTGTCACTTCCATATCCGTAGAATCAGTAGAATTAACCAAATTATTATCATTAGCTTTAGAATTTTTTTTTTATTTTTTTTACTTTTAACTATAATGAAATTTTCCTGCTCGGAATGAGTAGAATTTAGAATTTCGGAGTCGTCCTCAACCCTTCTCTTACTGGCCGAGAGAGTTTGGTTATCATCCGCAATAACAGATGGAGCCACCTCACTCGACTGGCTCGAGTTGGAAATCGGAACGTCCGATTTTATATTAGCCGAAACAGTACTAACATTTTTAACTTTAGGCAATAGGTACTTGTACGTGAAGAGATCTCCAGTACGGACCTTAAATAAGGTGTCATAATCTTGATTCAAAATAGAAATCCTCTCTAAAAGCTCAGACATTTTTTTCAGCTCATCATCAGATGGCTCAGAGATCAACTTATATTTATCCATTTTGCATCTTGCAGCAAAAATATCAGCAAGCGTCTTATTATAGAGTGCTTCCACATCAGACTCCGACAATACTGTAACATCTGGAATACCAGATCTTCCCAAAATACCAAAAGACATATTATCTAAAGATATGATACCTTTCTCTCTTGGAACATGGGTTTTACTTCCCAGCAGTCCACCGTCTAAGATGTTGCAGAGGCTCTCAGACAAGGCAGACGTCGTCATCAGGCGCTCAGCCAATCCGAATTAGGCAGGGAAATAGGCCACACCCACACACATAAATACTAAGCACAGACACGGGAAGACGGGTAATAACACGTCTTACTCCTTCCGCGTCTGGACAGCGAATCGTAAATTTCGTGAAAGGATCGCGAAAAAACTCGAATTTTGCCCAGCGCATTTTCTTGTCAGGTGACTACCTGACGAGAAAATTTGCTGGACAAAATTAAACATAACGGAAGATCCTAATTTTTACATGAAAATCAAGCTACTTTCAATTCAGTTTCATATACCACGAAATAGCAAAAGCCTGAGTGGACCATTTTCAAGTCAGAATTCGAATTCTGGTTTAGCATGGTAGAGCGTCCCAATGGACATCAAACTATCAGTTGTTATTTCTTACTGAAAAACACCTATTGATTAACTTATGGATTAAAATTTACGTGAAAGAAAGAAATAATTTTTGTGACTCAGATATCTCAATTATCCTACAGTGTCATGATGGACACATTTCTCATACTAAACTTCATTTTCGATTAAAATGCTTAGTATCTTGCTGAAATGATTTAGTTTTGACAGCGAAAGTTTCTGCGTTTAGTAAAATAAATTAATTGTTTATTGAGACAAATTGCTGTATACCTCATGCATTATTTGACTTATTGTCTACTACTTATATAAAGCGTGAATCATAAATATCGAAACAATAGGCTATCTCCTTAAATATTACCCCTAGACCTATACTTCCAATTGCAAAAATTCATAAAAAAAGTGAAATTTTTGATAAGTTGCAACTCCATGGGGGGTCTATTTGAAAAAATGCGAAAATTAAATTTTTATACGTCCCCCGTAGGATAAAAATTCCAATTAGGAAAACTTTCCTTATCCAGTCCTGAATAAGACACAAAAAGTTGCATCTTCATATCTTTAATACGCTCGAAGTTATAGCCGTTTAAAAAATTCATCAGGTTTTAAGGGATTAGACACAAATTGAAATGTGCGCAATTCAAAAAACAATATTACTTTAACATTTCTAGGAAACGTGTAAAAATCTATCTTTTGAGCTAGAGTTTTGATTTTTTTTTTCTTTTTTGTGATGGTAAGCCATATAATTTGCGAAGAAAAACACATCCTAAAAATTTTGATACAATTTATAAAATTTTCACATGGTTAGTAATGGTTTAAATGAGATAATTAAAAATCCTTATAACTCGAAACATTTTTTATCGGATTTCAATTTATTTCCATTTAATTAAAGATGAAAATGTGATTATAGTTTTGTTCCAGGGTTTTTGTTTTTCATTATTAATTTTAAAACTATTATAAATATTTATTGAAAAAATAATATATCTTTAATAAAATACTATTTTCAAAAGTAAACATTTTTTTTTAAATTTACCAAAACAAAACTAATGTAAGATAATCAAAAATGACATGTTTCAATTTTTTTTTTAAACAATTGCTTAACTTTTAATAATTTAATGACAAGAAATAGTGGGGGAAAATTCATTATGCAGGAAAATGAAGTGTACTGTTTAAATGTTCGTCAGTTATTTAAAAAATGTATTTTCAAAGACTTTTTTAAAGACTTTCTTTAAGACTTTTTTTTATTTAGCTCTCACAACTTCAGGCTTTCTATCGTCCTGGAGAGGCTGTTAATCGCTTTTATTTAAAAAAAAAAAAAAATTAAATTCATTTGTTTTTAAGGAATAGTATATTTAAAGGCAAAAAACTTAAATACGATAAACCAGGGAAAAAAATCTGCATATGACGGAATTCTGTCTTAAACGGATATCGTGTTGATCCATGCAAAATAAATACAATAATACCAGAGAAAAAAATAAACTCCATTTACATATCCTAGGAAGGTTATTTGTCTATAACGTATTTTTTCTTTCCTATGTGATTCCGTCTTAAAAAGGTTTTAGTGTATAACATTTTTCAGTCTCCAAAGCATCAAATATGGATTCACGATATTAAAATGTAACTGAAGCATTTATATATAAACAGAAATTCATTGATAAAATAAATATATCACAACCTTTGGCGATTCTTTAATAATATAAAGTATAAATATGAAAAA
The DNA here is from genome assembly GCA_964019185.1 of Maratus speculifer. Lineage (NCBI taxonomy): Eukaryota > Metazoa > Arthropoda > Arachnida > Araneae > Salticidae > Maratus > Maratus speculifer. Next base: position 85,806,219 of record OZ025293.1, read on the forward strand.
TGAAAGCTATAATAAGTATTTTTGGTCAGAACTCCTACATACGAAACAATTTTTAACCACACTGAAGTAAAAAACTATGTAGAAATTCACGGCTGAACCGGGCTATAATTTAAACTTTTTCCCCAGGCCAGTCCGTGCTGTGATTTTAACATTTTTCCAGGCCGGGACAAACTTTTTTGCCAATGGGTCGGTTTGGGCCGGACCTGAATATTTCGATCCATACAAACCTGCAATGTAGAGTACCAACACATTTTGAAAACAAGTTTAGATTTAATTCAATACGCTGCTTTGTTATGTCCAAATAAGAGGCACAGTCTTAAACCGACATATAATAATGCACAATTTGTGAACGATCCCTCATGTACTCTCAAAACGCGATAAAATTTCTTCCTTTACAGGCATGGTAAAATGGTGTAAGTCACGAATTTTGGAGAATTTTAGATTTTAATATCTCTGTCAGGTTTTTAGATATGGAGATGAAATTTTTTTTGTTTAATTTAGGAATGCATAAGGAATAATTTCCTAACTGGGAATTTTGCCCTACGGGGGCCGTATAAAAAATTAATTTTCGTATTTTTTCAAATAGACCCCCCCATGGAGTTACAACTTATCTTATAAGAAAATTCAACTTTTTTTATGAATTTTTGCAATTGGAAGTATGGGTCTATGGGCAATTTTTAAGGAGATAGCCTATTGTTTCGATATTTATGACTCACCCTGTATGTACACATATAAAGTCACGGAACTACTAATAAAGAGGAAATGACATAGCCGGTGAATAGTGAATCTTCAACTGACAGTCTGAAAATTGTGACAGCCTTTACACCCAAGTAGGTGTCACTGAAAAAGATTATAACAGCTTGAAAAGTTTCCTCTGTAAAAGAACAGAAAATTTAAGCATATTTATGAAAGTTTTTTTCCCTGAAGAGGCCTCTAAACAAGGCAAAAAATGTATTCAGTAATTACTGATGGATGTTTGCTCCAACGGTATCCAGAAACTGTTGAAGCGGTGTTGAAAACTAGACGCATCTTGTGACAATTCCATCAGTTACTTCACTCTCAACTCGTTGACACTACATATCTCCTCCTTTTTACTTACAACTCCATCGTATAAGTGCATGTCTACACATCCACATTCAAATAGTGGTGCATATAACTCGATCACTGGAAACTACAAATTGAATTTGTGTGATTTTAAGAAATTCGTTTTTACACAAAAGGTAAAGCTTTATATGAAATCAAGGTGTGAGAACACAAAACCATTCAATTTAAAGATATTTAGTTTCATTTTTTAGAAAAGCAACTACAAGCTCTCTGAGAATAACAGTAATCATGTTAAGAAGATAATGCAAACAATTAAGACATTTGCCATTGTACAAATGTCAGCAGTATGTAACTCAGCATTATACAATAATTGCAGTATTGTTTGTTAGAGTCAGGACTGCCCAATATGACTACTTTTATATTCTGTTCGCATCAGTATGTTTCTAATACGCATTTGAAGTACATTTCTCTTTAAAAATGTGTCAAAATGTGCGTTCAAGATATCTGCTTAGAGAATGTGGTCCAAGTAAGAATTACCAAATGCTGGACTTTTGCATTCCTGTTTAACCCATTAACGCCCGAATTATTTTCTTCGCTAAAATTTAAATTTTATATTTCCCACCACTTTAAAAATCAAATTAACTTTTATCTAAATTTATCGAGGATTCTGTCTCGCGAAAGAAGGTATATATTTCTCTTCCTCTTTACTGGTGGAAAAACCGCTTTCTTGCTGTTTTTGTAACCGTCCTCAAAAGAAAACGCTGGGCGTTAATGGGTTAACCGCTTAACCCTTTTCGGCACACTGTGCCCGGCCTGGGATGCCTAATTTACATTCCGAATTTGCAAACGGCACCAATAAAATTATAGTAAAATTTGGCTTTTACAATAAAAGTTTAAATTAAGGATTTCAAATTATCTAAAAATTTCGTTTGTGAATTCCGGTGTCAGTTGATAATTTCTCATTTTACTAACAGATTTTGCCAGTGCCGGAAAGGGTTAATCGTTGCGCCCGAGACATTCGCGGGCTGCAAGTTTCACGGCTTTTATTCAGAATTGTTTGATTCCCACCAGTTTTATAAAATAGTGTAATTGTTTTTATCCTGGTATAATTTTACCTGTTTTAAATAAGATGAATATTCTTTTTTTTTAAGTGGTAGCAATAATGAGTTTGAATTTTTAAACCGTAATTAAATGCGATCATTAAATGGTTAACAGAACAAAAAGAAATTCATTTATCTGTGAGGAATAATGTTTACCATTAATTGATATGCATGAATCGGTGAAATGATAGTCATCTACATGTAAAAATTTAAACACACGTTTGTATTTTAGTTTCAATACCAAATTAAAATAATAAATAAAAATGGTAAATAATTTTAATACAATTCGTCTTCACAGAATTTTTTTAATTTCTCTTGCAATATAAATCCAGATATTAAATTTTATTACTTCAGTCTCTCAGTTTTGAGATATTAAATGTGTCATATTTGATTTATTAATGTTAAATTACTTGAACATATTGGCATCGATATTTCCTAAAAATTATATTCTTTTTAAGATCATTATATTTGTATAAGCATATTACTTGCCAATTGAAACAAGTGCATTTTATATTGGTAATTTCCATACTGGAATGTACTATCTGGCATGAACTATCAATATAAGATTTAAGATGGATTCGTTCTGCGTACTAAAATACAATATATATATACATTTATATTAATGTATATATTATTAGGTTTAAATAATAAACTTACTCTAATCGAAATCCATAGATATAAATAATGATCAAAATGACGTAACATTTTTAATTTAAACTTTTGAAAGAACAAGAGTAAATCCACCATCTAAAATGTAATAAAAAGATAAATTATTTGGCTGATAAGGGCTATCGCACTTCTGAAAATGAAAACAGGCATATATTCTCATTCATTTGTAGTAAAAAGATTATGCGTATTTTTGTGTTTTCAAATGAGAACGAAAACTCTAATAGTACTTGAAAGATTATCAGGATTAATCATGAGAAAATTTATTTTGAACGAGAGCAGAATTGTGCTCAGTATGGTTCCGTCTATGGTTTTTCATTTGGTACATTTTGTTTTTCCAAGATTTATTTCTCTATTCATTAACGCTAGAACCGCAAGAAATTTTACATAAGTTTGAAAAAATAAGTGACACCGGGATTTTTAATTGTAAATAATTTATTTATTTATTTTAACCCTTCACTGCACGATTTCCCTTTTCTTTATGAAAAAATTATTATGATTACTTTAAGTAGTCAAAAATACAGGAAAAATAATAAAAAAATTCTGACTTCATATATTTTTTGTAATATGGATTTTTCTGGCATGTGCCATATGTGTCTTAAAGCACATAATTAGATATTTACATTTTTATACGAAATGTGACATGAAACTCACAATACTTGTGTATTATACGTACAAAAGAAGTATAATATGTATTAAAATTTTATAGCAGGTATTTAACACTTTAAGGAGCAAGAAAATGTGTCTCTGTAATGTTGAATTCGCACCGGAATAACATATAATATCCAAAAAATATTTTAAAATAGGGAAATCAATTTTGAATCTTTTTTATCCAGTTAAAAATATAAAATTTTATTTAAAATTTATTCTGCCAATCTTGATTCTCATTAGATGGTATATAACATATCTCATTGCCCCTCAAGGGGTTAAAATCTGCGAAAAAAATTAAAAATAATCTTACGAATTCCAAAATATATATCGTAAAACAATATGAAAAAAAATATAGAAAATTATTTTACAATGGAATTAAGTATTATCAGAAAAGAAATCAAAAGAAAAAAAGAATGTAATAAAGAGTTTTAACCCCTTACTAGTTTCTTTTTTAATAAACTAAAAATAGAGACATAACACCTTTTTTTCCTCGTACTAAAACATCTGCTTTGTACAGTCTAAAAATGTCCGGACAATTATTAATCCAAAAATTGTCGTTAAAATTAGTGATTTTCAAACGCTTTTAGTAAGGAATCAATCAAACTCAGCTTGACTGAGCGACGTTCAAGCAAAACTGTTACGGGACTGAAAGCAAAAAAGTTTCAAATGTTCATTTCTAATGAAATTAGGAATAACATTTTCTAACACTAGAACCGCGGTGACGGGTCATTTTGACCCGTATCATAAGGAGAGATATCGATTCCAACCATAAAATCCTTCATAAAATAAGTTAAATAGATGCTGATCGGAAATAATTTCAATAAATAATTTAAACAGTTTTAAATAAAAATCCCAGTGAGAAATATTTTTCTAAAATTTGAATGAATTTTCCCGTGGTTCTAGTGTTAAAGTTTTCATTCCACAGTTTGAAAGCTTGTATCGCTGTCTGCTACGTATAAAAACAGGCCAATGTCATACTCCATTCAATCTTATAAATTTAATTACCATTGTTGATGAAGGAACTTTGTTTCTTTGGTATAATTCCCTTTTCCACTTCAGACATTCTTGAGCGTCCTCTTTCAGCATTTGGTGTTTTGCTTCCAATTTTACAAAAGCAGATTGTAACTTCTTTCCCAGAATTTAGCTACATGTACTCCACAGATAAATTTGAAAAATTGTATAATTTAGAAAGTCAACCCTCCCCTTTCCCTCTTCCACATCCCCCCAGGGGGATACCTTCTTTAGGTATCCACGGGCTTCACAACCCCGGGGCACCTGAGTGATCTGTCTCTTTTCCTTTTCCTCTTACTCCTCTTGTCTTCCTTTCATCTTTGTTTCACTCTCATTGTGGTTTTCTTTTCGGAGGTGAGGGCAATTCTGTATGAGCCGATATCATCCTGTATGTCGACTCATGGAGAATTGTAAACCACCCACGTGTTGGCCGTGCGTGGCGACCCGTGTCCCTGGAAAGGGGGATCCTGGCAGTTGAGGGAAACCAACACACTGCTTTGGCCTCTGCTTCAGGTAGACGGGAGGTGCATATTGGTCCCGTATGCATCAATCGGCTGTTCAGCTGACTTTTGTCACTGGCTTTAGGGATCAAGTGAGCGAGCAATTACTAGTCATCTCGTTAAGGGTGGAGACTGACATAGGATTGTCTTGTGACCGTATAGGCCCTGGTTAGCACTGGTGCACGAATATGCATCCCCTTGTTGGGCTCGATAGTGGGTGGTGCGGCCGGGGTCCGAATTGTTATTTTTCACAATATGGACGGAAGTACTTCAATTCCTTCCATATCTCTCCCATGTGGAGAGCAACAAAATGTACAAAACATTTCATTCAAAAGATTTTTCATAATCAAACGTACTGCTAGTCTCAATAATAATTCTTTCAAAAAAACATCACCATTTCTTATAGCTAAAACTTTCCACTCTGTCTTGGGTGATAGCCACTCTCTCAAAAAGCTTCAGTCTGGCGATTTACTGGTTGAAGTCACTTCAGCCAGACAATCACAACTTCTATCAAATTCAAACACAGTAGGTACATTTTCTGTTTCAGTTCAAGCACATCAAACTTTAAATACAACTCGTGGAGTCATATCTGAACCTGAACTTTTATATTCTACACGAGAAGAACTTCTAGAAAAATTAAAAGATCAAAATATTATAGACGTACGTCGAATCACAATTCGTCGAAATGAACAAGTGCTTCCCACAAAGCACGTAATTCTTACCTTCAATAGTCCAAATTTACCATCCAGAATTAAAGCTGCCTACTTAAGTTGTCCTGTCCGACCTTATATTCCTAACCCCCTCCGTTGTTTTAAATGCCAGCGATACGGTCACACTAAAACTAACTGTCGCAGTACCCTTACCTGTGCACGCTGTGCAGAAGTTGACCATGATAGCAATTCATGTGAAAAATCGGAACGTTGCATTAATTGCAAGGGTGATCATTCTGCATACTCCCGTTCCTGTCCTAACTGGATACGTGAAAAAGAAATCCTTCCCGTTAAAATATCTCAAAATCTGTCCTATCCTGAAGCTCGTAAAATTTTCGAATCCAGAACTCCATCCGCTGGTATCTTTTACTCCAGTATATTGAAGCAGCAATCAACATCCGTAAGACACATAAGTACCCAAACTGATTTCAAATTTCCACCCAGTAAGTCAAACATAACACAATCAACCAGCACTCCAATTAAAGAATCACGTGATGTCTGTCTCCCAACTAAAATGTCTGGAAACCCGCAGTTAGAATGTTGGCCTCCATCTTCAGAACCCATGAAAATAATTAACTTAGAAAAACGGCGGCAGAAATTATTAGCTCAATCTGCGGAATCATCTAAACTCAAAACAGAGACTGTGACCGATCCATCTCCAAAAAATACTTCTATTTCATCCACTTCTAATTTGCAGAGATCTAATACTGGTCGAAATGTTCCACCAATCCAAAAAACATCTATTCAGAAAGACAGGACCAAGGCTGTTACAAGTCCAGATACATCATCTAATACTCTCAGAAAACAGAATGTACAAAAAAAAACTTTGCCCACAAACCAATAAGAAATCCTCAACTCCAGCTTCTCCACAGTGGAAAACTGTGGGGAAAGGAAAGAAAAACTCTTGTCTTAGCCATTTTATGAAAAATATGAAAAACCCTAAGGAATTACAACAATATGTGGAAGAGGCTATGGAATCAGAGTCATATAGCAATGACTCGGATGCCGATGATGAAAATACAATATTACAAGAGTTCGAACCTAATTGACCTAATGGAGTTTTTATTACTGTGTGTTGTAGTCAATTTAAATTTTATATACGCTATGTTGTTTATACAGCTCATATTCAAAATATTAGAATAATTGAGAAAAAGTAATAAGAAAAAATTATTTGTCATTTATTTATTTTTTATACTAAGTAAATGCAATTAAATTTCTTATAAATTAAATCTGGAATGTTTAGATAAGATTTTAACATTTATAAAATATAAAATACAGCACAATAAATTAGGTATACAGCTTCCTTAAACACACCAGAATATTAGAATAAAATTTAGATTGGCTCAAAATATTAGAATATTTTATTTTACGCAACAATATTACCTTATGAATATGAAGTAAATGGTAGTTAATATTTTGTAGCATCCCCTTTAGCTTTCATAACAGCGTACAATCGATCTTGCATACTATATACAAGGTGTTTACAAACATTTCTATCAATATTAGCTCAAATAGACTTTATACGTGCCACTAACTCAGTTTTACTTGAAGGAGGATTTTCTTGAAGTTTTTTCTTCATTATACACCATAAGTTTTCGATGGGATTAAGATCTGGTGAATTTGGTGGCCAAGGAAGTACCTTAATGTTGCGTTGGTGGAACCAATTCTTAGTTGACACCGAGGTATGCGGGGACGCTAAATCTTGTTGAAAGATGAAATCATCTTCAAATAAATCTTCTGATGATGGAATCATGTAATATTCTAAAATTTCTTGATATATCAGAGAGTTAACCTTTTCGTAGAAGATGCATAACTTTCCAGGTCCTTCTGCACTCATACAATCCCAAACCATGACACTAGCAGCAAATTTTACGGAACGTTTAAGGCATTCTTTATCAAATGCTTCTTGCCTCATTCTCCAAACTCGAATACCTTGATTACCATATGAAACACAAAACATACTTTCATCACTAAATAATATATTTTTCCAATCTTAATTGCTCCATAAACGTCTTGATTTACACCAATTCAATCTTATACGCTTTTGTCTTGCAGTCATGAGAGATTTTGTTTTCGGTACACGAGATTCAAATTTAAATTTATGGAGACATTTTAATGTTGTCGATGTAGAAACTTCAACTCCTTCTTCTTTCCATTTTCGGTGCAAGAATCGCACACTTTTAAAACGGTTTTTCTTAACTATACGCTTCAGTTTCCTGTCATCTCTAGCAGATGTTTTTGGTTTTCGGCCACCATTTCGGCGATTATTTTGAAATTTTCCAATTTTTGAATATTGTGTTAGTATTTTACTAACGCTCGATTGCGAACAATGTAAATAATTCGCTATAAAACATTAATTTTTACCGTGCCGATACAAATCAACCATACGAAGTTTAGTAGATTCAGGAATATCACTCACACGGCCCATTTTAAGACGAAAAAGAAGCAAACTGCAAAAAAGAATCCTGATTTTAAATAAAATAGTCTGAATTTAATCAATGATGCCAGCAGTTAAGAATTGGTAATAATTAAAGGAGAATTAATGTGAAATATTCTAATATTTTGAACCATTTGAATAAATATTCTAATATTTTGACTTTTCAAAATAATTTTTTTTGCAATTAATCTTTTCAAAAATGATATTAAATTTAAGATAACAAGTAAGTTTAATCAACAATAAGTTCTTAATAAAAATATCGTTTGCATATTTTCATTAAAAGACATTAAATTACCAAACGATATTTTCAATTTCTAAAAAAAAGGTAATTATTCTAATATTTTGAATATGAGCTGTATTACTCCGCTGATTGCACAGTTTTCAACTTGTTACATCTCTTTTAAGGTTCCTATTTTACCCTTGATTGATTTTAACTTTATCATGACATTGCATTCTTTTATTTTTAATCTTGTCTTAGTCATATTCACTCATCATATTCATTGTTTTATATTTTACCATTTATTAACAACTTCTATGTTTTTTTTTTCACTTAGTGTTTTTATGATTTTTGTCCTCTTTTAGTCTTTTTTTTATCATACTTTTCATTGCTGTCTGATTTTAAATAACCTTATGTTTTCTTTTCACCCTTGTCTTGGCGCAGCATGTCCCTAAAGGGACCTTGCGCCATAAAACCCAATACAACCAACCAACCAACCCTCTTCCACATTTGGCGCATAACAATGTCCTTCCTGTGGAAAATATCTGAATTCAGTCTGTTGATTTTCACTTGTTGTTTTTATCTTTTACATAGTAATTTTTATTAAAATTTAAAATTATTTTAATATGTTTTATGAAAACGTACCTCCTGTGGCAGTTAAATCAATTTTTTGGGTCACATATGTTGTTATATTGTAGTGAAAGTCTGATTCAAATGAAGAAATAATATTTCCAGTTCCATTTTTAGATAGATTATATGTTAAATCTTCGCAACTATCATCAAAAATACAAAAGACTCATTTCAGTATCAGATGCAAATAATATCGCATTGATTTCATCTTGCGTTACACATTTGAGCGCCATTTTTTATTCGAATGTTTTATGAGATTTATGTTCTATGTTCCATATCTGGCAGAAACACAAAAACAAGATTTTCAACTGATGTACTGAAATATTTTAGTTTTAAGCACCCTAAAAACAAATATGTGATATACACAAATGTCTAAAATTTTATCGTGCGATACTTTCAATATTTTGGGGTGAAAAAGTTAGAGCAGATTCTGCTCTTGTTTACTATTGAAGTGGAATTATATTTTTTAAATTAAAAATTTAATAGATAATGAGGTACTGCAATCTAGTGAAAAAAACAAATACAAAACTCTTTGTTTAAATGTTGTAGATATGGCACAGAGCTCAGATAACTTAAATTTAAGATTTTTCGGAAAATAGAAGAGTTTTATTGGTATGTTCCACATATGGCACACCATGCAGTGAAGGGTTAATTATTTTTATACAGTTTACATCTAATTTATTTTTTGAATAATTTTCTTATTCGAATTGACATTTATTCATTCGATATGGATCCAAATGACATGTCGTCGCGGTTCTAGTGTTAAAAATCTAAACTTAAATCAATGTTTTATCTTTCTATTCATCAATATGTTCATTTGCATGATATAAAATTAAAGCATACTCTTTATTGTATTTAAACAGTTATGTTAAACAGTCTCCGCCGAATATACCATTAAAATTTCATAAAAATCTCACTGCTTTAGCTAATCGGCGAGTCTCTTTGATTCAATAAGGTAAATACTTTTTTAAGGAATTAGTGGTTTCAGGAGGGACACAATCTGACAGATTCTCTTTTAATTATAGATGTTTACAAACCAGAAATATTAATTTTATAAGCATTGTATATATTTAATTTGAGAACGCATTTGCCTTCACTTTTAGGTATTGTTTCCGTTTGAAATTTGAAAGTAATAGATTTAACACTAGAACCGCGGAGACGGGTCATTTTGACCCGTACTCAGTGAAATGACGTCGATTCGAACCAGATAAGTCTTCTTAAAATAATTTACATATAAGCTGCACAAAAATAATTTAAAATAAATAACTTAAATAGACTTAAATAAAAATTCTGATGTGAATTATTTTTATAAAACTTGGGCAAAATTTCCCGCGGTTCTAGTGTTAACTACACTGGTGGACAAAATTAAGAGATGGAAGGCTTTTTCCCAAATATCTCGAGAAATACTGGATTAAAATAAATGAAAATTGGTATGGATATAACTTATAGTATGACAATAATATGTGCAAAGCAAAAATTAAAGTTTCATTCATTGGCCAGAGTTATTGGCAACAGTCCAATGTCGACTGAAATTCATGATGAAAGATGGCAATGAAAGTGAGGCTTGTATGGTGTGTGGTCGCCTCTAGTAGGGTGTGTGGTTACCTCTGACAGATAGACAGTATGCACAACGAGTATGCGTGCTGTTAATAAGAGAGTTAAGGATTGCTTGTGGAAGACTCTCCCGCTCTTCCACCAGAGCAGTTTTTAACTCCGGAATGGTTCTGGGTGGGGGTTGGCATCTCGCAATAGCCCTTCCAAAAGCATCCCAAGCATGTTCAATGGGGTTAAGGTCAGGAGATTTGTCTGGCCAATCCATTCGATGAATATCCTCGCTTTCCAGATACTCCTCAACGGATGTCTACACCGACACAACTGTCTAGGGACCTTGCTGTTGCCTCAGGAACATTAGTTTCAAGGTTGAATGCTGCCAGGAGGCTCGGTGAAAGAGGGTTGTATGCCAGGAAGCCCGCCATTTGCATCCCACTCACTCCTTTCCAAAAAAGAGAGCGTGCACAATGGTGCAGACAGCATCAGTACTGGACACAGCTCCATTGGGCTAATGTTCTGTTCAGAGATGAGTCCAGATTCAGTCTTCAATCTGATTCTCGTTGAATATTCATATGGAGGGAACCTGGGACCCGATACCATCCCAGTAACATCATGGAAAGGGACCATTATGCTGGTGGAGGACTGATGTTTTGGGCAGGGTCATGCAAGATACCCGCACCCCGCTCCATGTGTTTGACACTGGCTCCGTGAATGCCCAGAGGTACAGGCAGGAGATCATACAATCCTACGTGCGTCCTTACAGGGGTGCTGTTGGCCCTGAATTCGTTTTTATGGACGATAATGCGTGGCTACGTAGAGCTCGCCAAGTTGTAGAGTATCTGGAAAGCAAGAATATTCATAGAATAGATTGGCCAGCCAAATCTCCTGACCTTAACCCCATTGAACATGCTTGGGATGCTCTTGGAAGGGCTATTGCGAGACGCCAACCTTCACCCAGAACCATTCAGGAGTTAAAAACTGCTCTGGTGGAAGAGTGGGGGAGTCTTTCACAAGCAATCCTAAACTCTCTTATTAACAGTATATATACTCGTTGTGCATACTGTCTATCTGTCAGAGGTGACCACAAACCCTACTAGAGGCGACCACACACCATACAAGCCTCACTTTCATTGCCATCTTTCATCATGAATTTCAGTCCACATTGGACTATTGCCAATAACTCTTGCCAATGAATGGCACTTTAATTTTTGCTTTGCACATATTATGGTCATACTATTAGTTATATCCAAACCAATTTTCATTTATTTTTATCCAGAATTTCTCGAGATATTTGGGAAAATGCCTTCCATTTCTTAATTTTGTCCACCAGTGTAATAAAAATTATTAATTTTCTAATTATTGTCTGACCTATATATATATATATGCATAAATGTCATTATTCAAAAACAGATTACTATATAAGGGGCGTTTTTAAATGAATATAGGGGTTATAATACTTGATAGTATTTATAATATAAAACTTACAATTATAACACTGGTCAACAGCTGTTTTGGTGCCGGGGTATTTTTAGCTGATTTTATATGAATTTGATGTCCTGAATTCAAATATGGCATTAGTTTTTCTCTATCAGCTCAGTTTTTTAAGATAAACAACTTTTTGTGAAATATATGTTTCATTATTTTAAGGTAAATCCATGTATTAAAAAATGTATGTAAAAATAAAATAAATACAGGATTTTTATTTTTTATAATACACAAATGTTAGTTTTTATTATTATGATATACACATATTGAAATAATAATTTTTTAATTATATTGTACAAATATTTTTACTCACAAAAATAGAGAAAAACGTCACTGATGAAACTGATACTCATTGAATGCTTCAGAAGCTTCTTTTCTGTGACATTCTGGAATATATTTTAGAACAGTGTCTTTTTAAACTCAAACTGTAATCTGAAACCCTTTGCATATCTCATCTTTTTTGGTAGCGGTCCTCCATAGTCTTAATATTGTGGTGAAATCTTTCGGGATGTTTATCACTTGTGCCTTCTTTATTTTCAAGAAAATGCTCTAAGTGGCAGTGTAAATAGTGCACTTTAATGCTTCTAGTACACCCAAGAGATTTAAAACTATTATGCTTTTCATTTACCAGTTCTACATAGATTTCTCCTTTGCATTTGCCCGGAATGTTTTTGTGAACTGCCACAAAAAAAGTCCAGGCTTTTTATTCAGCCTCATTCGTTGAATTTACGAAAGCAGGATCCTTAATCAGTTGTCTTATTTATTGTCGGTTAAACATTCCTGCTTTAATATCTTCATAACTCAATTCGGGTGTTTTTACCTTATATATGCAAATCATGACCCGTTCTTATGGAGAATTTACACAAACTGCTTCATAGGACAGAGCTTGATATGCAGTGCAGAAAGTATGATTTTCTTTGGCCCATCTAAAGTGTTATTAATGACATTCCTTTCTACAACATCCATGTTTTCTTTCTTAGGCCTCTCTTTTCTAATCTAGTGGTGTGTTTTATCCCTACTATCCCAAATATAGAAAAACAATAGTATTTTGTGTAACTTCCTTGCTGTCCAAGGACAATCATCTGGAGAATATTTAGGAAGAACCAATTTTTCTAACTGTCCTCTAAATTCATGACAAAATACAAGATTGTTATTTTAAGAGAAGTAGGGTCGTAGACAATTTTGTCTTGTGTGATAAAATGTAAGTTTGGCTCTTTGATTTAATAAATTTTTGTCTTTTAATCTTGAAAGCGACCAGTAATTCTGAAGCTTCTTTTAAAACATTGAAATCTCTTTTGAAATCATTTAAATCAACCTGGTTGAAAAATTTAAGCATTGATGACGTCTTCTCATAATCACTGCTACATTCACAGCTATCTAAAAGATGATCAGAAGGACAATATTCATCCTAAGCTCTGGTAGCTGATGAAACGTTGGGATCGGTAGTTCCTCTGAGTGAGGAAGTGGGGGTCTTGAAGACACTAAATCAGGATAAGTTTTCTTATTACAATTGTTTCGATTAATTCAAATAGTATTCCAGTGCTAGGTAGAAATAATAGTCATAGAAATGGTTTTGGAGTTCTCTCCAAACCATTGGTAAACCGAATTTGAGACTTATTCTCTTCCGTCAGCTCACTGTCATAAATGCTCTGTACAAATTTTAAAGACCTGTGGCAGTGCGCAGATTTTATCCTGATCACCAAGTCTAACCCCTAAGTATCCAAAATAAGCTCTCTATACAAAGTCAGTAACATATTTTCAGTGTTCTTTTAAATTTTAATTCTCCACATATGTAGCAAAACTTATCTGGATGATTTATACAACTTTTTCTACTTGAACTCATTTAAATCCCATTCTACAATGCAAACACAACAATCTACAACACTACGAGTTTTACGTTAAATTGATACGAATTCTACCTTAAACACAAATATCATGGAAGTTCAAAAACTTTAGAAAGTCAAAGAAAGCCAGTTTTGTTTCCATGGAGCGAACTCTGAAACAAACCTTACTCTTGGAGGCTTTTACATTTGGCTTTATGGATGAGCTTTGCGAAATCATAAGGATGCGCAGATCTTCAGTTTTGCTTGCACATTTCTTTTTTTTCAAGATCTTGTGGTATTTCAACGTCCTTCTAATCGCCTTGAGCGTCGTTACAGGACTATGTATCATAAGGTCAGTTTAAGTGTTCAAGGTCACTTTAGTTCTAAAAAATCTTTAGTTCGCTTTGCATATCTAAAAAAGTAGAGCTGATAGAGAAAAACTGATTGCATATTTGGAATCAGCGTCCCAAAAATATCCAAAATCAGTTGTAAAATCTCAGGCACCAAAAAAAAATTTTTTTTTTGTAGGTCTGTGTAATTAATACACAAAATGAAAGACCATTTGCAATAGTTTTATGTACAAGCTTATAAGTGTTCAATGTGAGCACTTTTCGTGACACGGCACACATTAATTCGATAGCTCTGTTTTTTCAAAACGTTTATTAGCTACGAAATTCTTCTAAGACGTTCACAGGATCTGACGCCATGTGATTTATAGCTGTAGGGGCTCATAAAGGATCGTTTGTATGTGCCTTTACTACTAGCTGCCCATTGCAGCTGTTGCAACAATGAAACCACTAACACTAAACAACATTTGGGAAGAACTGAGTTATGGAACTGATGTGCGCCGAATGATGAAAGGTGCTCACACTGAATACTTACTGTTTCTTACGGGTAAAACTGCTTCGGTTGCTGTTTCATTTTATGTATTAATTATAAGTTTTATGTAACAAATAATATCAAGCCTTAAACCCCCGATATTTATTTAGAAACACCCCGTATATTATTCAAAATGAAAACAATTTTAATTTGTTTGAAAATTTCATTATGTTGTTACTGTAATTTGCGGTCTATAAACCGCAGATAAAACAATTATGCTTGGGCTAGAAACCTTATGTCACAAAATGTGACCTATTAAATTATAATAAATATTTCATTTAAATTTTTAAATAAAATTTCTGGGTCTAAACTTAATTATTTTGTGCGTATATTAAAGGCCCGAAATTTCGGTACATGCCTCGGTATTCAGTACTTAATGAAAATTATTCGTATATAAAGAATATAGCGAGGTAAGAATGGCGAAATGGCCCCAATGGACAATGACGAATTATTATTTGTACTAGTATCAGCACTCTAAAAAAGTACGAAATGCAAGGTCATTCACCCCTGATCTTGACCTGTCTTTAAGATATTCGGTACGCGCGCCGTTATATTTTAAATGTATTTTTCTGAAAAACTGTAAAAGCTAGAAAGATGGGACCAATTGCGTATTTTGAGAGATATTTTGAAAAATATTTTGTATTTTTTTCAGAAATTTCGTGAAATGACAACTGTGCAAAATAATTAAACAAAATATTTATCTTTTTAACCGACTTCAAGAAGGAGGTTATGATTTCGACCTGTATGTATTTGTTGTTCACGCATAACTTTCGTAAATATGAACCGATTTTGATAATCCTTTTTTTGTTTGAAAGCGTATGGGGCCCATGTGGTCCCATTCAAATTTCATAAAAATCTGTTGATTAGAACTTTTTAAAAAATTAAAACATTAAAATTCAATATTTTTTCGAAGCAATCGACCAATTAGAAACGTTCATTTTTCATGTTTTTAAGTTACACTTACATAGACACACGATCTTTTCAAAGTGTGAAATCCTTACTGGACAAGGTTCACATTTATTAACAGTGTACACTGTAAAAAAATTGACCCTTTTGCTGCATAATCACTCCCCCGTTTTTATAGAATATCTCTCTCTTGACCCATGAGAATTCTCTACAATAAGCTGAAGTAATCGTTTTCTATAAAAGCGGTGGACTGACGATGCAGCAAAAGGGCCAAATTTTTTACAGTGTACACTGTAAAAATTTTTATCCTTTTGTTGTATCGTCATTCCCCCGCTTTTATAGAATATCTCTCCTTTAACCCATGAGAATGCTCCATGATATATTGTTAAAAATTTGGCCCATTTGCTGCAGCGTCACACCACAGATTTTATAGAATATGTCTTTTATGACCAATGAGAATGCTCCATAACACAGTAAAGTAATCGTTTTCTATAAAAGCGGTGGACTGATGATGCAGCAAATGGCTCAAAGTTTTTGTAGTGTAATTGGGACAAAAGCGTCTGTAAAAGAAATATTTGGGAATAAAATGCTGTCACTTTCTTATAGAGGCAGCCAGGTATAGGTAATGAGTTTCAGATTCCTCATCGAATACACCACGGCTCATTTCCGATTACAGTGTCACTGTAAAAAAATGTGACCCTTTTGCTGCATCGTAATTCCCCTGCTTTTGTAGAATATCTCTCTTTTGACCCATGAGAATGCTTTGTAATTGGGTGAAGTAATCGTTTTCTATAAAAGCAATAGAGTGATGATATAGCAAAAGTGTCAATTTTTTTACAGTGTAGGATTCCTCGATATGAATATGACGACACATGTAGCACAGTATATAATTGGTTGGAACGATTCTGGACAAAAACGAGTCACCAAGCATCTTGTTGAGCGGGCAATTTTCGTCAATCTTCTTAACTTCTCATACGAGTACAATCGAATTCTTCCAGTAAATCATCATCAAATTCCATAATAAAAAATGTCTGGCAGTGCAATGCACTGTTAAAAATTTGCAGCTTTTGCTGCATCGTCACTCCATCGCTTTTATAGAATATCTTTATTTTTATTAATGAGAATCCTTCATAATGCATTTAACTAATCGTTTTCTATGTAAGCGGTGAAGTGATAATACACTGTTAAAAATCTGCTGCATTTTGTTGCAACGCACTCCGCCGCTTGTATATAATGTCTCTACTGCGACCTATGAGAATGCTCCTTAATGCAGTCAAGTAACCGTTTTCTATACACGCGCTGGAGTGTGTAGCAAAAAAATGCAGCAGATTTTTAACAGTGTACAGCAAAAGTTTCAAATTTTTAAGAGTGTAGTTGGGACAAAAGCGTCTGTAAAAGAAATATTTGGGAATCAAATGCTGTCATTCTCTTATAGAGGCAGCCAGGTATTGGTTATGAGTTTCAGATTCCTCGTCGAATCGCCACTGCTCATTTCCGATGCCATTACTGCCTGTATAGGTTTTAGATTGTTGCTGTTTATCGATTGAAGCAAAGTGCGATTTTTGCTAAAATCCTTCTTTTTACTTTTTCTGAGTGAAGGGGGGAGTACTTTTGACTGACTACACTAGAAAGGCATTTTACTATACATTAATATATGAAGTCATTTTGCTGCGTGCTCATATATGGAAGCACTATGTCGCGCTCTTACGTGTAAGAACACTTTACTTGATGGATTGTCACCTTTTGATACCCACTTTCGATGACCGTAGGATTCGATGCAGACTAAAATTTGATAAATGCGGTAGCTTTTCGAAGTGGCAGATCTTGTCTGAAGAAGTTACCATACAAAGAAATTCTTAAGATTCACACCGATACTAACCGATATTGTAAGTGGTTTCAGAAAAGTTGACAATCAAACAGTGACAAGTAAACTGAATACATCAGAACTTAGCAAAGTGCGTATATTAGTAATGCATTGCAGAGAGCTATCGTGTGCCAGTACACATAATTATGTATTACGGTATGCATAACTAAAAAGTAGGAAATAAAATAAGCTTTTTAAGAAAAAAATATCAACCGACTTCAAAAAAGCGCTAAAAAGAATTAAATAATTCTTTAAAATTCTCTAATGACAAATCGTTATCCAATAAGCACACATCGGATATCAGGTACCGGCATAAAAAACGGTTAAATTTAATATGTATAATTTAATATCCACCAAACATAGATTTTAGAGATAATATTATTTTACAAGAGATGAATTGACATATTTATGATTTATTTTATGAATATATACATATAAAAAGTAATGAATTACTTTTTGAAGTTGGTGCCAAACTGTTTGATGTATATTAAGAATTGTAGCTAAATTATGTCTAGTACCATAATTAAAATGGGAATAATCATTATCGATTGTGATTGTTTGGCACCAACTTCAAAAAGTAATTCATTACTTTTTATATGTATATATTCATAAAATAAATCATAAATATGTCAATTCATCTCTTGTAAAATAATATTATCTCTAAAATCTATGTTTGGTGGATATTAAATTATACATATTAAATTTAACCGTTTTTTATGCCGGTACCTGATATCCGATGTGTGCTTATTGGATAACGATTTGTCATTAGAGAATTTTAAAGAATTATTTAATTCTTTTTAGCGCTTTTTTGAAGTCGGTTGATATTTTTTTCTTAAAAAGCTTATATTTTAGTGCTGTTCTGTTTTGTCTACCTCGCCAAAAAATATATAATATTCTTTAAATTATATACTTATAGCACGCAAAAATGATAAAAATCAAAGAGGCGATTCTTTGAGTAATATCTAAGAAGAAAATAGAAAAGGTTAAAATAAAAATTCTAAATAGAAAAGGAAGAAAAAGAGAAAAATTGATACCGGACAAATTTAAAAGAAAAAGTAACACTGATATACGGTTAGTGGGACTCAGAAATACGGCTACTAGAGTGGGTGAAGCAGTGAAATTAGCGATAGCTCCGACCTACGTTCGCGGTGATTGTTTTCGTAGGGAGATATTGCTATATTGATCCACCAATCTGTAGATAATTATTTTATAATACTATTTTACTAGCCTTTGCTTTAGTCTTGCTGTATCAAGGCAACAATACATAAACAATTGCATCGTTTGTAGGTGAGAATAATTGTTTATGGACGTCAAAAGTTGTATGGTGACAACAATGTTCGTGCAATATAAACTTTCTGACATTTTCGTGTATAAAGTTTGTAGAAGAAAGAAAGTTATCGCTATTGAAGAGGATGCTAGATTATATAGTGACTCGAGTAAAAAAAAAAAAAAAAACAGTTTTTGTTGGTGACATATGCGGAAACTGTTGGCTTATTATTTACGATAGTAAATCAAATGTCGCATCAACTTCTGCAACGTCTACCCTGGTTGAATATGAAGGCCAAGAGGAGTCTACTGAACATTTGGAAGTACAGGAAACATCTTCGATTGCTTCATTTCAACAAGAAAGTGAAATAAATTTGCCGTGTAGTTCCGAAAGCGACGATGATGATGATGATGGCAATGATGTTGTTTCGTATGTTGCCGGTAACAACGAATGTATACATCTACATATACCACGTATTGTATCTACACACAAGTATTGTTGTGTATGTCAATTCACAACAAACTTAATGCGAGTACCGTTTGAAGCACTTTAGAAGGTTTATACAAAAATTGGGATTGTCATACCAGAGGTTAACCGTTGTTGCTGCATACATATAATAGGAAAATCATTTTATGAAGACGAGTTGGTTCACCTACGTGTTATATCTAACACCAGAAAAATAAGCTCTAAGGAAGTTGCTTATTTTTAAAATCACTTTCAGAAAGAGCAGAGATATCGCTTTTTGAAAAAATTAATGAAAATTATATGCCTGAAAACCAGATAAAGATATTGACAGGACTTTGCTGGCAAAACATAATTGAATTAAAGCAGCTATTAACTTCTATGCGAAACACAAGCGTATGTACTGTAACTCAATCGTTAGTTGTATTCTTGTTTAAATTAAAAACTGTAAATTCTAATTCAGTAATAGCAGGAGTGCTGGATTTACTATGCGAACATGTGTCGTAATTTATTAAAGAAGTATTAAGAAATTTTGAGACTGATATTTTGCCTTATGTTGGATTAACCTCCATTTCTCGAGAAGAATTAATAAAGAATACAAGTTTAACTGCTCGAATGTTATTAAATCTTAGAGATGATCTGATGGTATTGATATTTGACGGCACATATATTAGGCATTAAAAAAGCTCTAATAATGAATATCAGCGGAAATCATATTCTGGTCAAAAGAAAACCCATTTATGTAAACCGTTTACAATTTGTACCACAAACGGGTTTATAGTTGATTTTGCTGGGCTATTGTATGGTACGGGAAGTGATGCTACTATTATGAAAAAAAGTGTTACAAGATGCTAAACTTCAAACTCTATTACGTCCAAGTGATATATTTGTTGTAAATCGCCGTTTTCCTGACGCCGTTGAAGAAGGATAAAAGAAGGCTATGCTGTATTAATGCCAGCACTTAAAGGTAATCGAGCCCAGTTATCTACCGAAGAAGCCAACATGTCATGACAGGTGACTAAAATCCGATGGGTAGTCGAAGCGGTGCATGGGGCCATTGTTCAGAAATATTATTTACTTCATAACAATCTTGATAATAAAATACTTCCAAAAGTAAGTCTATTATGCAAAGTTGTCGGATTTTTACACAACAAATTCAGTAAGCTATTAAATTCTGATGGAGCCTTAAATGCGATAATTGTTCAAATCAATAAAGAGCGAATGACGTTATCAAATTTTTTAAGTGAAGAGGTAAAAAAGCAGCACTGGAACCGTAGAAAAACAGCTTTTCAACGACTGGTATCATCAGAAATTTTCGATGTTCAACAACTAAATGAAGAACAAATAAAAATAATATTTACAGGTTCCTATCAGCTCTCATTTGCTATTTCATACCTGGCTGAAATAATGGACAACACGAGTAATCTCTGCATATATTACGTTAAACAAATCCTAAATATTATCAAGTTAAATGTTCGTTCCAGACACGTAAATAGTAAATATTACCGGGAGTTCATTGATTATGTTCCTAATATTAACAATATGGAAGGAATCCGAGGATATTGTTGCGATTGTCCGAATGGAAACAGGACAGTTGGATGCTGCGCCCATGTCGCAAGTGTCATATATTATTTAGCTCATGCGAGATATCTATCTCACATTTTACGTCCTGCTGAAATTCTGTCTATTTTTTTTTAAATGATGAAGTCACTATTGTAATAAATGAAAATAGTGATGATGATGATTGAAATTATATTTCTCATGTAACTATAATACATAACTCTAAGTAAACTCCTCTTTAATTAGGTCCTACCATCCGTATTCAGACTTCGCAATTACTAATAAAATAAATTCATAATTACTCAAAGAAACACCTCTTTGATTTTGATCAGCTTTTGTGTAAAAGTATATAAATTGAGCTTTTCTGGTGCAGTATGTCCGGTCAGGATACACCTAATTATAATTCCAAACTTGCAATTGGCACCAATAATATTTCAATAAAATCTTGCTTTTACATTAAAAGCTTAAATTAAGGAATTCTTGATTTCTTAAAAAGTCGTTTCTAAATTCCGGTGTCAGTCGATAATTTCTCATTTTATTAACAGAATTTGTCCGCGCCGGAAAGGGTGAGTGAATATTATATATATTTTTTGGCTTGGTAGACATAACAGTACTAAAAAAAGATTTAATTTGTTTAATTATTTTGCACAGTTGTTATTTCACGAAAACTCGGAAAAAATACAAAACATTTTTCAAAGTATCTCTCAATATATGCGATTGGTCTCATCTTTCTAGCTTTTATTGCTTTTCAGAAAAATACATTTAAAAAATAACGGCACACATACGAACTTTTTCGAGTATCTTAAAGACAGATCAAGATCAGGGGTCAATGGCCTTGCATTTCGTACTCTTTTAGAGTGCTGATACTAGTAGAAATAATAAATCAGTCCTTGACCATTGGGGCCATTTCACCATTCTTACCTCGCTACACCTTTTTTTAAATGATGAAGTCAATATTGTAATAAATGAAAATAATGATGATGTTTGAAATCATATTTATGATGTAATTATAATAGATAATTCTAAAAAAGACCTCTTTAATTAGTTCCTACTATCCGTTATCTGACTTAGTAAATTCATAATTACTCAAAGAAGCACCTCTTTGATTTTGATCAGCTTTTGCGTGGTGTAAGTACATAAATGAAAGAATATTATATATATATATATATTTGGCGCGGTAGACATGATAATGATAGATATAACTTTAATTATCATCATCTCTACTTTCATTTATTACACTACTGACTTCATCGCTTAATAAAATTTTTGACAGAATTTCAACAGGACAAGAATATTGGAGGTGTAGGTTGGGGCGATCGCTAGTTTCATCGCTTCACCCACTCACTAGCCGTATTTCAGCGTCCCACTAGCCGTATTCCAGTGCCACATTGCCGTATTTCAGTTTTACTGTTTCCTTTAAATTTGTCCGGTATCAATTATTCTCCTTTTCTTCCTTTTCTATTTAGAATTTTTATTTTAACCTTTTCTATTTTCTTCTTAGTTATTATTCAAAGAATCGCCTCTTTGATTTTAATCCTTTTTTGTGTGCTATAAGTATATAATTTAAAGAATATTGTATTTTTTTGGCGCGGTAGACATAACAGAACAGCACTAAAATAAAAGATTTATACTTTTTTTTATTATTTTGCATAGTTGTCATTTCAAGAAAACTCTGAAAAAAATAGAAAAATATTTTTCAAAGTATTTCTCAATAGACGCAATTAGTCCCATCTTTCTAGCTTTTATAGTTTTTCAGAAAATTACATTAAAAAAATAACGGCACGCGTACGAACTTTAATCGAATATCTTAAAAACAGGTTAATATTAGGGGTCAATGACCTTGCATTTCGTATCCTTTTATAGTGCTGATACTAGTACAAATAATAATTCAGTCATTGACCATGGGGGCCATTTCGCCATTCTTACCTCGCTATACCCTTTTTAGTACTGTCATAATTTGTTTAAATACGAAACTGCATAACAATTTATTTCATACTAGCTGACTCGCCCGGCGTTGCCTGGGTCCGTATTAACAATATTAAACGAACTTGAAATTTGTATGATTTTATCATTAACTCGTTACATGCAGAAATAGACGATGGGACGAAGTCTCAAAATATGCTTAAAAATGAGATTCCGTTTGCCATCTCTTAGGACTACGTAAATTTGTTGTTAAAATATTTTAACATCCATATTTTATCGAAAATAGCAATGTTCCCACATTGAAACTTGCACATTTCTATAAAATACAGAAATATACTACAGAACTATATTTTTTAACCACTTTGCAGCCATTTTTAGAATCGGCACTAGATGGCGCCACCAAAATCCAAAGAAAAAAGAAACAAAAATACAACAAAACAACTTTTAAATCACAATACATGTCTTTTTATTTTACATTGTGTCTAAAAATATATTAATTCTGAGCTAAATAAGCATATGTTTGGTATTTTGTTATATTGTTGTCACATATAAATGATACTGTAACCATCCGCCATTTGTTTATTTACATTCATATGGGTTTAAATCCTTGGAAGATTTTGAAACGAGAAATAATAAAAATAATACAATAGCTTACAAACAGATAGGATATCAAACGTGTGTCTGTGTTATAAAAAATGTATAAATATTAGATTTTCACAGAATATTCAAATTCCCATATAAAAAAAAAAAAAATAAATAAAAAAAAAAATCCGAGCAGAAGCGCGTAATTTTTTATATTTATATTCACACATATATTAGGGATACAGCGAATAGTGGATTAGCAGAATACCGAATATTCGGTTAGCCAAATACTTTTTATACTTCAAAGTTTAACCCTTTACGACACGGGCAAAATCTGATGTAAAATGAGAAATTATCGAATAACACCGGAATTCACAAACGAATTTTTTAGATTCTTTGAAATCCTTAATTTAAGCTTCTATTGTAAAAGCAAAATTTTACTAAAATATTATTGGTGCCGTTTGCAAGTTTCGAATTAAAATTAGGTATCCCAGACTGGGCACAGTGTGCCGGAAAGGTTAAAGGTATTAAAATGTTACTTTTAAAACAATTTTCAAGAACTTTTAATAAATAAATTTTATATTTAAAAAAAATATGATTTCATACATTTAAAAAGAATAATTATAAGATTTTTTTTAATTAATAAAATTTTAAATTTCATGGTAATTATAAAACATATATATATATGTATGGTGGATTAATTTTTGAACGCAAACAGTAATAGCAAGGGGAAAAAAATCTTGTATGATACACGATGCTCTGACAATTATTTAAAATTAAATATATACAAATATGGTGGAATTAATTTTTGAATGTAAGTTGTAATAGCAAAAAGAAAAAATCTTATGATACACGATGCTCTGACATTTAGACGCAAACAGTAATAGCACAAGGGAAAAAAAATGTATGGTACAAAATGCTCTGACAATTACTTAAAATCATAAATATATATATATGGATACATTTTTGAATCCAAACAGTAATAGCAAGGGGAAAAAAGTTGTATGATACACGATGCTCTGACGATTAAATTAAATATATTTATGAATACATTTTTGAATGCAAACAGTAACAGCAAGGGAAAAAAAAATCTTGTATGAAATACGATGCTCTGACAATTACCTAATTAAAATTAAATATACGTATGGACAAATTTTTAAATGTAAAATTAATAGCAAAAAAAAAAAGGACATTACAAGGATATTAAATCGTCAATTAAAATTAGGAAAGTGACAAGGAAATTCAATTGTCATTTAAATTCTGAATGATGTGAATGCAAAAATATACGAATACGAGCAGCCAGAATTCGGTTCTAAGGGGCGGGGGGGGGGAGTTTCTCAAGAAAAGGTGCTTGTCGGTTATTTGAATCGCCGGTTAATAGAATAGTACTAATTTGAATATTTGCTGTATAATACTTAAACTGAAAGAGCATTTGTATGGCAAGAAATCATCATTCTTTTTGCATAATGCGTCTCAGAAAAGTGATTTAGTTCAAATATCTAATTTTTACATCCATGCAATATACACTTTCACTGCTTTAAGTAGAATTTTTGCCATTTAATTGAATCACTTTATTAAAAAAAATCAGATTCAATACAGCGGCGGATTCTAAAATACGCCAAAACGTTTAAATATTAAGTTTAGTTTTGATTCATATAAGCGGCAATTACAGCGACCTTTCTTAGCTCTGGGCAGCTGTGCCCAGAGCGGTGTTTAGTCATGCAAAATGCGTTATACAATTTAGTTTTTTTTTTTTTTTTTTTTTTTTTTTGGGGGGGGGGGGGAGATTTTTAAGACTTTTTTTTTACTGCTAAAATTTTTTTTGATAATTTTTAATATTACTTTTAAATTTTTTCAACATTTAATTTCCAGAAATGTTCTTGTGTTTTCTTTTTTTTAATTCTAGACAAAGGCAATAAGAACTCATTCTGCTATACTCAACTCGCTATATTTTGTAAATATTGATTCTTTTAATATCATTTTAAAATTTTTTCAACATTGAATTTTCAGAAATGTTCCTGTGTTTTCTTTCTTTAAATTCCAGATAAGGGCAATAAGAACTCATTCCGCTATGTTCAACTCGCTATCTTTTGTATGTGTAGTAGATTAGAAGTAGAATATATTTTACAATTGATATTCAGTTTAGGGGGGGGGGGGTCAATGTTAAAGTATGAAGATTTTTTTTGGGGGGGGGTGTTGCGTCATTGGGTTTCCTTTCCCCTTGGCTGCGCCACTGCGAGCAGCAGTATCAGCCATATTCAGCGAGTTAGAATCAAACGAAAACGAAAACAATATGGCATACAAGCATTCAAAACGTAAACACGCGGAAGAATACAAAACATGCACAGCGAATAAATAAATACAAAGTGCAAACATTAAGTGTATTTTACATTAATAATACTTTCAAAACATAAAATTAAATAAAAAAAAGCGATAATTGCTATTTAAAAGCTGACTTTTAGATTTTAAATTGCGTTTTGATGGCGCCATCTAGTGGCGATTGTACAAATTGCTGTAAACAAGACAATAAATATAGTTCGTAATATAATTGTTATTTTATAAATAATGTGAACATTTAAGCGTGGGAACATTAAGATTTCAGATAAAATTAAATAATTAGAATAGTTTACTAAAAGATTTTTATAGTCCCAAAGCTTGGCAAACGAACTTGAACGATATCAGTGTTTGTCCCACAGTCTAAAATGCATTGTCTGAAATACGTAGCCACTGACTGTGTGAAAAATCGATTTTAAAAACAACAACTAATATTAAGCTCTAAAAATACTCAAAATGAGCAATGAAAAACGCGGGAGGGAATATGTATGCAACCACTGCATGAATTTCGTATTAAAAAAATGATATTTACCCGTAAAAATCACTGTTAAGTCGCGTAACTAATTATTATTTTCACATACAATTCCCAAGTGAAATATTTTGAATTTGAAGCTAATTATATCACTCTTAAATCCGACTATACCATGAATGAAATTGATACACGATGGTAGCTAAAAGATTGGTATATAGTATTATAATTTCAGAGCTATTTAACAAAAGTAAGTGTTATTTTTAGTCAAATCTTGCTTAACGTTCCCTCTGTGTATAAATTCTTAACCTTAAACTTTTGTACCGTAACCAGAACCTGTCTGTAACCTAACAGCGACTTCACAGTACCCTACCGTAAATTAAATGTAACCTCGCCTTCACTTTATTGTAACATATCCTTATTCTAACCATAACATAAATGCAATTTAACTTTAACCTAACTTTAACCTAAATAATATAATAGAAAAAAAAAACATTTTAAAAAATTACTATTTCTTCGTAAAATATGCTTCAGCTGTAATTCATTTCCTTCAATTCGTTTTATTAATACAAAATTCTTTCCTCGTGCTTTTATTTGAGACATTAAAATTTCAGCGATAAATGGTTTAATATTGCAAACCTTTTTTTCGGTTTACTTCACCTCCACCTATCTTTTTCTCCACGGTGTACAGCAGCTGTGATTAAAAAAAAATTCCTCATTTAAACTGACAGTTTGCCAGTCTATGAATTTTAAAGGTCTGTCCCAGCTTTTTTAATTATTTCTGCGAAAATTTTATGCAACCAATCAACCATAAGAAAATGAAAGGGAAAAAAAGCGAAAAAATGCGATTTTTTATGAGAGTGAGCTTTGGTATTTAATTAATTACTCAGTTAATAAATAGAATTTTGAAATTCTGAGCTTCAGGTGCATCAGGAGAGACATTGGGCTACTCTCAAAAAAATTTTGAGCTTTGTACGTACTGTAGATTTTGCTAGCCATCGCAGACACACAGACACACACACAGACACACACACAGACATACAGAGCGTTTTGTTCTTTTATTAGTATAGATAGTTAATCACTCTAAAAATTATTACCAGGTTCGTACGGGATCTGGAATTTCAACACCAGGAAATTATTTTTTTAGTACTATCATAATTTGTTGAAATATAAAACAGCATAACACTTTATTTCATACAGTTAATCGATATAAAAATTATCACAAGGTTCGTACGGGACCTGGGATTTCATCACCAGAAAATTCCCGATTATCTGTATTTTTCTATTGAAAATCTTTCCTGAAATAAGGTGAAATTTCGTGCCTTTGAAGAAAATTTATTACTCTATTTACAAAAAAAAAAAAAAAAAAAAAAAAAAATGGTGTTTTAACCTGGAAACTAACGGTATACGTACAAACTTTGATTAATATATTACAGTATGTAAAATATAATTACTATATTTATTCAATATAATGTTGTAAAAGTTGAAAATGTTACATTTTCTTCAAATGTTTTATTTTAGTAACATTACTAGAAGCATAGTTAAGTTGACATCAAACACTTGACTCGTTTATTTCTCTCTTCGTTTAATCGAACTTCTTATTTCCCATAATAAGGGAAAGCTATTCAATGTCGAAAAGAAAAAAAAAGCAATACCTTCCACTTATCCAATTGATTACCTGAGATCTAATGGTCAAGAGGAATGCCGACATTATTAGTTGAGGAAACAGGGTAATAAAAGAAAGTGGAAATAATACAGACAGTTATAAGAAAGAATCTTGAGAAGCGATTAGTTGCATTTTCTTTCATTAATGAAACTCTTTATAAATTTTATAGCGTTGTAAATATAATAAAACACTAAAGCATTTCCAAATGAATTGCATATGCGAGTTTATCTAACTTTTGAATTCGTTTCACAAAACACCAAAAACTGCGTTTTTATTAACTCTTTCGTGACGGTATCCCTTATATAATTTTTATTTGGTTAAAACCGTTATTTTTTTTTTAAGTTTCCTTTAACCCTTTCCGGTGTAGTGTTACCACTCCGGCAGCACCTAATTTTAATTCCTAACTTACAAACGGCACCAATAATATTTTAGTAAAATTTTACTTTTTCAATGACAGGGAATTCTTAATTTCTAAAAAAATCTTTTGTAAATTCCGGTGTCAGTCAACAATTTCTCATTTTACCAATAGAATTCGTCTGCGCCGGAAAGGGTTAATAGTGAAATACCGAGAATTTCTCTAACTGAATAAGACAAATGTCACATTATAATGGTACCGACAACTGTACGTACTCCTTTTGAACATGCATCTATCCATCTCCTCTCCACAAAGGTTCAAATCGTATCTCGTGAATTTTTTATTCCGAAAGATTGAATTCGCATAATTAATTTATAAATACCAATTTACGAGTAATTTTAATATATTTAAGGAATTTCTATCATTTCTTAAAGCAAAAATGACTATAAAAATTTACTGGTGATTGTGTATAGAAAACTAAAAAATCAGTCAGATACAGCAGCACTGATTGCAAAATCTTTAAGTATGGTTGGACACCATATACACACAAGGCTGTTCTTGGCTCGTATTTTGAACACCACTATTTTTCAAAGAAAAATATGGTTTCTAAATTTCGTAGATACTTACGTAGTAGGGCGTTTTTCTTGATATCGTTGTGAAAACGTATTACGAATATTTTTTGCAAAAAATGCTGTTTTTCCGAAAATGGGCCAGTAGGACACTTGTGCATGTCCCACTTTATTTCTTTATTTTATTCACAAAAAAAAAAAGAAAAGAAACAGTTATCAATTTGGCGGCCATTTATTAAGTCAAAAATTTTGAGTTCATGCCAAAAGCTCTAAAAGATAAAATTTTACCGTAATTTCCTGCGTATAATCCGCGAATCAATCAATCATTTTTTGACCCAGAATTAAAATCCCTTTAAAAAATTGACCATTAAAAAAGAAGTGCAATGTTTTTGATTGCGATAAATATTTGTCTTCAATCACTTAAGATTTCTTGGTCCAAAAAGAATTGTTTGATCCGCGTATTATACGTAGGAAAGTACGGTACCTTTCTTTCTTTCTAACCAATGACCAGGCCCCTACCTGCCGAGTTAATAATCTCAGCTTAACGGGTTAGATACCTGGTATCGGGGCGGACGATACCAGATAAATGATGACCTGCACATGGCATCGCAAGATGGTCTCGTAATTTAGAGCCTTGATCAGATGACGCGACCTTCACCTGGCAAGGCACATCCAGCGGTATAATTCATAGGTAACTTGGAGGACTTTGCACCCACGACGGATTTTACATGCAGCAGGTGCCATTAGTGTACATGATGGAATTTTAGCTGGCAGAGTGGGGGCGATCGACGCAGACAAGTGCCGAGGTCGGCTGATTGTGGCTAACGGTTGCTGGACTTAGTAGTTTATTGCCTTTGTGAAAGTACTGAGTTTGGCGCCGCACATAACTCCCACCTGCCGTGCCAAGTGAAATGGGGCTGGAGCTAAAATTTTTGAGCCGAGACGGTGGCATGTCCGTAGCAGACAACAGGGGGGACAATTTTGAGGGAGATTTAGAAAAATAAATAACCAAAACTAAAATGGCCGAAATGCTAAGTAGTGCCAGAGAAGAGAGAATTTTCGGGCCGAAATGCAAGGCAGTCGAATCGCTGCTGGTGGTGACGAAAGTACGGTACTCACTAAATGCCTGGCTTTAAGTGAGCCTAAAATTTTACCATTTAATATGTCAAGTACAAATTAACAAATTCTTCTGAACCCCCCCCCCCCACCCCCGAAAAAAAAACCACGAAACGTTAATCCTGATAAAGAATTGGATGTACTGGAAAAGTAATGCTTCCATCACGAGTACGAAGTGCTTTTACTAATTTCCAAATAAAATTTTAGGTAAATTCTGGAGTTAATCAATAATTCAAAAATTTTTGCGACGAAAGCACTTAAACATAGAATTTTTAATTATTGTATACATTCTAAATTTAATATTACTATTATACATATTTTCTCGCATATGTTAAAAAAGAAGAAAAATACTGTAGAATATTTTTTGTTATTTTTAAAAATGAAGACAATATTTAAATATGTATCCAAGTATGCAATATGCAATTAAAACGGACCATTTATTTAGTATATTGGGTAAAAAATGCGATATTTGATTTTTAAAAGTAATTATTGTCTGAAAATATTACATTATAATTTATTTCATAGCATAAATACAAACACAATTAAGATGATATGAAACACTTAAATCGGGCACTCCTCTTTTCATTTATTAGAACTTTTACTTTTCTCTAACGACGAGAATTAATTCAATGTCGAACAGGAAAAAAGTCTCTTCCTTCCGCTTATCCAATTGATTACCTGAGATCTAATGATCAATAGAAAAGCCGACATCATTAGTTGCAGAAATACGATAAAAAATAAAGAAGAGGGAATACTGACAACAGTAAAAATGTATCTTTAGATGAGATTTTTCCCCATTTCTTTCAATTAATGTAAATTCTTATCAAATGAATGGTGCCATATTAATTCTTCGTCGTATATATTCACAAAATTATTTCATTAAATAACGTAAACATTTTTTAAACAGCTGTATAAACATAAAAAAATATATAATAAAACACTGATTTAAAAAAAAATGTTTTGGAGAGTTTCCTGTCAATGGATGAAAGAAAAATAAAAAACTATATAAGAATGATTGATGGTTTATAAAAATCCATATAACTACAGCCATAAAAAATAAGCAGTGGAAAACTAATTTATGCTACTTTCAGTAATATCATTATACATTATATATTTTTTTTCTAATCGATGTTTAAATATTGTGACAGAGACTTATTGAAGAATATTTTTTTTTCTGATTCATAATTTGAGATGAAAAGAGTTTCATATACCTCATGGATGTCTATGTCTCTATCACTGTGTCCACTATGTCTGTTTCATTCCGGACGTATTATTTTAAACCTTGAGGGGCGCCGTTTGCAGACTGCAAACTCTTAATTTTAATGCGCAAATTTTCAAATGGCACTAGTAAGTTTTTATTACAAAATCAGTCTGATAATATGTGTGAAAGAGAGCGTTTTATTATTATCAGATAATTTGTTTGATAGTTGCGGTGTGAATTTATTATTTGAACACTTTTGGAACAGAAACGCCCTGCCCCTCAAAGGGTTAAATTGATCAAATATTCGAATCAAATAAACAAATAAACATTTTTTGTATTATAATATACTGGTATTATATTTGCTTGTCTACAAAAATCCTGAGACTTGGCAGCTCTGGATATAGTTTTAAAAAAACGCATTTGATAGTGCATGTTTTTCCTGTTTGTAAAAATTGAAATTGTGAGATATTTAGACGTTTTAAAAATTGCAATAAATGTTAATAAAAGTTCAATTTAATCGTTTTCTGTTCCTAAAGCACCACATCTTACCATATCAGGGGCAGGGCAGAAATGCCTTGCCCTTGAAAGGATTAAAAACAGTCTAAGCAAAAGAGAGCCACACTTTAAATTGGTTAAATTTTTCGTCAGATTTTTAGATATATTTATCGCGCAAATCATGAAAAGAGGCATAGCAGCACCACCTGTTGAGCAATATAAACTGAAAGCTTATCGGTAAAAATTTCTATTTAGGTCTATATGCAGTTTGATGATATTATGTATATTGGTTCTTAACGTATAGCTATCATGGGATTATATAGTGTACCAGCAGTGTCACCTGCTAGGCGGTATGAAAAAACTAATTTATACTAGGTAATTGCAATTACACATAAAAAAAATCAGAAATTGACTGGTACCATTAGGTCATGCTAAAATTGCTCGTGAATCTCCAGAAGAAAACAAAATGTCATCCCCTGTAAAAAGTTCTCACTGGTTCTTTTTTTTCTTTTTAGATGACAGGTTTTTGCAACGGTTGCAATGAAAACGCCGTTCTATATGCATTCTACGCGATTTGTAAAGAAGATTTTTTTTTGAAAAATAGTAGTGTTCGAAAAACAAACCGAATGCAAGCTTTGCACGCTTTTAAGTAAACAATCTGAGGCCAATTATAGAATAACGAATGTATCTGTTAGATTATAAAGATTATTTTAATTTATATTTAGAAAAAACTTAGGGTTTAGTATCTATATCTATCCTCAGAAACTTGTTTTTTTCATATAAGATGTTCTGCTGTAATAACGCCAGGTGGGGTAATAACGCCAAATGATAATATTACGCATAATAATGAAATAATCCGGTAAATGGCACCAATGGTCTCTGCGCAGAAGGGCTCTGAGTCATATAAAATACATTTAACAGTTGAAAGTTAATTTATTTCATTTTCAGGCCTGATCGATTTTAAAAGCAACTAAAATTTACTAAAATTAGGCAAGTTATTTGATGTGAATATTACAAATTTCTCTCAAAAAAAACTTTGTTTATTATATAAATTTGTAGTGCATTTCATGTACTTTCAAAGTGTTGTAGATGATTTTGGATGTGTTCGCGAGATAGGTTGTAATTTAAAATGTACTGCGCAATAAATATATTGGGGTAATAACGCCATTCTTTGGCGTTATTACCCCGGTGTATTCTTTACAGCGGTGGAACCAGGGCTGAAGAAGATACCACATCCGAAGAAAGCTTATCTTTTACGTTATGTATGAGACAGATTTGTTGTCTTGTTAAAGTGGATGAGAAGCCAAATTCTAAAAGCTGACATCTCTCACCCTCTCTCTATATATTCCTTAGCAAATGTAAAAATAATTTTAAACTCTAATAAATAAACGACATAATGTTTTCGATATTCGAATACCAACATTTTCAAAATCAGATTTCTATTCCATTCCTACTTGATAGTTCAACTGAATTATAAATTTTAATTGACTGCTTTCTCGAATTATGATTTTCAAGATTTTTCAAATTTAACCTTTAACTGATGTGACCGAAATTGTAATACAACTACTGTGAAGCGGTCTATGAGAAGCAAGATCAAATGATGAATAAAAGGCATTATTAACTCTTAGGATAATGTTTTGTACTAAACTTTTTGTACAAGGATATTATAATTAACATTCATGTATTTAAAATTGTTTGGTAGTAGTACTAAAGTTCCAAATGAAACAAAATTTTGGTAATGTTTGTAGTTAAACTGAAAAGTACAAGTTAAATTATACATGTTGAAAAAAGCAGTCGTCTGTGAGACCAGTAACATTAGTTAAAGGTTAAAAGGCGATCAATAATTAAAACGCATAAAGTACTGTTTCTGCACTAAACTTTTTATACAGGATTATTTCTAATTAAGTTCTATTCAAATTAAAACTATGAAAACTATGAAAACTTATGAAAACTATTCAAATATTTTAAGGGAGACCCGTAAGAAAAAACCCAAAATTTAACCCAAGTAATGAATTTTGGTGCCCTATTTAAGAATCTTCTTGTAAGGAATAATTAGCAAAAAGATTCACTTTTTATTAAAAAGTATATTTTTTATGGGGATTTTTATGATTTTTTTTGTCGAAAAATACACTTTTTAAAAATACTACTCCTCATTCAATTTTCAATATTTTGGTATTAATAAAATTTCTTAAATAGTGTTATGGTATATAGAAAAGAACTAAGGAGAGATATTTTTAATTTTCTTTTTTAATCGGCTAAAAAATAAATAAAAATACGCATGGTAAATTTCATTAAATTCGTTATAATTTTCATGTTTACCAATTTATGTAAAATTTTCAGAAATAGTTAAAAAAAATATCTCTCCTTACTTTTGTTACAAATTTTTTAAGATTCTAAAAACATAAACACTTTGTTTCTAAATCATTTTACCACTGAGTGACTTTGAACTTAGGCAAAATATGAAAAAAGTCATTTTCAGGAAAACGCATTTTAAATGGCCGCTAGTCCTTTAAACTCCATACTGACAAGGAAGGTCTCCATACGGGCATACTCAGAAAAATCTGAAAAAATTACAGAATATTCTTCTCATATAGTTATATATGTTTATAAAAAAAATTTCGGCGGAACCTCCTTATAACGTCCGTAAAAAAATAATATAAATTTCGTTTATTTGGCGATTTATCTCCGGTTGGCGAAAAAACGAAATTTTGAAAAATACGCTTTTAGCTTCGAATACTTTTTAAAGAAAAAATTTCTATGTTCAATTTATTTAAATAAGTTTAGTTTAAGTAATTTTAGTTTTGCATTTTTACTTTACTTTAAGTGTAATTTTGTCATATACATTTATATGTACTTATAACAAAATGAAATTAATATATTTTATCATTTAAAACACAATTTAAATTGATTAAAATTGTCCCAAATTGAAAAACACACTGTTAAAAATCTGTTGCATTTTGTTGCAACGCACTCCCTTGCTTGTATAGAAAACGGTTACTTGGCCGTGAAATGGAGCTTTCTCAATGGTTGGAATAGAGATGTTATATACAAGCGGTGGAGTGCGTTGCAACAAAAAAGCAGCAGATTTTTAACAGTGTATGACACGGTCAATTCACCGTGCTATGGAGCATTCTCATTGGTCAGAAGAGAGATATTTTATAAAAGTAGTGGAGTGACGTTGCAGTAAATGCTGCAGATTTTTAACAGTGAAGTCAATTAAAATCAATTTTCAGATTCGTTAAAATCGTCTGTTTTTGGCGAGGAAATGCACTGCTCGCCAAATCCCGCGTCGCTTTCAGCTTTTCACGCCAATTATACCAAACTATTTCATTTTTTTACATATCTAATAATGTAATTCCGCTGCTAATTTTCACTGATCCTTTATTACCTACATGAGTAGTTTAATTCGTATTTTTTTCAAAAAATTCTGAGTATGCCCCCAATGGAGATCTTCCTTGTGAGTACAATTTAAAAAGCTCATTTTCTACCTGTTCTAAGTGTCCCCGAGTTCTGAAATTTTGCATGAGAAAAGAACTAAGGAGAGATATTTTTATTTTTCTATTTTAATCGGCTAAAAAAAAATACGCATGGTAAATTTCCTTAAATTCGTTATAATTTTCATTTTTACCAATTTATGTAAAACTTTCAGAAATAGTCTTAAAAAAAATCTCTCCTTACTTTTGTTGCAATTTTTTTTAAGATTCTAAAAACATAAACACTTTTTTCTAAATCATTTTACCACTGAGCAGTACTTTGAACTTAGGCAAAATATGAAAAAAGTCATTTTCAGGAAAACACGCTTTAAATGGCCGCTAGTCCTTTAAACTCTATAGTGAGTACAATTTAACCTTTTCCGGCACATTGTGCCCGGTCTGGGATACCTAATTTTAATTCCAAACTTACAAACGGCACCAGTAATAATTTACTAAAATTTTGCTTTTACAATAAAAGCTTAAATTAAGGATTTCAAAATATCTAAAAAATTCGTTTGTGAATTCCGGTGTCAGTCGATAATTTTTCATTTTATTGCAGATTTTGCCCGTGCCGGAAAGGGTTAAAAAGCTGATTTTCTACCTGTTTCAAGTGTCCCCGAGTTCTGAAATTTTGCATGGATATTCGCAAATATGTATTTTATCGTTTTCTGAGAAAAAAATTGAACTTTTGATGATTTTTGGCCGAAAATGGCGTTCGGGTCTCTTTTAACAATATTACTGGGACTCCAAACGAAAAATAATTTCAATTATACGTATAGTTAAACTAGAAATTACAAGTTAAACTGCAAAATTTGAAAAAAAAAAACAGAAAAAAAACAGCGTTTAGTGAGACTGTAAACAAAATTTAAAGGGTAATTTTGTTGCTAATATAGAGATAATGAAATATAACAATATGAATTACGTATAAAATTTAATAAGGGATCCCAATGGGATATTAATTTTTATCAAAAATCTTATTTAATTAATGAAAAATACAAATTTATTAAAGCATGTTTTATATAACACTGACATTTTAACTTTAGGTTTGTGCGAATTCACATTGATGTGGAGTTTACGAGTTAAAAGTATGTACAAGACTTCTATAGGAGTTTTAGTTATAAATATTTATCACACATAACTCTAGTTATTATAAAATTTCTCATGATGAAAATATTACATTAAAAATAGTTAAAACCGTGCAATAATTTCTATAACTATATTTAAGCGGGACTATTTAAGCAAAGAGAATCTTAGGGTGTTATATTCTATAGGAGATCCCCCACTCTCCTTTTTCTTTCACTTTCCCAAAAACCGAATATCTTCTTATCGCATAGAATTAGTACATTCAAACTTAAATAATGATTTAGATAAATAAAGTTAAAATACTACCATGTGTCTAATTATTTTATTTAAGCGGTACTTTTGAAGTAAAAAAAAGCTCAGGGTCTGATTTTATTTTGCCTCCCTCCTCTTCCCCAGTACTTCTTTTTCTTACACTTTCAAAAAAGAAAAAAAAAAAAATCAACATTTTACATCACTTAGAATGCATTTTTTTCAATTTCTAGGATTGTAGACTTTTCGTTTTTAGAATTTGGATATCAACATGGGATTACTTCATCTTATTTTATAGTTTTGTTTACATGGCGTTATTACCCACATAGGTGGGTAATAAAGCCAAATAGCATTGGTCAAGAAATCAGGCCATTACATTTTATGAATGCAAATCTGTTAAGTTATTTTTTTATATATGTAGTCAATGTGTTGCTTTATCACATCCTATATTTGTTTGAAAAATACAATCTAAAACTAAACCTTAAAAATTGGTAGAACCTTAGCGTGGCGTATTACCCCAGGATACCTTATATACATAATTTTAACCATATCGTTAAATTTACTTTGGTAAAGTGTATTATCAGATACTAAATTCCTACAATAAAATCCGTATCCAGTTGACAGGTTCTCTTATTCAGGAACTGAATAATGTGCCGTATATGTCAATCTTTTATAAAGGCAGAATGAATAAAAAAATTCTGCCAAAGTGGACATTTTAAAAAAAATGTCCCAAGCGATCGTGATTGATGAATTGAGGATGTATTCAAATAACGAACTGACTTTTTTAAAATTCAATTTTGCTCTCAAACGCATCCAGTTGACAGTTTCTATTATTTAGGAACTATATAATGCGCAGTATTGGTCGATTTTTCAAGAAAAAATAATATATTTCAAAAAATGTTGTCAAAATGGGCATTTTGAGCCGAATTTTGCTAAAGATATTTCTGATAAAACCAACTCTTATAGAAAAATAAATTTAAAATTTATTCAAAAGCGGCCAAATAAAATTGTTAAACTGGGTTTTTCTCAAATTATATTTTATTTTTTCGTTGTTGAAAGGAACACTTAACACTAGAACCGCGGAGACGGGTCATTTTGACCCGTACTCAGTGAAAAGACGTCGATTCGAACCAGATAAGTCTTCTTAAAATAATTTACATATAAGCTGCACAAAAATTATTTAAAATAAATAACTTAAATAGACTTAAATAAAAATTCTGATGTGAATTATTTTTATAAAACTTGGGCAAAATTTCCCGCGGTTCTAGTGTTAACGAAATTAACCCCCGCCTATAGGCCAAGCAAAAGGTGATTTTTTTAAAACTAAATTAACCTCTTAACTGATTTGCCCGTACGACTTACGTGCAAGAAGAGTTTGTTCGATGCATCAATTACAGCTTTTAAATACCACAATTTTTTTTTTAAATAAAATTTCATATTAAAATGTAGAAATGATTCGAATAAATATTACGTATATTTAATCGTAAAAAAAGCGTTGTTTATCTCATATATTCAATTAATTATAGCTAAAAAATAATCAGTTTAGTAGTTAATTTTGTGAAATCTCAATTCATGAAATTTCTTTTAATATGTAATATGTATCTATATTTCTATTTCGTTTCCATTAAAAATCCGTTTCTTTAAAAGGTATTTCAACTTAATGTTTTGAAGTAAATATTTTATTAATTTACATAATCAGCTGCTTATTTAATAATACAATGAAAAAATGCATTGGAAACCATGATAATGAAAAAATGCAATTTATCACCTTTTAGAAAAGTAATTAAAATAAATGTTTGTCTTTTTTATTTTACTGAAAAAAAATATTTAAAACTATTTTAATGAAACATGAGAAAAATCGTAAGTGTTGGCAGCTTTGGCATATAGTTAACTAAGAAGTTTTAAATACTTCTTGAATGCATTTAAATTTTCAACAATGTGGAAAATACTCTGTAATAAAAGTCACATTGTGAAACTTGAAAAATAAAAAATATTCTACAAATTTCTTCTTTTTAATCTAGAATATTTTGAAAATTTAGATGTTAAATTTACAAAAAAATATATAGTTAAAAAAATATCTTTAATTTTTATTCTTCTTTGTAAGCAGAGCAAATGCTTTTTCGTTGGGAAATCTCAGAATGTTTAAAAATTCGAAGGTCATTAGACGCACGTAACAGGTCCCTTGATGAAAATTATTTTTCTTTATAAAATGTTACTTCGGAGAAGTGAAGGTTGGAAAAGTTAGTAAAAATAGAAATAGGTTACTGAGGAAAGCTTTAATAAATCTGAACATTTAATAGGGACGTTTTAAATTATACTTAAATACTTTAAAGCAGAATAAATCTGAACTATTATATAAAGTAATTCCATCAACAAACAAGTTAAATTATGCGTCAAATGTAGAAAATGAATTACGTTCGTATCATAAAAAAATTTTGAAAATATTCAGATCTTTTGTGTGATATTATACAGTACTTTGGGTTCAGTAAAGTATCCGAAAACTTTTTTGCGTCCCTGTAAATACTTACTGCTTCCTATTACACAGGAAGTAAGATGCAGTAAACATAAGCAATGTTTATTATTTTTATAAAATGTAAAATAATTTAATATAATTAGCACACCTCAAGCAATGATTCCCCTATTCCATTATACAGTGGAATACTTTTGTGTTCAGTAAATTAATAAAAAAATATTCTTTGCGACACAGTTCATATGGGATGTTTATTTTAGTTTAAAGTTCATAGATGCATATCAACTTTATTATGTTCGAAAGAGTGTAATATCATTAAAATACACTTGAAGCTATTTTTTCTTATTGGCTGTAATCTACTGGAATAATTTTGTCTGTCCTTGTCATTGACCTATATATCCCATATTCATAAAACTTGAAATAATTCGAGAAAGTTATGCAGCAATTATATATTTTAAATATCAAACAAATCATTTGGGCAGTTTTTTCGTTGTTATATTTAGACATTGAGACGGACTGAACGATGTCTATGGGTGGTACATACTTACTTAATTACGAACTCGCATAAAAATAAGCATTCAGATATTTAAAACTAACATATAAGTCATAAAATTTCTTCTAAACTAAAAAATGTACAGTTGAATATTTAGTAGTTTTTTGTTCGCCGGTTGGTGTTAGATTTTATATACAGGGTGTTTCTAAATTTATGGTACAAACTGTAAGGGGTGATAGTAAACATCAAGACAAACAATATTAAATAGGATACTAAGGGTCTCAAACGTTTTCCGAAGGAGGTAGGCGCCATTAAAGTTTAAGGTCCAAAAATTCAAATGATTATAAATAACAGAAAAATTGGTCGATTCGTTTGCGGTTTTCACTAAAACTATTCTTTGTGTCAGTAATGTCTTGAAAATATATTATAAAGATAAATTTCAAAAAATGCCGATAGAGGGCACTTTAGACTTTGGAGTAACGAACAACTGTTTTTTACCGTTATTTATTGCATCTCATTAAATTATTTTTAAAGCCAGACATTAACTTAAATTTTGAGCTGAAAATCTAAATCGTTGGGAGTGGTTAAGTAGCGTAAACTAAACTGTGGGGAGAGGTTCAAATTTCAAATTATTCTGAAAAAACGGGAAAATTGGCCAATTGATTTGCGATTTTCACTAAAATTATTCTTTATGTCAGTATTATCTTGAAAAAAATTATAAAGATAAATTTCAAAAAATGCCGATAGAGGGCGCTTTGGAGTAACGTACAACTATATTTTACCGCTATTTTTGCGTCTCATAATTTTTTTTAGAAGCATGGACATAAACTTAAATTTTGAGATGAAATTTTGAATCGTTGGGAGTGGTTAAGTAGCTTAAACTGAACTGTGTTCAGTCGTTGAGCCAGAAGCCAAAATTAGAGTTTTTGGTTTCATCTGTGGGGACTTGATGATACATACCTTTTTGGATTCACAATGGTCCAAGGAATTCATTTTATGATGATACTATTAAATTTGTGGTAGCTTATAGACGCCATATTGAAAAAATGAGCGCCATCTATCGCACA
This sequence comes from Maratus speculifer, assembly GCA_964019185.1. Taxonomy (NCBI): domain Eukaryota; kingdom Metazoa; phylum Arthropoda; class Arachnida; order Araneae; family Salticidae; genus Maratus; species Maratus speculifer. The sequence goes on from OZ025293.1 coordinate 85,846,527, forward strand.
TAGATACAAATGATTTTATTTTATTTTTAACCAGTACCACATAGTTAAATTTCAGGGGAAAAATGCAGAGAACAAATATTATTGAACATATAACGTTATACAAATTATACATTTGTTAAGATTTTATTTCAATATGATTATTAGCATTTTCAACTGGATAAACCGAACAAAAGACATTTGCGATGGATGAAACTCGAAATCTTGTTTTGTATTTCAATGCATATTATTTTCATGTAGATAAGAAACAGCAATTCAAGAAAAAAAGTAGTACTGGTGAAACTATTGTAATTAGTCTGTTAAGAACTAACCCTTTCGGGACCACAGGTGCATTTATGCAACTTCAAAACGTGCTTCCATCGCTTTTTGGATGCTATTAAAAAGGTATAATTTTCCTTATCTAATTAAGACATTCTGTTGTTTGCTAAGCTAAATTTAATTTTTTGGCAGAAAGTGGTGTTAATTGAATTAAATTTTTGTAAAAGAGGCTAGTCACGAACAGGTTAATAAATAACAGAAATCTTAGTCTTCTGCACTTCTATCGTGATTGGTTCACATTTCTGTATCCAAATAACTTCAATCGTCATAGAACAGTTCTACGTTATGCATATGCTTATACATTAGGTTATTAAATAGACACACACATAATAGTGTCGCTCATGTTCTTGAACAAAAATATGACACCAATTCCAAAGCAGCTTCAGGAGCAAGAAGACTGCCATTTCACTGGATCTCTAGAGAGCCTTTTCCCTCTCTATCTGTTCTAAAAATCCAACCATATTTATATGGGGATGGAAGATCACGATCAGCCTGTAAGCACTTCTTCCGAACAAGACCGTGGTAATTGGCTTGCATTACCTATAAATAGAGTGAATTACTACATGACAAAAGGCAAAAGGACTCCAGACATTTTGTTTTACAGAAAAATAAATAGCTCAATTCCTTGATCCTTGAGTATTTTTGTTTTCCATAATAGAGATGGTAAAATTACAATTCAAGCCGTTTCTTTGTTTCCTCTGATAAATTAGCTTCAGTATCAAACGCCTTAAACGCATCCCGAAATTTGTGTTCTGAATTATCATTTTCCCCTTGCCAGCAGCAACACTTATTGCACTGACAGTGACTGCATTTCAAGGGAAAGCATGGTGTATGTCAAATATGAATTGTGTACCACCGCTTCATGGAAGCAAGTCAATTTAGTGGATTCTTCAACTAGTTATTTCTTGAATTTATAATACTTTTCTTCCTAGATAACGTACAGCACTTGTGTATTCAACTATTTCAAATAATGTTCATTTTGCAATTCTTGATAAATGAAATGCATAAGTTCTTTCTTGTCGTCCTCATCAGATAAAACCTGCTTCCATTTTCGTACTGTTTGTCCAAGAGTATATAACTTTTATAACATCACAAACAGCTCATGTTTTTCTTTCATTTATTTTTATTGACAACTGCTTGTATCTATCAAATACAACATCTATCCTTTGAAAGGATATATAATCTTGTATTATTAAAAAAAAAAAACAGATACTTTGCTAGTTGTGCAAATGATTGTAGCTCATATGGTAGCTTTGAATAAAGCACTTTCTGTCATTTATTTTGAAAACATCATTATTTGCATTCTTTCAGCAGTCCAAATTTCGTCACCCTTCAGTTTTATTTTTTATTTTTTCGCATTTAACCCCTTGAAGGGCACCGGTATATTATATATACCACTTAATTCTAATTCCCTTATGCCACATTGGCACCGGAATTTTAGTATTAAGATTTGCTTTTTAAAATGTACGCGAAAAACAGCTTTCACTTTCTATCATATCAATTTGTTTGTGAATCCCGGTGTCAATCAATCATTTGAACATTTTAGGAACATAAGTGCTTTTCCCCTCAAGGGGTTAACCATCAAGTGTTGCTAAGGATTATTGAAGAAGCCCTAGATGGTAGGAAAAGACAGTTCTTATATCCAAATTTCTTCGTTCTGCAAAGATGGTCATCTGAGAAAACAGATATCCTTTTTGTCTTGGCAACAAACTCTCATTTATTTAACTTCAAATTCTCTTTCTTTTCAAGTCACAAAATGTGTTTAGCTTATTGGAGGTTTGAAAAAACCTTCTGCCTTTGAGTCTTCAGACAGGTATACTCTTTTGAAAGTTTGGTAAATTTCTTCAGTCATTTCATGAGTTTTGCTCATGTCTTCGACGATTTCTGGATTTTTAATTGTTTCAGTTGATTCTGTTAACCTGTCTTTATTTATCTATTCATCGATTGCTATGTTCTGTAAATATGAGATATCACATTCGTCTTTCTGTATCTTGCTCAACGACAGATATAGATGTAGAATAGATTTTTCTGAAAAACTGATTGTGGCAGTTTTACGAATCATGTGAAGAAATTCTGCCCTAATATCAAAAATATCTTTTAACTGCGGCAGGTCTTTGACTGAACTTTGTTATAGCTTTTGACCCCTGCGTTTCTTTACTTATTGTCTCTTTAATCGTCGTTTTAATTTTACAGCATGTAAAATCAAGAATTTTTTTTCTATCACTGCGTTTATCGGAAGAATTTACCAAATGGCGTCCATTGATTAATCTGTTTTTGAAAATATCATGGATAAATGTCATGTTGTGGCTGATGTGGCGAATCCAAAAATGTATGGTTTACACAGTTTACCGACATAAAAATACGCCCCCCTGGATCAACGATGGTGACCATTTTCCAATATGGCGTCCATAAACTACCCTAGTATTGAAAGTATCATGGACAAATGAGATGCTGATGTTCTGATGAATCCAAAAATGTATGATTTACCATGTCCGCTGACATGAAACCACACGACTTCTTAACTCATCGACGGCGGCCATTTTCCAATATTGCGCCCAAAAGCTACCATAATTTTGAAAGTATCATGGAGAAATGAAATGCTGTTGTGGTGGTGAATCCAAAAGTATATAGTTTATCAAGTCCTCAGAGATGAAACCACAGAAGCTCCTGGCTCAACGACTAGTTCAATAGGGGTGGGGCGGTTCAAATTTCAAATGATTATAAAAACTGAAAAATTGATCGGTTTTCGCTAAAACTATTCTTTATGTCAATATTCCCTTGAAAATAAATTTTAAAGATAAATTTCAAAAAATTCCGTTAGAGGGCACCTTAAACTTTAGAGTAACCAACAACTATCTTTAACCGTTATTTGTTGTATCGAATTTAATGCTTGCAAAAGCTTAGACTAAAATTTTGAGCTCAAATTCTAAATCGATGGGAGGGGTTAAGAAGCGCAAACTGAACTGTGTTGAGGAGTTGAAATGTTACCCTTCCTACCCCTCGAACACAGTTCAATTTTCCGCTACTTAATTACTCACAACGATGCAGATTTTGAGCTCAAAATTTAAGTTTGAACTTTTACAAGCATTTAATTAGATACAAAAAATAACCGTTAAAAATGGTTGTTGCCTACTCTAAAGTTTAAGGCGCCCTCTAACGGAATTTTTTGAAATTTATCTTTCAAATTTATTTTCAAGGAATATTGACATAAAGAATAGTTTTAGCGAAAACCGACCAATTCTTCAGTTTTTTATAATCATTTGAAATTTTAACCTCCCCACTCCCATTGAACATAGTTCAATTTGCGCTATTTAACCACTCCCAACGATTCAGATTTTCATCTAAAAATATAAGTTTATGTCTAAGATTCTAAAAAAAATTTATGAGATGCCAAAAATAACGGTAAAAAATAGTTGTACGTTACTCCAAAGTCTAAAATTTTTTGAATTTTATCGTTATAATTTATTTTCAAGATAATACTGACATAAAGAATAATTTTAGTGAAAATCGCAAATCAATTGACCAATTTTTCCCTTTTTTATAATCATTTGAAATTTGAACCTCCCCCCACAGTTCAGTTTGCGCTACTTAACCACTCCCAACGATTTAGATTTTGAGCTCAAAATTTAAGTTTATGTCTAAGCTTCTAAAAAATTTTAATGAGATACAAAAAATTACGGTAAAAAATATTTGTTCGTTACTCCAAAGTCTGAAGCGCCCTCTATCGGCATTTTTTGAAATTTATCTTTATAATTTATTTTCAAGACAAATACTGACATAAGGAATAATTTTAGTGAAAACCGCAAACGAATCGACCAATTTTTCTGTTTTTTATAATCATTTGAATTTTTGGACCCTAAACTTTAATGGCGCCTATCTCCTTCGGAAGACTTTTGGGACCCTTAGTTTCGTATTTAATATTGTTTGTCTTGATGTGGTCTATTACCCCTTAAAGTTTGTACCATGAATTTAGAAACACCCTGTATATACACACACACACACACACACATATATATACAAGGGCAATTCGGAAATAAACCTCCGTTTATGAATTAAAAAAAACTAATGAAAGGGTACGTTTTTTTTATTATTCACGTTTGAAAGGCACATTCTTCAGCTACTTTTCAGCATAATCGAAGTATTATTTAAAACAATTATCATAGCTGTAAATCAGCTTTGAAATTCCATCGTCACAGACTTCTGCCGCCGGCCTATTCAAAAGGGCTGTTCGTTATATTCTATCCACACCACTATTTTTTTTATTTGTAATAAAAGGACATTTCGAAAATTAACTTCCGTCAAGGTGTGGCACTATCAGTAGTACGCGGAGCGCAACCATTGCTAAATCAAGCAATCTCAGGGTTCGCACAGTTTTACCACCAGATTTTAAGGATATTTTCGAAGTGTTTCACTGCGGAAAAATATCGTAAAATCTGTGAATGGAGGTGGCGATTACGAATGTCGTGGTTTAAAAATTAAATTTAAATTTTCTTATTTTTAATAGTGGTGCGAGAGTCCTTGGAAATTCCAAGGAGTGTGTGAACCTTGAATCTGTAATTCCATAAAATTTCAGCAATCTTAGGGAGAGTTTCGAACTACCGCGCGTTTCCTCGTTATAACGTCACAAAATGTGCACTGCTATTAAAAATCTTGACAAATGCGAGGTACGAGGAGTAATAAGATTTCTTTTGGCGAAAAAACTGTCAGTAGAGGACATTCATCGTGAACTGTGTGCCATATATGGCCCAAACATTACGAGTGAAAGTGTAGTGCGTCAATGGGTCAGGTTTTTAAAAGGAGGAAGAACAAGCATCCATGATGAATCGAGGAGTGGGAGGCCGTCTGTAGTGAGTGATAATCTCGTCGAACAAATTGAAGCTCCTTCTCATTTTCAGAACCTTCTCAGCACTTCGCTGACGATGTGGATCTTCAAACCGGTGTGATAAGTTGGCTGAATTTGCAGACAGTTGAGTTTGGTAAGTTGGTAAAACGGTATTACAAATGCTTGAATGTACATGGTGACTATGTTGAAAAATATAAGACAGCTGTAGCTTTGATATGTAAATAAAAAAAAATGTTGAAAGTAGGCGTGTTTTTCGTTTATACAACAAAACGAAAATTATTTTGCGAATTGCTCAGGCAATATTTTACTTGACCCACTATTTTTTAAAACATTTTTACCACGCTTTTATTAACTTCACCTGTATGTTTTTTGTGAGTTTGTAACTCTCCCTATTTTATGTATGTTCACCGATTACTCTGAAACCATGCAGCCGATTAACTTGGTTTTGGTGTTAAATGAAAGACTATGCTCTCGAATTGGTACCACTTCAGTTTCATCGAAATTGGTTCAGTACTTTTTTAGTAATTAGGCAAAAACTAATAAAATTACTGATTTTTCGCTAATTAAAAGTGTTGAATACGTCCACTGAATGGAGTGTAGACAGCATGGCCTAGAGGTCTAAGGCGCCGGATTGAAGCTCTGTTTTTCGAAAGAGATTGTGGGTTCGAACCCCACTCCTGACGTTATTTACATTTACGTAAAATTTAAAAACAAAATTCCGTATCTCAATTTTTATTTTTAACCGCCTTCAGAAAAGGAAGAGGAAGTTATCAATTCGATGCGTATGTATTTTTTTTCTATGTATGTTCACCAATTACTCTGAAACTATCCAACCGATTAATTTGGTTTTTGTATTAAATATAAATATAATTTAAAAAACTAAAAACCACGCTTTTAAAGTAATCAAACTAAAAAGTGAAAAATAAACATAGTTTAAAAAACTAAAAAACACGTTTTTTAAGTATATCAAACTAAAAAGTGAAAAAAAATTCGTACTATAAGCTGAAAACGAAAATAGATGAAAAATACTATATTACTATAAAATCATTGTTATTATAGAAATCAATTAATAAGCAATAAATAAAATTATCGTGGAAAAAACGAGTGGGGTGCTTCTTAAGAACTGATAGATGGAGCTTGGTAGATGGAGCACCCCACGCTTTTTTTCCACGATAATTTTATTTATTGCTTATTAATTGATTTCTATAATAACAATGATTTTATAGTAATATAGTATTTTTCATCTATTTTCGTTTTCAGCTTATAGTACGAATTATTTTTCACTTTTTAGTTTGTTATACTTAAAAAGCGTGTTTTTTAGTTTTTTTAAACTATATTTATTTTTCACTTTTTAGTTTGATTACTTTAAAAGCGTGGTTTTTAGTTTTTTTTAAACTATATTTATATTTAATACAAAAACCAAATTAATCGGTTGGATAGTTTCAGAGTAATTGGTGAACATACATAGAAAAAAATACATACACGTCGAATTGATAATTTCCACTTCCTTTTCTGAAGCTGGTTAAAAATAAAAATTGTAATACGGAATTTTTTTTTAATTTTACATAAATGTAAATAATGTCAGGAGTGGGGGTTCGAACCCACAATCTCTTTCGAAAAACAGAGCTTCAATCCGGCGCCTTAGACCGCTCGGCCATGCTGTCTACACTCCATTCAGTGAACGTATTGAAAACTTTTAATTAGCGAAAAATCACTACTTTTATTAGTTTTTTAGTAGTTCATTTATCAGCAAATTATATAGAAAAACATGTTAAAATTCTTTGGATTGAAAGAGTGGTGCCAGTTGAATTTAAAAATAATCGCATTTCAATAGGCCGACGGCAGAAGTCTGTGACGATGGAATTTCAAAGCTGATATACCGTTGTGATAATTGTTTTAATTAATACGGCAATTATGTTGAGAAGTAGCTGAAGAACGTGTCTTACATACGTAAGTAATAATACATGTTTCCTTTCATTAGTTTTTTTTTAATTCATAAACGGAGGTTACTTTACGAATTGCCCTCGTATATATCTATTTGAATGTATGCGTGTGCGTCACGGGCTCACAGCTAACAGAATGTTACCGAAATGTTTTATTATTCAGAGTTAATTTTACAGAAAAGTAAAATTTTAAAAAGCAGTTTTATCTATTTATTATCATTACATGTAAAGCATAATCCGTCTCATTAAGAGTTTATAGAGTGTTTAAACGATCGCGTTCACTACGCTTTCGTTACTGCTACCTCCTTAATTAATTTATCACTGTAAAATGTTACTTCGTAACTGCGAATATCTGATACGCTTGTTACGATAAAAATAAATTTAAGAATATACAATTAATCATTCTAATAATTTAGTAGAAAATCTTTAATCTTAACATATTAGACTAGACTTTAGGAAAAAGATTTCTCCTTAATATATTGTAAAACAAAACACCTATTTATGAATATAAAAATATACGTACAATAACGAAAAGCACGTTTTTATTTATGTAGTTAAAAGTTGAAATGTGCAGATTTGAAAATTCCTATTTTATGAAATATATATATATATATATATTTTTTTTGCAAAGCTGTCACCTTCCATGTAAAACAATATCTTAAATATTTAAAATTCATCGATGTTTATAAAAACATTTGCTCAATTTGTTAGAATAGAAAAGGAAAAAAACGCATTTTCTTTTATTAATGTTAATGTTGCTTGACATTAATGTACTAAAAATAAAGCTTGGGTAATGAGACAAGAAATTTAATTAAAAAATCATGTCGAAAAATGTAAACTATCAACGATTTCTAAATTTTTTGAACGTATTATGAAAGTTGAACTAGACCTAACCTGTAATTAAAATTAAAAATTTTAAAAATACACAAATTTATATTGGCATCAAGAACACACCAACATATACATTTCGCTACCAGACCGACAAACTTGCAGGAAGTCACAGAGACGACTGGAAATTACATAGCAATGCCGGGGCAAAAATGCCGAAGTTGCAATTTATAATAAAAAGCAATGTTGCCAGTAGGCTTTATTTTAAATTCAGATTATTTGATCAGACCTAATTTTTGAAAATGGTAAAATACTTATTAAATAACATATTAATTAATTGGAAAATAAGCGGAATCTTACAATTTCAAACTGCTGGTGCCAATAAAGAAATATGAATTAAAAAATGTTTGAGTCCTCGCAGCATTGGCACAATGAAACAGAGAAAAAAAGGAAACAGAAACACCTAAATGGGCAGAGTAGGCTCCCACCCTGAAACCAGCTTTGGGCTGTATAAATTCCTAGGACTATTGGCAGCACTTATGAAATGAAAAAAAGAAAAAAAGACCGAAACGGAAACACATTAATGGGTAGGGTACGCATCCATCCTGTGGTCCAGCTTTGTGCTGGATAAGCTCCTAAAACGGGGGGGGGGGACATTAATGGGACAAAAACATTTTATTGAAAAGTTGTACTTACAGATGATTATCGAAATTATGACAAGAAGCAAATAGTAAAGCTTGTCAAGGGCACCGCATAGAAATTCTTACGTTCTGGAAGATTTCTGGTGTATCATTCCAACAGCTACAGATATTCGAACCAGGTATTCAACTGAAGGAACAGAGGGCCACTCTGAATATAGTGTGACAATTTCTGGTCGTAATTTTGACCACCTTCTGTATTACAACATTTCAATAAAAGGTTTTCTGCCCAAGTAGTGTGTTTCTGTTTAAATTCTTTTTCTGCTTCTCATTTTACCAGTGTTGCAAGTGGGCTATTTTTTTTAAAATTCAAATTTCCTAATTGGTACCAGTTTTGAGAAACTGTGAAATTCCCCCATTTTCGCCTTAATTAATAGGTTATTTAATAATGCTAATTTACTATTTCTTAAAAAAGTGGTGTCGATAAAGAAATCTGAATTTTAAATACGTAGCCCACTGACAACTTCGTGTTTTACCATAACTCTCAGCTGATGCATTTTGGACCCTACATTTTTACGTGATTTCAAGTCGTATCTGTGCCCCTACACCTCCTGCAAATTTATCGGTGTCGTAGCTTAGGGTGAGAAGTTTAGTTTATATAGTATGTTAAATTTTGCGTTTGCTAATCCTAAAACAATCAAAATTTAAAGAAAGCCAAATTTTCTAGATCTAGTGCTGATAGTAAAATGATAGATACCAACCTCTTCCAAACACCGCGCCACTGTATATAATTGATACAAATCAGAAAGTAAATTGAAAATCTGGTTGAATATTCAACTTTTAGATACACGAATGAAAATAATTTAAATAAAAGCGCGTTTGACAACACACATCCAGAAATGTAAAATTTAAACTGTATGCAGAGATGGTATAGGCAAGTATTTTTTAATTATATCTCGCACCACTATTTCAAAAATTAGAAAAAATCTTGGACATACAGTTTGGGAACATGCATAAGAAAAATATACTAATTTTCTATTACGTTTATTTTTTTTTTAATTGTGGTGTGAATAATATAAGAAAATTGTCGTCTGTGTTAGCCCTGTATATTGTGTAAACTTCTGCGAAAATATATTTACTGTTTAACCAGTTCGAATCTGGCATACTATTAATTCTACATGTCCGTTCATTGAGCTGTATTTTATCTTTACCCCTTCCTGGACGAGCGACTTTTACGGCACTTTTAATCTTTCTTCACCGCTTTTTTAAAGCAGAAATTTTTGTCAAATTGAATCGCGAAAACGCTTGGGTTAAATAAGGAAAAATTTACAATAAGAATTTTCTGGTGACAGAAATTGAGAATTCAGAGCAGACCATGCGGCAGAAATACAAGTTGTTTGTCCCCAAGTTGTTAACAATTCATTTTGTTACTGTCTACATGTAGTTATGGTAATATGTGTCTCTGCATTTTTCTTTATGATTTCATTTATGCCTTGACATTTAACAATATCAACTGTTTGGTTAACTCTGTTTGCAATATTGGCGATTCTTTTATTTTAAACATATATTTCACTTTTTAAGTTTATAAATTACTTTTCTGAGCAAACCACGCGTGATAAAATGTAAAAAAATATATCTCTTAACCTGTTGAAATGCTGGATACATTATATCCACTATGCACAAAAAAGTTTCTCACCAGAAATTTTTAACGAAATTTTATATTTTTAACTTTGAGGAGAAAATGAAAAAAAAAATGCATTTATTTATTCTAAAATAAAATGTTTCGGTTATTCCGGTAAGACTTCAATATTGCAGAGACATTGCTTTGCATATTGCTTGCCCTTCAAAAAATTAACAACATAACTGATTTGCTAGTACTTCCTAGAGGCAAGAAGAGTTTACTGAGTTTACTTTCCGATACCACAAAGTTTTTTAAATACAATTTCGTACTATTTAAAGGCAGAATTGGAAACTGAAAATTACGAATATTTTAGCTTAATAAAAGTGAAGTTTCTCCCATATTGTTAATTAATGTACGTTAGAAAGAACAATCAATTAAGTGGTGAAATTCTGATGCAATATAATATTTTCCAAGCATCGACAATAACTCACTCTTTTCTTATTTTCATATGACGAGAAACTGAATGGAACACAAAGTATCTACATTCTTTTCATACCATTTTTTCAATGGCACATTCATTAAAATTTAGTAAGTCTAGTGTAAATTTAGTAAATTTTAAAAATTTAGTAAAATTTCGCTAAAATTTCGTGATAAAATTTATTAGTTGGAGTGCTGCTATTCAAATTATTAACGTAAAGCTAATTTTTTTAATATGAAAACTGAAACAAAATTGGACCCGAAAAGGTTAAAGCAATTTTATTTTTATAACTAAACGTTCAATTTCCAGAATTATAAAATTTTAAGTATCAGCTGTATTCTTATTAATTTTTGTATGCGAAGCAAATCCCTTCTAGTAATGAGTTGACAGAATGATTTAAAATTCAAAACTCTCAAAACTCTCGTAACTGGTTCCATGATAGGAATTCCTTTTCATTTCAAAATATTACTTTAGAACAGGGGAAGTATTACGTTTGTCACTACATAAGGAACTCGCGCAAAGCCGCATTAATCATTCTACTAATTTAGCCCCAAAACTTTGAGCTGGGATAGTTCAGAGTATATATTCCGAACACATTTCCACTGTTTTGCGTTCTACGAAGAAAAATAAGGAAAAATATATTTAGAAACTAAATTGTATGAAAAAATATTCAGTTAAAAAAAAATTTCTTTATTGAAAACGTTAATTTTCTGGAATTTATGTAAACAAGAAATTGGTTTGAAGTTTTATTCTCTTTTGTGCTCAAGGAAATTATTTTTTGTTATAAATTTCGGAATAATTAAAAGCTAGATTCAGCCATACACTCATAATTGGTCTCTTGAGAATAACTCATTTCATTTTAAAAGAATACTTCGGAACGGGAAAATTGCGCTTTTTTGTCAATGTACAAAAATCTTTCACAATTCAGCTTTAATTTTTCCTATAAATAACTGAAAGACATTAAGCTTACAGAGTTTATAGTATAATTTTAGAACAATTATAATTTTAAAACGTAAAATGCACGATCAATGAATATTAATAAAAAAAGAAGACATTTATATCATACTTGCCAAACTCCCATTTTTTTTAAAATCAACAAAGCATATTTAAAACCAAAATATATTTAAAAAATAAAATCATGTAGGTTTCAAATAATTATCACATAGGATGAAGAAACATTTACTTTAATAAATTTTCTGGTTTAACGTGGAAAAGCGGAGGTTAGCAAGTATGTTTATATACTAACTAGGGAACGTTCCTAGGTATAAGTTGTTGATTTGAGTCTGTGTGGTATCAAAAGAAAGACCTCGTGATGTACGTGAAAAAATGCAAAAGAACTACCCGTCCGAATTCAACAGTTTTCGAGATAACAGCACGTGAAGTGTAAATGAATACATAAATAAATTGACAGGCAGGTATATAAATTATTTGCAAGTCAAGCCAGCCCAAAAAAAACATTCTATTTTATACACCATATATACATACAATTTATTCATTACGTCATGCCACATATTTTTCGAAAATTTGCATAAAACAAAGTGCTGGAAATAACAAAAACCGATGGAAAAATTCTCCGAATACAACCGTATGCGAAAACGTCGTAGAATGCGAAGTGCCTGTCTAATTGAAATGAAATAACTTGCCATATGTGGGTGTAAAGGATTTTACTCGTAGCTATGGAAAAGGTATTGCCAAAAAGATGAAAACAATGCAAATAAACTTTTAACTTGCGAAAAATTTATATACCTGCCTGTCGATTTAATTATTTATTAACACTTCAAGTGCTGATATCTCGAAAACAATTTGATTTGGACGGGTAGTTCCATCGCACTTTTTAACGCCCATGGCGAGATCTTTCTTTTGATACCACACTCGTCCAAATCCACTACTTACACCTGGGAAGATTCCTTAGTAAGTATTAGGGCAATGGGAAAGTTCTGTGATATAATGTTATTTATAGTCTTCTTTTAATTCAGGATTCTTCATTTGCATCACTTTTTTGAATTAATGAAATTCCCATTATTTTCATCTTAATGCGAGACGTGAAATCTATTGGAATTTTTCCATTTCAGAAAAGTGATGGCAATGAAGAAATATGAATTTTTAAAAATTAGACGTAAAATAATGCGAAAATAATTATAGGAATATTACACAAAATAACTTTCTGGTTGACCAAATACAGGTTGGGGAGTGGTCAGGGAAAACACAGTCACAAATGATGTTATACACCAGTATTCTGTTAAATCTAGAACGCCCGAAAGGAGTCGGTTCGACTCAAACTATGGGATTAAATTTCAATTGAACCAGAAATATTTTCTTGAAATAATTTAAATTTAATCCACGCAGATTTACGTTACGTTAATCAATTAAATAAATTTGAATAAAAATTCTGGTGAGAAATATTATTATAAAACTAAAGTAAAATTTCCGGGCGTTCTAGTGTTAAAGAGAAATTTGCCTGCTTTAATCTCTTTATAATATTTAAAGTGTTTTCTATTATAAAATATTGGTAGTTTCCTCTTATTTTGACTGCGTTTTTCCCAAACCACTCACCACCCTGTAATATTGTGGAGAAAGTTTCTCAACTTTAATTTGTTTTTCAAACATTAATATTCTGAAAATCATATTACTTAAAAAACCAATTGTCATTCTTAAGCTTTTTTAACATTTCCAAGAAAGTTGTAAAGTGTTTATGCTTTTGATTTGACTATCATCTGTCCACCCAGTGTTGTAATTAGGGTAGGTTCCCACGTCATCTGAATGTCGGTAATTTTTTAAAGTTCTATTTGCCTTATCTAACCAGAGTATTTTCTGTCATGAATCAAGGAGAAGATAAATTTAGCATGTTACTGGTTTTGGGCACTCACCTTGTTTACGCCACTGCCGCCTGTCCATGCTCTAGCTCCTGTAAATAGACTTGGTGTAGCATGCAACTGAAAAACTATATTTAGGGTCACGAAATCTATCAACAATTCTATATAAAGAATGTAGGGCTTATAGTCCATTTACAGGACACTTAAGAGAATGCTGTAACATTTTTATACTTGGGGAAAAGAAGACAAAAAATAAAATTTACTTTATTTAAATTTAATCATTTAAATAAAATTTCTGGTACGAAAAAGAATTAACCAACCCGCTGCATATACGTGGGAAATTACTGTATGTATTAAGGATTTTTGTTTCAAGAAATTTGTGCCATTTAGAATTAGAAAATATTCTCCTGTGGAAGCCCTGAAATTTATGTAGTGTCTTATATCCCACAATATCATAATCGTGTGTAGGTTTTCTTGGAGGATTTTGCTTTCATCAACAACAGCAATGATTTAAATAAACGATCACTATTTAACGGAACATTTCTATAAGTTTCCTTGGTTTATTCGCTGAATGATATACTAAATATAAACGTATAGTCCTTCAAACAATGTTCTAGGGTCTCGGTTTCTTTCATTATATAAGAAGTTTAGTTTGTAAGTTTTGGATCCGGAATCATGATTATTGTATTGAATGAATCATCTTGAATCATACCTTTATTTAGCTATAGAGAATTTAAAGATTATCTATGCGAACTTATTTTTGATCCATTAACCCTTTCGGCACGGGCAAATTATGCTCATAAATAAGTAATTATCGACCGACACCGGAATTTGTAAACGATTTTATTAGAAATTAGGAATGTCCTATTTTAGGCTTTCATTGTCAAAGCGAAAATTTTATTAAAATATTTTAGCTGTTTGCAAGTTTGGAAATATAAATCCCAAACTGTATCCCGTACTGGGCACAGTGTGCCCGAAAAAGTTAAATAAAACTTGTACTGTAGATCTGTAGTTTAAAGTATTGTGACCAGGTTCTTTTTTAAAAATGCATTCGCTAAAGTTGTAGGCTGTGTTCAATAAAATAAATGCCTTTTGAGAGCTTTGTTTATTTGAAGTAGAGTTATAAAAAATTAAATCATTTCTTACAGAAATAGTTAGGGATGGTGCCTGTAACCATTTTTTAAGAGACCTTTGTTACATGACTGAGTGCATGAAGTGACAGAGAGGCAATTAGAATTTCTCATTCAGAATTCACACATTGGCAACATAGAATTGGCGAAAAAGAGCATATGAAAAGTGAATGATATCATAACCATGAAATTTTCTGTTACGCTTCAACAATTAAGAGGATTTTGAATTTAATGCAGGGCACCAAGAAGTGGGCAGCCCTAAAAAAAGCGCCAAAAAGAATTCGCTCCAAAATCGTACGTTATATGTCTGTTTTGGGGGAATTTTATCAAAAGACACAACACAGAGCATTTACATGAAAAGTTTTTATGTAATAAAGAAGTTAGGCTCAACATTACGCAGAGAGAAACGATTTTTCGCTAACCGCAAGCAACGGGGTTCTTTATTCTTTCTTTTATTATTTTTACTGAAGGAGAAATTTCATCTAAAGGAAATCTGTTTATCTGAGAACCGTTTTAAAGATACAACAGATGTTTTATATGTTTTCTTTCTTTACTTTTTAACGAAAGTTATAGTGGGATCGAAATAAACGTTAAGATAAAATAGCTATTTAATTAAAGATTAGTTTTAACTGTAATTTAGAAAAAATGTATAATTTAATTAAATTATATGTGATTCTACATCACATATATCACCCCTTTCATAGGCGAAAAAATATCTATACATGTATATGGAGGAAGAAAAATCAATTTTCATATGCTCTTACAAGTAGCAATGTGTAAAATGTTCCTGAAAACAAAAAATATTTACTAAATCGTGTAAACAGCAATTGAACTTCTCTCTAAGTAGGCAACCATCCCAAATAAAAGTATATATATCATGATATAAATGTATTGGTACCATAAATTTTGTCATACAAATGACATCATATATTATTTCTATTTAGAAACAGCTGCAGCGTCATTAATAAGATTTGTGATCACTCTTCAATTTGTCTTATTTAGACAAGGACCTGTATCAAAAATGTGCACATACAAATAAAAGAAAATACCAGGTCTAAGTCTACAGGTCACTTACCAATTGGCAAAAATCCAAATTGTTTGTAAAAAGAAACACTAAATATGTGTATTGATCAATACAATAATAACAGCAAAATACTCGAGTAATATAATGCATTTAAACACAAAGCATAATACACAAATAAACAAAAACATAATGTAAATAGAAGGATTAAAAATGTCCATAATAATGAATAATAGGAAATTTTTAGAATTTCCACCATTTTTTTTTTTTAGTTAACAACATAAATTTTACTACTAACTTATATCTTAGATGACAGTTCAAGAAATGCTAGACAACCAACATATGGAAAAACTTTGAAACACTGTCGTTGACCATTTACTTCCATGTGATAACAACGTTCCTAAATGTATATCTTCTAATTTTTTGTGTCCTTTTTTTTTAATACCTAAACTAATGAATTTTTTTATTAAGTTAAATCTAAAATTTAAAATCAATGTTGCATTATATTGACATCTAAAACGGCATTTTATTGTAACCTGAGAAAAGAAATCCGCGTAAAGAATTCAGTATCTTCCAAAAAATACTTTTATTCAAAAATAATTACTGGTAAGTGGGAGACACTGAACTTTTATGCAAAAGTGTAAAAAGTCTAGAACTGTGGGAAAGATGTATGGAAATGTAATATGGGGACCTTTAAAGTAACCTCAATGTAAGATACGACTGGTATAAAGACCAATAAAAGACCTGCATTAACCACAAAAGCAAAAATATGATAGCATCTTTGCTTATAAAAAATACAATATATTTTCACTTCATATCCTTTGAACAGAAGGGTGAAAAATTGACAGGTATGCAATTTTAAAAATCACCTTGGCTGTTGTGTACAACTCATTGTTATCTACAAAATAACTAAAGTATAATGGTTTTTTTCCTTTTTTTAAATGTGGAAGTACCCTGTACAGATTATAAAAGGATGAGTATTGAATAAAAGTGAATAAGTGTGTGAATTTTAATGTATATATAAAATTTTGCACCTTGCTAGAATTTTAAATAAAAAAGGAGTAAGCTCCGCTACATGTGTAAGTATTCATTGACTGAAAACAAATTTTAAATGGTTGTAAATATAGTGTGAAGTACTAATGTATATCATGCATACCCAAATGAAAATGAAGAAATGTGGAGAAGTGAATGTAAATGATATCTAACTACCAACAAATATTATGCAAAAACTGTATATATTTATCTAAATTACGCCTAAAGAGTAATGAAATTCACATGTGTAAACGGTAAAACATGGAATAGTGCAAATGGGAATGTAAAAATTACTGGATTAAATCATCCATAATCAAAACAAAAAAATGTAAAGAAATGACTTATGTATTAAAGATAATAATCAATATGTTATAAAAAAACTTTACAGAGGACCGATAATTAAACAATTGCATATGTAAATGTACATGTATGTGAATAACTTCATCTGCATAGCATGCTGCAAAGTATATATATACCTTTGTAAACTACCATTGTAAAAAGAACTTTTCATAAAAAAAACATTGTAATTGCTGCATGCAAAGAGAAGTTGTATGAAAAGTGAGTCAGTTGCAAATATCCACAAGTATATCAAAAGAAAAAAGAACTTTGTAAAAATTTCACCACTGTAATATTGATACTCCAGTGAACATTCGCACTAATACTGTGTGTAAAGAAAAGTGCAATTGATAATTAAACAGACCTACTAAGAAATAGAGTAGCTACATCGAGTTAAGACAAAATAGATGTGCAATTTTTATCTATCACGAAAGATACAAATAAAGAAAAATAAATTGTGTAAACAAACATTTAAGATTCACCGCAGAAGTCTTACTGGTAATTAGGGCTTAACCACCAGAAGAAAACTATCAATAAATCAAAAATGTGAAATTTCGAATCATTCATCTATTCCTGAGCTCACGAAACAGTTGAATGAAAGAGAATCGAAGATATAAACAATGCCCGAAAAATGTAAATCATGAAATGATTGAAAGTGATATTTAAATAACAATGAATTAAAATGTGTACACCATATGAAAAATAAATATATCTACGAAAGAATAGTGTATGTAAAAAAATACAATAATTAATGCTTTATGTTTGTTTTATGAATAAAAAAAAACTAACAATGTAAACAATACTGTGTAAAGGAGCGGAGAAATCTAAGTATCACATGAAGGTAAATAACAAAATATGTAAATAACTAAATATACTTGAAGAAGTGTTGAATATTTACGTTGTATTTTAGAGTTAATGAAAGCTTGTTTTTGCTTGAAATAAAATTTAAATGTATTACAGCAAGGGGAAAAAGCAGGGTGATTTATGTCGAAAAACTTCTTGTAAGCACGGTTATGTGCGATGCAGTTAATCCATCGTGAAGCATTTTTACAATTATCTGAAGTGTGTGATTCACCACAATTAGCACATGCCAAATCATACT
Source organism: Maratus speculifer (assembly GCA_964019185.1). NCBI lineage: Eukaryota > Metazoa > Arthropoda > Arachnida > Araneae > Salticidae > Maratus > Maratus speculifer. Next base: position 85,864,627 of record OZ025293.1, read on the forward strand.
CACAAAATTTTGCCAGGTGGCCCATTTGTTGGCAATGAAAGCAACGTTTTATGTTAATAAATGGCCTGACAGTGTAGTCAACAGAATTAATATTTAATTTTCCATGTTGAATTAAGAGATCAGCTATCCATGATGTAACACTAATTGTCCAGTTATATTTTAATCCCTGTCTTAATTTATGCTTTCTTTCAAAATTAATCGAAGGAATAGTACTTCCAATCTTTTCATTTATAGATATCATAATATCTGGTATACCTATATTGTCATCAAGACCCAACAGAATAATTTTTGTGCAGTCAGATAAATCTCTAACTTTATTTTTGTGCTCACATAAATTTAGGATGTAATCCGGTATTGAAATAAGATCAGTATTTTTGTTTTTTGATAACTTAGAGTTATTTGTACCAGAATTTATGTGTGTTTCAGATTCAACATTATCTAAAAATTTGGCCAAATCTTTCCCATTAGATTTACATTCCTTATCTTTAATAACATTAAGGGGTTCATCCAATTTAGATTCATCAGTGTCGCATTGAATAGCTATCTCTTATGCATAGACTGTTTGGACGAGTTCAGTGTTCTTACTTTTTCGAACAACAGTTTATTTAACCTATGTAACTGGTCATTATTGTTTTGTAAAACAGTCCACTCAGATTGAACACTATTCACCAAATCACTTAAAATATTAAATTTTAATTCAATTTCTTTTTGATAGGAATTAAATTTTGCCATAAGTTCTGGATTATTCTCATTTAAAATAGGATCAATTAATTTCTGAACATCCGAAACAACAGATTTAGAATATCTGTTAATAGAATCCTTTAAACTACTCAAACATAAAATCTCAAAAGAATTAGAATCTAAAGCAATTGTTTCAGAATCCATATTAGTTTTAGAAAACATTAACTGTTTTGAATCAGGTCTTAACTTAAAATTAAACACAGCAGATGGATCTTGTGTCTATTTACGTGACTTTTTTTTATTCATTATAAACAAATTATATCCTAAATCATAAAAATACGAAAATAAACAAACGAGCACAGTATCTGATTATTAAAAAAATGGACCTATCTACAATGCAATGTAATAAAAGCAGCTATATGTGAGAATATTTTTTAAATAGATGCTAAAAATTTAAAATAAATATCTATCCATAAACTAATCAAAATTGTGGTTTACATCTATATAAATTAGAAGGGGGAAAATTAGTCACTTTAGTTAAGACGATATTTTGTTTTAATGCACTGTTTATATCCTATATGAAATGCATAAGAAATATCATAATAAATATTAAGGAATTTATCAACTGCTTTTTTTTATTTTTTAATTGAACACCTAAAATTGAAGTTGTTATTAGCTAATATAATTGACAAAAATAATGATTCATACTGTATCTTTTGCATCTTACATTTTTTTTCTTGCTGTATAGACTGTAAACATAATTCTACTTGAATAGATATAAAGAATGCACACACTTTAAAAAATATTAAGATATTATATAGGTTTACTTATGCTAATAAGAACATAGCTTTGCACAAATAAAAACAATCTCCCAATAAAACTACTGTACAAACAATATAAAGCACAAATTACCTTTAAAGTGAAAAAAAAATCAGGAAAGAAAAGTAGAATAAAATGTAATAATATATTTTAGACACACGAATTTATAATTCGATTATGCATGGAACATTATTATTATTTATGCCATGTGCATATGGCATGTGATTCAAACGATAAAATTTTATTTATCTGAAAATGAACCCAATGTCAATACTATATGAAGGTGCATGCATCCTTATTGAATAACCAGTATTCAAATGCATCTTTCTCTGTATGGTTTCTTTTACATAAACCTCATATTAAAAGATAATGGTTGCAAACCGACAACATCATGCCTTATTTTTTATGCGATAAACAGGCTTTTTCAGATGCACCATTCACTTACCTAGAACTTTTTTATCTGCATGGCAATATAACATAAAATTTATGGAAAAGAAAAAAAAAATATATATATATATGTCAATTTATAAAACTTCAAAAATAACTGTATTAAAAATAAACAAAATATATAGTCATTAATTAATAATGGAAATTATAAAAATACTTTCTTTAAAAATTAAAGTTTCTGTACCCTAGATTTTAAATAGCACTTTTAAAACTGTGAAATGTTTCAAGACAATCTAAAATCATTTATAACTGTTCTTATTTAAAGAAAGTCAATTGGAGCACAAAAAAAAAAAAAAAAAAAAATGCATAATAATCTAAAAATGGTTAAAAATTAGTCAACATAAATTTTTAAAAAAAATTAAAATGCAATGGAAATAAAAGAAATTGTGATTTAACACTTATTAAATATAAAATGCATACACTTTCTCATATTTGCAATTTAAGCTGTGAATATTTTTCAATATATGTCTTCATTACACATTTTTTTTTTTAACATTCAACTACCATAAATTAACTTGTAATAGTATTATCGTGAAAAATGAACGTTCAATATTGCGCAAAATTGAAGGCACAAAATTGATTAATGCTGTACTTTGATGCTTTTTTTAATAGTATAGCGCACGTAACTATTTTTGTGAAGAACATCAGTGTCAGCATCCACAAAATCTAAAGAATAAATCCAATGTGAAAATCATATTATCGACGAATGATGAATAATTTAAACGTCAAACACGAAATTCTGTGTCACTTTAGTAAAGAGCAATAGTAGACTTGTCTCTGAAGTAAACAACTAAGTTGAAATAAAAAGCACTATGTCAGTGAACGAAGATAATCGGTTGAGCGGAGATTAAGTAAGAGTCACAAATCGCTTATCGCAGATTCTTAGGCCTACATCGGCAGGGGCGAATTTAACGAGCGGAAGCTATAACACCGAACATTCCGAAACGTCCCGATCAGAAGAATCACTCGCTCAAATAAAAGAGAAATCGGCACTATGTTCCAACTCCATAATGTCCAGCAAGAAAAATCCGGCAGCAATAATTCACAGGAGCATAGGCATATTTCACACAACAGTCTGTGAAGAAGGGGAGCACTTATGTAATGATTCACAAACATAAGCAGGACTTATCTGACGAGGAAATAGTCGTTCGAAAATAGTAGAAGACAAACGTTAATAATTCATATTTATAGTATTCAGGCAAAAAAATAGTCCGGAAAATAATCTGGCAGGCAAATAAAAATCAGGCAAATAACAGCAGGCACCATCCCTCGATGTTTGAAAAAGTTGCGAATGCCTGGTGTAGGCACCATAGTTTCTGTACTGTAGATCTGTAGTTTAATGTATTGTAACCAGGTTCTTTTTTTAAAAATGCATTCGCTAAAGTTGTAGGCTGTGTTCAATAAAATAAATGCCTTTTGAGAACTTTGTTTATTTGAAGTAGAGTTATAAAAAATTAAATCATTTCTTACAGAAATAGTTAGGGATGGTGCCTGTAACCATTTTTCAAGAGACCTTTGTTACATGACTGAGTGCATGAAGCGAGAGAGAGGCAATTAGAATTTCTCATTCAGAATTCACACATTGGCAACATAGAATTGGCGAAAAGGAGCATATGAAAAGTGAATGATATCATAACCATGAAATTTTCTGTTACGCTTCAACAATTAAGATGATTTTGAATTTAATGCAGGGCACCCAGAAATGGGCAGCCCTAAAAAAACGCCAAAAAGAATTCGCTCCAAAATCGTACGTTATATGTCTGTTTTGGGGGAATTTTATCAAAAGACACAACACAGAGCATTTACATGAAAAGTTTTTATGTAATAAAGAAGTTAGGCTCAACATTACGCAGAGAGAAACGATTTTTCGCTAACCGCAAGCAACGGGCTTCTTTATTCTTTCTTTTATTATTTTTACTGAAGGAGAAATTTCATCTAAAGGGAATCTGTTTATCTGAGAACCGTTTTAAAGATACAACAGATGTTACATATGTTTTCTTTCTTTACTTTTTAACGAAAGTTATAGTGGGATCGAAATAAACGTTAAAATAAAATAGCTATTTAATTAAAGATTAGTTTTAACTGTAATTTAGAAAAAATGTATAATTTAAGTAAATTATATGTGATTCTACATCACAAAACTCTTAGTTTTATAGAATATTTATATGTGTGACAATTAGAAATATGTAGAAGATAATTTGCATGCGATGGCTCACTTTATTCCTCTATTTCCTCCATGAGGCTGACCTGTATATGCTTTGACATAAAATTACAATAAGCGATTGGAATTTTTAACCATTCTAAGGTGAAATTAATCGATTTAGAGCATTATTTTACAACAAAAATCAGCTAAGATCCTTTTTCGCATGGATTTTTACAATGAATTTGAATGATACGACTTCCCAATGTGCGTTTAGAAACGCTGTGGCATGCTTTTCTCTAACATACGAGCAATTCTATAAGTTTATTTTATCCATATTCTATAAGTTTATTTGTTTCAATAATTAACTCACTATGTACTTGATAGCTAGACTAGTAAACACTTCAATTCTACTATGCAATTGAACACCGTATTTTTACTTTCTTCTATCTTCAATAGAAGAAAGTATTGTAATAAAAAAAAATTTCGACTTCCGGTTTTCGACGGATTTACACGTTTTAGGGGTCAGAGATTCCAAAAAACATGTCTTTACAAAATGTCTGTCTGTCCGTGTGTGTGTCTGTGTGTATGTCGCCATTCTACCATCAAAACGTGTATGAATTTATGCATAGAACTGAACCAAATTTTTTGTGAATGTTTTTGGCTGTGGCAAGCAGGCTCTCCTTCAGTTTTGAAATATTCCGTCGGAAGGGGGCGCTGCAATCAGGATTTTTGTGCCATTTTCAATATTGTACCGACCAAAAGTATATGAAGTTATGCATTGAATTGAACGAAATTTTTTGTGTAAGTGTGTGACTATGGCTAGTTAGTCCTCACTGAATTTGAAAATAATCCACCGGAAGAGGGCGCTGCAATCGCAATTTTTGTGCCATTTTCAATATTGTACCAACCAAAAGTTTATGAAGTTATGCATCGTATTGAACGAAAATTTTTGTGTAAGTGTATGGCTATGGCTAGTTGGATCGCCCTGAATCTGAAAAAAATCCACCGGAAGGGTTTGCTGCAATAGCGAATTTTATGCCATTTTCAATATTGCACCACACAAAAGTGTATGAAGTTATTTCTAGAACTGAACTAAATTTTTTTATATGATTATTTTTTGGTAAGGCAAGTAGGTCCTCCCTGAATTTGAAAAAAAAAATCTGCCTATCATTTTATTGTCCGTCGGCTCGTGCAGAAACGAAAATTCGTTTTTACTCCGATTAATTGACAGAAGCAGAAACTTAAGATGAAAATTAAAGTTGGTATGATATTGAATTAAAATCATTAAAGCATTAAAATGAGTAACTATTTTTTTTAATATTAAAATGTACGTATGAGATAAAAGAAAGTTTTGGGATTGGCACATCCAACTAGTTCAGTTTTAATTTAAAATTCGCCATACCATCTGTTCTAATTTTTACTAAAAATATTTATCATTTGATAGAAGATCTATTTCTACATATTTCTTGAAAATCAAGATCAGCTATTTTAATTGACACTGGAATTCCACGTTTTGAAATATAAGTATAGATTGAAGAAATTGTTCGAAAAATAATTTGCAAGGTATGCCAATTCACGTTTCGACATTTTTCTCGAGAATTGTTTCTAATAAACCTAGTAATTATATCTTTTACAACCACAGAGTATCCAAGTAAATATGATACGATTTCTTTTCTTTTCGAATTTTTAATCTCTTCAGGAATTCATAAGTGAAAAAATAGCTTATTAGTCCTTTTTTTTAAGAATCCGTGGAGCTAAATTGTATTTTTAAATATTACTTCTTATAAGAAAAACAAGCAGTAGAAAGCAGAACTGGTTAATATTTACTTAATCTCACACTTGCAATTCCAGCAAAACTCTGATTTTTTTTTTTTTTTTTTTTTTTTTTTTTATCGTAAAATGAATTACATCAGCATTTATATTCGTCTGCTTTTATTTGCTGGCAATCTGTCCGGCGTCTCTTTGTTAGAAGGATTTTTTTGTATTTCGCATTGCAGTAGAATTTCTCTCCGGCCTATCAAAGCAGAGTATTATGGCGTTTACGGTATGTTATGTAATAAAACAGCAAAAAATTTCTAACTTATTAGATTTCTCAAAGACAAAAAAAAAAAAAAAAAAAAAAAAAAAAAAAACATAAGTTATAATTATGAAAAAAATATATATGTATTGTACATTTAATTCTAAGTTTTGGGGGCAGTTAACCTCTTAATGGTCGCATTAAATTACGGTTTATAAATTCAAATTCATTATTGCTACCACTTTTTTGAAAAAAAAAATCTTCTTATTTAATGACAAGTAAAATGATACCAGAATAAAACCAATTACATTATTTTATAAAACTGGTGGGAATCAAACAATTCTGAAAAAAAGCCGTGAAGCTTACAGCCCTTGAATGTCTCGGGCTCGACGAATAAGTGGTTAAAAACACTATGATTTTGTAAATTTAAAGATTATTTCGCCAAGTGAATGGTTAATTTTATAATTTTGATTGATAAAATTATTTATTTTATGTTCTTCAGATATATTTTAATTTATCTCAAAGAACTCCATAAACATTATAATTAAATGGTCATGTTTCTTGGCTCTGATTCATTATCAGAAAACCTATGAGTGAAATTTATTAGATCCGATTTATTTGTTTTCTATTTAGAATTCAATTCTTTGAATCTCATTTTGAAAAACATAAAAGGATTTAGCCTTTATGAAGGGAAGGGTTTAGCTTAATTTTGGGCAAGATAACGATTTTTGACGTTAAATGAATACACGTTTAATTTTAATAGTTTAAAGCCTCATTTTTACCCACACAATTGTGAAAAAAATCCGGTATATAATAAAACAAAAACATCTATTATGAAACAGAGATGTGAAGTGAAATATTTACATTTTAAATCGAAAAATAATTCGGGTTTTTATGGGTTAATATTTAAAAAAAAATAATACTGGCAGGGCACATTCTATATGAAGAACACTTTAAGTTCAACGATATAAATACTTACTTCATATGATAATCATTGAGTAGAGGCGATATATCTTTATCCATAAATAAATCTGATTTTGGACTTGAATGATAGACCAATACGTTACAATGTCAGAAAGCTCAAAATACTGGGTGGCGAGTGGTCAAGGAGAAATAACAACACTCAAAAGAGAAGTAAGTACCAGCATTTTCTTGTAGAAAGTATTCAGAATGATATAAAGTGATTAAATAAGGCAATTTTCTGTTTGACAAAATAATGGTATTTAACACCTTATTTTGACTGAGTTTTTCCGAGATTACTCGCCACCCTGAAAACACTATCTACTATAGGGGTATCAAATGGAGGATTGCTGAATATTACTAATACTTAAACAAGGTTCGCACACTCCTTACATTTTTTAAGGACTCTGGCACCAATATTAATGGTAAGAAATTTTATATTTAATTTTTAGAAACCAAATTCGCAACCTCTGCTTTTATTCTCCATTTTCGCAGTAATTTTTCGCAGAGAAATACTTCGAAAATGCTGTATAATTTAGTGGTAAATCAGTGCGAACCCTTTTAAAAGAAATTGTCGATTTTTTACTGTGACTAAAAATTGATAATTAGATGAGGAAGTTATATCTGAAAAATATTAGTGGTACCGGTTGGGCGACAGTTTGATACCCCTGCTTCCGCTATAAGAAATTCTAACTCTTAAAAAAACCACTTTTATTTGCATCATACGACTTTTTTTAGACTACAAAGCACCAGCATTAAACGAGGCAGAAACGGATTAAAAAAGAAGTAATTTGTAATTTATGCCATCCGACAAAATTTATGCGAAATCTAAAACTGTTTTACACATTCTAGACTAGACACATAATTTTCAAACCGACTTTCCCCTGCATATTGGCGTCATCTATTATTATAACAAAAAGTTTAAACATATTTTATAAATCACTGTTTATTATTTAAAAATGGTTTCGATTTAGAAAAATCATCACATACTAATCATAACTACTATAATTTCTGACGTATAACACGCGTACCAAACAATATTTTGTTAACCGACACATTAAAAAAGTAACTATTTAAATCGCAGTAAATATGTGCATTCCATCACTTAATAAGATTTCTGGGTCCAAAAAGAATGGTTTGATTCGCGGATTATACGCCGGAAATTACGGTAATTAATTTACAGTTAGTGGCTAACAGTTGCATGTTACATATGTGATATATTAATGTTCTGACAGGGATTTATAAAATTATAAAATTAACCCGTGGAAATTGATTAAAACTAAATAAAATTATTTAGTTTCAATATTTCGTTGAAGCATCTTCTCACGAATTCTTAATGAAGCACAAATATCAAATTAACCAACATTATTGACTAACACATACATAACTATTGACAAACATATAATATAACTAACATATACATATTAACTAACATTCAATTAAATTACAGAATTAACTTAAACAAAAGAATGTCCATATGATGCAAGCGATAGAGATCTTAGTCTATAATGATTATAAATATATATTTAATCCACAAACGTAAGTACATAATGTAAATATGATATTAACATATCTAGAATGCTCTTTGATTTTTGTATCTATTATGCTTATAACTCTATATTTTATTCTTTCGTCACTATAATTATTTTAAACATTTTTTAATGTTAACCTTAATTTAATTTCACTATTATAGAGTTTACTCTTATGGTTAACCTCATGGTTAACTTTATTTTATGAATTATTTATTGCTTTACAAAATTTTTACTGCACAGAAACATTGGAAGTGTTTTCAACTAATTCACGTATCACAGTTTTACTGATATTAGAAACGCTATATAATTTAAGATTTAAATTCCTGCATGTTTTTAATTTAGAAGTAGATATCGTTTACTACACAAATAAAAAAAATCGAACAGAAACAATAGCATTAATTACAAGTGAGTTATGAGTAAAGAAGAGACATACAATCTATTGTTTTGCAGCTAAGAATAAAGTAACCTAGAATGTTGTCAAAAGATGGCTGCTTTTTTTTTAAAAAAAATTGGTTTCACTGATTTTGATTTGTTTCACTGATGCAATCTTCTTCAAGTAAACAAGAATAGAAAATTTCATCTTAGCCACGGAATCATCGTCTCCATCCTTACAAACATAGAAAAAAAATTATGTTCATTTTAACTGGTGCCAGTTTGCTCACGTACCTTTACACTGATATTAATAGAAGATTGTTGCTATTATCACAATGAGGAGTAATTACTATCGCTAAAGTGAACTCCCATCATTCAAAATAAATAAAAGTTTTATCCATAATTTTTGTCTGAAACATTCCATTAACAAGGCGTTCGGTCTGAGAGAAAATATCTGCTTAACACTAGAACCGCGGTGACGGGTCATTTTGATCCGTATCATAAGGCGAGATGTCGATTCCAACCATAAAATCCTTCATAAAATAAGTTAAATAGATGCTGATCGGAAATAATTTTATTAAACAATTTAAACAGTTTTAAATAAAAATCCCGGTGAGAAATATTTTTCAAAAATTTGAATGAATTTTCCCGCGGTTCTAGTGTTAACCTTTTCCTGCACTGTGCCCGGTCTGGGATACCTAATTTTAATTCTGAACTTGGAAACGGCACCAATAACATTTTAGTAAAATTTTGCTTTTTCAATAAAAGCTTAAATTAAGGAAATCAAAATATCTAAAAAAATCGTTTGTGAATTCAGGTGTCAGTCAACAATTTCTCATTTTACTAACACATTTTTCCCGTGCCGGAAAGGGTTAAAAGTATTAGTGGAATTTTCCCGTTGCGATAATTTACCACCGCGAAAGCGGTTACAGTTGAAGCTTCAAACTTCTAACCATGTGTCTGTTCCTTTTTCTTGATAGTTTATGAGACCCAATTAACGCCCGAATTATTTTTTTAACACATTCGCTGCCGCAGACGCGTCAGCCCGTGATAAGGCGTCAACGTTAAGGGGCCACTCATGCGGCAGCGCGTGATGCGAGGTGATGTCCAATAGCCAGTCACGCGCTGGCGCGGGAAAAGCTTTTACTGATTCTTTGTTATAAAAAGTAAATCGGCTTCTGGGAAAAACCCACTTTTACATTGCGGAATTAATTATCATCACATCTTCACGTAAGCAGCAGTGAACGTGTTGAAATTTAAATTTTGCATTTACCAACACTTAAAAAAAAGAATAAATTTTATCTTAATTTGTGGAGGAATTTGTCTCGTGAAAGAAAGTATTTATTATTCTTCCTATTTGCTGATGTAAAATAAGCTGCCGTGCATTTCTATAACCGTCCATTCTCATGCCTATATCATCATGAGGTCTTCTGGTATACCAAGAAAATCCTCACACGCTCGGTTAGCCATTTGAGAAGCAAGTAATAATGGCTCTGTAAAATTGAATTCTCATCGGAATAATCGAAATATTTTTTTTTTACTATAAAGAAATAAAATTTTTCAACCATATTTTCTCTCAAAGTTAAAAAATTAAATTGTAGTTAAATGTTTCTGGTGAAAAAACTGTTTAAATTAGGTGGGATATATAACATCTCACCGCCCCTCAAAGGGCTAAAACTGCAATAAAATGGATCTTTAACATAATTTAATTATTTGCACATAATTACATTATGTTGGTTGAAAACAATTTAATTATTTATCAATATATAATACATTGTTTGATATGGTAATCAGTACTTTACGAATGCAGAAAATTTTTAATATGAGGCAATCTGTAACTATTTAAATTTATAGATTATACTTACTTAAATATATTTATTTTTCAAAACCAAAATTCAAATAAAAGCTCTTATAGAATTAGAAACTTCAGGTCATGCATTTTAAATAAGTAAACATTATGGAAAATCACACAAATTGAAAATTTTAAATAATACATCAATATTAATTAGAAGAAAATCACTTGAAAATATATAATGTTTCTAGATCAGAATACAAATATACAACTTAATGCATCTGATTAATAGTATATTAATCGCACTTATTTTAAAATTAAAATTTTAAAATTAATACATTCTATGTAGATAATTTATAATATTTCATGAAATTTTAAAGATCATTTTAATACATTTTTTCAGGATAAAAGTTAAACGTTATAACGCCATCATAAATTAAAATATTTTTCGTTTAAGAATAAAATCCTTATATCATTTTAGTTTGAAAAGCAAGCCGAACATAAAATGCAACAATAACAAAACAACAACAAAAACATACAGTCTAAAATTTATACAAACACAGAATTTCATTTTTCAAAATGAAGAACCGTGATATAAGTGTTTACCCTTTTCAACAACACAAGAAATATGTATACATGTATCGCTATAACATGTTTTTGTTTACTTCCAGAAAGAATCTTTCCAATCTCATAAATATGCTTCCGAGATATTGAAAAATATTGTTCTTGAACAATTCGGTAAAGAAGAGACGAGAATCTAAAATATCACTGTTAACTCGAATACGCAGGAAATAAATACTTTTTTTAGTTCTATATGATCGAAATGCAACAGATATTCAATTTAATGTTTTATATTCCAAACTGAATAACTGGAGTCATAGTAAGGTGAACTGTGGTATAAACGAGATACCAATATCTCACAGTCCCAGGTCATGAGGGCCCCTATACAGCCGATCAAGACACTCCGAAGACCATTCTTCAAAAGCGTTTCGAACAAAACAGCTCAGTCCTCGTGTGTCACTCGTGCACCCACGATCGACGACTGGCTTCACGGCAACAATAATCATGTCACCGCCCACTGATATCTAGGCCTGTGCGCTCACACAAAAATGCGGATGTTGAAGGCGGGAATTTTTCAGCGTATGTATGGTTCCTTGAATATTCGTACCAATAATATTTAAAAGCTTTTACCGCTTTATTTTTGGGATTATGCAAGACAAAGAAATCTTTTTATAAAATGCTACTTTAAATATGTAAGGGACCGTAGATACGTTAAAAATAAATCCGCCTTCGGCAGCCACCATTTTGTCTCAACGCGCAGGCCTAGTCTTCAGGGAGCGGTGATTATGTGTTTAAAGAGACAACCACGGATCTTGGAAGCTACAAGAAGATCAAGCACTCATAGACGAATCGGGCCCTGGATCAAGGGTTTTACCAGAGAGGATTTGCGAGCCTTCGAACACCATGGCGTAACTAGCGTGCATGACTAAGTCCTCTGAAAACCGTTATTTTTTTTAAGTTCAATTCGCCTTATGTAAACAGAAAATTTTCTGCTATGAATGAAGGAGAAAAAAAAACAATATTACCCTATTTAGATACCCACACTGGTTACCCCACAATGAGAAAAGACGTATTATGTTGATAGAAGAAACATGATTATTTCTCAAATAACAAAGGACAGTATAACATATGCGGAAGATAACATGCATATGCAAAAGCATATTTTGAAGTGTTCTAAATGTGTGTCAGAGGGTATATTTTGCATAACTTTCGCAAAGTTGAAATAATTCTTTGCAGTATGTTTTAATGGCGTATCGTTAAAAGACATAGATCATTTTGCAAAAAATATCATTTTATGTTATTTTATTCTTATTCAATTTTTGAAAAATTTATGATAGCCCTCCGGCTACTAGTAGGGTCCAATCAACATCCCCAGATAAGAAATGAAGCAATGATTCTCTTCACAAAATAGTCGCAAGAAAGGAAGGAAAACAAAGAATTATTTCAAAGAACTTGCAAGTTTTGTTTTTTCAAACCTGAAATTTTTAATTATTATTAAAATATAAAAAAATATATAATTCCAATAAAATCAATACATAAAAGTTGTTCGAATTTTTTCTTAATTTTGCCCACTTTGTGTGACGTTTTCATGACGCATATCAAGGCGTTCTCTGTTATCTATATGTATTGGACGAATGAACCCGACCGTTAATTCGAAATGTCTATTTAAACCAGAAAATTCTTCAAAATAAGCGAAATATAGAAAACTGCCACTAATAAGTTAAATTAAATTGTGAAACTGTTTTAAATAAAAATTCTGGTGTAAAATTCATCGAATTAACATCTTTATACCACTTGGCTGAAAGGGTACAGCCGGGTTTCTTAGTAAAATATGCCCTTGAGTCAACCATATCGAGTCCTACATGAATCGATAGACCATAAAAAGAAATTCATTTCTGCCCAGTTTCAAGTTTGTATCTCAAGACCACGGGAAGTAATGACCCTAAATGCCTGTTTTGGAAAATAGCGCATTGTGACGAAACTACTAAGCGGATTTCAACGAAAGAAATAAGGGATGAATAAAACCACCATACGAATATTTGACAATTTTTTCAGATTTTTTTAAACAAAAGAACAAGTTTTCTAACATCTTTCTTGTTTTTTAATGAAAATTTTCATTAAAAATCTACTGAAATTTATTAGTGAACACCTTAATTTTTTTGCATGAAATACTATGAGATATGATGCATATTCACTATAAATTTCAATTTTCTACGTGGGGTCCATCATATTAAAAAAAGACAAAATCATATTCCGGCGGAGATGGGAGGCGTGCCTCGCACAAATCTCACATATTAGGTCTATCGAAAGTTCTGACGTATAATGTTATTTAACGCCTTCTTTTTAAACTACCGTTTGAACTAATATGTGGGATTTCTGCGGGACACGCCCCTTATCTCCGTCGGAATATGATTTTTTGTCTTTTCTTAATATGATGCACTTTACGTAGAAAGCTGAAATTGATAGTGAATATGCATCATATCTCATAGTGTTTCATGCAAAAAAATTAAGGTGGTTACTCAGAAATGTCAATAGATTTTTAATTAAAATATTCATTTAAAAACATGAAAAATGTTAGAAAACTTGGTCATTTGTTAGAAAAAATCTGAAAAAATTGTCAAATATTCGAATGGTGGTTTTATATACCTCTTATTTTGTTCGTTGAAATCCGCGTAGTAGTTTCGTCACAATACGCTCTTTTCAAAAACAGGCATTTAGAGTCATTACCCCCCCGTAGTCTTGAGTTACAAACTTGAAACTGGGGAGAAAAGAAATTCTTTTTATGGTCTACCGATTCATGTAGGACTCGATGTGGTTGACTCAAGGGTATAATTTATTAAGAAACCCGGCTATTCCCTTTCCTTTTGCTCTGGGAGAAGTTATTAAACAATTATATCAGCAAAAAGATGTCTTCCTGCTGTTTTCATAGAAAAAATAAGTCTTTTTTGTGCCTTACGAAGAAACAGTATTGAAAGTCCTACCGCATTCAAAATCTTTTGTTGGTGTTTTAAGAAATTCTTTTATTTCATAGTTCTTAAATTTCTATAGTTATTTACATTCTAAATAAATAAATAACTATATGGAACTCTTATGATTTTTTCAGTGTAAACAAGTAAGTTCTTACATTTTTTATGTAATGACAAACACAAATTTTTGAACATCTTTAAATGTCGGAAGAGAATATGCAAATTTAAAAACTAATCAAACTTTCTATTTATAATAACAACTCTTAAATTGGTATGATCATATTGATCAGTTTCTAAAAAAGTCAAAACTTGTCTGTATAGAATTTTTTTCAAAAATTAGCAATAAAAAGAGTAACGCAGCAAGAATATAATGAGATAACCTTAAGAAATGGTATCTATTTCTTCACATATCATTTTAATATTAAAATTTAATCAATCTTTTTAAAATTATCAAATGCGTGGTAAATAATCATTTCATTAGTACAATTATTTTTTAACCCTTTGAGCTCTGGCGGGTAAATTTCTTCAAATTTCCAAACGTCACGTTGCCACCAGTATTTTGCAAAGAAAAAAATCGGTTGATCATATACAGAAAAAAATGCACTAAACCTTTTTCAAATAAATTTGGTCGAATTTTCTGGTGTCGGTGTGACTTTTCTCAATTAAAATTACGTGGTAGAAAATTCTACCATCAGAGCTCAAAGGGTTAATGTGGAAAGTTTTATGTGTTAGAATGTTTATCCGTGTTTAACCCTGAAATACATATTGTATCATTTTGGATAACATAAGTGTTCCCGATTTATTGGGGGTTTTATTCACATATTCCGTATTCTCACCAGAAATTTAAAAGAGCAGTTTTCACTTTACTTAATGACAGACCATTCGTAATTAAATAAAGACAAATTTACTATTTAGATTTTTCTGGTATGAATTCTGATTTGAACTGAGCATTTTTTGGAACGCGTTCTATCCTATGCATTTAAGGGTTAAGGGTTGGGAATATTGACAATTTCATAAATTGTGCATAATACTTTGAACCAAAAAAGAGCAATCACCATTCTGCTTTTGCACAAATGATGCATTTCATGTTTCTAAAAGATACTTTCATTTTTCTTTTGGCTAAATTATGGAAAAAATAACTGATTTTTCCTTTCATCTAAATTTATTTTACTTGATTAAATTTCTCCTATTCAGAACAAGTTTTTAAAAGAATTTATTTATTTTCGTTTTTCATAGTTTATATCTTGGTTTCTTTGCATCTTGGTTCCTTTGCATGTCATTTTAAATCTAGTACATTAATTATAAATTTTACGTGAAGAAAACGCTAAAAAAGCAATATATTTTGCAAACTAATCCATGAATGACATTTCAGATTAATTACACAGTAAATGGTTTGCATACTGTATAATATACAAAGTGCAAAATTTACACGGAACGCAGTTTATATGTCACGATTTACTTTATTTTACTTAAAAAAACAATTTACATTTTATATAAATGTTAGTATCCTGCGTTATACTGAAAAAGTGTTTCATAGACATATGATTAATGAATATTTGATAAATACAAATAGTTTAATGTATAATGCGATTCAATTTTCTTGTATGACAATTAAGCAACACGTTTTTTTAAAGACCATATTTCAATGTAATTATAATTGATATAAATTAACCTTCTAAACTTTCTTTCTTTCTAAGTGATGACCAGGCCTCTACCTGCCAAGTTATCAACACTCTAAACTTAAGTGACACTCAAAATGCTGTATTTTTTGTTATTAATTTCCTAGATTGAAATTTTTATGTTGCCAACTAATGTTACCCAAAGTGCGTGCACACATTAAAATTAGTTAAAGGAATAGCAGCAATCTTTTAAATGAGATAATATCAATTTATTATTTAAGTCGCAGAATGTGTAATGGCAGTGATAAAATAGGGCGAAGAATTAAATTGGAATATTTTGAACAAAAATGGACCCTATTAAAGATACTGCATAAATAACTGAAAAATTACACCACTTGATTTTGCGCATTTAAAAAATGTAAAGTTTGTGCTTTCTTTTAATGACAAAATATTCTTTGTAACACAGGTTGCTTATAAAAAATACTCTCATTCATAGGATGCATCTTTAGCTCGAACAAATAAATTGACAATAACCTCATTTTATCAATACCTACATTACAATACATACTACTCCATATCAATACATATGAAATTTAAAAAAAAAAAATAGTAAACTTTAAAGGAGGGGAGTGCGGACGCCAGGAAAAGATTTCTTCCTATTGTAGTGAATATAGTCAAATATTTGTATCTATTGCTAGTAAAATAGTCTGTAAAATAGCCGGTGCCATTGACTTTGTCTATTACAGGGTTCGTACGGGTTCTGGAATTTCATTAGCAGGAAATTTTTTGGTGTCAATATTCTCTTGTAAATAATATATGATTAAATAATGCAAAATTTTCGTACATTTAAATTAGATTTTTTTTTATAAGAAAAAATACTGGTATCCAAAAATCCACTGGTATACTCCCGGAAAATAAAGGTACCTGTACAAATTTTATATTAACATCTTTTTTGCGCAAAAACGTAACATTAGACTTATGAATAAAGAGGAGGAGACATATAGTGGAGCGCCTACCTGGCGCGAGTGAAGTAAAAGAGGAGGTTGTCACAAGATGGCGGATTATTCTTTATATTGTATAAAGAGTTTGTGTTGACTGATTGTAATATTCTGACTGAGCATACTTCCACCACTAAATTTTGAATGGAATTTTCCACCTTAACTCAGCCGATAATCCATCCAAACCCAGCAAACACAAATTTGTCTAAAAAGTCACGATCGGATGTCAGAAATATCATGTTTGTCAAGTACATCGATTTTCAAGCATCATTGCGGCATGTTTTAATGACAAAAGAAAGTTATATCATACAAGTGGTGCCAATATTATTAAAGAAAGACGATAGAAAATCCTAGTTCTGTAAAAGCGTTAAATACTGTTATCTATCAATTATCCTATACATGACAGTAGTTTAACATGTCACTTATGTATGTGTTTTACGATATCACCTTTAATACCATGCATATGATAATTTTCTAGCGCGACACTGATTTAGCATCGATGTCCTGCCATATTATTCGTGTACAAGTTTGTCGCAATGAAAAAGAAGAGTGGCAACATCCATGAGGCTTGATTTGCAATAATGGCGTCTTCCGCTGTGAAGTGTGTGTGTTGCATAGCGTAGTGTAAAACTATCGTAATTCGTCGTTTCCGTGTGGATTTTTTTTAATGTAAAAGGTAAGTGCTTTACTAAATATTCTTTATACACTAATTATTTAATATTTATAACTGAGTAAACATTTTTAAATATTGTAGGTGACTTGCAAACATCATTACACGTTTTCATAATGTAAACAATCAAGCATTTCTTAAAACATTATTTACGTAACTTTATGAGCAATCGATACAAGTTTTTTTTTTTTTTTTTTCTTAGGACCCATTTTATAAAAAGTAAAAGTTATTTTTAGATATGTATCATATCTTTATACTTTTTTTTTGTGTGAAAAACATTGTCCTCAAAAAGGAAATACAGTTTCTCAAAATAACAACAAATGTTTATTAATAATTACTTCTTTAAATCCTTCTGCTAAAGTTTTTCTTTATGGTAAGTTTAATTTGTTAAAATATTAAACATTAACTTTGGATGTATTTATAAAAGTATTTATATATAATCAATGAAAGCATATTTTTATCGAATGGAACTTGGAGAAAAGGTCTGTTTTATTGAAAGAAATTTTTTGAATGGACCTCTTTTAATGAGATTATTACGAGTACAAAACTGCGAAGGAATTTTGTTTTTAAAAACATCAATTTAGTTTTAAACTTAACCACCATATTTGGTTATTGTTGAGTTTGACTTGCAATAATTTTCAAAAATTGCATTTTGGCATGTTTGGGAAAAAAAAAAAAAATCAGGGACTTCATTTTGAAGACGCAAAACACATTTGTTTAAATAATTTGATAAAGTGCAGGGTAAGCCCAGTCTTGTATTAATTGAACCATTAAATGATTGCCAAAAACTGTTATCAATTGTTTATTTTGTTTATCATTGCTAATTTCCAGTCATGTTAAAGACAATTTTTTAATGTATACATTTATGAAATCATTATGTACATTTATATTAACATTTACTGCTGTTTGTCCACTAGAATGAATATAACTAATCAGATTTAATGATTTACCTGGGTAGGGGCACCTGCAGTGTCGTAGCTATCGCCAGGGCACTGCCCTGAGGCCTCCATGCCTGGGGACCCCCAAACTGATGGTTAAAAAACACTATTGATTTTAGTTTCTTGTCTAACTTCCTATAAAATGCCCAGCACCTAGCTAAAAGTAGTAATTAGATAAATCAAAGCACTAGAATATATGTTTTTGCATGTCTGTCGATATACTCTATACACTTCACATGCTAAAGCAGCTCTAGAGCAGACAGTAAAATTTGGAGTTGAATGTGTCATGTCATGTTTGTCGATCCCACTGAAGTTAGTATAAGAAAGAAAATATGAGTTTTTGATCACTTGAATGATACAAAAAGCGTCTAAAAAATCTAGAAAATCTCTCTTATATAAAATCGAAAAAAAAAATTATCAACATTTATCTTTCAAAAGGTTTTTAAGCAGAATCAGAAACAGGTACTTATGTATTAACGCCGCCGCAGCAGAAGTTATGCTAATGTGCAAATAAAGAGCAATTTTGTTGTTCTTACGTGCATGTAGTTATGTTTTGGATTCCTTGTTGTTTGCTCATTTTTTACGGCATCTTTTGTGTACGTGCGAACAAGAATGTTCTTTATTATTCTTCTGCTTATTCTTATTCTTCACCCGGCGTTAATACGTAAGTACCCAGAAACATATGATTAAAGTTACATAAACAAAAATGAACCTAAGCAAAACATTCAAAGTATTCAACCAATCAGAAGTCTGTATTTTCTCCCCTATGCTAATTTTAGTGGGATCGACAAAAATTTCGTCAGCGCCAAGTACCTGCCCAATTCTATATTTTTAAGCCATTTTTTGGTTTATCATACTATGTATATTTAAACAGCGGTGTGCTGGGAAAAAACTGCACCTGGGGCCTCCAAATTTATAGTTATGGCCCTGGTCACCTGGGGTAATTCCTGATCAAAAATCAGCATCCAATTATTATGAAAACTATTAAAGGTATATTGTTCTTAGTTTTTTTGTGGAATAAACCCCCCATGATGGTTATATAATAAAATATCTTAATTAAATATATATATGCATATAATTGGAATTTGAAATAACTTTTAAGTGACCAAGAATTGTTCTGGAAACGGGGTAATTCTCTGGCTTTCTAGGGTAATTATTGGTCATTGGTCAGAATCCTTTTTGACGAAAAGAATGTATATTGATAGTTAATTTTTTAAGACTGAGTATTAAAGTAAATATAATCAATCTTGTAAAAGTTTTATTCATCTCATAATTGTTTAATAACAAACCATAATTTGTTTTGGTATAGATACAAAATTATTTCATATACAAAAGACTTGTATAGTTTATAAAGCATGAACTAGCCAAAGAATTTTTGTAGCATTTATTAGCAGTATTTATTACTTTTTTATCCTCTGTAAATGGATTAATCCTTACAAGTTTATTGGTTAATAAAATATATAACTAAATGTTTATTTTTTCGATTTTATGACTGAAGTTTCTGGATCCTTTTTCAAGAAATTTTGCATAAAATTTAATATGGATCTTTAACACTCGGCATAACATTTGGATGTTTGTATTGCCTATATATATGTTTATGCATGATTTCAGCATTTTGCAATAAGAGAGTTTTTTTACTTAATTCTTTTGTCATAGGGTAGGGTGTGTCTTATCTTACCGTTAGAGCACTTACCGTTTTTGCATTTACAGTTATATTTTTAAGGAGGCTTTAAACTTGCGATTAAAAAAAGTTGTAAGACAATAGTTTTTAGGGTGTACACTTAAAATAGATAAAATATCATATATATAAATATAATAAAACATATATTATTAAGCAATAACCAGGAATTGCCTCACAAATACGGGACAAGTTAAGATTGTAGAAAAATAATGAATTCTGTTTAAAGACAAGAAAGAAAAATATGCAAATTTTGCTGAAAAATTGCAAATAATATGCGACTTTTACCGAAGGATTACAGAAAATATGCAAATTTTGTTGAAGAATCACAGAAAATATGCAAATTTTCTCTAAAAGGGCTGTAAAAAACTGAATTTTGCTAAAGGATCATGGATAAATGCCAAATTCTTTGAAAAGGCCATCAAAAAAAGTGCGATTATCATCAAATGGTCGTGAAAAACACATTTTGTCAAAATACTTTTAAAAAAAAAGTGAATTTCGTCAGAAGTCTGAGTTTCACTTAATTAAAATAATGCATACTTTGTGACGATCAGCCATTAGCATCCCCCTATCACCACCACCATTCATAGATATGTACTACAATTTTAATATGTAAATGCTTCCCTCTTATTTTATGATTTTCCTTCACATTTGATTGGGGGCGGGGGCAGATTAATGGGACTTTGTTTTTTACGATATGAATTAAAAATGGAAGTTTAAATTAGGTTGATAGGGTGTGGAAAATCTCAAATTTTGCTTATAAGAAATAGAAAAATCATGAATTTTGCCAATGAGGTGCAGAAAAAATATCGAATTTCAAAGGTCAGGCACGGAAAAATCACAAATTTTGTCAATCAAGCTTGGAAAAATCGAAAATTTTTTCTATCAGATGCATGAAATTGCACATTTCAATGATCGCACAAGTAAAGATCGTCAGCTTTCTTGATGATGCGTCAAAAAATTGCATATTATCTTCATCGGCTGTAATAAAAAACAAATAATTTGTCTATTTATCGCTCAAAAAACAAACAAACAAACAAAAAAAAAAACATGAACATTGTTTGACACATAAAAAAAAAATATCGTTGATCAGGCATGAAAAAATTGCAAGTTTTGTAGATCAGCGCAGAAAAAATCACAAATTTTATCGATCAGTTCATGTAAAAATTACAAATTTTGTCGATGAGGTGCCATAAAGTTGGAAATTTTGTTCATTGGCTGCATACAATCTCAAGTTTCATCAATGAAAAACATGAGAAACAATCACGACTTCATCAATTTGTCGAGGGGGGGAATGCAGTTTTCATCAGTCATTTAACAATCTCAAATTTCATTTATCGGGTGCAGAAAAAACCTTACATTGTCAATAGTTGGAGGAAAAATCTCAAATTTTGTCGACATGGGTGCAACACCTTCAGTCTTGAAGAGATTTTTGACTAATTCTAAATTCTACTTTATATACTTAAATAATGGTAGTTTTACTGTCAAGAACATTTAATCACTTTCTTTTATTGTAAGAAATCAATTTTTTAGCCGTAATGCAAGGCTTAGAGACATAGGTGCAAGTTTTTCAGTCCTGAGATGGAATTCGGTCTCTTAAAAGTTCCTGAGGACGGAAACGAGATGGAAAAATCTCCTAGGATGGAAGTGGATAGTGAAAAACATGTGCTTTTCATCAAAGGATTGCAGGAAAAAAAACATGATTTTCGTGAAATGATCGCGGAAAAAACTGCTATTTTTGTCAAGGGACTGCAAAAAAGACACGTTTGCCGTCAAAAGCTTGTGAAAAAAAACACGATTTTTGTCGAAGGATCGTAAAAAACACTATTTCTGCCGAAAGATCGCAAAAAACACTAATATCATCAAAGGATTGTGAAAAAAGGCACGATTTTTATCAAAAGCTTGCGAATAAAATGCAATTCCTGTTAAAAGATTGTGGAACAGATATCATCTCAGTCAGAGAATGCAAAATAGACGCAGTCTCTGTCAAAGGATTGCAAAAAAAGATGAGTTTTCTGTCAAAAAGTTGCATAAAAAATGCAACACCTGTCAAAGAATCGCAAGAAAGATGCTATTTCTGTCAAAGAATCGCAAGAAAGATGCTATTTCTGTCAAAGAATCGCAAGAAAGATGCTATTTCTGTCAAAGAATCGCAAGAAAGATGCTATTTCTGTCAAAGAATCGCAAGAAAGATGCTATTTCTGTCAAAGAATCGCAAGAAAGATGCTATTTCTGTCAAAGAATCGCAAGAAAGATGCTATTTCCGTCGAACAATCGCGAGAAAGATGCTATTTCCGTCGAACAATCGCGAGAAAGATGCTATTTCCGTCGAAGAATCGCTAGAAAGATGCTATTTCTGTCGAAGAATTGCAGAAAAGATGCTATTTCCATAGAAGAATCACGAAAAAGACGCAATTTCTGTCAAAAAAATCATGAAAAAGATTCTATTTCCAGTCAAAGAATACTGAGTAGATACAATTTTTGTCAAAGGATCGCAAAAAAGTGAAAAAACGTGTGAATTTAATCAAATGATCGTGGAAAAGACATGAATTTTGTCAAAGGATCGTGGAAAAGTCGCGAATTTTGTCAAAGGATTGAGAAAAAGAGGAGATTTCCATCAAATGATTGCAAAAAATTCCACAATTTTCATCAAATGATTGCAGTAAAAACACGATTTCTGTTAAAGGATCGTGAAAAAAATGCGAACTTTGCCAAAGCATCGTGGAAAGATGTGATTTCTGTTAAAGGATCACGAAAAAGACACTATTTCCGTTGAATACTTGCAAAAAAGATGCTATTTCCGGTCGAAGAATACAAAATAAGTACACTTTTTGTCAAAGGATTGCAATAAAGGTGTGAATTTAAACGAAGGATTGGGGAAAAGCTGCAAATTTTGCCAAAAGATCGAGAAAAAACGTGATTTCCATGAAATGATTGCAAAAAACCCACGAAGTTCATCAAATGATAGCAGAGAAAATGAAATTTTTGTTGAAGGATAGCGAAAAAGGACGCGAATTTCATCGAAAAATTGTATGAAATACTTGGATTTCATCGAAAAAACAGATTTCTGCTGAAAATTGTAGAAAAATCACAAATTTCAGTGGAAAATCGCAAGTTTCGGTTTAAAATCGTAAAGAAATCACAAATTTCAGCAAAATATTGTAGAAAATTTTGTTGAACGATCGGGGGGCGGGGAGGGGGAAGAAACTAATTTCATCATATGGTCATGGAAAAAAACAAGAGTTACGTGCTTATGTTCTCAATCAGTGGCAGGGTGAGGTGTCAAAATATTTTCAGTCTTGGCAAAATTTCAAACTTGCACCCATGCTTAGAAATCTTCTAACCCCTTTTCATTTAATTACTTCTAATACTCAGAAAAGATTTCACAGATAGACTTCTTGTACCTATGTTTGTCGATCGACTTTGTAAAAATCTCGAATGTTGTTGATTGACGTCATACGAATCTTGAAGTTTCTCGATAGACTTTGTATGAATCTCGAAGTTTCTCGATAGACATCGTACAAATCTCGAAGTTTCTCGATAGACTTCGTACGAATCTCGAAGTTTCTCGATAGACTTCGTACGAATCTCGAAGTTTCTTGATAGACTTCGTACGAATCTCGAAGTTTCTTGATAGACTTCGTACGAATCTCGAAGTTTCTTGATAGACTTCGTACGAATCTCGCATTTTCTCGATAGACTGCATACGAATCTCGAAGTTTCTCGATAGACTGCGTACGAATCTCGAAGTTTCTCGATAGACTGCGTACGAATCTCGAAGTTTCTCGATAGACTGCATACGAATCTCGAAGTTTCTCGATAGACTTCGTACGAATCTCGAAGTTTCTCGATAGACTTTGTAGAAATCTCTAATTTTTTCAATCAGGCGTGAAAAAATAAAAAATATTAGTGGAAAGAAATGAAAATAGCATTCTTCGAACATGGCAAAATTGTGAATTTTGTCGATTAGGCTTGAAAAAATTGCAAATTTTGTTGATTGGTCACAAAAAAGCACATTGTGTCATTAGGAGAAAAAAAAATCGCACAATAGATTGATATGAAATGGAAAAATCGCTGATGTTGTCTATGATCAATGGAAAAATTTTAAATTTCATTAATCGGCAGGGTTTGAAAAAACCCGGGTTTTTCTGAAAAAACCTGGGCTTTTTCAGATTTTATCGAATTTTTTTTAAACACTTTAATTTCTAATTTTCATATACAGAGTTTCCCCCAGGTTTAAAAAGGGGCAGGGCTCTACTGTTCTGAAAAGGGCACTTTTTACATTCTTCAGGGCACTTTTTTGATTTTTAAAGGCACTTTTATAAAGTTGAATCTAGCGGTTCAAAAAATCAAGAAAAACAAAAAATCGAACAAAGAGAAAAAAAGATCAATTTTGTTACAAGATCGCAAAAAAACAGCAGATTTTGTTAAAGGTTGCAAAAAAGGCACAATTTGCAAAAAAAAAAAAAAAAATCACGAAAAAACGACAAATTTCGTGAAAGATCGCAAAAAAAACGACTGATTTTGTTTAAAGATTGATAAGGGGCAAGCTTGATTTATTAAATAAGACATTTTTTTTAATTTTTATTTATTTATTTATTTTTAAGAATAGTTTTGTTGAATAAAGGGTTCTTTTTGTCTTTTTGTTTTGTTAATGGGTGCTTTCAGGATTCACATTTAGAAAGTTTTGGGCACTCAAAAGAGGATTGTGAACAGGGGGGGGGGGGCGACGGAGAAGGTCGCCCCGGAGAAATTTAGGGGGTTGCCAAATTTATATTACGCAAACATCATTTTTGGGCTGTCACAAGAAAAAGTTGGGAGGGAGAAAGCCTTTAATTCTAATTATGCCTCGGGTACAATTTTCTTTTCACACACCTTGATTGTGAAGCAGGAAAATCTGCTTTTTGAGCATTAAAAACACAATTATGAAGCAGGAAAATTAGTTTTTAGAACAGAAAAATTTACTTCTGGCATTAACTTTTTTTGTGTGTGTGTCTCTTTGATGAAAATTGCATTTTTTCGCGATCTTTTGACGAAATCTGCTGGTTTTTTTGGGATATTTTGACAAATTTTGGCGTTTTTTCGCGAATTTTTGTCAAAATTAGCCGTTTTTCGCAAATTCTTGAGACAGAATTTTCCGTTTTATTGCGATTTTATTTATTGTGTACGAAATTTGCCATTTTCCCACAAATCTTTTGACGAAATATGCAGTTTTATCCTGATTTTTTGACTAAAATTGCCGTTTTTCAAGAATTGTTTGAAAAAATTTTTCGTAGCGATTTTGTGACGAAATTAGTCATTTTTTTCTCGAATTTCGTCGGAAATCAGTCGTGATTTTATTTTGTGAAATTTGACTTTTTTTCACAACTTTCTGACGAAATTACACGACTTGTGGGACGCGTAAGAGCTATTTTTTTCGTTCCGTTGCCGATTTTTTACATAATTTACACGTTATAGCGCGTCCGCATCATCGCTAAAGGGCTGCGTTTTTTCAAATGTGGGGAAAGAAGGGCACTATTTTTTGGATGAGGGGCAAGAGGGGCGCTAGTTTTTGGATGAAGGGCAAGAGGGGTGCCATTTTTTAAATTAAAGGGCAGGAGGGACAGAGCACCCTCCTGAAACCCTTTGGGGGAAATTGTCATATATATAACAGCTAAACTGTTCATGTATCAGTGAAACCTGGGTATAATTTTGCATTAAAAATAAATCAACAAAATGTATATGTTAAAAAACCAAGTTAATTTAAAAGGTAGATTTGTGTCTGATATGACTAGTTTCTTGCATTGTTATATTAAGCCAGCCAGGGCCGTAACTACCGCCAGGACAGCCGGGGCACTGCCCCGGACGCCCCAAACTGATGGTTAAAAAAATTATTGATTTTAATTTCTAGTCTAACTTCTTATAAAATGCCAGCATCTGGCTAAAAGTTAGTAATTAAAAAAATCAATCGGCTAGAGTAAATATTTTTGCGTGTCCGTCGATATACTATATATGCTTCGCATGTAAAAGCAGCTCTAGAGCAGACAGCAGAATGTCGAGTGGAATGTGTCATGTTACCCCTGCATGTTTGCGGATCTCACTGAAGCTACTAAGGAAGAAAACATAGGCTTCTGATCGGTTGAATTATATAAAAAGCATCTAAAATATTCTAGAAAATTTTCTTATCTATTAAAATCAGAAAAAAAATATCGAAATCCATCTCTCAAAATTTTTTTTTAAACAGAAATGCATGATTAAGTTACATAAACTCAAAAATGAATTTAAACAAAATGCTTTTTAAAGTATTCAACCAATCAGAAGTCCGTATTTCCTCCCCTATATTAGCTTCAGTGTGATCGGCAAAAATTGCATTGCCCCCAAGTGCCTTCCGAATAGGGTTACCCAATCTTACGTTTTTTAATAATTTTTGGGCTTATCATACTGTGTTTCCTTTAAACAGTGGAATGCGAAAAGAAAAAAAAACTGCAACCGGGGCAAAATTTTAACTTGCCCCAGGCGCAAGGGGCCTCACTAGTTTGCCCCGGGGCCCCCAACTTTATAGTTACGGCCCTGAAGCCAGCTGTAAATGGATTTTTTGAGTTAACGAAGAAGGTTCAGAATGTTTGAAAAAAAAAAAAAATGTATTTACTAGTACTACTAAACACAATTTAAAGTAATTACAAAAATATATAAATACATGACGATCAAAATTACTTTGCTTTTACAAAAATTGATTACCAGAAATAATTTTGTGAATAAAATTATCATTAAAATACTGTATTAATACTAATGCTAAATCAGAATTAGTATTTTTTTTTATTATAACTAATTAACAGAATAAACTAAATAATCTTACATAGCTACTTCAATAAATTAGGATTCATTCCCAGCGTATGTGGTATTTTGTTACTAGTTTCAATTGTATAACATAACATAGAATAAATTATATATCATTTTTTTATGAGGAAAAGTTTGTTTTTGTGTTTCTGATATAACTTTTAATTATTCTTATACAGATATGTAATTTTAGTAAGTCTGATCATCTACTACACTGTTGGTCCCATAATTGGTATTGGTGGATAATCACACGTTTACAGTGTACCTATAACATATTTATAGAAAAGTATTCATTTTGAATAAACCCAACATTTTCGAATAATTACATTTTTTGCTTTAAAAAATCATACATCTTAAGGTATGCTTGATAAGATAATGGCAAATAAGTTTTTGACTTCATATAGATGTTAATAGAAATTTAAATTTTTTGTATATATATGCCTGTTGTATTATTTTTTAATTTCTGTTTTTAGATGGTGTTGTTTAGAAATTCAGGAAGACCTTCTTTCGCATCTCAAATATATATTGGAGCATGAGGATATTTCCAAACATGTAAGTTATTTTTTATTTTTTTAATAGAATTCAAACTTTGATAAATAAAATAGACTTAGAATGTGTTATCTTTCAAAGTTCTCTTTTAAATTTTCTAGCTAATAGTTCTAAAATATTTTTGTTTTCTGTCTGAAATAATTATCATTAAAAGTTATTTAGTATGCTTTAAAAAACTGAAACCATTTATGGTGCATATTACACACTGCCCATGCCTTTAAAGGTTAAATTTTAAACATGGAAACTCATAATGAAGTACAAGGGAGGGGAAATTTTTTCTGGTGACTAAAATTTAGAAAAATTCTAGGCTACATTCACAGAAACATTTCTGAAAACAGAATTGTCCTAGATTTTTTAAAAAAGCAGAGTGTTACTTGTAGGTAGAAGGCACTGTTATTCAATTCTTAAGATTCAATAACTATATGTTGAAAGTCTGATTTCTGGCTGCACAAGTTTTATGCAAACTTTCATCCTTACAGTGTGGATAATTAGCTAGTTATATTACAACTGAATACTGGGGTTCCCACTTTAGGGTGACATCATGATCAGGATAGATGCTGTTGAGCACTTCGCTGTTTAGGGTAAAGTAAATAAGATTACCGTATATACTCGCATATAAGTCGAGAAATTTTAGACAAAAAAAGAACTTCAAGGGGGGGGGGGGGGATCAACCTATATGCAAGACCTAAAAAAAAAAAAATCTAATAATAAAATATCGGGAAATAGTTTGCTAGTGAATCGTTGCTGCAGCACCCCATTGTGTTTGTAGAGTCCAAAATCCGGAATCCTTCCAACCTCGAGGATTCCGAATTCAAGATCATTTTTTATTTTTCAAAAAAATAATCTACCCAACCCTGTTGCAAAGAACAACAAAAAAAAGTGCGATTAAGATGGCTCTCAAAAGGGAATAATTTAAAAAGATTCAAGGAGTTGTTCGATGTTCTTGGTGAATTTTTAAATGAAAAGCCTGACATTAAAGCCCTACAAACTGTTGATGGTTGATGGAAAAGCATATGTTAGTTATTTAGCAGATATCTTTGAAAAGTTTAATACATAAACAATTTCAAGGAGAAAACAAAACACTTGTTAATGCAAAAGTGAAAATATTTGGGTTTTTTTTTGCGTCTGCTGAGGTTTGACAAACATTTCAGAGAGAAAGTTTGACCTATTTTTCTGGTTAAAAAAATGCGAGGTAACAGACACCGCTATAACTGCCATTGTTAATCATCTGAAAATGTTGGCCTCTGATATGAATGATAGATTCGTTGATTTAAAGCAAATGGATTTTCCATCATGGGTCATCCAGCCAATGTTAGTTGATTTATCTAATGTTTCAACGCCATACAGAGAAGAAATCGCTGATATTCAAAACGATGAGTCAATTAAAACTCTTTTCAACATAAAAGGCAATATGGTGTGGCTTTGTGCTGAGACTGAAACTAAATAGCCTAATTCAACACAATTTGCAAGAAAAATATTGTTACCCTTCCCATCTTCATACCTTGCTGAATGTGGCTTGAGCAGTAAACGATTTACTACTAAAATAAAGAAATCGACTAGACATCACTAAACGAGGGATTTGAGATAAAAGCTGACAAAATTAGTGCCTGATATAAAATCTCTTTGCAGCCAACATCAAGCACAAAAATCTCAATTTTATTCTATTCATCTTAAATGTTATAATTTGAATTTATTTTATTATATATTTTATTTATTTATTTACTTTTACTATCAGCAATTAAAATGACAGGTACAAAATCAAGAAACATCCAGTTAGTTATTTTTGTGTATCAAAGTTCACTATTAAATATTTGAAGATCTAATTTGTTTTTCTTTTCATTGCTGCATATTATTATTATTACTCTTACAGTCGTCCCCGCATAAACGAATATCGACGGTTCCAGAAAAAATATTCGATTAAGCGGGGTATTTGATTAAACGGGGAGGCATATAAATGTAATATTTAAGATGCAATAAAATGA
Organism: Maratus speculifer; assembly: GCA_964019185.1. Taxonomy (NCBI): domain Eukaryota; kingdom Metazoa; phylum Arthropoda; class Arachnida; order Araneae; family Salticidae; genus Maratus; species Maratus speculifer. The sequence continues at coordinate 85,894,167 of OZ025293.1, forward strand.
CATAATTATTAAATATAGTATATTTAGTTACCAGAGTAAGAAAATCGTTAAAAACTTTAATAGAATAATACAAACTAATATAAAAACAAAATGGCATGTAAATACGCAATAGTTCAACATGCATTTTGTTTACATTGCATTTAATTCAGATCATGTGAATTGGATCCAAATTTCGTTATTAAAATTTAATTTACGTAATTTATACAGGTTTAAAAAAATAGATGAAAACGGTTTATGTGAAATTTTAGAGTAAATAATGATCGAGATTTTTTTTCGAATGGTATCATAATTATCATCCTGAACCTCTAAATGACAACACATTATTATTGAAGGGTTACTTCGAGGATTTATGCTAATGCTATAGAAAAATTTATAAAGATATCTCTTTTGCATTTCAATATTTTTAAATAATCTTTTTTTGCAATGGATAGCTGAGATCAATTTGTACAAAAAGCGTCGTCGTTTTTAACTTTTTCCATTTTTATCGCGGATATTTTTAATGAGGATGATTTTTGTTTCGGGACCGGTTTTGAAAATGAAAGTGTCTCCATTAAAAATAATTGTAAAAAAATCGAAAAAGCGAAAAAAATTGCTTTTGATAAATGAAAGTAAACAAAATACAAAATTGATCGAAATTCCTGTCCAATTTATGCCACCATTTTTTAAATTAATTCGAAAAAATGAACAAGGAAGGGAACTCCCTTGACCAATACTTATACACCTGCCAGGCGAAATCCATGCTGGGAGTTCTGGAAATTTGTTTTCTGTGTAACAACCGAAAATGACAAAAAGTGTGAAGGAAATTCCAATTGAAACATGTTTTTCACGCCCATTTTTCAAATTGTCTTACTCATTTGTTATTCGATTAAGCGAGGACATTTCGTGAAAAGTATTCGGTTAAGCGGGGAAAAATAACATTAGCCCAATGGGATTAAATTCGGTTCCGGAGGATTTTATTCGAATAAGCGGGGTATTCGATTATCCGTTACCCGATTAAATGGGGAGGACTGTACTAGATCTAGAAGCGGCTGCACAAACCATCACCTTATCGAGTTGATGACTGAAATTCATGAGCTAGCTAAAACTTGATTCGCATATCAAAATGCAACTGGTCTACCAAGTCATATCTTAACAAACCTGATTTTAGTGGTTGACTAGTAGATTTACCATTTGTTTTCTTGCTAGCAGTCTTTTACATTTTCATACTTTTGACTGCAGTAAAGCACTTAACGATCAATCACTAAAATCAGGTCTTTAGTGGATTCCACCAACATATGATTTGGCAGACCAGTTGCATTTTAATATACAAATCAAGTTTTGTCTAATGCTGAAACTTCAACAATCAATTCTCTGAGGTGATGGATTGTGCAGCCGCTTCCTGGTCTATATTATTAACGATTGCTTCCTGAACACATTTCTTTCGTTTATGTTCATTTTTTCATGACCTTTCTTTTACTTGTTTGTTTTCTTTTCCATTACATTTTTAAATGGGTATTTTTTTTTTTTTTTATAACTACTTTAAATGGAATAACAGCTCAATTTTTATATAATAAGAATTATTTTTCAGTGAGAGGGAAGGGGGGCCATCAGTGTTTTAGATATGATTTGGTGGGGCATGGCCTGAAAAAGGTTGAGAAAAACTGGTATAGTTAATTATTTAGTTTAATTCTTAAGGGCTCTTTTGGTTTATGTATGATTTTGATTCTTTTAAATGTCATGTCATAATATTTTATGGGAAAGTATTGATTGTGCTGTTGATTTCTATTCTTTTGAAAAATGTTGAATAAATCCTAACTCTCCAGTAGAGAGGCGCACTTAACATCCAGTTACAGGGACATGGGAAATTAATGTGTGATCTGATGTAAATGTGTCTGCTTTTTGTAACAAACTGGATTTATTATTATTTTATTTTTTTTTTTGGGGGGGGGGGATATTGCAAATGAAGTATTTATTCATTTTCGAACAATACATACTGTAAGAATTCCGAAATACACACTGTAGTGTTCTTAAAATTTTATGACAGTTTGTAAAGGAATTTTGAAGCAAGATTCCAAAACTTTCCAGAGATAATTAAGTTGTCTCAATTCTTTGTCACCTTAGTTATTCCAGTTGCAAAATAGATGGTTGTAAAGTTGTTCAATCCTGAAAAACTTCAAATGAAAATATTTCCCTACCAGTGTATAAAAATACATCCTCTTAAGAGTTTTGGGGTAATAATGTTTCAGTAATGTATGAAAATTGCAAAAAACTAGCTATTTACCTGGTTACTGTTTTTGACTCTTCATGTCTTCATATGTATGTAAAAAATCTTTGTTCAAAATTAATTTTTTGATACACAAATATTGTTTTGAGATTAATGGATGCCCACCTTCAAGATACTTTTTCCATTATTTATTCACCACATGAACAAAACTATAAAAATCTGGCTCAAGAAAGCAAGTGTAATTCTTCGCATTAATTTTTCAACAGATGCCTTAAGAATGCCTTTTCTATTTTGTGATGAGAACATTTTTAGACCTTATACCTATGTATCTAGTAATTGTTCAGAACTAATGCATGACTTTTCTATTACATGTGTGTATATCTATAATAATAATAATAAAATATAAGTAGGTAGTACTTATGAAATGTGTTTTGTTCTTTGGATCTCAATAAAAATTTTCAGAACCCATTTAAAATTACTTGCCAATCTCTGCATTAGAATTTCAATAAACTGTTGATTCTCTTCTATACAATGAAAATATAATCCATGGAAAATGCTGTCTAATGGTTAAATCACATAAAAATAAGTTGGTCTTAAATAAAAATCCTAGTATAAAATATTTTTATATATATTGAATAAAATTCCTTATATATTTAGTGTTAATGCTATGTATGTGTAATTTACTTGTTCTCAAGGTGTGAAAGTCTATTTTATTATATTTCTACGTTTTTAATAATCTGATTTTGTGTCTACCAATAACAATTTTTGATCTTTTTAAAATGTTATTTTATGTTGTTTAAATAGGTGGAGAAATTATCAGATACTTGGAGCACCCAACTTGGAAGGAATCTGGGTTTGAAGTATACCAGTATTGAGAGTAAAGGATTGAGGACTTCTGAGCCAGTTTCTGAATTTTGAAGAAAATGTATTATAAAAGAGCATAAATGTCGATATGAAATATTGTATTGCTAAATCTCATCTTTAAAAAAATTAAAGGAAAATCTTTGTTAAAAAATATTAAATTTATATAATTTGTATTCTGTAAGCAAAAATTGTAGTTAATAAATATTGTAGCACTAACACTAGCACTGTTCTATATTGTCTGTGTTTATTTATTTCAGCTATCTTAACATGGTAGGTATTTTCAGATGAAACATAGAGAAGAATTGACATATGATTTGAAAAAAAAGACTCATAAGGTTTATCGCAAACAAGAAGGGGGGGGGATGAAGGAATTTTTTTTTAATGTCTCACCTATGATTTGAGATAAAATGTATTTGGTGTGTGTATACATTATTATTAGTATTCTATTTGAAATAGTTTGTACATTTTTAATTTAATTATATTTCATACAAAATTTTCAGTTGTACTAAAGTCTCTCAATATGAAAATTTATGAAGCATAAATTATTCCATTTATCCCCACCCCCCCCTTCATTCCAAAATTTGTATTGTTGAAATTTTATTTATATATTTTTTTACTATTTAAATGGTTTACGCATCTCAAAGACAAAATGTTGTTAATTAGTCACTGAAACTTTTTTGGAGTCCAAAAATATTGAATGTGATGAGAGAAAAAAAAAAAAAAATCAATAATAAAATGGAAGTTTTTAAATGAAAAAATGTTATCTCAAAAGTACTTTCTTACTCAAGTGTGTGTGTGTGGAGAGGGGGGGAGGGGATTAGGATATGTGTTAACATCTGATAATATTTAAATTACTAAGTAATAAGAAAACTTTTTATACTTCTATTATGTAGGGATTACTGCAAGACAATAATGCCATAAGAGGAAAAAGCAATAAAATATCTAGTAAAAATAAACTTTTTATTTAATGCTAATTTCACCACTAATAATAATAATTTGTATTAATTATAAATCTTTTACTTATAGACAAAAGCAATTTGGCCATTGAATAAAAATTTGAATATATTTTATGAGGGGTGCAGAAAATCTAAGCACCGTCGGGCAGTCTCTCACCACTAAATTGATTTATATATATTTTGGCTAATATTTTGTGCAAAATTCTTGCTAGAATGTTATTAAAATAATAATTAATAATGTCATAAAAATTTTCAGCAAAGAATTTTTTTAAATAATTTTAGTGGCAAGAGACTACCCACTTATGCCTAGATTTTTGCACCCCTTTTTATACTTCATGATTAGTTAGAAAAGTTAAGAGAAAATCCCCCCCCCCCCTTCCATGGATATGCATTTATATTAGAAAAATGTTTGCTTCTTTGAAGCAATGTTTGATTTTTTTTTTTCAAGGTACTACACTTGGATCTTAATTGAAATGCTATTGTAAGGGGGGGGGGGGGGGATAAAACATTTTTATTGTAATAAAGGTGCTATTGAATAGTTGAGCAAAAATTAGAATATTTTTTTATCCTTCATAATTAAGACAGTTAAAATACTTTTAAAAAAGAAACTTTTTTCAAAAATATTTTTTTCTTTGGAATGTTTTTTCTTTTCTCTAAATTGGAATTTCAGGCAAATGTACAATAAAAAGTGAAGGATAACATCCGTAATATATGAAAAAAAAAAAACCTATTGTATTATGTGTTAGATGCATTTTTTCCTGATCAGTTAAGAGTGGATTTTAGAAAAGTTTTTTAATACGATCAATAGTATGAAACTTCATAAAAATAAAATACACGTATGAAACTGAATAAAGAAAATATTTATGTTAAAAGATTCTCTAAGCAGTACACAGAGATTCTGTATAAAATTTAAGTAAAGTTAAATACAGCGTTACAAAATGTGCTAATTGCAAAATATAGAAGAAAAAATTCTTCAGTCCTAATTTTCCACAATAAAACAACGCAAGCTTGATTTCCTTATTATAAAATTTAGAGAAAATCTTCCAACAATTTATGATTTTGAAACTTGAGAAAAGGTCTTAAAAATAACTTTGATTGTACCAAGTTTTTTTTTTTTTTTAATCATTCTCCTATTATATAACTGGAATAATTTTTTTTTACTCTTTCAAAGGCGGTTGTATATTTATGGAACTAATTAATTTTAATTTACAAATGTTACCAGAATTTTGATTAAAAAAATAGTTTGATGTATGTAAAATTTAGTTTTTTCTTCTTTACAAATATACATGTAAATTCCAGTATCATTCATTTCAACATATTAGCAATGGAAGTGATTTAGCCCTCAAAGGATTTAAATAGTATAGATACTACAAAAAAAAAAAAAAAAATTCTATTAAAAGTATCCGCCGACATGTGTATAAAGTGTCATTAGATTGGCACAAAATGTTATCATATGGGCATTAAAAAAAACGTTAAAATGATTCCCATTGGATATCAGCAATATCAAATTTGTGCCCTTATTTTATCATTTTTATGTCAGAAGTGTCGGAATTCCTACGTATTTGTATCAAACACGTATCATCTACATCGCCGATTTTCGCCGTGGTGCCATATTTCTGGCGTCATCATGACAACGCATGAAAGTATCGCCAAAGATATCGAAGGAAAGGACAGAATCGATACTTTTAGGTTACGATTCACTGTTATCGAAATAACACCTCTAGTACTTGTCGAAAGATATAATTTTTGTACCATTCTGTTAGTTCTGTGTTTGCTGGGAAAATTCTCTCACACTTATGGTTAAAGTTTTTACCCATTTTTACTGCGGAAAGTTGGACCAAGCATTATAGTATCTTTCATTCATATTGCCAGGTGAATATTCAGGTTGTCACAGTATGGAGAAAACTCAGGATCTGACTACCAGTGTTGCCAGTGGGCTACTTTTTTTTTTAAATTCAGATTTCTTGATTGGCACCATTTTATTGAAACAGTAAAATTCTCTTTATTTTAGCCTTATTAAATACGTCTTTCAATAAGAAGGGTTTTACCATTTCAAAAAAGTGGTGTCAATGAAGAATCTGAATTTAAAAAAGTAGCCCATCTGGCAACACTGCTGACTACCGCTGCAGTAAAATTCCACCAGTAAAGATAAATATCTGTTTTTGGCTTTAGTTAAGACTGAAATTCTCAACTCATAATGAGTATAATTAAGAAGATTTCTATTTATATTTACTTGCGGACGTTTACACAGGTGTTAATAATCCACAGGAAAACCGGTTACAGCTGAAACTTCAACCTATTAAGGATATACGTTGATTCCTTTTTATTCATAATTCTGTGCTGACAATTGAAATTATATGGATATTTTCCGGTGGATAATTCATTTATACGACTAGAAAGTTGTGCTCAAATGACATTCAATTTTGCTATAAGAAAAAAAGGCTTACATAATAATATATAATTGTAATATTATTATTTGTCATATGTATCTGTATTGGTCATATGAGGCTGTTTTTACTCGGGAGTGATAGTCATATGTCTTTAAAGTTCTATAACAAATCAGTATGTTGCAATACCAGTAGAATTCCGTTTATTACTATTGGCTTACGTAAATTTAATTCATGATTGAATCACATATTTATTCAGTAATTATGTAATTTTCTTATTCCACTTGAAACACGTTATCACACCTATTTCGATATCTTTTCTATGGTAAAAATATGTTATTCCAAATTATTCTACATTCGCTTTGAATAGCATTAGCCCGTGTAGATTTTATAATTTCGAACAGAATGCCTAGCGTTTTTTAATCGCAGAAATTCTGCTATTCATTCAAGCAAAAATTATTATTCAGAAACAGTGGATTCACTAATGTCCAAATTATACATGTCATAACGTATCCTTTTTAGCTATAACACAACCTAGCAAATATGTGTATAAACATTTAACGGATTTATTCAGAATTAAATTCATGGGAAAAAGTCGTTTTTGCATACGTATGCATGCAGGAATAATCGTTTAAACATATTTAAATTTACTATACATTATTCGGACGTCCAATGTCCCCACAAAACACGAAATATAATACCTTTTATATGTTTAATATTTTAAAGAAATTTTGCAACGTGACAGGAATTTCTGGAGATATATATTTAAGGATAATTTTCAGTAAGATCATTTTGAACTTTGTATGGGTATAACATATGCTCTTTTTATGTAAGCACATACACTTATCTAAAATATGTAAAACGTATTTTCCTTCTCTCTTTATATTCCGAATATAAATGCACTGGAAAAATCTTGTATTTCGAGTTTAAATAAAATATTTCTGAATATATATTTTTTTAATTTTGTTTAACTTTTGATTAAGCAATGATATAAAATTTAAGCACTTAAAAAACAGTAGTCCTTCCGATCGTTTTCTACAAATTACATTTAAATTATTTGCTAATACAACTTTCATTTAACATTAAATTAACTGCAATTTTTATTCAAATAACGTGTTTTAACAAGATATTAGAGAATTATGACGAATATTCTTTCGATATAAAGTGTGATAAATGATATTGGTTGACGCCACCAATAATATATGTAAACTAAATAATTTTTACGCATTTTCCATAATTTTTTAAAACTTTTACGAAAAACATTTACGATAATATTTGTATAGTGTAATAATAATAATAATAATATAGTACTTAATAGTTTTTCACAATTATTTTTCCATTCTTTAATAATATAAGTGGCAGATACATTTCTGCCAACTTTCAACTAATCTTCCGTAATACCTGGATTAGTTTGATCCAGGTTAACGTCATTTCAAACCAGAAAATATATTTCATGAATCTTTATTTATTTAACTTCAAGATTGTTAGTGGAACATACTTAATTTAATTTCTTTGAAAAAATTTTGGTTCGAAACTCACTAAACCAGGGTCAAATTAACGCACGTATTACGGATAACCTATGTAAGATTGGCACCTATGCAGATAAAGTACAATATCACTATTTCACAAGTATGGCAAGTATGATACAGAGATCATTCTAACAAATAGAATTTTACATAAAATATAACAAAAGTTAACTAGGATCGAATTTTTGATTATAATGCTTTAATAACAACATAAATTATATTCAGGTAAATCTTAGAGAAAAATGACTTGCAGAAATATTGGGTTCTGGAAGTTGCCATCATTTGAATTCCTGTATAAGCGAAAACTTCTAACCTTTAATCCCACCCTGAAATATAACAGACTTCCCCATGCTTTGTTCAGCCAGCACTAAAAGGTTTTATACGGAATGTTTTATAATATTTCGTCGTATTGGATATTGTACAGGATTAATAAAATAAATCATAAACCATCCATCCCCATCCATCTCCGATTTAAATATTTTTTAAATAAAAAAGGCCTTTGAAACGAAGAATATCAACACCCCCCCCCCCCAAATAATGAAAACTACAATTTATTCTGTTCGGGTGGAGAGTACATACTTACACTTTATAAGATTTTTTATTTATTTATTTATTTATTATTTTTATTAATTACAAATTCCTGCTAATTTGACTAGTTTAGCCGCAATAGAACCATAAATCAGACAGGATAAATACCATTGCGATGAGGAAAACACTAGCTAAAGCACTGCAGGAATTGTATTGAAATGCCATAAATTCCACAAACTCTCAATCCAGTATACAGAACCACACAAATGTCAGCAGAATACTACTATTTTAGAATATTCAAATATGCCTTGTTTAATCGCACAGTTATTCAGTTAAGTAAGATTAACATAGTGCCATGTTATGTAGTATTTCCATTGCCTTTAAAATGCCACTTTAATTGTCTTATTAAAATGATCTTGTCTTATTAATGTGGCCTGAATTTGTCTAAATTTCCAATCTGAAGAAGTGGTATTCCACACTTTTTCCTCATTGAATAGATCTAGAATAAACTGACCAACATTAGTAATTGCACAGTTCGTCACTCTCGTCTCTAGACTCAGGGCTATAGAAAAGCCCTGAATATTCTCTGAACCCTGAAAGAATATTCTCTAGCCCTGATTTAGACTTATGTTGATTAGTCTACTAACCCTTGGAAAACTTAAGAAACACTTGTGTGCTTATAGCAGGTCCCAACCGAATTCTGAGTTGGTTTGGTTTGGTTTATTTTTGTCGTCCGATTATCTACGCTAAGAATATAGGACCTAGGGGGGAAGTGCCCTTCGTGGGGGTCTTTCTAAGGGAACCTAACCCGTATTTACGCAAGGTTCGAAGAAAACCACGAAAACTCCGAACGGTTAGGCAGACAGCCGCGATTGGGTTTGAACCCAGCACCTGCCGTCTACCAGTTGAGAGGTCCGTACCTCTCGGCCACTGGTGGGGCCCCGAATTCTGAGTTGAAAAAGAACTTTTGTCCTTTTGCGCAGTGATTATCAATAATAATAATTAAAGTAATAACTGCTTATGACTTTTAATGAATATAGAATGTCATTTTTATGCCTGAAGATATGTGAATTTCTCCATGGAATACACGAGTTTCATTAATTTGACAGACGAAGTCAACGTCTTTTTTCTTCTAGTCCTACATTTTACTCTTTTTAAATTCTCATATTTCGCATTTCAACCCCTGCAGTCACGTTGTGAAAAAAAAGTGAACTATTAAAAATAAACCCGGAAATTCCCTACAGTGCAGCTATATACTTCAACTAGAACTAATAATTATTTTTGTTCATACGTACATTGATATTAGAAGTGGCTAAAGGCTTCATAAGAAGAATCAGAATATCGACAAGAGCTGGAAAAATAACAAATAAATTATGAGAAATGAAAATAAATTCCGTTATTTAAATCATACATCAACATTCATTATTCCAAATGTTCTCTTTGTGAAAGGATGTATGTTTTATAATTTAAAGAAGAGACATTGAATTTTGAAACATTTTTGAAACAATAAAAAAAAGTTACGTTAGTTACTGCTTGTTGATAAGGCATGCTTTGTTAAAGGCAATTGACTCTGCCCAGTTACGATTACAATTTTTGTGATACCAAGCCGAGATTTTAAAAATATATTTTAGTCAATTTTTACTGAGCCTTTATTTACAAAATGACGTATTTCTCAAAAGGAGCACTATATGAAACACTTTTCTTTTATTCTTTTTTTTTTATATATCTCTCTATTTTAAAATGATTGACGTGAAGCAGGGCCTCCATTTTTATCCCAAAATTTCAACTACAGACCAGAAATTTTTGAGGAATTTTCAGTCCTGTAAACGCAAAAGAAAATAAACATCCGACATAAAAAAAATCTAAAAATACTTTTAGCATTTCTGGTGCGAATTCTAGGTTATTTTTTATTTTAATAAAAATGGGGATGAAACTGGCAACTCTGACGAATAGTTTGAAATATTTTGTACCATAATGTTTACACAAGTGCACACAAAATGTTTTATTTGTTTGAGCAGTTTTAATGAAATTTCTTCTCACGTGTCATCAATGTAAAGTAATTTTCTTGGATTTTAAAAGGGAGACTATTGGCCCTGAAACACACTCGCAAAACTTTACAATAATATTGTTAATAATTAAGAAATGTATTGCAAAAATGCAATTACAGACAACTATTTTCATATTTTTTCGCACCATTATTATTTATTAATAACATTCAATAGATACTCTTGCAAATGTTCTCAAAACATATGTAAAATATTTTTATTTTGAAAATGTTGCGTCAGGTAGCTCAAAGAAATATTCGTCTATAATTGAAACCTAATTTTACCTCTACGTAGAATGAAAAAAAAAACCTTTATCTGTTATAAATAGATAAACAATTTTCTTTTTAATAAAAAAAATGTATGCGATTTTTATCGATTAAGGAGATTTAAATTGAAGCAAAATTGTTATTAAATATTTTGACTTTAAATCTTCCAATCAATTCAGAATTTGGCAACATGGAATTTTCAAATAAGGTTATCTTTTCCGAATAGTTACTGGATTGGAATTCTTTCATCGAATTAATAAGCAGATACTTCTTCCCATAAGTTCTACTGAAACATTTATTTAATCAATGACGAAAATTTTCCTTCAAGTAAGAATGGTTTTTCGAAATTTATTTAGAGATCTGTTTTGTCGTTAGGAATCTAATATGTATATATTTTAAATGCACGTAATATAGTAGAATTTTTACAAGTGTTAATATAAATACACAATTAAAAAGGAAGTCATAGATATGAGATTTTCGCATATTTGCAAAACAGTTCTTAGAGAAAATGTTGTTCTGTCAAATAGCAAAGATGTTCCAATTAAAGTGAAATAGCATTTTCTCTGACAAAATACTCCTGTGCAAAAATGCGGAAAACTGATCCCTTAGTTCATAAAAAAATATTAATTCATTCAGTATTGGTGGTACATTTATGAAACCACTTATTTTTTAGTCCAGAATTTTGGTAAACTATTTTTCATTTACAGTCGACATTCAAAGTCGCAAAAAATCATCAAATTGTCGAATTTTCATTTTTAGCATAATAGCATTATATGAACTCCCTGCTATTGAACACAAATGAATTTTTCAATTTCGACTATTTTTACTGGAGTTAGAAGCATTTTTGTTCAATCAGCTGATTGTGCCGCGCCCCTTTGTTTACCGTTTTTGCCGATTCGCATCCGTAAAATTTAGCCTAGTTTTTAGTTTTATCTTACAAAATGTTATTATTTTGCACTGAATACTTAATAATTTTGTGATTTCGCAAAACAACACTTTAAATGTAACATTTAACTGTTTCTTTTAGCGTTTCTTACAATGTATTTAGAGGAATTGCTTTTTGTCCCCCAATCTTTTTAGCGTAAAATAAAAAAAATATTAATATATTTAATATATTAAAAATATTTAATATAATTAAAAAAATTTGTGCAATAAGAGGTATTTATACCATGAATATTTCTAGTAAAATTTGAAAATTTTTCATTAGAAAATACAAAATGTTACTTTTGAGATGATTTTTTAAAATACAGATACTTCACGTCCTTTGCATGAATTACTGTCGAAGCCACATATTTTATGTGAATTTAACATAAAAACATAAAACACTTACATATAAGCTAGAAATGATATTATATCCCTTAATAGCTGAAACTGTGTCAGTAGGAAAATATTAAGCAATTATAACCACTGTAGTTACTAAAACCTGTTTTTCTCAGAATGAATATTTTCGTCGTTTTCATGATTTCAAAATGTTCCATGCGAAATTCTTTATGCCCTGTTTTTCTGATTTTTTTGTTTAAAATGCTCTTTATGTATGTGTTAACAAATGTTTCTAGAAATAAATTTTTTAGAAGCATGTAAATTTTTAAAATTTCAGTTGTATGAAATTTTTAAAGATTTTTTAACGGAAAATACAAAAGAATTAAGTTAAAATCATTTTTTTAAATGTTTTACAAGTAATATGCTAAAAATGCTTAGTAACATTTGTTAACACATACATAGAGATCATTTTAAACAAAAAATCAGAAAAATAGGGCATAAAGAATTTTGCATGATGCATTTTGAAACATTGCCATTTTTTGTTAATTTAAAAAAAGAAAAATCTGTATCTCAAAAACTAGTAATTTTTTAAAAAAAATTATGAAATAAGAGACATATATATTATGATTTTTTCAGAAATTAAAAAAAAAACCACTGAAAATTAAAAAAAATAGTTTTAAGAGTACTCTCTAGCCTTAAGAATGAAAAACGGAGTGTTTATTTTCTTTTTTTGTTTGGAAATAAATCTGTTGGAAAATTTCGGTGTCCATTATTCATTTCAACACTTTAGCAATAAAGGTGCTTTCCCCCTGAAAGTGTCAATGTTGTTGTAAATCTGTTAAATTGAGAGTCAAAAAAATACTGACATTTAATAAAGCGAAGAATACTATTAAACTTTAATGTCCAAATCAGCCATTTCTGGTATAATGCTTGTATCCCTGTTGAATAATACAGATATATTTTTGAAAACGCATCTACCAAAATATTTTCTAATGATATTCCACTAATAATTCAAAAATTTGCTCTCAAATGAAAAAAAAAATATGTGCACAAAAGCGCTTTGTTCCTTTAATTTTTCTTTTAGTTAAATGAGTAAATTAACTGTAAATAAAAAAATATTTTACACAGTATCTTTTCTTTTCTCCTTATCAGTTATTCCAGAATTTATACTGCAAGTAGAAGGACCCATGGGATTTTTTCTACGTACCAATTTTAGAGAGGCTTTGATCTTTTAAAATTACACTAACCAAGCATCCTTTTATTTTATATGCAATTTTAAACGTTTATGGAGATAACTGTGATAGAGGACATAAATGTTTTAATTTAATGAGTGGGTTATTTGGAAAATTATACATTAATTAATCGTGTAAATAAATCGTCACCCTTAATTCTTTTAAGAAAGAATTACGTTATGCTATAACAATATTTTTGAAGTAATGAGAAATTTTGACTTATTAGAGGAGAAAAAATAAACATTTTATAAGAAATGTTGCATGTTTACATTTGAGCTCAGAATGCAATGTTTTAATATATGAATGAATTTATTTTGGAAAATCAATATTAATTAATCCGTTTTACATAAATTATCATCCCAAATTCTTTTTAAAAATCGCGTTATGTTATAACAATACTTTTGCAGTAATCAGAAATTTAGGCTTATCAGAGGAGGAAAATAAACATTCTATAAGAAATGTTGCATGCTTACATTTGAGTTAGAATGTAGTATTTTAATTTATGGAAGAATTTATTTTGAAAATCGTTATTAATTAATTGTTTAACATAAATCATCATCCTAAATTCTTTTAATAAAAATATTACGTTATGCTATAACAATATTTTTGTACTAATCAGAAATTTTGGCTTATCAGAGGAGGAAAAATAAACATTCTTTAACACTAGAACCGCGGTGACGGGTCATTTTGAGCCGTATCATAAGGAGAGATGTCGATTCCAACTATAAAATCCTTCATAAAATAAGTTAAATAGATGCTGATCGGAAATAATTTCAATAAATAATTTAAACAGTTTTAAATAAAAATCCCGGTGAGAAATATTTTTCTAAAATTTGAATGAATTTTCCCGCGGTTCTAGTGTTAAGAAATGTTGCACGCTTACATTTGAATTAGAATGCAATGATTTCATTTTTGAATGAATTTATTTGGAAAATCGGTATTAGTCGTTTAACCTAAATCATCATCCTAAATTCTTTTAAGAAAAATACTGCGGTTATGTTATAACAATATCTTTGCAGTAATCAGATATTTAGGTTTATCAGAGGAGGAAAATAAACATTCTAGAAGAAATGTTCTATGCTTACATTTGAGTTAGAATGTAATATTTTAATTTACGGATGAATTTATTTTGAAAATCGTTATTAACCCATTAACGCCCAGCGTCCTCGTTTGAGGACGGTTACAAAAACAGCAAGAAAGCGGCTTTCCCACCAGTAAAGAGGAAGATAAATATAGACCTTCTTTCACGAGACAGAATCCTCGATAAATTTAGATAAAAGTTAATTCGATTTTAAAAGTGGCGGGAAATACAAAATTTAAATTTTATCGAAGAAAATAATTCGGGCGTTAATGGGTTAATTAATCGTTTAACATAAACTATCATCCTAAATTCTTTTAATAAAAATATTACGTTACGCTATAACAGTATTTTTGTAGTAATGAGAAATTTTGGCTTATCATAGGAGAAAAAATAAACATTCTATAAGAAATGTTGCATGTTTACATTTGAGCTCAGAATGTAATGATTTAATTTATGGATGAATTTATTTTGAAAATCGTTATTAATTAATCGTTTAACAGAAATTATCATCCTAAATTCTTTTAAAAAATTGCGTTATGATATAACAATATTTTTGCAGTAATCAGAAATTTAGGTTTATCAGAGGAGGAAAATAATCATTCTATAAGAAATGTTGCATGCTTACATTTGAGTTAGAATGTAATATTTTAATTTACGGATGAATTTATTTTGAAAATCGTTATTAATTAATCGTTTAACATAAATCATCATCCTAAATTATTTTAATAAAAATATTACGTTATGCTATAACAATATTTTTGTAGTAATCAGAAATTTTGGCTTATCAGAGGAAGAAAAATAAATATTTTATAAGAAATGTTGCACGCTTACATTTGAATTAGAATGCAATGGTTTAATTTCTGGATGAATTTATTTGGAAAATCGGTATTAGTCGTTTAACCTAAATCATCATCCTAAATTATTTAAGAAAAATATTGCGGTATCCTATGACAATATTTTTGTAGTAATCAGAAATTTTGGCTTATCAGAGGAGGAAAAATAAACATTTTATAAGAAATGATGCATTCTTACATTTGAGCCTAGAATTTGTGTTAGTTTCAGAACTAAGCATTGTAGCAAAACAAAATACAGAGCTACCAAATGGTCCGCCAACTGAATATCAGAATTTTCTAAAAGAAACGCCCCTTTTAGATTTCTCTTGCAAGTTGCCAAGAAACCACCTTTGGAAGTTAATTCTAGCGCGAATTATGTAGAAACCTATCATATAATTTTCTTTTAAAAAATATTGATGTTCAGTTCTCGGACCATTTGGGAGCCCTGAAAATGATGCAGGCGTCAAAGTGGTGTTCATAAAAGTAGAGTAAATAAAATTTTTCACCAAAAGTATTTCATTATGAAAATGACTGTTTTAGATTTAACTTACAAATGTAATGAGCCTTTTATTGCGATTTTCGTAATAATATCCCATGAATATATTTTTTTTAAAAATAGTGGTATATTGAAAGAAACAGCCCGATGCTTGTTAATATTATAATAAACAGGATGCGTGCAGTTTTGCCCGATTTTTTAGAATAAAATTTTACTTATATAATCGTAGAAAAATGTTAGAGATTGTAGTATTAAAGGGAGTGATTTCAAATTGTGTTATTGAAAAATCATTTTTTTTAATGGATTCTGATTTTTTGAAATTTTTAATTAATGTACCCAAAAAAAGACAACTGAGATATAAATTAAGTAAATATACATAAAAATTAAAAATGACGATGAATTATATTTAAAATGAAAATACTTAGAATAAAATTAAAAGGGATACACTGATGTCAAAATAGCACACAAACTGGTAAACTGTCAAGAAAAATTAAAACATAAAATAGGCTGTGATACGCACTTAACTCTCTCAAGGGCAATATATATCTGATCCAAAAATGTTCAAATAATTAATTCACACCGCAATTGTCGAACGAATTTATTTAATAATGACCAATAGATTTTTTAAAAGCATATTATCAGATTGATATTGCAATAAAAACTTACTGGGGCCAATTGGAAATTTGGGAAATAAAATTGCTGTTTGCAGACTGCAGTTGCACCTGTTTGTCGACGCCCTCCAAGGAATGAACCCTTTCCGGCATACTGTGCCCAGTCCGAGATATCTACTTTTAAAATTAAACTTGCAAACGGTACCAATAATATTTTAATAAAATTTTGCTTTTACAGTGAAAGCTTAAATTAAGAGGTCTTAATTTCTCAAAAAGTCGTTTCGAAAATCAGGTGTCAGTCGATAATTTGTCCTTTTACTAACAGAATTTGCCCATGCCGGAAAGGATTAATGAAGAAAAATTTGTTAACACTACAGGTGCCAGAAACGTCCCTCAAGTGTTATAAAGAAGTTGCCCCCGAATTTTTATTTAAAGATTTTAAACTTTTTTATTTAATTTATTTCTGTGTGAAATACGCATTTAGCTTTTTTTTAAAGAAACCTCTGGTTCAAATTGAATTATATGTATTGGGTGGAAGTCGAGTGGAATGTGGAGAAACTTGCAGTGTTACAAAAACCGCGAAAAAAGAAATTAAAAAATATATGTTCTTTATTTGCATCCCGAAATGTTATTGCCTTGAGAATTTTTTATACTTCATGATTTTATACTCTTAAGTTTTTATACTCCTGGATAATATCGAGTGAGCATCTACACAATTCACACAAATTGTTTACTATAATTCCGTAATGTAGAAAATCGGCTCAAACTTGTGAATCATTTTGCGAAGTGTGTTAATCTGAGTCTTTTTAACTGAATATTGCGATTTTTTTCTATTATTTTCTCTAATTAAATCAGCTAAACAGAAGAAGAAACGTGATGAAAAGCACAAAAGGTTTTGTCGAAATAAACATGTCTATTGTAAAATATCACACAAAGCTGCGAATCTAGGTATTTCAGATCAGGGTTGCTAGCTTGGCCTTTAATTAATCCGAAATTTCAAATTCATACCGTAAATTCTAAAAGAACAATTTTTACTCTTTTGTGAACACTAAATGTTTCTTATTAAAATAATAAATATACTCATTATTTCTGGTATAAACTCAAAATTCCTGAATAAAAATGGAGGCCAAACTGATTATCCTGCTTCGATCGAAAGAAATCAAACTGATATTGAAAACGTTCTAGGAGAATAATCATTATCGTACAACTACATCATCCGCTGATGAGAATTCCATATTACAAAAAAATACTACAAATGATGGCAGTACTTACGGAATTGTGAGTGATGAGGCACCTGGAAAAATCGGAGATATTCATTCCATTTATGTCCATGCGTTGTTATTCGTGTTAATACAGGCAAAGTAATAAACATGCATGTAATGGCGAGGCATTGCAAAAGATCCTTTAACGCAGTTGCCAACTCTTACAATTTTTTGGCCCGGAAAAATTTAATAGAAATTTGTGTCTCATTTTTGGCAGATTACGGCGATTTGAAATTGTAGAATTTGCTAAAAGATCTTTCAGAGCCGAAAAAGCGGAAGATGTTGGCAGCTATGCTTTAACCCTTTAATCCATTGAGGGGCAAAGCATTTCTACTCTTATAATGCTGAAATCATTGATTGACACCAGAATTTAAAATCAAAGTTATTTCAAAATAGATAAAAGATTTTCTTCACATACTTGATGAAATTAAAATTTTCATTTAAAAATTCTGGTGTCGATGTAATTTTCTCAATTAAAATTAAGTGGCATATATTTTATATCACCCCCCTTCAACGGGTTTGGCACATTGGCACCACTATTTTGAAAATAAAAAATTCTGTTTACGATATACGCAAGAAACATGCATTGATAGATTGTCAAATAAATTTGTTTGAATATTCCGGTGCCAATGTGAAATTTTCTGATTTAAACTAAAGTGGGATGAGATTCAACCACAATAATTGAAGTGCATAAAGAACCAAAAATTAGTGTAGAATTCCAAAATTAGGAAAAAAAATCATGTTTAACTGTGTAATTAAATAAAATATGATAATGAATCACCGGGAAGATTTGATGTTTCTAATTTGCCTACAATAATTTCTCGGTCGCTTGACAAGCGCGATACACAATACATAAATTATACTAGAGATGACAACAGAGAAATTTTTCTTGCACTAAAAGATGAAAAATTTTATGAAATCATAAATGTAATTTACCCGAGAGTACACGCACCGGGTCCTTTTGACCCGTGATGCGTTTGATTTTTGCAATTGTAACAACTTATCTTTTAATAGTAACCTTCAACTTATTTTATCGCAAAATTTGTAAGGATTGTCTCCACCTAAATAAAATGACGGTTATAATTTGATTTTATTGGTGACAAAGATAAAACTATTTCTACCCTGGGTAAGCGCGTGTTCTCCCGGGTTAAAATATAATGTGTTCGACATATGCAGAAAATATTATGTTCTTGTTTTTAGATAATTAAAAATTCAAAAGCGAAAAAAATGACCCAAAAACTATGGTCAGAAAAAGATAATTGACATATTCTCTGGTAATAAAACATACTACTTACTACGAAATTGCCATGAGACGGAAGAATAAAAGTGTATGCGAAATGAGGAAGTGTATCCAGGCTATTTAATTTCACACAGAATTATTTTATAAAAATCATATGCATTTTTTACCCGAAAAGCGAAAGTATATTTCTAAAATATAATTAAGCAGCTTTAAATAACAAATACTTTTTCTTTTTCTGTAAAACGTATTATAAAGCCACATTTTTAATACTGTCCCATTCGGATTTTTAAATGTTGTTTTGGATTTAAAACTCAGAATCGAAGTGAGTTGTTACTCTGGAAATATTGTCTAAAACTGTTGGCAGTGATAGAAATGTTTTAGAATTTGCTTCTTTCATTGCTTAGTCAGTGGCGCAGCCAGGGCGGGGGTTTGGAGGTAGTAGATATCACTTTTTTCTTACAGGTTTGTCTCATATTATTTAAATCAAAATTAATCGTATAAAAATAGTGTTATTTCGAACTTGAAAACCCCAACCCTGGCTGCGCCACTGGCTTAGTCATATTTAATGATAGCAGTGAAAAAATACTATAAATAACGAAGTATTTTCATATAACAATATAAAAATGTGCACTAGAAAATGTCATGAAAAGAACAAAAATAAAATATAATCTGCAATATATCATGCAAAAACTGCTGCACTCGAACGTTGTGAAGCTAAGAAAGGGAAAAAAAGTCTTCCGTAATCGAGAAAAAGAAAATGAAACGGTCATTTTGGGAAAATGTCAACACCAATGCTGTAGATTGGAGTAGAATCCGTTTCAAAATGTTCAATTCACTTGCTAGAAAACACAATGCATGCATTAGGATAAATCTAACTACCATACTTTGTTACAATTTATTTTTGTTGTACATTCACATAACATTTCATTTAAAAGTGAGAATGTGTAAAAAACTATGTATTTAAACTTATACTTCGTTAGCTTCTTGTTAACGAAGTACAAGTTGGACGCGTAACAAAACACAAGTTCCGAACGTGTCGGTTGGAATGCAGTGGCGTAACCGGGGTGGTTACCCATGTGCTCTGAATATTGGTATATTTTTAAGTTCTGTTTGTCTTATTTAACCAGAAAATTGTCTGCTATAAATAGAAGAAGACAACTTTACAATATTACTGGTTTGCGGCACCCTCCCTGGTTACGCCACAGGATTATCTTATGATTCAACTGAAGCTCATTTAACGAGCATCAGATTAAGTTTCAAATTTAATAATATAAATACGCATTAGTTATACAAGTTTTCTATTATTGACATTATTGCGAATACACAGTTATTCATTAAAAGAATATTTTTGTTAAATCTGAAAGGAAATATTTTTTTAAGATAAGATCCATTTATTATTGTAGTTTAATCACATTATATTCACAAACATTTAAATTTTTCTTACAATTTTATCTTTCAATGCAATTATCTCACTTTCTTATATAACATGATTATGCGCAATTTTTCTCAAAAAGTGATAAAAAAATATGCATAAAACTCGGTAAATATATTTATTTTGATGCAAAGAATGATTTATACCAAGGGTTCGCACTATTCCTAAAATTTCCGTACTTACCTACCACAATTTTTAAATGGTAATATTTATTCTATAATTCTATTGTAGATGTAGGTCGCAACGTCTGAAATTTTTTGGAACAGTGCGAACCCTGTATATCTCAAATTTCATATTGAAATGAAATGTTTATTTGTTGAAAAATTATTGTATTCGTATATGTTCTCTTGTGAGAATAGTGTGAATGTAATTATACTAGATATTTAATATCCATAGCGACTTAAATGCATTTGTTTCCGTAAATGTTTTTTTTTTTTTTTTTTTTTTTTTTTTTTAATACAGAAAAGTTTTATTTTGAAAAATAAAGTCTACATCTTCTTATTTAAATTTATATAATTCAGTAACAGTTAAAAAAAATAACACATTAGATTTTAGACGTTTGGTTAAATATCTAGAAATATACACGAAGAATTCATCTGAAATTACAGATATGTGAACAAAATAGTACAGGTCTTATTTTCGAGAAAATTGTTTTCCAAAATCTCATAGAAGACCGCTAACAAACTGAAAAGGAACGAATATTTTTTTTTTGATAATCCTTTCAAAACTAATGAAGAAAAATGTTCAAAATGCAGATTATGATTAAGTGGATCATTGTAATAAACTGTGTTCCTTTTTATGAGGATAAACATGTATTCTTGTAGAAAAATTAAGGTTTTTATAAAAATGATCCCAAATTTTTCAAGATTTTTGCTTTTAATTTGTAGAGATCTAAATTTTAAAAAAAATGTTATTTTTAGAAAATATAACAAACAACTTTGTGCATTATACTCTATAACCAGTAATAAATAATAAATAATAATAATAACTGTATGAAAAATTTACAGGTTGTCTAAATAATGTTTCATTGCGCATGCGCGAACGCAATGAAAATATAATTTGCATAATGTGATTGTTAAGTGTATTGAGTAATTTTTTGTAAAAATCTCATAAATATAGTTTGAGAATAGTGAAAATTATCGTCGATAGAATAAGCTCAAAATCCGTTATTCCCAAAATTAAGCAAAAAGATGAGAAGCTGTATCCATATTACATTGATAATTTTTAATATAGCTGTACACAATATTGCACATACTATTATAGTTGGATACAGCCCTTAACATTTTTACTTCCTTTTTCATACAATTATTATTATTTTTGAAATCGGATTGCGAGGTAAAATGTTCAGTGTTGTTTGTCATATTTTCTGTAAAGAACATTTTTTTAAGAACTCTGCAAATTATAAACAAAAAAAAACTTAAGAATTACTAGCGGCCTTCGCCCGCTACGCTGGTCGGTTTATCTAAAGAAATCTTGAAGAAGTAGTTAGATAAGGTTCAGACATACATTAAAAAAAAAAAAAAGCAAGTCGATCATTCAAAAAACGTTGGGAAATATCAAATATTTACTGTAATTTTTTAAGAAAAACAAAGTTTCGAAAAAAAAAATTAAATCGAAAAAAAAATTACACTGACATATTAATGCAAGGAAATTTTCCCAGAGAGAAAATTCGCCTTGAATACAATATTTCAAATTCTTTTAATTGCTTATAGGCGTTAATGCCAACATAGTGAAAAAAATTCCATGCTGGGAATCGAACCCGGGCCATCAGTATGGCGCACTGACGTTCTACCGACTAAACCACATGGAACGACAGCCAGCTTGAAACTTTCTCATACTTAAGTAGACTGGCAAAAACATAACGATAGCGCGTTTTAAAATCGCACAGTGACATCTATTGGATTTTATATGTACTAAAAAACGTTATGTACTAAAAAACGTGAGCAGCGCACCTAATAGTTTCTTTTGTTTCTTTTTGTTACTTTTTTGTCTGTTTTCCGATTTTGATGAAACAAAGCCTATACACTGCCCGGGAGTGTGCATTCTTCATTAGTGAAAACCGCATAAAAATCCATTCAGTAGTTACGAAGATAACCTCGAACAAACAGACAGACAGACAGACAGACAGACAGACAAAAAATTCAAAAAAATTTTTTTTGTGTTTCATTGGTTTTCTTTTATCGCCCTGACTCCATTTTTGTCAATTATCTTCAATGTACAGACACACCGGGTCCTACTGTTTTATTATATGTATAGATAAGCAAAAATTTTAACCGTTTTTATAAAAACCTTAATTTTTCTACGAGTATACATGCTATCCTAATAAAAATGAACACCGTTTATTACAATAAGTTGCTTAATAATAATCTGCTGTTTAAATGCTTTTGCGACATTAGTTTTGACAGGATTATCAAAAGATCTTAGTTATTTCAATTTGTTTATAGTCCCCTATGGGATTTCGCGAAAAAATCTTTGTGAAGACATATAAACTGTTTTATTTTGTTCCTATTTCTGGATTTTAAGAACATTTCCTCATGTATGTTTCTAGATATTTAACAAAACGTCTAAAATTGCAAGTTTCGGCAGTCGTCAGAAATAGTTGATCCGATGCAAAAAATCAACAGACATCTTGTGACATACTATTCATTTACTTTACTGGCAATTGGTAGACTACATTATATTGTCGGTACCATGTCCAACTACTTAACACTAGAACCGCGGGAAAATTCATTCAAATTTTAGAAAAATATTTCTCACAGGGATTTTTATTTAAAACTGTTTAAATTATTTATTGAAATTATTTCCGATCAGCATCTATTTAACTTATTTTATGAAGGATTTTATGGTTGGAATCGACATCTCTCCTTATGATACGGGTCAAAATGACCCGTCACCGCGGTTTTAGTGTTAAAATGAAAACCATGCTAACAATTGCCTATATTTTTTAATTCATATTTCTTGATTTACAGCACTTCTCTGAAAGGAGAAAATTCCCATTTTGCCTTAAATAATATGTCATTAAATAAAAAAGAATTTTACTATTTCAAAAAAGTGATTGAAATGACGAAATCTGAAGATTAAAACTGTCGCCCATTGGCAACACTGTTTCATATTGGACATTTGATCGACGATACATGATATCGACGATATGTCTTCTCTTTATTCATAACTCCATTTTCCAGATGTATTAACACGTTGGGGGCCACGCCAGTCACCGGTGACTGACACTGAATTTTCCATTTGGGCTGCATCAGTCACTGATGACTGACAGCCTAAAATATGAAAAAAAAAACTAAAGCAATTATATATATTTTTTAGTAATTACTAAAAGTTTTTTTTATTTTACGTAACTTTTATTTACTAAAGGATTATACTTTGTTAATAATTACTTAAAAAATATAATTTCTCCAGTTTTGCATCACATTTTACACTGTAA
Source organism: Maratus speculifer (assembly GCA_964019185.1). Taxonomy (NCBI): domain Eukaryota; kingdom Metazoa; phylum Arthropoda; class Arachnida; order Araneae; family Salticidae; genus Maratus; species Maratus speculifer. The sequence continues at coordinate 85,917,825 of OZ025293.1, forward strand.
GTCACCGGTGACTGAGGCGGCCGAAACGGAAACTGCCGTGTCAGTCACAGTGGTACACGACGTGTTAATAGGTAACAGTTGAATTTTATAATATGAATAACTTTTTAAAATATCACAAATCTCATAGATTATCTAAATATATAAAGCTGATATACTTTGAGGGATTTATTTCATATATTTTTATGCTACTAACAAAATTCATTTCCAATTACAAACTGCTATGCAAATGGAATAAAATTTGAAAAGTATAAATAAAATAAAAATCTGTAAGAAAAAAATCACCGTCTTTGTAATTCATTTCCTAACCAAACAAATATAATAGGAAAACAACAAATATAACTGCACTTAAAGATTTTTACCTGAAAGATAATGTCCTTCTGTCTTTTTAAATAACTGCTTCTAGAATAAATGGGTTTACTTTTTCTTTTAATTTCTATTGTTGAAATCTCATTATAAAACAATCTCCAACACTTTATCCAAATATTTTTTTACTTTACTAATAAAAGGCAATAGTATTCCTTTCGCATACTAAATTTGTATTTATATGTTATATTAAGAGAAAGCTCTGATTATTTCGTTTGCGCATTACATTTTTTTACTTGTATTTTTTATTCATAGATAAGTTGATTAAAAAGAATTAATAGCTTTAAAAATGCTTAATTATTTGTTTTTCACGTCGGGTATTAAAATAACATGATTATTCCTAGAATGTTTTCAATCGAAAAAATTCTTTGTTAGACGTTAATTTGCTTTTTATATTGGGAACTGTGTTTAAACAATTTGTTAGCTGAATATTTATGAACATACAGCATTTTTTTTTCGATACGTAATATATCAATGAGTACTTTTCTTAATTATCAAAGTATTAATTAAATCTTTTCGGGCGTCTATGATTGATTTTTTAAAGAGAAATATTTAACGTTTTCACGTTACTTATTTATCCATTGAAAGTTCATAGAAACGGGAACTATTGTAAAATTTAAAGCAATTTTATTTATGCAGATCGTAAAACAGTTTTTTCAAATAATATGTCACAGAATTTATAATGCTACAATGTCTCTCCTGTGCATGTCATTACAAAATATATTTATAATCGTACATAATTGAATATGGGAAGTATATTAATATCAAAAACATGGCTGCAAACCTGTTACTAATTTTCCATCATATGTGTATTAAATTGACTCGGATTTATCACATTTATAGTCGAAAAAATTATTCAGTGATTCTTTATTTATTTAAATTCAAAGTTTTTAATGGAATTCATGATTATTCATTTAACAAAAACTTGTTTGAAATGTATTACACTTGCGTCAAGTTAGTTTACATATTATAGAAGATTACAGGCAGTTTGCAGGATGGCGGGTGGTTAGATAAAAACACAGTCAATATAGATGATAAATACCAGTATTTTATTAAAGATAAATTCAGTTTATATAATCTCTTTATATTATTTCAAGTACTTTCTGTAAGAAAATACTGGTAGTTTTCTCTTTTCTTGACTGTGTTTTTCCCGGTTTTCCCTGACCAATCGCTACCTGGTTTGGTATCTACGTCTAAAACGCACAGTTTCAGGTTAAAATAGTGGACTAAAGAATAAAGAGGAACATTCATATTTGGTATTGTCTACAAGTTCCTAGTGAAATAACCGGGGAGTTAGCTACAAAATAGCGACTGTTCTTTTACATCAAATCAACAGTTTTTGATTATCGACAGGGTAAATTTCCACCACAAAATTTCAACCAAAATATTCCATCTTATAAAAGCTCTGTTCCATGGCAAATATCCCTCACAAATAGCGTAAAAATAGCGATTCCTATTTACTGGTGGAATTTGGGGACAGTATTATAGTAACTTTTACTGATACTAACAAGAGGTTCCTTGGACTATCGCAATATGGCGAAAATCACTATCGCGAGAATAAACTTATACCGGTTAAAAAATTTATTTTTACCATAACTTTGACTGAAATTTTGCATGAATAAGGTATTTAATTAAAGAAAATTCTTTTTATTCAAACTCAGTGGTGGATGTTTGCACCAGCATTCAGCACTTTCAAAACCGGTGTGAGTTGAATTATTAGCGTCTTTTGAGCATATATAAAATTTCTCTTTTATCATAATTGCAAGATTATAAATTGATATACAGTTGTGTACATATTGTCATTTATTTCCACTCAATGCTTCATTACCTGCGATATTTATAGAAAGTAAAAAAACATTAAAGAGATTAAATCTTCATTAGATGCTTACAGATAGATGTAACAGTGGGATAAAGTTTCTTGTAATGTATCTAAATGCACTGTACGATTTAATAATAAAAGAAAATTATGGTTTTGCCATGAATCAGTAAAAGTCCAGATTTGAACTTCGTGAAAAATATTTAACTAATCTACATCACATAGTTTTACTAATGGTAAACTCTTTTCTTCTGCGAATGAGCTGAAAAGATAAAGATAATTAAATATTCTGGGTAGCAGTAATCTTAGAATTAGATGTCATTCTTTGTCTTTCTTAAAATGGTATAACTCTGTTTCAAACCAGAAATTTTATCTATACAGTGGGGTGCAAAACGATAGGCAAGCTCGCAAGGCAGAGGAGCTAGTTCGCATTTTTCTTTGCAAAAGCAAAATTCTTTGCTTTGCAAAGAAATTATTGTATTAAAGTTACCTGCATGCCATTTGATGTAATGGTAAAGTAGTCGTTTACAAAAATTGTATATATGTATTAAAAATATGTATTTTTTAATTTACACCGGAGCAAAATGATAAGACCACCTTCAATATTTCTAAAACCATGGAGCGTCATTGGCGGATGTATTCACATATCATTTAAATACGCATTTAACAGACATTCTGAGCACATTCTTTTAGTTCGCAAAACATTTGGATTGCAGTTTGAATTAAAATGCTTTGTTATATCAAAACGAAGAAAATTCTAGCTCAAAAGAACATCGGGATTTAATTCAAATAATTGCTGAAATTAAACTTCCAAAGAATATCATTTTTTATTCCATAGAGAATTTAAGTTATTAAAGTTAAAGTCAAAAACTTATGTTACTACAAAATCTACAGGAAGACCAAAATTATTTCGAAATGATCCAAAAGTCTGATTATTCGCACGGTTCCAAGTAAAATAATCACAGCAAAAAAAAAAAAAAAAAAAAAAAAAAAAAAAAAAAAAAAAAAAAAAAAATTGGAAGCAAATTAAAGACCTTAGCATCGATATCGATCGTACGAAGAACAAGAAAAATGTAAGACACTTCGGTGCTAGCATTTAACATCTCGCAGTAAAAATGCCCGCTCTCTGTTTGCACAAAAGCACTGAACTGAGAAAAACTGAAGCAGAAAATGAAATAGTTTAAAATTAGTTTCAGTGCTGAAGAGAACTTAATTTTCGATATTCCAGATGATATTCATCCATATTTGCATGTAGTACAAAATGAAAAAGGTGTATTATAATTGAGTCAATCATGTGGAAATTCTCAAATGGTTTAGGTTTACATTTCTTTCGGTAGGTAAGCTTTTTATTGATTTTATAGATGTATAAATAAAATGCACATATCTTTATTTGCATTTTAGAATGCCATTTGAAGAACCTGGGTGAAAATATTACCGACTTTTACAAAATTTTCAACAAGACAATGCCTAAATTCATCAAAAAGTGGTTTAAAGATAAATAAGACTCTCAAACTTGATTGACCAGCCAATGTCTAAACCTAAATCCCATGAACAATGTTTAGGTCACTATAACGGAATAATATATAAGGAAAAATCATGAAATCGGGCAATATAACTTGATAGCAGAATTAAAATCTGATACTTGAAAGATATGACGTGTTTTGTCCCCTGAAAAAAATCAAAACTATGTAACACATTCGCTGCCGGTCACGCGCTAGTGCCGGAAATTCTCAATCATTTAACACAGAGGGCGGAGTTATTGGCAGCGAACGTGGTAAACTATATACTACAATGTTGCATTAAAAATATTAAACACAAAACAAGACCAATTGACATGTATTATTACTATAATTTAAAAAAATCCGTTTCGTTTTTATCATTTTGCTCCCAATGCATAGCGAGTACAAATGCAATACATTACATTATGCTTATAAAAAACTGCTTTAAAGTGCTTTCTTTGTGTTTATATTGAGCATTTAGTAACGTTTATATGATTTATTTGAGAATTAATAGAAGTATATTTTTTATTCAGGCCATTGCATGATCATTCTTATCATTTTGCACTCCGGTATAGAATGAAGTTAAATAAATGCTAAACGCGAGTTACACTTTATTTAAATAATTTATGGCAGAAAATAGAGTTATTAAACTGTGACTTATACACAGTAAATTAAGATAATACCTTTTGCTCACCACAATAAATTTGAAATTAATAAATGGGTTCATTTATCAATAAACTACAAATGTATTCTTATTTATTAAAAATATTTTGCACATTTTACTACAAATATTATCTACAATTCACCTTAAATAATTCTGTGTCATTCAGTACCATCTAATAAAATATTATGATAGTTGAAAATAAAAAATTAAAAGACGAACATTTCCAGCATGAAGTAATTGCCCTCGTTAATGACGCTACTAACGAAACTAAAATAAATATTTAATGCTAATTTAATAAACCTAGATTAAGGGAAGCGGGATTCATTTATGTCAAAAGATTAAGTAATGAGCTGATAAAATGATTTCATGCTGCTATATTTCGTGTTTGCTTGATTTGTTTAAAACGTTAGCTTAAAATAAAACTCCACTTTAAACGATATTAGAATTTTTTTTTAAATTAATCTAAATATAATATCTGTCAAGAACAAGGAGAAAAGAGAATTTTTAAAATTTAAAGCGAAAAAAGCATTGAATATTTCTTATATCACGTAAATTTTGAGATTAATGAACGGAAACCTTTATTATTAAATCTAAACTTATTTGCTGTATAACAGAAATTTACAACATTAAAAAAATTCCACGTAATACGGAAATAAATATTGCAACATGTACTTTAAGCGAGATATCTAGTAAATTAATATAGACCAAATAAAAAAAGAGTAGAACATATCCTAAATGAAGTAATTTCATTCCTTAATGACGACATTAACAAGAGACAGTAAATTCAATAAATAGTTAATCCTTCACTGAACGATTTTTTTCATTTTTATGAAAAATAATATCTGAAATCTAGATATTGGTTTTTTAATTTCCTGCTAAAATTTAATATTTTATGGCGTGTAACCATATACACAACTAGGGTTTTTAAACTTTGTATTGCTCTATTTTGCAACTAAATGGGCTTAAATTAATTAATTTTACCTGTTTAACACAGTGCAACTATATTTGTATCAATTTTTTTAAGTATTTAGTAAATATAATAAAAATAACTTTTATCTTAACCCGGGAGTACACGCACCGGGTCCTTTTGACCCGGGATGCGTTTGATTTTTGCAATTGTAACCACTTATCTTTTAAAAGTAATCTTCAACTTATTTTATCGCATATTTCTTAAGGATGGTCTCCGCCTAAATAAAATGACGCTTATAATTTGATTTTATTAGTGACAAAGTTAAAACCATTTCTACCTTGGAAGCGCGTTTCTCACGTATTAATTGCTTGATCAAAAATTTTGTTTCCGAAGAACGAATGTTTTTTTTTGTGAACTGCAGCCTTCTGACAGGGACAAAATAAGTAGTGCCATTCCATTCTTTTCGCTGCTCTTGATCAGTTATATCTGTCATATTGGCCAAATTCATGGCACCTAATGAATATTATAGTGCTTTTAGTTATATGCCAGACGTGGCACATGTTCCAGTGAAGAGTTAATGCTAATTTAATGCTAGAACCGCGGCAACGGGTCATTTTGACCCGTATCATATGCAGAGATGTTGATTCGAACCAGAAAACTCTTTATGAAATTAGCTAAATATAAGCTGGGCAAAAATAATTTCAATACTTAACTTAAACAGTTTTAAATGAAAAGTAGTCGATTTTCGAATACCTGTTTTAGCGTAAAAGATTGTATGCACTTTAGAGGTCAGAGATTCATAAACACGTTTTTTTTTTACGAAATATCTGTATATAAGTCTGTGATCCTGTCTGTCTGTATGTGCAATAAATTTTGTAAGCGCACTATCTCAATACCTAATGCACAGAATTTGATAAAAATATATATTCGGGAATTCCCTGATATAAATTGATGTTATTTAATTTTTAGTGCAAATCGCTCAACATGTGCCGCTGTTATGCTGCATTTTTTACAATTTACACAACTGATGTGTCTCAAGAAGTAATGCACAGATTTCACTAAACTTCAGTTTCAGTTATTACCTCATGTGAATTGATTTTTCCCTAGGAGAATATGAAACATCCTATTTCTCTTTCGGAAGGGGCGATAAAGAAGGGATATTTCTTTTTCTCATAGGGAAAAAATCATAGAAAGAGGAAAGAGAAATGGTATTTTTCACTATTCTGATAGGGAAGAAGCGTTATTATCGAAATTGTTTATTTGAAAATTTTGTTATTAAAATATATATATATATATATATATCACGAGGCCCCACTTCTTTTTATTTTACATGTTTTTGTACAGATATTAAACTACTGCGGGGTGTAATTTCCCCCCTTAACTGTGGCGCTTTTTTGAAGATAGTTTAAATATTGAAGATTTTGAAAATTTTCAATATTTACCAGGCTATATCTGCTAAGAGCAACACTATCGCCGAGCAGTACTATATTAGTCAGCTTGTCCTAGTGGTGCACTTTCATATTCTATAAGAAAAAGTTTGGGATACTATTGCTTAAATAAGATATTAAGTGCGGAAAATTGACGAAAACGTCATTTTGACTGTATTTTGTGGCAACATAACAACATAATGTAACAATGCCCCATAGCAAGAAAAATTTTATAATAAGTATGTAGGGTTATACTAACAGTTTATGTCAAAAGAATTTTGGAATGTAGTTGCTTGCGAGAGATGTAGTGCTCCAAATATACCAGCATTTCACTTTTCATGAAAAATGGTACTCACAACCTTGAACTATGACATTTTCTATAGAAAAGAGGAAATTGTTTCGTGGTTTCAAAATTGCGGATTATTTATTAAATATGATTTACTTCAACATAAAAAAATATCAAGGCATTTAAAATATACAACTATCAAAACACCTTTTTTTTGTTCGAATTTCAAAATAATGGCTCTTAATACAAATAACTAACATAAATCATTTGTTAACCCCTTGCGGCTCGGTGGTTTCATAGCTATACCACTTAATTTTAATTCCCAAACGCAACATCGACACCGGAATTTTGTTTAGAAAAATTACATGTTGAATGCGCGAAATGTAGCGTTTTCTTATTTACAAATAAAGTTGTTTTCAAATTTCGGTGTCAGTCATTAATTTCAACACTTAAGCAATGAATTTGACCTGCACTGCAAAGGATTCATAAACCTATATGGGCATTTCCATGCGAACTTGTTTGTCTGTTACATACTATGATTTTTGGCTACCAGTATTTTAAAGTGAGAAAATGAGACTTAGTTTATCGAAGATATATCATTAATTGAATAAGGCGAAGCAAACTTTTCGAAAATAACGGTGGCCAACAAGCATAGCGATTTTCAGTTGCGTAACAGACTAAAAAATTCGCATGGAAATGCCCATATAATTATTTTTAGTTAGTAAATACAGGGTCATCACCTGGGTGAGTGCCCAAGAGGTCTGTATTTCAGTAATTTTTTTAAAGTTCTGTTCGCCTTTTCCAACTAGAAAAATTTCTGCTGCGTATCAAGTAGAAGAAAATCTTACAATATTACTGGTTTTGGACACCCACCCTGGTTACGCCACTGAAATAAATGTTTAAACGTCTCCACCGATGAATGAGACTGTCCCATTGATCCCCATTTGAAATTATCCTAAAAATCTCTATGATACGTACATTCAACCGTCTGCCATCATGATTCAGAAATTATTTTGTCACATTGGTTAATATTCAATATTCATTCATTTTATTCATCAACGTTATTGCTGCTAACAAATAACTGCAACATAACTTATTTATATATATTGTATAAAATATTGGACGACAAAAAATAGGTCATTTTTAATTAGATTTTCAGAAAATGCATCTATGCAAAAAAATGCAGATAGCCATTTGGTTTTGCTTTTGACTTTAAAGAGTATTATGGTATTGCTATATATGAGAATCGAAAGCAAATAACAAAACTTCCATTGCCTGAAATATTGAGAATGCTCCATCCATACATTGTCCCATTTATCCCCTACAATACAGTTTTGGTGAAGAGATGTATTTATAAATATTTCTTAAAACTTCTATTTTGAATGCATGCAATGTGTTTTAATTATGATTGAAAACTGTGATACTTTAAGGGGACAAGGGACCTTGAAATACTTAAAAATATTTTTTTTTATTTTTTGTAAATATTACCTAAATATTATTCAAGGGTACATTATATGCATTATAACATGCATTTATCACAAAAAAAATGCAAAAAAAAAAAATATTTTTGACAAAAAAATGGCATTTTACGCAGCGTCTTCGAAATCTTCGAAATGCCCCCTGCGCATTCCATATCAATGAAAATCCCCAATATTTTTTATGAAAGTTTGTTTTATATATATAAACAAAAATGTTTCATCGAATTTTGAATATTTGAATTTAAAGGTTAAAAAAAAATTGAAATTTTGAAATTGTTTCGAAAATTTTTTCAAAATTTTCATTTTTTTTTTTTTTACATCTTAAAATTCAAATATGTAAAAATCGATGCTCTATTTTGTTTATATATATAAAACATACTTTCCAAAAAAATATTGGGGATTTTCATAGATATGGAAAGTGCAGGGGGCATTTCGAAGATTTCGAAGACGCTGCGTAAAATTCCATTTTTTTCTCAAAAATAATATTTTTTTAAAAATTGTTTTGTGATAAATGCATACCATAATGCATATAATGCACCCTTGAATAATATTTAAGATGAAATTTACAAAAAAAATAAAAAAAAATTGAAAAATTTTGAAAATTTTGAAAAAATTCTCGAAAAAATTTCAAAATTTCAATTTTTATTACCTTTAAATTCAAATATTCAAAATTCGATGCACAATTTTGTTTATATATATAAAACAAACTTTCATAAAAAATATTGGGATTTTCATTGATATGGAATGCGCAGGGGGCATTTCGAAGATTTCGAAGACGTTGCGTAAAATGCCATTTTTTTGTCAAAAAAAAATTTTTTTTGCATTTTTTTGTGATAAATGCATGTTTTAATGCATATAATGTACCCTTGAATAATATCTAGGTGAAATTTACAAAAAATAAAAAAAAAAATATTTTTAAGGATTTCAAGGTCCCTTGTCCCCTTAAAGCACTGTTGGAACATAAAGGGTTAAGTGCATAAAAGAAAGCTATCAGCTTATGAATATCATTATTCAACACTTATTTTAGGCATATTTAGTGTTGTTTTCATGGTTCCGGATAACACCGTTCGTTTATCTTGCATTGAAAAAAAATATATAAAAGCAACAAACACTGACATTTTAAAATAATGAAATAATTAGGGAGCAAACGAAAATATTTATTTACTGAGATTTGATTAAAAATAATAAAATCTCTGAAAATGAAGCAATAAGTAATTTTCACGCATAATAAATATTTAAAATAATACTCCACTTTTTATAAAAATATTTAGATATAACAAAAATATTAATTTTCGAAAATAATAAAAATAAATAAACAACATTTCTTAATTTAAAAGCCTTAAATTTATATTTCAAAGAAATTTACTTTTATTTAAAGATGATAAAACATTTTTTATAGCGATTACTTATTTAAACGAGAAAGAATACTATATGTTTAACGGGAAAAATATTTAAATATTCCAAATCGAGTACGTACATTTTTATCATGAGAATTTGTTATCTTTTCTTACAAGGAATTTATAACAAGTTCATAATTATTTAGTAGTAATAAATATGGAAATACAATAAAATTTAAAAAACAATACTTAGAAAAACTTAAAAATGTTTTTTTAGAGACAATGCTATAAATGCAAGTAAAACATATTTATTTAGGATAAATATGTTGTATTTTTAATTCTTATTAAATAAATATTGATGAATAATTAGATAACGCATAAATTTAAAAAAAGATTTATAAACAAATGCTTTTAAAATACTGCGAGATTATTTTTTGAAAAAACTGAATATATTTTGCTATAAATTTTATTATGTGAGGTGTATTGAATATGTATATATGTATTAAATTTATTTTCTAACTATTTTTTTTAATCTCTGAAGAATAAAGAAAAAATATATTTTAACTTATTTCCAGAATATTAAAGATTAATTTAAGCGGAAATATTTAAAAATTACTCAGTTTCTATAAAGCATTAATGAATTATAATTCTACATGGCATTAAAAATTCACATAAACATAAAATTATACCGTGTTAATTTTAATAAAAATAAATTCCCGTTGTAATTTAACACTAATGTTCAGGTCCCTTTTTTGCTACAATCAGTTCTGCCGATTTAGTGAATACCCCATGTTCACTCAAAATATATAAATTAGGAATTCAAAATGGAATTTTTTGTTCCACCAACCGCGGTAAATATTTCTTTATTAACCCGGCAGAACGCGCGCTTACCAAGTGTATGAATGGTTTTAACTTTGTCACCAATAAAATCAACTTAAAACAGTCGCTTTATTGAGACGGAGACAATTCTCACAAATTTTGCGATAAAATAAATTGAAGATTACTTTAAAAAAATTAGTGGTTACAATTGTAAAAAACCATACGCACTCCGGGTCTTTTAGGCCCTGCGCGCGTCCTCCCGGGTTAAGTAAACCAAAATTTTCTATTTAGATTTTCTGGCATGGCGTACAATTCTCTGAATTGCACAATTTTGAGAACGCATTCTGTCCTAGGAATTAAAGGATTAACACTAGAACCGCCGAAAAAATTTTCCGAAGTGTTATAAAAATATTTTACACCTGAGTTTTTCTATAAACTGTTAAACTTATTTTTCCGTATAACAATTGAAACCTGTTTCTTAGGGGAACACATTTTGCTTATTTTGGAAACAAAATTCTGTTTCAAATGTAAATATTTTTAATGTTTACCTGTCAAATTGACGACTTAGCGGTTCTAGAGTTAAACAAGGACTCAAAATATCCGGAACTTAACCTCTTAATAGTCGCTTTGAATTACGCTTTAAAAATTAAATTCATTATTATTCCCACCACTTTTTTTTAAATAAAATATTCATCTTATTTAATTGACAAGTAAAATGATACCAGAAAAAAAACAATTTCACTATTTTATAAAACTGGTGGGAATCAAACAATTCTGAATAAAAGCCGTGAAGCTTGCAGCCCGTGAATGTCTCGGGCAAGACGATTAAGTGGTTAATCCAGCTATGATGTTCGGGTCTATTTCACATAAAAACCATTTTCAGAGTTTCGCGTCTGCAGATTTTTGCACACCATTATTATTTCAGAGAAATTGTTGCTCGAATGTTCCAAATAAATAAAATATTTTCTGATTTAAAATTCAATTGGTAGACAGCTGGTGCTGGGTGAGAACCCAATCGCGGCCGTCGGCCTAATCGTCCGGAGTTTTCGTGGTTTTCTTCGAACCTTACGTAAATACGGGTTAGGTTCCCTTAGAAAGACCCCCACGAAGGGCATTCCCCCCCTGGTCCTATATCCCTAGAATAGATAATCGGACGACACAAAATAAACCAAAACCAAACTGATTTAATATACTGGTATGAAACTTGGAAACTGTGCATATTTGAAATAATGTATATCGTATTGAACGCCTTATGAGGATTAAATTACAAAAGGAACAGAAAATACAGAACATGCGCCTAACATATTTTCTTGAAGAATTTTAAATATTTAATATTCCAGGTGTGGCTGTAAAATAACAAGTGTAATGCCATATATATATTTTTTAATTTTTACATTTGTATATATTTAGTTATTACCGAGTTCATTATACATTCCTCTTCTATCCTTATAAAGAACCATACTAATTTTCCTTTTTTCGGAACAGTGCTGGAAGTGTACTTATGTCAGCTCTTTTATGACGCGTAGAGCTTTTTTTTTTCACATCTTCAACAGTTTAAAATCTGGTTCCTTTTAATGCGTACTTGATCTTTCGGAACAGATAAATGACACATGGTGCCAGGTCAGACGAATAAGATGATGTTACAGCACTAAGATGCTATACATGAATAGGAATGTCTTGATAAACAAAGCAATGTGAGCCGTGTCCTGGTGAAATACTTATGACACTCTTAACCCTGTAATGGACAAAGTATTTTAATTTCTAAGATGTTGAAAAAAAAGATGAAACCGGTAATTGCGAACAAATATATAATATAAATAATATAAATAAGAAATAAAGTTAATTCTCGACAAATACAATGAATTTTTTTTTTTTTTTTTTTTTTTTTTTTTTTTTTTTTTTTTTACCGGTAATTGCGAACAAATATATAATATAAATAATATAAATAAGAAATAAAGTTAATTCTCCACATATACAATGAAAAGTAGTTTTTTTTTTTTTTTTTTTTTTTTTTTTTTTTTTTGCATATTGGAATTAAAATTTTGTGGCTTCGTAGAGAAACCAATGAACGTTAAAGGGTTCATATCTAACTACTCACAATAAAAACAATTTTCTTATTTTACATCTACTTTTTTCTCCTGTAAGAGACATGATGAGGCAACTAGAATAGAGCCGTAACCAGGTGTCCAAATATCGGTGCCCGAGTGCTCTGATTTTTTTTTTTTTTTTTTTTTTTTTTTTTTTTTTTGATAAGATAGCTGAGGACAATCCACAACCGGGGTAGTTTTTAATTTTTCGATAACAGAAAATAAAAAAAATAAATTTTGTTTCATTTAAAGACAGAATGCGAATTATTATTTTGAATCTTTCTACCCTGTTCAAAGGGTATAGCCGGGTGTCATAGTAAAATATGCCCTTGAGTCAACCACATCGAGTCCTACATGGATCGATAGCCCATAAAAAGAAATTCATATCTCCCGAGTTTTAAGTTTGTATCTCATAACTATGGGGGTAATGACCATAAATGCCTGTTTTGGAAATGTGCGCATTGTGACGAAACTACTAAGCAGATTTTAACGAAAAAATAAGGGATGTAAAAAACCACCATACGAATGTTTAACAATTTTTCCAGATTTTTTTAAACAAAAGAACAAGTTTTCTAACATTTTTCCTGTTTTTAAATGAACATTTTAATTAAAAAAATACTGAAATTTCTGAGTGATCTTCTTAATTTTCTTTGCATGAAATACTATGAGACATGATGCATATTCACTATCAATTATAACTTTCTATGTATGGTGCATTATGTTAAAAAAGGGAAAATCATATTCCGGCGGCAATGTGGGGCGTGTCTCGAACAAATCTCACGCCTTCTTTTCAAATCTCACATATTAATTCACAAGGTATTTTTAAAAGAAGGCGTGAAATTTGTCCGAGATACGCCCCACATTTCCGCCGAAATATGCTTTTATCCTTTTTTTAATATGATGCACCATACGTAGAAAGTTGAAATTGATAGTTAATATGCATCATGACTCATAGTATTTCATGCAAAAAAATTCAGGTGGTCACTCAGAATTTTCAGTTTATTTTTAATAAAAATGTACATTTAAAAACTGGAAAAATGTTAGAAAATTTGTTCTTTTGTTAAAAAATATCTGGAAAAATTTTCAAACATTCATATGGTGGTTTTTTACATCCCTTATTTTTTTCGTTGAAATCTGCTTAGTAGTTTCGTCACTATGCGCTATTTTCCAAAACAGGCATTAAGGTCATTACTCCCCCATGGTCTTGAGATACAAACTTATTACTCGGGAGGAATGGATTTCTTTTTATGGGCTATCGATCCATGTAGGACTCGACGTGGTTGACTCAAGGGCGCATATTTTACTAAGAAACCCGGCTATACCCTTTTACTGAATCTTGATTAAAAACAGTTCACACCAGAATTGTTACTTAAAATATCTTTATATATTTAATTGACTTATTTCTCTGAATCTATTATTAAACTTTGTTTATGAAAAAAAGTTCTGGTTCGAATCGTAAAAAACAAATTATAGTTATGGGTCGATTAGACCCATTCAGGGTAGGAAGGTTAAGTAAAGCAAATATTGTTTTTTTTTTTTAATTTCTGGTGTAAATTTTGAATATCTGGTTAAAAAAATCCACTAAATTGGAAATATTTTTGGTATCATATATTCTAATCTGGCATTAGCGTGTTAACAATGCTGAAATTTTCCCGATTTCCTCTGTACATTACTAGTCATTAAAAACTCTTAGTTAACACTAGAACGTCCGAGAATTTCGTCATCCTAAAACAGCCGACGGTGTCATTTCGACACCATAAATTAAATTATGCAAAATGGATGGTACAAAGTATAATTTTACACCATATTTGATCATTATACTTTAATTATCTTATATCATTACATTTTTACAAAAAAAAGAAAAAAATAAATTTATTTTACAGAAAGATATATTAAATAAAATGAAATTAACATTTAAAGAAAGGGAAACAAAAATATTAAAAAACAATTGTTTTTTTTCTTCGCATTATAATTTTTATGGATATGTAGACATTATATAAATAATGTAATGTCATATACATACCTTATTTACAATTTTTACAGTAATAGGCGATTTTTTTCAGAGCACTTTCCACATACCATCTTCAAGCAAGAAGAGCATTTTCTGTTAGTGGCATTACCTTTACACATTTTAATTTCACAATCTTTACGCTCTGGTACATAATTTTGAATAGTAGCACATTTTTTAACCTTTACATAATTTGAACGCAATTCATTTTCTAATGGCTGAATATAACATTTCCTTGAAATCTGCTTGCTTGACACTGATTTGTAAACAATCCACGCATTTATAGCCGCAATGTCTAAAATGTTGTAAAATATATGTACTGGCCATCTCCTTGATCCGGATTTTACGGAATATTTTCTAGCCATCTGATCGAAAATGTCCACTCTACATTTGGTTTCATTATAGAATGTTACAATTTCTAATGTTTTCTTTTCATTACTTCCAGTTGTAACGCCAGAATGAAGTGTGATGAGTACTGTAACATTCTTCTGCTTTTTCCTTTATATACAATAAGTAGGGTACCAGTGCTTCGTGTTTATATATATTCGTGGAAAAAAGATTGTCTTTTTTATTTTTCAAGCAATCTGGAATTTCACTTCGAGCTTGATTCACAGTTCCTACTAGATTTGCTTCATATTTAACACTTCTTTTGCAAATTCCAGGGAAGTAAAAAAGTTATCCACTGTCACATTATAACCTTTATTTTCATAAGGTTCCATTAGTTTTAGAACTACGGATTCGACTAATCATTTACCGTTAGGTCGAGATTCATTTTTCCTCAAATAAGGAAATGCATTCAACACATATTTTGTTTCTAAATCAAGAGCAATCCAGTATTTCTGCCCATATTTGTCTGGTTTTGAAGCCATAAATTGGGTAAATGGGCATCTTGATTTACTCGGAAATAATTGTTCGTCAATTGTTATGTTAGCTTCAGGTTTGTAGCTTCGAATACAATTTTCTATAAAACTGTCCCAAACTTCAGAAATCATCGAATTTATTTACTCGTCGCTCAGAACGAGTTGATTTTATGTCAAATCTCAAAAAGCGAGATATTTCTCTAAATCTGTTTCTTGTCATTGTTTCCTTACAAAAATCCAAGCCCCAAGAGTCAGACCATAGGGATTGTAATTGAATATTTTTAGCACCGCTTACTCCACGAGCATATAATATTGCGAGATAAGCACATATTTCATCGAAGGATAATGTCCAGCTATCAACTTGCAGAACTCGCATGGCTTCCGTTTCTGTACAATTTCTTATATGATTCAACATAGGTTTATCCACAAAATGAAGCCAGGAGCTTATAAGCGATTCATCAAGATTTCGTTTTGCAAAATTTGTAGGGCCGTTTCTTTCACGTAGTATATTTCTTTCAGAAAATCGACCCGAATAAGAAGTAGCTTTGAATTGTTTCCATTCGGTTCCATCTCAAGCTATATAAGCGTCTAAATTCATCTGGATACTGTTATCATCCATATCGCATTCATCAGATTCTTTTTTTCATTTTTCTGCAATAGAATTTCATTATCAGAATCTAATTCAGAACAACAAAAATCACCACCATCCGATACATTTTTGGATAACTCCCTCAAAAGATTGGTGATTTCTTCCGGACTAACACCTTTTTTGCGATACATAATTCCGAAAATATAGCATGTAAAAGAATAAAAACCTCCCAATAATAAAACTTTTTCAAATGCTTTCAAACATGATAAAAACACAAAGAAAGGAACAGGAGGCACTTTGGCTGCCTGATTAGGACTATACTATTTCCCCCCTTTTGAGGGGTGGAAGCATAATAGACCTTCCGCCTGAAAGAGATCGAAATCAAGGTCACACGAACTGGAAAAAAAAGACAAAAGTAACGTATTTCTTTCATATTTTGCTTGGTGTCGAAATGACACCTGCGGACGTTCTAGGTGATTTTAGCTATAACTTTTTAAAAATAGAATCACATAATAAAAATTTCAACAGTCTGCTTATTACGTAAATTGATTAAAAGTCAATAAATTTCTAGAGTATAGATAAAAAAAATGGGATAGAGAGATAAGGCTAAATTTGGTTTGGTGTCGAAATGACACCAACAGACGTTCTAGTGTTAAACCTTTCGACCTAAATCTCTCCTGTAGATAATGGACCGTTAAGGGAAAGCACCTCTGCAGAAACTGCTCTTATTAGTATATTATTTGGCAGATAAATATCAATGAAATAGTGTAAGAGGTACAGTCTTTTTGTTTTATTGCAAGCGTTTCCCTTCTGTGAAAAGTCAGATACCACTAAAATTTTATAGTTATTACAGAGTTATCTAATCATCAAATCTCTGCAAGACAAAATTAGTGGTAGCTAGCGTACCACTATTGGACACATCTCTTTTATTATACTGTTTAAAAAATTGTTAATTTAATGCTGTATCGTGAAATTCATTTCCGTGGCTGAAATGTTGAACAGATCCACTACTACCAACATCTACAAACAAATTCATTTGAAAATAAAAAGCGGCTTTTTTAATATGCATTATAGAAAAAATAATTTACTAAAAATTTAGGGGCAAATAGTGCAATCAGTTCAATAAACATTAAGTGGGAAGTATATTTCCATTATCTGATTGATGGATAAAAATAGTAAACCGTTTCTTTAGGTTTTGACAAAATGCGGATATTTATCAAGATCTTCTATTAAAATATAAAACAAACTTGCCTAACTTAATAAATTTATAGGAATGAGACAAATGTTAAACAAATCTGTTAAACACAAATCGCACAGTAACTTTATTTCAGTGAAATATTAAACATAGAAAATTTCGACTCAGCAATTTATTTTAATGTTATTATGATCCTGTCAGAGAAAGAGAAAATAAAGTGATCAAAGTTTAATCACTCTCAATTGTTCAATTTTTTTCTATACTTACGTATTAATGAATAGGTTTTCTTTCACTATTTAAAACAATAGACGATAACAGAGATTATAAATTATTAAAACAACGGAATATCATCGATTTACTAAGAGTCAGTAAAGTCATTAAGGATAAAAAGCTTTTTCAACTTTCCATAACATTAATCTTACACAAAAGATTTATTGTGTTCACCCATACCTTAGCGGAAAGGAGAAAATATAAGAATTTTTGGGGCGATATTTTAGTCTTGGAACAGGACAGCGATACGTGTTATTAATGAAAATAGATTGGTTATCGCAACTTTCCATTCTTCCAAGAGTCGCGAATTTTTTAATAAATGATTTTAAGTTGTATTATCTTTTCTCATAATCCGTTAACGGATAAAATTTGTCACACTTGACAATATATCCACGTATTTTGTTTAATCAATTGACATTAATGTATTTTTAGCAGAAAAACTGAGATTTTATAAAAGTAAAAGAAACTCTTCTTTTTGGAAATACATACATTTGTTTTAATGTTCATTAGTTCAGTTTTCTAAAAATGGGTTTTAAATGGGCTATTTTAGAGTGCACCAACACATCATTTTCCTATATTTAAATTTAGAAACTTAAGTTTAACATTAAGTAAAATTTTTAGTCAAGAATTCCTTATTCCCATCTTCTTTGTAAATTAAAATGTTTGTTTCATTCTTAAATGTTTATTTTATATATGTTTTACAACGCTCATTTTTTTTTTAATTTTCAAAAAAATTATATGCCGAAACTGGTGCCAAAAAAACTAAAAAAAGTGTAAAAATAACATCGGCGTTAAAGGGTTAGCGCTTTGCGGCGCAGGGCAAATTCATTGATGAAGTGTTCGAATTTATGAATGACACAGGAATCACAACTTTATTTGTTAATAAGAAAAAGGCTATGTTTCACACATTCAATAATCAGTAATTTTCCTAACCAAAATTCCGGTGCCAATGTGGCGTTTGGGAATTAAAATTAAGTGGTTTCATAGATATATCACCGCGTCGCAAGGGGTTAAGAAAGAGGAACTGGCAGATTTTTAAAATAGTGAAGTTTCAACTATAACCGATTTCATAGGTGTTCATCACCATCGCAGGAAAAATTTCACCAGTAAAGTTTAGTAGAAAATTTCTCTTTATTTAAACGTCTCATTAATGGATGATTTCATTCGAACATAACGTCAAAACCTGACATTCATTTTTACTGGTGGAAGATTACTTTGGTGGTAAAAATTCCGCCATATTATGGAACAAGAAAATCGCCTATCAGTGTCAGTTAACAGAATATAATACCTGATGACACCAGTAAATAATAATATTTTTTTTTGTCATAAATGTGAGAGAAAATTCCCATCAACAAGGCGCTTAAATAAGACGAAATTTTCTTTTCAAGTTGACTGGTGGAATTTTTCACAGGCAGTAATTCCGGCAGTAACACCGGCATGTTGATTCGATATGAAAAAGACAGCCGTCATCTTCCGAAAACCTCCGCAGTTATTTCCCTCGCATCTGCTATGCAATAAAATGTATGTCTCCACCTGTTTATTCATAACTCTATTGTTAAACCATTATCATTAATGTGAATCTGCATTTCTCATGTCTTATTTTGAAACGAAACGAGAATTTCAAAATTCAGGATTGCCATAGGCTACGTTTTTTAAATTTCTTTAATTTCTATTTTTTAATTAACCATTTTCTCAAAACAAAAATCATTAACACACACTTTGATAACATTATATTTAAAATTTATATTAGAATAACATTGGTTCGAACAGGGTAAAAAAAAAGATTACTAAGGATGGATACTAAGGAATATTAAAAATATTAAAGTGCAATTTGTGCCGCCAGAAAAAGTCACAAATCGAAAGTGGTGTACGATAATGTAATTGGGGAGATAAATGTACTAAATCTCTCTATTTTTTACACCTACACTCTTGTTTTGTTTACTCTTTCATGCTTGCTTTAACCCTTTAACTGTCATTGGCTTCTCAACGAAACCACAAAATTTTAATTCTGATATGCAACAACGATGCCGGAGTTTTAATTTTAAAGAATCCATTTTAGTTTATATATATGGGGGAAAAATTACTTTTTCTAATTTAAAAATATTTTTTTAAAAATGCTTTGTCTGATAGAGGGTTAACAGCTACATGCATAGCTATGTCCTATAATTTCATGCTACGGTAAAAAAAAAAAAAAAAAAAAAAAAAAAAAAAAAAAAAAAAATGTATTTCGTCTCCTGTGAGATATATTTTTTGTCAAGTTTTCATGCTTTGTACGGGTCCCGTTATTTTCTAGAAAAAGTATCAGCAACTTTTTTTTATAGAAAAACAAATTTACTTCAATTGCGCAATATTTTGCCTTATTTAAGACGAGAATTTTTTATAAAAACTTACTGGTCTGGAAATTCCAGAAGACGTACGAACCCTGTTTCTGTTACCTTTTCTTGTAGGTAAACGATGCATTTTTTTCACTCACAAGCTATCAAAGAGTGTGAAATAACGTGCCCGCATATCCTGTGTGTACGTACCGTAATTTCGGGTGTATAAGCCGCAGATCAAACAATTCTTTTTCGAACCAGAATTTTTTAAGAAACAAACATAACTAGTCGGATTGCCGTAAATATTTGTCTTCAATCACTAAATAAGATTTCTGGGTCCAAAAAGAATTGTTTGATCCGCGGCTTATACACCCGAAATTACGGTACTTATGTATTTTTGTACGTAAAGTGAAAACTCTTGATAGAAATATCCGATTTGCTTTAATTATTTTTTCTAGGTTCATTCTTATAAGCCACTTCCCTGATTATTATTTGGGTAAATTTGTTAATTAAACATGATCGTGGCTATTCCCTTAAATTTACTTTAATTAAAATTAATGTTTTCTTGATGCAGAATTATCCAAGTTGCTTTAAATTTCATAAGTACCGGTTTGTTTTTATAAGGTGTTTCCTTGATTAGATTTGGAGGTTCATTGTATAAGAGTGCAAACGGAGGATGCTAGTACCATCGTTGATTAATATAAGCGTGTCCAACGTGGTACGTTTGACGCTTGCTGGGGGTACCTGAATATTATATTAGTATAGGGGGAATGGAAGAGCATTTTTCAATTTGAAGACATTTTCTTGATTATATTGTAAGATCATATTTGTACATTTTTTAATTCTACAAGATACTAAGAAAAAAAAATTAAAATTAAAGATTTGAGTGGGTTTACAAATATTGCACATAATCTCTATAAACTCAAATTTAATTAATCCTTCTAAAGTCTTCGATCCTTCTAAAATCCTTCTTAAAATTATTAAATGATTGTGCAAATGTTCCAATTTCAATTACAAACGACACCAAGAATATATTTAATAAAATTTTCGTTCACAAAGTTTAAAGCAACGATTTTTTTTTTAAATTTCTAAAAGAGTCATTTGTAAATTCCGGTGTCAGTCAATATTTTTATCATTTTACGAACGGTATTAGCGTGTGTCGGAAAGGGTTGGATAAAGCAAAAATTTCTATTAATTTTGGAATGAAAAATGTGGATGATTTGGCAGCTGTGAATTAAAAAAAATTTAAATAGCACATATAAGTCTGTATTTCTATAAAATACAGTAATAATCGCTAAAAAACTTATAATATACTTTGAAAAATGGATTGTAATGCCGAAGATAGCAATATGAGAAATTGTTTCTTATTTTGATGTGTTTTGCTCTGCTTCCTGAAAAATGTCATAATACATTCCCGATTCCTTTTTCTTTTCTACTAATACATTTTCAAAATATCTTTCATTAAGCATTACCATTCGTGGTATCTCTTTATAATTCCCTTTAATAAATCATTCTCTTTTAAATTTCAATATTTAATATACCCTTTTACTATACGTTTTGAAATTCAAGATGAATAATAACATAGTCTTTTTATTAAAATGGGACTTTTTATTATTGGAAACCTTTTGCTTTAACCGCTCAAACACACGGAAAGTAAAATGAAAAAGTCATGCATTATTCATTCTTGCGAAATTAAGAAATTTGGATTTCTATTAGAAACGTGATTCAAAAATGAAAATTCTGATAGTGTCTATGTCTTTACTTTCCAGTTCGGTAACCATTTTTGATTGAAATGGATATTAATACACGTTCTCATTTCGTAAAAATGTACTTCTACGATATTAATCTATGAATATTCATAAACAAGTAAAACTATGCATCGGAATACGAATTTTGTATACTTTCTTTGTAGATTTTGTGTTTATTTTCTTATGCATTTCCAAAGTTTCATATACCTTAATGAAACTTTTTTTTTTTCAATTTTAATGTTTATTTTTATTCTTGAAAGTTTATTATTTTCATTGTTTATTTTTAATTGATTTCTTTTATTTAGACCATTTTCCGTTTATATGAGAGGAAGATTATGTAGATTCTTGCATATATTTCGAAAGAAATTAGTATATATTTATCAGGCTAAAGTACAATTATAAATTATATTATATAGACAGATTTTGTTTTGCACGAAGTTCGTTTTATATCATATTTGATTAAGAATTTACTCTTGTTTAATACCCTATTTTAAATTTTTGAATAAGTTTAATACTTGTGTAAATTTAACATATGATATTAAAAATAGCTTAAGTTTAAAAAGTGCTTAATTTTTTTTAATAAGCTGTATAATAAAGTCGTTAAAATTAACAAAACAATATTTCTTTATTTGAGAAATTCATTTAAGAAATAATACACCATTTAAAAAAATACTTAAACATAAATTATAAAAAATGCATCTGCCAAAGAGAAACTTATTCAAACTGCTATAGCGTGTAAATTTAGAAAGGAACGTTCTAAACTGAAATGTTCTTAATACTTTGAATGAAAGCATAACTTTTGCAAATCACCATTTTATCCACATGGGAGTATATATATTTAAAACAAATCCAGTATGTATAATTTTTCTTAATTCAAGGGCCAATGATACCCTCTTCTAGTGATGGGCGATTCTGGAAATTTTGAGAATCGATTAAAATCGACATCGTATAAAACAACATCGATCATAATAAGAATCGATTTCTCACTTCTAGAATCGATACTAGAATCGATATTTCGATATTCAGATTCATTCAAAGAAGATCCAAATTACTAATTCCAAAACTTTGACAATCAGCAGCACCGTAATTACCGCTTCCCACCCCTACCCCCCCATCCCCATTTAGGGAGGCATAGAATTAAGCTATTGCAATTTTTAGAGTCGGATAATAATAATTTTAAATTTTAAAATGATTGTCACTTATGGTTGTTACTTACACAAAAACTTCGACAAAGGGTAGCGAGGTAAGAATGGCGAAATGGCCCCCATGGTCAATGACTGAATTATTATTTGTACTAGCATCAGCACTCTAAACGAGTACGAAATGCGAGGTCATTGACCCCCGATCTTGACCTGTCTTTAAGATATTCGATAAAGTTCGTACGCGCGCCGTTACTTTTAAATGTATTTTTCTGAAAAACTATAAAAGCTAGAAAGATGCGGCCAATTGCGTATATTGAGAGATACTTTGAAAAATATTTTATATTTTTTTCAGAGTTTTCGTGAAATGTCAACTGTGCAAAATAATGAAACAAAGTATAAATCTTTTATTTTAGTACTGTTCTGTTATGTCTACCGCGCCAAAAAAAATATATATAATATTCTTTAATTTATATACTTATAGCACACAAAAAAGGATCAAAATCAAAGAGGCGCTTTTTGAGTAATATTTAAGAAAAAAATAGAAAAGGTTAAAATAAAAATTCTAAATAGAAACGGAAGAAAAAGAGAAACATCGATACCGGACAAATTTAAAAGAAAAAGTAATACTTATATACGATTAGTGAAACACAGACGTACAGCGACTGAGTCAGGGTGCGTAGTCTGGAAGCACCTTGTAAGGACCTTTTACCAGAATTTTTATAATGTAATATTTGTTTCATTTAACGAAAAAGAAATCCTTTTTCAGATGTAACAACTAGTACTTTAAAGAATTTCTGATACTAAAAGAATTGAAATCCTCTGACTTTCTTGATGACTACGCACCCTGTGAGTGAGTGAAGTAGTGAAATTAGCGATCGCCCCGACGTCCATACGCATTATAATCTTCTTAGGGAGATTTTGCTATTTTGATCCACCAGTCAGTGGATAGTTATTATGCATAGCGATTTTACGTTCGTCTTTTCAGTCTTGCTGTGTCAAGGCAACCACAGAGTACGGGCAGAGCCTCCAACTCGGCTTGAAAAGAGCGCCCTCAGTGGATCACTTAAAAACTAAACCATCGCGTTGGCGATTTTTATCCTCGTGATTTCTGTTTAACTGTAACCATATTCTGGCTTGGCACTTTTTGCTGAGTGCTGATTTGATTATCTTTGCACACGTGCTTATGCTATTTGATCTTAGATTTCGGCGCTTATATTGATTCGTAATTATTACTTTTATTGTTCTTGAATTTTCAAGTTTAAATTATTAGGTCGTTATGTTAAAAAGAGACACATGTATTGTTTGCATGACGAATACGTCAAAGTTATTTCATATTAAAATAATTCTTTCATAAATTTCAAAATAAGAAGCAGCAAGCCGTCTCTGTATTTTTTTTTCTTTTTACCCTTATCATTTGTCGCCAAGAAAGCGATGATTCGCCGAATTAGCAACCTCTGTTATGTTATGATCGTAGTTTCAGAGTGGTCCGCTCGTGTCGCTACTGTCTATGCGTAATCCCATGTTAAACAAGTTGCCATTACAGTGTATGAAAGTTGATTCTCTGTTCCGTACTCTGTGAAGGCAACAATACATAAACAATTGCCTGGTTTGTCATAATTAGGTGAGAGTAATTGTTTACGCCCGCCGAAAGTTGTATGGTGACAACAATGTTCGTGCAATGTAAAGTTTGTGACATTTTCGTGCATAAAGTTCGTGGAAGAAAGAAAGTTATCGCTACTGAAAAGGATGCTAGATTATATAGTGACTCGAGTAAAAAAACAGTTTCTGTTGGCGACATATTATGTGGAAAGTGTCCGCTTATTATTTACGATAGTAAATCAAATGTCGCATCAACTTCTGCAATGTCTACCCTGGCTGAATATGAAGGCCAAGAGGAGTCTACTGAACATTTAGAAGTAGAGGAAACATCTTCTTTTGCTCCATTTCAACAAGAAAGGTAAATGAATTTGCCGTGTAGTTCCGAAAGCGACGATGATGATGATGATGGCAATGATGTTGTTCCGTATGTTGCCGATAATAACGAATTTATACATCTACATATACCAAGTGTTGTATCTACCCACAAGTATTGTTGTATATGTCAATCCACAAAAAACTTAATGCGAGTACCGTTTGAAGCACGTTACAAGGTTTATACAAAAAGTAGGATTTTCATACCAGAGGGTAACCGTTGTTGCTGCACACATATAATAAGAAAGTCATTTCATGAAGACGAGTTGGCTCACCTACGTGTTATATCAGCAAAATAGGTTCTAAGGAAGTTGCTCATTTTTTTAAATCACTTTCAGAAAGAGCAGAGATGTTGCTTTTCGAAAAAATTAATGAAAATGATATGCCTGAAAATCAGGTAAAGATATTGACAGGACTTTGCTGGCAAAACATGATTGAATTAAGGCAGCTATTAATTCTTATGCGAACACAAGCGTACTTACTGTAACTCAAGCGTTATTTGTATTCTTGTTTAAATTAAAAACTGGAAATTCTAATTTAGTGATAGCAGGAGTGCTCGGTTTACCATACAAACAAAATGTGTCGTCATTTTTTAAAGAAGTATTAAGAAGTTTTGAGATTGGTTGCCTTATTTTGGATTAACCTCCATTTCTCGAGAAGACTTAATAAAGAATACAAGTTTAACTGCTCGAATGTTATTAAACCATGAAATGATCAGCTGGTATTGATATTTGATGGCCCCTATATTAAGGCATCAAAAAAGCTCTAATAATGAATATCAGCGAAAATCGTATTCTGGTCAAAAGAAAACCCATTTATGAAAATCGTTTACAATTTGTACCACGAATGGGTTTATAGTTGATTTTGGTGAGCCATTTTATGGTACGGAAATTGATGCTACTATTATGAAAAAAGTGTTACAAGATGCTAAACTTCAAACTCTATTACGTCCAAATGATATATTTGTTGTAGATCGCGGTTTTCGTGACGCCGTTGACTCTATCACCAAAAAAGGCTAGGCCGTATTAATGCCAGTACTTAAAGGTAATCGAGTCCGGTTACCTATCGAAGAAGCCAACATGTCACGACAGGTGACTAAAATCCGATGGGTAGTCGAAGCTGTGCACGGGGCCATTGCTCAGAAATATAATTTGCTTCATAACAATCTTGATAATAAAATACTTCCAAAAGTAAGTCTATTATGCAAAGTTGTCGGATTTTTACACAACAAATTCAGTAAGCGATTAGATTCTGATGCAGGCTTAAATGAGATAATTGTTCAATACATTAAAAAGTTAATGACTTTAAGTGAAGAGGTAAAAAAGCAGCACTGGAACCTGTAGAAAAACAGCTTTTCAACGACTGGTATCATCAGAAATTTTGGATTTTCCACAACTAAATGAAGAACAATTAAAAATAATATTTACAGGTTCCTATCAGCTCTCATTTGCCATTCATACCTGGCTGATATAATGGACGACACGAGTGATCTCTGCATATATTACGTTAACAAACCCCAAATATTATCAAGTTAAATGTTGATTCCAGACACGTAAATAGTAAATATTACCGGGTGTTCATTGATTATGTTCCTAATATTAACAATATGGAAGGAATCCGAGGATATTGTTGCTATTGTCCAAATGGAAACAGGACAGTTGGATGCTGCGCCCATGTCGCAAGTGTCATATATTATTTAGCTCATGCGATATATCTATCTCGCATTTTACGTCCTGCTGAAATTCGGTCTAATTTTTTTTAAATGATGAAGTCACTATTGTCATAAATGAAAATAGTGATGATGATAACTGAAATTATATTTCTCATGTAACTATAATAAATAACTCTAAATAAAGTTTTCTTTAATTAGTTCCTACCATCCGTATTCATACTTAGCAAATCCATAATTAGACTCAAAGAAGCACCTGTTTGATTTTGATCAGATTTTGTGTGGTAAAAGTATATAACCCGGGAGAACGCACGCTTATCCAGGGTATGAATGTTTTTAATTTTGTCAACCAAAAAACAAATTTCAAAAGTCACTTTATTTAGATGCAGACAATTCCTACAAATTTTGCAATAAAAAAGTCGAAGATTACTTTTAAAAAATATATTGGTTACAATTGTAAAAACCATCAATACAAAAAACCCTTAACGGGTTAAAAGCTTGTGACGCAGCAGTTTATCTTACATCTCTAAGAATTTTAAATTTGGGACTTAAAACTAATGATATCAAAATTTATGTGACGCTATGCTATTAATATATATATGTATATATATATATATATTAAAATTTATTCATTAATGCTTTATCATTTACATCTTTCATAATTTCGAAATATGAATCTTAAAAGTTATGATATCAAAATTTAAGTGACGCCTTGATGAGACTTTAAACGATGTTTTAAAATTCTATTTATTTATTTATTTATTATCTAAATACATTTACATATCTAAACAATACTTTTCATTTTCCAATACACTGTTAAATACATCACTTTCACTGAATATATATAATGCACTGAAATGTTTTATTTGAATAAATTGGCTTATCTTTTGTGCTACGCTATCCAAAATCAAAAGTAACATTTAAATAAATATTTTTCCACCATTGTATCTAAACTAAGTTAAATATATGCAAATAGATACAATGACGCAAAAATATTTATTTAAATGTTACTTTTGATTTTGGATAGCGTAGCACAAAAGATAAGCCAATTTATTCAAATAAAACATTTCAGTGCATTATATATATTCAGTGAAAGTGATGTATTTAACAGTGTATTGGAAAATGAAAAGTATTGTTTAGATATGTAAATGTATTTAGATAATAAATAAATAAATAAATAGAATTTTAAAACTTCGTTTAAAGTCTCATCAAGGCGTCACTTAAATTTTGATATCATAATTTTTAAGATTCATATTTCGAAATTATGAAAGATGTAAATGATAAAGCATTAATGAATAAATTTTAATATATATATATATATATATATATATTAATAGCATAGCGTCACATAAATTTTGATATCATTAGTTTTAAGTCCCAAATTTAAAATTCTTAGAGATGTAAGATAAACTGCTGCGTCACAAGCTTTTAACCCGTTAAGGGTTTTTTGTATTGATATCATTGCTTTTTTTAGGTTAATGATAAAAAAAAAATAAAAGACTAACGCAAAAAATTCATATTCATGATTCATTCGCCTTTAATTACCCCTCCCCCATCCACTTAAAAAAAAGATATTTCATATTTTATTAATGTGTGCTGTACTACTTGATTTTGTTAAAAACAACTCTGTAGTAAAATACGTTAGTAAAAGATAAGAAGGTAATGTACATTCAGCACCATACATCTCAGAAAGGGTTTTATAATCTATGCTGTATGTATCATTTCTCATTCTTGTTAACTATGTTTATTCTTTACACATGTTGATACATATACTGCAGATGGATTAAAATGATCAGGGATGCAATATTCAGAATATGCTGGAAAGTATTTCATAATCTATGCTGCATGCATGATTCTTGTTAATTATGTTTCAACCTATGTATAGGTTGGTAATATTGCAGATTGATTAAGACTATATGCGTTACAATATTCAGAATATTCTGGAAATGTTTCATAATCTATGTTGCACACATGTTTTTCTTTCTTGTTAGTTATGATTTGTTCTTTATATAGATTGGTAAAATTACTGCAAATAGATTAAAATGATAGGTTTACAATATTGAACATGCATTGAAAAGTGTTTCATAATCTATACATATGCGTAATTTTTCATTCTTGTTAGTTTATTTATGTTTTCCTGTTTGCATAGGGTGGGAAGATTACTGTACAAAGATGAAAACTATAGGTTTAAAGTATTCAGAATGAATTGGAAAGTATCTAAACATACTGTATGCAAAAATTTTTATTGTCGTTAATTATGCTTTGTTTTTTGCACAGAATGGTAAAATTCTTGTACATGAATGACAATAAGTTTACAGTATTCAGAATGTGTAGGAAAATGCATCATAATCGATGTAGTATGCATGATTCTTTGTTCTTGTTAGGTATGTTTTGTTCTTTGCACTGGGTGGAAAAATTACTGTATATGGATGAAAATAGTAGGTTAATAGTATTCAGAATATGTTGGAAGTTGCATCATATTCTATGTTGCACACATAACTTTTCGTTCTTGTTTTTTTTTTTTCCTTTACACATTGATAAAATTATTGCAGATGGATGAAGGCATTTAATTAAATCAGGCTTATATTAAAATTGACAATATATATTCTATATTAATCAATGTACCTATCATTTGTACAAGAATGTCCTGATTGGTAATTGCCCCGGTGTAATTGATAATTACAATGTTCCCAGGGTAGTTACCGAGAATCAAAAAATTTTAATTAAGCAAACTTTAAATAATATTTTAATCAAAGCCTATATTTTATTGAATAGAAACATGGTGAATCATTAACCATGCTAAATTTGGTCACATCTATTGTAAATATTAAAAAGATATTTAGATGTTAGTGTTTTTTGATCAGGAATTACCCCGGTTCACCCTATAAGTTTCATACTTCAATTAGGAAAATGTTTAACTGACAAAGAAAGAAAATCAGGACTCTCTTATTTATTAAATATTTTCATTTCATATGAAACTTTCCATTCTTGGGCGACTTAACTTACAAATAAACTAACGACTATAACGGCTATACTATAACGATATACTATAATGACTTAACTAATATATTTTTATTGAACATTTCAGTCACTAAGCATAAAACATGCAAAGTACATAAATTTAAACATTTCATGTTTTTTAGATTTAATTTTTTTTTTAAACATAATTTTATGAAAAAAGCAGACAGCTATTAAAAAATATTCCATATTTGCTTAGGGTTTCTTGCAGTGCAATACATCAAAAGTCTTTTCTAGATTTTCAACATTGTACGTAATATTTTGACGACTTGAAATTTTTTTATTTTTTTCTCATAAATCATGTAAAATAACATTTATCCATTAAGAACCACATTTGATTTACTAAACTGCTATAAATACAAATTCCAATTGAAATCTACCCTAAACCCGAAAAATTTAAACCAGATTCAAATGGAATTTTCAGGTGGCATTTCAAAATATATTATTTTGTCACAGGTAAAAGGGTTCTAATTAGAAGTTTTTTTTTCCTTGTGTTTTTTTCAATTGGGTTAAGGATAGATTTCAATAGGAATTTTCAGGTTCTGGGTAGTGCATGTTGACAGAAATTAATTCGTCTTTCTTAAACAGATTAATGTTTACACTGATTTTCATTTCAGTTCAAATTGGGTTCTTGTCAATGTGTATCAGCAGAAATTATTTTTCCTTTTTTGGATCAAGTTAAGATTCCATAGAATTTTTTTTTGGGGGGGGGGGGGGATGTTGGAGTGAGTTCAATTCAAATGTAATTTTCAAGTTCTGGTCAGATTGCATTTCCACAGAAAATATTTTGTTCTGTGCAGGGATTGGATTTAAAATAGACTTCAATCGGAATTTACAGCTTCTAGTCTGTCCGTATCAATGGAAATTACATTTTCTTTCTCGTTTCAGGATATGGTTGGATAATTTTTTTTTTAAGGTTCAAATCTGGTTATGGGTTGACTTGAAATGAAATTTTTAAGTTCTTGTTGAGTTACATTTCAATCTATAATATTTTGTTGCAAATAGATTGACTACTGGAGGGATTTTTTTTTTTTTTTTTTTTTTTTTTTTTTTTTTTTTTTTTTTTTTTGGATTGTGTTTAGGATAGACTTCAATTGAAAATTTCCGGTTCTGGTCAATGTATTTTTTTTTCGGATTTGAATCTCGATTCAGTTTGACTTGAAATGAAATTTTCAGGTACTTGTCAAGTTGCATTTCAAGTACTAGTTTTCAATTCTGGTCAGTGGATGGGGACGGAAATTATTTTGTCTTTCTTGAACAGATTTATATTTCCTAATTTTTTTATTTCACTTTTTTTTTGGGGGGGGGGTGTTGGATTGGGTTTCAGGTTAAGAGTTCGGATCGTGTTTGAGATAGACTTCTATTGGAATTTCCATGATCTGGTCAGTACATATCGACATAAATTGTTCTTTTTTTTTCCAAAATCTTGATTTGATTGGATATTTTTTTGAGGGGGGGGGGGAATTGAATCTGGTTTCGGATTGACCTCAAATGGAATTTTCAGGTTCTAGTTGAGTTGCATTGCAAGTATATTATTTTGTCGCAGATAGAATGGGTTACAATTGAATTTTTTTTTTTTTTTGGGGGGGGGGTAGTATTTGAACTGGGTTTAGGATAGATTTCAATTGAAATTCTTGTCAATGTATGTGCACAGAAATTATTTGGTGTTTCTTGGACAGACTTGTGTTTCCATTGTTTTTTCCCTTTCGGGTTTGGATTAGGTTAAATGTTAACTTTCAGACTCTTCTCGGTGTGTATCGGCAAAAATAATTTTCTCTTTTTCGGATTAGGTTAAGGTTCGATAGAAATTTTTTTCAGGTTTCGATCAGGTTCAATTCAAATGGAATTTTCAAGTTCTGGTCAGGTTGCACTTTAATAGAAAATATTTTGTCCTGTATACAGGACATAGATATTGGGTTCTGGTTATATGGAATTTCCTTTTCCAGGTTCAGATTAGGTTTAAGATAGACTAATTGGAATTTTCAGATTTCTGATCACGCGTATCTATGGAAATTAAGTTTTCTTCCCTGAATCGAGATATGGTTGGATAAATTTTTTTCTTTTTTTTTGGGGGGGGGGGGAGTTGAATCTGGTTTCGGTTTGACTTCAAATGTAATTTTCAGGTTCTTGTTCAGTTGCATTTCAATGTATTTTATTTTGCAGCAGATAGATTGAGTTACTCTTGGAGAGATTTTTTTCTTTCTGGTTTTGGATTGTATAAGATAGATTTCAATAGGAATTTTTCGATTCTGGTCAATGTATGTCAATGGAAATTATTTTGTCTTTCTTGGACAAATTTATCTTTCCATTAAATTTTTGTTGGTTTAGAATGGGTTTCAGGATTACTTTTAGGTTCTTGTTGGCAGAGTTGTATAAAACCAAAAACTTTCTGCAAATAAATTTAATGGTGGGTGTAATTCACATTTTTTGCGCAATTTATGGTCATCATTCATGATTTTTATGCGATTTATGAATGTAATTTGCATTTTTGAGCAATTTATGGACATAATTTGCAATTTTTATACGATTAATGAATGTAATTTACATTTCACATGATTTATGGACGTAATTTGCTATATTTATGCGATTCATAGACATAATTTGCGTTTTTTGAGCTTTCTATCAACGAAATTTGCGTTTTTGATCGATTTATTGACGTTGTTTGTGTTTTTATAGGATTTATGAATGTAATTCGCTTTTTTTACCAATTCTTGGACGTAATTCACATTTTTTGCAATTTATGAATGTTATTCGTGTTTTTTTGCACAATTTTTTTATGCAATTTATGAATGCAAATACTTAAGATTGAATCTAGTTTCGGAATGACTTCAAATGGAATTTTCAGGTTCTTGTTGAGTTGCATTTTAAGTATATTATTTTGTCGCAGATAGATTGGGTTACAATTGGATAGATTTCAATTGAAATTCTTGTCAATGTATGTGGACAGAAATTATTTGGTGTTTCTTGGACAGACTTGTGTTTCCATTGTTTTTTCCTTTTCGGGTTTGGATTAGGTTTCATGTTAACTTTCAGACTCTTGTCAGCGTGTATCGGCAGAAATAATTTTCTCTTTTTCGGATTAGGTAAAGGTTCGATGGAAATTTTTTTCAGGTTTCGATCAGGTTCAATTCAAATGGAATTTTCAAGTTCTGGTCAGGTTGCGCTTTAATGGGAAATATTTTGTTCTGTACAGATATTGGGTTCTTGTTATATGGAATTTCCTTTTCCAGGTTCAGATTAGGTTTAAGATAAATTTCCAGATTTCTGATCACGCGTATCTATGGAAATTAAGTTTTCTTTCCTGAATCGAGGTATAGTTGGATAAATTTTTTTCTTTTTTTTTTGGGGGGGGGGGAGTTGAATCTGGTTTCGGTTTGACTTCAAATGTAATTTTCAGGTTCTTGTTCAGTTGCATTTCAATGTATTTTATTTTGCAGCAGATAGATTGAGTTACTCTTGGAGGGATTTTTTTCTTTCTGGTTTTGGATTGTATAAGATAGATTTCAATAGGAATTTTTCGATTCTGGTCAATGTATGTCAATGGAAATTATTTTGTCTTTCTTGGACAAATTTATCTTACCATTAAATTTTAGTTGGTTTAGAATGGGTTTCAGGATAACTTTTAGGTTCTTGTTTGCAGAGTTGTATAAAACCAAAAACTTTCTGCAAATTAATTTAATGTTGGGTGTAATTCGCATTTTTTGCACAATTTATGGTCATCATTCATGTTTTTTATGAGATTTATGAATGTAATTTGCATTTTTGAGCAATTTTTATACGATTAATAAGTGTAATTTACATTTTACATAATTTATGGACGTAATTTGCTATTTTTATGCAATTCATAGACATAATTTGCGTTTTTTCAGCTTTCTGTCGACGAAATTTGTGTTTTTTGATCGATTTATTGACGTTATTTGTGTTTTTATAGGATTTATGAATGTAATTTGCTTTTTTTACACAATTCTTGGACGTAATTCGCATTTTTTTGCAATTTATGAATGTTATTCGTGTTTTTTTGCACGATTCATGGAAGTGATTTGCATTTTTTGAGTGATTTATGAACATAATTCACATTTTTATGCGATTCATGGACGTAAATTGCATTTTTTGAGCGATTCATGAATGTAATTCACGTTTTTTATGCAAATCATGAATGCAAAACGCTATTCTTTATTTTTATGCGATTTATAGTCGTAATTTGCATTTTAGCTTTCTGCTGCCAAAATTCATGTTTTTTGAGCGGTTTATGAACATAATTCCCATTTTACTACACAATTCATAGACGTAATTTGCGTTTTTCATACATTTTATGAACGTAATTCTCACTTTTTTACCAATTCATCGACGCAATTCACGTTTTGAGCGATTTGTGGACGTAATTCTCATTTTTTTATGCAATTCGCTTTTTTTTTTTGAGCGATTCATGGACATAATTCGCGATTAATGAATGTAATTTACATTTTACATGATTTATGGACGTAATTTGCTATTATTTATGCGATTCGTAGACATAATTTACATTTTTTGAGCTTTCTCTCAACGAAATTTGCGTTTTTGGATCGATTTATTGACGTTATTTGTGTTTCTATAGGATTTATGAATGTAATTTGCTTTTTTACCAATTCTTGGACGTAATTCGCATTTTTTGTAATTTATGAACATTATTAGTGTTTTTTTGCACGATTCATGGAAGTGATTCGCATTTTTTGAGCGATTTATGAACATAATTCTCGTTTTACTACACAATTCATAGACATAATTTGTGTTTTTCATAAAATTTCTGAACGTAATTCTCACTTTTTTAAACAATTCATGGACGTAATTCATGTTTTGAGCGATTTGTGGACCCAATTCACGTTTCTTATGCAATTTGCTTTTTTTTGAGCGATTCATGGACATAATTCGCGATTTTTATGCGATTAATGAATGTAATTTACATTTTACATGATTTATGGACGTAATTTGCTATATTTATGCGATTCATAGACAATTTACGTTTTTTGAGCTTTCTATCAACGAAATTTGCGTTTTTTGATCGATTTATTGACGTTGTTTGTGTTTTTATAGGATTTATGAATGTAATTCGCTTTTTTTTACCAATTCTTGGACGTAATTCCCATTTTTTGCAATTTATGAATGTTATTCGTGTTTTTTTGCACAATTTTTTTATGCAATCCATGAATGCAAATACTTAAGATTGAATCCGGTTTCGGATTGACTTCAAATACAATTTTCAGGTTCTTGTTGCATTTCAAGTATATTATTTTGTCGCAGATAGATTGGGTTACAATTGGAATTTTTTCTTTTTTTTTTGGGGGGGGGGTAGTATTTGAACCGGGTTTAGGATAGATTTCAATTGAAATTCTTGTCAGTGTATGTGGACTGAAATTATTTGGTCTTTCTTGGACACACTTCTGTTTCCATTGTTTT
Source organism: Maratus speculifer (assembly GCA_964019185.1). Classification (NCBI taxonomy): domain Eukaryota; kingdom Metazoa; phylum Arthropoda; class Arachnida; order Araneae; family Salticidae; genus Maratus; species Maratus speculifer. Next base: position 85,952,729 of record OZ025293.1, read on the forward strand.
TTCCTTTTCGGGTCTGGATTAGGTTTCATGTTAACTTTCAGACTCTTGTCGGTGTGTATCGGTAGAAATAATTTTCTCTTTTTCGGATTAGGTTAAGGTTCGATGGAAATTTTTTTTCAGGTTTCGATCAGGTTCAATTCAAATGGAATTTTCAAGTTCTGGTCAGGTTGCGCTTTAATGGGAAATATTTTGTCCTGTATAGATATCGGGTTCTGGTTATATGGAATTTCCTTTTCCAGGTTCAGATTAGGTTTAATATAGACTAATTGGAATTTCCAGATTTCTGATCACGCGTATCTATGGAAATTAAGTTTTCTTTCCCGAATTGAGATATGGCTGGATAATTTTTTTTTTTTTTTGGGGGGGGGGGAGGAGTTGAATCTGGTTTCGGTTTGACTTCAAATGTAATTTTCAGGCTCTTGTTCAGTTGCATTTCAATGTATTTTATTTTGCAGCAGATAGATTGAGTTACTCTTGGAGCGATTTTTTTCTTTCTGGTTTTGGATCGTATATGATAGATTTCAATAGGAATTTTTAGATTCTGGTCAATGTATGTCAATGGAAATTATTTTGTCTTTCTTGGACAAATTTATCTTTCCATTAAATTTTTGTTGGTTTAGAATGGGTTTCAGGATAACTTTTAGGTTCTTGTTGGCAGAGTTGAATAAAACCAAAAACTTTCTGCAAATTAATTTAATGTTGGGTGTAATTCGCATTTTTTGCGCAATTTATGGTCTCATTCATGCTTTTTATGAGATTTATGAATGTAATTTGCATTTTTGAGCAATTTATGGACATAATTCGCAATTTTTATGCAATTAATGAATGTAATTTACATTTTACATAATTTATGGACGTAATTTGCTATTTTTATGCAATTCATAGACATAATTTGCGTTTTTTCAGCTTTCTGTCGATGAAATTTGGGTTTTTTGATCGATTTATTGACGTTATTTGTGTTTTTATAGGATTTATGAATGTAATTTGCTTTTTTTACACAATTCTTGGACGTAATTCGCATTTTTTGCAATTTATGAATGTTATTCGTGTTTTTTTGCACGATTCATGGAAGTGATTTGCATTTTTTGAGTGATTTATGAACATAATTCACATTTTTATGCGATTCATGGACGTAATTTGCATTTTTTGAGCGATTCATGAATGTAATTTGCGTTTTTTATGCAAATCATGAATGCAAAACGCTATTCTTTATTTTTATGCGATTTATAAACGTAATTTGCATTTTAGCTTTCTGCTGCCAAAATTCGTGTTTTTTGATCGATTTATGAACATAATTCCCATTTAACTACACAATTCATAGACGTAATTTGCGTTTTTCATACAATTTATGAACGTAATTCTCACTTTTTTACTCAATTCATCGACGTAATTCACGTTTTGAGCGATTTGTGGACGTAATTCATATTTTTTATGAAATTCGCTTTTTTTGAGCGGTTCATGGACATAATTCGCGATTTTTATGCGATTAATGAATGTAATTTACATTTTACATGATTTATGGACGTAATTTGCTATATTTATGCGATTCATAGACATAATTTGCATTTTTTGAGCTTTCTATCAACGAAATTTGCGTTTTTTGATCGATTTATTGACGTTATTTGTGTTTTTATAGGATTTATGAATCTAATTCGCTTTTTTTACCAATTCTTGGAAGTAATTCGCATTTTTTGCAATTTATGAATGTTTTTTTTTTTTTTTTTTTTTTTTCACAATTCATGGAAGTGATTCACATTTTTTGAGTGATTTATGAACTAATTCACGTTTTTATGCAATTCATGGATGTAATTTGCATTTTTTGAGCGAATCATGAACATATTTCACATTTTTTATGGAATTCATGAATGCTATTCGCTATTTTTATGCATTTTATAGAGGTAATTCCATTTCAGCTTTCTGCCGCCAAAATTCGTGTTTTTTGAGCGATTTATGAACATAATTCATGTTTCACTACACGATTCATAAACGTAATTTGCATTTTTCATACAATTAATGAATATAATTCTCGCTTTTTTACATGATTCATGGACGTAATTCACATTTTAAGCAATTTGTGGACGTAATTCCCATTTTTTATGCAATTTCCTTTTTTTTAGCGATTCATGGATGTAGTTCACATTTTTTATGCGATTCATGCATGTAATTCATATTTTTTATGCGATTCATGCATGGAATTCATATTTTTTATGCGATTCATTGATTGAATTAACGTTTTTATTGAGGTCTTTGGACGAAATTCACGTTTTTCGCGTAGTATTTTGTCGAAATGTTGGGTTTTTTTTTACATGATTCTTTGTTGAGATACACTTTTTTTTACGCAATTCTTTGTCGAAATAAGTAAATAAAAATTGTTTCTTCATAAAATTTTCTGCACATGGCGTGCGTGTATATTATACAACTCTGCTTGTCAGTGTGTATTGTCAGATTTTTTTTTTTTTTTTCTGATTGAATTAAGGTTTGATAGAATATTTTTTAGGGTTTGGATGAGGTTCAACTCAAATAGAATTTAAACAATTACATTTTAGAAATGACAAAACTAAAAAATTTAATTATTTATCGCCCATTATTAGCTGTTAGTATTTTAAAATATTTACTTGTTAGTGTGTTAGTAACAGTAACTTTACATTATTTGAATTAAAAAATTTTAATTTCTTGTATTAAATTGAATTTTAAACATGTTTACTTCTTAGGTATGTTATGCAATTTATTTAAATAATGGATTCAAATTTATTTGAGGATTTTGTGTTCATAAGTAGAAACAAGGCCTTTTTTTTTATTTTTTATTTTTTTTTTTTTTAAGATTAAAAAAGCCTTAAATTATCAAACATTTTTGTAAAAGAATGTTAGAAAGAAATACTTCAATTTCGAGACAATGAATATGAAATTAAAACATCTATAGAAAAAAAAGGGGGTAAATTTATATTTTATGAAACTCATTATTAAAGCATAGAAGTATAAGTTATTTCTTTTTAAACCAATGTTATCGTTAATATTTGGTTAAGAATTATTTGCTTAACCAACTTTAAAAACTTGTGAATTCTAACATTATAAAAATATATTAGGATTTTCCATTTTAGATGTCCAATTTATAAATGCAGTTAATTAATAATGCTATGTTCTAAGCTGTAAGGCTAATGCTTTTATATTTTGATTATTGATTTCTATAACGTATTATTAACTATTATAATACTTTTGTATTCAGTTTGTGATCTGAGACAAAATTTTTCATGCTTGGATTTAAATAATCAGATTCTTAGGAAGAAAAAAAAAAATTCTATTTTGAACAGCATCTAATGCAGACTACAATGATGCGCTGTAGTACCTCCGTGGCAACTGCTAAATAACATTTTAAAATATAAACATGGAATTTCGAAATTATTTATGAAATAATAGGATGCATGAAATATGTTAAAGCTACAGTAACTAATGGATAATGAGAGCTGAGTGCATGTCAAATTACTGGATGCAGCAAACTTATGCAATGGTCTCTAAAACACATGAAATTTCTCAAAGCCACAGTCATTAACAAATGTATGAACATTATGCCCATATGAAAACAAACAACAAAAATTAATAGATGCAGCAAACTATGCGGTAACATGCAGATTCCCAATATCTGGAAGAAATGAGTGATACCTGAACTAAAGAAATCCAGTGACAATATTGTGAAACAAATACATTAAAACAACAACGTTTACATTAGAAAAAAAGGGCCTAAAACTCTCACTCGCTAAAATAAAACTCGTTAAAGCAGTCCAACTACTGCATGTATAACACTTAGAGCACATGAAAACAAAACAAAAACAAAACACTCAGGCTGCAGCAAAATTGCTGTGCAACAATCCGTAAAATACACAAAATTAATTAAAAATGCAATCACTAATGCATGTTGTACAAGCACTGTGTGTACATGAAGAAAAAAAAACAATGAGTGCAACTAATTTGTTTTTAAATCTCTGAAATCTTTATAGCCACAGTCACTAATGCATGTAAGAACAAATTAACTTCATTACTTTCTTTTGAATTATCAAAATACTGCTGTAATTTGTTGATAAATACTAGTTTGTTCACAATTTCCAATAATAAGTGCACTTACTTATTTTAAAAATTGTTTAAAACCTGGATTTACTGGCCATTATGCTAAGCTAAAAAGGCACAGTTTCAAAATGAAAATTAATAGCGACAAAAATGCATAAGAAAAAATAATAAATGCATTTTGAATAACATATTCAAGCAATTTTAATCTAAAAATTAACATCCTGGGTTATTAATCACAGAAATTAATAAATGAAATAAAAAAGCACAATTTTTACAACACTTAAAACTTAGTATTGTTAATTAATTCATATAATTATTGTTAATTAATTCATATGATAAGGACATCTATAAACTTAAAAACAATCTATTTTGAGAATTTTAGAATTCACAAGCACTTGGTTTAACTGTTGGTCAATTATAAATATAGTTTGTTTACCAAAATTTAGCAATAGTTTACACATTCTGTGATAGTTTATGTTGGTTTGAAATCAAATCAACATGCTAACTAATGTATACACCACTTTTTAAATAATACTTTAATAATGAGTGTCAAAAAATATTTATTTACCTTTCTTTTTCATTATAGAGGGTTTAGCTTCACGTTCGTCTCCTGGAATTGAATATTTCGCAAATTACACAACATACATGCTAAAAACAACAACAAGTGCCAAGTACAAAGCTTACCGCCAGCGAATTCGATTACGATTCAAAACAAAACTATCTAAACGCGTATGAATATATGGGATTCTAAAGCAAATTATTAAAAATAATTCTTGTTTGTAAACTTAAAAAAAAATCATAAGTCGAAAGTATATTGAATATGTATAATTAAAAAATATTTTCCTATTTTAAAAAAGGATTCAAAATATTTTTTCCACAAAATGCAAAAATATCCAATGTAAGAAACGTAATATTTTCTTTTTACGAAAAATAAAGGCAATATAAATAGAAATTTGATTTAGTATATATTTATTGAATGTTTTAAAGCACATGATAAGATGTTTTTGTAGTTTAAAAAACATTTATTGCTTCGATTTGGGTGTTTTAACTGTGACCATAAGTACATAAGGTTTTTCACTCCTGCTCTGTCTGCTAACACATAGAATAACATGTAATCCGCGAGCTAATATAGTCCAATTTTCCAAGACCAATATATAACAAACAAGAGTTTTCTTAGAAACAAGGCAAGTCTTATTACCTCTATCTTAAAGAGATTCATATTATATATAAGTTTTAATAAAATCTCCCAGCCCATTTTCTAGATCTCATTATCAGGAACAAACACCATCAATTTCAGTTTTAAAATGGTTATTGAGATCTAAAAATATACGGCACGTACAAATGTAAAAATTATAGGATAGGATTAGACTGGGAATATAAGACTATATTAAAAAAATTGGACCATTCTGACCAATATTTGCTGAGTTATTAGAAGGCGGCTTTTCCGATTTTCTTTGATGTTGAGTTAGCTGTATATATGAAGTTCCGCATCTACCCTTATGACGATGGTAGGTTTTGACGATGGTAGGTTTAAAGCTGCGTCACTTGAAGGCTGCCGCCTTCTATGATACGCACTCCGGGTCTTTTAGGCCCTGCGCGCGTACTTACGGGTTAAATTAACCCTTTGCGGCGCAGTGTGTCCGTTCAGGATAACTTTATTATAATTCTAAACTTGCAATTGGCACCAATAATATTTTAATAAAATCTTGCTTTTACAATAAAAGCTTAAATTAAGGAGTTCTTGATTTCTTAAAAAGTCGTTTGTAAATTCCGGTGTCAGTCGATGATTTCTCATTTTACTAGCAGAATTTGTCCGCGCCGGAAAGGGTTAATGAATATTATATATTTTTTTGGCACGGTATACATAACAGGACAGTACTAAAAAAGATTTATAATTTGTTTAATTATTTTGCACAGTTGTAATTTCACGAAAACTCTAGAAAAAATACAAAACATTTTTCAAAGTATCTCTCAATATACGCGATTGGTCTCATCTTTCTAGCTTTTATTATTTTTCAGAAAAATACATTTAAAAAATAACGGCGCGCGTACAAACTTTTTCGAATATCTTAAAGACAGGTCTAGATGGGGGTCAATGACCTTGAATTACTTACTCTTTTAGAGTGCTGATACTAGTACAAATAATAAATCAGTCCTTGACCATGGGTGCCATTTCACCATTCTTACCTCGCTATACCCTTTTTTTAAATGATGAAGTCAATCTATACATATAATAAAACAGTAGGACCCGGTGTGTCTGTACATTGAAGATAATTGACAAAAATGGAGTCAGGGCGATAAAAGAAAACCAATGAAACACAAAAAAATTTTTTTGAATTTTTTGTCTGTCTGTCTGTCTGTCTGTCTGTCTGTCTGTTTGTTCGAGGTTATCTTCGTAACTACTGAATGGATTTTTATGCGGTTTTCACTAATGAAGAATGCACACTCCCGGGCAGTGTATAGGCTTTGTTTCATCAAAATCGGACAACAGACAAAAAAGTAACAAAAAGAAACAAAAGAAACTATTAGGTGCGCTGCTCACGTTTTTTAGTACATAACGTTTTTTAGTACATATAAAATCCAATAGATGTCACTGTGCGATTTTAAAACGCGCTATCGTTATGTTTTCGCCAGTCTACTTAAGTATGAGAAAGTTTCAAGCTGGCTGTCGTTCCATGTGGTTTAGTCGGTAGAACGTCAGTGCGCCATACTGATGGCCCGGGTTCGATTCCCAGCATGGAATTTTTTTTCACTATGTTGGCATTAACGCCTATAAGCAATTAAAAGAATTTGAAATATTGTATTCAAGGCGAATTTTCTCTCTGGGAAAATTTCCTTGCATTAATATGTCAGTGTAATTTTTTTTTCGATTTAATTTTTTTTTTCGAAACTTTGTTTTTCTTAAAAAATTACAGTAAATATTTGATATTTCCCAACGTTTTTTGAATGATCGACTTGCTTTTTTTTTTTTTTTAATGTATGTCTGAACCTTATCTAACTACTTCTTCAAGATTTCTTTAGATAAACCGACCAGCGTAGCGGGCGAAGGCCGCTAGTATTGTAATAAATGAAAATAATGATGTTTGAAATCATATTTTTGATGTAATTATAATAAATAATTCTAAAAAAGACCTCTATAGTTAGTTCCTACCATCCGTGATCTTACTTATTAAATTCATAATTACTCAAAGAAGCACTTTGATTTTGATCAGGTTTTGCCTGGTATAAATATATAAATGAAAGAATATTATATATATATATATATATATATATTTGGCGCGGTAGACATGATAATGATAGATATAACTTTAATTATCATTATCTCTACTTTCATTAACCCTTTCGTGGTTATAAGCGCGTATACGCGCCCAGAATAACACTTAATTTGAATTGCGAAATGCCATACTGACACCGGAATTTTTAAATGAAAATTTTAATTTTACAAAGAACGTAAAAAAACCATTTATATATTATGAAATAAATTTGTTTTTAAATTCCGGTGTCATTCAATCATTTTAGTATTTTATGAATAGAAGTGCTTTAACCGTCAAAGGGTTAATTACAACATTGACTTCACCGCTTAAAAAGATTTTTAGACAGAATTTCAACAGGACAGGTATATTTGGGGTGTAGGTCAGGGCGATCGCGAGTTTCATCGATCCACCTACTCATTAGCCATATTCCAGTGTCCCACTAACCGTGTTTCAGTGCCACACTAGCCGTATATCAGTGTTACTTTTTCTTTTAAATTTGTCCGGTATAAGTTTTTCTGTTTTTCTTCCTTTTCTATTTGAATTTTTATTTTAACCTTTTCTATTTTCTTCTTAGATATTACTCAAAAAGCGCCTCTTTGATTTTGATTATTTTTTCTGTGCTAAAAGTATATAAATTAAAGAATATTATGAATTTTTTTTGGCGCGGTAGACATAACAGAACAGTATTAAAATAAAAGATTTATACTTTGTTTCATTATTTTGCATAGTTGTCATTTCAAGAAAACTCTGAAAAAAATAGAAAAATATTTTTCAAAGTATCTCTCAATATACTCAATTGGCCGCATCTTTTTAGCTTTTATAGTTTTTCAGGAAAATACATTTAAAAAATAACAGCGCGCGTACGAACTTTATCGAATATCTTAAAGACAGGTCAAGATCAGGGGTCAATGATTCTTGCATTTTGTACTCTTTTAGAGTGCTGATACTAGTACAAATAATAAATCAGTCATTGACCATGGGGGCCATTTCGCCATTCTTACCTCGCTATACCCTTTGAAAGACATAACTCAATAATAACACTGAGTAACTTGGCATTAAACCGAGGATAAAAAGTGCCAAGATCGTGTAACTAGGATGGGGAACAAGGAGTATAGACAAAAACAAAAACTTTTTTTTTTATTTCTAATGCCAACCAAATGTTACACGAGATAGTTTAGAAGAACAAAAAATATGCCCCACACCCAGGAGGGCAGGTAAACCCCACTCTTGACGGAAGGGCGACCATAGCCCAAATGTATCTTTTGCCGAAGTTTCAAAATGAGGATTTATAATGAAATAGAACGAGAAGTTTCGCTCTTTGAAACTGTAAAAAGTGCCAAGAGCATGTAACTAGGTGAAGAGAGGGGTAGGATCAGAAAAAAAAAACGATTAGATAAAAGCTTTATAACGATATATTACATGAGATGGTGTGGAAGAAACAAAAAATATGCCCCCCACCCAGGGGGTGCAAGGTAAATTCCAAACGGACAGAAAGGCGACCCCGGCCCAAATGTATCTTTTGTTGAGGTTTCAAAATATGGATTTATAACAAAATAGAACAAGGATTAGACTTTTTTAAAATCGAAGTCACAATTTGAACGATCCTGTAAGTTAAGATTGGTGAGGAAGGGGGGGGGGGTTAAGACGGGCGAACATAAAAAAAAAAATAATAATAATAATAAAATAGTGGCACTCAGAGAGTGCCGACAGAAGTGAAGCCTTGAACAATTACGTGTGTATTTTTTGAATCGTTAGGATATATAATTTTGAATCGTCAGGAAATACTTTTAAATGAATAAAAAAAAGGGTTCTATAATATTAAAGAACATATCATTATCTATAAAAAAACCGAGCGATACTATATGTCCAGCTATTAACTCACTATAACTACTTTCTTACATTTTAAAATGCGATAAATACCCCAACCAAAATTAGACCATACTATCGATACTTTAATCTTTATCCAAATAAATCATTTTGTATTAATGCGTGTTATAATATCTGTAGATTACTTTTTGAATTATTCAAATCGGACATTCCATTCAAAAGATATTACGAATTTAAAGATGACAATCTAAAGAAATAATAGCGCTGCTGAGCACTCGGTGGCCAATAAGCTTAGGGATTACGTGTGCAATCAAAAGATTGTGGGTTCGAACCATAGTTTCGCTGATATATATCAATGTTTGTTTTTTTTCGAAGAAGTTTGAAAAATTAAAATTTTAACCCATTTTGGGTCCGTAACGTGACCTAAAATGATGGGAGAAAATTTCTTATGCTAGATTTGTAATGTATGGAGCATAAGCTTTCTATAGACATATTGTATCAAGAAATGAGAAAACCCCCCTCTGCCCCTCCCCAAAAAAGGTCCTATAGGGAAAACCGGAAAACTAGAATAGCAAAATGAACGGCGAGAAATGGTTAGCTATACTAGAAATTTTCTCCCCACAGTAACTCCTATAGAAGCAAAGTTATAGTCTTTTAAAATTTGAAATGAAATGAAGAAATAAGCAAAATTATGAGAGTGATTGACAGGGGGGGGGAAGAAGGTCCATAGCCCTGGGGGTGCCATGTAGCTTAAACTTTTAAGTTAAAAATGGTAGAGAATTAAATGAGCGAAATTTTAAGGTGTATATTGGGGGAGGGTGAAAGCCCCCCCCCCTCAACATTTTTTTTGTTTCTTTTGAAGAAACAAAAAAAATATGCCCAGATAAACCCCAAACGGGCGGAAGGGCGATCCCTTATTCATCTTTTGTCAAGGATTTAAAATGTGGATCTAAAATAAAATAGACCGAGAGTTGGACATTTTTAAAACTGTATGCATATTTCGAATGGTCCTGTAAGTTAAAACTGACGCGGAAGGGGAGGGGATTAGAAGAGACGAGCGTGAAAAATAAAACATAATAAACTTATACTTCAAATAACTGGACTTCTAAACAAAAAAAAAACGATTTAACCTAGTGTCGAATTAATGGGGTGGCCCGCAGTGTATAACCCCCCCCCCAGAAGTTATGATATTTTATGCTTTTTAATGCACAAAGTGCGATTCTCCCTCTCTTGCAGAGCTGTAAAACATGATGCTTTCCTCCACAGTCACAGAAAAATGCCTGCATTCAACACTGATTTACCCTAGAAAAAAAACTAGTCGTTGGGGGCCACCGTAATACTTACGCATCATATATATATGCATATATAATATATGAAAATAATGCATTTGAAAACTATTTATAAAATGGATTGCAATCCCAAAACAAAATTTAAACATGTATTTAAATTTTTGTTGTGCATAGTAATGCTGTATTAATGAGTTGCTGATGAATCTCTTTCGATAAATTATACAACACGCCTAACTCAAGTAGTATTGAATTGCGAAAAAGAAACATCCTTATAACTCCAAAAATAATAATTTTATTAACTAACAGTTTATTGCATCAGATTAAGCGTCTGATTTCCAATTAAAATATATCTTTGAATTGAAATTTGAATGAAATACAGGGTCATGAAAAACCGAAGAATGTGGACAACAGGATTACAGATATCTCGGCAACTAATAACTCGATCAACTTCGTTCTTTATGCAAAATTTGTGTTATTTTATTGCCTTTTACGATCACTCCTTAAAATAAAAAATTTCGAAAATTTTTATGTACCTTTCATCAGAACGAATTTTTCGAGAGTCCGAAAAAAATAGTTCCGGATAATCGAGGTTACTGATATTAAATAGTCTTCGTCCCATTCTTACATACTAAATACATACAAAATTTCAAGTCTCTATCTCAATTCGTTCGGCAGATAGAGCGTTTATAGACAGAGAGACAGACAGACGGCAAATTTTTTTTCTAAAAATATGTTTTTCGAAATCTCCAGTGTCAAAAACGTGTAAATCCGTCAAAAAAAATTTTCGATTTTCAAAACGATTGCAATACTTACCCTATACTACGTATGATGGGTAAGTAATAATAATAATCCATTGTTATACGTAATTTTACATCAATACTACCATTAAAACAATAAAAGTGGAAAAATCAATCTGATCTGAAACGTGGATCGAGGATTTAAAGTAAATCAAAAAAATTAAATCTTCCAAAATGAGCTTTCCAAAGATCGAAATCGAATCTAAAGATCGACATCGAATCTAACGATCGAAATCGAATCTAAAGATCGACATCGAATCTAAAAATCGAAATCGAATCTGAAGATCGACATCGAATCTAAAGATCGACATCGAATCTAAAGATCGAAATCGAATCTAAAGATCGACATCGAATCTAAATATCGAAATCGAATCTAAAGACCGATCTTACGGGCAGAATCGATTTTACATTTTTACTTTCTTTTGTAACTTTACAAGAAGAGAGTATTAGATTTGTGAAAAATTTCGACTTCCCGTTTTCGATGTATTTATATATTTTAGAAGGTTTTTAACACGATTTCATGATTTTTAAGAAATATATGTCTATGTGTCTGTCTGTCTGTGAGTCTGTATATGACAAAAATTTCTGACCGTTCTATCTCAAGAACAAATGTACGGAATTCCACAAAACTTTAGATTTAGTTTGACCTTGATATAAACTGAATCTAATTAATTTCTGGTGTATATAGCCTAACAGGTGACGCTGTTATGCTGCATTTTTTGCGATTTGCGCAACAACTATATCTGAATAACGAATGCACGGATATTCATCAAATTTCAGATCCAGTTAGTCCTTGACATAAATTGATGTTTTTTTTGCATTTTGATGTATATCGCTTCTCAGATGGCGCTGCTATGCTGAATTTTTCACAATTTCCACTCAGCGCCATGTGAAAGGGGAGGGGGGGCGAAAGGAGGCGGTCGTCCCGAGTGCGGAAATTTAGGGGGAGCCAATTTTTACTACTAACATCACTTCTAGCCTATCACAAGAAAAAGTTAATAGGGGGGGGCTAAATTTGAACTTTGAACCGGGCGCAGTTCTCTTTTCGCACGCCCGTTTCCATTTTAGCTTTATCTCAAGAACTAATGGACGGACTTTCATAAAAATTTAGATTCAATTTGTCCTTGATATTATTTGATGCTAATTACATTTTGGTGGAAATCGCTTAAGAGATGGCGCTGTTATACTGCATTATTCATGATTAACGCAATAGCGCTATCTCAAGAACGAATTTTCATCAAAATTCAGATTCAGTAAAACCCTGACATAGATTAGTGTTGTTTAATTCTGGTGTAAATTGCCCTACAGGTGGCGCTGATATGCTGCATTTTTTATGATTTCGCAATAGCTGTATCTCGCGCTTCCATGGATTTCCATCAAAGTTCAGATTCAGCTGGTACCTGATAAAAATTTATCCTGATAAATTTTTGGTGTACATCACTCAACAAAAAACGCTCTTTTGTGGGGGGGGGGGGGGTTCTGAGGTTTCGTTAACTCTTCTATCTTAGAAACTAATACAATGAAATTTTGGAATTGGCACATTGGCACATCCGATTATTTTATCTTCCACATTTGAAGGAAAATGAAAATTATATTACCTTCAGAGAAATCGATTAAAAATTTTAAAGTATCGATTAAATCGAGTTGGCCGTAGTATCGATTAAATCGAGTTAAAAAATCGAAATCGCCCATAACTACCCTCTTCTTATCTTTTTTAGAATTGCTAGATTGTAAATTTCAGATTATCATTTATTTATACATTCAGTGCAACAAATGCATTTTTAATATTTTAAATAAAATTAATTTAAGAAATTTTCTGTGCCACAAAACTTATTTTAATTCCATTTTCACACATACAGAGATTTTTCATTTTTTTTAAAATTAAGCCGTTAAAAAAATCAATTGTTAGTTTTTATAAGCTTGTTTCCAGAAGAGAATTGATAGCGATTTTGTATTAGGTTTCCTCAGTTGCTGATTTAAGCTTTTGCACTGACAAAGGGACCACCAAACATGGTGCTCACAGATTTTGATGAATTCAAAGTATATTGTAGCGGTCATACCATTAATTATTCGGCTGAAAGGGTTCTTTCAAATGGGGCTTAGTTTTTGAGAAATTGGGGGTCAAAGTTCAGTGTATATTTTAAGTACTTATTAGTAAAGCTCTTTGTCAATAGCTTCGGGGCTCCGCGGTAACGGACGAGATTCCAGACCCGGAGGTGGCGGGTTCAACTCCAAGTTGGACTTTTTTTTTTTTTTCTTCTTCTTTAAATGTTAATTTTTTTAAACAGAATTGGAAATTCTACAGCTTTAAACTTATTAATATTTTCTTATGGGGATAGTTTACTTTTTTATTCTTTTTCTTATTTAAAAAAATATGGTTCAAATGATAAACTAATTACACTTCAAAATTCATAAAATAAATAAAAACAAATAAAAAATGCATACATAATTAAAATTTTCAAAAGTATAAAAATTTTTAATGTTTTAAAATCCCTTCTACTTTAAGTATTAATAATTTTGCTCAATTACATTTATATATATATTGCTAAGTAAAAAAAAAAAAAAAAAAAAAAAAAAAATCCAAGTTGGCTCTTTTTTTTTTCTTTCTTTATATACTTTTTACATGTTACATATTTTAATCACAATTGAGAATTCTACAGCTTTGTAGATTTTTGATATTTTCTTAATAAAGTAAATTTATATTTTCGATTGTATTTCATGAAAATTTCTTTTTATCTGCAATTTTTAAACTAATATTTTTATTGACAAAACTGCATAACGAATTTATGCCTTTACCCTTTTATTTTTAATTATTATGTAATTTCTTTTCTAAGCACAATTCTGAAATAATAATTTTTCTTTTTTCTATCGCTTTTTTGTGGAATATTTTAAATGAAAATTTATCCTTTTTTCTATAAATTATACAAAATAATTTTCAGGTGCAATTTCTGAAACATTTATAGGATTAGGATTAGTTAATTCAAATAATGCATACCTTCGAAAGTGTAATATAATATTAATGCAGCAGTGCTAAAATATTATCCAAATTTTTACTGATCTCTAAATACATTTATCTCTAACGTTTAATAAAAAAATCAACTAGATTAGAAATGTCGCACAGTGGGGCAAAAACCCAAAAAGCTGGCCAAAAGTCAAAAATGAAGTTACGATTTAGGGAATTTTGACTGTACAGTTTGATAGAATAATGTTTGGAGGGTCATGATCTGTATTTATAAAAAGATTTTTGCTTTACCCTTACAAGCAGCATTATTTCAAAAATGATGCTTGAAGGGATATCACATAGAGCGAACAAAAACAGCAAAACAACAGTTTCTCTGAACGCGTGCTACATTTTATAATATTATCCGATTTTAATGATTTGAAATGGATTCACACTATGATAGTGTGTACTTTATTTGCATGTATTACAAAATTTATATGGAGCACATAAAAATAAATAAATTCATTGTCATTTTTGATAAAAAATTTTAGATATTTTTTCATTTTTTTACTTTCAAACATGAAAAAGTTTAAATGTTCCACAGTGTTCCGCAACGAAATTTAATGGAAATAATAACTTGGGCTATTTTCTAGTGATTCATAAAAAACCAGCTGCCTAAAACTGCCTTTCTGCATTTCACGCATATTTTAGTAACCGCAAGTAAAATGCCACTTTTTTCGGCCGCCTCAAAAATTTTGAAATTGACTACTTTTCACATAATTTAGCTGATAAATATTTTTCAAATTTTTGAATTATTCAATTTTATTATAGTTTATTTCTTGTTATGTTGTAAATAAGTACTATAATCATAAAATTACATTAATTTGATAAATAAGCTTAGTAATGAAAAAATGAAAATAATTCTCTATTATTAATCCGGTAGAGTACATTTTCTTATCTTTATAGGTAGTAATTTTGTTTGTTCTATTGTAATCAGAAGAATTATTTTGTGAATGGCGATATTTGTAGATCAAACTACTGAGCGTATTTCATTAATGCGAGTAAAAATCATTATGAATATCACTTTAGAATATTTTAGTAATTTGCATTTGATTTGCAAGTGAGGATGTGATGGAACATCTATTCTGAGTACATTTAAACAAATATTTAGCTATGGAGATTGCAGGAGGTCTAATATATTTTTCTTTTCTCCCGTGCTACTAGAACACATAAATGTTGCGAAAAATTCATGAATCGTCAATTTCAAAATTCCGAGATTTCCATTTCAATGATTTTATCGGGCCAATCAAGATCCATTTTTCTTTTTCAAGAAATACAGATGCTACTGTCAATGAATGTCATTGAGGTGGATTGTATTAAACACCAGGAGAATCAACTTATTTCATTTAATACAATCATTGATAACAGAAGAAATAGTCGTCAAGAAGGAATTAGTCTAATATTCAACGTTGCTACCTATTTCAGACAGCATCAAAACAGCATCTTACCGATCTGACATTTTTTATTAAAATTGGATTGAGGTAATTTAGAATTCAGAATATCCAAGTTACATGCAAAAACGTTTAGAGAGGGCTTACATCTGGAAGACAAACTGGATAGAAAAAAATGAAAAGCTCGTACTCTGCATGAAAAGAAAAACACTGAAATTGCAAAATAAAATATGCAAAAAATATTTCGTTTATAATTAAGACTTCTCATCGAGAAACTAAATTCCAGATTTGGAAGCAGAAATGATGGCAATGCAATTCAACGATTATTTGAAAACTCAACTATATGTGCTTCTATAACTATCGTATACGAAGATTTGATTAAACGATTCTATATCATAAGTAATTTCTTGTAGTCATGTCATTTTCTTGATAAATTTCGTAGACTTTTCCTTACAAGTAGCCCGTAGATTTGAGCTGCACCCCTGGCTCTATATGCCTACTTCAGTACACAAACTACTTATTAATGACAAAGAAATAACATTATCTTCTTTACTGCCAATTTGTCAAATGGTATAAGATACTCAAGAATCATACAATAAACTATTAAAAAATTATCTAGAAGATTTATCGCAAAGATGCATTAGCGAGAAAAAAAAATATTTTTACGTCTTTTAATGTCATTAGATTCCTTCATTTCCAGTTTAGATGAATTATCGTAGAAGAAATTAAAATCATTGATCCAAAGAGTCACAGGATCTTCCAATACCGCCAACAAGTTTTGCTAAATATTTCGACACTTTGACCTCTGAAGAATCTTTTTATTATTACAGCAGTTGATACTGAAGGTGAATTTCTGGAATATGTTTTCGTTTTTGTTTTAATAATATAAAAATTAAATAGTCTAATATTTTACTTTCCGTTAACGTACTTAAATTTCGATTAAATATGCCTTGGTTTTTTGAAAATTGCTTTTTAAGTGTACCCTCGAAATTTTAAATTTTATTTAAATCTAATTGTTTTTACTTTTAATCTTTAATAATATTTATTTATTTATTTTTAAAGTTTAATTTTTGAATCCAAATTAGCATCCTGAAAAGCTTACAAAATTGCATAAAAATTGAACAACTTTCGAGACATTTTTAATTTTTGCTCCGCCATATTGTATCCGCCATTTTTTTAAATTTTAATTTTGTATTCTTACTTAGCATCCTGAAAAACACCTGTATACGAATTTTGGTACAATTTGAATAACATTTTCATATTTTGGCCAGCTTTTCGGGATTTTGCCCCACTGTGTGTCGTCTGCTAATGAAATTAGAATTTACGATACATAAAATGGTATATATTTATTTTATTCGTCTGCTTTTATTTTCTCGGTAAAATCAAGCAAAAATAGAAATTATTTTTGCTGTTGTCATTTTGTTTCTTTTACAGACAAATAAAATATTTGAAATATTGGTATGTATATGTATAGCTGAAATTATGGTATGAAAATTGAGTATGCAATTGGTAGATTTGTGTCGAATGCTAAAAATGGGTTGAATGCTAAAAATACTGTAATAGAAGGAAGCAGCACTAGTACAGAAAACTTTCGTTTGGAAAAGGAACAAAAAGGCGAAATTACGAATGCATTAAAATATTGCGAGATGTTGTTACGAAATGATAATCTGCTTACAAATTCCCAACCGGATGATATTTCCTTTTCTTCTATTACTATAGCTGAAGAATTTCATCATTCAATATTAGAACTATGAGATAATCGACAATTTATTGCGGCAGATGAACGGATATTGAATGAAAAATGTGAATTTAATGAATTTACAAAGGTATGATTTTTTTTTTTTTTTTTTTTTTTTTTTTTTTTTTTTACTTAGCAATATATATAAATGTAATTGAGCAAAATTATTAATATTTAAAGTAGAAGGGATTTCAAAACATTCAAAATTTTTATACTTTTGAAAATTTTAATTATGTATGCATTTTTTATTTGTTTTTATTTATTTTATGAATTTTGAAGTGTAATTAGTTTATCATTTGAACCATATTTTTTTAAATAAGAAAAAAAATGAAAAAAGTAAACTATCCCCATAAGAAAATATTAATAAGTTGAAAGCTGTAGAATTTCCAATTCTGTTTAAAAAATTTAACATTGAAAGAAGAAGAAAAAAAAAAGCTCCAACTTGGAGTTGAACCCGCCACCTCCGGATCTGGAATCTCGTTCGTTACCGCGGAGCCACGAAGCTATTGACAAAGAGCTTTACTAATAAGTACTTAAAATATACGCTGAACTTTGACCCCCAATTTCTCGAAAACTAAGGCCCATTTGAAAAAACCCTTTCAGCCGAATAATTAATGGTATGACCCCTACAATATACTTTGAATTCATCAAAATCTTTGAGTACCATGATTGGTGGTCCCCTAGTGAGTGTGACCGCTTCCTCTTTTTGTAGACATAAATCAAAGAATTCCCCAAACGTTCTCAATCGGACCGAGATACTGGTTGAGTGGTGGCCAGTTCATCACATTTTCGGGACGGTAGTATTTTAAATTCAGATCAAATATACAGTGGAGGTCAAAAGTTTCCGGCCAGTTAGTTTCTTTGATTTATTTACCAAAAAGCTTCAGCAAAGAAGATGCACAATTACTTCAAAAGTTAGGAATATGTGAATGGCCTCGGACCACGTGATCATTTTGATTGGATACTGGAGATGCTTCATGCAAAGGGATAAAATTCGAAGTTCGCGTGTGCAAAAGTTTCCGACCACTTATCATTCTTTAGTTTTTTCTATCGGTAAGCTGTTTTTTGGTTGTGTTTATGAATGAATCAGCGTGTATAACATAGTCTGAATTCAAAATTGAAAAGTTCAACAATTACTGTTTATAAATGAGTGATTAGTTTGTCGCTAAAATGCCAATCTTCTCGAGATATTGCGTCAATGTTATCGATCGGTAAAATCGACCATAAACAATATTTAAAAAATATATAAACACTAGAAGCGTGGCGACGCACAGTGGGGCAAAATCCCAAAAAGCTGGCCAAAATATGAAAATGTTATTCAAATTGTACGAAAATTCGTATAGAGGTGTTTTTGATGATGCTAAGTAAGAATACAAAACTAAAATTTAAAAAAAATGGCGGATTCAATATGGCGGAACAAAAATTAAAAAGTCTAGAAAGTTATTCAATTTACATGCAATTTCGTAAACTTTTCAGGATGCTAATTAGGATTCAAAAGTTAAAATTTAAAAATAAATAAATAAATAAAATTACAGATTAAAAGTAAAAACAATAAAATTTAAATAAAATTTAAAATTTCGAGGGTAAACATAAAAAGGAACTTTCAAAAAACCAACACATATTTAATCGACATTTCAGTACGTTAATAGGAAGTAAAATATTACACTATTTAATTTTTATATTATTAAAATAAAAACGAAAATTTATTCCAGAAATTCACCTTTAGAATGAACTGTAGTATAATAAAAAGATTTTTCAGAGTTCAATGTGTCAAAAAAGTTAGAAGAACTTGTTGGCGGTATTGGAAGATCCTGTGACTTAGGATCAATGATTTTAACTTCTTCTACGATAATTTACTTAAACTGGAAATGAAAGAATCTGATGACATTAAAAGATGTAAAAAATATCTTTCTTTTTTTCTCGCTACTGCATCTTTGCGATAAATCTTCTCGATTCCTTTTGATCAGTTTGTTGCATGATTCTTGAGTATCTTACGGTATTTAACAAATTGGCTGTAATCAAGATAATGTTATTTCTTTGTTATTAATAAGTAGTTTGTGTACTGAAGTAGGCATATACACTCTAAAAAATAAATGTGTAAATTGGCTAATTTTACACACACATGTGTGTAATTTTCTAAAATTACACACTTGTAATACAATTTACACATTTTTTTCCAAAAAATACATGTTTTTGTGTGTATTTAGCTTCTGAATTTAAGTGTGTAATTTGTTATCACTTGATAAACTCAGAAAAGTGTGTAAATTCTGAAAAATGCCTGGATTTGCACGAAATGGAGTGTCATTCTAATTTAAGCATAATTATGTGTACACAGAAAAGTGTGTAAATTTCGGAAATCACCCACTTGTCATAAAATTTACACATTTTGTTCAAAACATTAACTGTTTTTATGAGTATTTCGTTTATGACAGTGAGTTTGTCTGTTTTTATCAGTTGATAGACACACAAAAGTGTGTAAATGTAAAAAATTACGTGAATTTACACGAATTGGAGTGTTACACATAATTATAAATGTGCAAATCTTAAAGGACAGTGTTTAAGTGTATTAGAAGTCTGCACCGTCTGCAATTTCCAGGATCGGCGCGACCCGAATGACATCTTTCTTGGCCCAGCGTGGGCAAGTGTAAAAATAATAAGTTCGGCCCGAGACAGACCCGTTTATATTTTTACAGTTCAAGGTATACTGTATATTAGAAATGATTGCTGGAAGTGCATTTTTAATACTCTCCAACAAATTTAAAAAGTGTTTATGCTTTCGGTTTGTCAGTCCGTCTGGCCGCGCTCTAACTCTCGCAAATATACTCGGATTGCTATGATTTTTTTTAACGTTATTGACGTTTCCCTAGCACAAACTCTATTGAAAATGAAGGTTCTATCATGATTAGTTTATTTACAGGGACAGTTAAAAAATTTCGATTACATTACGGCCTATGGGGAAAAATTGGTTTAAATGAATTTTAAAGGTATTACACCCGGTCAAACATATTCAAAATTATATGCATCTACGAAATGCATTAAAATATGCATTCTGTAAAATATGCAGTGAAATATGCAGAATAGTTATAATTCATTTACAGAGCGTAATTATTTCATTAAAAGACATAATAACTCAGAAGGAAATTGTTTGCGACACATTTTCATTATGGAAAAATATAATCTAATTGATATGTGTCACTGAAGCTGAATTATTTCACGCATAATATGAAATGCATAGCGTTTACAGGGAAACGCAAATATTTTAAATAGTATATTCTATCCGAAGAACTGTATATTACGAATGATGGCTGTAAATGAATGAAATGCATTTTTAATTATGATAAGCGCTTTTAAGTTTTATTAAATGTATGCATATTATAAGGCGTTATAAATGCTAAAAGTTACATAATTTAGATATACAGGGCTACACAAAAGAGCTCGGAATTTACTAAGCTTTGCTCGGGAGGTTACTAAATATGAATGTAATTTACTTAAAAGTTGTTTTTAAATAAATTATGTATTTTTACGTTGAACTGCATTTAGTTTACTAAGGAATATTTCTAGAATACAGATAAAATGAGTTACAGGGTCACGCAAAAAATGGATACAGTGTTGCCTATGAATAATAATTTTTGGAAATGTGATGTAAGTAGTTTAAAGAGTATTTTTGTAAGAACTTAATTTTAGCAAAATACTGGCGTGTAATAAAGGTACTAGGTAAACTACAGGGCTGAGCAAAATATTCAAGTATGTTTCCATATATTAGCATAAATTGCCAAAAGAAAAATTTCATTAGTTAGGCGTTTTCTTGCTAAACTAATCTTCCCTATTCTATAGTATATCTAATTACCGACAGATCAAATACAGGGCTGTTCAAAAATATTAGAAGCCCGCATTTGCTCCCCTAGTTTTATTAATTATAAATGGCTCTTAATTTACAAAACGACAAAAAATAATACGCTGGTGGAGAAAACTAAGCTTTCGCTGTGTGTGTGTGGGGGGGGGGGAGGGGTTCTAGTATGCTTTATTATAGAAATGACACATGTATACTTTCAAAAAATATTTTCTTTTCTGTTAGTGTTTAACTATTTGACTCTTTAAAAATAAATTTTGCTATTTGTCCCACATTTTTTGAATAAATTTAACATTTTTCATTATAAAATAAGATGTACAAAATGTGTGCTATCACATACGCTTCCTAATTTACCCCCCCACCAACACGCGCGCACCGAAATAAAAAAAACCTATCTTTAAAAATACATGTAAAAATACCTTAAAAAATAACTTTATTTCCCAGATAATCCATTTTATTTTAAGGAATGTACTTTGCATTTATTACATGTGATACAAAAACATGTGTCACTTATTATAACTGATGCATTATCGCTCATTAAACTAATTTTATGTTTTCTAAAAGTTCACACATTTTTAATTTATGTGTCATATTATGACTAATACAACTTAATAATTTATATAAAAAAAGAAAATTTGAAGTTAATTTTAGCAAGAATTTTTTATAATTAAATAAAAAGAAAAATAAAGTGCATAAAAAATTCTTCAAACTGAAAATTTTAATCAGAGCCACTCTCATGAAAATATACATTTAACTTTCAAATCTAGCGTTGTATAAATAAGCGGAAATTAACATCTGCGCGCAAAATTTCACCTGCCCTGCAGACGATCACAAGCGTGTGTATTTATTCTCTAGAATGGAAACAGACCAAGATCATTCAGAGTGTTCGAAAATATTGTTATGTTATAAACGTATACAGTTCACATGAATTTTAAAAAATTTACGAGAATGTTACAAGAATTCATCCAAAGAATATTTTACATAACAGTCCGAAAAAGGTACAGTTTCAGTAATGTAGTTAATAGAGCTCATTAATGTCATTGTACTGGATTCGGACATAACTCTACGAATACGAAAGAATCTATTTATTTTTGGATTATCCCAATTTAACACAGAGAAGGGTGATTGATAAGAAATAGGTAAGAAAAAAATATTTTCTCAGCTTCCTTTTTTAGTTAATAGTTTTAGTTTTACTTAATTGCACATAAACATTTTATAAAAGCAATGATTAACATTAATTTAACATTTATCAATTCAATAAACTTTAATAAGTTTAATTTTTATTTCGTTGAAATAAACGGCCGCATGCCAATGATTCATTCATTTAAATAACATTTAAATCAGATTTTTTTTTTCCTTTTTAAAACTATGTGGTTAAATTTCTTTCAATTTTAAAAGTTTGCGGTTTTAAAAGTAATTTATTTAATAGTTAACATAATTGCTAAACATGTATTATAACATCCCAATAATTTCAACGTTAAACAGAGTTTTTAACTCATATATGAATCATATCACATTATAAAATGTATGAATATGAAATATATGATATGTACATCATGCATATGAGATACATATAGACTAGATGAGAAGGTAATAGACAAGATTCAATATTTTTGGTTAATAAAAAAATATTTAGTAACAGTTTAATTTATATATATATTTTCATAACTTTTCTTTACATGATTTAAAAGTATATTGTTTTTTATGCTCCCAATCGATCCAATCAAGATGTCGAAAATAATATATCAAAATTCCATCGATTTTCAGTGAAAATTTTAATGAATATGCTAAGAGTTGGCTTCATTTAAAACAGTAATACTGTAATTTTTCTTTCCTTGCAAAATTTGCATATGTTTATGTTTCGTTAGAAAGAAAGCTTTGAATTTTATGTACTTATGACTATTTGCAAAATTTCATTTATTTTTAAGAATTTAAGAAGCGTGTGTTATTGAAATGCTTAGTTATTCAATTTCCAGTACAGAGCAATCCAATGTTGACATAGTTAAAAGGGCAATTACAGTATTGTTCATAGTACATAAAATCGTTAAATTTAATTGAAAATCTAAGTAATTCAATTTAATATTTAAATTGCACTTACTATACGGTAAAAACATAAAAAAATATATATAACTGCTATTAATTAATTTCGTGTGGTTTATAAAATTTTCAATGTTTTAATCGAAAAATATCTTTATTAACTCTACCTTGTATACTGGTTCGGGAGAGGGAGGGGTCGCTCAGTTGCCATTTAAATCTAATAATTCCCATTTAAAGAAAAACAATTATAGAAATAGTTAAAAATCAATTGTATTTTGTATAAACAATTGCATCTACTGTATCTGTCACCGGTAGCTGAGTGGCGCTCAACGTGTTAATTATTAAAAATAGAGGGAAATAAACGAATTTGTGCTCAAATAACTTTTTTTCATATTTTATTTTACCTACCCACCTTTCTTTTACCTCCCAATGTATAAATAATTTGATAACTGTAATCATCCGACATTTAGAAGTTTAAACAATGTATCTAAAATAATTAAAAATTTTGATATTGTGATAACTACAATGATTGATTTAAACAGTGAACAGTTCTCAAAATATTTAATTAATTATTGCTATTCTAATTCGTTGAATTTATTTGAAGTAATTATTTTGTTTTATTAGTATGCCTTCATTAAATTTTGGCTCTAATTATTCTTATAAAAATCTGTTACTTTTGTGAGCTTCCATTACTGGATTCTTTATTCTGTTTTTATTGTGTCTTATAAAAAAAACCCTGTATTTTTAATATACTGATATAAATAAATTTTTCTCCACATTTTATTCTAAAAATTGGATAGTAATAATTCTAATCCCTTGTACTATTTATGATAGTATCGGTGTTATAGTAGCCTTGGCAACAGACATCCAGCCAGAAATGACATCTTTGAAAAAAAAAAAAAAAAATTCTCAATA
Organism: Maratus speculifer; assembly: GCA_964019185.1. Lineage (NCBI taxonomy): Eukaryota > Metazoa > Arthropoda > Arachnida > Araneae > Salticidae > Maratus > Maratus speculifer. The sequence continues at coordinate 85,976,887 of OZ025293.1, forward strand.
TAGGCAAAATAGAGTATATTCAGTTGCTTTAAGATATGGACAATTAATGACCGTTTTCTTAAAAATCATGTATCAAGAGTTATTATTGGTTTAAATTTATAATTTCATAAATAAGCATGTAATATCGACAATCTATTATTAAAGTTCTTTTTTTAATAATCAAAAAATTGTTTTTAAGTTTTTTTTATTGCTTGAAAATCCTTATGTAAAATGAATTAATCCTTTGTGTCATCACGTTGTATATCTGCAAACACAAGGAGAAAATAGATTATAGTTTCAGAAAGAAAATAGATGAAGGAAAATAATTCAAGAAAATAGATTATAATAACAGAAATATGATAGATTACAATTTGAGACGACCCTGTTCCTTGATTAAGCGTAAAGGATTCGTGGTCTTGCTTTAAGATTACAAATCTGTAACAAAGAAACAAGTTGGAAATTGCGCGCTAAAAGAGCAAATGAGATGCGTTTCGTACTATAACGAAGTTAAAAAGAAATATTCAGATTTTGGTGTAATAGTACAGAGTACTTCGGATACTGTTTAAGTAACCGAAATCTGTTCTTTGTCTTCTTTGTAAACACTATATATCTGCTTTCCATTATAAAATAAGTAATCTTTAGCAAATCTCAGCAACATAAACATCAATTTCATAAAATGTGAAATATTTTAATAAAATTAAAACGCGTCCCAAACAATGTTTCCTTTTTTACCATAATGTAATGGAATATTTTAGTATGGCCCTGTAAATTAATAAAAACTATTCTCTGCATTACAGATTATACACAATTTATATTGTAGTATATACTTCATAGATGCATGTCAATTTTATTATGTTCGAAAACGTGTAACATTATTAAAAGGCACTTGAAACTATTTTTATACATTGGCCGTTATGCAAGGGAACGCGACTGTCTCTGTAATTGAATTATGCATCTCATTTTCATAAAAATTGAAATGACTTGATAAAATTATGCAAGAGTTATGTATTTTAAATTTCAAACAATTTGGATTAGTAGTTTTTGCGTTGTTATATGCGAACGGACAGATAGACAGACGGACGGATTGAATGACAACTATAGTTATTACGTATTTACATAATTACGATCGCGTACTTAGAAACAAGTCAAGCATATACGAATTTGTTCTTCATGTAATTTTGTTTTGCTATTTTAAAAACTCTTTCGCAGTTTACACATCAAAGAATAAGGTAAATCTTTGTACACAAAAACCTGTGTATTTTAAATATTACACAAAAATGTATTTTCCATGTTACGTAGACATATCTGTAAAAACAGAATATTATACAAAAATCTGTGCATTCTATACATAACACAAAAACATGTGTATTTTGCATATTACACAACATCGTAGGTATTTTCCTATTGCACAAAAATATATGTAAAAAAAGAGTATTACACATGTGTAAAAATAGTGCTCAGAAGTATGTGTATTTCAGTGCAATTCACACATTAAAGTGTGTATTTCAAGAGTTATCAGATAACTCTTACACATTTGGACTTATCATCAAATTACACATTAAAATGTATATTCTGAAATTTACACATTTGGCGCAATTTACACACAAATTTACACATATAGACATGTCGTTTTTGTATCATCGATTTACACATTTTTGTGTGTAAATTTACACATTTTTTTAGAGTGTAGAACCAGGGGTGCAGCTCAAATCTACGAGCTATTTGTAAGGAAAAATCTTCGAAATTTATCAAATAAATGATATGGCTACAAGAAATTACTTATGACACAGAATCGTTTAATCAAAGCTTCGTAAACGCTCGTTATAGAAGCACAAATAGTTGCGTTTTCAAAGAATCGTTGAATTGTATTGCCATCATTTGTGCTTCCAAATCTGGAATTTAGTTTCTCGATGAGAAGTCTTAATTGTAAACGAAATATTTTTTGCATATTTTATTTTGCAATTTCAGTGTTCTTCTTTTCATGCAAAGTACGAGCTTTTCTTTTTTTCTATCCAGTTCATCTGCCAGGTATAAGCCCTCTCTAAACATCTTTGCATGTAACTTAGACATTTTGAATTCTAAATTATCTCAATGCACTTAATAAAAAATTACAGATCCGTAAGATGCTGTCTGTCATATGTAGCAACGTTGAGTATTACACTAATTCGTTATTAACGACTATTTCTTCTGTATCAATGATTGTATTAAACAAAATAAGTTGATTCTCCTGGTATTTAATGCAATCCCATTCATTGACAGTAGCTTCGGTACTTCTTGAAAAAGAAAAATGGATCTTGATTGTCCCCAAAAAATCAGTGAAATGATTATCTCGGAATTTTCAAATTGACGATTCACGAATTATTCGCAACATTTACGTATTCTAGTAGCATGGGAGAAAAGAAAAATATATTGAACCTCCTGCCATCTTCATAGCTAAATATCTGTTTAAATATACTCAGAATAGATGTGCCATCACATTTTCACTTGAAAATCAAATCCAAATTACTAATATAGGCGAAAGTGATATTCATATTGATTTTTACTCACATTAATGAAATACACTCAGTAGTTTGATCTGTCAAATATTGCTATTGACAAAATAATTTTTCTAATTACAATAGAACAAACAATATTACTACCTACCCAACAAACACATAACTTGTGGGCCATTAAAGGTGTCGTTAAGTTGGCCCAAAGTGTTTGGTGACGGCCCGCCATCCTTTCCCGTAACGGCTCCGTCAAAAAACTGTCACGCCGGCCAGAACGCGGAAACAAGATGAGGCCCACAAATGTGCCATAAACTTTTTATCAAAATATCAGACAGCCTCAAACTTGCCACAATTATTCTTTTAAAGGCCATTAACAATCAGAGCTAGCCATAAGTGTGCCCTAGCCATGCCATTTGTGTTTTGTAAGAATTAAGTTTAGCCAAAAGCTGCCCACAAAAGAGCCCTTTAGGATTTATTCTATCCAAAAGCCTGCCACTACCATGCCATAAAAATTATTTAAGCATAAATTCAAAATCTGTTTAATAAAAAATATTTATTAAAGAACTGCTTGAATGATTAAATGTTTTTGCATAAAAAATAAATATATTAAGAAGAATTTAGGTACAATAAAATATATGTATATATAAATTTACTTTTCTTGAATTTTTCGAAAATTTTCCAAAATACACTTCGCATATTGAATTTAATAATTTGTTTATTTATTCTATTATGCATTAAATATATATATATATAAATAATGCAATTTATAAACAGTTGTATTTCATATACAATTCGAAAAATAAAATTAGTATGCCAAACATTGTATTTTCAATAAGCTCAAGATAAATAAATTTATACATTTTTGAAAAATGAACCGAAATCATTATTGCTATATTTATTTTTCATGAAGAAACATTTGTTATTCAAGCAATTATTCAACAATTATTTTTTATTCAACACATTTTGAACTTACGCCTAAATAACATATATTCTTAATATGATTTATTATGTACTTTATATTAAAATAGATCTATTTTAGGTGTGTATGTGGTGTTTTGTTTAGCTTATTGTTAAGTCTGTTAATATATAAAATGTATGTTGTAATATAAAATGTGTTCGTGATATACTTTTGTTTATTTTTTATACATTTATTTGCAAGCCTTTTACCAGTATTTTGTGCTTATTCATTAAAGAATTATTTAATTATTTTCTTATAATTCCTTTTTTTATGTATATTGATTTTATTTTGTAAGAAATTTTTAAACGCTTTTATTTTGGCAAATGCAAGATAATATTTACTTTATATTGTATGATTCAACGATATTCTAATACATTAAAATCTATTTAACTTAGAAAATAGTTAATGTTCTTTTTCAATATATGAAGTTTCGGGGCACAGTTTATCAATCAAAGATAAAAAAAATATATATACAAAGTATTTTAACTTTTCCTAAACACCCGAGAGTTTTATTCAATTACTTCAATTAAATTTTATTATTAATATTCTTACTTACAAAAAGAAAAGTTTTTTCTCAAGCTCTCTCTCTCTCTCTTTTTTTTTTTTTTTTTTCCACAGAAGCAAACTATTTTCAAGAATCTCAAATGATATATATAAATATAACATTTCAAAGTAATATCGATAGTCCTTAGCAAAAAGAAAATAAATTATTAAACAATTATCTATTAAATTAAATTTTACAATATTTTACACTATTTGAATTACATTTTACAGTATTTGAAGAATTAGAATGGGAAAAAAAGTAAATTTCACCCATAAGAATAAGATTTATTTAAATTAAACTGTCCAAGCATTCGCAATTCATTGAAAAAAGGCCCCAGTATTTACTGATTAAAAAAAAAAAAAAATAAAATAAAATAAAAATAAATAAAAAATAATGTAACAGAACGTCATTAAATCATGCTATGTATAAAAAAAATATTTTACATTTGCCAAAATAAAAATGTTAAAAATACTCTATAATCTAATACATAAATACTCTATATATTATACAAAATAAAATCAAATTATTTAAAACAGCTTAAATTTACAATTCTTTAATGAATAAACAAAAAATAATAAGACTTACTAATAATTTACTTATGCTCTTGTGCATATTTCAGCATTATAGTACTTGGAAAATTCCTGTAACTTTTAAAACATCCTCTCTCTCTCTCAGTACGATATCGAATGAAGTAGCGTGGTGACTTTGCAAAAATAGGATTCTGCAACGCTGGGCACGGGCTTTATTCTTAAACAATAAGAAAACCATTCATAAAATTTTCCCCACCACGCAGTAAGAGGATTAGAGGAAGAAAGATTAATCGTTCTTTTAAATAGTAGGTTTGCCTAGAGAGGACCTATTTCAACAGCCATTTTGATGCCTGGAAGAAGAAAAAGTAGGTTTTTAAAACTTTCCTGCAAAGTTTAACGTGTTTATGCTTTCGGTTATTGTCTGGCCGTCTGTCCGCACTCTAACCCCAGTAAATATACTCGGATTGCCATGAAATTTTAGGAAATTACTTATGTATAACCTAGAACGATTCCTTTTGAAAATGAAGTTTCTAGCATGATTACTTTATTTACAGGGACAGTCAAAAAGTTAAAACACACTATTTAAAAAAAAAAAAACAAATTTTAACTTATAAGGCAGCTAAGCTTTTTCAGTAATTGCCACAATTTTCCATAGAAACTTATTATATTTTATTCCTGTAACATCTCATAGATTTTTGAGATAATAATTTTTCACCATGAGTTCATTTTTCACTATTATTTTCGTAAGGGTTTACGCATGATGTTGATTCTAAAAGATAGTGACATTAATTCAGTAAGAGAAAAAAGGGGTATTTTTCTGTAATCAAAGTGAAAGATATTATAGTATTGGAAGCATTGCAACTTAAGCTGTCAAGAATTTTTTCGATATTAAGAATTTTTTACGATAAAATATGAAAATAGCCAATTCTTGGATATTTATTTAATTTAATCTTTTGCAAATACTCAGCTATATATTCCAAAAATAAATACCTACCCGGTGGGTAATAATCATTTTTCACTATCACTGTATCCAATCCAACAGGCCAAAAAGGTTAATTTTTTCTTCTTTTGAAAAATTTTCTTGAAATCAATAATTTATAGTCTTTGTTTGAAAAGTTCTTGGAAAAAAAAATCCAATCAAAAAAAAAAAAAAAAAATGCGTATGTAATGTTTTTTATTTTTTATTTTATTTTATTATTATTTTTTAAATATTTTTAACTTTTTTTTTTTTTTTTTTTTTTTTTTGCTACAATCAAACACTTTTGCAAAGTTTTTACGGAAATTACTATACGCGAAATTTTTCTAAGTCTCTTTTAAGAGGAAAAATTTATCAAATATGTTTAATTAAATTATTAAGTATTATAATATGTAATAAATATAATAATTATATTATTATATAATAATTATTAATATATTGCTTTAATTAAAATATCATTAATATATTTCTTTTCTTCATTGTAATGGACTTGTCCTTGTGACAGTAAAACAAATAGCTCCGTCCTGAATCATATTTCCTTTCTAAATTTAGTACAGGAAAGAAAAATTTTTAGACACAAATTGAAAAGTGAGTTATTCAAGATATAATGTTACTTTAAACAGTTCCATGAAATCTTTAAAAAATATATTTATTGAGTTAGAATTTTATTTCTTTCCCTCTTTCCCTCTGGTGGTTAAAAATATAATTTCCAATCAAAATCACATCCCAAAATTTCTCATAAAATTTTTATAAAAATTTAAATTATTATTATTATTGTTATTATTATTTTAAGTGGGGTAGTTTAAAACTGAACTCTAAACAATATTTTTCGAATTTCAAAACTTTTTCATTTATTTAATGAAAAATATAGTTTACAGGACTTTTTTAATATTAATTTTTAAAATATAAATTTTAAAAGGAAGTAACTTATTTTTAAAAAATCATGTAGTCAAAATATTTTTTTTTATTTCCCGAAACATAACTATTGTAATTTAGTCAAAAATACATGCTCTAAGATTGTGCTCTTTTATTATTATTATTATTATTATTATTATTTCTAACTTATACTAATTTGATGCTGATAAATATTTATGAATACAAATCCCATTTGTATTCATATTCATATTCATATTTTACTTCCATGTTTAACCCTTAAAAGAACACTACTCTTTAAACTTTGAATTTCAACATAAAAATTTGTAGGCTGTCTATTGAGGTCTAGAGGAGTATAGATATAAATTTTTATAAACATTCCACTTACCGTTTTAATTTTGTGGGTGAGCCCACCGTGGGATCACTGACTGACTAGCGCTTTCACTTGCGACGGACCGAGCATTGCTGTGAAGCACACAATACAATAAAGACATCTGTGAACTGCCCAAAGCTGATCTCTGTAGCAGATTTAGCTTTACCCAGGGTGCACCACGAGGAGGCCTGCTACTTTGCACCCCATCCCCCCCCCAAAAAAAAAAAAAATCTGGATTATATCATATTTACATTACATCATATTTACACTATTTACAAATATATGTTATTTTCACTCATTTTTCTGAATGATATTTTTCAAAACAACTGCTTCCTGACTTCAGGAAACACAGTCCTACATTGCATGTTTTGCACATGTAGCGAGAGCGATGGGGATTTTTCTTCGTGCTACAATAGGCACATCTTCTTCTTGTGCATTTAATTGGTATGTGTTCCACGTTTCTGTATCTCTTCTCTTTTGATACCTTGAGTTTATATGGAGGAGCTGCTGAAGCATCTAGAGGTGATAGTGGCTTTGGTATTTTTGAAGTGCCCATAGAACATAAAGAATACAGAAGATTTAGTCTAAAATCTTTACCCCTGCGAATTTCATTATTAGTTAATATTTTATGTAGTATGTAGCTGTTTACTACAGCTACATCTAAGAAATGAAAGAAGATCCGATGCCACCATTTTCTGGTTTTGCGATCTATTTCATAGAGAGACTTCATATGATCAAAATTGTCCACAAAGCCCATATTTTTATTGTATGTTGAAATTGCTTTCGGACAATTTATTTTAATTACTTTGCCATCCCTTTCTCTTCTTTCTGTTTCGATTCTTTCCACAGCATCAGGAAGTGAGGATAAAATGGAAACACACCGTTTGTCTTTCCATTTGAGGCAAATAATGTTATCGTTGCTAACGGCCCAGTCGAACTCTCCTCTTTTTAAATTTTTATCTTGGGCAATCAGTGTCTTCGGCATATTTTTGCGACTTAAGATAACAGTGCCACATGAATAAATATTTTTTGTTTCTAAGAAACGAAAGAGTTCATACGTGGTGAAAAAGTTATCCATGAAAAGTTTGTGGTTTTTCCCATAAAGGCTTTCCGTTAGTCTTTTGACAACATTCTCTCCAAGGTGTTTTTCCACAACTTCTCTCTTTCCAGAGTATATCTCAAACTGAGATGCAAAGCCACTATCGTTGCACCTCATCCACACTTTGAAACCTCGTTTTATCGGTTTTTTGGGCATGTATTGTTTAATTGTGCTTCTTCCTTTGAATTTAATCATAGATTCGTCTATTGATTGATTTTCACTTGGATGAAACACGTTTAAAAATCTTTCAGAGAGATGGGTAAGAAGAGGACGCACTTTATACAACTTATCGAAATTTTCATCTCCCCTTTTCGGTTCCAAAGTATTGTCATTCAAATGCAAATTTGAAAGGATCCATTTAAATCGTCTGAATGACATGCGACTCGAAACAAATGAATCATTTAGGGCTTCTTCATTTGCCCAATAGTCTGCATAACTGGGCATCTTTTTTATGCCCATTAGCAGATTTATACCCAAGAATATGTACAGTTCCTCTAAAGTTAATGGAGCATATGGCTTCTCACTTTGTGTGGCATATAAATTAGTCTGAAAGACTATTTCTTTCATAAATCCAATAGAGAAAATTGTTAAAAAAACTTCTATGGGTGTTTTTTCTGGCAGCTCCCACATATCCTCACTTGGCCCAGTTGGAGATGTAAAAGCAGGAATAGATTTATGCATAATTTTCTTTAAATGCCATATTACATCCTGCTCTGCAGATGTTCCTGGTAATGAAGGGGCATCCCCATCTTCGTCGGTGCCAATATCTTCATCATCCGAAATATCTCTTGATTTCGAGTAATATTCTTCTGTATTACTACTAGAATCCGTAAATTCTGAAACATCATCAGGCAATTCATTTAGAATTCTGAGTGCTTCAGAAATGCTGAGCCCTTTTCCAGACATTTTAAGAAAAATCTCGCACAAAAAAAAAATTTAATTGCAATTTACTATGAGAAAACTCAAGTAACGAAAAAATAAGACACCCACTCCAGAGAATATCTAAGAGTGAACTGGTAAAATTTCTTCTCTTCACCCCTTGACATTCCCCAAATCCTCCCCACACATGCAAAAACATTCCTTAGAAGACCTAAGCTCACCGACAAAAACAAAACTTGGAAACACAGCTGTGCTCGCAGCCGTGCAAGTGAAATATGATACCGTATGCTGGGAAGCGGTAATGAAACTGCCCATGTCCGCAAACGTTCAGTGATCCCGGGTCGGGTGCACCTCATATTCAAACATTGTTTATTCGAGAACTATGAAAGTAAAAATTTAAAACTAAAATAGTCTAAGTAGATTGATCTATAGCCAATATAATAGCATTGTTTTGTTTTTGCAAACGAACTTTTTTATAACCCCAAAAAAATCTGAAATATTTCATTCAAAAATGTGGGTTTTCAAAAAATATATACAGTAGCTTTAGATCAAATTATATGTGTAGTGCTGCCATCTAGTATTGAAAAACATAGTTAAAAGTAATCTTTAAACTGAATTTTGATGCATTTAGTGTGAAAATTAGCACTTTGCGGAACGGTAAAGATTGGTGATCCCAACGTGGGATCACTGAATGTTAAAGGGTTAATGCACTATAATTTATTAAATTCAATGGTTCATGTTCATATATTGTAATAATTTTAATGGTTATATATATATATATATATATATATATATATATATATATATATATATATATATATAGGTATATACATCTATTTGAAGTTATAACTATAAAATACATTGCTTTTTGATGGCATAATTTATCTTTTAGAAGGTTTGCTTCGTAAAAATCATGGACAGAGAAAAAAGAATTAAAAGCCAAGAAAACTAATCCACATCATATAATCTTGAATGATGTCTATATATATGTATACACACAATAATATTCTTTAAAGGAATCTCAACTGTATTTTAATTAAAGCCTGAATTTTTTGTCGAAATTGAGTCGGTCCACATTGGGCCTCACCCGCACTGTTTTCCTTGATATTTGTACAGGCCGTGAACTGAGAAACTATGAAGAGACCGATCCAGGCTCGGGCTGAACTTTTAATTTTGACACCGGGTCGAGTCGAAATAAATTTCTTTCGGGAATTTGAAATCGAATAGTGTTTTTCATTTTTGGTAAATAAAATATAACCTTTTTGAGATATAAGAGATTCTTGTCAAATGGTTGCAGATATTTCTTCCTTGCGGTCACTTGCGGAAATCTACAGGCGGACTTTCACAGTATTTTCATAAATTGATTGTATCAAAAAATGGATGTCGTTGTCGCCATTTGATTACATAGTTTATGAATAAAAATATCTGATACATTTTCTAAAAAAAAAAAAAGAAAAAAAAATGAAAAAGAAAAAGAAAAAATAAAGAAAAAGAAATGAATTCAGAAATGTATTCGGAAACTAGTTCCTTTAGATTTGAGAATGAATTTGGATTTGAAATCTTTAATAAAATGATATAGAAATATTTTCTTAAATCTACTTTTATTAAACAGCTTCAAAAGTTACGATGCTTTTAATTTTCTTTTATTCTAAACCTAATTAATTTTTTATTTGAATGTTAAAATTTTAAAAATTATGTAAAGGAAGAGAAGAGGATTTAAGATTCTTTAAAAAAATCTTAATTATACGATAAAAAACTGAATGTTTTAGAAATAGTAGAAATTGTGAAGGGGCCAGAACTTTCCGGCCCGGTTTTCATTGATTTGTGTGCGGGTCAGACCGAGCTTTTGAGTTTTATAATGAGCTGGTCTGGGCCCGGTCCTGGAAATTCCAGCCCGTGCATTCCTCTGATTGTTTAATATAGCCTTAATTTTTTGAAAGAATAATTCCCCTCGATAAACAATGTGAAGGGATTAACTTCCCCATTTCCCACCTTTATACTTTATCATTGAACCCCCAAAACTAATCAGAGATACGCCTTATCAAAAGCAAAAATTATCTGAAATTCGAAGCAAATACGATAATTCTGCATAAAAACTCATTTATGTAATTTGAAGGGGGCAATCCCTGATTTCTTCCTTAATGCTTAATCGTTAAACTTCCAAAACTATTCAGGGATTTGCCTTATCAGAAAGAACCCGGATCCAAAATTTGAAGAAAATCGGATAAATCTGCATAAAAACACATTTATGTAATTTAAGGACGAATATGAATCGTCTGTTCACCTTTATACTTAACCAAAGAACCTCCAAAATTATCAAGGTACAGCCGTAACTCATATCCAAAATTTCAAGCTAATCGATTATTTCTGCATGGAAAATGCATTTGCCTAAATTAGGAGCGAACCCCTTTGTTCTTACCTTTTATACTCAACCAATGAACCCCGAAATTTATGGAGGTGCCTTATCAGAATGACCGTATATCCAACAATTTATGTCACAGTACAAGATATCCGACTATTTACACAGTTTCCAGCATTAGTTATGTGGCACAAATTGTCGGATATCTCGAAAACGTCTCATTTCCAATGGGTGATTACATTGAGTTTTTTAATCCTCACAATTATATCTTTTCAGCGATACCACTGTCGTTAAAATCGAGATTAAATTTTTTTGCGGTTCCCCTTTAAGGGGGCTCAGGGGTTGAAAACTTTTCAAAAAATCGATTTTTTTAATGATCTAATATATTATTCATTTAATTCTTAACTCAATGCAAAAAACCGCATAAAAATATTTGCATTTTTAACGGAGTTATAAGCATTTATGTATCAACACTTTCGTAGCCGCATCCATATAATTTCAACTTTAAGTCGCTTTTTCTCAAAACTTGATTTTTGATGACTAACGCCAAGATTAAAAAAAAACTTTTTGATAGAATGGCTTTTTTTTTTTCATGCATATAACATTATCTAGATTTCGAATTAATATATTTTAGATAGTTTAATATTTTGAGTATTTTTAATGGAAAAAAAGTTGTATTTTTTAGGGTTTTTTTAAATTTTCAACTTTGAGAGATTTTTTAATACTGTTTTTATTAAGTGATAGTTATATCCTTAATTTATAATCTAGATTATGATGTTATATGCATGCAAAAAAAAAAAAAAAAAAAAAAAAAAAAAAAAAAAAAAAAAGCCATTTTATCAAATAGTTTTTTTTTTTTTTTTTTTTTTTTAAATCTTGGTGTTATTCGTCAAAAATCAAGTTTTGAGAAAACACGACTTAAAGTTGAAATTATATGGATGCGGCTATGTATAAGTATTGATACATAAATGCTTATAACTCCGTTAAAAATGCTAATATTTTTATGCGGTTTTTTGCATTGAATTAAGAATTAATTGAATAATCAAACTATATCATAAACAAAATAATCGATTTTTTGAAAATTTTTCAACTCCTGAGCCCCTTTAAGTGGGCACTAGAGCTACGTGACATAAATTGTTGGATATCTTGAAAACGACTCATTTTCGACGGGTGGTTCTATTAAGTTTTTTACTGCTCACGATCAGATCTTTCCAACGATACCTCTTTCGTCAAAATCGGTGACTTACACTTCTTGCAGTTCCCTTAGTTAGTAGAAGCAGTTTGCTACTTCATTTAAAATAAGCTTAGTTTCTAATTTCTAGCTTCCCAAGTCCTAAATAATTTTATATACATTCAGAATTGAATCTTGGAAATCTAACTTGTGTAATTTTGATAGTTATAAATGTAATAAATTAACAAATACTAATGAAAATGTATAACAGATAATAGGTAAGTATGTTAATAAAATTTAAAACACAAAACTATTTGTTATTTATATGCAATTGAAGTTTTAAGAAATAATACATTTTTAAAATATATTTCGATGCAAGTCATAAAATAGCATATTTATTTACATAAGAGCCTCCTTACTTTTGAGATTAATCTTCAGTTATTGAGAAAGAAAGTGAATTTAAGAAAACATATGCAAATATTCTTAGGTATCAATAATTACAGTGTAAAAAAAGATGATTTAGAGCAAAAACAAGTACAGCATTACTGAAGTAACATCACGGTAACTAAATTAGATAATATCTAAATAATTGAAATCTTGGGCAAAATTCTAGTCCAACATAGTAAATTAGATATAATTTATTACAATCGTTCCAATAGAATTTTTTTTTCATTGCAATAGCAAATATAATATGTTTGTTTGAGCTTATAAATAAATAATTCCACAGTAATTTAAAATTTCAAACAAATTTATTATAAATGTATGAGTTTGCTGACCGCGTCCATATAATTTAATAAGGAAATTTCTTCATTTATTATTTTCTCTTTTAAACTCGCCAAATGAGCATCAAGTAATCTGTACTTTGGTTTCCCAGTTGGAAATTGATGCCCGGCATCTATCATTCGCATTACAGCTTCATTTTCTCTCTTCTCCTGTTTAAGGAGCAGAACAAAGTTATAAATGTTTAAATGATGGCTGTGAGCTCTCTTGTTACTTACCCATCATACGTAGTATAGGGTAAGTCTTGCAATCGTTTTGAAAATCGAAATTTTTTTTGACGGATTTACACATTTTAGATAGTGGAGATTCCGAAAAACATATTTTTAGAAAAAAACTTTTGCCGTCCGTCTGTCTGTCTGTCTGTAAACGCTCTATCTCCCGAACAAATTCAGATAGAGACTTGAAATTTTGTATGTAGTTAGTATGTAAGAATGAGACGAAGCCTATTTAATATCAGCAACCTCGATTATCCGGAACTATTTTTTTCGGACCCTCGAAAAATTCGTTCTGATGAAAGGTACATAAAAGTTTTCGAATTTTTTTGTTTTAAAGAATGAACGTAAAAGGCAATAAAATAACACACATTTTGCATATAGAACGAAGTCGATCGGATTATTAGTTGCCGAGACATTTGTAATCTTGTTTTCCACATTCTTCGATTTTTCATGACCCTGTATTTCATTCAAATTTCAATTCAGAAGTATATTTTAATTGGAAATGAGACGCTTAATCCGACGCATTTAATTGTTAGTTAATAGAATTATTATTTTTGGAGTTATAAGGATGTTTCTTTTAGGCAGTTCGGTACTACTTGAGTAGTTTGGCGTTTTATATAATTTGTCGAAATTGGTACGTCAGCAGTTCTTTAATATAGCATTACTATGTATATTAACAATATTTAAATTTTGTTTATGAATTGCAATGCACTGTATAAATAGTTTTCACATGTTTTATTTTCATATTCATATCCATGATGGGTAAGTATTACGGTGGCCCCCAACGACTAGTTTATTTTGCTGTGCCAGCCTTCAACGTTGTTTGTCGTTCTTTCTCCTGTATTTTCGAAGTGATTCCACAAAGAACTGAAAATACATCAAGATTTATAATTCTAATTATTAAATGGAAAAAAAAAATATCTGATAAAAAAAAAACAATTTAAAAAAATGCATTTTTTTTTTTTTTTTTTTTTTTTTTTTTTTTTTTTTTTTGTACCAAGAGTTGTTTTTGACTATACTATTACATTCAAAGCTAAATGAAAGAAAGATATGAGGTAGTTTATTAAATAATTAATTTACATCAATTAAAAACAAGTGATCTAATTCAGATTTCTCGGTGTACAGAAAGTAAACGCATTGCATTTTTTATTGAAAATCTAATATATGTGTTACATTTAATATATTTTACTATACTTCCAACTAACAGCAAAAAGCATTTATGATATACGATTTTCAGACAAATTGCATTTTTAAATATATTTCTTGCTATTTCAAGATGCAAAGCAGGCATAAAATTGCATAAAAATAAAGAAAAGCGCGTGAAATGGGAAAATGAGAAATAATTTAAAATAGTATTTTAATGCCTGCCTTTTAGATAAGATTATTTTTTCCACAAAAAAAAAAAAATTATACTTTTGTTGAAATGCTGCTTTATTTTTAGGAGAAATGGGGGGGGGGGAGAGAGAGAGAATCAACAGTAATACACTATATGGCCAAAGGTGACTGGCCACTTGCAATTTTAGACATTTTGTGTGTGTGTGAAAATAACTTTTCCAGCGATAATTTAAATAACTGTATTTTAAATTCTCTTCAAAAATCGAAACCCAATATCTGCAACCGAAATCGTAAAAGTAAAAATACACATCGATCTCAGCTATCCAGTGCAAAAAGAATCGTATAAAAATATTGCAATGCAAGCGAGATATCATCCATTATTGGCATTTAAACTTATATGTGGCGATAGTTTTTGGGTTGACGGGATAACCTAGTAGTACCGCTTTATCTCCCCAACGAATTGATCTAGAGACTTGAAATTTTGTATGTACTTAGTATGCAACAAGACAAAGAAGCCTATTTAATATCAATAACCTCGATTATCCGGAACTATTTTTTTCGTACTCTCGAAAAAATCGCTCTGATGGAAAGTATATAAAAATTTCCGATTTTTTTAATTTCAAGGTATGGTCGTAAAAGGTGATAAAATAGCAAAACTTTTGCACCAAGAACGTTATCGATCGGATCATTAGTTGTCGAGATATTTAGAATCGAAAAATGAATCCCGCAGATATTACGTCGAATTTTTACGTCCCTGTATTTCATTCAAATTTCGATTCAAAGATATATTTGAATGTGAAATGAGACCCTTAACCCGACGCAGCAAATTGTTAGTTGATAGGATTGTTACTTTTTAAGAAAAAGCGTGGGAAATGTGGTGCGTGTTCTTTATTTTCTTTTTAAAATAATTTCAATTTTTTTTAAACACAATATATTTTTCATACCAAGCCTACAAAGTGGATGTTTTTGAGCACATTTCTCGACGAAAGCAGAAAAACCGGTCGGAAAGCAGGAGAAAAACGGGTGATGACGTGATCGAAATCGCTCATAATGTCTCTTATAATTCTAATCGCTTAAGAATGTATAAATACATAAACCAAATAAAAGATTAGACACAAGTTCGATGAAAGAAAAATATAAAGCGTCACTGACGGACAGACGGCATTCAATCTTATAATTTGGCGATAGTTTTTGGGTCGACGGGGTAATCTACTGTATCTCACGAACAAATTGAGATAGAGACTTGAAATTTTGTATGGACTTACTATGTGCGAGTACAAACAAGCCCCGATTATCCGGATAATATTCAGTGACCTCGATTATCCGGAATTATTTTTTTCGTACTCTCTAAAAACCCGTTCTCATAAAAAGTACATAAATTTTTTTTGATTTTTTTAATTTCAAGGGATGGACGTTAAAGGCCTTAAAATGGCAAAAATCTGACAACAAGAACCGAGTCCATCGGATTATTAGTTGTCGAGTTATTTGCAATCGAAAAACAGGTTACGTCAATATTACGGAGAATTTTCCTGGCTCTGTATATCATTCAATTTTCGATTCAAAGATATATTTGAATGCGAAATGAGACGCTTAATCCGACGCCGCAAATTGTTATTTCATAGGATTGTTAATTTTGGAGTTATAAGGATGCTTCGTTTAAACAATTCGTCCCTCCCGGAATAAATGTGACTGATTATATTAAATCGCCAATTATAGTGCCAATTAATGTGATATAAATTTATTATATTGTTACAATGCCGTACAGCGCGGGGCATGAGGGGGGGAGGGGCAATCGCCCCGGATTTTCACGAATTTTTGAGAATTTTGGATTTTAATATCTCTGTAAAATTTTTAGGTATGGAGATTTTTTTTTAAATTTAGGAATGGATAAGGAATGATTTCCTAATTGGGAATTTTGCCATACGAGGGAATACGTATAAAAAATTAATTTTCGTATTTTTTCAAATAGACTCCCCATGGAGTTGCAACTTATCAAAAAATTCACCTTTTTTGATAATTTTTTGCAGCTGGAAGCATGAGTGTAGGGGCAATATTTAAGGAGATAGCCTATTGTTTCGATATTTATGACTCACCCTGTATATACTGTAATTAGATATTTAAAATTTCCTTAATTTTTTAAATGTTGAACAGAAAACTTGTTTTTATTTTCCTGTTTTCTTTCTGGAAAAAATAAATTAAAATTAAATGATTATGGGTGAAAACGAAAATTATTAAGAAGGTTAATTAAGAAGGTAGATTTTGTATAGAATACTACCTATTGCGATCGTTCTTATGTTACAAATTCTGCAATTTTTTTTTTTTTTTTTTTTTTTTTTGCAAATCTACACTGATTATGACCCCTAGACCCCAAAACTTCAATTAGTAGAAAACTTCATTAATCTATCTAGCTATATGTATGTATGCATATAAATATAGAGAAAGGGTGAGTCGTAATTAGCAAAACAGGCTAGCTCCTTTAATATCGCCTCTAGGCACTTACTTCCAGTAACAAAGTTTCATAAAAAAGGCGGCAAAATGTGATGACATTAATTGCAGCTCCATTTTGGGGAGGGGGGGTGTCTATTTGATTTTAAATTATTATGCGGCCCCGTAAGACAAAATTCCCGTATTATGGAAATTATTCCTTATACTTTCCTGAATTGATCAAAAAAATTTTGATCTTTATAGCTAAATGTCTGACAGAGATATTCAAATCCAAAGTTGCTGTGACTTACAAGAACTGAAGAATATTTCAAAATATGCTGCCAAAGTGGGCGTTTTGAACAGAATTTCTGGAAGCGATCATGATTGAAGAATATAGAATGTATTCAAATAACAAATTGCCTAATTTCTAACTCATTTTTATTTCGAATTTGTTCTCAAATGCGTATTGGTCGATGGTTGGATAAATCCAGAATATATTTCAAAATATGCTGTCAAACTGAGGATTTTGAGCCGAATTACGCATAAGATGATTCTAATAAAACCAGCTCTGACAAAAAATAAATAAAATAAAATAAAATAAAAACAAAAGAAAAATTCTTTAAAAGCGGCCAAATAAACTTCTTAAAACTCGGTTTACCTCTATTATATTTTATTTTTTATTGTTGAAATGAGCACTTAACTTCAAAATCAATCTGCGCATGTAGGCCAAGCTGGCAGGAATTTTAAAAATTTAGTATGCTAGTTTCTTTTAAGGACGAAATCTTTTAGTCACGAATAGAGATGGGAATGCTCGGAAAAAACCCGGAAAAATTGGGAAAAAACCGGTTTTTTTCGTTTTTTTTTTTCCCCCGAAGGCTTATTTTTCAATTTTTCCGAACTGGAAAAATTGAAATTTCATTTATGAAATAATATAGTGAAAATTTTGTAATAACTACATTCTCATACTTTTTATTTTACTTATTTTTATGTTGGGTGTTTCATATGAAAATTTTAATGTGGGTAACCTGATCTCTGAGCAGAAATCTGATTGAGAAAACTTGAAAGGATCCTTCACATTTTTTTCTTGCTTGAAACACAAGACCCTTTGCAAAATTTCTCTTGAAAATAGACATTTCAGAAAAAGTTTAATCAACAAACTGAATCTTTTGCAAGTGCAGTGATTGAAGAAAAAAAAAATCTCATGTCATACAGCAGCTGAATCTTATTAAGTTGCATAAATGTATGTAAATAACCTTATTAAAAATGTCTAAATAGGAACCTAAATATAGTAATAATTTTTTATTCAAAAATTCTGAATATATTTTGTACAAGTATATACAAAAAAGTTCACAATTTCACAAAAACTTGATTACATGAAAAAAAAATCTAGATATGTAATTAAATGCAACTTCTCTTTCTAAAAATTAATTCATGTGTAAAATTATTGCAATAATATGCCGATTAATGGAAATGATAAAATTAAAAATTCAACGTAAAATTTTGAAATATGCATTTATTACTTTAATCTATCTTTTCAAGAAGTAAGTATTGAATTTGTCAAAAATTTGACTTCCAGTTTTTGGTGTATTTAAAAGTTTTAGAAGGTCCTGAACACGTTTTGATGATTTTTGGAAAATATCAGCCACTCTGTGAGTCTGTATATGACAAATTTTATGGGCACTCTATCTCAAGAACTGATGCACATAATTTCACAAAACTGTAGATTCAGTTACACTTTGATATAAACTCGAGATGTTTAGTTATTAGTGTATATCGCCAAACCGATGGTGCTGCTATGCTGCATTATTCATAATTTGTACAATAGTTCTATCTCAAACTAATGTATGTATTTTTATAAAATTTCAGATTAAGTTAATCTTTGACATAACTTCGTGCTCATTACTTTTTGGTGTAAATTGCTCAACAGATGACGCTGCTATGCTGCATTATTCATGTTTATCGCAATAGCTTTACCTCAAGGACGATTTTTTTTTAAATCAAACTACAGCTTTAGACAGTTTCTGATATATATTAATGTTGTTTAGTTTTTGGTGTAAATTGCCCTATAGGTGGCACTACTATGCTGCATTTTTCAAGATTTCGTTATAGCTGATTAATTGAATGTTTTTTCAAGGTGTTGAATCTAAAATTGACATCCATTTCGCCTCCATAATGTACAATAATGTTGCAAAAATATAGGCAGTTTACATTAGAAAGCTACAACTGTGATTAAAAAAAAAAAAAAAAAAAAAAAAAAAAAAAAAAAAAAAAAAAAAAAAAACATTTTATTACAAATAACTATGTTCCAAATTATACTTTCCCTCTTGATTAAACTTTGAATTTTTGTAGTTTTCTAAAGCACAGTAGAAGTTTATCTCTGTATGTAACTGCTTTTGTTAATTCCTCAAATAGTGAGCATTTTCTATTTGTAGTGTTCTGTTTTCATAACTTTTGAGTTCCACTCTTAGAAATATAAAATTACCATGTGGAAACATTATTGAATATGATTCCTTACTCGAGAATAGAATACCAGATTTCAGGGTAAAAAGAAAAAAATTACATTTAATTAAACTTAAATATATATATATATATATATATATATATATATATATATATATATACATTTTTTTTTCTGGTTTCAGTGAGTAAAAATCTAACAGTCAATAAATCCTACGCTATTTTTTAGTTGCAGACCTGAGTAAGCCAAAGTAAAACTTAGTTTTGTTTGAATTTAGATTATAAAACTAAATCAAACCTTTTTGGAGGTGAGATTGGAAAGCTATACCAAAACTAAACATATTTTATAAAGGAAATAAAATTATAATTCTAAGAAAAAAAGTATTAGTGTAAAAATATATTTTTTTAAACAAACAATGGAATTTTGGAATACTGATATTCATAATAATGACAAAACTGCAATAATTTCTTTAAACTAGTATCATTTACTTAAAAACTATACTTATGTAAATGGAATGCATAATTTATTTCATTCCAAACTGCAGACATACTGGCTCAGATTTTTACATTAGGTCAATTGGTAGTTAAACATGTAACTGAAAAATCATTTCAACAGAGATATGATATAACAAACAATAACGTTTAATAAAAATTCTTAGGCTGTGGAAAAAAAAACTAAACTTTTAAAAGCAGGCTTTGCTACTTTCTTTTTATTTTGTAATATAAAGTGAAAATAATTTTCATTTAAAACATATAAATGGGAAAAAGTATTTGTTATTTAGTATTCTCTAAGAAAATATAATTTATTTGGGAGAAACAGTCATGAAAAACCAAATTTTCCAATTTTTCCGTTTTTTTCCGAAAAAAACCGGTAAAAAACCAGTTTTTTCCGCCACTTATATTTTTCCGGAAAATTTACATCTCTAGTCCCGAATCCAAACAGATTCGTTTACTAATGCTAAATGAGAAAAATGTGCAAAAGTATCTCGGTTACATTTCAATATTTTTATATAATTTTGCAATGGATAGCAAAAATTGGCCTGTACAAGACATTTTTTTACTTCTTCAATTTCGATTGTTGTTTTTTGAGAATGCTTTAATATTTGAAACTGGTTTCGAAGTATGCTCATTCAAATAAAATATCATTTAAGTAAATTAAAGTATACTCATTAAAAACATATGTAAACAAAAACAAAAAAGTAAAAACGTCCTTTGTATAGATCGATCTCATCTATCCAGTGAAAAAAAAAAGTTAAACATCGAAATGTAACCCAGATATTTGTATAAAATTTTTTTATAGCATTAGCATTAGCGAATGGGTCTTTTCGCTTGACTGAAGTAGCCTCTTAATGGCTTGGAAGGCGTAAAATCGTTTGGTAATCTTCGACAGAGGAATAAAATGAAAATAATTCTTTGAAAATGCAATAAAAGATGACTGTATAACAATACTTGTGAATTAACTCGCAGGGACTAGTTTATGGTTTTAATCATTTTTACCTTCTACCCATATATCCCATTTTTTCAATATGTCTGTTAAATTGTATTCCTAGAAACTTTTCAAATTATCGGCACTTTATATTTATGATATATTAAAATATGGAGCATTTAGTTAACAGATACCCACATCCCCTCTCTGCCACATATATATATATATATGTGTGTGTGTGCATATATATATATATATATATATATGTGTGTGTGCGTGTGTGTGTGTGTGTGTTGTTACTTGTGATTTGCAATGGCTCCATTATATTTAGTATGTTTTAAAATTTACGGAGTTTTAATTAAAAAGGAACACAATGCATTTATTAACGCTAAAAAGAGAGAAACACTACAGTCACATTTTGTTTTCTTGAAGAGCTGTTTAAAATACTATAATTCCACCAGGCTACAAAATGGATGCCCGGATACTCCTTACAAATTCACGCCAATGCGCTAATCCGGTTTAATCCAAAGGTGACAGCTACTTTGCACCCCGTCTGACAGTCCGGTACTCCCCTATCGACCCTCCCCCCGTGCAGTATGATGCGTCCCCCAAAAATAGAAGGGGGTCGAAAATTAGGGAGAGGTTTCCTAGAAATTGCTCTGTTCCCCCTATGACCTTCGCGAGTGAATTCCTTTCGGGAAGCAAAGAAAGTAGATGGATACCTCTCTAAGGCTGCGGGAAAACAGCACTACTTTCAGTTACACTAAAAGAGCAATTTTATTTTACCTGAAAATATATTTCAAATCATATCAAAAATTTGCGTTATAAAAACAGTTTATTTTCCACTTTTCCTGCTGCCTTGTATTCAATAACATATGCTTGCTGAAACAATGAAAGGAATATTTTTTTCGTTTGTTCGTTACAAATATTTTTTTCATGAATCTTGAAAAAAAAAAAAAAAATAAAAAAAATAAAAAAAAATAACGCTTACCATTAAATTTGTAGTAAATTATAAGTATAATATGAAAGCTCAATGAACAAAAAATATATATAATTAAATAAACATAAATACGTATTTATGTTTATATATATATATATATATATATATATATATATACATATATATATATATATTTTTTTTTTGCAAGAGAAAAAAAAAAAATGATAAAATTTCAACAAGGGGACGAAGCAGAAGAATTTTCAACAAATAAATGTGATGAATCATTAAATGAAAGTTTTAAACAATTGTTTAAAACTTTTATCCAATAATTCATCATGTTCATCCCTTATAACCAATGCAACAAAAATATTACTTTTGCTCTTTTCTTTCTATTTTATAAATTTATATTCCGGAAATTAAAAATATCCATTTTTATTCCAATTTTTTTCCCCCATAAAAAATCTTTTAATTAAAATAGGGAGTTTTTATTTATATATTATTAAATAGATAATAAATCGTGCAAAATACTATTGTTTTCAAATAAAATTCCGGTTTTTGCTTCTTTAAAGTCAGGTATGACATCTGTGTTTTTTATTAATAATTTAAGAATAATAATAAAACAAACAAACATAAATTGTAAGGAATTTGATAAAAACATTTTTATTTTTTTTTTTTACTTTACACTGAATTTAAAACAATAAAATTTATTTTCGAAGAATTTTATTTTACAGGAAAATAAATTTTAAATAGAATTAAAATTTTTTGTTATAAAACAGTTTATTTTCCACTTTTTCTACCCCCTTATATTCAACAACATGGGCTTGTTAAAACAAAGAATGCAATATTTTTTTCATTTGTTCATAACAAATATTTTTCTTAATGAAACTTGAAAAATATAAAAAAAATTCACGCCTCTGATTAATTTTCCAGCATACTTTTTTATAATATGAAAGCTCAATGAATGAATGCATCTTATTGTAATTAAATATTTTGTGCACTTCCTATGAATTTGTATTTTGTTTATTTCAGCTATTAAAATCTAGAGAAATTGAAAATTAATGCATTCATTGTTTCTAGCATGACCATAAAAATATATCTATGCAAAGATATCGAAGTATAGTTTGGAAATATATTATTTTACATCTCTTAAATGTAAATATTTTTACATTTTTACTGATATATATACATATATATATATATATATATATATATTCCTTAAATAGTTTTAAACGAAAAAGAATAAATTAATCATCTATACTGTCCTAGATATAAATCTTATAATGTATTTACATTTTTAATAAATGCCACATTTGAAATAATTAAGCTTACTTTAAAAGAAATGAAGAAAAAAAATACATTTCCACTCATTAATTAAATATTCGGGTTGGGTAATACCGGGCCTGCACTTTTTAAACCATGAGGGGCCGTTTCAAGCTTGCCCGAAACTGCCCCTCAGTGATGACAGGTCAAATAAACGCAACCGTTTTCTCCCTGCCTAAACGTGTACAATTCGGCAACTGCTGCCGCAAGTAGCGGCGCCTCACTTACGGTACGGTAATGTTTGGCTACAAATGGCCTTAACTCACTATGGCCGCAACGAATACGGCTTCTGGCCGCAAGTCGAGCGTTTGTTGGGTATAAGGATAAGAAAATGTTATTCTACCGGATCAATAATAGAGAATTATTTTCATTTTTTCATTACTAAGCTTACTTATCAAATTAATTTAATCTTATGGTTATAGTACTTATTTACAATATAATAGGTAATAAACTATTATAAAATTGAATAATTCAAAATTTTGAAAAATATTTATCAGCTAAGTTATGGGAAAAGTAGTCAATTTCAAAATTTTTGAAGCGGTCGAAAAAGTGACATTTTTACTTGCGGTTACTAAAATATGCATGAAATGCAGAAAGGCAGTTTTTGGCAGCTGGTTTTTTATGAATCATTAGCCCAGGTTATTATCTCCATTAAACTTCGTTGCGGAACACTGTGGAACATTTAAACTTTTTGATGTTTAAAAATTAAAAAATAATTTTTTTTCTAAAATTTTTTATCAAAAATGACAATGAATGTATTAATTTTTATGTGCTTAATATAAATTTTGTAATACATGCAAATAAAGTACACACTATCATAGTGTGAATAAATTTTAAATCATTAAAATCGGATAATGTGATAAAATGGAGCACGCGTTTAGAGGAACTGTTGTTTTACTGTTTCGCTCGAAATGATACTCTTCAAGCATCATTTTTTAAATAATGCTGCTTGTAAGGGCAAAGCAAAAATCTTTTTTTAAATACAGATTCTTACTCTCCAAACATTACTCTAGCCATCTATGTAGTCAAAATTCCCTAAATCGTAACTTCATTTTTCGACTTTTGGCCAGCTTTTCGGGCTTTTGCCCCACTGTGCGACGGGTCATTTTGACCCGTATCCTATGGAGAGATGTAGATTCAAAACAGAAAACTCTTAAAATAATTGAAATATATGCTGAGTAAAAACATTTTCAATAAATAACTTTAACATCTATAAATGAAAATTCCGGTGAGAAATATTTTTATAAAACGTGAATGAATTTTCCCGCGGTTCTAGTGTTAACATGATAACGACATAAATAATGTTTGCAAACCTCGATAAGCAATGGTTTTCACACAAAAAATTTCGTTCTTGAAATGATCAGCCCAAGCGCCCAACATGAATCCGATAGAAAATCTTTGAAAAGACGTTGACAAAAGTCTACGGAACTATAAATATTCCAGCTCTGCCGAAATTTCGCCAAAATTGCAAGAAATGTGGGAAAAACATACTATTGACGATCTTTAACCGTTGATTGTATGAATGTTAAGTTGCTGCGACGAAGTACTTATTACTAAAGCTAATAAAATAGTAATACGATAAAATACTAATTGTATATGTTGTTGATCACTGCATTTTCTTTTACAATACAACTTTTTTACAAATTTGTGAAGGTGGCCGGAAACTTTTGGGAACATACGTTTTCCTTTATACTTAATTTTGTCAGTTAAATTTATTGATATTTACATGTTCTTCTATAAGTAAGTTCCTAACTATTATGCCAATAAACTGCATAAATATCACTTTGAGATTCCTCTTCATATGCGTGTATTTACAAATTAACTGAAAAAAATTTGCTGGCCGGAAACTTTTGACCGCCACTGTATCTTCATAGTTTTCAAGATCAAAGATTATTTACAGGGTAAATGGACGATCATGAACCTGAAAATTCTCGGGTTTATTTTAAAGAGACTATGCTGATTCAGACTAACAGAAAAAAAAAACTCGTTTATAAATCATTCTGTTTTTTATTATTATTATTATTATTGCACACAGACTATACAATCTCAGATTAAAAAGAAACTGAGCAGTTGTTGAAAAAAACATCCAGGATTATTCCAAAAAATCCTAGAAAATGAATAATCATGCAAAAATTTAGTATAATAAGACCCACTGATCCGTTTTTTGAAAACCAATATATTTTAAAATAAACTCATGGTATGTTTCTTTAACAGTTGCACGAAAAACACATTCGAAATACGTTTTTACGAAACTCATAAAGAAGAAAGATAATACAGGGAGGCGAGCGCTCACGGAAAAACACAGCCAAAGTAGGTGTTAAATACCAGTATTCTGAAAAAGGAAAATTTCCCTTCTTTAATTCTGTTATATTACTTGAAGTATAGTAAAAGAATTTGTTTGATCAGATAAATAGAAGAAAGGGTATAGCCGGGTTTCATAGTAAAATATGCCCTTGAGGCAACCACATCGAGTCCTACATGGATCGATAGCCCATAAAAAGAAATTCATTTCTCCCCAGTTTTAAGTGTGTATCTCATGACTATGGGGGGTAATGACCCTAAATGCCAGTTTTGGAAAACTGCGCATTGTGACAAAACTACTAGGCAAATTTCAACGAAAAAAATAAGGGATGTAAAAAACCCACCATGCTAATGTTTCACAATTTTTCCAGATTTTTTTAAACAAAAGAACAAGTTTTCTAACATTTTCCCAGTTTTTAAATGTAGATTTTAATTAAAAATAAACTAAAATTTCTGGACCACCTTCATTTCTTTTGCATGAAATACTATGAGACATGATGCATATTCACTATCAATTTCAACTTTCTGCGTATGGTGCATCATATTAAAAAGAGGGCAAAATCATATTTCGGCAGAAATGTGGGGCATATTTCGAACAAATATCACGTCTTCTTTTAAAAATACCGTGTGAATTAATATGTGAGATTTGAAAAGAAGGCGTGAAATTTGTCCAAGACACGCCCCACGTTGCCGCCGGAATATGATTTTGCCTTTTTTTAATATGATGCACCATACGTAGAAAGTTGAAATTGATAGTGAATACAAATATATATTCACTATCGCATGTCATATATCACTATATGCATGTCTCATAGTATTTCATGCAAAAAAATTAAGGTGGTCACTTCGAAATTTCAGTTTATTTTTAATTAAAATGTTCAATTAAAAACAGGAAAAATGTTAGAAAACTTGTTCTTTTGTTTAAAAAAATCTGAAAAAATTGTCAAACATTCGTATGGTGGTTTTTTACATCCCTTATTTTTTTCTTTGAAATTTGCTTAGTAGTTTCGTCACAATGCGCACTTTTCCAAAACAGGCGTTTAGGGTCATTACCCCCCATAGTCATGAGATACAAACTTAAAACTGGGGAGAAATGAATTTCTTTTTACGGTCTATCGATCCATGTAGGACTCAAGGGCATATTTTACTATGAAACCAAGCTATATCCTTTCTTCTATTTATCTGATCAAACGAATTTTTTTACTATACTTCAAATAATATAACAGAATTAAAGAAGGGAAATTTTCCTTTATCAGAATACTGGTATTTAACATCTACTTTCGCTGTGTTTTTGCGTGAGCGCTCGCCTCCCTGTATTGGCTTTCTTCTTTATAAGTTTCGTAGAAACGTATTTCGAATGTGTTTTTCGTGCAACTGTTAAAGAAACATACCATGAATTTATTTTAAAACATATTGGTTTTCAAAAAACGGATCAGTGGGTCTGATTATACAAAATTTTTGCATGATTATTCATTTTCTTGGATTTTTTGGAATAAGCCTGGTTGTTTAATTAAACAACTGCTCAGTTTCTTTTTAATCTGAGATTGTATAGTCTGAGTGCAATAATAATAATAATAATAATAATAATAATAATAATAATAATAATAAAAACAGACTGATTTATAAACGAAAGATTTTTTTTCTGTTACTCTGAATCAGCATAGTCTCTTTAAAATAAACCCGAGAATTTTCAGGTTCATGGTCGTCCATTTACCCTGTAAATAATCTTTGATCTTGAAAACTATGAAGATACAGTGGCGGTCAAAAGTTTCCGGCCAGCAAATTTTTTTCAGTTAATTTGTAAATACACGCATATGAAGAGGAATCTCAAAGTGATATTTATGCAGTTTATTGGCATAATAGTTAGGAACTTACTTATAGAAGAACATGTAAATATCAATAAATTTAACTGACAAAATTAAGTATAAAGGAAAACGTATGTTCCCAAAAGTTTCCGGCCACCTTCACAAATTTGTAAAAAAGTTGTATTGTAAAAGAAAATGCAGTGATCAACAACATATACAATTAGTATTTTATCGTATTACTATTTTATTAGCTTTAGTAATAAGTACTGCGTCGCAGCAACGTAACATTAATACAATCAACGGTTAAAGATCGTCAATAGTACGTTTTTCCCACATTTCTTGCAATTTTGGCGAAATTTCGGCAGAGCTGGAATATTTATAGTTCCGTAGACTTTTGTCAACTTCTTTTCAAAGATTTTCTATCGGATTCATGTTGGGCGCTTGGGCTGATCATTTCAAGAACGAAATTTTTTGTGCGAAAACCATTGCTTATCGAGGTTTGCAAACATTATTTATGTCGTTATCATGTTAACACTAGAACCGCGGGAAAATTCATTCACGTTTTATAAAAATATTTCTCACCGGAATTTTCATTTATAAATGTTAAAGTTATTTATTGAAAATATTTTTGCTCAGCATATATTTAGCTTATTTCATTAAGAGTTTTCTGGTTCGAATCTACATCTCTCCATAGGATACGGGTCAAAATGATCCGTCGCCGCGCTTCTAGTGTTAAGGAAAAATAGTTCTTATATTGTATTATAGTTCATTCCTCCCGAGTTTCAAGTTTGTATCTCAAGACCATGGAGGATAATGGCCCTAAATGCTTGCTTTGGAAAAGAGCGCATAGTGACGAAACTACTAACCAGATTTCCACGAAAAAAATGAGGGATGTAAAAAAACACCATACGAATGTTTGACAATTTTTCCAGATTTTTTTAAACAAAAGAACAAGTTTTCTGACATTTTTCCTGTTTTTAAATGGACATTTTAATTAAAAATAAACTGATATTTCTGAGTGACCACCTTAATTTTTATGCATGAAATACTATGAGACATGATGCATATTCACTATCAATTTCAACTTTCTACGTATGGTGCATCATATTAACCTTCCTACCCTGAATGAGTCTAATCGACCTATAATTATAATTTGTTTTATACGATTCGAACCAGATTTTTTTTCATAAAGAACGTTAAATAACAGATCCCGAGAAATAAGTCAATTAAATGCATTAAAATATTCTAAATAACAATTCTGTTGTGAAATGTTTTTATCAAGTTTGAGTAAAATTTGAAAAGGGCAGGAAAGTTTTAAAAAAAAAGGCAAAATCATATTTCGGCGGCAATGTGGAGCGTGTCTCGGACAAATTTCACGCCTTCTTTTCAAATCTTAGATATTAATTCACACGGTATTTTTAAAAGAATGCGTGAAATTTGTTGATAGCTTATTGTCGGAGAGTAAAGTGGTGTTCACGTATCCGAAGAGAATATGCGCTTGAACATCATTTGTGTCTGCATTGCACATTGGCCGCAATGTTGCGCTAATGTCCAGAAAATATTTAAAGCATTAATGCCTGAATTATTTTCTTCATTAAAATTCAAATTTCGCATTTTCCCACTACTTTTAAAGCAAGAAATTTTTTTCTTATTTTATCGAGGACTTTGTCTCGCGAAAGAAAGTATTTATTTATCCTCCCTTTTTTACTGGTGTGAAATGCGCTTACTTGAATATTTTAAAACTGTCCCAAAAATGGGACTCCAGACACTAATGGGTTAACTTATATTGAATACGGTCAAAATATAATCTCGTAAAGAGAATTCTTATTTGAAAAAAAGGTGATACTCAAAAAAGGGATAGAAAGGGAGTCCAGTATAACTAGATAAAAATTCTACCACATCTGGGGGATTTCATTGATGTAGCACTTTCTTTTGATTTTTATAATCATTTTTACTCAGCATCCCATACTTTCTAAAATATGCTAACAGAAAATTAAAAATCCATCTCATTTGCTTTTTTTTAATTCACCGGAATACATCGAAAAAAAAATAACCTTAACCATTTCGGCTTCGGCGTTTTTTACACAAATTTTATTCGGTCGGTACAGCAATTTCAACAGAAGTTACATTTAGCTAAACAATATCAAAATTTTAAAAAGGCCATATTTTATTTTCCTTTATTACTCGTGAAAAAATAAATTTTGCAAAGAAAGATGATGTCCAGTACGACTGGACATACGAATGCAAAGTATTAAAACATAGATGTCAACTTTTGCGATTTTTTCCTACCACTAATGTTTAATAGTTAAATTTTACATATTTAATAAGTGAACTCTTAATTCAATATGTGAAAATTTTCTTTTAAACTTCAGTAGTAGCAAAAAAGCGTAAAGGTTGACAGATATGCTTAAAATAATATTAAATTTATTTACTAACCTTAGACTCCATGTCGAGTTAGTCAACTAGTGTCAGATATTTACTAATGTTTTCAAGAAAAATGTTTCATATACTTTTTTGTGAAAAACCTTTAAACAAAAACACAAAAAACATGGAGCTCATATTAAATATGTAATATACTGATATTGAAATTAATCGTATTTATTAACTATTTTTATTGCATCATAAGAGATATATATTTTGGAATTATAAAAACAATGACTTATATAATTTTAAAGTGTAATGTGAAAATAAACCTTACATGCATAATTTTTTTGTTAATATAATTTGAATACATTAAACTTAATTTTACTGGATTATTTTTTTCAATTATACGAATGAAAATTGTGTAAAATGAAGCAGCTATTTATAGTTTTCTTTTTCGCATTATTTAGTTTTCCATCTGAGTATTTGCAATATAACTCCTTTCAATCTATTTTTTAAATTTTAAACTATATTCCTATTCTTCACTACTTATTTAAAGCTTTTAATATTGATAATCAAATAGAGTAATTTTGTTATATATATATATATATATATTCATAAAAGTCACGAAAGAAATGAGATGAGTAAAATTCATTAATTTATGTGCGAAAAGAAGTAATAAATTCTTCAAAAATTAATCCTGTTAACTTAATCCTGTTTGAGATAATAAATGCAAAAAGATTAGTTATTCAATAGAATTTAATTTAGAGTTTTTTAAATATTAAAAGTTCTTACAGTTTTAATATTTCATTTTAACCCATTTGTTAACTTTTGTAGAATTAAATATTTAATCAATTCTATTAAATGCTTGATTATACTTCCTTTTGTTTTCAGCCGTTACAAAGTAAATTTATATTTTTAAATTATTTTAGAGGAATTTTAATTCTGTTCGCATATTTATAGGAAAGATTTTAAATTAAATTATAATACGATTGAAATTAAACAACTTTATCCTACACGAGACAATATGTGCAAAATATATCCAAAGTCAATTTGATTTATTTTTTATCGCATTATTTAATCCTTTCAGGGTCAAAGTCATTCTTCTTCGAATTTGTTCACATAATTGATTCATACCTGAATTTAAAAACAAATTTATTTGAAAATAACGAAGCGCTCTTTTTCATGTGTATCATGATATCGGAATTGTACTAAAAATTTACTGGTGCTAGATCGCAATTGGAATAGTAAAATTAACCGTTTGCAGGCTGCAAACGGTGCCCCTGAAAGTGCTGAAGCATACTGTTTTTAAATACTCAATATATTTATTTTATTTCTATAACCCTTTATTAGACGCCGTTTACAGTCTGGAAAATTTAGTTGCATATTATAAACAAGTATAAAATGCTGCAATAAATTTAATAGGAGTGAGCATGGCATCTCAGTCCTATCTTCCCTTAACCGTTTATCTACCGCATTAAAAATTCATGAAAATTTTACATTCTAAAGCAGTTTACGTAAATTGTTTAAACTAAATTAAAAGTTTTACATAATCACATATTCGTATATCTTAATTTCCCGTATTTATTATAAAATTTATTTCAATAATGTTTGAACAATTATTTCAATCCATTTTGAACTAAATAAAGAGTTCTTAATTATTTTTTTTTTATTAAATGAGTTTATTTAGAGACATTAAGATACTAAAAAATTATTAAAATTTGAGTGTATTTTTAGCACAAACATGTCGTTCGAAATTAAGTTATATACCATGGCAACAATCATAGCTGCAAACTTGTACGTCTGTGTATCACCACTAAAATTTTATAACAAACTTCAACCAAAACAAACACCGAAATCTAAAGCTTTTTTTAACCATGAAACAAGACGAAAATTTCACTTTAAGTGGTAACAAAAAAATGTACAGTTTGGTATTTATGCATCAATGAATATTAATCTGTTATTTAACTGCATTTAAATTTTCGTCACAAATATTTTTTAATAATCATAATTAACTATCACAAGTTATTTAAAATTAATGTTTTCATGTGTGAAAGAAATATCTAAAGTTAATGTAAACAATACAAACCAGACTCATATAAAAATTTTTATACAATTAATAATTATTTTTACAACATACACATAACATAAATAAATATTTATGCAACAATAAATTATATTACTTTAGTAATTAAAAATTATATTTACTCAGAAACTGTCTTCTTCACCATCCTCACTTGAGCATTGCGATTATGATGGACGTATTTATTTATATATGTTTTGCACTGTTAAAAAACTGTTATTTAAGCTTATACTTGAATCGCTATGTGCTACATTTAAAAGACTAATTGCTAACGTTTATCTTAGTTTTTAAGTATTAATTCTCCAGGACATTATTTCTGGTTGCTCATCCAAATTAGCAAAAGGAAATTCTTTCCTTGAATGGCATTTAATTATCTTGGGGGACATTTAGGTTAGCAGTGAGCCATTTACGCGTGGCAGCATTATCAATCAACCACTTTCGTCGCATGCGTCTTTAATAATATCAGGAAGAATGGGAGCAATTTGAAGTAGTTTTGCTGCTACATCTTTCGCGTCAATATTTACATTAGCAGACTGAAATTCCGGAATTTAGTGTTAAAGAATATTTATTCGTAATACGTTAGTCATTAAAAGGATGAAAATATGTTCGTTACTGTATTTTCTATATATTGTTCAGCAACTTTATTTAAAAGAATCGAAAGTGTTTGTAGATAATGCAAATGTAAAAATTGACAATAACGTATATATATTTTACATGTAGGATCTCATATCAAAATCGAAATTTCTTAAATACATTTGTTGCGTTAAGAGACACAATTGCTCGAATTTAGCTTTAAGAACTATTTATTTGTAATGAATTTGTCATCAAAAGAATTAAAATATGCTTAGTTATAGAACTTCCGATGTGAATTTTTCTACTGAGATTTAATCATTTTATTTAAAAGAATAGAAGAGTTTGTAGATATTGCAGATGTTATAGAAACTGACTATACGATTCATGTATTTCATATGTAAATTCTCAAACGAAATTAGATTCATTACATGTTTTTCACAAAGATTTGATAAATTATTTATCTGTCTCGTAATATACATACCGAGTGTGAGTAATATATATACCGTAATATATATACCTGATGGATTTTAAAATTCAATAACTTGCAAACTGTGACAGCTATTAAAAAATTTTTTGCAGGAGGGCTATGTATAATGTCAGGAGTTTTTTTTACTGCAATTATTGATTTTAGTTCGAATTTCAAACAACAGATGGCGCTGATGGCGGTTGGCGGCCAGTTGACGCCGAGACTTACTTCATTCAGCTTTGACGCAAAAGAAGGAGATTAAGGCTATGGAGTACGTCTCATTCTACAGTACAGTCTTGCTCTCAGGTCCCGATTCTGGACTAATTCGATATGATTTCAATGGAATGCGTTGTTTCCATGGAAATAACAGATTGTTCGATAGTGGAATACAACGTTTAGAAGTGGGCATAAATTTCGCAAGCAGTATTTGAGTTTGCAGAAGATTTTCGTTTAGGAAGTTTTATTTTCCCGGATTAAATTACTTTTTTATGGCACGATTTAAAGAATATTTTATGCATTTAAAACTAGATAAAGAGATTTTTTCAACTTGATGATTTTTGCTATATTCTTAAGAAATTTTAGATATTTTAAGAAAATTCGTCAGTAGATTTTTATGAATGTTCAAAAAATAATCATGAAAACTGTTGATAGTACATTACTGTGTAAAGTAACTACCAAAAACAAATATTATAAGTTGCCTTGTTTAGCCCTTTTCAATAGGATTAGTCTATCGTTGCATTAAAATAAAAAAAAATAAAATAAATGTGAGTTAATTAAAATTTATTTTCCCGGATTAAATTACTTTTTATGGCATGATTTAAGGAATATTTTAGGCACCGTATTTTAAAACTACACTGTTAAAAATTTGAAACCTTTGCTGCATCGTTACTCCTCTACTTTTATAGAAAGAGATTACTTCACTGTATTATGGAGCATTCTGATTGGTCAAAATAGAGATGTTCTATAATAGCAGTGGAATGACGATTCAGCAAAAGTTTCCAATTTTTAACAGTGTAGGTGAAGATATCTTGCTACAATCTTGCTCTTACACAATAAAAATCTGCTGCATTTTGTTGTATACGCACACCGCTTGTATAGAAACGTTTACTTGATCGTATTATGAGGCATTGTTATTTGTCGGAAAAGAGATATTATATACAAGCGGCGGAGTGCGTATGAAGCAAAATGCAGCAGATTTTTAACACTGTGGGGCCCGATTCTGAACTCATTCGATATGATTTCAATGGAATGTGTTGTTGTCATGGAAATAACAAATTCTTCTACAGAAAAATACAATATTCAAAACTGAGCATGAATATAACAATCTAAATCGATCTAAAATTCCTTAGAATATAACAAAAATTATCAAATTAAAGAAATCGCTTTATCTAGTTTTAAAATATTATGCATAAAATATTCTTTAAATCGTGCCATAAAAAGTAATTTAATACGGGAAAATAAAACTTCCTAAACGAAAATCTTCTGCAAACTCGGATACTGCTTGCGAAATTTATGCCCACTTCTGAACGCTGTATTCCACTATCGAACAATCTGTTATTTCCATGGCAACAACGCATTCCATTGAAATCATATCGAATGAGTCTAGAATCGGGACCTGAGAGCAAGACCGTACTGTAGAATGAGACGTACTCCATAGCCTTAATCTCCTTCTTTTCCGTCAAAGCTGAATGAAGAAAGTTTCGTCGTCGACTGGCCGCCAACCACCATCAGCGCCATCTGTTGTTTGAAATTCGAGCTAAAATCAAGAATTGCGGTAAAAAAAACTCCTGACATCGTACATAGCCCTCCTGCAAAAAAATTTTTAATAGCTGTCACCGTTTGCAAGTTATTGAATTTTAAAATCCATCAGTCATTTTTGGGACACCCGGTATATATATTGGGCTGTTCGGAAAGTCCTTTCAGTTTGGGAAAATCAATTCGTACCGGAAAATTCTATTACTTAATTATTAGACATTGTTTCCGATATCTAATACTTAGATATAAATGGACAAATTTTTCCGGCACGAATTGATTTTTCCAAACGGAAACGACTTTCCGAACGACCCAATATATATTTTTTAATAAGCTGAACACCCCGTTCTTGCCCAGGCCATGATGATATTATTAAATGAGCATTAACCATTTCTATTGCAAGGCTGTTTCAATGCAAAATTGTTTAATAAAATGATTGACACCGACATTTACATACAAATGTATTTGAAAATAGGGGGGGGAGGAAACCGCATATTTACGACCCATTATGAGAGGAAAAATATATCGGAGTCCCGGTGACATTCTGGAACATGGGAATCAAGTAGCTTGTTCCATGTAATGGAGCAGAGAAACTCAAAGAATTAAAGATTAAATTTGAATGATTTGAATGATTTTATATATTTAACTCGGTATTTATTAATTCAACTCTTTGTCTGAAATAAGTGTCCGCTTACTGTGGGTCAAAACAATTTAAAAACATAAAAAAAATATACTTAGCGATAAAAATGCTCAATATGACTTCAAAGGTTGAGGATGTTGTGGGGAAATATTTCTGGCGAACAACTGAATAACTGTGAGACTAACGTATTGATAATTAACTGTAAAGATAATCGGTGTTATTTAATTTAAATGATTTTTCACATCGAAATTCTGGCTGTCTTTTTAATTTTAAAATTGAAAATTCTCCCTTAGCACTTCCCTGGCTTGAATATATTCTAGAAATTCCGTAGTTCAATGTCGCAGACAGGGTGGGGGTTTTCAAGCTACACATACCACTAATTTTATACGATTAAATTTGTAAAATTTAATTGTAGAATTATTTTGTTTTAATCAGAGGAAACAAAACTATAAGAGAAAAGTGGTATCCAAAGCCTCAAAATCCCCCAACCTGGCTGCGCCACTGCCGTATTTCAAAACCGCATAGCATATATGGTCACGTTGATGTCATCGTGATGTCTCTGTAAGTCACTGTGGTCACGTCACTTCTGTGACCAAAATACAACTACTCAGTGACGTTACATTGTGACTGAGTTGTCACATTATTAGAAAACTTCCAAAAAAATTCGAAACAAGTTATTTATTGTAAACTTATATATATATATATTTTTTTGACAATTTAAGAAAAAAATTGTGACGTCGTTGCTATGTCACTGCATCTAATGTACGTCACGAAACATTTGTGACAAAAAAAAAAAAAAAAAAAAAAAAACACCATATTGTAAAGTTGAAGTGTGACAAAAATATGAACTTCAAAAGTTTTTGAAAATGTCAATATATATAAAGAGAAATATTTTGAAGTATACTTTAACACTTCGGACTCCGGTGCCTCTTTTACAAATTTTATTCGAATAGCACCACATTTTTAAAAGAATTTTGAAACTGTTTTCATTCCTTGAGTTAGAAAATTTCAAAAATTCTCTGATTAAATAAGGAAAAATTTGCTTTCTTTTATTACTCGTGCCAAAAACCAATTTTAGAAGGAAAGATGATGTCTCCGTAGCGGAGACAAATAGAGTTAAATAGGCCGTGTAAAAATATTTCGAAACTTGGACAGATTGATTTTGTGCGCATATTACAAATTAAGTTTTATTTAATATTTAGTAATTTATTTTTTTGACATTTCGGAAAAAGATTAATTTTTTTCCAGTAATAACCAAAACTATGGAAAATCACTTAATGCAACGGCATTAATCCATTTTCTGTGTCAAATATGAAAAACTTAAGGTTTTCTTGTCGAAAATCTTGTAAAAATCGTGCTGTGAAAAATCATTAAATTATGCATTTATGTGTGTCATAAAATTTTTATAATTTCAAAATTGTTTTAGTCATTTTTAATATTAATGTATTGATGCGTATCTAACATTTGAAATCAAATGTGTAATTTGTTATTCTTGACAAACTAACAAATGTGTAAATATAGAAAAATATCTGGATTTAAAAAATGGATGTATTACACATATTTATAAGTAAGGATTGACTGAAAAAAGTTTTTTAGACCGAAATCTAATTGAGGTAATTATCATTTTTCGGTTGAAAACTAAAATGTTAAAAAATTGTTTTGAGAAATTAATGCTTACATAACTATACATAATTATTAATTAATTATAACGGTTGCTGAAGGTGGCTCTGTGTTTCTGACAAAAACTTTTTATTTTCATCTAACATAAAATATGATTAATTCTTCAGTGATACGAAATACTTTTCTAGTTATAAGTATTTTATGTCATTAAATTTTTTTAGGCATACATACCTCGATTTATATTTTTTAATGACTTTTGTAATGATTATCTGTTTTATTAAAAGTTTCTCAAAAAGTAATTAAAACACTTCTGCATTTTCACCCTATATTTTTTTATTAAAATTAAGTCTGCAGGTTTTAATGTGCAGGTTGAAAGTGTCTTCAAAGTTTAATCATATCCATTTCTTGCTTTATAATTTGCATTCAAGCCATACTTTTCTTCTACTAGTGTTTAACTGTTTCAAATATCCATTTAAAAAATCTTATTTCAGGGTTTTAAAATAAAATAAACATTTTCCATATGTATATATATATATATATATATATATATATATATATATGTACATAGAAGGCTTATACAAAACCCATCATATAACTATTTATTCGTATTTCAAATTTTTATTTTAGAGTTAAGTCTTTTAAAAAGGTTATTTTACATTGCGCTTTATTCTACAGCAAATTAATATGAATAAAAATACAGATTGACAAATAAAGAAGTTATCATCTATAATCCTTTTTTATTTAAAAAAAATATTCTGTATTTAATGCATATGGTACGAGCTTTAATTAAAATAAAGTTTTTTATTATTAACATTATATTTATTTTTACACTTTTTTAAAATCTTAATTAATGTTTTATCTAATAAACTTTAATTATGGATATTACTATTATTGTTTACAAAAATGAGACTTTACAATCCATTTTAACTTGAATTGTTTTGAAACTAATAAAAATATAAAGATAAAAATGCATTAAACAATTATTTTAATAAAAAAAATAACTAGAGCGTAAACTTCATAAAATTATTGCGTATTTAAGTTCCAAATCTGTTGTATAGAAAAGGAAAAAAAACTAAACGGTCATGCGCATGGAAACTGAAAATAGCCTGCAGATGATACCAAAGAAGAGTAAAAAAAAAAGGTAAACAGAGAATTTTTAAATAGGGGATTGACGCGATACGTTAGTTGCTTGGAATTTATGACAGCAGTGGATAGATGCCTATTGACACGGATTTAAAAAATTAAACAAGAAAGTCCACTACTGCACTTCTAAGCAACAAAATATAAATCTAATTATATGATATAATAAAAAATATAATATAAAAATATAATAATATAAATCTAAAGCAAACATTACTGTGGCTCTGACTGTGAAAAAATTTTTGTCTTTCCCACTATAATTATTATCGGCACGTACTACTATATGTGGAAGCCACTTAATCATAATCTACTGTATAAACGCTTTTGATACATTAGTTTTGACAAGGTTATTCAAAAGACATTCGTTCTTTTTCAATTTGTTGATTATCCCCTATGAAGTTTCGGGA
The DNA here is from genome assembly GCA_964019185.1 of Maratus speculifer. NCBI lineage: Eukaryota > Metazoa > Arthropoda > Arachnida > Araneae > Salticidae > Maratus > Maratus speculifer. The sequence continues at coordinate 86,015,162 of OZ025293.1, forward strand.
AAAAATCTTTACGGTTATATATGACCTGTACTATTATGCTTACACCCCTGGCGTTTCGGGAAAATTCCTCAGGTATTTTTTCGAGATATTTAACAAAATTTCTAAAATCACAAGAAGCCAGTCACCTTTGGCCATATAGTGTATGCTACTATAGGCATTAGAGTGTTACATCATTAATTCTCCCGCCCGTGACAATCACGGTCCGTGTAGGATGCTTTTTAAAAATTCAGATTGATCACTGCATTTAATACAGACCCAAGAACAATGCTCGTGTTAAAAGGGCCTAAGTATAAGTCTTTTTCGTACACGATGTTTTTGTATCATCTTCATTCCATTGATAGTTTTTTTCTTATGTATGATAATCAAAAGCGAACTTTGATACTTTTTATTGACGTAGTAACTTGCTTAGCCACAAACACTTAGTTTGTGATATTTTATAGTGCAATTTGTGCATATTTTTGCTCCATTCTAAGAATAATTTAGTGATGTAAAACCTGTATTTTCAATATTTTATTTTCCAGGTGTTTTATTAAAAATTAAATTACATTAACAATAAACAAATATGAATCTAATACTTGAAATATTCTTCACACACTATTTTTTGGCTTTCTGTGGAAGTTAAGGTAATAGTCTCTTTATTTGCAAACACAATACAATAATCCATACCGTGAAACAGAGAAAAAAACTGCCACACAAAGTGCACTGAAGAAGAAAAATATGAAATAAAAAAAACTATTTCTTATCTGTAGACTTCCTTTTATTCCAGTGGCAATATTATATTTCTGATTCTCAGAAATGTTACGCAGTTTTTGCCATTTTAGACTGGACTAAATTCAAGTATTTCGAGATATCTAGCAATGTTTTCTGTTCAAATATGTGTAATGCAGTATTTTTCCAAATAAAATAACTGTGCATCTGGATACATATTTCAGTCTTCTCTTCATTCAAGAAAATTTTTTCTGTCTATACCATTATAACCTGTGTCTATAAGAGAATAAAAACTTGCTTGTTAGATATTTTTGTATACGAAATATAATATATGATTAGTTTTATATATTAACCCTTTATCGGGCCATAGTAATATACTTACCACTTAATTTTTTATTCAAAACTGATTGATTCGCATCAGAATTTTCTATGAGATAATTTGTGTTTATATTAACCTGACGGAAACGGCACTTTTTATTTTAAAAAAAATCTGTTTATCGATTCTAGTGGCAGTAAATCTTTTCAACATTTAACCAAAGAATTGCTTGGCATAATAAACGATTAACCTTTTCCGTCACGGGCAAATTCTGTTAGTAAAATGACAAATTATCGACCGGCACCGGTATTTGTGAACGACTTTTTAAAATATTATGAACTCCTTAATTTAAGCGTTCATTGCAAAAGCAAAATTTTACTAAAATATTATTGGTGCCGTTTGCAAGTTTGGAATTAAAATTAGGTATCCCAGACCGGGCACAGTGTGCCGGAAAGGGTTAAAAAAATACTTCGCATGGGCGATAAACTGTCTTTGTAGCTTATTTGTCAAGAAATGTTTTCCGTTTTAAATATGCAAATATTGGCTTTAAATTAGATTGAATTTTAGATATTAGATCTAATAGTCTATAATGCCGAATAAAATAAACATTCTTAAGGGGATACAGTATCTTTAAAAATTAGACAAAATATAGATTTTCTTTTTTAGTATTAGCACAAAGCTTCTCTAACCGTTTTGCTGATTTGCCCCTACGTCATACGGGAATGTGTTTTTTTAATCATAATTTGCCCGTACCCTACACGGGCATCAATCTTCTAATCAATATTTATTATTCTCCCCAGTAAATTTTGCACTCTTTTATTCGACCATTTTCTTTTCATTCGTTTAGGCCAAAATTTTTCATTTAAAAAGTCGGCCATATCAGATTAAAAATTCTGCAAAATACACGAAAAAAGTAGGAATTAGAAGGTTTTTTTTCCAAAATATTGTTCAGTTTAGTGGTAAATTATGAATATTTTGACGCCTAATTTTTACATATACGTCTAATATATCGCGAGATATTGTAAATGTTGTTAACAGATCAAGTGCAATCACCCATACAAATGAAAACTTTTAACTTATTTTTCTCCGTGTTCATCTTTTTATAACTTGCTTGTTGGATAAATACTAAGGATTTTTTGCTAATTTAAATAGAGGTTTTATTTTTTTACTGTTTTCTCAGATCTATTTAATATTTTTGTGCACGGATTCCAGTTTATAGTTATTATTATTTTTTAAATATTTAAATTGAGAGTTTGTCAAATTTTCTTATTTTTTTAACATTCACGAGAGAAAAAATTCATATTAAATGTAAAATCCAATACATTTAAAAATCCATGCACAATTTTATGTTGTATATTCTAATAAATATGAAAAAATCGAAGTAAAATATTCATAGTTATAAAAGTAGGAGAGATTTTTTAAATGTTAAAAAAATAATAATTAAATTTTAGTAAATCTTTATGCACTACAAGATTTTTTTAATTTTTTTAAAATTATTATTAAATATTGTGCATATGTGTTGCACGATATTTAATGTGTACTTATTTTTTAATTAATATATATCTTATACTTAATATCACAAATTATACATATATCAAAATTTAATGCGTGATTAATTTATTTTAATGTGTTGTTAACTTAATTTTATGCGTGTGTGTTATGTATTAAATATTGTGCCACCACATATATTATGCTTTTATTCAAAATTAAAGTGGTGGTATTAAAGATAATGTGTATCCTTTGGAATATTTTTTTTTCATTTTTTTACAATTGATTTTTATGAAAAAGTGTTGCATTTTAAATATTTTCGCAAGCGCAGTTCAGGGTTAGACACAGAAACCTAATCTCGAGAAAGAAAATAAGTTAATTATTGTAAAACCATAGACTCTAATCTCTCATGGGAAGATAACTCCAGTATTTTAAATGCCGATAAAGGACATTTTATTGCTTAAATTGATTGAACATACAATTGTGTTTGTATAACGGAGAAATAATTGTATAATATATTTGACTAATGATTTTTGTCTAAATTACAAATTTCAACAAGTCATAAAACGTCAATAAGTTATTTAAGAATTATATAGTGTGCATTTTAATGGATGTAAAAAGAATATCATAATTTTTAACAAAGAATTAAAGAAGGATGGGTTACTAAATTAGAGATTTGCTACTTTTAAACAAACTTAATAGCTCATACACTGAAATAATATTTAAACACATTGATATAGAAAATAAATTACTAAAATAGACATGGAAATAACAAAATTAATATCTATTTTTTATTTATTTTATATATACATAAAGGCATAATTAAAAATAAAATTAAACACATTGAAAAAATAAATTACTTGATTATATATTATCAATAAATATACCGCATGTTAAATGAAAATTAGACGTAACAAATAAATAGCAAATATTAAATCACGATATGATAGTTAATAAAAAGCAGTTAGGCCTTTTTACCCGTGCTAAGTAATCAGTGTTGTTAACTTTTTGTGAATTTCAAATTTTATTTCATCGATTGAAATTATGACGATGGCTATACTTTTAGCGATGAATTGATTTCACAATTTCATGTTTCTTCGAAATTAACTCACATTTCTATGACAACAAAAACAGTTTGCACATTTTTTATCACTTGAGATATTTGCTATCTCTTTTCAAATGGCACTTTCATGGATATTTTTCTACGTAATCGCAACTACACATTAAGCTTTATTTTCTTAAAAACTGTAGCACAATTGATATTTTTCCATGTGATTGTAATTCCCCATCAAGCTTTGTCTTCTTAAAATTGCAGCACCAATCAAGGATATTTCCCCATGTAATCGCAATTCAACACCAACTTTTGTTTTCTTAAACACTGAAGCACATAAAAATGCAGCTAGTTCTTGTACGTACTTTACCTCAGAGAACAAAAAGTCTCACATCATTGAATATAACCGCAATTATAAAACGTTATTCCTAACTCTGCCCTGCAATTGTTTTTCTTAGGAGATGATTCGCCATCACCGAGCATCAGGGCTCGCAAATGGTACGCGAACTGAACATCAATATTTTTTAAAAGAAAATTGCCTAGTAGAATTCTACAGCAATTGTGCTAAAACTTACCTCCAAATCCGGTTTCTGCGCAATTTGAAAGAAAAATATAAAACGGAAATTTTTCTAAAAAAATATTGATGTTCAGTTGGCGGACCATTTTGGAGCCCTGGAACATTGGTGATCCATTTTTAAAAACAAGTATCATGAAGATCACATAAATCGCTTTTTTTTACTTTTATTTCTTTACATTAAAAGTATTAAAACATTGCCAAAAAAACGACCGACACAATAGGAAGTAGAATGTCTACCTCTGCTGCGCTATGCGCGAAATTTGACTTTCGATAAGGTTTTTAGCATTAGTGCAAAACCATGGTATAGCTTTGGCTATCGGTGAACTGAACTATTTCCCAGAAAGGAGAAAATCTAAGAGTAAAGTATTGTATCAAGTCGGCACATGGGATTTTGGTAAATTATCGTATGCATAATCTACCTTAATGGTTAAGACTAGAAGTAGTTATGGCTGTCCTCGATAGAATTTTTCAACTTTTTAGAGTTTTGTTTTAATCTTTATTAAATAAGTTAATAATGGTCTGTCGATCTATATTATTAGTATCTTCTTTTATTGTCAAGTAGATTTTTAAAAAATTTATTTCTATAATTAAATTATAATAGTCACTTAATCTATTTTTTTAATAATGAACGTAAATATGTATTAAAATGCAACAATAAATTTTTTAATCCTTTAATAATAGTATTTTGATGCTAAAAGTTTAGAAACATAAATATAAAAGTATCAAAATTAATATGTTAACGTTTTTTTCTTTTTTCTTTTTTAAATTCATGATTTTTAAAAACCTTTATTAATTTTAAATGTGTTACTTTGTGTTTTTTTTATTTTAAAAATTATACGGTTGAATTAAAATTTGAAATTCATATAACCTACAAAGTATTTTCTCAATAAATCATATTTTCGAATCATTAAAATGTAATAATAATATTTTATAAATTTACATTAAAAACATTAACTTATTGGAACTTAAGAAACAGATAAATGCAAAATTATAAGAATTAATGCACTATTATAATTATAATTATAATTATTATTATTTTAAAATTATCCTTGATAAATAAAAATCCTTATTTAAAATATACTTCTCTGTACTTTTTTTCTTCTATCTCACATGAAGAATGTATTGAATTCATGAAAATTTTCCAAAACCCGTTTTTGACGGTTTTACACGATTTAGGGTTCAAAGAGCCCGAAAAACATGTTTTTACAAAATGACTGTCTATGAGTCTGTGCGTCCTTCTGTCTGTTTGTGACAAGCATTTTGTGGGCCCTCTTTCTCAAGAACTAATATACGGAATTTTGCAAACCTTGTTAGACCTTGATTGATTATTTTTTTGTGTATATAGCTCAAAAAGTGGCGTTGCATTGCTGCATTATTCACAATTTCCACAACAGCCATATCTCAAGAACCAACGTATGGATTTACGTTTGTAGATTTGGTTAGTACTTGATCTAAAATTGAGCTGATTAGGTTTTGGTTTAAATCGCTCAGCAGGTGGCTCTGCCATGGTACATTATTCGTGATTATTGCAATAGCTCTATCTCACGAAATAATGCACGCGATTTCACAAAACTTTAGATTGCGTGAGACCTTGATAAAAACTAGATCTGATTAGTCTTTGGAGTGTATCATTCAACAGGTGGCGCTGTTATGCTGTATTATTGACAATATCCACAATCGCCATATCTCAAGAAGTATTGTATGGATTTTCATAAAATTTTGTATCCACTTAGTACTTGGTATAAAATAATACAGATTACATTTTAGTGCAAATCGTTCAACACGTGACGCTGCCATGGTTCAATATCCGTGATTATCGCAATAGTGGCTGATTCATAGTAGCTGATTCATTAATAGTGGCCTATCTCAAGAACTAATGCATGGAATTTTCTAAAGCAACATATTCAGTTAGTCCGTCATATAAATAGTCTTTTTTAGTTTTTGGTATAAATTGCCCTACAGATGGCACTGTTATGCTGCATTTTTCGCGATTTCGCAATAAATATATCTCTAGAACTAATGCAATGATTTTCAACAAACTTCAAATTCTTTTAGTACGTGAGAAAAAAATCAATCCTGATCAGTTTTTGGTGTACATCACCCAACATGGAACGCTGTTATGCAGATTTTTTACAAGATTTTGCAAAAGCTCTATCTCAAAAACTAATTCACGTATTTTCATCAAACTTCAGATTGAATAATAAGTTGACATAAATTGTTGCTGATTAGATTTTGGTTCAAACCACCTAACCGGTGGTTTTGTTGTGCGGCATTTTCACGAAGCATAAACATGCATAAGATAGAAGAAATTTTTAGAATTGCCGGATCTGGCTAGTTTATTTTACATATAATATAGTTTAATAACTTATATTTTAAAATTCACATGATTTATGAGGTATTTTCTTAATAAATAAATTTATGTAATAATTAAATTTTTATAATATATTTTTCTTTATTTATATCGAATACATTTTTTTCGTCAGAATTTTTTAAATAAATATAATGTTATCAGAATAAATAAATTAAAGTGTTTTTTTTTTTCCCTTGATACACAAAAATCTTTCTTATTTTAAAATATATGTGGCTTCCGGTAATAACCAGGTAAGGCACATTTTAAATATATTGAGTAATTAACGTTTAAAGTTTTCAAAAACGTCTTTTTATTATTACTTTTATAAAACAGATTAGAATTTAATAATTTTCATTGCATTCAATTAAGATATAAGAACCCTTTTCTTGCCAAAATAATTATATAAAAATGGTTTTTATTCATTGAGAACCAATTAAAAATGTAACTTGTATCGGGTTATTACTGTTTTACATTTATTTTTAATAAATGTAAATAAAGTAAAATTTGAATTTGAATTTTTTTAATAGTGAAAATTATTAAGTTCTACTCTATTTTATAAAAGTAATGATAAAAAGACATTTTTGAAATCTTTAAACGTTAATTACTCAAAATATTAAAATTGTGACCTGGTTATTACCTGAAGCCGCAGAATTATAGGCGATTTAAAGAAATAAATAGAAATCTTATCTCGATATTACCATTACTGTATGCACTTACCCGATTATTACTGTTTTTCAATTTTTAAATGAAAATTTATAGTCGCCCTATGACGGGAAGTATTCGATTTTCAATTTTGAGGACAATGGTAGAGGAAACTACTCTTTTAAAACTGCATTTTCCCAAACTATCTCATTTTTTTTTCAAAAATGTGCCTTACCTGGTTATTTCCAGAAGCCACAGATATAGTGTTTGTATTTTTTATTTTATATGTAATAAAGTTAATTGGATTTTGTTCTAAAATTCACATGACTTGTAATGTATTTTTTTAACAAATAAATTTCTCTACACTTAAAAAAAGAAAAAAAATCTTTCAATTTGACAGGAAAAAACAGACAATTTTTCCACCAGTTTAAAACCATTTAATTCACGAAAAATATCTGTAATCTTTCATTAAAACTGTTTTTTCTGTACAAAGTGCAGCTTTTTTTTTTTTGGTAAAATTACAAAATTTAGTTTCTTTTACAGAAAAAACTGTTTTATCTTGTTTACGCCTTAATGTACATGTCATTAAATCATTAAATAAAGCGGATTTCGCCATTTAAATAAAGTGGTCAGAAACAAAAGGTCTGAACTAACCCTTTAACTGATTCCTTTTTTCGTACAATAAATTGAAAATGCGGGTTAACACCAGTTTTTTAAGCTTAAATATTCATAATATTTAGTGTATGCATTACTGAACTTAAATTATATGAAATCGTACTTTTAAAAAAATAGCGGTGTCTAAAAGCTTTAAATGATGAATTAAGCAAATTCGTCTTGCCCGAACGGCGTACGTACCCAGTTAAGTGGTTAAAGAAAAACTGACAATTAACATTCATGTGTCGTCACACGTCACTTCTTCTTTGTAGACGTCCGACTGTATGCGATCAACATGGATCTCACAGCAGCAACCAGCACAGACAACGCGTCATTTAAGCAGACTGTTTAACGGAGCCAAACACCTTAACACCTCGGCCGGACTCTTGCAAGTGAATTATTTTAATTCAGTAAGTTCTTTTGGAATTGCTTAACAATGTTCATGAAATTGCAAGTAAATTATTTACCAAATAAGAAAAAAAAACTGCTTTAACATACATTATAAATGGAAAAACTTTATTAAAATTCTGGTGTTTATTTTGCATTTTTTAATTAAAATTTTGTCTTTTCTTAAACGAATCACTGTCCATGCAAAGGATAATGCTACAAAGGCCGGAAAATTTTGTCAAATTTTATTAAAATATCTCACACTAGAATTTTGTATTAGAATAGTTTAATATTTATTTAAAGTTTTTCTTCTTTGTAGTTTTTAAACTTATTTAATAATTACATTTCTGGATCGAACCAATATATATTCATAAGGTAGCAGTCAAAATGACCGCTCACGGGCGTTTTAATGTTAACACGGGATGTTTTTGTTTCCACCCATGCTTTCCTATGGTATTGTGGTTCCTAACGATATTCTTTACCTTCTCTCAAGTTTGTTTAAGAAGTGCTGTGACACCCTGTATATTTTAAGGACATATATCTTCCATAAAATCGTGAATCGTATCTTTGACTTTAGAATTAAAAAAAAAGCACTCAATATAAATTGAAGAAGGAAATTGCGTGTGAATTGAAGTGACTATTTCAAAACGAACTACACGATTTGGCGGGAAAGTGGCTCTATGTGTGTACACTCTTAAAACTGTACCCCTTACATAAAAGGCACAAGCATATCGTGCCTTCTATTATTTTGATATGAGAGGCACATAGAAAAAGTGCCTCTGATTTTCCAGAAAAACGTCAAGCCACGACAAAATGAGAGTCACCGATACGAAAGTGAAATTTGTCAGAGGCACGAAGTTCGATTTGTGCCTTTAAAAACTGTTAGAGGCACGGAGTTCCATTTCTGTACCTTCCAAAATTCCCTGTCAAAGCGAGAAGCAGTACGGTGGCAAATACGCATGCGCAACGAAAAGTTTACCGTCATGCATCTGGATGTGTTTTGGCGGTAGATCGGGATTTTCATGGCGTCGTACGCTGTTGATGAAGCAGCGTCGTACGCAGCTATATCGTTTTTATAATATAGGAATTAAGTTTAATAAAATAAAAGAAGTCAATTTTTTTGTAGCTCAAAACATCCCACCAGTGGCCCGTACTGGAAGGAAAGATGAGTCTTGAATAAGTAAGTACATTTCACTTGTATTTCTGTTCTCTAGTATGATTGTTTACATAATATAAAAATTCCCTACTCAAAAAACAATGTATTGTGTTTTGAAAATGTATTCCATATACATGGGGACACTCAAGATTAGAAAGGGAGCAATTGTATGCAGTTGGTCATAAGTTTTTCAGATTATTATATCTTAATATTCTTAAAAAGGGCAGCTGTACCGTACCATTTGTTTGCTTATCATCTGTGTGTATGGATTGTATGTATGTATTTTTATTGCGCTGAAAATATTCAGAGAAGATATATACATAGATATTTTCATACTTCAATCCACATTAATGTTGCAAGGCCAGGCCTTATTTATATATTTATTTATAATTCACAACATTCTTATTTCTACTTTTTATGATGCTTAAAACTTACAATTTTGATTACTATTTTGTTTTCTAAAAAATTGTATGCTGCATTTTTCTAATTAAAAGTTAAAGAAAAAATGTAGTTTCTCAGTTTTTATTGGACAAAATCGATGATACAAATTTTAAAATATGTGGATTTATTTTTTGTTAATTATAGTCCCAAAATAGCATAAACAGTGTAACACGGCTGCAGATTAATTTTACACCTTGAAGATTAATATAATAGTTAAAATAAATTATGGGCTTAAAAATAATTGCTAAAATTTACATTGTTTCTACCTTTATTGTAATTTTCTTTCAGAATGCAAATTTTACTTATTTTATGCATTTATACTGATTATTGCAATTTCTTTTCATAATAAGCTTTGCTCATTCTTGGGTCGCATATCAATTTTTTCCTTTTTGCTGATTAGCACAGAAAATTGTTACTGGGATTATGATAAAATTAGTACTAACTTATACCAAGCTGTATTTCAAACTGGTGAGGATAATAATAATAAACAAATATTTTGTGACAAAAATTATGTAATTATTTTGTTTAAAACTTTATATTCTTTCAAAATATGGTCAGTGTTTGGTGAAAAACTGCTATTTTATTTATTTATTTATTTGTAAAAGTACTACAGTGTTGAATCCAAACACTTTTCTTGAGTAAGGACTTCTGTCACTCCAGGGGGGGGGGAGGGCATTGCACTTTTGGCCACTGAAATCACAAAATTTCTGGGGGAGACATTTCAATGCTTTGGGGGGAGTCCCCCTTGGGTCACCCCTTTAATTCAACACTGACTACTATGCCTACATTTCAGGCACATAATCTTTGGCATTTCAGTATATTTCTGCTTGTTTAAAATGTTTAGACAATATCGCTCCTTCTCCCCAATTAAAAAAGGAAAGTAAATTGCTTCATCCCTCCAAGAAAAAAGAAAATATGCTTCATCTCCTTCTCAAAATACATAAAATCTGAAAGTGTTAAAATTCCTTAATTTTTTTTATTGTAATAAGAATTATTTATCTAAATTAGCAATTGCCAAATGCAGACCTTGCAAATCACCGAATTCATAAGTTTTAATCCTGTGGATGACTAGTATGACTCTATTGTACATACATATCCGTATTTTTCTTTTAATAATCAGAGAATTTCCATTTTATAACATAAAATGCATTTGATTTAATGAAAACAAAAATCTTTAAAACTTTTTTGATTGTAACAAAAGTAATTATAAAGTAATTGAAGATTATTTAAGTAAGCACACAGTTTTAGCATATTTGTTCATTTTTGTTTATAACTTCATGTTTTTTTTTTTTTTTTTTTTTTTTTTTTTTTTTTTTTTTTTTTCTTTGATGATGTTACTGCATGATTATTTATTTGAGGTTGAAACTGTACATAATTTTAATTGCTGTGTCAGATGAAATTGTTCTGTTATATGTTATTGAAAACTAAATTAAAATATTCGTTTGCTTTTTCATAGGCATTTATTTTTTAATTAGCGTAATTAGTAATAATATCAATTAATGTAAATATTCTAGCCTGCTAATGTAAAATTTCAAAATTGAACATATAAAACTTTATGGGTACCAAAATTTCTTAGATTTAAAAAAAAAAAATATTAATTATAGTAAAATACAAGATTTAGTTTTTTCAAAGGATCACCAAAAGTTTATCACAAATCTCACTTAGTGACAATTGATCATCCCCCCCCCTTTCCTTCCTCATTTGGTCTAACTGTATCGAGAATGGAAAATTTTTGTATTTTACATTTTAACTAAGTGTACAACAGTAGATGGTCTATCATTCCTTTAAAACCCTTGGAAAAAAAGGAAAATGGAGGTTTCTAGGAATGAGTAGAAAGCAAAAATTACTCTATTTTCTTGGAGTTTGTCTGGAATTCCCCCCCCCCTCTTTAAATTCTTATTTTTATATTGGTAAATAAATAATCACTTGGTAATTTAGCACTCCCCCCCCAAAAAAAAAACCTTCTCTGCAGACACACCAAAGTTTAAAATCTTTAAAAATAGATTTTAAAGTAGTGCCACATTTGTGTGTAGCAACATTAGATATAATATATGTTTGATGTATGCTGAAGACTAATCTAAGACTTTTAACAAATATATGGGCTTAAAAACAGTTGCTAAAATTTTCATTGTTTCTACCTTTATTGTAGTTTTCTTTCAAAATGCAAATTTTGCTTATTTTATGGGTTATACTGGTTATTGCTATTTTTTTTAATAATAAGCTTTGCTCAATCTTGGGTCGCATATCAATTTTACATTTTTTCTAATTGGCACAGAAAATTGTTACTGGGATTATGATGAAATTAGTACTTAATGTCATTTTCTTATTAGTAGCAAATACTAAGCTATATTTGAAACTGGTAAAGATAATAATAATAGACAAATATTTTTTGAGAAAAATTATATAATTATTTTGTTTCAATTTTTATATTCTTTCAAAAGATGGAAAAACTAAGTATTAATTATTTATTAAGTACCTCGTCACCCAGTAGTAGAAAGCTTGAGACGGGCGTGACAGATTTTCTTTCTCTTTTGCAGATTCTTTTATATCAAATTTTTGTATTACTTCGTATTATGTTTAGCTCTTTATTACTTAATACAAAAAGTTATGATTATTATTTATTAAAATATATAAAATGCTTAAAAACGTTAATAGGTAAACAATTGTTTGATTAATAAACGGTTCAGTTCTAAAAATATTTTGCCGCAGATTATTTTTTGTTGCTGAAGTATTCTTCACAGACACGTGAAGAACATTCTGCTACTGGGCCTGGTCACATATGTCAACAAATTAATGGTCAGTGTGTAACAAAACGCTGCTATATATATATATATTTGTAAAAGTACTGCCTTTTTTTTTTTTTTTTTTTTTTTTTTGTAAAAGTACTGCGACCAGTGTTGTATTCAAACATTTTTCTCTAAGAGGAACTTCTGTGACTCTTGGGGGGGGGGGGGGGACATTGTACTTTCTGACCATTGAAATCCCAAAAATTTCATGAGTAGACATTTCAATGCTGTGAGGGGGGGAGGAGAGGTAGTGAAAAAAGCAACAAATCTTGCAAAAAAAATCACGAAAAAAAGGATAAATTTGATAAAATGGTAAATTACACCAAACGATTGCAAAAAAAAAAAAAAAAAAAAAAAAAACGACAAATTTTATCAAAAGACTTCAAGAAAACGACAGATTTCACCAAAAGACCTTGAGAAAACGACGAATTCTGTCTGCATATCATAAACAAATGTGAATTTCATCAAAAGATCACAAAAACACAGTCTAGGTACTTCAAAACACACAAACTTGGGTAAATAGATTAGGAGAAACGACAAATTTGATCAAAAGATGGAAAAAAAGACACATTTTGTCAAAAGATAGCAATTAAAGGTAAAATTTGCAAAAAAATAGTGGAAAAAAAAGACAAATTTTGCAAAAAAGATAGCGAAAAAAACAGCCAATCTCACAAAAAAACTTTAAATTGGATAAAATGGCAAATTACATAGAAAGATCACAAGAAAAACGATGAATTTCATCAAAAGACCACTAAAAACAACCAATTTCACCAAAAGACCTAGAGAAAACGACAAATTTTGCCCAGATATCATAACAAACGCAAATTTCATCAAAAGACCGTGATAACACAGTAGAGGTACCTCAAAAAAGACAAATTTTGGTAAATAGATTGTGCAAAACAAGAAATTTTTTCAAAACATGGGGGAAAAAAGGCACATTTGAACAAAAGATCACAATTAAATGTAAAATTTGCATAAAAATATCGAAAAAAATGACCAATTTTTCAAAAAAATCACAAAAAAAAGATAAATTTGATAAAACGGCAAGTTATATCGAAAGCTCTTAAGAAAAACGACAAGTTTCATCAAAAGATCCCAAAAAACGACCAATTTCACCAAAAGACCTTGAGAAAATGACGAATTTTGTCCACATATCATAAAAAACACAAATTTCATCTAAACATCATGAAAACACAGTCTAGCTACCTCAAAAAACACAAATTTTGGTAAATAGATTGTACAAAACAAGAAATTTCTTCAAAGAATGGAAAAAAAGGCACGTTTCATCAAAAGATCACAATTAAAGGTAAAATTCGCATAAAGATAGCAAAAAAATGACCAATATTGCAAAAAATCACAAAAAAAGATAAATCTGATAAAACGGCGAGTTACATCGAAAGCTCGCAAGAAACACGACAAATTTCACCAAAACACCTTGACAAAAACGATGAATTTTTGCCACATATCATAACAAACACAAATTTCATAAAAAGATCGCGAAAACACAGTCTAGGTACTTCAAAAGACACAAATTTTGGTAAAAAGATTGTGCAAAACAAAAAATTTCTTCAAAGGATGGGGAAAAATGCACATTTCATCAAAAGATTACAATTAAAGGTAAAATTTGCATAAAGATAGCGAAAAAAATGACCAATTTTGCAAAAAAAATCACAAAATAAAGATAAATTTGATAAAACAGCAAATTACATCGAAAGCTTGCAAGGAAAACGACAAATTTCGCCAAAAGACCACAGGAAAAGAACAAATTTGGTCCAAGTAGCATTAAAAACGTGAATTTCATCAAAAGATCGCAAAAACACAGTCTAGGTACCTCAAAAAACACAAATTTTGGTAAATAGATTGTGCAAAACAAGAAATTTCTTCAAAGAATGGGAAAAAAGGCGCATTTCATCAAAAGATCAAAATTAAAGGTAAAATTTGCATAAAGATAGCAAAAAAAAATGACCAATTTTTCAAAAAAAATCATAAAATAAAGATAAATTTGATAAAACGGCAAATTACATCGAAAGCTTGCAAGAAAAACGACAAATTTCGCCAAAACACCTTGACAAAACGACGAATTTTTGCCACATATCATAAAAAACACAAATTTCATAAAAAGATCGCGAAAACACAGTCTAGATACTTCAAAAGACACAAATTTTGGTAAATACATTGTGCAAAACAAAAAATTTCTTCAAAGGATCGGGAAAAATGCACATTTCATCAAAATATTACAATTAAAGGTAAAATTTGCATAAAGATAGCGAAAAAAATGACCAATTTTTCAAAAAAATCACACAAAAAAAGATACATTTTATAAAACGGCAAGTTACATCGAAAGCGCGCAAGAAACACGACAAATTTCACCAAAACACCTTTGCAAAACGATGAATTTTTGCCACATACCATAAAAAACACAAATTTCATAAAAAGATCGCGAAAACGCAGTCTAGGTACTTCAAAAGACACAAATTTTGGTAAATAAATTGTGCAAAACAAAAAAATTCTTTAAAGGATCGGGAAAAAATGCACATTTCATCAAAAGATTACAATTAAAGGTAAAATTTGCTTAAAGATAGCGAAAAAAATGACCAATTTTTCAAAAAAAATCATAAAATAAAGATAAATTTGATAAAACGGCAAATTACATCGAAAGCTTGCAAGAAAAACGACAAATTTCGCCAAAACACCTTGACAAAACGACGAATTTTTGCCACATATAAAAAATACAAATTTCATAAAAAGATCGCGAAAACACAGTCTAGTTACTTCAAAAGACACAAATTTTGGTAAATAGATTGTGCAAAACTAAAAATTTCTTCAAAGGATCGGGAAAAAATGCACATTTCATCAAAAGATTACAATTAAAGGTAAAATTTGCATAAAGATAGCGAAAAAATGACCAATTTTTCAAAAAAATCACACAAAAAAAGATACATTTTATAAAACGGCAAGTTACATTGAAAGCGCGCAAGAAACACGACAAATTTCACCAAAACACCTTTGCAAAACGATGAATTTTTGCCACATATCATAAAAAACACAAATTTCATAAAAAGATCGCGAAAGCACAGTCTAGTTACTTCAAAAGACACAAATTTTGGTAAATAGATTGTGCAAAACAAAACATTTCTTCAAAGGATCGGGAAAAAATGCACATTTCATCAAAAGATTACAATTAAAGGTAAAATTTGCATAAAGATAGCGAAAAAAATGACCAATTTTTCAAAAAAATCACACAAAAAAAGATACATTTTATAAAACGGCAAGTTACATCGAAAGCTTGCAAGAAAAACGACAAATTTCACCAAAAGAGAACGAGAAAAGAAAAAATTTGGTCCAGGTATCATAAAAAACGCGAATTTCATCAAAAGATCGCAAAAGCACAGTCTAGGTACCTCAAAAAACACAAATTTTGGTAAATAGATTGTGCAAAACAAGAAATTTCTTCAAAGAATGGGAAAAAAAGGCACGTTTCATCAAAAGATCACAATCAAAGGTAAAATTTGCATAAAGATAGCAAAAAAAAAAAAAAAATGACCAATTTTGCAAAAAAAATCACAAAATAAAGATAAATTTGATAAAACGGCAAATTACATCAAAAGCTTGCATGAAAAACGACAAATTTCACCAAAAGACGACGAGAAAAGAACAAATTTGGTCCAGGTGTCATTAAAAACGTGAATTTCATCAAAAGATTGCAAAAACACAGTCGAGGTACCTCAAAAAACACAAATTTTGGTAAATAGATTGTGCAAAACAAGAAATTTCTTCAAAGAATGGGAGAAAAAAGGCACATTTCATCAAAAGATCACAATTAAAGGTAAAATTCGCATAAAGATAGCGAAAAAAATGACCAATTTTTCTAAAAAATCACAAAAAAAAAGATAAATTTGATAAAAAAGCAAGTTATATCGAAAGCTCGCAAGAAAAACGACAAATTTCATCAAAAGTTCCAAGACAGGATTTCTGAAAATTGATTGATCAGCTTCCTGCTGTCTGTTGATTTTGACCTTTAGTTACAAATGGGGAATAAATTTTATGTCTCTACTATATTTGTGTTTACATACAGTAAACTATGTTAGATGGCAATTTGTCTGACACAGAAAGGATTTAAAGTCATGCTGAATGATTTTTGATACAGTAAGTTCTGTCAGAAGCAGAATATCATCTATGGCAGAAAATTCCTATGGGCTAGATATGTCTTGGACAGAATTTACTGTATGTCTGTTGTTTTATAGATCATAAGCATGTGATTTTAATACTGAAAACAGATGATTCACTTTTTAATAACTCTCTTAATTATTTTCAGCTGGATATGGAAGTCGACAGACGAGTTACTTCTTTAATCGGTGACATTAAGAAAATTCAAGAGAGACTGGATATTCAATGTCTAACAAATTCCTGGAATTAAGGAAACTGATACAACTAAACAGAGCTACATGGGGTGCAATAACAATGGTATATTAAAATTTATCTGCATTTAGTGCTGAATATATTTGTTGTAATCTTAATTTCATGTTGCTGTTGCATGTTGCTGAATTCATAATTCAACTATATTAGGCTCTGTGTTCCCATCTAAATATTATTTTAGATACCAGAAAAATAATGAGATAACCATCTCATTCACACACATTCATTCAAAATGGAAAATTTCTCAAGACATGTAAAATTTATTAAACATGATATTATGATTATATTATATACATAAATTATAATTCATGTAATCAATGTCATTAGATATCACTTTTTTTGTACAGTATTTTTTATTTTTTATATATATATTTTTAATGATTCCTTGATTAGTATGAACAAAATTTCTATTGGTGCACTAAGCACAGAACAGGTGCCCTTATTCCACCAAAGTGGTGTGTAATTTCAGAATGTCAAAGAAAATTTAATTTGAGAAGTAAAACGTTAAAGAAAATTCAGAAATTTCTTTCTGAATTATATTTTTTTCTTTAAACAGCATACTATAATTCCCCCCACCACACACACACACACCACCAACACGAATCAGTGAAATATCAAATTTGCAAAAATTTAGCTATGTTACTACAAGATGTATTCCAAAAATCTGTGCAATTGATAGGTTTTCGTTTAGCTAAATTGCTACTCTTGCAAGTTTAAAGCATTTAA
This sequence comes from Maratus speculifer, assembly GCA_964019185.1. Lineage (NCBI taxonomy): Eukaryota > Metazoa > Arthropoda > Arachnida > Araneae > Salticidae > Maratus > Maratus speculifer. Next base: position 86,032,860 of record OZ025293.1, read on the forward strand.
TTGCATTACAATATGTTATAAATCAAAACTTAAAATTACACCTAGTGGTAATTAAACTATTATGGATAACCTAAAGAACTGTAATAAGGCAAATTTAAACTTGATTTTTCTATGTTTATCAAGTGTTACTCACTAAATTAGCTCACCTGTTTATATTAATGGAAATCCAAGAAAATTAGGTAAACTCATTTTAAAATTTCATATCAAGCTCTAATATGTATTTCATAAAAATAATAAATATGAAACAATATCATTTTACATTGCTAAATTTTCTTTTTAAATTCATTGGTAAAAATATACAAATTAAAATTTTTCGATCTGCAGGAAAAAGTATTTAGGTTGCTAGTTGAATTAAGACATGTACAATTATTTTCAACATCTTGACACACCTAGACTGACAGCTAGTCGACAAAAATTTCATTGTGATAACTTTATTGCCAGTAGTATCTATTTTTTATCAAGTTCCATTATCTATGATATATTCTGTCGAGTTGTTTACATGTCAGATCTGATACTATTTCCAATAAGGTTATTAGGTTTGAGTCAAATGTGTCAACTTATTGTCAGTACAGGTAACTCAAGAGGCAAAATTTGGAAATTTAAGTCAAATATCTTTTATTTAACTCTTTCCTGTGCACCTTTTCACTTTGTCAGAAAAGTTTCCATTCACAATTGCATCACAATATTACATTATTTATTATTAATTTTTTGAGAAGGTTGGTTATTGATTTATTACAATGTTTTCTCCTCATTCAATGTATGTTTAAATGGGTGCTGTAATATTGTAGGATTAGGTAGTGCTGTAATTGAGCGAAATCTGTACATCATAAATCTTTTACTGATATTTTTGTTGAAATTAGCATGAGAAATTAAAAGAAGTTTTATACATACCTATGGCCATGATTTTTTAAAGTTAGGTTGTAACCATAGAATAATGTGCTCCACTGCTTTAGCATCTGGCAGATTTTTTGTTTAAAAATATTGAATTCAGAACAGAAAATTATGAATAACTATTTTATTTTATATATAGATTTTCTATCATCGTATAAAGTAAAAATAACTATTAAAATTTATTGGTGAAAATTTACGATACCTAAATAGAAAATCAGCCATATGCAACAATAGGGCTTTGATTGCATCACTCAAGAAGTTACATATACCAGGAAAAACACAAGTGGTAGAAATTACCTTTTGAATTTTTTCTTATCTTTATCAGAGAGTCTTTTTTTAATGTGCTTATTCAGAATAAATTCAATTTATTTTCAAATAGATGATTTAATTTAATAGTACATTGATTTAAAAGGAAGGAAATATTTACAATAAACATGCTAACTGCTCTTATAAATAACTAAATCTTTTGAAAATATTTCTTTAAAAACTTAACTCAAGGTAACAATAGCTGTCAACCTTTCAGTTTTTATTTTCTAAAACAGATATATTTTCCTTTATTAAAGAAATTATATAATTACTACCTAAAATCAAAACACATCATATTAAGTGTTATATATTTTATTTAGTTTATTAAATATGTTTTTTTAAAAGGTTGATTGTTATGTAATGAGATTTTAATGTCCCCCTGTTGATGTAATTTCAGTCATATTTCTTTAACTTTAATTTTTTTACACCTAATTATATCCAGTAGCTTTTCAACTATCTAAAGTTGTTAAGATAAATTCCCTATTAAAATTGTGAATAGATTTAAGGTGATGTTGGACAGGCTTGGTAAGTTTTTGACATGCAATAGTTTTTGATGGCTTTAACCATGGCCAAAAATCTATATTTATTTACATATGTATGTATGTATCTATCTATATTTATATTTAATAAGCAAAATTTATTTGCTTTTAATAAAGAAAATGTTTCTAAATATGTTGTAGAAAAAATAAATTGTTGAAGAAACATATTTTGAAGAGTAAACAAAATCTTAGACTTTGGAATACTTATCTTTTGTAAGTTTATTTAATAAATTTTAATGTGTTATTCAAAATCTGCAGGGATATTATATTATTAAGAAATTTATTTATAACCAAACTTAGTGTATAATTAAAATAATATTAAAGATTAGACATTTTTAAGGATAAATATTAACATTTTCTGAACTTTAGACACTTTTGAAGAAACTTCTTTTAATCAGGTTGAGCATTCATCAATCATTCCCAATCTGAGAACTTCTATTATTTACCTCTTTTTTTGATTTTCTTACCTTACTTTAAAGTAAACATTATTTGTATTCTTGATACTATTAGTGTGTCTGCTTTGGGGGGGGGGAGGATTTATATAAAAATGGTTTATAAAGATACATAATAATCATAGCATGCATTGTATTTAAATTCAAATTAACCTACTAGATATTATGTATATAATGTGTAAAGCATAAAAAAAAAATTAAACATTAAACACATATTGTAAGTATAACGCTTTTGAAAATCCTGCATTTATAACACTTAACTTGTTCCTTATAAATATAGCTATGTCAAAATGCATACTAAATAACTTTAGATTTTTTTACAAATATTAAAATAATAATAACAATAAATAAACAAAATGTTTAAATATAATTTTTGTGCAAATATTTCTGCATGTCCATTTCGAGATAAATTTCTGGGATTTGGAATTTGTTATTTTTACCTTAATTTTTATTAATTAAAAATATTTTAAGACATTGCTAATTACCCATAATATAATTAAATTTCAACATGAAGTATGGCAATAGAAGCTAGTTTTAAAATTTGTTTCCTGAACAAACTCTAGTGCACCGCAGCAGATTGTGACTCTGGGTTTTTGACGTTTTAAACCCTTGTCATGTCACAAACGCTTTTTTGATGTCAAAAAACCAATCCTGGTGATGGATATGGATGTTTTCTATCATCTGTGATGCTTCTATATTGCATGTGTTCTTAATAAGACTGCTAAAATATAAAAGCAGTCATTTATCTATAATTAATTATTATTTGTATTATTTTTTAATCTTGACTTTTGTATGTAATTATATATTTTAATTCTAATCATGGGTCAATAAAATAAATTTAAATTGTTTTTTAGTTAGGCTTTTTACATCAAGGATTTGTTTAATTTAAAACTATATATATTGTATTCATATACAGGGTACATGATTTTATATGAGCGACTGTTTTTATGAAACAAGTCAGAAAACATGAATAGGAATATGTTTTTGTATCAAAAATGTGTTTTTAATGGAAGCATGATGGCATGATAAGGATATTTACAGAACTCATCCCTATCAAGCTTTTTTATTATCCAAAGTGCCCATCTGCTGCTACCAGATAATCGAGAGTTTATTGTAGCAAATACAATTTTTTTTAAACATGTATTTGAATTTATTTATGAACAAATATTAAGTATTTAATTATTTTTCTTATCAATTTCACTCTAGGATATGTTCCTCATTGGAAGAAACCTGCAAATTTATTTCTTAAATGGCAACTAACTACTCTTCGGACCAAATATTTAGAAGATAATTCTGCTATAGAATGTGTAACTGTTTCATTATTATGTTGTATATTACAGTTTAAATTTAAATATTCTTACAGCATAGAATTAATTTAATGAATGAAGTGTATATTTTACAATAAAATATATTTGTATATTTATGTGTCCTGTATTTTTATTTTCATATATATTGTATTTTTATTTATTTATTTTTTAAGTTCTTAGGCATCAGCATTAACAAGAATAATTAAAGTTCATTTCTTCTTTTATTTGTTTCAGAATATTGTTTTTTAATGATTAAATAACATGAGAGGGGGGGGGAGAAAAGATAAAGTCAAAGAATGTAAAAAATACTATTTAACATCCAGCACAAATTAAGCAAATAAATATTGTTGGCTTTATCCAAATCATCTGTTATGGTTTACTTTTCCACTTTCCCTACTTATGTGTTAAATCCAAGTATTATTCTTGTCTAATTTCTGTGTATTAAGTATAGTTAATTAGCAATGCCATTTTGTTTATTTTATTTAACATTGGCTTAAATTTGTTCTCAAAAAATTTTATGTTCCCCATTGAACAAAATAGCTCTATATCATTATGAATGATATTTATAGATATTAAATCAAACAGCTTTTATTTTTTATTTATTTTTTTTCTACTGTAGCACATTATTTATTACTAAGTTAATTGTTTACTGCATTACAATTATCTTATTGTGGCTAAAACTCATTTAAAATGTTAACTTTGGTAGTATCTTCTGAGAAGTGCTTTACTTTAATAAAATGATGAAAAACAAAATAAACTGTCTAGAACTATAAATTAAAAGTAGTATTTTCCTCAATTTGTTTTATTTTACGAGAATATTAAATAATTATATTTAATTTAATATGTATATTTAAGAATAGTTTAATGTTGAAATATTATTCTTCATTTCTCAAATGTTCAAACTAAAAAATTAACAAAAAAAAAAAAAAAAAAAAAAAAAAAAAAAAAAAAAAAAGTTAATTTTTAGCTGAATGTTATTTCACACATAAGTAACACATAAGTAAGGTCAGCTAAGAATGTTATTTCTGGCATATTTTTATTAAATTATTGAAAAAAGATATCCATTTTTTATCCCTTTATTGGAAACAAGAATCCTTTTAAACAAAATGTAAACTACTGCCTGTGAGATTTCTAATTTCTATAAATTACTATAAAATACAAAATGCAAGAAAATTTGATTTTTTTTGGGGAAAAGATATAGTTTTTTATTTGCAAAGTGTCAAACTAAATTTTGATTTATAACTTCTAGTAAGATAATTCATTATTTATTATTATTTTTAAATTGGTGTCAGAGCTTAAATTTCTGTATTTCTTTTTTAGCTAAACATAAACAATATCATTATTTCTAGCATTATCAAATGTCACTTTTTAAAAGATTTTGATTTTTTGAATATTAATATTTTCAGATTAAAACAACCACAAACAATTTTTTTCTATTATTAAACTTTAAAAATTAGAAAAATAATCATAAATAAACTTTGAAAAGTATCATTTAACATTGCTAGAAAGAATATTAAATATTTCAAACTCAAAATAATATGGAAGCAAGAAAAATTTACGTCTGAGCATATTCTGCTGTTTATGAACAAAACATACAAAGTTAGGTTATTTTGAATTTTCAGCATTTTCTGGTGCAGGAAATTTTTCTTTTAAAGCCAGATAACACTGAAAATTCAAAGTAATCATTTAGCACTAGATATTTCTGTTATCAGAAAAAGGAACCCTTTTTATTATTATTAGAGGGTGGAGAAAATTTTTCAAAATATGATTTATATCGGGAAAGGATGTATAAACTTTAAGATGTAATAATTATTTTGTCATAAAAAGTCATTGATGGAGGACAATCCTTGAAACATTTTTGTTGTTGGAACCATACCTTTAAAACTATATAATGATTAATAAATTATTTAATAAAGGAAGACACCCAGTATAAATTTTAATAATGTTTGACTTCAGTTATTTTTACTGGAAAGTAAAAATGTAAGAATAAAAAAAAAGTGCCACTTTTACTAAGAGGCACAAAATAGACTTTCAAAGGCACATAATGTGCCGCTTAATTTCAAAAGCAGTGTGTGCCTCTTAATATTCAGAGGCAAAAAAGTTAAAAATGTACCTCTTATATCAGAGGCACTGTTTAAAGATTGTGCCTTTTAATTTCAAGGGCACCGTGTGCCTCTAAATATTCAGAGGCACAAAAATTAAAAATGTGCCTCTTATATCAGAGGCACAGTTTTAACAGTGTGCCTCTTTATTTCAAAGTCACCATGTGCCTCTTAATATTCAGAGGCAAAAAAATTCCGAATTTGCCTCGCATATCAGAGGCACAGTTTTAAGAGTGTAGTTATACACCTGTAAAACACATTTTATATTTAAAAATATTTTCTTTTAATTTAGCTTTGCATCCTTTTTATAATGAAATTTCACTTTCTTTTTTTTTCCTTATTTATTGAAATCGATTTCAATCTTCTACACCAACATAGTAAATTTTATCATCATTTCAAAAGACCTTACTCGTAATTCGTACTGATATTTTTTATCTTTCTATTTTCGAGTTGTGTTTCATCAGGGCTCTCATTGATTCATGTTTTTTAAACAGTATTAGTTTAGAGAAAACTTAGTGGTAAGTTTCTACAAAAATAGCAACATTAACGATACTCGGAGAAAGTTTTAGTGAAAATTTAAAAGGACATTTTTCTTCGTGAAATAGTGAAGTTAATAAAAAATTTACAACCTAGAGACTTTTTATAAAAATTAAATTTTCCATACTTGTGAAATTTAATATTTAAAAAAACATATTTTACATTGTTTAAATGCATAAGAAAAATAAATACTACAGTTCATATACTTCCTATACTTCATATTTTGATTGTAAATATTCAGAAATTTCCATATTGTTTTTCTTCTAATGTAAAATATGTTGGAATGGACCTTCTGTTAGTTTAACTCTTAATGTACGAATTTTTCTTTTAGTAGACATCATATTTCAAAGAAAATTTGCATTGAAATTAAACTCGTGTCAAAAAAAACTAGTGGAAATTGTTAAAATTTTCATAAATATCCTTCAGTTTTGTAGACTTCTAAAGGAAAGATGTGACACTTTCTCTAAATATTTGGATTGCATTAAATGCACCTTACTTTCAAATAAAAAAATATAAAAAAAAATACTTTATATATAAAAAAAGATTAAAACTTTTACTACACGAAGTAAAGTATAAGTAAACTTGATTTAAGAATTGCAATTTCTTTTACTTTTTATATTAAATATGAAACGGAAGTCAAATTTTCATTTATCCTGACATTTTATTTCACATTAAAAAATGATATTAAATTTTATGTTTCAGTTACAAAAAATGTAAAATGCGCGACAGCATTTTATACGATGTATCCTGAAGATATTAAAAAATATCTGTAATGTAAAATGTACTAATCAAAATAACTGATTTTATTTTTTTATTGAGGATAATTCAATGAAGGTTTTTGGTCTCTTTTCTCTAAAGTGAATACATTAGTTTGAGTTATCAAAAAATGATTATTTGTTTTTGTTTTATTTGTGATTATTTATTTGTGATTGTAAAATTCTCACTGATAATTGCGATCCCTGAATACAAGGCCTTAACCCTAACTTAAAAATTACTGCTGTTTTTTGGACATTTATACGATCCCTTGAATTTGAAAGCCAATACTTTTTAAATTTTTTTACAACCCTGTCCTTCTCATATTTAATGTGATAAAGAAACCTTTTAGAGCATATTGTGGTGTAATTTCAGTGGACCATGCAAACGCTTAACCCTTCAACTTTGTGAGTAAAATCCTTCAAAATACCCGAATATCACATTGACACCAGTATTTCACAGGCACGAAATTTTATTTATCTTATACACCAGGGGTGCACAACCTCTGGCACGCGGGCCAAAATGATACCACTATTTTTATGGAGATTGATTTTCCTTATAGCAATGATAGAAACTTTGAGATTAAAGAAAAGAAACACCGCTTTTCAAATATTCTGGTGGCAAACGATTTTCTGATTAAAAAGGTTGTTCATCACTGTTATCTATACTAATAAAAGAACAAAACGCTCTGTCTGTGTGTGTGTCTGTGTGTGTGTCTGTGTGTGTGTCTGCGATGGCTAGCAAAATCTACAGCACGTACAAAGCTCAAAATTTTTTTGAGAGTAGCCCAATATCTCTCCTGATGCACCTGAGCTTCAGAATTTCAAAATTCCAATTATTAACTGAGTAATTAATTAAAATCAAGAGGTCACTCTCATAAAAAATCATCTTTTTCCCAATTTTTTTCTCTTTCATTTGTTTACGGTTGGTTGGTTGTGTAAAAATTTTCGCAGAAGTAATAAGAAAGCTGAGACAGAATTAAAGAATGCCATGGAGGAATAAGATAAGTGGAGGTGAAGTAAGCTCAAAAAAGGTTTGCGATATGAAACCATTTATCGCTCAAATTTAATGTGTCAAACAAAAGGACGTGGAAGAGATTTTGTATTATAAGACGAATTGAAAGAAATGAATTACAGTTGAAGCATATTTCAAGAGGAAATAGCAAATTTTTAAAATAGTCTTCGTTCTATTATTATTTATTAGAATAAATATTCGCTTTTAAAATGAAGGAAATTGGAAAATTAGCAATAATTATATATCAAATTAAAATTAAATAAGATATTGAAAACATTTGATACGAATTAAAAATTATATAACTAAAAGTTTCCTTCATTAATGTAATTTTCAATACTTTATAACGTAGATAAAAAATGTTTATGACTTAATAATTGCATGTAAATAAATATTTAAAATATAATGATGAAAACATTCTTTTAAAATCATGTATGAAAACTTAAGTAATAAATATTAATCTAAAATATAAATTTCTGACTGCAGACGATTTTAATGTACTAACAAAATAATGTTATATTTTCAAGCAAAACATTAAAATAATTTTCTATATTGATATTTAAAACACATATGATAAAATAATTAATAAATTTTTACTGGTGAAGCGATAAATTAGTTCTTTTTTTAAAAACGAGAGAAAAAAAAATACAGGTTTAAACCTGTTTCAATTGATAGCGAAATTTTAAAATGGAGGGCCAAAATCACAGTCCGGTGAAATCCAAATACCTCATTGGTCATTGAGCCGCGTCTTTTTCAGGGAACAATCTCTTAGCAGTTGGGTAAATGTTGTCATACTCCTTTTTCCGAGAAAAAATCGTAGCGGCAGTTTTGAAGTAAATCTTATGTCTTTTCATTTATAATCTAAATTTTTCACTCTCATTTTATAAAATGGCATCAAAATATCTTAATTGAGTTAATTTCGATGGTTTATCTTAAATAAGAACAGACGGTAACAATCGCTTAAAAAATACTTTCCCCCTCACCTTTTTCAAATGGAGAAACAAGTTCGTGATTTTCACCCTTACCACACGACCAATGGGGTGGCTGGATTTCACTTGACTGTGATTTTGGCCCTTCATTTTAAAATTTCGCCAATGGACCATATTCTCCCTTTTGGTTCGAGGCTACAAGAATTCGTCTGTTTGGGAATAACATTCTTAATCGCGCCATTTAAAAGCATTGTGATTAGAAAATTTATGCTTATATTTTATTTTTATATGAAGTTTTAGACTTTTTCAGGGACATGTATGAGTCATATATGAATTTTTTTCTCTATTTTAAAGCAATTGCATTCATCTTTTTCATTTTATTTATAAAATAAAAATTTTAAATTTTAATTAATAAGCAAATATTGATTTTTATTAGTATGTATATAAATATTTATCGAAAATTATTCGTACAGAATAAATTTGCATTATTTTACACATGCATTTATCTGTTTTTTAGGCTTCATCAAATGATGAAAAAACGAAACAAACTCGCTAGCAGCCGCTTTTTTACCCACATGATTCCCACTGTGACGTCACGAGAATACTGTCCATTGATAGGCGTGTCAAAGCACGTGCTTTTGTTGGCACTTAATTGGACTTAATGTAGGGTTACATCTTAAGCATCATCTCCAGAGATAATACCTCCACTCTATTAATTTCTTTTTACTCTATAAAAGAAACCAATTTGAGATTTTGACATTTCAAAAGTGACTGTTTTTTTCCCAAAGACCTTTAAAATTCATAGACTGGCAAAATGTCAGTTTAACTTAGGATTTTTGAACATAGCTATTACGTCAGATCGTTGGTACTTTGTACATTAGAATGTATTTGTGGTTGGCTATGTTGCAGTTAATATATGTATACGTATATATGAGGCTTTTTTAGCAGTTTTTTTAAATCATTGATTAAATTTGAATGCATTTATTTAAGTTAAAATTTTATTAAGACTTTAATTTGTTTTTAAAACAAAAATGAAATGGCTCTTTGACGTACAATTGTTCGAATAGGCAGACGATTCATACACAGTAATAAATTATCAAATAGCAAAATAAATTATATATAAAAAATAGTCACTAAAAGAATAGTAGCAATACATAATGTTTAGGCGTATTAACACATAACCCGATCCCAACCAGAAAAAAACAGACTATACTCCGATCCAAGCAAGACAAAAATTTCTTGAGCATAAACGCGACCCGAACCTAAAAATTCCATTTGAAAAAAAAACTATGGATTTGATATTTGACCCGAATCAAATCTGAATCCCACAAAAATATTCAAATGAAGCATACCCCAATTCGATCAAAGAAAAATAATGTTCGAGTATATGCAACCCGACCCGAACCTAAAATTTTTCTCTGAAAAAACCCAAAAAATGACCAGAACGAAACCTGAAATCGATAAAAATATTCCAAAGAACTATAACCTGATAAGAGCAAGACAAAAAAACTTCCATGACATAAACCTGACTCGAACCTAAAAAATTCCATTTGAAAAAAAGCCTGAAGTTTTATGCAAACTACATCTGAATCCGATCAAAATATTCGAAAGAACCATAACCGGATTCGAATAAGAGAAAATAATTTTCGTAGACATGAAACCGATCGGAACCTAAAATTCCATTTGAAAAAAAACCTGAAATTTGAATCGACAAAAATATTCCACAGAACCATACCCGGACCTGAACAAGACAAAAAAATTTCCATGAACATGAACCCAATCCGAACCTAAAAAATGAACTAAATCTGAATCTGACAAAAATATTCCAGAGAAGCATATCCTTATTCGAACAATGCAGAATAATTTCCGTTGATGCGCAACCAAATCTGAACCTAAAAATTCCATTAAAAAGTCGAAATCTGAATTGAACGACATCTGAACCCGAAAAAAATATTCCAAAGAACCAAAATCCGATCCGAGCAAGACAAAATAATTTCCCTGGACATGAATCCGACCAGAACCTTAAAAATCAATTTAAAAAAAATACCTGAAATCTGAATCGAACCAAATCTGAATCCGACGAAAATAGTCCAAATAACTATAACCGGATACGAAGAAGACAATATAATTTCCATGGACATAATCCCCATTCCAAACCAAAAAATTTATAAATAAAAGAAAAAAAAATCCCGAAATTTGAACCAAACTTAATCTGAACCTAACAAAAATATTTCAGTGAAGTATAACCTCATTGGAACTAGGTAAAATAATTTCCATATAAGTACAACCCGACCCGAACTTAAAAATCCCATTTGAAGGGGGAAAAAAACCCCACGAAATCTGAATTGAACCGAATCTAAACTGAACACAAATATTCCAAACAATCATAACCGTATCCGAAGAAGACAAAATAATTTCCATGAACATGAATCCAATCCGAACCTAAAATTCGGATGTTCTACAAAACATAATGCGCTCCGTAGTGGTGGAAAGTGAAACTAAGTACTTAGCGCGAGATGGTTAAAATATTTCGTTTATAGTTAATGTTAAATTAGAACTTGGTTACGGTTAGATAACAGTTAGGTTGCAATTACGTTCCGGTGACCCTTTTGTTATTTTATTTTCCGGTTAGGTTACAGTTAGGTCATGGTTAAGTTACAGTTAGTTTAAGGTTAAGTTGCGGTTAGGTTGTGGTTAGATTATGGGTAGGTAATGATTAGGTGACGGCCAAGTTACATTTATGGTATATTTAACTTGCAGTTAGGTTACTGTTAAGATATAGCTAAGTTACAGACAAGTTATGATTCCGATACAATTAGGTTACGGTTAGGATTTTGTTCATAGAATGAACATTACGCATGTTTGATAAAAAATATACACCTATTTTTGTAAAATGGCTCTGAATTTATAATATTATATACTAACCTTTTAGCGAATCATCGAGAATCGATTTCATTCACGGTATAGTCAGATTTAAGAGTGATATATAATTAGTTTGAAATTCAAAATATTTCACTTGGGATATCTATGTGAAAAAAGTATTTAATTAAGTCACTTAACAGTAATTTTAAGGATAAATATCAACACGAAATCGTTGGACTCATATTCCTTCCTGCGTTTCCCATTGCAGTCATTTTAGGTATTTTTGCAGCTAAATATTAGTTTTTTTAAAAAACCAATTTTTGACACAGTCAGGGGGCACGTATTTAATATAATGTACACTGTAAAAAATTGGACCCTTTTGCTGTATCATCACTCCCCCGCTTTTATAGAATATATCTCTTTTGACCTATGACAATGCTCCAAAATAGGCTGAAGTAATCATTTTCTATAAAAGCGGTGGAGTGACGATGCAGCAAAAGGGTCAAATTCTTAACAGTGTATTAACACATATTTTGAGTTGAAGATAAAATCATAAAAATTCCAAGTTCGTTTAACATTATTATAACGGACCAGGGCAACGCCGGGCGGGTCAGGTAGTACACAATAAAATGCTTTTGTTTCAAATAAATTCGGCCAAATACTCCAGTATGATTGTGTAGAGTTTGTTCAAATCAGTGACTGTTCCAAAACAGTTAAAAATATTTTTTATAGTAAATGAAATTTGTTTTACCCACAAGAAATTCCACCCTTTTTTTAAAGGAGAGATTATTTATAATACAATACTTGTGTCGAAGAAACACCTGGGTGCAAAATTCCAGAGCCTTGTGAATCCTCTATTGTAGTGATGCACAACCTTTTTGCCAGAAAATCGTTTGCCACCAGAATATTTGAAAAGTGACGTTTACTTTACTTCATAGCAAAGTTTCTGCCATTATTTCAAGGAAAATTATTCTGCATAAAATTAGTGGTATCTGTTTGGCTCGCGGGGCCACAAGTTGTGCATCCCTACTCTATTGTGACTAAAATTATGTTATTATATGAGATTAAAATTACCCTCTTCAGCCCTGAGACAAATATTTCGGGAGACCACAAAGAGAAGTTCAAGATTACTATACAGTATCTCCACGTTTATTAAAACTATTTGTAAGTAATTTTCACAATTCCAAAAGCATTTAATTGAATTTAAAGGGTATTATTTAATGTATCTTACAAGGCGATTACCAAAATAATGTGGTCCTGGATCAAGTATCAATCTACTTCCCGGTTTACTGGTTTTCTTTGACTTCGCGACGAAGAAACGTTTACCCGTCTTTAACCTGGCAGAGAGTTCTATCTTTAGAAGTATATGGTGAAGGAGAATTTAAAAAAATAGATAACCAAGTGAAATATGGCTCTCTAGCAGAGAGAAAAAAATTAAGCGCAGTCATCTGGAGGCATTTCTGTCTTAGATGGAGCTTTTTGATAGAACTGCAGTGATCATGATGAAGAACCTTTCTGAAATTAACAGCAGAAAATGTATTTTTCAATATATTATAAACGTAAAAAATTTTGAAACAGTATAAAAATAAAAATTAGTATAAAGATTGAGAATGTGGAAAAATTAAAAATTTTAACAGTTTTTAGAAAATTTGACCTTTGTGCGGCAGAAAAAGATATAAAATTATCATAATGAAATTTTACAGATGCATTACTAATATACATATGTAGATTTTCCGTTAGGAATTGTATTCCAGTATTTTGTTAATTATTTTTTTGTTCCTTTCTTATTCAGAAATTTGGCCTATTTCCGGTTATAAAAGTTATTAACCCATTATTTAATATTTTACTAATTTATTTTTTTTAGAAAAGGCAACTTTTCAGAGCTATTACGTTTCGATTATAAATATTTCAGTTTCTTCTATTGACCCCAGTGTATAATTCGTCTTGCCAGGCAAAAACGACAAATGTGAAAAATAGTAGGGTATTGATTCAAGTATCAAGCTAATATTGTGTAAACTGGTTTTTCTTTTACTTCCCGACTCTGAAACATAACCCGGTCTTTTACATGGCAAATAGTTTTATTTTTAGGGCCAACGAAGTATAGAATAAAGGAAAATATTGAAAAAATACCAGAGAAGTGAAATATGCAGGCATCTGTAGGTATTTCTATCATAGATGGATTTTTTTATAGAACTACAGTGATCATGGTACTTAATCTAATATGTGAAGTTAACTACAGAAAATGCAGTTTTTAGTCTATTGTAAACGTAAAAAATGTACTAGCATTAGAAAAATTATGAAAATCAGTTTGGAAGACATTTACCCAGAATTATGTCAGTTATCATGTGTATAAAGTATATATAGTGTAAATGTATATTTACACTGTATTTACCGGGTGTCCCAAAAATGACTGATGAATTTTGAAATTCAATAATTTGCAAAAGGTGATAGTTTTTTAAAAATGTTTTGCAGGAAGGTTATGTATGATGTCAGGAGTTTGTTATCGTATTTTTTATTTTCGTTCGCATCTCAAACAATAGGTGGCGCTGACGGTGATTGAAAGCCAGGTCGACGCTTCACTCAGCACTGATCACCTGGCCTTCAATCGCCGTCAGTTCCACCTATTGTTTGAGATGCGAACTAAAATAAAAAATACGGTAAAAAAAACTTCTGACATTATACATAACCTTCCTGTAAAAAAAAATTAAATAGCTATTACCGTTTGCAAGTTATTGAATTTTAAAATCCATCAGTCATTTTTGAGACACCCGGTATATGTGTGTGTGTGTGCTCGTGGTTATACATTTAAATATATAAAATTTTTAACAGGAAGATTATTTTTGGATAATAGTGGTCTAATGATGGGTGTAGCTGCAAATAATTTTCGGAATTTCGAACACAGAGGAAAATGTAATGTGTAGTAATTTTTTTTTTATAATAAACCTAAAATGAATACATACACACAAAACACACGGCCAGCTAATGCATTCATTACATCTGATTTTTAAAAACTTCAATTACAAAAGTAACGTGCAGTAAAATTAAAACAATATTTTAACATTTTTGTTGTTCATCATATAAATAACCTATTTGTTTAAAATAAGAAGAAGGATCTTTCTAGGTTGATTAAAAATATCATTTTAAATTTGTTTAAATTAGATACAAAGCTATAATCATTGAAAAATAATGCCCTTTTTTAAATGGAACGCTAAAAAATTTTACAAAATATTACACATAAATATAGTTTTTATCAAGAAGTCCTATAAAAATTTAAAACTTTTTCATTTATTTTACACGAGAACGCTAGAATTCCCTGCTGAGCAATAAAAAGTTTTGGAAAGATACTATGATTTTATGGCTCTTGTTTTTTTTTATTTCTTTTTTTTTAAATATTAAACTTTACTATTTAATGTTATTTTCTTCCATTGTATATATTGTGAATTATGCATCAACAAATAGCCCATTATAATCTTTAATTATCTGCGATTTGTACACTTAAAAAATGAATAAATAAAGCATTCGTATTTCGTTAATTTGATAAAATATTGTAAAAAGAAACAGATTTGCCAGTTTAAAACGTTACTTTATTGTTTGTTACGAACATAAATTTCACCATTAATATGTCAAAGCATGAAATATGTTTCCGTATGTTTAATATTTGCAGTTTAATATCACTTTTTGTTATTTGTCGTTGTAAAAAATATCATTTCGCTCTATACTTCAAAAACACCGAGATTTGAAGTAACATTAACCCTTAACAGGAAACGTACCGTCTACAGTGACAGCAAATTAAATCTTGACACCTGCGTATTTAGACTTTTTAACAAATAAAATAAGGAATGGCTCCGAATCTCCAGGTATGTAAACAAAATTGTACAGGTCATGAAGTTTTGCAAAGATTTTTCCTCAAGTTCCCATAGGGGACCATCAACAAATTGAAAAAGAATGGAAATCTTTTGGATAACTCTGTGAAAACTAATGTAGCAAAAGCGTTTAAACTGCAGATTATGATTAAGTGGCTTATTGTAATAAACTGTGTTCATTTATATGAATATAGAAAGTATAGTAGGAGAGAAATTGAGGTTTTCTAAAAACAGTCCCAAATTTTACAAGATTTTTTTCTCATAATTTGCAGAGTTCTTAATGAAAATTAATCTTCTTTTAGATAATATCAGAAAAAACATTGTACAAACATTAAAAAATATATTAATAACTGTATGAAAAATGAGCAGTTTCACTAAATAAGATTTCAGTGTGCATGCGTGAACTCATTTGAAATATAATTTCCATCATTTGTTAGCTAAATGTATACAGAAACTTTTTTAAAAGTCTCAAAAACGTAGTTTGAAAATTCTAAAAATTATCGTCGACAGAAAAGATCAAAATCCATTATTCCCAAAAGGAAGCAAAAAGATGAGGGATGTAGCCATACTCTACTGATTACTGTCAATACAAAATTGCGCGTTACTATATTTGGGTACAGCATCTACCTTTTTAAGCTATGGTTTTGAGACTTTCACAAAAGTTGTTCTGTACATTTAGCTAACACATTATGGAAATTATATTTTTATTGAGTTCACGCATGCGCACTGAAACTTTAATTTGTAAACCTGTTCATTTTTTATACAATTATTAAATATTTTTAATTTTGATAACAGGGTCTAATGTAGAATGTTGTTTCTCATATTTTCTGAAAAGAACATTGCTTTTATTAAGAACTCTGCAAATTATAAGCAAAAAGCTTGGCAAAATTTGGGATCATTTTTATAAAATCATTAATTTCTCTACGAGTAAACATGCTATATTCATAAAATGAATACAGTTTACTACAGCTCATATTCAAAATATTAGAATAATTGAGAAAAAGTAATAAGAAAAAATTATTTGTCATTTATTTATTTTTTATACTAAGTAAATGCAATTAAATTTCTTATAAATTAAATCTGGAATGTTTAGATAAGATTTTAACATTTATAAAATATAAAATACAGCACAATAAATTAGGTATACAGCTTCCTTAAACACACCAGAATATTAGAATAAAATTTAGATTGGTTCAAAATATTAGAATATTTTATTTTACGCAACAATATTACCTTATGAATATGAAGTAAATGGTAGTTAATATTTTGCAGCATCCCCTTTAGCTTTCATAACAGCGTACAATCGATCTTGCATACTATATACAAGGTGTTTACAAACATTTCTATAAATATTAGCCCAAATAGACTTTATACGTGCCACTAATTCAGTTTTACTTGAAGGAGGATTTTCTTGAAGTTTTTTCTTCATTATACACCATAAGTTTTCGATGGGATTAAGATCTGGTGAATTTGGTGGCCAAGGAAGTACCTTAATGTTGCGTTGGCGGAACCAATTCTTAGTTGACACCGAGGTATGCGGGGACGCTAAATCTTGTTGAAAGATGAAATCATCTTCAAATAAATCTTCTGATGATGGAATCATGTAATATTCTAAAATTTCTTGATATATCAGAGAGTTAACCTTTTCGGAGACGATGCATAACTTTCCAGGTCCTTCTGCACTCATACAACCCCAAACCATGACACTAGCAGCAAATTTTACGGAACGTTTAAGGCATTCTTTATCAAATGCTTCTTGCTTCATTCTCCCAACTCGAATACCTTGATTACCATATGAAACACAAAACATACTTTCATCACTAAATAATATATTTTTCCAATCTTCATTGCTCCATAAACGTCTTGATTTACACCAATTCAATCTTCTACGCTTTTGTCTTGCAGTCATGAGAGGTTTTGTTTTCGGTACACGAGATTCAAATTTAAATTTATGGAGACGTCTTAATGTTGTCGATGTAGAAACTTCAACTCCTTCTTCTTTCCATTTTCGGTGCAAGAATCGCACACTTTTAAAACGGTTTTTCTTAACTATACGCTTCAGTTTCCTGTCATCTCTAGCAGATGTTTTTGGTTTTCGGCCACCATTTCGGCGATTATTTTGAAATTTTCCAATTTTTGAATATTGTGTTAGTAGTTTACTAACGCTCGATTGCGAACAATGTAAATAATTCGCTATAAAACATTGATTTTTACCGTGCCGATACAAATCAACCATACGAAGTTTAGTAGATTCAGGAATATCACTCACACGGCCCATTTTAAGACGAAAAAGAAACAAACTGCAAAAAAGAATACTGATTTTAAATAAAATAGTCTGAATTTAATCAATGATGCCACCAGTTAAGAATTGGTAATAATTAAAGGAGAATTAATGTGAAATATTCTAATATTTTGAACCACTTGAATAAATATTCTAATATTTTGACTTTTCAAAATAATTTTTTTTTTTTGCAATTAATCTTTTCAAAAATGATATTAAATTTAAGATAACAAGTAAGTTTAATCAACAATAAGTTCTTAATAAAAATATCGTTTGCATATTTTCATTAAAAGACATTAAATTACCAAACGATATTTTCAATTTCTAAAAAAAAGGTAATTATTCTAATATTTTGAAAATGAGCTGTATAATAAGCCACTTAATCATAATTTTCAGTTTGAACGCTTTTGCCACGTTAGTTTTGACAGGGTTATGTAAAAGATGTTCGTTCTTTTTCAATTTGTTGACGGTCCCCTATGGGATTTCGGGAACAAATCTTCGCGAAATTATATAACCTGTACTATATTTATACATCTGGAGTTTCGGAGTTATTACTGTATATTTCATTACTTATATTTCTAGATATTTAACAAAACGGGTCAAGGGTTTTTTTCTTTGACATTGTACATCATTGGCATTGCCATGACTGGCTTAAATTTTTTGAATTCCACTTAAAAAAATCTGTTAACCTTGTCTAGTCGGACACTTTTCCTCAACTGATAAAGGCGAAGAAAACTTTAAAATATTACCGGTATGCAGAGCATTTGGAGCCCGTCCTTGGCTACGTCACTGATCTAGACACAACCATCTCACAGATGGTACGTTTCCGGTTAAGGATTAACACTAGAACCATTATTTCATTCAAGTTTTATAAAAAGTTTTTGACACCAGAATTTTTATTTAAAACTATTTAACTTATTTTATTAACCCCCCCCCCCCACTTTTTTTGTGCTGCACATATTTAACAAATCTTATCAAGAAATTTCTGGTTCAAACAGGCTATTTTCAAATTGGCCGGGGTCATAATGATTCTTTATGGTGGTTCTAGTGTTAATGTGCGGTCAGTGTACAGTATCAGGGCTCCCAAATGGTCCGCCATCTTAACATCAGCTTTTTCTTAGAGAAATTTTCTTTTTAGATTTTTCTTATGAATTGCCGAGAAACGACCTTTGGATCTTAATTCTAGTGCAAATTCAGTAGAAACCTATCATGAAATTTTCTGTTAAAAAATATTGATCTTCAGTTCGCGGACCATTTGGGAGCCCTTCAGTATGTTCCATCATTTGAATGCCTGAATAGCTAATTTTAATCTTTTACTGATATCGTTGGTTCGTGAAATGTCCAGTACATGTTTAAAGGAACTAAATATAAAATTAATAAAAATACATATTTAATCAGAACGAATTTACTACGAGCAGTTTATAATAACAGAAAATAGTCTTTCGACATGCTGAATACTCCAGCCAGTGGCATAGCCATGGAGGGGGTACAAAGTCTCTGGACACCAGTAATATTCTTAAGTTATTTCGCTCTGATTAGTAACAGAAAATACTTTTATTAGATAACGGAAAAAAAAGGTTAAGAATTTAGCGTTGTTTAAACATTCACAACCCTACTCTGGCTACACCACTGGCACTAAAGTCTTTTGCATAGTAATTAACAGATTTTACTGGTATTTTTCTTTTGCGTCTTAACTGATCAATATTTTTGAAAAAAGCTTTCATATGATGTTTTCTTTCGAGTCTTTTAAAAAATTTTTACCTTTTTAACACCGGTTTTTCAAAGCAGAAAATTTTGCCTTTTTGTTTCCGAACAATAAATGGCGTAAATAGATTAAATGGTCTAAAGTTTACAATAAAAAATTACTGGTGAGAATATAAAATCATGATTGGAACGTCGTACGTGCAAATCATGATTGATTAAAAAAATAACTCTGCCCGTATTACGTACGGGCAAAGCAGGTAAGTGGTTAATGTAAAAATTCAATAAAAATATAAAAGAAATAAATATCAAACGTATAAAAACAGTAATTTAATTAATTAAAATTTGGAATAAAATATGTAAATACACAGACAGCATACCATCTGCAATTCACTCATGAAAATATTGAAAGAGAATAGCACAATTAACGAACGTCAACGTTAAAAATTGTTTATGCGCTGCAAGGTTTTCGATAGCAAGATTTATTAGGTATCATAAGGTAAATATATTAAACACATTTTTTTGGAGGGGGCAGTTGTATTTCCATTGAGTGGCCCATCCTGTACGCCATCAGAGATATTAAATACAAATGCATGTAGTTATCATACATTTTGGATAAAAGTATTAACGATTTTCGATGCCGTGTCACAGATCTCCATTTGTATGTTTGTTTTAGTATTTAATATTTCAGATATTCTAAATCAGGCTTCGTATAGGTCCTTAAATGTCATGACACTCATCTAGCAGTTTTGATAGAACTTCTCAGCCCCTGGTTAGGTTCAAAATTATGTATATATATCAATCCCTTACATCTTTATCCATAGTAGAACATCAAGATTTTAACATTACATCGCCAAAAGAACATAAAGTTTTTAACATTACATAGTTAAAAATTATCTGAACCCTTTCAGGGGCAAGACACTCTTCTTCTTGTAAAATACAGAAATCATGGATTAACACCGAAATTTATAAACAAATTTATGTAATTTTGGTAAACTGATAAATTTTGGTAACTATTACCAAAATTTGTAAAGCTTTTCTTCACGCACTTAATAAAGAAAAAATTTTTATTCAAAATTCTGGGGTCAATGTGTCATTAGGAATTGACATTAGGAGGTCCAAGAATGGACCACTGACCTTGAAGGGGTTAATTCTTTGTATCACGACATTGCACATCTGCAGCATTCCAAAAGTAATTTTTACTTATTTAGTGGGCTATAAAAGAAATTTAAAATGAGCTAAACCTAACCAAATATGTATACCTTTGGAAATGAAAAAAATATGCATTATACTTTATAAACATGAAAGAATTTATTTTAAGCCTCACACATTTTGTGGATTGTTAAAATTCTTAAATTAAAATACATAACTTCTTTATCCATTTTCTCCTTAAAAATAATATATTAGTACAAAAATGTAGCTATTTCACTTCAGCATTAGTTCTGAAATTACGATGACAGTTAATTAACATTAATTTAGTTTAATAAAAAAAATGATTTTCGATGTTCTCGGAAGAACAATTCAAAGCACCCATTTTCTTTTGAGATAGAAATAATGATATTGTCTATGAGTTTAAACTCCCTGTTAGTTTAATAAGTAGCTGATTCACTTAGTAATTTATGAGAACACAACATAAGTGACGTAAAGTTAATACAATTGACATATTAAACGAAGGAAGAAATAATGAAGTCATTTTAGAAACACGACTGAAAATTCAATGAACATTCATTAAAGCGCTAAAAGCTCGTTTAGTAGGTTTATTAATTTTCTGTCATTTAAAATGTGATAAAATATTTTATTTAAATTGTGATGATAAAATATGGCACTTAAATCCATTAAACGTGTGTATATAATCTCAATTATTAGCAGTAAAGATGATTGAAAATGGTGGATATTCGCTTTTTTCTAGTTTATGGCAATGGTAAGAATCACAGGAAGAAATTTCATTATTTGAAAGCAACTGTGAATAAAACTCCCATTAGTAATAACTAATATGAAATATAAATAAATTTGCATAACATACCAATCTTTATTTTTATTTTTTGTGCGTATATATTGCTTGTAATGAATTAAAAGAAATTTCGTGTAACCTCTTTAAACCTTATGTATCCAACAGTATAAAGACCTTTAAAATTTTTTACGTATATAAATAATGTTTTAAAAAAGGAAAAATGGTATAAATAGAGACAAACCGATAGCAGAACTAAACAAAATAACAATTTGTTTCATATAACACGTTTTTAACCTCTTCAGTCCCTGAGTACCCAAATGGGTACATCAGTTTTGTCCCATTTTATTAACGATACTCAAATATAAATGAAATTTCGATATAAGAATAATATGTTTCGAATTCTAAGATTCGAGCTAACTAAAATAAAACAAAAATCTCGTTCTGAAGTCAAACGGGAGAAGAAATAATTCAGTAATAATTAAAAATACTGTAATAATCGCCAGTAGCGAAGAGGTTAAGGCGATACGTGTTGTATAACAATGGTTAGCAGAAGAAATGTCGAAATGTACAAAATTGAATACGAAAATATTTTTACTGAGTGTTAAGATAATTTAATTTTAAATAAATTAACAACAAATCCTAATTCCACGGATATATTTATCATATATGTAACAAAATCATAGGCAAACAAGCTCCAATTTATAATAATAATAATAATAATAATAAAACAATTAACATGGTTATAACAGGAAAGCAACGAAAATATGAACATGGACAAAAAGCCACTTATTTTTTTATTTTTATTTTTTTTTTTATCGATAAATGTGCTGGTTATATTAAAAAACTGTATGTTATTATGTTATAATTCGATATATAATTGCTATATAAATAAAAGTAAAATGTCAATATGTTCACAATTAAACAATCTTTCATTTAACATATTAAAAAAAAAACGTAAAATCAACTTTTTAAACAATTTTGAGGTAAACTGTCATTTTAACCCTTTTTGCTCAATGTCCAATTGCATGGAAAACCGGAAGTAGTTAGCCCTTTTTGGCCCCCTCAGATGATTACTTAAAAGAATGAATTAACGAACAATTTTATTTGTAAATAAGAAAAAGCTTTATTTCACATACATAATGAACGATAAATACTTCTACCAAGTTGATGGTGACAATTTGTTGCATTTGGGAATCAAATTGTATTCTAATAAAACATTCAGCAACAAAGAGTTGAAGGTGTATTCAGATCCAAACTTTTTGGTTTTTGACTGATTTTTAAATTCATATTTGCTCTCAAACGATTAAAATTGAGAGGTTTTCTTACTTAAAAGCGATCTATTGCACCGTTATAAAAAAATACAATTTTTTTTAAAGAAAATACTACTAACGTTGGCATATTGAGCCAAATTTCCCGTAGTGATAATGCTGGATATGAATAAACAAAACAAATAAATGTACTTAGAAAATAGTTGATCAAATAGTGAATTATTAAATAGTGAATCAAGTTCTAATTAATTGAATGAAAAATAAATTACTCAGCTATCTTTTAAATCTCTTCAAATTTCACTTCAGCAAGTTCCATGTTTTAACTTTTCAAAATGAACATGAAGATGTGTCAGAAAATTTTCAACTACTGAGCAAGGAAAAATATTTTTTTCAGTACCGTCTTAGAAAATATCTAAGATGAAAAGCACTTAAAACATTGAAATATCTTTTAACTATTACCGGAGTAAATTTGTTTGAAATAATTAACTTCCACCAGAATTTATAAACGAATATATTAGAATGTAAGAGTTTGCTGATTTTCAGATATGTTATAAAAGGAAAATTTTAATTAAATAATCTTGGAGTCAGTGAAATTAAACTTGGGTGTCCTTTTTTTAGGGAAACGATACCGGAAGGGTTAAATGTCATCTCTACAGGGTCTCCCAGAACTTCGTGTACAAACTTTGAGGAGTGCTAGAGAACAACGTTTGGAAACACAATTAAATAGGAAAGCATGGGCAGAAACGTCTTATTAACCCTTTCACAGCCAGTGAAAATGTATATGAAACTACAAAATTTTAAATACAAAATGAACATTGACATCAGAATTTTAATATGATTTTTTCATTTATTAGGTATGTGAAATGTCTGGCTTTTCTTCTTTGCATATACATTTTTCCGCAATTTCTGATGTCATTCATATTTTTTCACATTTTAGGAATGGTAGTGCTTTGTCTGTGAAAAGCTCAAAGAAAAACAAAAATACAGTTATGACACAATGCGGAAAGTTGTGTAGAACGCTTTATTACACAGAAAAAAATACAAGAAATATTATAATTTTAAATTAAATTTAAAATTATGTTTCTTTAAAATCAAGTATCTTAATAGGTATTAGAAATTGCTAAAATGTGGAAAAATATGAATGACATCAGAAATCGCGGAAAAATGTATTTGCAAAGAAGAAAAGCCAGACATTTCACATACATAATAATTGGAAAAATCATATCAAAATTCTGGTGTCAATGTTCATTTTGTATTAAAAATTTTGTATTTTCATACACATTTTCACTGGCTGTGAAAGGGTTAACAAGACGTTTCCGCCCATGCATTCCTATGTAATTGTGGTTCCAAACGATGTTCTCTAAAATCCCTCAAAGTTTGTACACGAAGTTCTGGGACACCCTGTATTAACCCTTTGAACTAAAGAGGGGATTCTCACTCACTACTAGTGTTGTCAGGTTACCGTTATAAATTGGAACATCAAACACTTTGAGCACCACTAATACCTTATAGCTTAATTCGCCACTTTTTATTACACATTTTTAATTGTACACTCCAGAAGATGGCACAATAATTAAAATATAGAATTCAAGGTATCGGTCATTAATGTGATTTTATATTTCTTTACTCGAATCATGATAGATAGGTGAGAATAAGAATATTCCAATTCTCACATCGGTAGCATAATTTGTATGTAAAGAATCTTTTTAATATTAATTACCGACTCTAGTATTCTGTGCTTATTCGTTTGTACGCGAAGTACTAAGAATAAAATTTGCATAAGTGTATAAAGGACAGCTCTAACAGATTAAAAGGAAGGCAAATTGGTTTGAAACATTCTGAGACAACTATGGTGGTTCTCTTGTTTCGTTTTTTGCTACTAAAGCTTTTTTACCAAAATAAAAATAATAGTGCCAAAGCGCTTCGTTTGTATTGATGGCAGACATCTTTGTGTACGTGTCCAGTGATACCACGTGCCCTGCGGCGTATGGTCAAACCTTTTGCGGAAACAGGTAGCTTTGCAGTTCAAGCAGGCCAAGGACGAAAAAAGAGATACAACAGGTGATAGATGACATCACAACTATTGTTGTTTAGCAGGCCTCTAGAAACACTGCTGGAGCATGCAGTGTTTGAGCTGTATTCAGGCAATTGGATTAGCCATACACAACCGTAGGGAGGTTCATGCGTGTAGCACTCAAGGCCTTTCAGAATAAGATTCGTCGCTTTCAAGAATTAAAACCTCGCGATAACGATCTTTGTGAAACAATAGCTTTGTCGTTATTAACAAAGATGGAGGTGGCTAAGAATTAGCCATGGAACATAAAATGGACCAATGAGACCATGTGAATGGGAGGAACAGTGATTACAAAAAAATGTAGTATATGATCTATTGAGAATCCTCATCATATTCAACAAATGCCCCTGCATTCTCCGCATGTTAAAGTGTGAATCGGCGTCACTGCGACCTTTTTGATTGGGCCGTTTTTCTTTGAGAAAATCACTCCTTAGGAACCAAAAACCTATCTGCAGTACGTAATCGAGGCATATTGGAAAGAGTGGTCATTCCAGAGCTCCAGCGGCATGGTAAAATAGCTATAACAATTTTCCAATAATTTTCCTTACATTACACGTGAAGTACAAAAATAGTTGGGATGCAATTTTAGGGAGAATCGCAATATCAGCTGTGCAATTCCTACACGATAACCTCCACGATCACTTGCCTGACCCCGTATGATTTTTGGCTGTGGGGTTACTTCAAAGATAAAGTTATCGAGGAACCATAGGAAATCTGGCGAATTTGAAAAAACAGATCATCTTGCAAGTATGCAATATCGTTCTTGATCAGTTATACGTCGCACGGTTTCAAGTTTTGGCGCTGAAGGAAGGTGGACATATTGAATTCGACCTTTAAATATTTTGTGTGCTTTGTGTAATCATGTGCGTGCATTTCGTTTGTGCTGTCGCTAACAGCTTTTTTAGGATCACCAGTTTGTGTGTAGAAAAATGAATAATGGAGTTAATTACTGACACCAAGTATTCTGTTCTTCATTGATTGCGTTATTTTCAAGGGTGTTTAAATCTAGGCGAAAATGGTCCAATTCCCACCGCTAAATTTTTAGTATTCTTCGCCTAGTAAGAATACTATTAAAATTAATCGGAGTATGTATTGATGAAATTTAAAAGAATAATACTGATAAAAATTATTGGTGGGAATCAGCCCATTGGCACCAAGATGTTTACACCCTTGGTCATGTTACATTTTTTTATCTTAAACTGATTGCAGCGCCTAATTATCCCCTGGTGGCCTTTTTAGAACAAAATGTTTTATTGCACCAATGAATTTTCCGGGGTGTGATATGTATATATTTCAAATATTGAGACGTTACATCAACTGCGTTTCTCTCTAGTGCGTCCCAAACAGGGATACTTTAATTTGAACCACCCTGTATAATTTAAAATTCTGGCACCTAATGCATGCCAAAGCATACATTTGGATTTGAATAACCAAATAAATGTTCTTAATTGCCATGATTAAGAGACATCTGCAAGAAAATTGCCTTCACAGACTAATTGTAGCAAGAATCAAATAAACAATCTATATAAAAAGGGCACGATACATCTGAGCTTAACGTGTATGTCATTTTGCGAATGTCAACGACTTCAAATATAAAATAAAATTTTGATTTTGCAATTTTTGCTACTATAAAATTTTATACATATAAACATCACACATTTCCAATTTTTACACCGCCGTATAGGGAAAAAATGTACTATTAAATGCAATTTGTTTGAAAACTGTATCTTAATTTATTTTTGAGATATTATTATTATTATTATTATTATTATTATTATTGTAGTTTTAATACTATTTTTGTAATTCTGGAAACAGAAGTACTCCATTTTTGTTAAATTCATAGAGTAAAAATAAAGAATAGAAATGAGTATAGTAGCTGGGAGTGTCGCCAAAAATGTAACCCGAAAAAAATCGCTAAATTAGGCCCAAAAAACAACCACGTGCTTTCTCAAAAATAAAGCGCTTTTCACACCAGTAAACACGAAGTTAAATATATAAATTCTTCACGAGACAAATTCCTTGATAAATTAAGATAAAAATTACTCTTCTTTAAAAAATGGCGTGAAATCCAAATTTAAATTTCGACGAAAAAAAGTCGGGCGTTATTGATTTAACACGTTTGCTGCCGCGGACGCGCCAGCACGTGATAAGGTGCCAACGTTAAGGGACCGCGCACGAGCCAGCGCATGATGTCCTATAGCCAGTCACGCGCTGGCGCGGGAAAATCCTTCACTGATTCTTTGTTAATAAAAAGTAAATCGGCTTCTGGGAAAAACCCACTTCTACAGGGCGGCATTAACTATCATCACACCTTCACGTAAGCAGCAGCGAACGTGTTAATCCTTGAAACTATCCGAATGTATAAGACGAAAATATTTATATTGAAACGCTGGTGGTAATGAGATGTGGCGTCCTACATTTCGTGCACAATATCCAGTAATAACCAGGTAAGGCACATTTTTAATATTTTGATTGATTAACTTTTAAGATTTTCAAAAATGTCTTTTTATCATTCCTGTAATAAAATAGATTAGAACTTAATATTTTTCACTACATTCAGATAGGATGTAAGAACCTCTTTTTTTGCCAAAATAGTTATATAAAAATGGTTTTTATTAATTGAGAACCAATTAAAAATGTAACATTTATCTGGTTATTACTGTTTTACATTTATATTTAATAAATGTAAAAAATAAATAAATATTTATTTACATTTTAAACATTAATTTCACAACAATTAAATACATTGTCGATTTTTTACTTTTTTTCTGTTTAATTCTTTCGCGGCATTATTATTAGCAATTTTTACAGTAGATGGCGCTCGACAACACATTTTTATTAAAATAACAATTAAGAACAACAATTAATTTAAATTTATAACTTCTGTTATAATTATGATGAAAAATTTTCATTTTTATAAACTTTTATTATTATAATTGTTTATTTACATTATATTAAAAGAATACATAGCATTAACCCTTTCCGGTGCAGACAAATTCTGTTCGCAAAATGAGAAATTGTTGACTGACACCGGAACTTACAAAAAACTGGTCTAGAAATTAAGAATTCCCTGATTTAAGCTGTCATTGTAAAAGTAAAATTTTACTAAAATATTAATGGTGCCGTTTGTAATTTGGAATTAAAATTAGGTGTTACCGAAGTAGTAACACTGCGCCGGAAAGGGTTAACCAGGTCATTCACTTTGTGTGATTATTTTGTAACTTAATCCATTAGCTGGTTGCAGTTCCCGACACAAATATGTAAATTATATGGTTTATTGCTGTTAATTTAATTATTTAGAGAAATTTTTAAGTTATACAAGCCATTTTTATGTTATTTTTATAATTATAAAATATTTATAGAAATAAATAGAATTCTTATCTGGTTATTACCGTTACTTTATGCACTTACCCGATTATTACGTTTTTTTTTTTTTTTTTTTTTTAATGAAAATTTATAGTCGCTATATGACGGGAAGTTTTCGATCTTCATTTTTCAGTACTGTGGCAGATGAAAGTACTCCTTTAAAGCTGTTTTTTCCCAAATTATCTCATTTTTTTTCAAAAATGTGCCTTACCCCGTTATTCCCGGAAGCCACAGATATATAATATTGATTTTAAAGATAAATTATAATTTAAATTACGCTAAAAGCAGTCTTTATTAAATATAAATTTGTGCCATAGGTGTCGTTATAATTCGGTATGTTCAATACCTTATATATTTTTTTAATAAATGATTGTCAGGTGTATTATAAAAAGTTTCTATAACGGTATTGTCTTCAAAAACATAAAAATATAAATAAAGGCAGTTCCCAATCTGTTCCTTAATTATTTCTTCAGACTACATTATTTTATTTTAAATGCGGCGACTTTTGTGTATTTTTTTATCTACTTCATTTACATTACCCCAAAAATTCTACAAATCCTACAAGAAAGTCGTAAAATGTTGTTGAAAGATAATGGTATTTTAAAACTCAATGCATTCTGAACTGCATGCTTGAAAACTCGGACTTCCTGTTGTAACGTTGATCCTGTTTAAGAGAATATAATCGGATTAGAGATCCCAATACCGCATTAAATGTAACATTAAAGCCGATGTCTAATACATTTTAAATGAGTAGAATCACAGAAAATCCCTTTCTTCCAAATCGTAAAAATATTCTATTTACTTGATAGAATGGCCTCCAGGGATTCAAACTTGGGTAGTTAAAAACGTTAATACCTTAATATAGTTGAGTTTTTTTTCCTTGTGAACATGTGTTTTAACAATGTTATAAATCGTTATATTTCTTTTCTTAATTTAAAATGTTGACTGCGTTTTGTTATTATTTCTCAAATGTAACATCATCCTTTTAATGAAAGATTAAAAACATAATTTCAGAATAAAATAGTTGAAAATGCTTCTGTTTACTCAGATTGATTTTTAATTCAGTACGTGAGGTTGTCGTTAACCCATTAGTGCCTAGCGTTCCTTTTTATGGACGTTTATAAAAAAGGCAATTAAGCACTTTTCACACCAGTAAATAGAAAGATAAATAAGACTACTTTTCACGACACAAATTCCTCAATAAATTAAGATAGAAGTTATTCGTCTTTTAAAAGTGGTGGGAAATACAAAATTTCATTTTTAATGAAGAAAAGAATTTGGGCATTAATGGGTTAACCCGTTGTAGAGCGGTGGTATAAAATATACACCACTTAATTTTAATTGCGAAATGCTACATTGACACCAGAATTCTCAAATGAAAATTTAAATTTTATTAATTACGTGAACAAAAGCTTTTATTTCTTTTGAAATAAATTTGTTTATAAATTCCGGTGTCAATCAATCATTTAAGAATTTTAAGAGTGGAAGTGCTTTGCCCCGCAAAGGGATAAGCTTTAATTGGCAGGCGAACTTATTTTTTAATCTAACACCCATTTTCTAATAAAACTTCAAGCAATTTTAGTTATTTAATATGCTACATTAATTATATGACCATGTCACACTGTCATATTCTTTCGAATATTTAACACTAGAACCGCCGGGTATTTTATACAAGTTTTACAAAAAGTGTTTCTCACCAGAATTATAATTTTAAACTATTTAACTTATTTAATTAGTCTATTTCTGTGCTATATACTTTTAAGATATCTTATGAAGAAAATTCTGGTTCGAATCTATTATTATCAATCTGGCAGGGGTTGTTTTGACCCCTAATGTGTTAAAAGCCTCTAGTGTTAAAAGACAATTTATCTTGCAATAATCAAAATCATTACTCTGCAAAATCTGACAGTTACCATCAAATTAAAAGTGGACAAGACTGGATATAATCCTATGGAAATATGTCAACTTAAGGACAATACGCTACCATACGCTACCAATAAATAATTTATCAAAGGGAAAAAAAATTAAAGATGAAACATCAGGATTAAACTCTTGTGCGCAGGATAAATTTTTACTTTTTAAAATTTTATGAAAAATTATGTACCGTAATTTCGGGTGTATAAGCCGCGGATCAAACAATTCTTTTTGGACCCAGAAATCTTATTTAGTGATTGAAGACAAATATTTAGGGCGATCTGACTAGTTATATTTGTTTCTTAAAAAGTTCTGGGTCGAAAAAGAATTGTTTGAGCTGCGGCTTATACACCCGAAATTACGGTAGATTTAAAACATTCAACCTCAACCTTTTTGCAAATATCAGATCGTAATACAATTTCATTCTTTTAATTCAGGTAAGATAGTAATTTTAGAATATGCTAGTTTATCTATAACCACTTCAGATCAAAACAAAAACGCGGCAACGATTGGCGTTTGGTGATAAAGCTGGTTGAAAGTTCTCGTTTTCATCAACTCTGGTGTTGAAAACTTGAGCCTTTCTGAAAAAATTAACGGAAGGGTCAATATGTAGAAGAGTTATAAAAGAGCTTTCTAATGTACGTAATGGGTGTTAGATAAAAATAAAATAGCAACCCCTGTTGGGAAGATACATAATAGGTATAAACAAGTTGGAAATTGCAAGTCAAACGTAGCAAATGCTCTTATACGTTTCATACTATAAGAAAATAATCAAAAAATCGAAAAATATTCAGATTTTAGTGCAATATTATACAGTACTTTGGATACAGTACAGTATCAAAAACTTTTGAGTATCCCTATAAATACTATCTGCCTTCTATTGTGCTGGAAGTAGTGTGTAATAATCCTAAGCGACGTATATCAATTTCTTTAATATTATTAAAACGCGCCTAAACAGCGTTTACCCCTACACCATTATGTAATGGAATACATTTGTGTTGCCCTGTAATTTAATAAAAAAAATCTCTTTGCAGCATAGATTACACAGAAATTATATGTTAGTAATACTTTATGGATGCATATCAATTTTATTATATTCGAAAGATTGTAACACCATTAAAATGCACTTGAAAATATTTTTTCCATTGGTTGTAATGTAACGGAATACTTTGATTTTCCCTGTAATTAAACTATGCATCTGATTTTCATGAAATTTGAAAGACTCGTCGAAATTATGCTACAAATATATATTTCACATTTCAAATGATTCGGTTGGGTAGTTTTGCTCTGTTATATGCAGACAGACAGATGGACATTCGGACAATCGGTGGAGATATTTTGGAGATCTTAGATTTGTAGAAACAAACTTTTACTTTCGGAAAAAATAAAAAAGCGGCCCTCTAATTGGAAGGAGCAAATCGAGGAAACAAGTTTGGTTGGTTGATTGTGTTAATGACGTCCAATTACAAACACGAGAGATATGGGCCCTAAGGGGGGGGGTGCCCTCCGTGTGAGTTTCTAAAGGAAACTAATCTGTAATTACACAAGGAAATTCTAGTATCGAAGAAAAATATGAAAAACTCCCAACAATTAGGGCAACTTCCACAATTGGGTTCGAACCCAACACCTCACGTCTATTAGTTTCGATAGCAGAAATTCTCGGCCACTGGTGGGGCGTTCACATTGCTGCCAACACTTCCGATTTTTTATCCCGGAAAATTTAATAGAAACTTTTTACTGATGAAATCAGCAGACTACGGCTATTTGTAATGGTAAAAATTTCTATAAAATTTTTCCGGGCCAAAGGGAGGACGATGTTGGCAACTATGCGTTCATAATAGGTATAAAAAGAACAATCGCAAACGCTAATGGATCGCAATTCCGTGACAAAGTAATCGGTGAAGATCTTTTTGAGATCTTAGATTTTATACAGACGAATATTTACTTTGTTTATTTATATAGGTACTAGACGCCTCTGGAGACCAGTTTGATCTCCACTAAGTATGTGCTAAGCAGTGAATTACGTTATTTCAATTCATAAATTTATAATGTTAGTAAATCCTTCACTAAATTCATAGATTCTTATATCCGTAGCTGTAAAAATAAGTAAAATTTCATAGGTTTAAACTGTGATTTGTTCCTAAGTTATCGAAATTAAACATACTTTACCTAATTTTTTAACATAATAAAATTTATTTAAATTTGAAAATCACGCATTTTTTTTCATTATTTAATAATTTAAAAATTAATGTATATATTTTTGTATTTATTGATTTTATGTCTGATTTCATAAAATTGACATAAATGCGACATAAATATGACGTAAAAGAAACACAGCTAACGGAGGCAAAGTAAAATCCTCGTGAAAGCAAACCATAAACGCATGTTAGCACCTACAATTTACATACTATGACGTCATAAGAATATTGTCCATGTCCATTCATTGTTGGAGTGCTTGACGAATTATTGTCTTCGTGGTTTAATATTTTTTTCCGTTCATGTGAATGAATCTTTTGTGTTTATTTTCTTTATGAAGACGGATAGTAAGTTGTCAACCTAATTTCAATTTCATATCCTGTTTGGCTGGCGCAATTAGCGAAAAAATCGAAATTGGCGACAAAAAGACATTTTATCAACTTATCAGATTTCTCAAAATGGTTGAAAAACATGTTTTTTAAATAATTTATAAAGATATATTTACTTAATAAACGTTATATATGCCATATGTTAAAAAATTATACGATGTTTATATAAATATTTTTATGCATATACATTTTAGATATGCAAAAAACAAAAGGTTAAATTCCATTCCAGTATTAAAAAAGCATCCTCAAAGGCAACCACATTGATTCATTTAATATTAAAAAAAAGTACGCAAAAAAAGAAAAAAAAGGATATAAAACTCTTCCCTATTGAAGTTATCGTAGAATAAATGTTTATTTGAACGTAAATTAGAAACAAAAACGTTTGATGTTTAAATGTAATATTTGTCAGAGATGTCATACTCGCATCGGGTTTGAGGTGATTTTTTTTGTAAGTGTTTGGTGAAAATTTTATTTTTAAATATCAGCTATACATATGTTTTAAAATTATTTTCTGTTATTTGAAAAAGGGTAATTCCATGAGCACATGTTGTGCAAGTCACATAATAGGAGTTTGGATACCAGTATTTTAGAACGGAAAAATGTGACTTATCTTATCAGAGATATGAATAAGGCCATGCAAAACTTTCAAATATAACGGTGGCGAATAATTTAGCAGTTACTAGAAATGTGACTTACACGACAAATGCTCATGGAAATACCCAAAAGGAAATAATAAATAAACGATATGTCACACAAAAACTAGGCAGAGTAAAACAATTTATGTCATTATAAATAATAAAATTAAAACATTCCTTAATAAATAAGCAGCAATAACCAGGTTAAAGGAAATATTTGGCAGAGATGTCATATATGCACCGGTTTTGCCAACACCGATGCTATTACACTATTAATGTCGGTGTTGGTTTGGCGTGATGTTTTTTTTTTTTTACAACAACTTGGTGAAAAGTTCATTTTCGAATACCAGTTACACACATATTTAAAAATTACTTTTTATTATTTGAAAAAGAAATAACAATAAATTAACGATATTTTATACAATGACTATATAGAACAAAACAATTTTTGTCATTTTAAAATAGAAAAAAAGAAAATTTCTCAGTAAATAAACAACAATAGCCAGGTCACCGTGTCTTGCAAAAAAAAAAAAAAAAAAAAAAAAAAAAAAAAAAAAAAAACACCAATGATATCTTTGTTAAATATTTTAGTTTATGTTATTATTATTACGATTAATTATTTATTTACGTTTTGTTCCACTATAGTTGCTTTGGCATTTTTTAAAGCTGGGCATTTCCATGCGAACTTGTTTGTCTGTTACATACTATGATTTTTGGCTACCAGTATTTTAAAGTGAGAAAATGAGACTTAGTTTATCGAAGATATATCATTAATTGAATAAGGCGAAGCAAACTTTTCGAAAATAACGGTGGCCAACAAGCATAGCGATTTTCAGTTGCGTAACAGACTAAAAAATTCGCATGGAAATGCCCAGCTTTGAGTAATTCGGGTTTCAAATAATGAAATAGTTGCCAAAATATGTGAATAGCTATAAAAACTAACCTGGGTTATAACCTGGTTTGATTCTTGTTTTGTTTATAAGTATTCGTATGCATATAAACTTATTTAACACATATATTTATTTATATCTAAATTACTTTTGTTTCTATTTAAACATAGATTAATGACCTCTTTAAATTAAAACACACGCGTAATTTACGTATGCGTAATTAAACGCATACGTAAATTTTATACGTATGGAAAAAATTGCTTATGTATATGAAATAAGATATAAATTTCCGGAAAATACGACATATGTAACAAAACAAATATGTTTATATGATTTATAATTTTCTTCAATATTGTAAATATTTTAAATATATATCTTAGTGAAAAAACAGTTTTAAAGTTATGATTTTATTATTTCCAGTGTGCTCTTAATGAAAATTTAATTTTCATTTATGGATTTTTTTTTTTTTTTTGTTGTTAGTGGGAATTTTAACTTGTAAAATGATATGCCATTGAACTTTTTTACAATGAATTTGTATTTGTTACAAAATTCTTCTTTATGAACTATTCTAAAAGTTTTTACCGTCATCATTAAAATATATAAAAATGGATATATATTATACATTACCTAGAAGCTCTGAAATTATAAGGAGCTGCTATGATTAAGACGCTGCTGTTGGAATTAATAAATTTAATTAACTTAATGATAAAATTTATTACACATTGATTACACACTGATCTCGAGAGTTCCAAATACTGTTCCGATTGCATGTCACGCAAATGGTACGCCAACTGAATGCCAATATTTTTGAACAAAAATTTCATGATAGGTTTCAACAACTTTTTCGCTAGAATTAATCTCCAAATGTTATTTACGCACAATTTACACGAAAAACCCAGAAAAGATTTTTTTTCAAATTGTTATTCAGCTGGCGCACCATTTGCGAGTACTGCGATTGTGACAGACTACGGAAGTATTAAGAAAGAGGAAATAAAATATTCTTAAAAATGTGAATCTTCCACTGTAAGAGAATGCCTATATTTTAATTATTTGAATTATGATATTTCGCTTGCAAAGAGCAATTACACATCTTAAATCTACAGTTCATTTTCCAGTGACGTTCAAAAGAAAAAAAAAATATTTTTAAGCAGATGATAATGAATCCTATTCTGAGTTGATGCCACATAGTCTTTTTTTTACTTCATATGACAAAATCATTACACAATTGTGTGAACTTTTTCTGCAATGTGATTAAAATATCAAAATATATTTTGTTTTCTTTCAAAATATTACAAGACGATAAAAGTTTAACCATGCCTTAAAATATCTGTCAGTTGAAAAAATAATCTTTTATTTAATATATTCTAGAAAAGTACAATAATGAACCTCATTGAATCTAAATCGTCTCTATTCATCATTCCATATCTCAGGAAATTCCGCTTTACTAAAGAACTTATAGAAGGTATGAAGCACGTATAAAGAGAGATTCCTCTTTTCTATTGCAATATCTCAAGATTAAATATTGAATTATATAAGTCGCTTGTATTTGGCACAAGAAAGTTATTTCGGGAACGCTGTACGACAGTTCATATTAGATTATCGCCTGCCAATCTAAATTAGCGGGAAAAGCGATCTAACAAATGGACATTCATATGAAAGTAAAAATGAAATAGTGTATGACATATATGTATGTACATTTGATTTCCTGTATCTTTTACTTCTAATTTTGATTATTTTGATTTCATGAAAAAAAAAAAAACTTATAGCTTGTCCAAAGTGAATAAATCTGAATATGTTTATTTTTATCTACTGATATCAAAAGAATTTTTTCTATTGAAAATACATATCATAGATATTCAAAGTTATTTTTTATTGAAAATACATACTATGATATATAATAGAAAAAAATTCAAATATATAAAAGTTTTAGATTCAACTACTTTCTTCTTAAGCTGAGTGAACTATTTATTCTGTAGAAAAAGTGATATGAAAATAAAACTGAATTGTGATATATTTTTTGTGACGAAAATATGAAAATCGCTGTTGAAAAATTATCATCTGCACATTAAGCATTTAAATTAAATTATTAATAACAGGCTTCGCAATTTTATTTGTTTTCATTAATATAAATCACTAGTACCCCCAAATAATTATTTGTAATATTTAAAGTAAGCTTGCGTGGGCAGATTGAGAGAAGAAGTAGGATTGAGAAAAGAGCGATTTTGCTTAACCCTTTAAGCTCTGATGGTTGAATTTTCTACCACTTATTTTTAATCCCGAATCGTTACATTGGCACTAGAAAATTTGACCAAATTTATTTTAAAAAGGTTTAATGCATGTTTTCGTGTATATCATTAATAGATTTTTCCTTCGCAAAATACTGGTGCCAATGTGACTTTTGGAAAATTGAAGAAATTTACCCATTAGAGCTCAAAGGGTTAAAAAAGTACTATAATTCATTTTAATTTCTATAAAATATAGAATACCATTTTATTAAGGATCCATTCTAAAAAAATTAATAGGTTTATGAGCAATTGGAAATTAAAATTGTCCTTTTTACTGTTTAAAATGGAAATTTTGATTTAATTTTGTAATTTAATTTTCCAGTTATTAAATTTTTAAAACTGCAAGTAAATAATTATTACTATAATCTATTTGTCCAATTTTCACATGTAACTTATTCAGGTAAGAGAAAAAAGCTGCATGGTTAACCTGGTAAGCAAAATCGTACCTCGTGGTATAAACAACTTACTAAGAGCCAGGAAGAAAAGGGTTCATGGTATTGCAGGGCTGCCACAACCTACTATTTGTTTATTCTCTTTGCACCACTACTTAAAAAATAAATCTTAACTATTTTTCTCTTGCAAATATTGTAAAATTGTTTGGGAAAGATTTTTGTTTTGATAAAATGCTTCGCGGTAGAAAATAAAAGCAGTCAACTATGGCTAATTCCATGAAAATATGTCACGTCTGTCACAAACAACGATTTTTGGCTACCAGTATTTTAGAGCGGAAAAACGTGAATTATGTTATTGGAGATAGTTCATCAGTTGAATAGGGCAAAGCAAACTTTTCAAAAAATAACGGTGGCCAACAAGCATAGCGATTTTCAGCTGTGTAACAGACATGACAAGTTTTCATGGAAAAGACCCTATAGAAGCTAGATAATGTGGCATCCATTTTTATTCAGAAGGGACAAGTTCAGACCAGAAATATAAAGAATAGCAATTTATGATTTATTTAATGAGGCACATGTATCGATAACCTAAAGTGTTTTGTAGAGACTTCCTTTCTGAATTTCAAATTTCCCATTAAATTTGGATGTCAAATTGTCAACCTTGTACATATTCCATTTCTTTATTTAGTGTTTTCGTAACAATACTTATATTTGATACCATGAATTTTAATTTTTTAATAATGACGAACCATGCATAGAATAATAAATATTTCTTAGGCAATAACCATTTATCGTGTAATAAATATCAAAATGAATTTAAAAATAGGTTTCACAGCCGTTTTTATCTTTATAGAGGATATGTTTTGACAAAAACTGTTCTTAACTTTAACATATATCGTCGGTACCATGTCAAACAATTCAATATGAAAATAGGGTTGTGAGTGGGCTATTTTTTAAAGTCCAGATTGCTTGATTAGCACCACTTTTTTAAAATGATAAATTTCTCCAAATTTCGTCTTTATTAATACGAGGAGGAACCCATCGAATTTCGACGGAAGAAAATTATCAAGAAGTAAATGTTTCATTGATTTATTATAAACCTACAAAATTAGTTACAGTAAAAAATGCATCTTATATTGGACAGTCTGACTTTCAAACAAATATTCTTTTAAGCTAAAAAATACTATTTCTATAAAACTCAGATGGCCAAATTATTAAATTAAACTTTAATCGCATATGTAATTAATAAAATATAATAAAGATGAGTTAGAATGATGAAGTTATCAATTGAGGTTCTTATGTTTGATATAAATGCAAATAATAAGAAATACTTAAAATTGACACGATCATAGAATTTCACGTGAAATCTAAACCCGTCATCATTTTCATGCATAAATTATTTTTCACTATTTTTTATTATTCGTAAAAAATCTTTTTTTTTCATGAATGAGAACCATTTGTAAAATAATTTTATTAACCCATTAATGCCCAAGTTATTTTCTTCATTAAAAATGAAATTTTGAGTTCCTCACAACTTTTAAAAGACGAAAAACTTTTATCTTTATTTATTGAGGAATTTGATTCGTGAAAAATACTGCTTATTTATCTTTGTATTTACTGGTGTGAAATGTGCTTTATTGCCCTTTTTTATAAGAGTCCCTAAAAAGGGACGCTTGGCACTAACGGGTTAATGTGCTGCGTGCTAGTTATAATCCGTCCTCTAGTCAGATCTCTATACGTGAATGTGAAAATTATTTTGCTTAATAATGCAACAATTCGTTTAAAAAAAATTAAATTTTGTAAAACTTTTTTTTTACTTTGGATTTTTTTAAACTGTTTTTAATTATTTTTGTAAAAATTTTAACTCTTTAAATTTTGTTTACATTTTTAATTAACTCTTGTGAAAACATTTTTGTAATTTTTGAAACTAATAAACGTTATACAGTCATAAGCACTTTACTTCTGTATATTTAAACATTTATATCTTAATATAAAAATTTATATGTATTTCTAGATACATATAAGCGGAGATTGAGGCATACACACACTGACTTACTAATACACGCAACAATCCAAACGATCAGTTTAAAAATAGTGAAAAACACCAATGCTTATTGAAAAAGTTGAAGAAAGCAACAAAATGAGATCAAATAAACAAGTGTCTCTAAATAAAACTGCTTTGAAATTTTAATTCTAGACAATATGTATACACCTTTATAGGAAACTGTTAGATAGACCAACAATATGAGGTAAATAACTACCGGGATACTTGAGAAGGTGAGCCTGATTCCTTAAGCATTGCACTCAGTTGCTCGTTTCTCCTGCTGCCGTTGAACTCGCACTTATCTACTACTTTTAATTAGTGTAAATTGCTCTTGTGAAAAGAATGCAGATCGGTGTAAGTGTATAATATGAGAAAGTGCAAATTATTTAAATTATTGAACAATAACTTTTACCAGTCTCCAAATTTATTCACAATTATAATGGGTATAAATTTTTACTGGTATTATATCTTTTTTCAGCATTAATTTACAAACATGTGATTAAGTCTACCATTAATTTGAAATGCATATAAACTATATTTATTTCATTTAATATTACAAAAAAAAAAAACATTTTTCTCTGAAAAAAAACATTCTTTTTTATAAAGAATATTAATTGTTTTTTTAGTTATATTTATGATCTATAATTACTTGTAGAATTAATTTATCAAGCAATCTCAAATCTTACTAAACCTTTGAAAGGAAATATTTAATTACCGAGAATATATTAATTCCGTAGATTGTTTATTACATATTTAACGATTTTTCTTTTTTCGAATCTAATTTTGATCGCATCAATAAAAAACACACCGAAGTGTTTTATTTTTAAAGCAATACCAGCTGTACTTTCGTTTAATCTTTTGTAGATATAAAGTATACAGATTAATGCATCATGGAAATTCGCCCAAATTAGCTATAAAATCAATCCAAAACTTCAATGAAAATAATTATTTTTCATAAGAAATCTGAGAAATAAATAGCTCATTGATTTCCTATAAAGAACGTTAGAGAAATAAAATACTTGTCCCATAATGTTATCTAATTTATAATCAATTGTATATTTTTTCTTCGTTGGAAAACAAAATATATACACGCATATATATACAGGGTGTTTCGCTACCAGACCGACAAACTTTAAGGGATGATAGTACACATGAAGACAAACATTATTAAATAGGAAACCACGGGGCGCAAACGTCATCTGCAGGAGCTAGGGGCCATTAAAGTTTAGGGTCCAAAACTTTAAACGATGATAGAAAACGGAAAAAAGGGTCGATTCGTTTGCGGTTTTCACTAAAATCATTCTTTATATTACGATTTCTTTAGAAAAAAAATTTTAAAGGTTACTTTCAAAAATTATCGATAGAGGGCGCTTTAGACTTTAGAGTAACGAACAACTACTTTTTACCGTTATTTTCTGCATGGGGTTGAAATTATTCTAAAGTTTAGAATTTAACTTAAATTTTAAGTTCAAAATCGGAAACATTCGGATCGGGTAACTAGCGAAAATTTAACTGTGATCAAAGGGGCATATTTTAAACTCTCATAAACATTGGACAAACAAATAGATTTTATTGCGGTTTGCGTGTAGATCATTCTCTTGGTAATTATTTTATTTAAAACCCCGTACAGCTTTGGTGTCCCCATTTTTTCATAGAGGGCGCTTCCGAAACATCTCCGAAATTTCAATGTCATTACTCCTGGGTGTTTTACTACCAGACCAACATACTTCCAGGAAGTGTTAGGGGTGCAAAGACGATTCGGAATTACATAGGAATGTAACGTTGAAAATGTCTCTTTTGCGAGTTACGGTTAAAGGAAGCAGAGAAAAAAAGGCAACAGAAACAGCAGAGAAAGAGCAACACGTTAATGTGACAGAAAGCAGTTTATTTAAATGTTTTACAACATTAGATGTTCCAAATTACGACCAGAAGTAGTTCGGCATGCTTTACAGCGGCGTCGCATGGAGTTCCTCACTCTTTGAAAGATTCCTGGCATCTCTGATAGCTTTCTGGCAAGCTACAGAAATACTAGATGCGAGGTCTTTAACTCATGTTACGGAAGTCTCATACACCCAACTTTTCATTTAACCCCAGCAGAAGAAATCGATACATGTTAGGTCCGGCGATCCGGCAGGCCACCCCGACCTATCCACCGTTGCCCAGATGTTACTTTGAAGTGTCGGCAAACGTCATTGGTAAAATGTGGAGGTTCCCCATCAGGCTGTTCATCTTTCAAATACTTCATTCTGCTACCTTAGGAGTCGGTTCGCGAATGATCACTTCAAAGGGATTGCTATTAACATGCATTGCCGTTTAGAGCCATCTACCGCAAGGAAACTTAAGCGCCATCTACCGTCGCGGTTAAACTTGCCGGGCTAATTCTGGTCGTAATTTCCTTTTGTGGTAAAACCTTTAAATAAACTGTTTTCTGTCACATTAACGTGTTGCTCTTTCTCAGCTGTTTCTGTTGCTATCTTCTCTGCTTCCTTTAACCTTAACCCGCAAAAAGGCATTTCCAACGTTACATTCCTATGTGATTCCGAGTCATCTTTGTGTCCCTAATACTTCCTGGAAGTAAGTTGGTCTGGTAGTAAAACACCCAGGAGTAATGCCATTGAAATGTCGGATATGTGTCGGAAGCACCCTCTATCAAAAAATGAGGACACCAAATCTGTACATCATTTTGAATAAAATAATTACCAAGGAAATGATTTTCACGCAAACCGCAACAAAATCGATTAGTTTGTCTAATGTTTATGAGCGCTTAAAATCTCCCCCTCTGTTCACAGTTCAATTTTCGCTAAGTTACCCACCCCAATGTTTTCGATTTTGGGCTTAAAATTTAAGTTAAAGTCTAAACTTTGGAATAATTTCAACCCCATGCAGAAAATAACGGTAAAAAGTAGTTGTTCGTTACTCTAAAGTCTAAAGCGCCCTCTATCGATAATTTTTGAAAGTAAGCTTTAAATTTTTTTTCTAAAGAAATCGTAATATAATGAATGATTTTAGTGAAAACCGCAAACGAATCGACCCTTTTTTCCGTTTTCTATCATCGTTTGAAGTTTTGGACCCTAAACTTTAATGGCCCCTAGCTCCTACAGAAGACGTTTGCGCTCCATGGTTTCCTATTTAATAATGTTTGTCTTCATGTGTACTATCATCCCTCAAAGTTTGTCGGTCTGGTAGCGAAACACCCTGTATATATATATATATATATATATATATATATACAGGATGATTCCAATTTTTTTTACAATAAAAGAGGGGTAATAGTACACATCACGACAAACAATATTAAATAGGAGACCAAGGGTCCAAAACGTTTTCCTAAAGAGATAGCCGCCATTAAAGTTTAGGGACCAAAATTTCAAATAAACATAAAAAACGGAAAAATCGGTCGATTGATTTGCGGTTTTCACTAAAATTATTCTTTATGTCGGTATTTTCTTGAAATAAAATTATAAAGATAAATTTCAAAAAATGCCGATAGAGGGCGCTTTAGACTTTGGAGTAACGAACTACTATTTTTTGCCGGTATGTTTTGCATCTCATTAAATGTTTTCGTAAGTTTACACTCAAACTTAAATTTTGAGCTCAAAATCTGTAGTTGGGAGTGGTTAAGTAACACAAACTGAGCTGTTTTCAGAGGGTTCAAAATTCAAATGATTAAAAAAAACCCGGAAAAATTGGTCGATTGATTTGCGGTTTTTACTAAAACTATTCTTTATTTAGTCATTTTCGTGAAAATAAATTATAAAGATAAATTTAAAAAATGCCGATAGAGGGCGCTTTAGACTTTGGAGTAACGAACAACTGTTTTTTGCCGTTATTGTTTGCATCTCTTTAAAGGATTTCGGGAGCTTAGACTTAAACTTAAATTTTGAGCTCAAAATCTTAATAGTAGGGAGCGTTTAAGTAGCACAAACTGAACTGCGTTCAAGGGGAGGGGGAGGTTCAAATTTAAAGTAATTATAGAAAATGGAAAAATTGGTCGATTCATTTGCGGTTTAAAATAAAACTATTCTTTAAGTCAGTATCTTCTTGAAAATAATTTTTAAAGATAAATCTCAAAAAATTCCGTCAGAGGGCGCCTTAAACTTCAGAGTAACCAACAATTCATTTTAACTATTATTTTTTGATTCTAATTAAATGCTTGCAAAAACATTTTAAATGTTCTCGGAAGCTCAGATTTAAACTTAAATTTTGAGCTCAAATCCTGAATCGTTATGAGGAGTTAAGAAGCGCAAACTGAAGTGTGTTCAGGAGTTGAAATTTAATCCTCTTTCCTCCTCGAACACAATTCAATTTTTCGCTACTTAAACACTCCCAACGATTCTGAATTTTAGCCCAAAATTTAAGTCTGTGCATTTGAAAGCATTTAATGAGATTAAAAAAAATAAAAGTTAAAAATAGTTGTACGCTACTCCAAAGTCTAAGGCGCCCTCTATCGGCATTTTGTGAAATTTATCTTTAAAAATTATTTTCAAGAAAACACTGACTGATCAAGAAAACTGCTGATTTAAAAATTAGTTTTAGCAAAATCCGCAAACGAATCGACCAATTTTTTCCGTTTTTTACAATTATTTGAAATT
Organism: Maratus speculifer; assembly: GCA_964019185.1. NCBI lineage: Eukaryota > Metazoa > Arthropoda > Arachnida > Araneae > Salticidae > Maratus > Maratus speculifer. The sequence continues at coordinate 86,076,390 of OZ025293.1, forward strand.
TGAACCCTCTGAACACAGCTAAGCTTGTCTACTTAACCCTTCCCAGCTATTCTGATTTTGAGCTCAAAATTTAAGTTCAAGTCTAAGCTTAGGAAAGCATTTAATAAGATGCAAAAAATAACGCCAAAAAGAGTGTTTCGTTACTCCAAAGTCTAAAGCGCCCTCTATCGACATTATTTGAAATTTATCTTTATAATTTATTTCTACGAAAATACCTAAATAAAGAATAGTTTTAATGAAAACCGCAAATCAATCGACCAATTTTTCCGTTTTTTACAATCATTTGAAATTTGAACCCTCTGACACAGCTCAGTTTGTGTTACTTAACCACTCCCAACTACAAGTTTTGAGCTCAAAATTTAAGTTTGGGTCTAAGATTACGAAAACATTTAATGATATGCAAAAAATACCGGCAAAAAATAGTTGTTCGTTACTCCAAAGTCTAAAGCGCCCTCTATCGGCATTTTTTGAAATTTAGCTTTATAATTTAATTTCAAGAAAATGCCGACATAAAGAATAATTTTAGTGAAAACCGCAAATCAATCGACCGATTTTTCCGTTTTTTATGTTTATTTGAAATTTTGGTTCTAAACTTGAATGGCGGCTATTTCCTTAGGAAAACGTTTTTGACCCTTGGTCTCCTATTTAATATTGTTTGTCTTGATGTGTTCTATCACACATGTTTTATTGTAAAAAAATTTGGAATCAACCTGTATATATTTATCAACGTCCATTTTGTGTGGAGATTAATTAGGGGTCTTATTTAAAGTTTAAGAAAAATAATAATATTTGGGGTATCTCTGTACGTACATTATATTACACGAAATGAGCTATCACTTCAAAATACAAATATGTGGACACTGCCGCATACATACATGGTATGTATAGTACTGTTGGTCATACTGTAACTTATTCATTGGAATTTGTAAGAATATTACATATATTCATGGTAATAAAGCGATTTTTTGAAAAGTTGAAATATTCTGGTTATTTTTTAGCGCATATCATGCAGGACTTTCAAACAAATTTAATACCAGTTTCAGAAAATTGGTTAATTGTAGTAGCACAGCTGCTAACTTTTACGCATTTTTTCTACCACAAAAATTTATAGTAAATATCTTATTTAATCGTCGTAATCTTATAATTAAACAAATGCAAAATCTCTGTACAATTTAAGTGGTAGCAAAAATGCGTAAAAGTTGGCAGCTATGTAGTAGGAACAATATAATGCAAATGAAATAAAAATATATTAACGCTTTCTTGCGCAGTGTTGCCGGGCCGGCAACACCTAATTTTAATTCCAAACATGCAACGGCACCAGTAATATTTTAATATAATTTTGCTTTTACAATGAAAGCTTAAATTAAGGAATTCGTAATATCTAGACAAGTCCTTTATAAATTCCGGTGTCAATCGACAATTTCTCATTATCCTAATAGAATTTGCTTGCGCCGGAAAGGGTTAGATGTTTTATGAACTATAAAAAGTTGCAAAAAGATAATTTTTATCTGCGCGTGCAAAAACGATAACAATGATCTTTTTATGTAATTTAATGCTCATTTTTACTGAATAACACATAAAAATTTTCATTCAAATAGCATGTAAAATTCAGAAAGATATATGCGATAGGTGTCATCTGATTTTTAGCTCTCTTTAAAAGCAGCTGAATGATAAGGGATTTTCTACGAATTGTCAATTTTAATTCAATTCATTTTTTATTTTAATTTAATTTTGATATTGATGCTTTAGTTCATCTTGGATAACAACTAGAACGCACCTATTTTGTTATAGAAGGAAGTATAAAAATCGAAGCACGTTCCAAATCTTATTCATATTCATTAAATACTAAATTTTTTGCAAAACGCAGTTAATAAAAATCGACAATTTGAGGAAAATCCCTTATTATTCAGCTGCTTTTAGAAAGAACTAAAAATCAGCTCACTCCTGTCGCTGATGACATTTGATTTGTTTTTTTTATGAGTTGCTCCATAGAGTTGATTATTAAATTATGTAAAGAAAACGCTTTTATCGTTCGCACATACGCAGATAAAAATTAATTCACACAAATACTCATACTTCATAAAATGTTTGATTTATTTATATTCTAACTGCACTATTTTTTTTCAACTTTATCATTTTTTTTCTGAATCTGGCGTAGAATTTCGTGTGATATAATCTAAAAATATGCCTGAACTTTTAAAAAGATCACTATATCTCCATGAATATACGTGATTTCTTACGAAAATCAGTGGGCATTTTGCAAATTTTTATTTTGCAATGTGCGCTACATGCATTTTAATGTACAGGGTGATCCCAAATATTATTATTATTATTCTATTTTTTGGTGCCTCCTAATTGTCCTCTTTATTAAAAGGACATTGATAAATATGAGGTCAAACATTATAATGCAGAAGTTCCAGAACAATCCGACAACTATATTTTTAAATATTCGACAAAATGTCTAAAATTAAAAATGTCCACTCATTTTTAACTCGTTTTTAATTCGTTTTTTTATTCATCTTTAATCACCTATATATGGTGCTGTACAACTCTATATCTGTTGAAATTACAGATATACGTTTTAGGTAGATTTCGTATGAATTACTATCTATTGCGATCTCCCTTTGTTGAAATTTCTAAAAAACTTTTTGACCATATAGTGTACATGCACACACACACACACACATATATATATGCATTTATAAGCGCATTCTTATACAGGATGGCCATAATTAAAACAGTCCTACTCCGATATCTCTTCCAGGGATAAGATTTCCGCTTTTTTGGACATCAGTAATTACATACAGAAGATATTGTTCAGTTAAATAGCAAAAATGATCTGATTAATTGAAGTAATATTTTCTCTTACATAATACTTGTGCGCAAAAAAGCAGAAATCTCATGTCCGCTCCACATATCGTAATCGCATACGCAGCGGTACAGTTAAGTCTTTTTCAAACTGGAAATGTTATTGAAAAAAAGACTTCAAGATATAAGCTAAGCAAACCCAAATCATGGATTGTTAACATGAAATTTTTATGCAAAATTGAGTAATCCTAGGTGCGGCGTATATGCACGAAATTACGATAGCTCAATTATGTGTATTATAATTTTAAAATTTTATACAGATACGGTTTAAGACATGAAGAAATGCATTACGACTAAAAGAAAAGTTTCACCAAATCACCGATATATGGCGCTGTAAAACTCTATATCTCTTGAAATTACAGATATACGTTTTAAGTAGATTTCATATGAATTACTATCTATTGCGATATCCCTTTGTTGAAATTTCTAAAAAAACATTTTGACTGTATCCCAAATATTCGTGGGACGAGTCATCATCAGCACAGGGAATGCTACTCAACATACTTTCCTTCTTTCTATGGACAGTCGCCAATGGAAATCGGCAATTTCATCAATTGCGAAACGTAACGAATCAACTGAGATTCTTCTCACATGCAGAGTGATTTTTCGTTCAATTATGTCAATATTACCAGACGTTCTCCATAAATACGATCTGGGGCGCAGCTGGGGGGGGGGGGTAGCAGTAAAATCTCTGTTTAGAGAAGGCGAAGAAATATTTATAGATCAGTGGTATTGAGCACATCTGGACACCGGCCCTTCTAGCTACGCGACTGAAACCGCACTTTTCCGCATATTGAAACGTTACACGAATTAAGAAGGGAGAACAAAAAAGCCACGTTGTCGGGAACGCGCACTCTGAGAAATAGATACTCAGATTTCATAAAATTTTCTTCGTTTTTGATGAAACCGTTTCCTGGGAAATGCTCCGAGCGAATATTTCGTCAGAAAGACGAAATTAGTTTCTTTGCCGATTTCACGATACAAATTTCTTAAAAAGTTTCGTCAAAACAGCGCTGGTGATGCCATCTATCGAAAAATTTAGAAGCACCCGTAATTGTAATTTTTGTCAGAGAGAAAAAAATAAGAGCGTCATCCAGGGGATTCGAACTAACAACCTTCGGTACGGCAGTCTGCTGTCTTACCTATCACACCACGGACACCTCGATAACCTTTGTTTCTAAAGGCAAATAATGGATTCTACTGCGTGTTTATAGTTTTATAAAGAAGTTTGTAATTTTATCGATGTTGTTATTTATCTTATAAGTTTTAATAAATAAGGCTTATTTATTGTTATGGTTTTTTTATGATTAACGAATAGTTATAACATGTCTTAGTTAATATATTTATTAGAGAAATTTTCGTTGCTCAATGAATGATTAAAATATAGCCTGGTTAATTCGTTGCATGGAAATAATTAATTTTTAAGTGCATATTGAAAAGTTTTTTATATGCTATAAGATAATTTATAAGATAAGGCTAAGATTTTACCACAACTGTTTGTAAAAGGGAGAGAAATAAATTATGTATATTTTAATTTGATTGAAAAAAATAATATATTTCTTGAATGAAAAAGAGATTCTAGAATTTTGAAATGTAAGTAACCCATAGGCGTAGCCAGCCTTTTGAACGGGGGGGGGGGGTGCCCAGATTTTTTAAACCGGACCTGTTGGGTACAAACAATATCTTATATAATAAAACCTGTTAAAACGGAATCACATGAGACTGCTCAAATTTCCGTTTTAAACTAGCTTTTATCTTAGAAGGTATAATTGTGTGGTGTTTTTTTAAAAAGGGCCCAAACACAATTTTGTTTTTGTGAGGGGTATTAGAAAAGGTTCTAAACTAAATCTAATGGTAAAAAAAATATATATATATAAATTTTCTTACAGCAGTGATATAAGACAGAGACTGTGTGTGGACACAAGTGTGAAACTTTTAGTCACCCTAGTGTCTAATAAAAATTAAAAATGGATTTTTACTATGCTGGAAACTTGTGTAGGCGCAAAAGAAAGCTGCATGAGATCAAAATATCGTATTAATCAAAGTCTTGTAGATGAAATTTAGTCGGATGATAAATTTCATCCGGCGAAATAAACATACATGTGTGTGAGTTAGAGACGAGTTCGGGCTCGTTTTCCGGGACACGGGCCCGCACGAGCCCGAAAGATTTTTTTGTTACCAGAGCCGAGCACGATACCAAAAATATACAAAACAAAATTATATGGTATTTATGGTATTAAAAATTTATCATTATGTTAATTACTTATTTATGTTAATTATTTATGTTTATTATTATTGTATTATAAATTTATTATTATGGTATTAAAAATTTCTTACACAGATAAAATTGTTAAATGAAAATTTAAATTCAATCTTATCAAAATCCGTATCAAATAAACATATACTTGACTCTTAAAATTAATCTCAATTTTTTCCCTAATTTAAAAAGTAAATTTCATGTACATGTTTGTGACTTAATGAATAAATGCATGAAATTTGCAGAAACTACTATTTGTAATCTGGCGAATGGAACAACGTTCTTCAATTTTCTGTGAAAAATGTACAATTTTAATTATAATCGATTCCTTTCTCATAACAATGTTGCTTAATTGATAGGTGCCAGAAAATCAATGTAAAATAAATAAATAATAATAATAATAATAATAAAGATGACGTTATTTTAAAGGTCCGATGATTTTATCGAAAAAGAAGAAAGACTGAACAATTGCTTTATATAGCAGAATAAGATGGTAATTATATTTACTTAAGGAGGAAAGTTTACTTCGAAAATGTATACCTTCCTCAGCATGAAACAGTGTTCATGTTGACAAACAGATAGAACAATCACTAATTTTCATATGAAAAACGACAATAACTCGTGCACAATAGAAGATTAAATAATTTGCAAGCCTCCAGCTAACTTTCGTCCATTAATAACAAAAGAAATTATTCTCTTCACGTTATGTAACTAAATAATAAATTTAAAAAAACGATCCTATTAAAAGAAAAAAAACTTTTACTAACGAAAAGTCAACTAAAAGCAAATTCATCGCTGGTGTTTTATGTGAATGGCGCTATTCAGAAGTTGTCGTCGGAAATTATGTAGACATAAATCTGTAATTATCACAAATCTTCATTTGAAACAGCAATCAAATACTAAAATAAATAAATACTACTTCGGGTCCCCGTCATTTTGATCAAAATGATTTCAAAAGGAATAAGCACGCAATTTTAAATGAAAAAAAAGTTTTTTCAATCTTTCAACTCATGAATAAATAAAATCTTTCGGTTTCAGAAAAAAATGAGCCACTACCCGTGTCGGGCCGGGGCTCGGGTTTTCGGGTACGGGCTGAGCCCGTCTCATCTCTAGTGTGGATGCGCGTATATGCACAACCCAGCAGCATAATTATGAACATAATAATAAATGTCACAATAAATACAAAAGTTAAAATATTTAGTCAAATTTTATGATAAAACCACATTATAAACTTAGATCTCAGTGCCACAATAAAGATATTACTGCTGGTGTTTCGTAACCAGGTACCACGTCGGATTAGACGTACCACTGATGGATTCAGTCATAAGTAAACAAAGTAAATACAAAAATGTAAGTACAAAAGTCACTTAAACTCGATAACTTTATATTTATCAAAAAAATGGAATAAGCAATTCGATTCCAAATCGCTTCAATGTACACGTCTATTGAAATCGAATCTTATGTCTTAATTTTTGCCTTTACGTTAAAAAAAAAAAAAAAAAAAAAAAAAAAAAAGTTCATAAAATGTGTCAGAAAGTTTTGCGTTTGTTAAGCACAGATTTTAGAACCCCTTTAAAAGAGCACAATAAACTATTCTTACTTTCTTTGGTTACTGTGGCTTCTGGAGATTTGACATCATGTTGGACAGTTATTTTTTCTTTAAAAATATCTTGAATCGTCTTGCATTTTTTGCAGATTTTTCTAAAGCTCGTTTTCTTTTTTCTGGCTATCCCATATTTTTTAAATACACTTGGTAAAGTGCGAAGTATATTAACAATTTTAAATATAATTTTTTGGCCCATTTCGGAATGATACAGGCCAAGAGAATGAAAACTGAATAAAACAGATTTTTCTTTTCTCGGAAAACCCTATAATGTGACTGGCAGGCTTTAATTAGCTAATTAGCTCGACTGGCAGGCTTTAATTAGCTCTACTAGGCCACTCAAATTACATTTTGTCGTACACTTTACAAAAAAAACTATTCAATATTTTAACTTTAAATTAAACACAAAAATAAATTATGATCTGTAGATTTGCACCATATAATTCTTTTACAGTAAAACTTTAAAAAATTTATTATTTTAGTTAATTTATTTTACATGCATTTCCAATACGGACGCATTTTAGGAAATAAATAAAAAATGAAACCCGTATATTTTCAGAAAAAAATATAAATCATGGAGTAAGTAATTATCGATAGAATCATGATTAATTTAATAAATAACATATGTTTTCATTATTCAGCAAAATCGTTTGCACAGATGACACTTAAACATTTAAAAAAAATTGTGTTATGGATTTTTTTTTGTAAAGTGGCAACAAAAGAATTGTAAACAAATAAAATTAATTGTTAAATTTGTTACATAAATGAAAAATTAAAAGAATTGCAGCGTGAAGTTGTTGCCTCGATTCAAGCTCTTTATAAATGTACTAAAGCAAAGTTGGCCGATTCAGAAACGACAAATTGACTTTAACCATTTCTTACTTTATCATTTGGATATAAAGTAATGTTACGTTCTTATTTGTGGACCGTAAAAGATTTAGTGAACGGGACTTTAGACTTTGTTGCACGTAATAAGGAAAATCACAAGCCACCAGACCTGATATCGCGAATAATCATGGATAAATTTGAATACTACAATAATTTAGATTTTAAGAATTGGTGCGTACCAATTCCCTCAATAATTAAATTCTGGAAAAATGGAAGCATAAATTGCTTAAGGGAAAAATTTCTTCTGCAGTTAGCTTTTGCTGTTATAATTTATAAATCCCAAGGTTTAACATTAGATGAAGCAGTTGTAGATATTGAGGATATATAGACACAAGTTGGCTTAAAAACGTACTTAACGTTGTCGAGAGTGAAAATCCTTCAAATTTAAGCATTTAATAGAAATTTTCCTTACGAAAAACTCTACAATATCAAAAATTCTGATACGCTAAACGAAGAAATTGGAAAAAAAAAAGTTTTACAGTTAAAAATTCATAGTATCAACGAGAGCAGATTTCAAATGTTTTTCCAGACAGTAGGATTTTGACAAAGTAACTTTCTTCAAGCTCTCTTCAAATATATTATTCTAAAATAGCTGTCAAAGATTAATTGATGTTAATTACAAAGATTGGAAACATGCATATTTTCAAACAACTTTAAAAAACACCAGTGGTTACTGGAAATTGTAAAAACATCTTTTAGAGCACTTAGTTGAAAATCTAAAAATATTTTTTAAAAGTTTGCTTCGAAAATATTTTATTATGCCAGTCTTACATCATAAATAAAAAATTAAAATGCGCCAAAATATAAAATAACGTTTTTGTTTAATAAAGATGCAAAAATAATATTGAAAAATATTTTTACTTTCAAATATTTGTTTTATAAAATAATGCTTCGCGAATCCAAACAAAGCATGGCTTTTGCTAGTATTTATTATTATTATTTAAAAGATAACAATTATTAAGCATAGCTTCCATATCTAGATTCAAATGTTTTTGTTTTTTCTCAAATATCTTCAGTAGGGGGGGGGGAGTCTATTGTCAGTGTGAACATTTAATATAATGGCGTCTTCCAAACGTTGGATTAACGGCAGGCCAGTAGTGTCTGGCGCCTGCTTACCGAACATTTGAAAATCTAAAATACTCTACTTTATAAAATATTGATAAATGAGTACATACGAATGTGAAAATATTAATTATCAGCTGTTGCATCATGATACTTGAGAAATTGTTGTTGTGTTCCGCAGAAGTGATATATAAATAGGATTTATAAAAAATTAAAATTGTTAATCGTTTTTAATTATATTGTTTTCAATTATTCTTTTTTTACGAATGCTGATTATTTTACTTAATTTTTAAAATCCTTCATGTGTCTGCGTGAACGATGGGGGGGGGGGGGTGCCCGGGCACCCAGGGAACCCCCCCCCCTGGCTACGCGCATGTAACCAATTTTTCTTTTTGAACGATTTCGCATAACACAGCAAATTTATTCTTTTCGAAATAAACCATAACGAATATCAAGATCAACAATAAATAAATAAATAAATAAACATTCCTAAAAACTTTAACAGCTAAAAAATTAACTAATCCAGGAACAATAAATGCCTATATTTCATTACTTTCTGAAAAGCGCTAAAAAGTACAGTTTTAAAATAAATTATTACAGGACTGACATAAACAACGAAATATCTGCTTGCTAAAATCACAAGATTTGTGGAAATACAGTATTTGACAAACTGATTACCGCAACTGTTTCTTTAAAGTGCATTAAATCTGGCCATGATTGAAACAAGAGTTTCGTCAAATATTTGAGGGTTTACGTTTCGTTAAAAGTCACGTGATTTTGATACAAAATGATCGTCAAAAACGACGAAATATAGCCCAAGGATTGCTGTATCGTCAAAAGTGAGAGTTTTATTTCTGAGTGCGCGACTTATTATTCTGTAAATAATGAAACATTCCTGACAAGATTGCAGTACAATATCTAGAGGTTCCCTATCTTACATAAAGTTAATTCATTCAAGACATAGCCGCCATTGCAAATTAAATAAAATTTTCGTACATTCTTTTGTAATATTTGGGTCGTCATGGTGCATGCAACAGGCCCACACTGTAAAAAAGTATGACTATTTTGCTGTATCGTCACTCCCCCGCTTTTATAGAATATCACTCTTTTGGCCAATGAGAATGCTCCATAATAGCTTCAAGTAGTCGTTTTCTATAAAAGCGGTGGAGTGACGATGCAGCAAAATAATCATATTTTTACAGTGCATTTCCAGAATCTTTAACCCTTTCCGGCGCAGGACGAATTCATTGCTTAAGTGTTGAAATTAGTGACTGACACCAGAATTTTAAAACAACGTTATTTGTTAATAGTAAAACGCTATATTTCACGCATTCAATGAACCGTAATTTTTTAAAACAAAATTCTGGTGTCAATGTGGCGTTTGGGAGTTAAAATTAAGTGGTATATCTATGAAACCACCGCGGCGCAAGGGGTTAAAAACCAGGTTTAATAGTGAATGTGATTATGAATCCACACCAAGCTGTAACATTTTGCGAGTGTAAAGAAATGTCTAACTAATAGCGAGTTTACCGTGTTCCAAATACGGTTATGGGTTCCACCGTTCTATTGTGATAGGGATGGATCTCATTTCTTCAGATAATCCGTAGTGAAAACGATGCATTCACAAGGAATCCTGCAAGAAATGTCAATGCATAGATCAGTTAGATCTCCTTGTCAATGGCTGGCAACTGTGTCGGATTTTGGATGAAGAAAGCATAAAATGTTTCTCAATATGTTCAAAACAGAACTTTAGGGAACACCCAAGTATTGTAACACTGTATCTTTACTGCTACAGCCTATCGCATTATATTTGACTGGTATCTATAGTAGCGGCAGCATATATAACTACATCATATCGAGCCAGTTTGCCACTTCAACGCGGCTGAACTTCAAAATTTCCAGATATCTTGAATTGAGGGATCATTCTGCTAGGAACTTGTGGAAAAAATAATGTTTTACACAAATCCTTAAATCTGCGAAACTCTCAATGTGCAGCTGTAACATATTCTTAGTTAGTATCGGGAATATCGCCCGATAGTTAGGCACACAGCCGGCCCGGTATCAGCGTACAACAGCTAATCATACGAATACCGGCCTCTCCCGACACCAGCATAAAATGATTAAAAAAAATCAGCGTTGTTAGTGCCATCTATGATTCATTGTGGGACATACATTTATTAACAATACAAAAAAGCATACTTTGTCATAGGTTGGACTCGATCGGACGCCCCCAAGGTCAAAAGGTAATTTATTTGACCAACGGACCACTGAGACTTGTTCTGAGGAGGAATTTGAGGGGTAATTAAGAAGAAGGTATTTCGTGAAGGGATGCACTGTTAAAAAAATTCTGAAATTCACGAACATTTTTTTCCTGAATTTCACAGAATAGCTCCCTTTTAACAACTAAAGGTTATTTTCCGTTACAAATCACAAAGTTCCATCATATTTCCTGAAAAAAACGAAACGGATGGAAATAAAAACAAAAAACGGAGACACTCCGTTGTGTGGGGAGCTCCATGGCCGAGTGGTCAAGGCACCACACCGCTAATCGCTTGCGAGTGCAGATTGTGGGTTCGAGTCCCATTGGCGCCATGGAATAATGAAACATAAAAATTCCTTTTAAATTACATTTTTCTGTTTATTTTTCTCTTTCTTTCTTATTAAAAATCTTTTAATTTATTAGCCGAAAAATAAAGAAATAAATAGTGTACGATAATTTCAAAAAAAAAAAAGTCTCTCTCTCTCTATATATATATATATATATTGTAAAAAAATTGCTAATAAAAAAAATTTTATTGAAAAAAAGCAGTAGTTTCAAACAGTGATTTTTTTTTAACTTAAACTATTTAAAAAATAAAAATGATTTAAAAAAATAATAAGTATTATGCATCAGTCTAAAATAATCCGTTTACAAACATTCTAAGGAATATATTCGAAAGGAAATCTTTAAAAAGCACAACAGATTTTCCCACTAACTCATAAAAGACATACTTTGTACCATTTAGCATCAGCAACTTTGGCTCAGTATGTAAGAATTTGTTTCGCAATCTGAAGGTCCCGAGTTCGGTCCTGAGGACGGCGGGAACTAAATTATCCAAAATAACAACTAAGTAAAATAACATAGCAGCTTGAAATCCCTCGGTGATTTCGAATTCTTTGAAGATTAATCGGTAAATCATTTTTAAAAAATATATTAAATTATTACTATTATAAATCAAACTTTGTAACGGAAAGTTACTGATTCTTACACCGGAGATTTCCCTTCTTGTATTTCCCACAACGGAAAATCTACTAACGGAACGGTAAAAGTTCGGCTACATTGCTGCCGGTAGTTTCACCTGGAATTCACAGATTTATTTTTAACAGTGTGGTTTGTCTTTGCATTTAAATGGTAGATGGCTAAGTTGGAATTTTTCGCTCTTTATTTTATTTTTAATGCATGTACTATTAATTAACGCAGTATTATTTAAGCATGTATTTTTGGTAATCACGTACAGATACTAATTAAGTGATATAATTAAATGCAATTTTTTTCTTTTTTTTAAATTCTTACCCATCGATGGAAAATATTATATTCAGATGTATATAAGCGGTAGATTTTCTCTCTTACCTCTTTTGTGCACGAATGAGGAATGGTAAACTAAATTTCGCGCTTTGTTGTTAAAGAAATATTACAAAAGACCCAACGAATTGCTCTGGGACTTATCTCTGGAATATTTTATGTAACAATGCAAAATATAAAATTACAAAAGGTTAATAATTACAAATTATTCCGGGTAATAAAAACAATTGAGACGCTTATTCGTTAATATTTGTGAAACTTTGTAGCTTTCACAGTATGATAAGATGAGGAAACGCTGCTTGATCATATTGAGTTCCTTCTTCCAACTTAAGATTTTTGGTTAGAATTTTCAATTATTGAAAACACTTGTTTGTTTTGTTTTACACATTATTCGTCATTTACCAAAATATAATAAAAATTTAATTTCATTACATAGATGTTACATAGACATTATACATTATGTTACATAGATTCTTACAATATGGCTTTCATTAGTTTATTATTACTGAAAAATCAATTATAAAAATATATTTAGCGATAAATCTTTCAATAAAAATAATAATCAATAAATCAATAAATCTTTCATTTGTCTCTTTCCACACTATGTTCAGAGTCAAATAATAATCATGAAATATAATTGTCAAAAACTGAAAATTCTCTAACATAAAACAAAGACATAGAAATGTGCCGCTAAACTGCAATGGCGTGCTTGCAGGACGGCTAAATACTTACCGGAAAAAATAAACAAACAAAACCAAACTTCAAATTTAAAACCAAAACAACTTAATAAAACTTAATTTAATGAGATATTTAATTACACAACTTCAGCTTAAAAACATCACACACAAATTAAATTTTGAATATTCTCTAAATTTGAAATATTTACAAGAATAAAATTTAGACAGACACTCAATTATATTTACATTATTTACAAAAAAAAGACATACATATATATACAGAAAAAATAGAGAAATAATCATTCTAGAACGCAAAACAAACTCACTTAAAATATGTGAATCTAAATAATCCCTTTCCTCAACTGTTCTAAGTAGTACACAGCCTGTTGGGGAGCAGCATAATTTAATCCGAGTGTTGAAGAACACATAACTTTAAAGTGTTGAAGAACACATAACTTTATAAATATTTAAATCATTAACGCAACTGGACCCTTTTTATTGTATTCTGAAATAAAACTCATATTATACAAAATTAATATGTAATCAAGGATAAAAATATCCTCATGTCAGCGAAAGATGGCCCAGAAATTTTAAAATCTGAGCCTTTTTTTTCTTCATAAAATGCTCAAAATCATATTACCAAATAACTTTGATATCACCTCCCATGACGCTCAAAATCCAACAACTGCTCTCCCTTCAACCTCTACTCTGTTACGTCACAACGCCAGATGACAAAGGCTAGAAAGAGATTTTCTTTGCGTCAGTTGAAAATAGCGCGAATTCTAAAAGCTTGTTTTCTAACATCCTCCCACCTTGATTTCCTTAAAGTCAATTATTTCCTATTTAACACTAAACAACTTTGATACTAAAAATTAAAGTTAAATTGAACATTGCTAGATTAAATAAACAGACATGAAAAACGAATAGTAGGACTTAATTAAAATACAATACATAAATTATATAAAAATTTGAATTAGAGTTCTTATTAACAAAATAAATAAAATAAAAATCATTATTTACAGTCTTAAATATTACTTCTTACATGGTTTAATCAATCTTCCATATCTGTATCTATTTTCGGGTGCCTAGGTTAGGTAAGCACAGGATCTCCAGTTGACACTTCCAGTGAGTAAAGTTTTTGAATTGGCCGTGTCACACAACCGCTGTTAATTTTTAACTGTACTATTCTAGAAGCACCATCCTTACTATTGTATATTTTCACAATTTTGCCCATGGGCCACAATACGCGTTTTTTTTCTCAAGTTCAATGAGGACAATGTCACCCACATTAAGTTCTTGGCATTTGACATTGGCTTTCTGGACAAGTTGTCCCAAATACTCTTTGCGGAAACGATTTCTCAGTTCTTGTCGCAAACTGTTGACATGCCTTCCACGTACGTTCAATTTATTGGAATCGATAATATCTAAATTAGGCACTCCCACTTGTCTGATATCTTGCAAAAACAAGGAAGGTGTCAAAGATATGAGCTCATCAGAATCATCCGAAACATATGTCAGTGGACGACTGTTTATTATGGCTTCAACATCGCAAAGGACCGTTAAAAGCTCCTTAAAATTCACTGAGGATTTACCTATAATTTGCACTAATTGAGCGAATAAATCGCTCCCCCCATCCCCCCACCAGGCTGCAGTAGGGGGATTGAACTTCTATTTGATTGGATAGCATTCGGATTCAGTGATTTTCTTTCAATCCAGACTTTTCAATGCATTGTCCGTTCCTCTGAAATTGATCCCGTTGTCCGAGTACACAACTGACGGACGTCCTCGTCTGGCGATGAATCTTCGAAAAGCCTGGAGGAAGGATTCCGTGCTAAGTGCCTTGAGAGGTTCAAGGTGAATTGCTCTGTATACTGCACAGGCGAACAACACGATCCAGGCATTTCCCTTTGGCTTTAAAATTAGAGGGCCACAAAGTTCAGTTCCGGTTACTTCAAAGACAGCAGCATCCCTTACTCTGTCAAGGGGTAAATGTATCGGTGGCGTAGTTAAAGGTTTGGAAGTAAATCTTTTGCATACTACACAACGGTTTATGCTAGATTTTATATTTCTCTTTGATGAAATAATCCAGTATTTCTGTCTTAATTTAGCAGCCAATATCTGCACACCAGCATGATAGTACTTTATATGATATTGTCTAATTAGGCATTCAGTTAAGTAATGCTTGGACGGAAGAAGAATTGGATATAAAAAAGATAGTTCATCATCTCGTTCGATGATTTTAGTTTTCACACGAAGAACATCGTCATCACCACGCACAACCAGCAAACCATGAACCGAATTTTTCTTCTGGTGAAAGTACCTTTTTTGCTCTATACCCCATAGAATTATCTCAGCTTTAGTTTTTTCTTCCAATGTTAGGGCATTAGTATCATAGGAAGGCTTTTTTCTCAGTTTATTCACTAATCGCAACATCCAGCAGAAAATTCTAACTATTTTGGAAAAACTGGAAAAATGCTCGTACCACTCAGGCCTTTCTATTTCCATGTTCAAGTTAACAATTTTTGTTCTTTTTAGTTCTGATGCGATTAATTCTTCATCTGGGGAAAAATTAAATTTAGGCCGCTCCTCGGGAGTTGCTTTCAGAAAATCAGGGCCCTCCCACCAACCACATCGCAACAAATGTTGGGTAGTACAGCCACGAGAAGCTATATCAGCTTGATTAATTTTTCCTGAGATGTGTCTCCAGCATTCTCTCTTAGACGAACTTCGAATTTCCTTTATTCTATTTTTCACAAAGACACCCCAGTTTTCTTCTCGTTGAATCCAGCAAAGAGCTACAGTTGCATCCGTCCAGTAGTAGATTGGATCTTCCTCAAACAACAAAGCATTAGAAGCGTATTTGGCTAAAAGAGCTAAAACAGAAGCTAATAATTCTAATCGCGGAATTGTCACTTTCTTCAATAGAGATACACGCGATTTGACTACCACGAATCTCACATAAACATATTCATCTTCTTCACTTCTTAAAAATATAACGGTGTAATAGGCTACTGGCATCGCAAAAGACATAAAGGGACCAAGTATAAATTTTCCATAACCTATGCGACGAGGAAATTTAAGTTGGGAAATACAAGCCAAATCTTGGTACCACATTAAGAACCGATTCTTTAATTCATCTGGCAATGGCAAGTCCCAATTTGCCTTAGTTGCCCAAACTTCTTGAAGTATTAATTTTGCAGGTATCATTACTGGCACAATGAACCCCAGAGGGTCAAAAATAGAATGTACTATAGATAGCAATTTTATTTTTGATAAATCTGATGATATTTGCTCAGTTTTGAATGGAAAGGAAAAATTGTCATTTATCCAGTCCCACCGAAGACTTAAAACAGGACAGACAGGATCAGTGTTCTGTAAAGAAAACTTTTCACTTTCAGGACCAAATGTCCACATACGCAGTTCCATTTGGGCATCGGCCATAATGTCGGTTGCTTGTTTCCTAAATATTTCAAGTTCTGCACTCGAATCCACTGAGGTTACGCAGTTATCATATAAAATTAATTTGAGAACTTCAGAGCAACGTCTTCAAATTTTGAAGCCATATTTTTAAGATGGAATGAGATCACTGCTGCCAACAGGTATGGGCTACTGGTAACCCCCAAAACAACCCTTTTATGTCGGAAATCAGAAATTTTATTATTTTCCCAGCAAAGAAATTTTAGATAATTTTGGTCTTCCCGCTTTATGCCAATTTGTAAAAACGCTCGCCTAGTATCAGAAGTTACGCCAATCGCTTTTTCTCTAAACCTCATTAGAATCGCCGGAATTTCTTCTACGAGATTCGGACCTTTAATCAAACAATCGTTTAGCGACAGCGAGTTATCCGATTTGCATGAAGCATCGAAAACGGGCCTTATTTTACTAGTTAAACTATCTAATTTAATAACTGAATGATGTAGCAAATAATATCCCTTTTCATTCTTTTCAGATTCTGGAATTTTTTCTGTTACGTCTTCAGACAGCCATTCCTTAAATATTTTATCGTATTCTTCAAAATTGTTCAATTTTTCTAATTTACGAGTAGTGGCAAAAAGCCTTTTTTTCTGCAATATGCCGATTAGAGGCAATGTTAGGAGGAAATTTTTGAACCCAAGGCAAGCTTACACAATATCTCCCATCTTCATTTCTATGAATCCTCTTCAAAAACTGTTCCTCAGCTAATTGATCTTCCACCATTTTTGAAAACGTTTGAGCTTCATATGCAATGCCAACCCGTAAGACATGGTGACGTCACGGTGACGTTGTTGTGATGTCACACTGTGACTTTGTGACCGTCGATGTGACGTCACGTGACGTCGATGTGAAGTCACAGTGACTAAAATGTGAAGTCGTTATGGCCGTTTTAGAGCTTGTTTGTGACGTCACATTGTGACCACTTTGTGACGTCACAATGTGACCAATTTGTGAAAAGTGTGTCATTTGTGACGATTTTCTCATTAACATTGTGACGAAAGTGAAAATGCTTTCAAGTCACATTGTGACTAAATTGTGAAATACAGGGTGAGTCCAAAATCATGGAACAAACATTGAGGGGGCGGTAGGACTCACTATAACAAATAATGATGGCACAGAAATATATGACCGGAAGTGACCCGTCAAGACGCTACACTAGCCACCAAAAAAAGACCCGGATGATAATGTTAAGTCTATGGGAGAGGGTGTTGTTTTCAAACATCTTGCTCAAATTTCAATATTTTACATGATATTTTTTCCATAGGATAGCTGAGGTCGATCCACAACCGGGCTAATTTTTACTTTTTCGATTTTGGTTATATTTTTTTATATTACAATAGTTTCAGTTTAGAACCGGTTTAAACTGGTTCTGAAAGTTAAAGTATTTTTCTTTTAATCTGTAACCAAAATCAAAAAAGTAAAAACCAGCCCAGTTGCAGGTCGTCCTCAGCTATCCCATGGAAAAAAAAAATATGCGAAAATATTAAAATTTTAGCGAGATATTTGAAAATAGCGCTCCAATACACTTAACATTATAATCCGTGTGTTTTGCAGTGACTAGTGTGACGTTTTAAAGCGTCACTTCCAGTCATACATTTCTATGCCATAATTATTTATTATAGTGAGCTCTACCACCTCCCTTAAAGTTTGTCCCATTATTTTAGACTCACGCTGCAGATCATTGGTGACAAAACTTTCGTTAACCCTGTGATGATTCTGTGACCATTTAACTTTTCTTAACGATTCTCTAACAATTTAAAATAAACAGGATCTGATGAAACTATAACTCCATGCCATGTTCCTGTTAAAATAGGGTTTGAGTCCTAAAATCATATATTGACAATTTATGAACAAATACTGTATAATATATAAAAATAGTTACCTGCAGTAAGGAGACTTTCTTCTAAATTAAAGTTAAAAATTCGATTTACCTCACATGCCTTACAACTCTGGTGTTGTTTTCAAAATTTGAAAAATATTACCTTTCAAAAGTATGTATATATTTTTTCCCACATGCTGAAAATTGCATAGCTTCAATTTTATTTATAACTGACACACATTTTGTAGTATGTTGTTCAAACTGTTTAATCTTTTTGAACTTTTTTTTTTAAACTTTTACTCGCTTTAATATCCACAAATCCCAGCACATATCTAAAACTGTACACCTTGCCAATATTTCTGACCAATAATCCTGATGTCTATAAATATATAGGGTGGATGCTCCAGTTTTGGCCACATTAAGAGAAAAGTTTAAATGGAAATTTTATAGTTTATACTGAAATTTTATACTGAATAAAGCATATTAAATCGCAATAACAGTATTCTTTAGTAAACTTAGTTGTCTTTCTGTTAATTATAATAACTTTCTATCAAATATTTTAGATTGTGAGTAATAACTCGTTAAGTAATTTCTTTCAATTTGCACCAGTTTTGGCCACCCCTGCACCAGTTTTGGCCACCATAATATCTTGTAATTTTGCAAACATTTTAACTGATAATAAGTAAAAATAAAGCATTTTTGTGCAAAATCTGTTTTACCACACACATATTTGTTTGCTGTATAAAAAAAGATTTGCATTTTTTAAAATAAAATCATAAAAACATCAAATAAAATATACTTAAGCTGATTTTAACTGAACACTTAAATTTAAAAACAAAAAATATATTTAATTCATAAAAAAGACTTATAGGACATAAAAAGCTTATTTTAACATTTTGCATATTTTCTTTTATATATACCATATGTTATACTATACCAATATTTACAGTTATATGACTAGAATCTTGAAATTATTCCATTTTTTCATGAAATAGTATTTTGACATTCTCTAAAATCCATTTTTTTTCAACTGATTTTTAACTTTAATTCTTCGTACTTAGCTGCCTGTCAGCCTAATAATTTGGAGTTAGTTTTCTTCAAACCTTAGATTTCCTTGTGTAAATATGGGCTAGGATCTTAGAAAGACCTTCACAGAGGGCATCCCCCTTCTCATCGGCCCATACCTCTCATATAGATAATTGGCCATCATAAATAGCACAACCCTATTACTTGAGATTCAAAAATAGTAAAAACTGGTCTCCATTCTGTAAACTTGTGTTGCAAGGTACAACGAGATACTACAAAACTAAACCATCTTGAAAAGCTGACAATGAATTTTGAAAAGCCATAATTTTACTTCCTATCTTAGAACAGTGTTTAATCTAGACCATTTTTAAGAGTACAGAATTGTTTTTTTTAAACTTGTTAAAATGAATCCTATTTATAGGGTAAAGATTTTCACATTATTTGTTATTTCTAAATTCATGTGCTTAAAATTTTGCAAAAGTTATGCAACTTCCTCATTTTGTTTTGAAAAAAATACAAGAAACCACTAAATCATGCTGTAAATTTATTGAAATTTTAAATTTATAAGTCATAAAACATTTCTAAATATATTGCTGAAATTTTCACTATAATTAGTCTTGTAGTCAAAAGTGGAGCATAATGTTGTGCCCTTTTTGGCCACACCATGGCCATAACTGGTACACATAGCAAATTTAAAGTACCAGTTTTGGCCACCCCTACTTTAAGCTGTAAAAATAATTAATTTAGATATGAAATTACAACAGAGAGAAAGCCTACTCCATAAAGCTTCATAGCAATTTGTTTCAGAATAAATAAAGTTCGATAAATGCCTAATATTGAAAGATTATGAAAACTTGTTACCTAAGCAAAAACCTTAATATATGTGAGTGCACACTATAGTTTTACACATTTATTTTTTTTGCAAGTCATTTTTTATCAAAAAATAAACAAATGGGATTGGAAATGATAAAAGAGTGTTAGATTAAGGAGTAAGAATGCATATAATTTGTTAAAATCAATTTACAGCCTAAATAGAGGGTAAATCATTCCAGTGTGGCCAAAACTTGTGCAGTTGCCAAAACTGGAGCATCCACCCTATATCTTTTAATTATCTTTTGTTGTAATTTTCCAACTGATTGAAAAAGTGTCCAGGTCAGGATTCGAACTAAGCAGTCTTTCGCGCAAATTGTCAATACTTTGTGACTGAACTATCCTGGAAGAATCTGACGCACACAATTCACACAGTGAATACGAACGCATACTTATCATTATTATACATGACCCTATGTAATAATACTTTAATTTTTTTCAAACTACCCGTATGATAAATGCATACTATTCGTATGAGTATATAATGATATTTCTCCTAGTGAATTTTGCGTGCTAAGTTGCTCGGTTGGAAGAGCATTGGCAGCATACATCGAGGGTCTCTAGTTTGAATCCTAACCTAAACACATTTTTACTCATTTTGGAAAATTAATATTCGTTTGATTAATTTAGCAATTAAAATCATTCTGTTAAATATAATATAGAATTATCTTTTCATAAAACTACGTGAAGTTTATGCGCAATATTCGTAATATACAGATTTTATTTGAAAATCGAGTACAAATGAAGATGAGGCAATTAATTCTAGTATTACGCTTAGTTATTTTCTTACTATAGTGGCTTGTGCGCATGTATGATTACACCATGGTTGAAATTCGTAGTTAAACTCATATTTATATATTGTATATGTCATATAGTATAGATGTGCCGGTAAAGGACATCCTTAAGGAATTTTTTTTTTTAATTTCCTTATTAATAGTTATAATTATTAGATTTCAATAATATTTAAGTATTCTCAGTCTCACTTCACAATATTAGACAAAATTTTAATGAAAATAATAGAAATACATCAAACACTAAAAATTTCAGCAGTGTACATTTCACAATAGTGTACATGTAATTGTTTTTATGACTATTTAGAACCAGGATTTAATGAACACATACTAATGAAACAAAATTGTTATTTTCAACACAATTTAACAATTAAGATATTAAAAATTAATAAAATAATGCGATAATTACTCATTTTTTAAAATAAATAATTGTTATTACCACAAAATCAATATCTTAATTATTTTAGATACATGGTTTAAAATAATAAATGTCATGGAATTACAGTTATCAAATTTTTGGGATTATGAAAAATTCAGAAAGGTAATAAAAAAGTTTTACAAAAGTATTTTTGCAATATTAGTGCATAAATTAATATATTTATCACTATTTTCAACAGTTAAACAACCCCAAACTCCTTTATATATTAATTATAACGTTAACTTTTGATTAGGCATACATTTTTTAATTTATTAATATTTGATTTTAACCATGTAATTAAAAAAATGTGATTAAAGTGCATTTTAAAAATAATATTATTAACTATTTTCAAATCGTTGACATGCTGTTCCGTATTTCAACAACAACAAAAAATTTTTTTTAATTTATTGAATTTACTAAGGTAAGTGAATTCAAAAAAGTTAAATTAATATGATACTTATTCCTTTTATAACATGTTTTTTTACGAAATTAACAGAAATCATTATAAAAAAAGCAGGAAAAATAAAATTTTCTTACATCTTTCTTATCGGCATTATCCTCTAATTCCAGTGTGATAATCCAAATAGGGAAGATAATTTTGAAGTCGGAATGTCCGAATGAAGTACAATGACATTGGCGCGCTCATATTAACTAAACACCACTGACATTGTATTTTTTCGGACCGACATTTTATATAAAATGTCACCTGATCGCATTTTTGCATAACTTTTAAAAAAATTTTCAACTTACGTACTAAATATACACACATAACATCATAACAAAGTTACTAGAGCAGCTGCATAATATTCTAAAGAATAAATACACTAGTGTCAACTATTCTGGTCGTTGCCAAACGATATTTTTTAAGCAGGTGATTTTTTGTTATTATTGGTTGTTTGAGCTTCGAAGATTTATAAGTTGAATGCGCATGCGCATTAATTTTATGAGGGTATCCCTAATTCAAATTTTGAGTTAAAAAATTTTTTCACGCATTTCTATTTTACTTTTAATTAGTTTCGAAATACAGTGGAACTTTCATTTAACGAAGCCCATATTTAATGAAATTATCTACTTTTTTAATTTTCTGTTGAACCTTCATTTAGAAAGCAATTAACATTTAAATTAATATTCATATTAAAAAAAATTCTACTTAGCAAAATTTGTTGCACTTCCGTGCGTGCACAATATTCAAAAGGATAGATTGCTGTTAAGATTGATTGGTGAGTATATTTCCGCGGATTGTATGAATTGAAATTATGTATTTATTTTATCTTTTAAATAAAAAGGGAAAAATGCGAAAATCTTTCGATATGCTAAGAAAGGGATTCTAGTTCCACGAAAATATTCTAGGTCCATTCTCTGAATACTTAAAAAAGATGCGAAAGTTTTTATGAGTGTTTCTTTCATAAGAGATCGCACACAAAGTAATATTCCAATTTTTTTTTAATTTTTCGATTTGAAATACAAGAGAAAACGAGAAATAGAACGCTGCGATTCAGTTTTTGTTTCCCTTCCTTTATTACGTGTTTTTTTAGATATTATACTAATGTTTTTTTTATGTGGCTATATTGCATAACAAAAATTACTATCCAAATTAAAACACAGTTTTATAATATTTCCATTTTTATTTGTAGCTTACTATACAAATTTCATGAATTTCCGTGGGTTTCTATTCAAAGATATTTTTTTCATAACGAAGCATTTAAGTGTAAAAAGAAATTTCCTTAAATGGAAGTTTCACTGATAGGTTCATTGCTGGGTGCTTAGTTTCATATGATGGGAAGTTTATCTCACATATGTGATATGACGTACACGTTACACGCAGTGCATGTAACGTGTGACATAATAGCGATTGCACAATATTCTTCTGAAATGCCAGAAAACACGTTTTTTGCAAGTAAATAACATGGTTTGAAGAATTTTTTTAATTTTCTAAAGTTTTCTAAGAAAGTCACATCTGAGTCACAATGTGACGTCACTGAGTGGTGGTAATTTGGTCACATATGTGATGTGACCACAGTGACTCGCAGTGACGTCATTGTGACCATGCATGCTATGAGGGATCTTTTGAAGAATTTTTGTATATATTTTTTAATTTTCTAAGAAGGTCACATTTCAGTCACAATGTGACGTCACTGAGGGGTGGCATTTTGGTCACAGATGTGACGTCTCATTTCAGTCACAATGTGACGTCACTGAAGGGTGGCATTTTGGTCACAGATGTGACGTCAGATTTCAGTCACAATGTGACGTCACTGAGCGGTGGCATTTTGGTCACAGTTGTGACGTGACCACAGTGACTCACAGTGACGTCACTGTGACGTCACTGTGACCATGCATGCTATGTGGGAATTGTTTCTAAACTCCACATATCAGAAACTTTCATGTTTTGAACATGTAGATTAGTTACTAACATGGATTGGGCACCCTCAAAACTCTGAACATTTAATCCTGTTGGTTCCCCACATAAAGTCCAACCCAATTTAGTATTAATAGCTGTCAAACCCTCATTAAGTTGAATTACATCACCCGTAAGAATTTGTCCATAAATATCACTACCTATCAAAATTTCTATTTCCGGGTAACAATCGCCCACATCTGAAATCTAAATTCTATGCATTTTTAATTCCTTTAATAAAGGACCATTAGAGACGCGTGGTATCCCTCCACAATTTTTTTCCTGATCAAAAAAGCAGAACTGATATTCAATACGTCTGCCTACAGGACTTAATTTCATAGAATATCGTTTATGATTTTTAGATCCAGTTCTTGTCCCTCCAAACAAAGGATGAGTTAAATTCTCAGAGGAAAAGCTTTCTAATTTTAAAGCTTCGTCTGTAGACTTCAACACATACGACCTTTGAGATCCGCAATCCAGAAGACACCTGACCTTTTTCCGTATGCCACCTGACACTACCTCCGCCATTAATGTCATAAGGAGGATTTCTTTCATACATGAAGGTGTAGACATAGTAGCTTCTACCGTAGTCGAACCTTTTGCACTAGTCGTTCTTTAGTCCCTTAGTCGTTTCTCTCATTCTTTTTCTCTTGAATCTCGGGCCACAAAATTATGGGATGCGATCGCTTGCACAAGTGACATTGTATGAGTAATTTACAATTCCCAGCAAAATGGCCAGGCTTAAGACAGCGTAGGCTGCACTTTAATTCTCTTAATTTATCTAACCTTTCCTTCAGGGGCGAAGACCGAGCCGAAAAACATTCTTTACTCTTTCTCGTGATTTTTCCGTAAAATACACAATTTTTGTTCCTTGGTTGCTACCAAACTTGCAGAACTCACGGGGAATTTTTTATTTTTAAATTTGATCTCTTTAGGGCGTTCATTACGTGAAGAAGGAGTAATTTCAAACCCTGACCGTGCAAGTTTGACTCTCTGTCCCCCCCACAACTTCTTTTCGCAGAAACTTTAAAAGATTCGAGAGACGTGGTCCCTTGTCACTAAATAGAACGCTTCGCTGCCATACCCTAATCATTTCAGCCGATAAACATGGTTCAACCATGGGATATAGCCAAGCAGTATTGGAGTCTTGGTGTACACTTAAAGACTCGAGAGCTCTGAGATGAGACTCAGTTTTATCAAACAATGACACCAGGGGTAACTTATCTTTACCTTGTGAACGTACATTTTGGATAATTAATTTTAACAACTATCTGACATATATCTCAGTTAAAATTTCTTCGTTACCAAAACGTTCCTCAAACGCAGTAATGACTTTCGGATAATTTTCCGCAGTTAAGGGATAACTATCAATTAACTCACAAGCTCGAGTCCCTGGTAACTTTGATTGGGCTAAATAATGAAATTTGTCAACATCATCTAGACTCTTATCTTCGTGGATTTTTTTAAATTGACCCCAGAACGAAAAATAACTTAATAGTTGTCCATCGAATTTTTTAATTTGGATTTTCGGAAATTTGTACCGTTTTTCATTACACGCATTTGCATTACTATCAACATTAGAACTCACACTAATTTTAATGTCCGAATTATCCGTTTTTTCTTTTATTCGGCGACTCAGCGTTATAAATTCTTCGGTATATTCCTCGCAACTTATAGCTTCAGTTTCTAGATTTGTTCAGTAACATTAGCTGCTATCATTAAATCTAACATTTCCGAATCATAAGATTTTAGTTCCTCAATTATTGATTTTAATTTCAAAAATTTATCATCTAAAACGGATTTATCCGGTTGTTCCTTTTCTAACTCGTCCTTTAAAACCTTAGCTGTTCTCGTGAAAGCGCGACGTGACGACGCGTGTTTTTTCTTTAAAGTATCAATAGTCATTTTTATATAAATGAAAATACACTCAAAATTTCAATGTATAGACCTATCAGTATTTGTAAATATTACTCATAAATTTTCATAAATTCTAAACTCAACAATCACAACATTATAATTCTAAATTAAAACGATAAATAAAAATTAACCGCACTCATGACCTATAAAAATGAAAGTACACTCAAAATTTAAATATTAAATATGCGGCATAAATTATTTTTATTCCAAATACGATTATCAAATGCTATGATTATTTCTCAAAGAACAAAGTCAAAAGTCTTCACTAAACTCAAAAATCTAGTCGCGGTCGCCACTTTCTATGTCAAAAACTCAAAAATCTCTAACATAAAACAAAGACATAGAAATGTGCCGCTAAACTGCAATGGCGGCACATTAAACATAACCTTGCAGGGCGGCTAAATACTTACCGGAAAAAATAAACAAACAAAACCAAACTTCAAATTAAAAACCAAAACAACTTAATAAATCTTAATTTAATGAGATATTTAATTACACAACTTCAGCTTAAAACATCACACACAAATTTAATTTTGAATATTCTCAAAATTTGAAATATTTCCAAGAATTAAATTTAGACAGATACTCAATTATATTTACATTATTTACAAAAAAAACATACATATATATACAGAGAAAATTGAGAAATAACCATACTAGAACGCAAAACAAACTCACTTAAAATATGTGAATATAAATAATCCCTTTCCTCAACTGTTCTAAGTAGTATATAGCCTGTTGGGGAGCAGCAGAATTTAATCCGAGTATTGAAGAACACATAACTTTATAGTGTTTAAGAACACATAACTTTTTAAATATCTAAATCATAAACGCAGCTGGACACTTTTTTTTGTATTCTCAACTAAAACTCATATTATATCAAATTAATATTGCAATCAAGGATAAAAATATCCTCATCTCAGAGAAAGATGGCCCAGAAATTTTAAAATCTGAGCCTTTTTTTCTTCCTAAAATGCTCAAAAACATATTACCAAAGAACTTTAATATCACCTCCCATGTCACTCAAAAACCAACAATCAACTGCTCTCCCTTCAACCTCTACTCTGTTACGTCACAACGCCAGGTGACAAAGGGTAGACAGAGATTTTCATTGCGTCTGCTGAAAATAGCCGGAATTCTAAAAGCCCGTTTTTTAACAATAATAATATTGTATATCTAGTGTGTGCGAGCACCTTTGTCTAAAACCAACGTCAAAACAAATCATTTAAGGCTTTGTAACTTTGGGTATAGAAGGATTATAATCCATAAATCCAATTTGTCATTAAAAATACCATGTGAATTAATATGTGAGATTTGAAAAGAAGGTGTGAAATTTATCCGCGAAACGCCCACAATTTCACTGGAATATGATTTTGCCTTTTTTTAATATGATGCACCATGCGTAGAAAGTTGAAATTGATAGTGAATATGCATCATGTCTCATAGTATTACGTGCAAAAAATTAAGGTGGTCCCTCAGAAATTTATTTTTATTTTTAATTAAAATGCTCATTTAAAAACAGGAAAATGTTAGAAAACCTGTTTTTTGTTTAAAAAAATCTAAAAAAATTGTCAAACATTCGTATGGTGCTTTTTACATCCCTTATTTTTTTCGTTAAAATTTGCTTAGTAGTTTCGTCACAATGCGCACTTTTCCAAAACAGGCATTTAGGGTCATTACCCCCCCCCCCATGGTCTTGAAATACAAACTTGAAACTGGGGAGAAATGAATTTTATTTTATATGCTATCGATCCATGTAGGACTCGATGTGGTTGAGTCAAGGGCATATTTTACTATAAAACCCGGCTATACCCTTTTCTTTACATTGAAAATCCCGAAAATGCTCTAATCCCAGCTAGAAAAAGTTTGTAAAAAAAGTGTAAAAAAAGTGCACAAAAAGTGAGCGTATTTGACACCTCTGCTTATACACAAAAAGTACAAACCGAATTGTGGACAAAAAGTGTATACGTAAATTTTTCACTTTTTATGCACAATCAGAGGTGCCAAATACGCTCACTTTTTGTGCACTTATTTTTTTATACTATTTTTGTATACCTAAATTGTTCACTTTTTATGCACAATCAGAGGCGCCAAATACACTCACTTTTTGTGCACTTATTTTTTTTATATTTTTTTTGTATACCTAAATTGTACACTTTTTATGCACAGAGGTGCCAATTACGCTCAGATTTTGTGGGCATTTTTTTGTACACTTCTTTGCATACTGAATAGCCCTAAATTGTATACATTATGTGAATAATCGGAAATGCCAAATACACTGATTTTGTGCGCTTTTCCTTTTACATACCAAATAGTCTTACACTGTACACTTTTTATACATAATCAGAGGTACAAAGAAAAAATATTCGCAGGTTTTTTTTTCTGCTAAATAATTAAAATCTGCAGAAATTAAACTTATATCTATAAAAATGAATATAAATTTTAGTGTGAACAAAAGCATACATTAAGTAAATAAACCTGCAATGAAACTTGAAATATCATAAAAAATGCTCAGTCAAATAATTATTTCAAATCTACAGGGGAAAAAAATCGTTTGGCAGAAAATTTTGAAAAGGACGTGACAATTGATTTTACTTTAGTTATTGAATGATAATTCTGTGTGTGCTTGTTAAAATGCAAAACATAGCGAAAAAAAAAATGCAAGTAAAAAATTTGTAAAGGATGCTTCTATTTGTTTAACATTAGATTTTAAGAGTTGTCACATAACTAGTTGTAGGCTCATCAGGATAATTCCAAAAAATCCCCGCCCTAACAGCCGCAGGTAGATCTAGATTTTGAAGGTACTAACTACTAAATTTATCTACAAAAACTAAATCAAGATTAGCCATAATCCTAGTTTAACAATTTTATCTGGACATTTTCCTTTCCCCCCCCCCCAACTCTATTATTACTGTAAAATCCTGATTGTAAGCATCCCTTCATACTTTCAAGCAGTTTTCTCACTGTTGCTCGCCAATATGTCGAATTGCGATTAAAGTTTCAATTTGGCGAGTAAACAAGCAATTAGATTCGCCAAATTGCTAGTGCTCAATTTTTGCTTTTTCTTTTTCGTTTTTTCATACACATGCATATAGAGTAGACTCCCTCAAATCCGCACAGCTTGGGACCAGGGGTTGTGCGAATTTTAGAATTTTTCGGATTTCTGGTCATTGCTTTGTTTACATTTTTAAACAGTAGTTTGAATGTAATTAATAGTACATTCGCAACTATAATGAATGCTTACAATATAATAAAATATTAAAATAAGTAATGAACTAAAAATAATAAAAATTTAGATAATTTTTTAAATGATTAAAGTTCTAATAGCAAATTTCAAGTTAATAATCAATAGTGTATGATTAAATATTCATTATAAAGATTAATATTCTTCCAAAATTATTCAACAAAACTTGCCTCATAAAAGTAACTTACTAATTCGCATAAAAATCATAAAATAACGATTTTTTTTTCAAGTTTAGCCAAGCTTAATAACCAAAATATCTTGATAATGCATAATATACTTGGTAAGAAGATTGTAATTACCAGTATAATATCAGCAATATCTTGAATTTTTTCAAAAAAAAAAAAAAAAAAAAAAATTCTTTATGAAAAAAACATGAATAGAGTATTAAGAAAATTACAAATTAAAAAATATATGAAATTGATACAAAACTAAGAAAAAATCACATTTTGTCCCAATATCCAAACTGAAATTTTCATTGTTTACATCCATAAAATATTTTAGAGAGTTGCGGATTTCTGGTTTGTGGATTTCAGGAAGTCTACTGTATATATATATATATATATATATATATATATATATATATATACACATATTTTTCATATTTGTAGCGCATAGTTGAAACTAGATTAATAACAATCGCTGTCACAGTTTGAGCTACACAACGAATCTATTTTGCTAATACTTTTTTCATTTGGCGAATTTATTTTATTTTTAATTCGCCAAATTACTAATGTTGGTCAAATGTCAGCGAGAACACTGCTTTCAAGCATTTTTTATTTTCCACACTCACATATAAGCCCCCCTCCTACCACACACACATCTCTTTTGTGGTAAAAAAATATTTAAAAATCTAAGTGTTAAACTGTGTGTTTAACACTTAGTATAACACTTTCATAACAAGTACTCACTGGAAACTTTTTAAAATTATTTATTGCTATCAGATAGTAATATCATATTTGCTCATAGGCCACAATAAAAACAGTTGAATGTAAACATGCAATTATTTCATTTATTTTACCTATTACATGTATATTTATAGAAATTTATCAGAATATTTAATCTACATTCAGTGACTTAGTGAGAACTTGAACTAGTTCATACACAGGGTGCATAAAAGTGCTTATTTTTTAGTACTCCTATTTCTGAATTTTCCTTATACTGTTAAAGGAATGAAAACCCTGTATAAAAATGAAAAACAACGGTATATACTGATTACAGCACTGAAGTGTAATAAATATTATTTTTAATGCATGTTGCTGATATTCAATTTCTGTTCTTGGAGATGCATACAATCCTCTCAAATATTATTTTTTTACTTTGCTTTTAATGAAAAAAAAAATCCCAAAAGGGACCTTTTTTTTAAGAATGACCCATATGCATATATTTACAGTAGCACTCTGGCTATCCGAAAATTGACTTAACTAAAAGATCTTAAAATTCCAAGTCCTTTTTAAATATAAAAAAATTTACTATCAACACTATTTTTACCGATGTCAATTGACACCTTTCAACATATTTTGATTTATTATTACTGTTTTAGTTGTAAGTTTTGCACCAAAACAATTCCGAATCATTTTTAATACATTGAAATTTGTTTTAATTAGCTTTAAAAATTAGAAGCAAAAATCAGAACTTTGAAAGGTGCTTTTGGACACTAGTAGAAATAGTGTTAAAAAAACATGTTTTTTTTATAAAATAAACAGAGTTAACTTACTCATTTGATCAATTCCATAATTTTGAGCACTTTATTATCTATATATATGTAAAATACTTCATTATTTTACATAATATGTTGCGATTTTCTTTTGATTTTCAACTTTGTATGGTTTCAATGCTGATTTATCACGCCACCTTTTAAATAACAACACATTTGTTGTTGCATCTTCTTGTACTTCAATATATCAAAGTGACACATTTTTTATCTCAGTAGCTTCACTGTGTGTAATCCTGTTCCACATCTAGCACATAATCTGTAATATGTTACAACATTTTTATTACAGCACTGTACTAACTATCAAGCTTTTCACCATAAGCTTCACAGTTATTAAAAAAATCCTATGGAGCGCCAGTTATCCAAAACAACCTATGGAACACCGGTTAATCGAAAATGCTTTGGTCCCATACTTTTAAGATAAAGAACCATGGGTGTAAGTTTGAAATTTTGCCAAGACTGAAAATATTTTGAATTCCGCCCTCCTAACTGGGCCTGAGTGAACACCTACACACACACACATAGCTTGCATTTTTACCCACGACCCTATGATGAAATCCCCCCCCCCGATCTTTAGCCAAAATTTGCTACTTTTGACAAAAATTCAGACTTGGTACAGCCTCAGAGAAAAAAAGCTGCAGTTTCAAGGACATTTGACAAAATTAGCACTTTTCTGTAATTTTTTAACAAAATTAGCGTTTTTTGTGAACTTTTTACAAAAATCGCAATTTTTTCCACTTTCTTTCCATTGAAATTTGCATTTATCCATGATCCTTTAGAGATATTCATAGTTTTTCTCACCCTTTTTTGACAAAATTCAGATATTTTCCATGATCTTTTGAGAAAATTTGCATATTTACTGCGATCCTTCGTCAAAACTCGTGTATTTTCCACGATCTTTCTTCAAAATTTTCGTATTTTCTGCTACGTTTTGTCAAAATACACTTTTTTCTGCGATCTTTCGAAAAAACTCTCGTATTTTTTACGATCTTTCTAGAAAATTCTCTCATTTTCTGTGATCTTTCAACAAAATTGCGATTTTTCTTCTATCTTTTGACAAAATTCACGATTTTCCTCCGATCTTTCATCAAAATTAGCGATTTTCCGCTACCTTTCTACAAAATACTTCTACTTACCTCAATCTTACAACAAATTTCTCATATTTTTCATGATCTTTTGGCAAAATTTACATATTTTCTGCGATCTTTCGGAAAAATTTGGATATTTTTTGTGATTTTGAGGAAAAATTTGGATATTTACTGCAATCCTTTGGAAAAATTCACATATTTTCTGCAATCTTTTGGCAAAATTCGCATATTTCTCCTGATCTTTTGACAAACTCTATATATTTTCCTCATTTTTTTGACAAAATTAGAACATTTCTTTGACCTTTTGAGAAAATTAGAGTATTTTCCACGATCTTTCCACAAAAAGTACAGTATTTTACCACGATCTTTGACAAAAAGTAGAATATTTTTCACGATTATCTTAGAAAATTAGAGTATTTTTGTAATCCTTTAACAAAAGCCGCGACTTTTTCCATAATCCTTTGACCGAAGTCACGCTTTTCTGAAATCGTACGATGGAAAGAGTTACCTCCCGCATTCCTTTGAAGAAAATACTTTTTTTCCAGGATCGTTTGACAAATTTATAGGTTTTTTGCACGGTTGCATTGGTTTATAGCTATTGCAGGTGACGTGCCCGGGCAGGGATCGAACTGGAGATCCCACGGCCAGAAAGCGAGCGTCTTATCTGCCGAGCAAAAGGCTAGCTCGATCGCTTCCTGCGAGAAACTTGTTTTATTGACCGCGCAAGATGGCCGCCACACTATAAAAATTTTGAGAATTTTCTTGATTGCCTTTGTAAAAATTGCGAATTTTCTCGATCGCCTTTGTAAAAATCGATAATTTTGTCGACAAGATTCAAAAAATCATAAATTTCGTCAATCGGCTTCGTAAAAATCACGTATTTTGTCGATCCAATTCGTAAAAATCTTATTTTTGTTGTCAAACAAGAAAAAAATCGATAATTTTGTTGATCGGCTGTGGAAAAGCTGTGAATTTTACCTGTCGTGTGAAAAAAAATTGCAAATTTCATCAATTGGCTTTGTAAAAGTCACGAATTATGTCGATAGCTTTGTAAAACTTGAGATTTTCATCAATCGGTTTCGTAAAAATCATAAATTTTATTGATTAGGTGCAGAAAAATTGTGAATTTTGGCAACTGTCTTTGTAAAAATCACGAATTTTGTTGATAAGTGCAGAAAAATTGCGAATTTTTGCGATCGCCTTTGTAAAAATCGATAATTTTGTCGACCAGACTCGAAAAATTGCAAATTTCATAGATTGCCTTCGTAAAAATCGCACATTTTGTCGATTTATTTCGTAAAAATCTTATTTTTGTTGTCAAACAAGAAAAAATCAATAATTTTGTTGATCGGCTGTGGAAAAGTTGCGAATTTTACTGATCATGTGAAAAAAAAAATGAAAATTTCATCGATTGCTTTTTAAAAGTCATGAATTTTGTCGATTGATTTGTAAAAATCGCGATTTTCGTTAATCGGTTTCATAAAAATCAGAAATTTTATTGATCAGATGCAGAAAAATTGTGAATTTTGGCAACTGTCTTTGTAAAAATCAGGAATTTTGTTGATTGGTGCAGAAAAATTGCAATTTTTTTAAATCGGCTTTGTAAAAATTGATAATTTTGTTGACCAGACTCGAAAAATCACAAATTCCATCGATCAGCTTCATAAAAATCGCACATTTTGTCGATTCATTTTGTAAAAATCTTATTTTTGTTGTCAAACAAGAAAAAATTGATAATTTTGTTGATCAGCTGTGAAAAAATTGCGAATTTTAACAATCATGTGAAAAACAATTGCAAGTTCCGTCGATTGGCTCTGTAAAAATCACGAATTCTGTCGATTGCTTTGTAAAAATCGCGATTTTTGTCAATCGGTTTCATAAACATCAGAAATTTTATTGATCAGACACAGAAAAATTGTGAATTTTGGCAACTGTCTTTGTAAAAATCACGAATTTTGTTGATTGGTGCAGAAAAATTGCAAATTTTCTTAATCGGCTTTGTAAAAATAGATAATTTTGTTGACCATACTCGAAAAATCATAAATTCCATCGATCAGCTTCATAAAAATCACACATTTTGTCGATTCATTTTGTAAAAATCTTATTTTTGTTGTCAAACAAGAAAGAATCGATAATTTTGTTGATCAGCTGTGAAAAAATTGTGAATTTTACCAATCATGTGAAAAGCAATTGCAAATTCCGTCGATTGGCTCTGTAAAAATCACGAATTCTGTCGACTGCTTTGTAAAAATCGCGATTTTTGTCAATCAGTTTCATAAACTTCAGAAATTTTATTGATCAGATGCAAAAAAATTGTGAATTTTGGCAACTGTCTTTGTAAAAATCACAAATTTTGTTAATTGGTGCAGAAAAATTGCAAATTTTCTTAATCGGCTTTGTAAAAATAGATAATTTTGTTGACCATACTCGAAAAATCACAAATTCCATCGATCAGCTTCATAAAAATCGCACATTTTGTCGATTCATTTTCTAAAAATCTTATTTTTGTTTTCAAACAAGAAAAAATCGATAATTTTGTTGATCAGCTGTGGAAAAATTGCGAATTTTACCGATCATGTGAAAAACATATAAGATAAACAAAAAGATATAAAAGAACCCATTTTGAGAACAGTGTAACCTTTTTTAAAAATTACTGTCCGACCCAGCAGCAGAAAATTCTCCAAGTATCTGCGGCAGATACTTCAGGGCCAAAAAGTAATCTGCAGGTGAAATATTTTTACAATTGAAGCATTTATGAATCAAACAGTCACTTACCTGTGGTGTATTTAGTCCTAATTTTTTAAATATTTATTAACAATATTAACTTTTTGATATAGTAAGTAATAAAAACTAAACATGACATGAAGCAAAATAAAGGTTTAATGATAAAGAATCTGCAAAAAAGAAAAAATCTGTGATGCCCATCTCACGTCCCTTTTAGCTCACAAAACACTTATAATTTAAGGGGGAATTAATTTTTATTTTTCATAAGAATTTCCATTTGTTTTCAAAAACAGTCTAAGCATGTAGTAAATGTCAAATAATCAGCAAATTAAATTAATATCAATGATTAAATTAATATCAATGAATAAATTAACATCAACAATTAAATTAATAATGTGTGGTTGTTATTACAAACAATAACCGCTGATAATTTGGAAGCTAAAAATAGAGCTGTCTAATTCGGAAAGATTTTCAAGTCGCTGCAAATTCATCAACTTGCAGCAAAAGGCGAAATTTTTTTTCGATCCCGACCGATTCTACAGGGTTTGCCTGTGCTTACAAATGACTGTGTCATTTGAAACTTTCACAGAGATACTTGTGAAAATTAGCTTTGGTATAAGCGCTATAATTTAAATTAGAATTGATAAAAATAAAAAACGACGGGACACGCGGTATCTGTTACGTTCGTTTCTCTAGCTAACTTCGCGGTCGAGTGACGTCACATGTAAACACACCAGCTCCAAGTCTCTGAGTTGAGAAGTATTAATGCTTCTGGTTCCTGGTGTTGGAAAGATCGCTATAGCTGTACATGCAAGAATAATAAATTAATTAATAATTATTAAACAGGATTCGTCTGATTTTTGAAAACGCAAGTAATTTTCATAATAATTGGAAGCTACACCTGATAAGGGAGAAGGGCAAATTGTAAGCTCGTTGAAAAAGTGGAGTTTTTGCGCGCGTGTTGTGAGCATGGGTGTGTGTGTGTGGGGGGGTCCACTTCACTTCCCCTGATTTTGAAACTTAATTATTTAATTTTTTTTAAATTTTGAAAAACTTCGTAAAATTTATTCTTTTCGAGAAATTTAAAATAAAAGAGGAAGTAAGAAATTTTCTGATAGGGGGATGAAAGCATGTGAGAGTAATTGCCCCCCCCTTCTTTTTAAAATTTGATTAATTAAAATTTTTTTCTCTTATTTTGAAATTCGTAGTCAAATTTATTATTTTCGAGAAACTTTAAAAAAAAAGAAAAAAATTAAAAATTTTGCAATGGGGGAAGGGGGCATAGAATGGCTTTTGCCCCTCTCTCGATTTTGAAATTTAACTAAGTTTTGTTTTTCTCCGATTTTGAAAAACACAGCAAAATTTATTCTTTCTAGGGGTAGGCACATTTTGTCCTTAACAGGATTTTGAAATTTAATTAACTATTTTTTTTTCGTTTTGAAATGCCCAATAAAATATGTTTTTTTCAAGTAATTTAAAATTAAACGATTTTTATGGGGAAGAGGTCATATGAGAGTCATTGCCCCTCCCTTAAGTTTGATTTAAATATTATTTAGTCTAAAATACAATTGAATTTTATTTTTGAATGATTTTGCAAAACATAGTAAAATTATGTCTTTTCGAGAAATTTAAAATAAAAGAGAAATTATATATTTCCGTAAAGTTAGAGGGTTTTACTAAAAACATTACCCCTCCCCTAAGTTTAAAAATTTATAATTAATCAAAATTTCTATTTTTTCTTATTTTAAACACATTCGCTGCCGATCACGCGCCAGCGCGTGATATGGCGCCAACGTTAAAAGGTCGCTCACGCGCCAGCGCGTGATGTGAGGTGATGTCAAATAGCCAGTCACGCGGAAAATCTTTCACTGATTATTTGTTCTAAAAAATAAATCGGCTTCCGGGAAAACCCCACTTCTACAGTGTGGCATTAACGGTCATCACATCTTCAAGTAAGCGGCAGCGAATGTGTTAAAAGATAGAATTTATTTTTGTTAAGCAACTTAAAATATAAGATAATCTCAAGGAAGTTTCCGGTAATGAAGCGACGGGGGTAGTTTCATTACCCCTATTTCTGGATTTTAAAATTTAAATAATTAAATTTGTTTTTCTTCAAATTTGATAAGCATACTAAAGTGTATTTCATTTGTTTACCTTAAAATTAAAATCGAACTGAGAATTTTCTTTTATTGAGAAAGGGCCCACAACCTCACGATTTTTAAATTTAATTAACTCATTTTATTTTGGCATATTAAGACATAATCCAATTTATTCCTTCCGATCGAATGCAAGTTAAATACAACATTAGTTTACCTCGGAAAATTTTCACAAATTTAGAAAAGGCACCACGCATGGATATAATAATCCCTGTAATGAAAAAATTTAATTTTCACATCCATAAAAAATAGTACATAATATTTGCAAAATTGGAATCTTTGATTTACAAAAAAAAAAAAAAAAAAAAAAAAAAAAAAAATTGCAAAATTTTTGCACACACGGAATATTTATTTATTTTATGCAAAAAAAGTGCACCGTTTTTGATAACTTATAATGTTCACTTTTTTGTATACATAAAACATGAAAATATTTTTCACAAAAAGTATATACTTTTCGGAGTATTCAAAAATATTCAC
Source organism: Maratus speculifer (assembly GCA_964019185.1). Lineage (NCBI taxonomy): Eukaryota > Metazoa > Arthropoda > Arachnida > Araneae > Salticidae > Maratus > Maratus speculifer. Next base: position 86,113,420 of record OZ025293.1, read on the forward strand.
TTTTTGTGTACTTATTGTGTACAATGTAAACTTTTTTGCAAACAAAGTGTAAACTTTTTTTAGCTGGGATATGACAAAAATTAACTTTTTATATTACTGGTTGAAAATCATATTCTGCATATACATTTTGAAGGTTCACATATGGAACCACGGTATAATTAGTTAACCCTTTCAGGGCAAAATTACCTCCATGCGTAAAATTTTGAAATGAATAATTGACACCAGAATTTTAAAACAATTTTTTTAACAAAGCAACAGCTTTTGTGGACATACTTAATAAAAGGAAAAGTTTTATTCCAGTATACTGGTGTCGATATGTCATTTAGGAATTAAAATTAAGTGGTTTAAAAAATTAACCGTCTAATTCCCTCTAATTGGTATAATACGTTCCAGAAATTTAGAAGTTAAGAGGATTTGTTTTGATTCAGTTAAAAAATTCTCTTTATTTAGATATGTAATACCTGTCATTAAATAAAGCAAATGTTGCTATTTTAAATTTCTGGTGTGAATTTTGATTATCAGAATTAAAAAAATCAATTAACCCTTTGGAGCGCGGGGGTTTCATTTACATTCCACTTAATTTTAATTCATAAACGCCACATTGGAACCGGAATTTTGTTTTAAAAAATTACGGTTTATTGAATGCGTAAAATATAGCGTTTTCTTATTTACAAATAAAGTTGTTTTCAAATTCCGGTGTCAGTCATTACTTTCAACGCTTAAGCAATGAATTTGTCCTGCGCCGCAAAGGGTTAAATGAAAAAATCATATATGCTACAATGATCATTAAAGAGTTAACCCTTTGTGGCACACTGTGCCCAGTCCGGGATACCTAATTTTAATTCCAAACTTGAAAACGGTACCAATAATATTTTAATAAAGTTTTGCTTTTACTGTGAAAGCGTACATTAAGGGATTCTTAATTTTCAAAAAGTTGTTCCTAAATTCCGGTGTCAGTCGATAATTTGTCATTTTACTAACAGAATTTGCCCGTGACGGAAAGGTTAAAAAACAGGAATCTATAATGCAGAAAATTTTACTTTATTTACATTAAATATCTCATAAATTCAATTTAACTTTTATCAAAATAAGTACAATATTTTTTGTATAGAATATACACTTTTCACTATATACTAAGTAATCCAACGTTTGGAAACTAATGCGATTGAGTATATCATTACCCATTATGAATTCATCATTTCTTTATCGAATACACCTGCTGATATATTTCTAAACAAATGGCCTTACTATCATATACATTCTATGAAAACAGGAATGCTGATAATTCAAGAGGAAGTTTTACATACTCCCATTCATTAATAATAGCATATGTTGACAGAAAAATAAATGATTCTATGTTTCATCATGAGATAACATCCAAAAAAGATTCATTCTGTCTTGTACTTCCTATTTTCAAATTTTGAAGAATTTATACATTCTATATATTTTTCACATTATTGATTTGCTTGATTTGTTAAACAAAGGTAAAATAAATACTTAAAATTAATTTTTTTATTACGCACAGAGATATAAAAATTGACAAAACTATTTTGAATGATTTGAAAAGATGGTCATAAATGTATTTTTTCCTTTCACACATTTGAGTTTGTAAGCGCTTTTTGTGAATTTAACGTTTATAACATCACATAAACGTGAACAAATAAATAAAAGAACGAAAAGTATTGCGTACAGCACAGATTGTAAAAGATTTTCCAACGCATTGATAATATCATAACAAAATTTCACAGTTTACTGATATGAAATATGACGTCTTAATGAGCAATTTGGAAAACGTATAACACATTTTAAAACCCTACTATTGCTATTTCCATTAAGAGTCGTTGAAATATACGATTTGTTTACATACGATTATATCTACCGATATGTATGCATACTAAAATGTATGCTAAAAGTTCGTTCAGTTACACTCTTCAGTTGAAAATTTCCACGCAGCAATTTTCGCCAATAAACGGATGTTATTGAGAACTTTTGATTCTATACATGAGATTCTATACATGAATTATAGAATAAAAACAAGCCAATTGATATTTAAAAAATAATTAAATTTAAAAAACTAAACATAACATCTAAAAATGGACATTCATTAATTATTGTTCATAACCTTCAACAGTTTAAATATTACTCATCTTCTTCAAAAGTCAAATTCTGCTGTGTGCCCCTGAAAGTAAACAAAAATTTCAATGTGCATCATATTCTAAAGTAAAAGCCTTGCAATACACAGAATTGATGTATATCAATTTCAATATATTTTACCCTTTAAGAGACAAGCAATTGCATTTCTGTAGTGCGGAATTTCTACAGTGCATTTTGAAAAAAAAATTGCTGCAAAGTAAGGACAAGCAACTTTTCCAACTCATTTCCTGCAAAGTTGTAATAGTGAAACTTCATTAAAATTTTTTGGTTCGAATCCTAATTAAAATTTAATGTGGTATAATATATCCCACCGCCCTTCAAGAAATTAAAATTCTGTAATATCATTAAAATATACGGCAAACGATTTTTCAAGATACATCACAATGTAACGGAATTATTTTGAGTATCCATGTAAATTAGGGTGGGTAGAAAAAATCGATTTTTTTCAAATCAATTATTAATAGTGCGGAAAAGTTGCCTTTTGTAATTAGAAGGATCACGCAAAAAAATTGAAATCGGTTAATATCTTTAGGTTGCGCATCGCACTTAAAGTTCGGAAAATTTGACCAAAAATGACATTTTTTGAAATTGATGATGAAAATTTAAAAAAATTCGAACCTACTTCTAATAGTGCGGAAAAATTTCCTTTTATAACTTAAAAGATAATATATTTTTTTTTCTAAATCGGTTAATATCTTTGGCTTGCGCATCGCCATTTAAGTTAACGAAATTTTATCAAAATTGACAATGTTTCATATGGGATAAAAATTCTCTTTCTTTTCTCCTCTACCTCTAATAACACAAAAATTTTCTATTATATGCATAGAAATGTAAAATAAAATCAATTTCAAAACTGGTTAATAACGTTTTATAATTCATTGTTTATAAATTACGAAAAAAAATTAGAAAAATATATTTTTCAATTATTTTATTTATCTAAAGTTAAACATTTATATTGAACAGATTTAGAACATTATTTAATGAGACCGATTTCAACAAAAAAAAAAATTAAATGAATTTTAAACAAGTTTTGCTCAAACAATATTAGGATATTTGCATTGTAGTAATTTTAGAGAGTAGTTATTTTTCTTTCTTACCTAAATTTTTTACCACAGGTAAAGCTTTGTAGTGAGATTTACTATCAAATTTTGGCATTAGTGATCGTGAAGGTAAAGTTGTTCTAACACAGCCGTCTCTTCTATTTGAATCACATACTTTTTCAGAAGCCTCACTTACAAGTTTCACACATCGTTCCACCGCTTGTGTGTGGCACGGAAACGCCCTTATTGTTTCCACTTCCAATTGTAAGAGAGATTTCGATTCGATAAAAGAGAAAATTCTCTCTGGGCTTATTCCGTGTAATATAGGAGGTGAAGTAACTTTGCAGCAAAACCAATCAGTTAGTTCAATATAATCCTGAGCACCAAAATTTAACTTGGGTATCACAAAGTCTCTCACAGTCGTCACTTGTTCTGTCACCAGTTTCATTACTTTCAAAACTCGCCGTAATCCTAACTCTCGCACATGTTCCCTCTCATCTTTGATCATTGCCAATAGCAGATTTTCTGGATGTGCGAAGTAAGCATTACGTTCAATAACAGGGTCTATAACTTCCTGCAGACTTTTTGGTAGGTAGCGCGATGTTCTTATTGTCTTAAGTACGTGCTTTGGTCCATATATAATAGAATTATTCTTCTTAATTTCAAACCATACATGCACATATGTTTTCATGATGAATGAAACTAACTGCTTCATTTTAGTGCTAGGGTTTTCTGTGGATATATACAGTCTGAGAATTCTATTGGCGGTCGTTAGCCATTGGGAATGAGAAATGGGTCCTGGATCTCGGACAGAAAGATCCTCAGGACAGAAGCCCGATCGCACAGCATTTGATATTTCAAAAAGATACTTTTGATCTTTACTAAGGTCATTTGGGTTTTCAACAGTCACTATTGAGCTATCGCTGTTGATTGATTCAAACTTGATGGCAGTCTTTCGCAAGCAGGTAATTGCTTGCCTATAGGACCAGAAAATAATGTTGGCCCTTTGCTTTTACCATCAATATGCTGAAACAAGTGCCTAAGGCAATTCGATAAAATGCAAAAGGCAAATGCACCACTGTAACGGCCTGCCTATCTTTATTTCCAAGTTTCGAATTACTCCTTTTTTCATTCCAGTATTGGTAGAGGTGCCGGCACATCCAACTACAAGGACTTCATCTAAGGAGATTTTCTTCTGAAACAGATATAAGCGATACTTTCACAAATAATTTTTCCCGTTCCATTCATAAGCATTACATGGCCAATATATTTTGAGTCCGGCTTCTGAATTAAAGAAATATGCTCTTCCCTTTTGGATCTTCGATAGCGTTTTACACCGATTTTCTCTTGATATAACGTTTTGTCCTTCCTGCTGACGAAATATATACCTTGAACAACAAGAACATTGTCCTTTTGTAAAAGATTCCTTGTTTTAAGTTTCTCTCTCCTTATTTTACTTTTATCAAAAATAAATTGTATATGCGTTTCATTGATCATTCTCACGTCCTGAAGAACGCCAGATACAAGTGCAGAGGTTGCCCTGTCAGATACACCATATCTGTCACTTGCTAAAGCTGTTACTGGTAAACGAACCCTCATCTGTGACGAAGTAGTATTTTCCGCTGTGGCGAACATTTCAAAATCATTTGCGGATTTCATCTTTTTACATTTCTCATCAGAAAGGGGTGAAGTAATTTCGACATCAGTATCCTCAACTTTAACATTAACATAAGAGCAACTAGCTTCTGAGTTGATATAACTTTGGTTTGTAACACGTTTATCAGCTTTCTCTTTTCTTTCGTTCCGTTTTCTAATCTTAGCCGTTTCTTTGAGATCAATGTTAGCAATTTTATCTATCCTAATGCTTCTTTGGTCATAGATAAACTTTAGTTCAATTTGTGGAATCTTTCTTTCCTTATCACAGTTGCAGTTTATTAGTATGGAACATTTACAACGATCTAGTGAAACACAAGTGCATTTTAGATTCATGGTGCATTTGCATGACGCGACATGAAAAATCTTTAATGATTCAGTTTTGAATTCTTGTAATTTAGCATTAAAACTCAATTTATTTTTATCTCGCTTAAACGATTTCCTAATTTTATAGTACTTTTCATGATAGGCTTTTATCAGTTGTAAGATTCTGGCCTCAGACACTGTTGGTATTGAAAATTTTTCATAAATGTATTTGATTTTGTTAGCAACTATTTTTGTGACATCAGAAAAATAAACTGACTTTTTCGATTGTGAAGCAACTTGCAAATTATATCTTACTTCAAAACAGCAGAACAAAACATCTTCGTGTGAAGGCAGTTGATTCATATTAAAGTCTTTTGGAGGGCCAAATATTGGGTAATCCAAATCCTGCCTTGTAATTAACTTAGGTTTATTATTATACATACTATATTTGAATGAAGAGTAAAAAACTAACGTATAACAAAATCGCTAAATAATGTCGATAAATTCAAATAAAATTAGCAAGGGAAGAAATCTAAATGCTTTATCATTCAATAGAAACATACCTACAAATGAAACATTACTGTTTGTGTTAACCATGTGACAAACCTGAAAACCACCTGCGTTCATAGCCCATCTGAGCACAGAGCAAGTGAAATAGGAAAAGATTGGTTTATCAGTTGTCTTTTGTAAACAGCCTAAGTCAATTTTGATCTTATTTTCCAATTTTCAGGTACGATACACGACATAAACCTATTAACAGATTTATAAAAAAAAGTTATTTTTTAATTGCAAAAGGTGGCATTAGCCTACTATTACAAGCAAGCTCGAAATTTCATTAATTTTCATCATTAATTCCAAAAAATGTCATTTTTGATCGAACTTCAAGTGCGATGGGCGACGTAAAGATATTAACCGATCTCAAAAACAGTTTTGCGTTACCTTTTAAATTATCGAAGGAAACTTTTCCGCTCTATTAGAAGTAGTTCCGAATTTTTTAAAGTTTTCTTTATTAATTTCAAAAAATGTCATTTTTGGTCAAATTTTCCGAACTTCAAGTGCGATGCGCGACCTAAAGATATTAACCGATTTCAAAAATTTCTTTGCGTTATCCCTAGAATTAAAAAACGCAACTTTTCCGCACTATTAATAGTTGATTTGAAAAAAATTGATTTTTTCGACCCACCCTACTGTAAATGAACCGAAAATGTTACACACTACATTTAAATAATGGCATATATCCATTGCATGGCAATCGGACTGCTTTTACGCGACTTAAAGCACGGACAGACGGGCACTTAGATGGAATGACAGACGAACGGACAGAAGAACCGAATTCATAAACACTTTTCAACTATGCTGGAAAATGTTAAAAATATAGACAATAATATAAAAATGTTTATTTTCTGAATGTGCTTTGATTATATATCACAGAAAATGTTATTTTATGTACTAAATATTTCTTAAAATAAATTTAACTTTCATTTGGATTAGTACGATAGTTAGAGAATAAACAATTAGATTTATCTCTTTAATAAACTCAACTGTATAATTTAAAAGATTATTCAGAACATCAGTATTCATCATGATGCCATCTTTTCTTTATCAAATACATTTGCTCATATATTTCGGAACAAATAGCTTTACTATCATATGCATTCTCTGAAAACAGGAAAGCTGATAATTCAGTAGGAAATTTTACATACGCCTATTCATTAATAATAGTCGTGTGCTCACAGAAAGACAAATGTTTCTGTGTTTCATCATGGCATAGCGTCTAAAAAAGCCTTTTCAGTCTTATACCATGCACTTTTAAAAGTAGAAGGATTTATTTATTATATATCTTTTATATCTCATTGAATCACATCATTTGTTATATAGGAAGCTGAAATGATATACATATATTTTTTTCATTATACATAAAGATATAAAATTTACAAATATATAATTTTATTTCAAAAGGATGGTCGGAATATTAGATGTAAGGCATTTTTGTAGTCAAATTTCGTTTTTTAAGTTCATTTTCTGTTAATTAAATCAAATAAATTCGAAACAAAAGTTATATGAGAGTCATTTAGCAGTAAGTATTTCACGGCGCGTAAAAAGGAACAAAACATAATTACCGAAATTGTAACGCTTGCCATACCATTTAGTGCCATTTAAGTTTTTGTAGTCCAGTGTTATATAAGTCTGCTTCCTGGGAATGTAGTCAGCTTGTGACAGTTTTCAACCCGCGTAACATCACTTTTCGCGATCTTTCTTAATCTAATTGCTGCAGAAATAAGCAAAAAAGCTGGGTAATACAAGGAATCATTATGAAACACCATTGTTTCCAGAAATTGTACTTAAGGTGAATACCGAGAAACCTGACACCTGGAAAAAAATAAACACATATAATTCACTTTTTACAGTGATATCTCGATGAAATCTACGAGTACCTCAAAAGGATAGTTACGGTTTGTCAGACTTGGGTTAACCCCTTGAGGGGCGGCGGTATATATTATATACCACCTACGATAGATGAAGATTCAAACCAGAAAAATGTCATCAAATTTCCCTTTTCTAACTTTGGTGGAAAACAGTCGTGAAATTGCTTCTCCTCTTTTTGATATAACTTTTTTACAAATTTCCGTTCGGAGTTCAGAATTACACGAACGCAATTGCCCTCAAAGGATTAAGAAGTGTGAAAAGATGGTTTCATTTCCATGTGGACCACGTTTATAACACTACGGTCTACAATACTTTATCCCACACTATGACAAATGTTATAATTCCGGTGATTTTTATTTTAAGAAGTAGCTTAAGAGATTTCAAGACTGGGTGCAATCCTATGGAAAATGTGCCTGCTTTAACCCATTCATGCCCACCAACTTTTGCGCAAATTCTATTCGATTTGCACCACTATTTTTAAAAGAATTAAGTTTAGTTTATTCATTACGAAAATTTTTCAATTAAATAAAATAAAGATTGCCGTTTTTTTATCGGTGTAAAAAACAGTGCTACATGCACCTTTTGAAGCGTCCCTAAAATGGGATGCTAAGCACTAATGGGTTAAGACCCGTATTCTCGAAAAGTAGTTGATTGATTTTGGTAAAACTTGAAACTCATATTCACTGGTCTATGTTAAAGATTTCTGTCAACCAGTATTTTTTCTGCGACTAAAACATTTTATTTTAGTTTCAATTTTTGTGAAATGTTCCAGTTCTCATAATTTTGTAAAACTAATTAAAGCTTTTTAAAACACTCTGCATATAGGATCTTATATTTATGCTCTACCACCAAGAAATATCAAAATCACTCAATAATATTATGAGTTAATGAAACTTTTATCTGAAATAGTCGAATTTTCCAGAGAGACAAAAAACTTTGACGCTTCTGACTTGTGGAAGTTCTTGCAGATTTTATCTAATACATGAATCAAAGTTTATGTAAACACTTAGAGAAAAATTAGTTTAAATATAATAAGCGATGTAATGTTTTAACCCTTTCAGGAGCAAGACTTTTCTGCTCCAAAAATTTTCAAATATTTAATATCGCAAATTACAAACAAATTTATTTGAAAATAACCGACAGCACCTTTTCGCGTATATTATGAGATTGAAATAGCACTATAAATTTACTAGTTCCATTTGGTAATTTGAGTATTAAAACTAAACGTTTGTAGAATGCGAACGGCGCCCCTGAAAGTGTTAAAACGCATTGGTTCTAATGTCTCTTCCACGTGATTTACAGAACAACATATCTTATACGAATTTTATTTGGTTACAACAATTTTTCAAAAGAAAGACTTTATATGTATTTTGATAAAATGTGCTAACTGCAAAATTTATTTTTAAACTATAGTGATGCAAATAGAATTTAAATAAATGTAAAGTGTGCGTAAAATTAATGGGAATGGTTTTCGATTTGGTGAATTTCCTTGAACTTTCGCGATTATTTCTAAAGGCCAGAACAAAACCAGGCATATCGATGGATTCAGGTAGGTTCAAAGAACATTTTAAGTCAATAAAACAAAAATCAGTTTTTTTTTTCAGAAAATTTACTTGTCTCCCCTTAACGGGTCTCAAGACTCTTAAAGCTTCAAAACTTTCAAAATTTAAATGTTTTAATGTGCTAAACTGCTAAACTGCTATCTTTTCTGAACATTTTAATAAAATTGTTTTCTCAAAATTCTCATTAGGACATAAAATATGGGTTTTAGAATTTTACCCGGTCATAGCTGAAGCGGCATTTTCGAAACTTGGAAGTCATTTTTATCCAAATGACATTTTTTTAAGCGCACACGATATCTGAAAATCCGGGAAATATTGCCACTTAAAATTTTAAAAATATATGCTTCATGTTAATCTGTTTAAACTGAACATAAATTTTCCTTTTTAATCTTCAAAAAAAAATTATTTCTTAGGTGATTATTTTGTTGAAATTTTTAAAAAATTTTAGTTGTTGAATACAACTTTCTATTCAAATTAAAAAAATGCTTTAAATATGAATTTATTTAGGTTCAAGGTATCTATTATAATCTGATGTATAAGTCTTCAGAAAATTTCCATTCTAGTTGCCCTATTTAATTTGGTATTCGTGCGCGTAAGCTATTATATCAATTTTCTGCTTCTCAAATATCTGAGAGTTTGGAGCGCATGTAAATGCTAATTCTGCGCCTTGCAATTTTTTAAAGGCACAAAAAGAAAGAACGTACTTATATCTTATATTAAAACTGTGTTTTAATATCATAAAAAATTTAAGATATTAAATGTTGAAGATGTATATCCTTTTATTTTTTTTTCAATTTTAAAAGCCTGGAACCTCTTAACCCCTTGAGGGGCAGTGGTATATATTTTATACCAAATAATTTAAACGAGATTCTCACCAGAAACTTTTAAAGAAATTTTACATTTTCAACATTAGCGGCAAAATGTTAAAAAATACCACTTCTTAATCTTAAGAATTTTTTTTTCGATTTTTCAGTAGAGAATTCAATATTACGAATTCATTACTGCTTGCCCCTCATAGGATTAACTTCTTGAGGGAGCGGTGGAATAAATTATATCCCAGATAATTTAATCGAGATTTGTACCAGAAAATTTTAATAAATTCGATTTTAGTATCGGATATTAAAAAAATAACTAACTTTCAGAATCGCTCCTGAAACTGAAAGTATCCTAATATATATAAAAAAAAAACTATAAGCAAATTTGAAAACGTAAAATTTAGACCTATTGTAGATCTCCTCAGCTATACTACTCAAACAAATCATTCAAAATATATTAAAATCAAAGCAAGAATTTGTAAATACCATCCCCATAGACTTTACATTAGCGTTTTATTTTTTTTTCTGACTGAAGTAAGCTCTTAAGGCCCCACACTAGGCACGGAAAAAGACCCGGATGATAATGTTAAGTCTATGGGAGCGTTTTTTTCAAATATCTCGCTCAAATTTTAATATTTTTACATGATATCTTTTGCCCAAGATAGCGGGCCAAGATAGCAAGCCCAAGATAGGCCGGTTGCGATCCGCAACCGGCCTAATTTTTACTTTTTCGATTTTGTTTATATATTTTTTATATTACGATAGTTACAATTTCAGGACTGGTTTAAACCGGTTTCGAAAGTTAAAGCATTTTTTTTAATCTGAAACCAAAACTGAAAAAGTAAAAACTAGGCCGGTTGTGGATCGTCCTCAGCTTTCTTTTGCAAAAACATCATGTAAAAATATGAAAATTTGGGCGAAATATTTGAAAAGAATGCTCCCATAGACTTTACATTATCATCGAGGTCTTTTTCTGTGCCTAGTGTTGCGTCATAAAATCAGTAGCGTAACCAGGGAGAGTGCCCATAACCAGTACCACTGTAAAGTTTTCTTCTCCTTGATCCAAACAAAAAAAATCCTGGTGTGATAAAGCGAACAGAACTTACAAAATTCATCAGTATTCTAATCACTTGGGCACCTATACTGGTTATGACACTGAAAAATGATATTTGATAAATTGATTTAGTAACAAATATTCTATAAATATATACACTAAAGATTATTTTTTCAAAGTTTCCAGTGTGAACTCGAATTTTTGAAAAAAGAGTTCAAACTGGCAACCCTGAAACAATTCGGAAACCTCATTACACAATGGAAATTCAATTTCTACTATTACAATCAATAGTCTTTAAAATATCGCTTTTCTGTGCAGACTTGTATATAATCCATGTATTTGTATGTATACTAAAATTTATAGGACACTTGAAAATGTCCATTCAGCAATTTCCGTGAATAAACGGAGATGTACCTGAGAATTTCTGTGCAACTCAGTATATGATATATAGAATGTATCTACATCCCAGGCAGCACATCTATATGGGCCCGTAAGGGCAAAAGTGGGTCAGGGATATAGATCTATAAGGGCTATCCATATGGGCCCGCATAGAATGTCCACTTTTTTTTCTATATGGGCCCATATGGGCTATTTATATATATCTATATGGACGTCTATGTCGATATATAAAGATATCTATAAGGATCTATGTGGATGCCTATGTAGATCTATAATGATATCTATATGGGCCCGCATAGAATGTCCACTTTTTTTTCCATATGGGCCCATAAGGGTTATCTTTATATATCTATATGGATGTCTATGACTATCTATAAAGATATATCTATATAGATCTATGTGGATGCACATGTAGATCTATAATGACATCTATATGGGCCCGCATAGAATGTCCACTTTTTTTTCCATATGGGCCCATATGGGTTATTTTTTTGTATCTACATGGGTGCATATGTCGATCTATAAAGGTATCTATATGTGTCTATTTGGATGCACATGTAGATCTATAATGATATCTATATGGGCCCTCATAGGATGTCCACTTTTTTTCCCATATAGGCCCATTTAAGATGTTTACATAGATCATTAAGGATTAATAATGTGATCTTTATAAATTTCTAGGTCTCTGGTTTAAGAAGACACTTTACTTATTTGAAAACATCTGTTCCGTAATGTTAAACCTAAGTTTTTGAATTTCTCATTTAAATTTGAATATTTTTTAATGTTTTCTTTCTGCATTGTATAGTTGAACTCAGTGTTAAACCTAGATCGTGAATTTCTCATTCAAATTTGAATATTTTTAAATGTTTACTTTCTGCATTGTATAGCTGAACTCAATCTCTAAAGGGACCATTTTGTATTTTTCAGTTTTGTTTGTAATTTTTAAAGGTACTTTCATCTTCGAAACCGGTTCCGAAAGTGTAAATACCTTTACTAAAAAAATTTTGGTACCAAAATCCAAGAAGTAAAACTAGTGATATGATATCGATGTCAGTTTCCTATGCAGAAAATGTCATTTTGAAAATATTTAAATTTAAACGAGAAATTCAAAAATAACCTATCCATAACATTACAAAACCCATGCTTTCAAGTAAATGAAGGGGATTCGTCACTCATTTGAAAACATCTGTTTCATAATGTTAAATTTATGGACAAGCTATTTTTGAATCTCACTTAAATTTAAATATTTTTTTCCACATATAGGATAGCTGAACTTGTTTTCTAATAGGACAATTTTGTAATTTTTTTTTTAAATTTTGGTTACAGATCTTCAGGTATTTTCATTTTTAAAACTGTTTTTGAAAATGAAAGTATTATCAAAGTATTATGGAATTAGCTGAAAAATAATCAAATTTTCTTTATCTACTTTATGTAGCTCAATAAATTTAAGCATGTATGCACTGTACAGCCTGAGAATTTTGTCTACTGGATCATACAGTGTGCATGCTATACACACTTCAGACAAATTTAAAATGTTACTTTTTTACTAAAATAAATTAATAAATCAACCAAGGTAGGTCACCAATGACCCATTATCTTTATTTCTCTTACCTGTTTTGTGAAAACCAAAAGAGACGTTCAACATCCTAGTGATCTTGAAAGCTTCACAAATACTGTAATGAAAGAGACTGACAACCAGGGATGTAGTGGAGGGTGTATGTCACATACCCTCTGGATTTTTTAAGGAACACCGTATACCCCTCTTTCTCAAGAAAGCCATAGTAAATACACTCTAGGGTATACCCTCTGCCTTGAGCATATACCCTCTGCTTAAAGTATATGCTTTTTTTTTTTTAACGACTACACCACACTGCTGACTACTTGGGGCAAGTGATCATGGCTATCAACCTCCATGCACAAAATGTCTCGTCTGGGGGTCACAAGCATCCCCAGATCTTGTGATTTTATGGTTAATGTAAGTACATTGTTACATATGAAATGTCTCACAATTTTAAACAATATATGTTTGCAATAAATTCATTTATATTTTTTCACAAATATGATTGTTTCTAAACAGTACATAGTTTTTCAATCATCAAATTAAAAATAAAAAAATACTATCAAATTTAATTTGTTTAAAACCCATATTCCAATTTACTTTTTATTTAAGTTAAAATAATTTAAGCATAATGAAAAACATTTAATGCATATAATTCAATTCCCAGAAGATTAATTTACATGTACTTACAACAATATAAACAATTCAGCACCTCTGACTGATATTCCATAAATAAGCACTTTATAAAATAAGAGCACAGTAATAGTATCTTTGGCATGCAACTAATATAAAAATATTGCTTTTCCATACTATACTTACTTTGCTAACCTTAATTTACCAATGACAGGATTCTCACTAATGATTTTTTATTATTATTATTCAATATTTCTAAATAATAATTTACTTTGAAGATTAATTTGTTAAAATATTGTCAGAGAGAAAATAATTACCAATGGCAGTCATGTAAATTTGAAATGAAAATGAAAGACTAAATTAAATAGCAACACAATTCACTTGGTTTATGGTATGTTACTCCGTTTATTGAAAATACAATTTATATATTCATATATATGTATTTCTATAAACTATATCAGAATAGTTATCTTGTAACATAGTTCTATTTTTCATACAGTTTTAGATGGGTGTTGCACCCTCTCTGTAGTTTCATTTAGAAAAATGCATGCTTCGAGTCTCTATAAAAGGAGAAAAAATCGTATAAGAATCTAAAATCCTATAAGCAAGCACTCTGCTCTTCTTTACTTGTAGGAGAAAGTTAATAGATATAGTTATTTGAATATTTAAAAACAACACGTATCATTGCAGAAGAAAGTTCATGAAGAATAAACAAACATTCTTTTCCCTCTTCAAATGCATAACTTTACATCCAGGATCATCAATGCAGGATTCTTCAGCTTCGTATAAATTTGAATCAAGATTCCATGTCAGGTACAATTGAATTGCTCCAAGCATCTGGTTAATGTCACCACCTATTTTTAAAATGTAAGGATTAAATTTTTACGATATAAAATTGTTTGTGCATACATAATTTTGTCTAAAAATGAAGAAATAGATATATATATTTTTTAATTACATTTCACACAACAGAAACAGTTAATTATAACAGTAATTTAGTTTTAATTTAGTTTTGCAAGGAAAAAGCTTCATTTGAAAAACTGCTAAATTAAAAACCAATAAATTCACCAGGAACAAAATCATCTTTTTTTTTTTTTTTTTTTTTTTTTTTTTTTTTTCAAATGTGAAATTGTGTTGGAGCAAGTAACACAACCACACTCAAGCTAATATTAAACCTATGGCAGCATTCTTTCCAAATTTCTCATTTACATTTCAATATTTGTACAAGGTTCTTAATTTTTTTTTTTTTTTTTTTTAACTAAGCTTCAATTTATATTTTTAAAGTGACTACAAGAAAAAAAAAAAAAAAAAAAAAAAAAAAAAAAGCTTTTCAAAAAGTGCAATCAAAATTAAAAAAATACCCCAGGAAAAAGATTTGATATCTACCCGCAAAGAAAAAAATATATATAAATATATGAAAAAGAATGTCCCCAGATACATAATTTTAACTTGAGACTTAAGAGTGTTCTTATTTGACTACCATGGGATTTTATTACAGAAAAATATAATGTACCTAGATAGTTAAAAGTAATAGTTTTGAACTAGATTTAAACTTTTTTGTTTATTATTTTCACTTTAATTTCATAGTTTATTTTAAAAAATAATGAGACAATGAATGTTTTTTTTTCATTTATAGATCAATTGCTATGAAGATTTGAATATTTAAAGAGTTAAAAATGAACGAGCTGATCCGTTTTGTATTGTCTGATGTCAGTTCCTTAAATAAAACTTAAAACTTCGTATGATTAAAAAAATAAAATAAAATAAAATAAACCTAGTTTTGGGGACCTTCTTCGGAGTCGAATGCATTCGCAATAAACCTTTTGTCTGAACTAACCTATGACATGGATCCCTGTATCTAATGCAGCATATGTACCGAAAATGCTCTGTATTTACTAAAGATTATCGCAAACAACGCTGAATGAACCAAACCTTGTAGTAGTCCATACAATGCGAAAAACTAATGCTTCATTAAAGTTTAAAAAATGCTGGTTATTGAAGTCTAAGATAAACTTTTATAATACAAAAAGCAGCTGAATTGTAATCTAAGTTGAATGAACCAAATCTGTTAAGATTGGGTTCTTAGAAATGTGAGAAAGAATGTGTCCTCCAGTGGTGGAAAGTGCACCCCCTTCCCCCTGTAAATTTAATGAATTACTATAAATATTAACATGATGTTTAATAAATGGATGAAATTCCTTATCTAAAGTTATGTAATTTTTAATTTACAGCTTCAGTGAGTAAACATAACTTTTCGAAAATGCTGGCAGTACTCAAAATGTATGCAAAAAAGGTTTACAGCTGAAGAATAAAGAAGGCCCAGGTATAGGGGACAAAGGTGCATTAACGGGAATGTAGCTGGGTATGAGAAAATTTCTTAGTAGTTTAAAAGTAGTTGAAGGGTGCTAAAACTGTCAAAGAAAATTGTAAATTAAATTAGAGCATTGTTTTTGAAATTGCAATAAAGGAATGAAGAAGGAAATTAAAATTCAAACTTAGCAGTAGCTAAAATCTGGAAAAATATTTGTTGTTCACATAATACCTGGGGGACCTAAGAAATTATTTAAAAAAAGCTTGTGAATTGGATCATTTTTGAGAAAGTTATGGTAGGGGGTCTAAAAGAGGCCAATAATAGCAGGACAATAGCATGAAAACATGCTAAAATGTTTTACTATTTATCAATTTAGATTTTCAAATTATCAAAATTAAGAATAGTGTACATAGTATAATATTAATCCTTAGAATAATATTTTAAAGAAGTGCACAAAAAAATTAGGTAAATGTTTAAAAAAGGATGCTATAGGTCATGGATAAAAATATGAGTGTTGATACGGAGAGAAGAGTCTAATGCAATTTAACATATAAGTAGTACAGTAGACTCCCTCAAATCCGCACAGCTTGGAACCAGAGGTTGTGCGGATTTTAGAATTTTGCAGATTTATGGTCGTTGCTTTTTTTACATTTTTTTAAACAGTAATTTCAACATAATAAATAATGCAATCAAAACTATAATGAGTGCTTAAAATATAATAAAATATTAAAATAAGTAATAAACTAAAATAATAAAAATTTAGATGATTTTTAAGGATGATTAAAATATTAAAAGCAAATGTCAAGTTAATAATCAATAATACATGATCAAATATTCATTATAAAGGGAAATAAAGAGGACATCTATTGGATTAAAAACTTTTTGCAAATTAATGTTTAATAAAATTACGAGTTACATGATTCTGACATGGATGAAATGTTATTCATGGACGAAATTTGCATTTTTAAAGCGATCGGAAAACGGAATTCGCATTTTTTATGCAATTCATTGACGAAATTAACTTTTTTTACACAATTCATAGACGAAATTGATTTTTTTGCACGTATCATGGACAAAATTCATGTTTTTTGTGAAGTCTTTGGCCAATATTCCCATTATTACGCGATTCTTTGTTGAAAACCCCTTTTTCATACTTTATGCGATACTTAATTGAAATTCATGATTTTTAAAAGTATTTTGACGAAATTCCCATTTTTCTGAAGATCTTTTGATGAAATTTCTGATTTTTTTCATAACTTTTTGACAAAATTTAAATTTTTTTCTTGACCTTCGACGATATTTTTCGCTTTTTCTGCAGAACTTTGATTGACTAAATTTGTGTTTTTTTCTGTGATAATTTGACGAAATTGGAGATTTTTTCTGCGAACAATTAACGAAATTGATTTTTTATGACAACTGTCTGTCAAGTCAATATTTGCAATTTTTGGTATCTGAAATTTCAGACTGATGAATTTTTAAAGTTTTTGGCTGTCTTACATTTTGGAAAATTTGGAACAGATGTAGTATTTGCCCGGAGTCCCCCATTTTGTTTCTTTGTTGGTCACTTATGGCCACTTTATATTTAATTTTTTAAAAATTAAGAAATTAAACTTATGCAACAACAAATTTTAAAGAAAATCAGCAACCCAAACATTATTTGAAAAAAAAAAAAATAGGGAAGGGAGAGGAGGAATTCTTAATTAATAAACGGTAAATACATAAATTTTAAAACAGCCAAATAAAGCAAATATCCATTTAAAAAAATATATAATCCTAAATTACAGTAAAAAATGTTTCAGAGATTAGACGCTTAAAACGAACGACAACAACAACAATAAATAAATACAAATACAAAAAAAAATTAAATTGGCAAAAAAATGGCCACCATCTCCGGGCGAATACTACATTTTAGCCAAAAATTTGAAAATTAGCCTTGCTTTTAATTGTATGCTAACAGTAAATAATTTGTACATAAAATTGAGGGAATATTTTTAATTTTCTGGTACTTAAAAAAAGTTACCAAAAAAAAAAAAAATGTTTCTTTCCTAAAATTTGTGCACGGCTTGCGTCTATATTATACAACTCTGGATCTAACTGTGATTTCAAAATGTCATTGAACTGATGTAACAAATCTCAATTTAGCGACTATTTCTTCAAATTTAACGAAGTTATAATTCCGATTTAATAAATAACATTCAATTTAAAAAAATTAAATTTGAAATTTTTTAACATGTATAAAAATTTTTTAATATTCTTGATTGTCAATTTTCTAAACGTAAAGCAAAATTATCCACATGCAAAAATACATGCTACAGAGAGATTTCATTTTAAATACATATAAAATAAAGTTTTTTGGGAGTGAGAGGAATTAGCCAGATTTTATGTTTATAACATTTAATTCATAAAATTTCAAATAAAATAAAATGTACTTACATTAATTAAATGTAACTGAACATCCTTTTGAGAGTAAACTGAGACATTAAGATGGCTAAGAGACTATAAGTGTCAAACTTGATAGTAAATCCTATGGAAATCAAAATGCATATATATAATAATTATAGTAAATCTGAATATTTAAATTTCATTTTAAATATATATTGTTCTGAATTTCTTTTGTGCAATAAACTAAAATTTTGAAGCATTTTAAAAACTAGTGAAACCCCAAATCTAACATTCCCGCATTGATTGTTTTATTTCTACGGTCCATGGCTGTGCAAGTTTGAAATTTTGCCAAGACTGAAAATATTTTGAATTGAATTTTAACTGAGTCTAAGTGAACAGATACGCATACATGTAGCTTGTATTTTTTCCACGACCTTATGACGAAATTTTTTTTCCCCCAATCTTTGGCCAAAATTTGCCATTTTTGTGCAATCTTTTGCCAAAATGTGAGACTTTTCGGCGAAAACCAAGTAATTAATACAGGGTTGGCAAGTTTTTGACGTATGACGATTTTTAACGGATTTTATCGTTATGTCAAAAACTGTCCAAAACCTATTTTTAGCAGTTTGTTTTTACATTATAATTATCGGTTTTTCATTCTATCTTTAGCATTAAGTCATTTTACGTTAAATATTCACTATCAGAAAGACTCTAAAGTATATTTATTCATCCAAAAGAAAAAAAAGGAAAAAATGCATTAAAAAATAAATAAAGCATATAAGAATATCTGTAAATGGAAAAATAATTTAAGAATAATTTTAAAGGTAAACGATTCTTACTCATACAGTCATAGGTATGTAATAAAATATACAATGTGTTATTTCTTTCAATTCACTTTAAATAATACCTAAATAATTTTAAATAAAATGTAAACAGGACATAAATAGTCTGCTTTTATGGTAGTTGTAATAAATTTCAATTTAAAAAATATTTCATGACTATTCAGGTAAAAAATTATGTCTAAAAATTAGGGATGCACCGAATAGTGATTTTGGCCGAATACCGAATGCCGAATATTCGGCCGACAGGTGAACCGAATACCGAATATTCGGCTAGCCGAATAGTAATTGTTGGGCCGAATACCGAATATTCGGCCAGCCGAATATTTAACTATTCAGCTTTCCAAATTCTTTTTATATTTTAAAATTTAAAGGTATTAAAATATTACTTTTTAAAATAGTTTTACATAATATTTGATAAAAGAAACTTAAATTTTGATAAACAAGAGCTTTTTATAAGAACATTTAGTATTGAAAAAAAATCTGCCTTGAGTTATTTAAGAAGCACAATTATGAAACTTTAATTAATAAAATTTTCTATGAATCAAAACAAACATTTTAAAATCAAATAATGAAAAAATGGCCGAAGAAAAATTTTACAGTCTGATAATTGTCCTTTTTAAATAACTCAAGGCAAATTTTTTTCATATAAATTACAAATACTTTCAACTCAATTTTGAGTAAAGGCATGTTTGGCTCATAGTTCTTTTCTTATGAATGGTGGTATTTTCCACCCTTCCCATCATATCATATTTTACAGAAATCAAAGCATGTGAGTTGAAAATATGTTATCTTATTTATTGTTAATGTAATAAACGAACACACAAGTTTTGACCTAGAGTGAGATGAAATACAATGTACTTATGACTCAATAAGTTGATTATGATTATGGTTTCATGAACAAAAATTGTCTGCCTTGATAGCTATTACTAATCGCAAAAGTTTTTTTTCTTTTAAAGGACTTTTATTTGGGGGTAAGCAAGAAACATTATTTACTAAAAAAATTTAGAAACTTGTATCTGCACATAATTTATTCCCAAGGAGAATCCTAATAAATCACCATTTTAATCCTTCTCATGTTTAATTTTCTTAAGTCATACTTTACAAACAGCAAATAAATAATGTAAAAGCATTCTATTTTATTTAAAAATGATTTTGTTTCTAATTGTTTTAAATATAAATTAAAAAATTGACAGTTAATAGTAGAAATAGTGAAAAGTTTTTAAAAGTTTTTATTAAGTATTGAATTCGGTCGAATACTTTGATATTCGGCAGGCCGAATAGTTTCATATTCGGCCAAGCCGAATATTCGGCTCAAACGAATAGTTTAATATTCGGCCTAACCGAATATTCGGTAACATGGCTGAATAGGCCGAATACCGAATAGATACCGAATATTCGGTGCATCCCTACTAAAAATATAAGTACTGGAATGGTCTATAAGATTCATAGATATCTGCAATAAATTTAACAAATAAAAAACATGGTATATGAATATATAAATCATTATTATATTCTGAATTTTCTTAAACATTGTTTTCTATTCGTTAAATTTTAAGTCTAAGAACTTTCAGATGAAAATGGTTCTTAGAGATTTGCATCAAAATTTTATTAACACATAAATTTTAAGATTCTGCTTATTGAACTGAAAATAAAAGTCACCATTTATATTACATTTATAAAATGCATAAGATAAGCATTTTGAAATATTACATTGAATAATATTCAAATTTATTCAATAACCAGCCCTTGACATCTATTGTCATACCATATAACAGAATTTTTGAATTTCTATAATGATTTTAATGTAATTTTTTTAAATTAAAAATCTATATTGAATGTTATTTAATAATTAAAATAACCTTTTATTATCATTTAATAATAATGTTCATTGCAAAATCATATTAATGAAGATTATGATAATATTGTTCTTTCCTTTCACTCTTGTACTTTTAAATTTTTCCCATTTAGGAAATCTTTCTTTCAAATAAATTTAACAAATGTAATTAAAAATAATATTAATAACAAGAATAACAAGGAAAAATCAATTTATAAATAAATTATATGCTGCACTTATATTATAAATCAGAGAAAAATAAAAAGTGGTATGTTTTTGGCAGAATAAACCGGTAAAATCATGGTTTTTACCACTATCCAGGGTTGGCACGGTTTAAACCAATTGGTTTTTTGAAAAAAATCTAATGATATTTTCTCATTTTTCTTTATAATTTAAGACTTACAAATTATTGTATATAAATATTTTCTACTTTTAACACTTTTTTCAGCAATAAGTATTAGATATAGTGGGCCTAGGTTATTTTTTTATGTTTAGGATGAAAATCAGTATGCATTGGTGAACATATTCCATTGTTGTAAAGAAAAATCTTAGAACACGAGAATTGATCAAAGATAAAATAGATTAAAAATATTCAATATTTAGTATAAAATATTTTCATTAAAAAAATGCAAATTATTTAAAGCAATCTATCACAGAGTTTCCCCCAGGTTTAAAAAGGGGCAGGGCGCTTTTTTAATTTTTAAGGGCACTTTTATAGAGTTGAATCTAAAATCTAACGATTCAAAAAATCGTAGAAAAAAAGAAATTTCGTCAAAGAATCGAGAAAAAAATTCAAAAATTTTGCCAAAAAATTGAAAAAGAGAAAAAAAAAGTAAATTTCTTTAAAAGATCGCGAAAAAATGGCTGCTTTTGTTAAAAGATTGCAAAAAGTAGCAGATTTTGTTTAAAAAATCGCAAAAACCTGCAGATTTTGCTTAAAAAATCATGAAAATAACGACAAATTTCATAAAAAGATCGGGAAAAAATGACACATTTTGTTAAAAGATCACAAAAAGAGGAAATCTGCCGGGCTTTTTTTCGGGATTTTGTGACGAAATTAGCCATTTTTCGTGAATCTTGACTGAATTTAGTCGTTATTTTGCAGTTTCTTAACGAAATTAGCCATTTTTTCACGATTTTTTGACGAAATTACGCGTTTTGTGGGACGCATAAGAGCTATTTTTTGCGTTCCTTCGCCGATTTTTTGCGTAATTTATGCGCTATAGCGCGTCCACATCATCGCTGAAGGGCTGCATTTTTTCTAATGTGGTGCAAGAAGGTGGTTGTTGTATGTATGTCGGCCAATTATCTGCACTATGGGATATAGGCCCTAAGGGATGGGATGCCCTCCGTGGGGGTCTTTCTAAGGGAACCTAACCCGTATTTACGCAAGGTTCGAAGAAAACCACGGAAAACTTCGAACGGTTAGGCCGACGGTCGCGATTGGGTTCGAACCCAGCAACTACCGTCTACCAGTTTGAGGTCAGAACCTCTCGGCCACTGGTGGGGCTGGTGCAAGAAGGGCACTATATTTTTGAATGAACGACAAGAGGGGCGCTAATTTTTAGATGAGGGGCAAGAGGGGCGCTATTTTTTAAACTAAAGGGCAGGAGGGGCGGAGCGCCCCCCCCCACCCCTGAAACCCTCTGGGGGAAACTCTGCTATCATAACATGCACAAGCTTTTGAATATGGAGCTACATAACTTGATGATCTTTAAGATTTTGGTAAAACTATAAAAGAAATTTTTTTTGATTGGGGAGATAATCTCTTAAAAATTAAAATCAAAATATGAAGTTGTATAAGAGAGTATTCAAAAATTGGGTGCTAGTTATAGTATTTTAACAATAACAAATTAATCCCCCCCCCCTTTGTTATCTTCTAAATCTAATGACCATAAATGTTGATTTCAAATTGTCTCTCAAAAAACAAAACCCCCAAGAAGTATCTCAAATTTATTTTTTTTTAAATTGTGAAAAATAATATTTACATTCATCAAACTACATCAGATGTTTATTATAAGTAATCTAAAATTGTTTATAAAGATTTTTAAAGTATCAATGTTTCATTGTGTAGAGTAGTTTATTGTTTGGACATAAGATTGTTTACTAATAACTGTTTAAATTAAATTATGATTTTTTTTTCAATTTTTCACATAATTCACCATAATTTTTTAATTTAAATTACTTTTAAATGAATTTATACTACTTATAATCCAACAATGTCTATTTTTATTAATAAATATGCATGTATATGTACTAGAAAAGGATGTTTTAAAAAACCCGGTTTAAACCAAAAAAACCTGGTTTAAACCAAAAGAAAACAGTTTTTTGGGGGTTTTTTCCCTAAAAACCTGGTTTTTTTCCAACCCTGCCACTGTCATGTCCAAAACTAGTTTTTAAGGTCAAAAACCTCACCCTGACATTATATGTTCTTATAATGAAATCTGTGCCTTTTTTCTGCGATCCTTTTGCAAAATTTGCATCTTTTTTTGCAATCGATTGGATAGAAATTGTGTCTGTTTTGCAATCCTTTAACAGAAATCGCGTCTGTTTCACGATCCTTTGACAGAAATTTGTGATTTTTCGACGAAATCCAAATATTTTATACGATATCTTAACGAAATTTGCTTTTTTAACAGATATTGCACCTTTTTCGTGATCTTTGACAGAAATCGTGGCTTCTCTTCAATCATTAGATGAAAATAGTGTTTTTTGGAGATCATTTGTGGGAAATCATGCCTTTTTCACTAAGCTTTGGCAAAAGTTGTATCTTTTCCATGATCCTTTGAATAAAATTTGAATCCGTTTCTAATTTCTTTTGATAGAAATTGAGTCTGTTTTGCAATCTTTTGACAAATATGTTTTTTCTATGATCTGTTGAAAATATTCATGTCTTTTCTACGAACCTTTGACAAAATTTGCATCTTTTTTCCCAATCCTTTAATAAAAATTGTGTTTCTCTACAACCATTTGATGAAAATTGTCTTTTTTCAATCATTAGACTGAAATCGCATCTTTTTTGCAATCCTTTGGCAATATTCACGTCTTTTTTGCGGGCCTTTGACAAAAATCGCACTTCCTCTGCAATCATTTGATAAAAATCGTAGGTTTCATTGCAATTATTTGACAATCACAATTTTTTTTTCGATCCTTTGACAGATACCGCATCTATAGCCAGAGTTGTGTAATATAGATACACACACACACAGAAAATTTTATGAACTTTGCAGAAAGTTTTAGGAAAGAAAAAAAATATTTTTGTAAATTTTTTTAGTACCGAAAAATTAAAAATATTCCCCAAATTTTATGTACGAATTATTTACCGTCAAAGAAAATTTCGTCAACAGACCTCGAAAAAAATCGCGAATTTCAACAAAGAATCACGTAAAAAAAGTGCTTTTTGACAAAGAATCGGGTAAAAAAGGAACATTTTGACAAAAGACTGCATAAAAGACATAAATTCAATTTATGAATCGCGTAAAAAATGCGAATTTCGTTCATGGTTTGCGTAAAAAATACGAATTTTGTGTAGAATCTCACAAAAAAGCGAATTTCGTTCACGAATAGCGTAAGAAACACAAAATTCATCTATGATTTGCTCAAAAAATATGAATTACATCCATGAATCGCTAAAAAAACACAAATTTCGGCCATTAATCACTCCAAAAAGCGATTTACTGTCATAAATCGCTTTAAAAACGCGAATTACACGTCCATAAATCGCTCAAAAAATGTACATTTCGTCGACAGATTTCTCAAAAAATGCAAATTATGTCCATGAATCGCATAAAAATACAGATTTACATCCATAAATCACACAAAAAACGTGAATTTCATTGACAGATTTCTCAAAAAACCAAATTATGTCCATGAATTGCATAAAAACAGCAATTATGTCCATAAATTTCATAAGAAACGCGAATTACGTCTTTAAATTGCTTAATAAATGCAAATTTCTTTGACAAATCGCTCAAAAAATGCAAATTTCGTCGACAGATCGCTCAAACATAAATTATGTCCATGAGTCGCATAAAAAAGCGAATTATATCTATAAATTGCATAAAAACGCGAATTATGGCCATGAATTGCAGAAAAAATGCGAATTACACCCACGAATTGCTTAATAAAAGCAAATTTCGTCCATTCCAAAATAATATAATGCATAATTTTATTAAACATTAAATTAACTTGCAGAAAGTTTTTAACCCATTATTAAGTGGGCAGAAATTTTTGGGTTTTATATAGGTCTGTCTATAGCATTGTTTGACAGAGATTGCATTTTTTTCATGGAATCAGCATGTTTTCAGCATTCGCAATCTATTGACGAAAATAGTTTTTTTTTTTTTTTTTTTGCAATCATTTGACAAAAAGGAAGTCTTTTTTGTGGTCAGTTTACATCCTCTATAATTTTTAAAAGACGGAATTCTACCTGTGGACGGAAAACTTTCACCCATGCTATGGTCCCTGCACAAATTATATACACTATATTGCCATTGATTATGGGACACTTGCGATTTTAGACATTTTACTAAATATCTAGAAAAATACATGAGGAATCATCTCGAAACTCTTAGTGTATAAATATAATAGTATAAGTCATACATCTCCGTGAAGATTTTTTCTCGAAACTCCAAAGGGGACCGTCAACAAATTAAAAAAGAATGAATATCTTTTGAATAACCCTGTCAAAACTAATGTAGCAAAAGCGCTCAAACTCTAGATTGTGATTGAATGCGTTATTCTAATAAGCCTTGTTCATTTTTATGCAAATAGCATGCATACTCGCAGAGTAATTAAGGTTTTTATAAAAATAGTCCCAAATTTTTCCAAGTTTTTTCCTTATAATTTTCAGAGTTCTTAATATAAAATATTATTTTTTTCAGAAAATATGACAAAGAACATTGTACACAGTACCCTGTAATCAGAATTAAAAGATAATGAAAATTGTATAAAAAATGAGTTGGTTTACTAAATAATTTTTTACTGCGCATGCGTCAACGATATAAAAATTTCATTTGCATATTATGTTAGCGAAATGTATAGAGCAACTTTTGTGAAAGTCACAAAATCATAACTTGAAAATTCTGACAATAATCGTCAATTGAATAAGTCGAAAATCCGTTATTCTCAAAATGAAGCAAAAACAAGAGGGATTGTATCCATATATTCATTGATTAGTGTCAATATAGAATACACAATATGGGATGTACTACTGCATTTGGATAAAATCCCTCATTTTTTTGCTTCAGTTTGGAAACAACGGATTTTGTCCTTTTTCTACAGACGATTACTTTCAGAATTTTCAAGCTATGATTTTGAGACTTTTACAAAAGTTGCTCTATACATTTAGCTAACATAATATGCAAATGAAATTTTGATATCTTTGACGCATGCGCAGTAAGAAATTATATAGTAAACCTACTCATTTTTCGTACAATTTTTATTATTTTTTGATTTTGATTACAGGGTGCTGTGTGGAATGTTGTTTGTCATATTTTCTGAAAAAAATATTATTTTATATTAAGAACTCTGAAAATTATAATGGAAAAACTTGGACAAATTTGGGACCATTTTTATAAAAACCTTAATTATTCTGCGAGTGTGCATGCTATTTGCATAAAAATGAACACCGTGTATTACAATAAGGCATTCAATCATAATCTAGAGTTTGAGCGCTTTTGCTACATTAGTTTGGACAGGGTTATTCAAAAGATATTCATTCTTTTTTAATTTGTTGACGGTCCCCTATGGTGTTTCGGTAAAAAATCTTCACGGAGAAGTATGACGTATACTATTATATTTATAAACTAAGAGTTTCGAGATGATTCCTCATGTATTTTTCTAGATATTTAGTAAAATGTCTAAAATCGCAAGTGTCCCATAATCAATGGCAATATAGTGTATAAATAAAATAATGTTAACCGAACATGCAAGCATCGTTCTTCAAAAAGTCGTTTTCCCTCATTCATTGTTGTAAAATTTCTCTTCTCACCGAAATGAAATAGAAAACCACGAGAATCCTTATGACATATAAACTGGAATTTCTTCTTTTACCCTAAAATAACTCATTTGTGCTGTTTGAGTTGATGAAGGCAGAGTTTTCCTCAGGTTTTAAAAGGGACAGGGCGCTACTATTCTGAAAAGGGCACTTTTTACATTTTTCGGGTCACTTTTTTATTTTTAAGGGCACTTTTATAGAGTTGAATCTATAATCTAGAGGTTAAAAAATCGTGCAAAAACAGAAATTTGATCAAAAAATTGAGAAAAAATAAAAAATTTCGTCAAAAAAATGAAAAAACGAAAAAAACCGGTCAATTTTGCTGAAAAAAATCGTGAAAAAACGACAAATTTCGTGAAAAAATCGCAAAAAATTGCTATTTTTGTTAAAAGACCTCAAAAAATGGCAAATTTCTTCAAAAGATATAGTTCAACTATTGTTGAAAGGATGTGTTTTTTCAAATGCGGGGCAAGAAGGGCGCTATTTCTTGAATGAGTGACAAGAGGGGCGCTAGTTTTTGGATGAGGGGCAAGAAGGGCGCTATTTTTTAAACTAAAGGGCAGGAGGGGCGGAGCGCCCCCCTGAAACCCTCTGGGGGAAACTCTGATGAAGGCAACAATAATGGACGATCTTTAAAATTTTGTTCAAGGTGTGCAAAGAAATTTTCTTGATTGGGGATATATCTTTCCGAATTGAAATCAAAGTATGAGTTAAATAAGAGAAAAAAGTGTTATAAATAGCATTTTAATAATACTAATCTATTTTGTTTTTCCCCTTGTTATATGCTGAATCTGATAATCACAAATGTAGATTTTAAATGGTCACTTGTTCACTATTTATTCCTTGAAAACTGACTAATACTTTAAATTATTTCCAAATAAAATTATACTACTTACATATCCAACAATGTTTATTTTTATCAATGAATATGCATATGTAATAAAAAGTGTATATATAATTTAAAAAAAAGGGGGGGGAGTTTAAAAACAAAACAAAATTGGTAAATAAAAAAAAAACAGATTTTCAACATGTGCAAACAACAGAAAATAAGTTGAGAAAGTAACAAAAATTTCATTAATAATAATAATTTTTAAAAAATCAAAATTTCATTGCTATTAAATACATTTTATATTACTTTTAAGTAATAACAATTATTTCAAACAAATTTTTCTATCAAATACTTTTTCTTTCTGAAAATTTGCAATTCAATTTAGTGTTCAACACACCATAAAATTGACTGGTTCTCATACAAAAAAAACAAGCAAAAACGTTTTATAGTTTTCAGTAAAAGCAAAAAATTTTATACGGAATGCTGTCAAAGTTTACATTTTGTATGCAATAACATGTTAGAAGAAAAAGAAAAATGCTGACTAAACAATCAACATTGAATTCAGGTGGTCTGGTAGGGAGGGTATTCCCTTCTCTCCCCCCCTCGAAAATGCGAGATTTTGTGTTTTCAATGACCAAAAAGTGCAATCCCCCACTGGAGATACAGAAATACGAGCTCTAACAATTTTAGGCTTACGGCTAACTTATGCACCTGATTAGATGCAGTTAAAAATAAAAAATTTCTACATACAAATCTGATACAGAATGTGAAAAAACAATACAGTATAAACAAAAAAAAAACATGCATATATTATACAGCTTACCTTGCTTTTCGGAAATTTTGCTTTGAAGAACATTCGTCGATCGCGATACATGCTCGTTCAAACCAAAACAACAAACCGGACGCCACGCCATTATCCTGTAAGTTGGTTGATTGGTGGTCTTTCCAGATCAGCGCAGAATCTTCCGCGGAAAATCTCGAGTGTTTGGATCTGTCATGGCTTCCTGCATCTATCTCGATAGAGATCGCAAAAAGCCATTGATCTGTTTAGGAGCGTTCGCCCATTTCTCTCATAAGTTTGATAGATAAACCAGCGGTGCGCAAGATTTTGTAAGGTTTGTACTGCTATTGTTTTATGTGTTGTAAAAGGTTTTTTTTTTCATTGAATTAGTTAATAAAGAATTTTTATAAACATATAAAGATCAGTTGCTTTGTATTTTTTTATTCTCAGTTACATAATTAAATTAAATTTTACTTAAAAGTAAGAGCAGAAAATTAAATTCAAATTAGCTTAAATAAAATTTAATATTTTTTTTACATATTTTTTAAATAAATTTTAATATTAAAATATATTTTAAATTCATATACACTATTTTTTAATAATTAAATAATACGAATTTAATTCATATGCACTATTTTTTAATAATTAAATAAATTTAATTATTAAAAAATTATAAATAATTATCAAATTTTTTAATTATAATTTGAAAAATAATTTTTTAAATTAAATAATAATAATAAAATTAAATAAATTTATTAAAATGCAAAATTTCCTACACTTATATTCAAAATATTTAAATAAATATTATTTAAGTTAACTTTAAAAAAAGCAATGTTAACATTAAAAAACTGTCCCCAGATTCTGCTAGATTTTCTATCAAGATCTATATAGATAACCCTTATCGATCTACACAAATCTACACAGATTTTCTGAATGCTGTACAGATATTACATTTCACTATTTTCAGGATTTATTTAATAGATTAATATAGTAATATGCATGTGTTATTAAAATAAACACATAATAAATATGCTGCGAAATTCATACTACAAAGTTGATTTATATAGATATTTTATTATCATCATATAATAATAATAATAATAAAATAATAATTAATTATAGTAAAAATAATTACGTGTTATTTATATTATGATGAAATCTTCTTTAAATTAACCTAAAAAACGCTATGGTATCACTAAAAGGTTGTCTCCAGATTCTGATTGATGTTCTATCAAGATCTATATAGATAACCCACATCGATCTACACAAATCCACACAGATTTTCTAATTGCTGCACACATATATAAATTTCTACGTTTTATTACTTTTTATAGTTAATTTAATCAAACAGTAAGCTGATATACTTCTAATATTAATATAAATACATAATAAATGCGCTTCGAGCTATATGCTACAAAATCAATTTATATAGATGTACCTGGGTTTCTCATGGGCAAATGGGCCCAGCTAAAACCCATCTGCCCATATGGGACCCATGTGGAGCCCACATGGGCCAATAGTTCTGTGCTGCCTGGGATATAGTCATATTTTAAAGCATTTTTTAATTTAAAAACGCATGCCGCAACTGAAAACTTTGATATTCTACTGATATTCTACAGTAACCACAGTGTTGCTCACCTTATCGTATATACAAATTTCAGTATGTTTAAAATTCAGTAATATTATTAAAGTACACCGCTAACAATTTTTCCCTACGCCGCGCCGTAACGTAACGCAAATCTTTTGAGTGTCTGTATAAATTAACCGTAAATGCTAGTCTCTTCATCTGCAATACCAAACATGCTAAAGTGATACCCAATACCTACAAATTTGATATCAATCACATTATATTTACACGAGATAGCTTGCAAACGGACAGGTAAACAGACAGACAAACCGAATTAATGAACACGTTTCAATTTTTTGGAAATTGATAAAAATTCCAGTGTATGAAACTTGATTGTGTTTCTTTCATTTGTGCCATTTCAGGAAAACAGTTGGCTGTCAATGCAAATCGGTATAAACCTTTCCTATGTGAATCGAGTGATTATTAAAACAATTCCTTAAATAGTATTACAATTCTTCTTAAAGAAAGTTAAATAGGACAAGTATTAGTATTTAAAAAAATTTAGCAATCTCAATAATCAAGAAACCACACAAATGACAACTGTGCATTTGATGTGTAGATTTGACGGGAAAAAATCTTGCATTATTCCATTCTACTTTATGCAGTGCTTTTCAAAGAAGTAACAGAAATGTGCCAGTCAATTTTGATTACATCTATATACTTTTTTTCATATTTTTATTCAGAAAGTTATATGTATACTACAATGAATCAAACTTTTAAAAAAATGATAATAATAACCTACACATACATTCACAATCTTAACGAATAGATTAACATTTATTAATACTTTGAGCTCTGATATGCCAATTTTTTTTTCCATTTTAATTTAATTTCCAAATGTGACATTGGCACTAGAATATTCGACAACTTTATCTGAAAAGAAATTAATGCATTTTTCGTGTTTATTATAAACCAAATCTTTTGTTTTCTGAGTACTGGTACCAATGGGACATTTGGGTATTTTAAAGATATTCACCCACAGAGTTTAACTCTTTGAAGGGCGGTGAGATACACTCATTGCCATAAAAATTTGCGCACTAAGAAATAATTGTGGGATCGTTATGAAACTTGGCATGAAGGTACATATCAAGCAGATATGCAAATGATTAGAAATGCATTGTGATTGCGCATTGCGTAATGCCACTAGAGGGCGTTGAACTTTGTCCTCCTTGGTGTATAAAACTGGTAAGCTGAACTTGTTTGATTGTATGTTTTCTTTTGCAAAGGAAACGCTTAAGTAGACATGCCGTTACGCAGCCATCGAAGACAATATCTGCAGCTGTCAGAGCTGGAGAGGGGAAGAATCATCGGGATGATGAAAGCTGGGTGGTCAGCTCGGCGAGTAGCTCGTCAAGTAGGCCGTTCTGATTTTACTGTAAGGAGGTGTTGGGACCAGTGGACTGAAGAGATGTCATTTACAAGGCGACCAGGCTCGGGACGCCCTCGACAGACCAGCCGTCGAGAAGACAGTCACATCGTACGAAACACACGCGTACAACCAACTGCCTCATTGGCCGCTATCCAGACACAGGCAGCACCTTCACTTCAGACCCTTGTGTCTTCCCGAACCATCGCAAAGCGCCTGGCTGAAGGACATCTGGTATTGCGGCGTCCATTACGTGTGCTGCCAATGACACCGACCCACCGACGTCTCCGTTTGGAGTGGTGTCGCGCACGACGGGATTGGACTGCAACGGAATGGAACCAGGTCGTCTTCAGCGACTAGTCTAGATTCAATTTGAGCAGCGATGACAATCGTGTTCGTGTGTGGAGGCCCCGTGGTGAACGCCTCAATCCTGCCTTCGCTTTAAAGTGACACACCGCTCCTACACCTGGAGTGATGGTATGGGGTGCTATTGCTTATGATACACGATCACCCCTAATATTGATCCGTGGCACTATGACAGCTCAGCGGTACGTCAAAGACATCCTTCAGCCACATGTGTTGCCACTAATGGCAGGGCTCCCAGGAGCCATTTTTCAGCAAGACAATGCTCGGGCACACACAGCAAGGATGTCACAAGCCTGCCTGCGCCACATTACTATCCTTCCGTGGCCTGCTAGATCACCAGATTTGTCGCCAATCGAGCATATCTGGGACCATTTGGGACGGCAAGTTGGACACCCTACGAGTTTTGTTGAACTCGAGGCGCGTTTACAGCAACTGTGGAACGAAATGTCTTAGGGCCATCATACGGAACTTGTATGCCTCAATGCCCGCTCGTATCGCATCGTGCATTTGTGCTAGAGGGGGTCCAACAGAGTACTAAAATTTCTGTTCATTTGTACTTTTTTCTGGAATAAATGATCCTTTTTTTTGGTTTTCTAATCACTTACTTATATTACAGTAGTATTTACGCATGCAAAATTTTGTTTCATTTGGACTTTTTTTTTCTTGGTGCGCAAATTTTTATGGCAATGAGTGTAAAATATATCCCACTTATTTTTAATTGCGAAATGTCACTCTGACGACAGAAGTTTGTAATGAAAATTTTAATTATATGAAATACGTAAAAGAAAAAAAAAGCTTTTATCTATTCTGAAATACATTTGTTTTTATATTCTTGTGTCAGTCAATCATTTCAGCATTTAAAAAATACAAGTTTTTTGCCCCTCAAAGGGTTAAAGCATTAAACCCTTTCTGGCATACTGTGCGCAGTATGAAATACCAAATTTGAATTCTAATCTTGCAAACGGCACCAATAATATTTTAATTAAATTTACTTTTACAATGAAAGCTTAAATTAAGGAGTTCTTAATTTCTCGAAAATTTGTTTGTAAATTCTGGTGTCAGTCGATAATTTTTCATTTTACTAACAGAATTTGTCCGTACCGGAAAGGGTTAAATCAATATTTGGAGTGCGGTACTTACATCAGGTATGCAAGAATTGGGCGTGTCTTATGCGTCAGGCCCTGATACCTTGCCATGTTTGTTTATATTTTTTTCCTTAGAAACTTAAAGACCGCTCAAAAAAAGTATAAAATCATTATATGAATGAATTGATTTGAATGAATTTATTAATCAAAAGTAATAATTTTCTAATAATTACAATTCATATTTATTTCGTACATTCGCATATTTTGTCCGAATGGCTTTGCTTTCTGCCAAGATTTCGCAATGAATGAAAAACCATTTTTAGCGCATGAAACATTTTAATTGAATGTTATCAGGATTTGTACGCATCAAGGAATTCAGGAGATTTTAGATGTTTTAGTACCACAATTTTCGTAAAATACAGGGCAAAGTATCTGGTGATAGAATGTTTGATGATTGAAAAGTGAAAATATTTCTCTACGAAAATAGTGAGCTATGTGTTTAAAAGATCTTGAAGCGCACGAACCCTAATTATGCTACACGGTGTAGTACTAATTTAACATTTTACACTTTATTCTCACCAATACGCCGACATTGTAAAGTAAGTTGGAAATTCCACAGTCGCCGCTGCAGCGATATAGTATAGTGAGTTCGATACTCCGTTGACACCACTGAGGTGACACCTTTCTTAGCAAAAGTTTTTTTTATCATCTGTAATAAAGGAAAAAAAAATTTGCTCTGTGTAATCAGAAAATTTTTAAAATTGCGTATTTGAAGGAAATTTCTTTTAAAAAAGTGGTCCCTACCGAATGCAATTATTGTAATGACGCGGAGTTGCCAGTAGCTGTAACTCAAAATGACGTGGACTGTAAAGAAGTAAGAAAAAAATTTATGCACATTTCCTGATACAAAAGATTTTCGTACTGTACCTAGTTTTTAGAAGCCAAATAAATAATATTGTGCTATCAGTATAAAAAATCGATAAAACGGGCCGTTGTTCACCAACAATTTACTAAAAAATTACTACAAAGATGTCCTTTGACTGGCAGAAATGCTCTCTTTCAGAATATGATTGCAGTTTGGGAATTTAAATCATGCACATATTAACAATTTTTAAAAAATGGAATTTTACTAGTAATAACACCTACTTTTTTTTAATTTAACTTTCCGCCCGCTAGACAAGGAATGGAGATAGAAAGGAGGAAAGAGTTGAGAAACTGAGGAGTTTGTCACAAGATGACAGCTGTTTCTATTGATCCGATCAACAGTTTATGATAATCGTCTGTGAATTCGTCTTGTTTTAGTGCCTTATCAATGGGAAATATCTCTCAAAAATATGATAAAGAATTTCTGTTTATTTTTATTGTTGTCAGTATTCCTAGATAATCTTTAAACTGAAACTGAAAAGAAATAGTCATGGTTGTCACAAACTGGCAAGTTTATTACCTAATTTTTACCCTTACCAGTAAAAAAGAGTGTCATTTTTTGGCATTATTTTTAATTGAAATTTTCCAATTACGAGGCGTTTTAATAACTACGTATGCTGTTAATAACAACTGTTAAACTCTACGTAATCTTACTAAGGAAGTTTTCCGCGGTAGTAATGAACTACTGCAAAAGCGTGTACAGTTGAAGTTTCACAATTTTAAGAATATGTCATTTCCTCTTTCTTAATATTAATACTTCTATAGATCATGTATGATTATAAAAGAGAAGATATTTAATGTATTATTTATCAATTGAGCAGTAACTGAGGAGGCTGTTAAATAATGAAATCTGTTTCTGTCCATCTGTTCAACAGTTTCAATTATAAAGAATTACGATTTTTGTCTTAAAAACAAATAAACAGATTTTTAGATTCAAATATAACTTGACATATGATGTTGTTGATTAGATTTTAGTGTAAAGCAACTAACCAGATATGCTTCATTTTTGAGAAAGTAGTAACATGCATGCCATAGAAGAAAGTTTTGGGAGTATTACTTCCAACTAGATTTAATTAAAATGGAAATTATGCATTTCTTATTAGTCACAAATGAAACAAATCTATATGAATTTTTTAAATGATACCAGATTAATAAAATTTAATGTTATTAAAAATTTATACATGTACGCACAAAACTTTAAATAATTTACTCGCACTAATTTTATAAGCCTTAGTTAGAGTAATTTCATTATTTGAATAATAATCTTAAATATTTTCCTTATAATAAGATAATACGCATCGTTTAACCTAAAGACGAATAATGGAATGTTAAATCATTCGTCTGAATACAATTGAATTGGATTCCTAATTTAACAGTTCACTCCATGAATCCGCGAAATGTTTGTTTGTTTTGTAATCATTTTTGTATTTCCCGGTTTATATCGCACACAGTTCAAATAATTGTAAACGATGTATCTTTTCAAACGCATTGGTTTTACAATTTCCTGCATGTTCATTCAATAACATGAAACAAATGTAATTTGTTCAGTTGGAATAACAGTGTCCAGATCACTTCCTATTTATTGTACGCAGTTTCCAATTTATTCATTTCACTTACATACACAGAAACTTTCATTTTGTGAATATTATGTTCGTATAGAAGCATTAATTATTAATTTACTTGGTGATTTTAAGAATATTTAACAGTTTTTATACAAAGTGCACTAATTTCACTGAATCATTAGATGAGCTTTGCATCTGGTTTCTCATAAATAAAACACTTGATGTTACGTGGAAGTAAATAATATATGAAATTATATGATATTCGAAGAAAGAATATGACAATTTTCTAAAAGAATATACATACAAATGATATTTTATAATGCATGGAAATTTGAAGTTCCTTGGATCATCATCATAAGATAAATTACCTTAATTTTCGGCGTATAATCCGTGAATGAAAGAATCATCTTTGGACCCAGAATATTTTTCTAGTAATTCAAGTCTAGAAATGTAAATCTGTGATTTCAAAAATTTCATCAGATGAATTTTCTGGTTCCAAATAGAATTGATTCATTCCCAGATTTTACGCCGGGCTAGTTCCATGGGTTTTGTAGTGTAAGTCACATTACCTTATAATTGCTATGCTTGTTTGCCACCGTTATTTTCGAAAATTCTGCTTGGCCTTATTCAATTAATGAGAATGTGCCGATAAAATAAATCACATTTTTTCGAACTAAAATACTGGTAGCCAAAAATCTTAGCCTGTGACTTACACTACAAGTACTCCTGGAAATAGCCCGCCGGAAATTATGATAACATATTTTTATTCTGAATGCCAAAGTGGACTACCAATGTTAACTTGGGAGACTGCGGGCATACCTAGGGTGTTAATGGATTTTACTTTGTCACCAATAAATGTAAATCATCGTCAAACTTAATTTTTTTAATAGAAACGACTGTTTGAATTGTGTACCTCTGGGTCGTTCAAAGTGAAGGATGACAAACTCAAATTATGTGGCACTCTTTTACAAAGTTGAAATTTTAACTCTGTGTAATAGCTTATTAATGTATTTTAATGCATTGGAGTCGTCTGTAGGTGAATTTCTAGACGTATTTTTTAATTTCTTGTTTTAGTTATTGAACTTCAAAACTAATAATTCGCAATAGAGTTTAAAGCTTTTCTATTTACACGGAACAATTTTCCAATTGCCTCAAAAACATAGAAGACTCATGCAAATACAAATAATCTCATGCAAAGCCGCGACGCGAAGCTTGTTACACGTTTGGACAAACAATATTTTATGCTCTAAAACAGTTTGTCTAAACTGGAGCTTCAAAATATGCAGAATTTTTTAAAAATATTTTGTATTAAATTCTTAGTATAATATATATAATGAAATATAAAAATAGTTGAAAAAAGTATGAGAAATCATTAGAAAGATTCAAAATGTTTTTATCTATATTGTATAAAAATTATTGGTTTTAATTTTTGTATTTAGTTTCGATGTACTTCCTTTTTGAAGTATGTGTGAGGAGAAATTTCTGAGTGCTCAGTAATAAAAACTAAGTATACAGGGTGTCCCAGAACTTCGTGTAAAACTTTGAGGGGTGGTAGAGAACAATGTTTGGAACCAGAATTTCATAAGAAAGCATAGGCGGAAACGTCTTGTTAACCCTTTCACAGACAGTGCTTTGTATATGAAACTACAAAATTTTTAATACAAAATGAACATTGACACCAGAATTTTAATATGATTTTTCCATTTATTATGTATGTGAAATATCTGGCTTTTCTTCTTTGCAAATACATTTTTCTGCAATTTTTTATGTCACTCATATTTTTCCACATTTTAGCAATGGAAGTGATTTTTCCGTGAAAAGCGCAAAGAAACACAAAGACACAGTTATTACACAATGCGGAAAGGAGTGTAGAACTCTTTATTACACAGAAAAAGGTACAAGAAATGATTTAATTTTAAATTAAATTAAAAATTTTGTTTCTTTAAAATCAAATATTTTAGTAGCTATTATTATTAATCGCTAAAATGTGAGAATGTATTTTCAAAGAAGAAAAAA
This sequence comes from Maratus speculifer, assembly GCA_964019185.1. Taxonomy (NCBI): domain Eukaryota; kingdom Metazoa; phylum Arthropoda; class Arachnida; order Araneae; family Salticidae; genus Maratus; species Maratus speculifer. The sequence goes on from OZ025293.1 coordinate 86,150,944, forward strand.
AATACATTGCACATACTTAATAATTGGAAAAATCATATTAAAATTTTGGTGTCAATGTTCATTTTGTATTAAAAATTTTGCAGTTTCATAGACATACCTGTGAAAGGCTTAAAAATTGTGGATGACGTTTCCGCCCATGCATTCCTTTGTAATTGTGGTTCTAAACGATGTTCTTTACCACTCCTCAAAGTTTGTACACGAAGTTCTGGGACACCCTGTAGAACTATGAACTGATGTTATATACCATAATTTAGCGCATTTACACCCCGCTTCAGTTAAGTCTTTTTCAGACCGGAAATTTTATTGAAAATAAGAAGTGAAATAAATACCAAGAAAAGTAAGTCACGTTTTATTTAAAATAAATTCTGGGACGAAATCGACTTATCTGAGGTGCGGCGGATACGCTCGAAATTACGGTAACTATTTCACTGTAAATAATTAAATAAAAATTAAAATGTTTATTTCTTCTAAATTTAGGTGCGTTACAAAATATATAAATATGAGCAGCTACAACCGTCATATGATCAGTCCGTTTTGTCTGCCCTCATATAACAAAGCAAATACTCATGCGGCGGTCTTATACAGCATCTTTCCACTTTGTCATTTATTCTTCGACAGATGTTGACCCCATGTAAAAGATAATGTATCGATCGTTGCAAGAATTTTGCCGAGTTATTTAAAATTATGAGAAAATCGAAATAAAGCTTTAAAAAATCAATACAAAGTTTCTTCATTTTATGAAATCATTTTATGTAACAATTCCTGAGTACCAAGATGTTTGCGTCATACTTAAGAAAAGATTATTTTCGTATTACTGAATCATATATATTATAAAGCAGAAATTCTGAAACTTCCAAACGAGTGTTTTCAAAAACTACCCGATGGATTTTTTTGCAGATTATATCATTCGATAGGAAATATTTTTGCGGAGGTTTATGATACAAATATACAGGGATAACTGTGATTTTTCGTACTAAATTTCGTATTTTTCGGTTATTTTTGACGGAAGGGTTGCAACAACTAATTTTTTGGCGATAATTATATTTCAAAAAAGAAATTAAATGCTTTCTCTAATGGAAAATAGTATAAACATTTCGATAAAAAACCTGTTACTTCATTGATTAAAAATAAATAATGATAAAAAGAAAAAATCCGTTTAATGCAAAATAATATTATGAAAGGAAAACATTTATCTTTAACGAAAAAAAAAAAAAAAAAAGAATATTTATAATATTTAAAAAGTAACTCAATGTAAAAGAAAGTTTTGAAGTGACACAATATTTGGCTATTTATTTCTTTCGAGCCAGATTAAAAGAAAACATCTCAAAAATTTCATTAGGTAAAACATAAGTATTTTTTTTCTTTCTTTTTTTAAAAATATTTTTAAATCTAATTTTCCTGTTATGTGTTTTACAGAAGAAACTCGCAGAATTAATGTTTTTTAAAAGGCTCCAATTGTTATTTGTATGTTGTTTGTTCATTTGGATGGTTCAATCTACTTTTGTCGCCAATCAATGCGATTCTAAAAAAAAAAAAAAAAAAAAAAAAAAAAAAAAAGCGTTGTTCGCAAGAACTATTTTTTTTCTCTCTCTCTCTTTTAATGAGTGAAAGCATTTTTAGGAAAAAATTTTACATTTAACTTAAATACATATATAGCAGTTAATACCACAAAAATGAATAATATTTAAATTTTAGGGTAAATGTCTTTCCACATACATAGATATTGTAAAATAATTTAACTGCAACTTTAAAAAAATTTTTTGGCACAGATATTTCATACGCACTGCATTGGTGCGATTTGTCTCTTACGCCAATACCATATATACATCTGGGTAATTAGCTGACTCCAAAGAGTCATTATTTTGCTTGATATGGCAACCTGGATGTTATAGTCTATTTATTAATGAATTGTCTATTTACAATTTTTTTCTTTTTTTTCCAGTTATATAAACTATTTTAATCTAGGCACATTTGTCATACATGCGCCACATTTGCGCGACTGCAATAAAATGGCGATTTTATGCCTCACTTGGTTACCTGGCTGTTGTTTATTTATTAATAAATTTTTATTTTATTTTATTTTATTTTTTAAAGGATATAAATATTTTTGTTTTATAATTATTAACTAAACTTTTTAAAATTTATTGTTATTTTCTATTTAAAATAACAGAAAATAATTGTAAACTATATATGTAACTGGTATTTAAAAACAAAATTTTCTCCGAATCGGCATCAAAAAAAAAAAAAAAAAAAAAAAAAAAAAAAAAAAAAAAAAAACGCGCCAATGTGGTGCGTATATGTCATGTATACATTTTTTTCACTATACTACAATATTTAAACATGCTGTATAAATAACAATTATTGTTTTTTCCAAACATGTTTGGCACAGATATTATCTACACACTGAGGTATCTGACTATCGCCAAAACGGTGTTTTTTTTGCCTGATATGGTAACCCAGCAATAGTTGTTTCTGTATTAATAAATTGTTTATTTACTTTCAATTTCTTTTTAGAAATTCTATAAATTGTTTTGTGCTATAGTAACTTTTTTTTATTTATTTATTAATATTTTCGTTTTAAAATAAGGAAAAAAATTTTTAAAAATGCATATTTCTTCGCTATTCTAAAACGAGGATTTTGTCGCATTGGTATTGGAAGGAAATCTTGCAAATCCGGGTTTGTGATGGAGTTTTTTGTGAAACATGGTATTTTCAAATGTAAATTGAGTGCTACTTGATTAACACGTCAGCCAGCTTCGCCAAACTATTCAAATTTACATAAATTCATTTTAAATAACGAAAGAACAATAACCATAAATAAAAAATACAAATTAAAAGTCGAATTAAAAAGCACTTATGACGTAAAAAAATACGTGCATCACGTGTAATATCAATTGCTGTCATACTTACGATCATCGATTATTGACATTTATTCCTAAAATCTGTTATTAATTTTTTTCTCGACAGAATAATCAAGTAGTACCGTATATTGTACAAACTCCAGTTATTACAAAAATAGAGCTAAATAACTAAATTTAGGTGCAAATGCACACACCCATGTTGTAAGAAAGAGGCACAAATGTCATTATATGCACCACGTTGGGGTGATACATTTCTGGGCCACTTTAATGGAAACTTCGTTTTCAAATGACAGATACATTTCTATTTTCTATTTTACTTTTCTATAGAGCATAACATTTTGTATCATTTTAAAATGCAAATGAAAGTAAATAAATACCGTAATTTCGGGTGTATAAGCCGCAGATCAAACAATTATTTTTCGAACCAGAATTTTTTAAGAAACAAATAGAACTAGTTAGATCGCCGTAAATATTTGTCTTCAATCACTAAATAGGATTTCTGGGTCCAAAAAGAATTGTTTGATCCGCGGCTTATACACCCGAAATTACGGTACTTCATTAATAAATTAAAAACAAAGCTGGATTACCATAAGAGGCATAAAATGTTCATTTTGTTTCAATCACGCCAACGTGATGCGTATATGACATCAGTATCAAAAAATGAATTTCACACATTCAAAAAACATTCACTTTATTTTTCTAAGGAAAACTTTATTTGACTTTATTTATTCTGCTGCATTCCAAAAACGGAACGCTGTCACTGTAATAGATTTATCAAGAGCAGATGTACGTTGCAAAATATACTATAATATTGATAGAGGATGTATTAAGGTTTCCATAGACACCCATATCCTCAAGTTGAGAGGTTTAGAGTTCAAAAACTATCAAATGAAAATGAATCACTTGAAAATTGTTTAAATTCAATAGTCAATCTCTGCGGTCATAATGCTCGCTATATTAGAAGTATGGTAAATAGACAATATTTAAATTGCTCTTTTCATACTTGCCTCATTTATCTATCAAACTCTACAATAAATGGTCAACTGAGATATTTTTTTCTTAAAAGCCCGAATTTTATCGAATGCATAAGCTGATACAACAAAATAATATTTTATTATTATTTTAATATATTTTGGCGTCAACGGGACTTGATTCCATTGTTGTTGTTTTTATTTTTGGCTCAGTTTTGTTTTTTCTAGCTTACTGAGTTTTGCACTCATGAAGAATCTCGACAGTAGATTCGAAACAGCTGTTTGCTAACTTTTAATGCATTTTTGGTGCATTTATAATCGTTGTTTTTCTATCTTTAAATACATTGGCGTTTTGTATGATTTTCAGAAATGTGAAAGAGCATTCGAGGTGAAGTTGCTTTAAAAAACGCAATCATATTCAATATTTTGTTTGATTCATGTTTTGTTTTGAAAAATAGACCAGCGCTGCGGGCTTAGCCTGCTAGTTTAATGTATATAACCGTAATAAAAATTGTATTAATACACACAATGATCTGAATATTTATGAAAGTAGTTATAGTATGAACGCACCTCATTTGATATATTAGACTTAGAATCTCTAACTTTTTTTATATTTGGCAAAAGCCTTGCTGACATACATGAGAAAAATTGGAAATACTTTCGTAAAATAGAAAAAAAAAATGAAGTGAACTAATTGTGTTAAATTTAAAAAGCATTGCTAAATTTAAAATTATGCATTTTAAAAAAGGATAATAACTTTGGCTTTAATGGGTTAATAAAACACATTTATTCCGTTACTTAAGCATCATAATTTCACATATGATTTAAAACACGTTTCAAAATCTGGTAAACAATGCGTTTGCAAATATTTTATGGCGGAAAAACACAATCCAGATTAATGATACTTTCTATTTTCTTCAAAACTATTTTTGCAGATTAATTTTTGTAAACAGGGTAACATTTTTAAATACCATAAAGGTCTTATAAATTCCAGTAAACAAATAGAAAGTTTTTTTCCGTTTTCACAGAATTTAAAGTAAAAACAGGACGCCCAAATGAAATTAAAAGCTTTAATCTTATAAATACACAGAAGGGAAAGTAATGAAGTCCCTTTCACTAAAGCAGAGAATGCAGAGAATAGGATTTATTTTATCTATTTAGTGATCGAAATCACATAGTTCCATTGAAAATGAAAGATAACAAAACATTCCCTTTGTCAATTTACGTCATAGTATCTGAGTTATTTGTATCGGAAAAGTGGGACTACATTTGATTACTGACCCTATCAACGGAACAAACTTTTCCAGCGTCTCGTATGATCAATCAATAAGTTAAAAAATACTTTCAAACATATGTCTGCTTATTTGGTCTGAAAAACAACAAAGCTAAGATTTTTTGTATATTTTTTCTATAAAAAAATGGCCTATAATCATATAAATCTTTATCAGATCATTTAAAATAAAATCAGATTGAGAAAAATAACAAAAATGAATCTTTCAAAGACACATGTCATTAAAAATATATTATTTATCATAAAAAACTATTGTTATAATATGATAGATGAAAGTATGCTGACTTTACGAGCGTTTTTAAATGAAAAAAATGTCAATATTGAATAAAACGCATATTTTTAATTAAATTACTGTACAAAATGATGCAAAAATAAAATTATAATAATATCTTGCTAATATTTTTAATTAAAAAAAATGGGATTCTTTTGTTATTTTTAGCAAAATTTCAAGTTTATTCCAGACAGCATACAATCAGTTCTTCTAAATATACAGTGTGATTCTAAATTCAGGATACAAACATTTGCATGGACATTGTAATAACCATTTATTGTATAGAAATGTATGGACGAAAGTGAGGCGTTGTAAATTTGGACCGGGGGAAAGTTAGGCCCTATTTTATTTCAAAATTTCTCATTCATAATACAAAATTTCAATACTACCTTTTCTTTTTTTAACAGCCATTTTACGCTAACTTAACGAAAAATTCTTTTTTATAACTTTCCAGTTTGAAATCGAAATTTTTGAATCACCCCCACCCCCTCCCCGCAAAACTGATAAATCAGTCAAACACAGGGAATACTTGAAAAGAAATAGAATTGGTTTTTTTTTAATTCAAAAAATTTTGTTTCGCCCTGGAAATTTCTAAGAATTTTTCTTTTATCTGGTCACGAAATGTCAATCTTAATCTCTTGAGGAGCATTTTATCCCATTATTTGAATGAGATTCGCACCAAAAAATTTAATGGAATTTTATATTTTTAACTTTTGCGGCAAAATATTGAAAAATTCCCTATCCTTATTTTTAAATAATTTTTTTCGATTTTTCCAGTGAGTAATCAATGTTAAAGAGACGTTTTTGCTTGCTGTTCAATGGGTTAAATAAAGATATTTAAAATATAAAATGCAAAATATTTCAATATTCGCACCAGTTTTTAAACAGAAAAAAGCTTTTTGCATATGGGTGATTCTCCATAAACAGGGTAATTTGGAAGTTTCAAAATACAAATTTATAAACTATGAAAAAAATAACTTTTTTCTTCATATATAGGTTTAAAAAGTGATTTTGTATTAGAATTATCACCCATCGTTCATAACTCCTAAAATTTAATATTTTATTTATAATTTTAAAAAAAACAACTTCCAGGGGAATGATGGTAGTGAGCAGGGGAATGATTCAATAATCTATAAAGCACTGCAGTCAACTATTAATGATAAAACAATTCATATCACTGAACATTTTTAATCAAATAAAGTAATATACATTAATTATTTAAATTACTGTACATAGTTTTCACAATAATGAATATATATACATAAGTTTCATTCTAACAACTGAAGAAAACTTTTCTTTTCGCTTCAGAAAATAATCTTCTTTTGACCTGGGACTCATATCTTCTGGCTTGCTGTTAATTTTAAATTTCAATCTTTGGTTACGTTTTTTATATTTTTCTAATTTTCTACTTAGAAATTTTATTTGATTTTCCATTTTTACACATTTTCTATGAAGTGCACTCCTGTTGCGCATTACGCGTTTTCTTCCAGATAATTTCCGTTTCTCGATTAAAGTATTACTTGATTTTGAATTAGATAAAGGAGCGTTGAGTAAATTTGACATTGAGCTTGTGTTTAACTCTTCATAATTATCATTTGTTGATGCTTCTTCAACAGTCAAAGCTTGATGTTTAGTGAGATTTGATCGATTTCGGTAATTTCTGGAATTATTTTTCCATTGTTTCCAATTGCTTCTTTTCTCGCGGGCAGTCATCTCTGCAGTAGGCTTTATTGCACCCTTCATCTTTTATTTTATTTTATTTTTTTTTTTAGTATTTCTGTCGCTTTTTTTTTTATGCAGCTGGGTTATTTTTTTTTTTATCTTTTGATAGCGTTTGCGCTGTGGTTCTATTTTATTTTTTTATTTTCTCCTCTCTACTCAGTTTTTCTTTTACTTATGGCATCTTCCTGAAAACAAAGAGAATTTTTACAAGAAAAATCATTTTGTTACCAGTTTAATTTTGTTTATTTGTATTAAATTTTAGCATTAATCTTAATGAAAAGAATTATTTTTTTTTCCATATTAACCATTTATATGCAACAGGATGCTGGTAAAGTAAAAGCTAATCTTTTTTATTTTGTAGGTATAGACATGCTTTAATTTAAAGTGGTACTTAAAAATATTTAAATTTAAAATAAAAATGAGATACATTCAAATTTAATGAAGTGTTTAAATTTAATCATACATTTAAAATAAAAATCTTAAACACACATTAATTTCTTTTTTAATTATGAAAATCAGTGTTGAATTCAGACTTTTTTCTCCGGGAGGGGGATATTATAGATTTCTGGGGGGGGGGGGGGAATGCACATTTTGACCATTGAAAACTCAAAATTTTAAATTTTCCCCGGGTCATCCCCTGGATTCAATACTGATGAAAATTGAAAAATACAGATTTCAGATAAGTTACATTGAATTCTCCTTGAAAAACAACTAATAAAAAAAGTTTCCGATAGAAATTAAGTAAAAATAGCAATAAATGATTACATACTGTTTCAAATTAATGCAAAATATTGTCAAATTTTATGAAATAATTGAGTAGTAATATTAACTAAATTAAACATTTTTCGTTCTTTTTTAAATTTCCTAAATTGTAACAAACTAATATGTAAAAATGTAGCGTCTACATTTAAAGATTACCTAAAACTAAAGTATTTCAATTTTCATATAAAAAATCATTTATAGTTATCAATATTAAGAATTTTTGAATATTTTTAAATTTAACAACATTTAGTTTCTTTATTAATGTATTAATAGAGTTTATAGCCAATATATTAATAACATTTGTAAAATTTCATCATTCCCCTGCTTTAAGAACAGGCAGGGGAATGATGCTAGGGGAATGATGATTTGACAGTAATATCTACCTTAAAACCACACAGGGGAACAAAAAAAATTTAAAATGATTACACATATTAAAAAACATGTATTAAAAATATAAAACAAAATAAAAAAAGCTTACCTTTAATTTATCCACAAAAAATTGATCCAGGGTAATGATGGCTAATAAAAATATTCGTTTTGGAACTCCACTTTTCAGCATCTGCACTCACAAACAAAATGGCTACAGTCTCCAAACTTTTAAGGTGTCTCATCCAAGCAAGTAGTTAAAATTGGATCAATGCCAAATTTGAAACCAGCGGCATCTATTGGTGTTTTTTAGAACTATTTTTGTAAGTGCAGGGGAATGATGCCCAAATTGATGGACATACTTCATTGTGTTTTTTCACAGAGTTGCATTATAGTATACCTCTACATATGTACTCCTCATATAAAGGAACAAACTGTGATACTATATTAATAATTACAATTTTTTTAAATCAATATTTAATAAATATTTGGTGGATTCAAAGTCTAATTCTGGGGTTGGGGACAGCCAGGGGAATGATATTTTACATACACTTATATATATATTTATTGTTTAGAATTATTTTTTAAGTAAAGGATATGAGTAGTAGATGGCAAAAAAGTACAGCTTTTAGTAAAAATAAACTTTATTGGTAAAATCGTTCAAAAAAAATTATAGAATCAAGTGGGACTTTGTTTTTTCCTATTCAATGAGAATGATCCATATGCGTTGGTAACATTTGCAAGATAATTATAAAATAAGACGCATTTTTTTTCTTAAATAAAGGTATGAATAGAATATAAAAACTAGTCGTTAGGGGTCACCGTAATCTTTACCCATCATGGATATGCATAATATAATATAAGAAAATAACACATGTGTAAACTATTCATAAAATGCTTTGCAATTCCAAAAGAAATTTTAAACGTATATTTAAATATTTTTAATATACATAGTAATGCTCTATTAATGAATTGCTGATGAACCAATTTCGACAAATTATTTTAAATACCAAACTACTCAAGTAGTACCGAAGTGCGTAAAAGAAACATCCTTATAACTCCAAAACCTAATAATCATATTAACTAACAGTTTACTGCGCCGGATTAAGCGTCTTATTTCCAATTAAAATATATCTTTGAATTGAAATTTTAATGAAATACAAAGTCATGAAAAATTGAAGAATTTGGAAAACAGGGTTACAAATATCTGGGTAACTAATAATCCGATCAACTTTGTTTGTTACGCAAAATTTGTGTTATTTTATTACCTTTTACTTCCCCTCCTTAAAATAAAATAAATCGAAAATTTTTATATACCTTTCATCAGAAAGAATTTTTTGAGAGTCCGAAAAAATATTTCCGGATAATCGAGGTTGCTGATATTAAATAGGCTTCGTCCCATTTTTACATATTAAGTACATAGACAATTTCAAGTCTCTGTCTCAATTTGTTTGGGAGATAGACTGTTTACTGACAGGCAGAGAGACGGACACACAGACAGCAAATACTTTTTTCTAAAAAATTGCTTATCTCCAGTGTCGGAAACATGGAAATCCGTCAAAAGAAATTTTATATTTTCATAGCGATTGCAAGACTTACCCTATACTACGTATGATAGGTAAGTAATAGCAGCTTTGCGGTCGCCGTTTTGAAATTCCTCGCGAATGTTAAGGGAATATAGGAATTTTCTGGTTTGTGACTCTTCTGGTATACAGCGTAATGAGAAATTTTGAAAAGAAAAAAAGCTAATAGAATTTAACACAATTAAACGGATTGGTAAATTTATCATATCAATTGAATATTTCCAACTGAGCGAAAAATTGTATATCTATATATAATAATAGTATATCTACGTTTCCATTGTTATATGGAGTTCCATTTACCTGCCGAGCTGTCTAAATGACAGACCAGATGTTATGACCAATAGCGTTTTCAGAGCGAAAACTCCCAAGCGGATATCGCCCAGTTAGCTTAACAGGCAAAGCATTGGCTTTCTAAGCCAAGTATCTGGGTTCGATTCCCGGCCTTGGCGATTTTTCTCTCAGTTGGAAATATTCAATTGATCTAAGTAGGTCGTATGTAAATTCTAGTATCAGTATATCATTTTACAAACATAATTTATCTGTGCCGGAAACCAGGGTTAACACCAGGTTGTGTATTCAATTTGCAATACGATTTCCTTTTTTACTCCATTTCAGTCATTGCATTCATATATCGTAAATTATTTTTTGTTTATTATTTTCTGAATTTAATATGTATGGTGGCCTTTTACATGTATTCTTCATGTTTTTATGAATAATGCAAAGATGAAACCATACATTTTGTTTGTGGCAATCAAGGTAGTTAAGATCTGAAAATTCTGCCTTGGATTTAAAAAAAAATCTCAATTTTTTCATTTTAAATTCCATGTTCTTTTTATAAGTATCTGTTTAAAAGAATTAAGGGTTTATAATTAATTTCTCATTTAATTTCTAATAAATTTCATTATTATTCATACATTCACATAAGTAGTTGAGAATTCTCATTCGTTTATAATGGTAAGTTTATTATACATTTAACGCCAATTAGTATATATATATCTAAAAGAAAACATATTTACTTGTGGAAAAATAATGCATTTTTAATCCGTGTTATTAGATGAGATTTCCATTTTTTGCACACCAGTATATTCTTTGAAAATTTTTATTTAGACAAATCGCAAAAATATTCCGATGAAATAATGTAAAATTTTCTCTAAGAAAATACTTGTATGCAAAAAAACGGAAATCTCATCCCTAATTTTATACACATTTCATCGCTATGAAAATTACAGAAAAGTTTAAGCATTTCGAATTTATTTTATCTGTTTTTGCGTGCATTATCTGCCAACCGGAAATCTAGAAATTCGAATATTGTTGTGCAAATATCCATATCAACAACGAATGTCATACTTGAATATAAAAGTCAATTGTTTTTAAGTTCTAATGCTGAGTCGACTTCTAGATTCATCTATTGAGTAGCATTCAGGTTTGAATTTAAATAGATACCATTCAGCAAGCATGCTTCAAATGCTATTCATAAACTCTTATAATTTTGAAAAGGTAAATGAATTCAAATGGAAAAATATAGTAAATGTTCATAGATATCCAGTGAATGGTATTTTATTGATAAAGTTTATTTCTAGACTGCAATAATGCATATATAAATTTATTAACAGACTTTCAAAGTTTTAATAGAGGACAATTTAATGGAAGTTTATCATGCCTATATAGTACTACACATATTAATTCCTGGTTTAAATGTACATTTAAAACTGAATCGAAAGACAATGCCTTAAATTAATATAAACTTATTGTAAATATTTTACATACATTGGCAATCATTGGTACTAAGTAAATAGTATAGACTGTATAGTTTCGTTTATGCCTACTGCATGTGATCTTCCTGAGTTCAAATATCAATGTAAGGATTTATAAGCGTGCTATCAGTAGGGATGAGAAATTTCCGCGGTTTTCCGCGTTTTTTCTCACCAGTATAATCTTAGAGAAAATGTCGTTTTACTCAAACGAAAAATGCTGCGATTTAATAGAACAATGTTTTTTCTGATATTATACTGGTATGTAAAAACGTGAAACCCTCTCATCCCTATATCTGTAAAACATTTTAAAAAAAGTTATTCTTTTTTAATGCTTGGCATAAAACTATCAGGCAAAATAAATTAGATTTACTAAGATAGCAAAACAATTATGAAAAGAAGTATTTTTGCTTATAAAAGCTGAATTTTTAAAAAAAACTAACCATTTTAAGGGGGCACACTGCCTATGAAATTGTCTCTCCAATTAAGAATAATAATGTAATATATGTGGTTACGCAATAATTAATAATACTAAAAATTAAATAAAATAAATAAAAAAAGCTTGTAGAACAGCCTATTTTACTAACTTTATTTTTTATTAAACTTTTTTAATATCCCCACTATTTTATAAATATGAATATTTTTGCTTCGATTTTTAATTCTAGAAATAATTCAGAAAAAGTATAGAAGTATTTACTGCATCGAAGATTATATTACCGTAATTTCGGGTGTATAAGCCGCGGATCAAACAATTCTTTTTGGACCCAGAAATCTTATTTAGTGATTGAAGACAAATATTTACGGCGATCTGACTAGTTATATTTGTTTCTTAAAAAGTTCTGGGTCGAAAAAGAATTGTTTGAGCTGCGGCTTATACACCCGAAATTACGGTACATAAAACTTTGTATGGGTTTTTAGATATATGGGATTTTGTATTTAATTTGATTTTTTTCTCTCGTGTATATTAAAAATGGAGGAAATTCAACAAACTCTAAATCTCAATATAAAAAAAAATAACTGTAAACTCCAATGATGAATCCATGCTCAAAAATATTAAATAAACCATACTTAAAAATATTAAGTAAACCATGCTTAAAATTATTAAATAAACCATGGAGAGCAATAAAAAAATCAAACTTCTATCTAAATTAGCAAAAAGCCTTAGTATTTATCGAACAAGTCAATTATAGAAATATGACTTGGGAGGAAAATCAATTTCATGTTTTCATTTTAATAGGAGTATTTTTTGATCAATTCACAAAATTTACAAGTCGTGATATAATCGTGGAATAGCTAAAAATGAGGTGTCAAAATATTCGCAATTAAGGGAGCTTGTACAGGACCTGGTTACTAACGGGGAAAACTTAACCCATTAGTGCCTAGCGTCCCATTTTTGGGACAGTTTAAAAAAAATCAAGTAATCGCTTTTCACACCAGTAAAAAGGTTGGTTGGTTGGTTGTATAGGATTTAATGTCGCAAGATCCCCTAAGGGATATGCTGCGCCAAACAAAGACGTAAAAGATAAAAAGGCGTACACCAGTAAAAAGGAGGATATATAAATATTTCCTTTCTCGAGACAAATTCCTCGATAAATTAAGATAAAAGTTATTATTGTTTTAAAAGTGGTGTGAAAATGCAAAATTTGAATTTGAACGAAAAAAATAATTCAGGCATTAATGGGTTAAACTAATAAATTTTGATAAAAATGATTGTCTTATATAAACGCCGTATTCATTCTCTGCGAAAATTTTATTTTTGTTTTCTGCAATAAATAAAGCAAATTAGTCTGTTTATCTTTACTGGTGTGAGTGTGCCTATTTGGTAATCAGGCTCTAAGCTTGTAGTTATTAAAAAAAAAGTAAATCGCTATTTTGAGAAATTTCAAGGTATTGCGTCGCTTCAACGAAAAAAAAAAAAAATCCTAACTTACCTGCAAATTAATTCTCGATGACATGAAAGTAGCGTTACAGTCAACTGCTACACTTATTTCTTGTCAGTATTTTCGTATGCTAAACTGCATATTATTTTATAGTTATTACTTGCGAATCAATAAAGCGATTATTTTTATTCCAATATAGTTTTGACAGAAAATAGAAGAATCTGATAAGTATGCGATTGGGAAATAAAATAAAAGAATTTCAAAGTGATAAAATCATATCGGAAAAGACATAGCCGGATAAACATTGGAAACATATCTTTCAATCAAATTTCTTCATTTTTTCCCTGGTGTTTCTTCCTATCTGACAATGCATTTTCCCTATTATCACCTTATAAATATTATTTTAGGAGATAAAAAGGTTTTTTAGATTTTAAAAAATTTCATTTTCTCGAAATGATATTTTTACTGTACCTATGAAAAACTACTGTATCAAATTACATGCCAATAATTGATTTTATAAAAACGTCAAAGATGCATAACTGGAAGTTTTTGTATAATTTCTTAATTATAAAAACGGTGTGAAAAAGCGAATAAAAAATTTACAAATATAAAAATCATATATTTTAATTGTCCGAAAATTATCATTTTCTTGTAAAAAATTCCTCACATGTGCCCGCATATGATATATAAAGGCCGAAAGTTTGCGTTAGGTACTACATATAAATATTTACAAAAATATGTATAAAAATTATTTAAATTTATTTAAAGAATTTATTTGGAGCAGAGCTACTCAACTTCGACATTCGGAGAACTTTTGGAAAATATGTCAACAGACAATGTGTCAACTGATGTATTTTAGATTATATTAGCAAATAGGCCGTATTTTTCAACACTGATGGTACTATTTCTATATCAAAAACTGATCTTTTGTATCGAAGACAATAGAGAAAAATATTTTTGCTTGGAAAACAACAACATTCTTCGATATCGAAATGTAACGACAGTTTTCATAATGATTTTTATTCAAACATTTCCACCGCTTTTAACTAAGGATGACCAGAGGAAGTAGTTCCGTTTCATATATTTTTTTATTGCTCAAATAAATTAAGGATTGGATAAGGTGGTAATGGACAATTTTTTTATTCAGTATATATGCTACTCGCACTATTTGATTTTTCCAGTGGTAGATTTCTGTGGCTGTTTAATTCGATAGCAAATGATAGCGATAGGTACATAATTTGAGTTTAACCCCTTAACACTAGAACCGCGGTAAAATTCATTCAAGTTTTATAAAAAATATTTCTCACCGGAATTGTCATTTAAAACTGTTTAAAATATTTATTGAAAATATTTTTGCTTTGCTTATATTTAGCTTAATTTATTAAGAGTTTTCTGGTTCGAATCGTCAGCTGTCCATATAATACGGGTCAAAATGACCCGTCGCCGCGGTTCTAATATTAACTATGTTGCACGAACTGACTTCGGGTAGGAACTCTTTGCAAGCTTTGTTACTTAAAGTTTTTTGACATCACTATTTTTTAACTGAAAATTTATCTTTATTGATTGGCAGATGTTTTTCGATTAACACTAGAACAGCGGCGACGGGTCATTTTGACCCGTATCATATGGGGAGACATCGATTCGAACCAGAAAATTCATAATCAAATAAGCTAAATATATGCTGAAAAAAAATATTTTCATTAAATAACTTAAACAATTTTAAATTAAAATTCCGGTGAGAAATATTTTTATAAATCTTTAATGAATTTTCCCGCGGTTCTAGTGTTAAGTAAAGCAACTATTAGTATGAAAAATGTGGTTTACAGCCCCTATTTTAAATTTATGATGGCAAAAAATGCCACAGTTAAAGGGTTAAAAAAAAGAAAGACGACAACATTGGATAGTATTTTGTAGTGAAAAAAATATTTATCTATAATTTTGAACCATTTAATATTTGTTGAGATAAATATGTTTTTTGTATTTAAATAAATATTAGTAAAAAATTTGAAGAAATTACCAGGAGATTAAAATTTTGTAAAGACATAGCTAATTTTTTGAGAATATTTTATAAATTTCTATGCAAATATTTATAATACTGCTGCTCTTTTTGGCAGCAACAGTCTATTATCTGTCTTACGGGATGTAATCAAAAACTGTAAGACCGTCAGAAATTCTTTCCACATTGTTCATGAATGAATTCGTACTTGTTGTGATGGAAAATGAGAGTAATAATGATTAATTTCTTTTTTTATATCTTTGTTTATGTGTATTTACTGTCTTATGTTATTTAAATTTTTATTTTTGTGTATAATATACTGTAATACTTAATCAAGAGTCAGCTGTTTTTCCCCATAAATGTCACTGTTCTTGAAAGTGAGGCCTAAAGCACTGAACCCGACTATGTATTCTCATGTAAGTTTATAATTTATTCACAAAAAATTGACTATGTATTTACAAAACTTTAATCTCCTAGTAATTTTTACACTGTTTTTTTACGAAATTTCTTTTTTTGTTAATTATATTTTATGATATATTAAATGGTCAAAATTGTAGGAATATACTTTTTAATACAAAATATCACAGATTGTTGTCAGTTTTCTTCTTTTATTTTAACTCAATTTATGTGCCTTTCGCTAATATTTATCTTGGAATTAAAGAGCCACAAAAAACTACCATTACAAAACAAAAATTGCGTGAATCTTGAATAAAAAATTGTCCATTACTATCCCAATCAGCATAATACCTCAGAATTAAATAAACGCATTAGGTTTTAATTCCAGCTATTTAATATCCATATTTCTTTTCCTTTGTGCAATAATAAAAAAATAACGGAATTACTTACTCTTATTACTTTTCGTTATATGTGGTGACTATGATTGAATAAAAATCATTATAACAACTGTCGTTACATTTTGAAATCGAAGAACTTTGTTTTTTGAAGCAAAAATAATTTTCTGTATTGCCTCCGATACACAACACCCGTTTTAGATATCGAAATAGCATCGATAGTGTTGAAAGCTATGGCCTATATGCTTAATGAAATGCAAAATACATCAGTTGACACATTGTCTGCTGATATTGAGTAGCTCCACCCCAAATAACGCCTGTAAATGAACTTTAATATTTTTATACATGTTTTGGTAAATATTTATAGGTAGTACCCAACGCAAACTTTCGGCATTTTTATATAATATGCGGGCAAATATGAGGAATTTTTTATAAGAAAATTGTATTTTTCGTACAACTATAAAATATGATTTTTTTGTAAGTTTTTATTAGCTCTTTCACACACTTTTTATAAATAGAGAATTATAACAAAATGCGCAGTTATACATCATTGATGTCTATATAAACTCAATTAAAGCATGTAATTCGACACAGTATTTTTTTTTAAGTGAGGTTTTTAAAAATTCGAAAAAAAAAACATTTTTATCTCGTAAAATATGAAAATTTATAAGGTGATAATAGGGGAAATACATTTTCAGATAGGTAGACACACTTGGAAAAAACGAGAAATTTGATTAAAAGGCAGGTTTCCAATGCTTATCTGGCTACTCTCTTTATAAAAAAACACTGTTAAACCACTGTAGCTTACATTGATATTGATAGCTGATCATTATGATTTTTGTAAGATATTTATTGAAGAATTTCTGTCAGAATGTTATGTTGGAAAATGCGGTGTTGCGAATTTCCCCTCGGACTAAAAGATTAATCCGTTAGCGTATGAGAAGAAATTTGCCCACTGAATCAATTTGAGGGATTAAATAATATTTATTTACACAAAGTCTTATTTGAGTAATAAAATGATCCAGCATAGCATTTTTTTTAGGGTTGAGTCTTGAGTCTTGTGCGAGTGTTCCCGGAACACAGAAAATTATCAACTGAAGTCTTACGGTTTTTAGATTGTCCAATTCCCGTGTTATAAGGTCACCGTGGACCTAGACGAATCTTGCTTCCTTCCCTCCTCCTTGTACGAGGAAAATCTTTCTCCACAATCTCACTGGACTGCCTGTCTGATCCCAGGCTTATTCACAACCGAAAAACCGAAGGTCTCCCCTCTGGTGTCCTCACTTGAAAAACAATCTGAATAGGGAGTGACCCTCTAGAACCTATTAGAGCACCTCCACATGATGTCAGGCTTAACTTCTTCTATCATTGGTCACCTGAAAATGCTGAGGTCACTCACGAACTATCGTGAGAAAAACTAACACCTGTTGGGTTTCAACATGAAAGCATTCGGCGGCACCTTTACACAAAATCTGAGAAAATATTTGCTGTCTAAACCAAAATACTCTCTTGTCAACGAAAAAAACTTCAACTTGTGCGGCCCAATCTTTCTATGAAACAGCACAATGCCAAGCTCCCACGTAGGCAATTCAATCTGTAAAGTTCAATTCTTTACAACACCCCCTTCTAAAGATGATTCTTCGGGCTTGCATGAAGAATCTGATAATCACTAAAACGGGTTAGCAAATTCCAGTATCTCAGAATGGCATTTATAGACACCCTCTAATACATTTTTAACAAAAATACAGATATATAAGCATATACACATGATCAATAAGATTCTTTGATTAAAAAAAACTGAACTAATTACATTTTCTGGGTTACAAACTATTAAATAAATCAAATTAACTGAAAAAGTATAAAAAAAACAACTCTGGATGAATTTATTCTACACGACTAAGATAATCCACGTGGGCAATATCTCGTCCCGGTCTATGCTTTATGGCGAAATGATAAGGTTGCAGTATGAGCGCCCATCTTAATAATCTCGGATTGTTGCCAGAATTACGTTTTAGAAAAACCAAAGGATTGTGATCGGTTTCTATCGAAAAGAGTTGGCCGTCAATATAATGACGCAATTTCTTAATTGCAAAGATGATAGCCGCACATTCCTTCTCTGTCGCGCAGAAACTTTTTTCGGTTTCCGTAAATTTCCGACTTAAGTAAATTATAGGATGCTCCTCTAATCCGTCACGTTGCGCTAAAACGACCCCGATACCCTTTTCGGAAGCGTCAGTTTGTATTATAAACTCCTTCGAATAGTTGGGAGCATACAATAGAGGTTCCTCCGTCAGTTTCGTTTTCAACTGTTGAAACGCCTTTTCCATTTCGTCCTTATTTTGTCCCTTTTATTTTTCCCTTTAAGTGCGCGAGTTAATGGTTCTACAATAACTGCATAATCTTTTATGTAGCGGGAGTAGTAACCCGCCATATCTAAACATCGACGTATTTCGGTTTTATTTTTAGGGGTGGGCAAATCTAAAATCGCCCGAATTTTTGCTTCGGCTGGGGTGCGCCTTCCGTCGCCTACTACATGTCCTAAGTATTTAACAGACTTTTGGGGAAATTTGCACTTGGCTAATTTAATCTTCACTTTAGCTTCTTCGACTCTCATAAGCACTTTTTCCAAATGCAACATATGATCCTCCCACGTTTCCGTTTGTCTAGACGAAGATCTATAAGGTTTCATTTTAACAGGTTTATACTCTAACCATTCGATATCGTGCTCCATTAAATCGGTGCGTCCCGGATCATTTGAAAATAAAGAACTAAACTTATCTAATAAGTCCCTCAACTGCTCAATTTGCGCCGAGGTGCATCTAGAATTCAAATTGTTATCTTTTATAACATTTTCAAAGTTATAAATCTCAGTACCAGCTTCCGGAAATGCTATATCCAAGTCTATGCTGTCCTCCACCTCATCTATCTCTTGCGCTACGAAATTGACTAACTCAATTCTTCTTAAATACGGCTTTAAGAGATTAACATGAAATATTTGAGATTTCTCACGCCTCCCAGGAACATTTACGACATAATTTGTCTCAGAGATTTTAGATAGAATTTTCCCAGGACCTATCCACGACACCGAAAGTTTGTTCTTTTTGTTGGTATTCAAAACTAACACCTCATCACTTACGTTGAACTTTCTCTCAACCGCCGTTTTGTCATACCACAACTTTCTCTTTTCTCGCGCTTCGGTCATATTTTCAACTGCTAATTCCTGACAATGTTTTAGCCTATTGACCAAATTAAACACATACTCAATAATTAATTCCTTCTTTTCTTCTTCCCCCGTCCATTTTTCAAAGAGTAAAGCTTCGGGAGTTCGTAAATTCTTCCCATGTACTAACTCAGCCGGAGAAAATCCCGTAGTATCATGAGTTACCGTTCGTAAGGCTAGCAACGCATGCGGCAAATTTGCCTCCCATCTTGCACCATTTTCTGTGCAAAGTACTTTCAATAATCTTTTCACAGACCGATGCCATCGCTCGATACCGCCATTATATTGGGGCCTACACACTGAGGAATGAGTTAATTTAACTCCAAATTTCTTCAAGAATGTAGTTGTTAACTCGCTTATAAAGTAACGCCCAAGATCCGTTTGTAATTCTCTGGGATAACCTAATCTACTGTATAACCACATTAATGCTTCAATAATAGTTTCAGATCTTACATCAGGTAACGGCAAAGCTTCGGGATATCTACTCGCCATACAAATTACCGTTAAAATAAAGCTATTTTCTTTTTCCGACTTAGGCAAAGGGCCTACGACATCAGCGCATAGCTTTGAAAAAATTTCTCCAATAATAGGTACACGCCTGAGAGGAACTTTCCCTATCTCTTTAGGCTTACCAACGCGCTGACAACTATCGCACGTCTTAACATAATCTTCTATCTCTTTGATAATATTTGGCCAAAAGTAATGACGCAACACCTTATCTTTTGTCTTCAACTCTCCGAGATGCGAAGAAATACCCTCATGACAGGCTCCTAGCACATCTAATCTGAATTTTGAAGGTATTACCAATTGTAATCTCTCCCCTCCTTTGTTATCCAGTGTCTTCCTAAACACTAAGTCATTCATAATTTCAAAATGAGACTTCTTATGTTTCGCTTTTTCCCTAACTTCTTTTAACAACGGATCTGTTTCCTGTTCAGTCTTGAATTCCTGACGACTAACCCGTGCTAAATTCCCGAACTTGTCATTTAAATCCTTAGGTAACAATTCCCAATTCAAAATTTCATCTTTGTCTAAAAGTTCCAAACCCCTTTCACGCCTCACAATAGTATCGTCTGATTCATCTTCCGAATACTCCACTTGTATCCCTTCTGTCTTTATACATTCCATATTTTCCCTAGCCTCATCCATCAAACTGACAGGTTCCTTCCTAGCTTGTGATCTGGTAATCACTGCATTCACCTCACTTACCTGCTGTCTGGCAGACTCAATAAGCTTTTGCGTTTTATTTCCCAAGAGGTAATAACGCAAATCCGATTCTTTATTGACAACCCCTGCCTCTGTCTTAAGAACCCCCACTCCATCAAAAGCGATCTCTATTTGTGCCACAGGCAGGCACCGTATGTTAGAATCCAAAGGTTGTTTCACAAAGACATAATGCCCTGTCAATTGATTCTTTGTTACATGTTCCTCACTCAGTAGATCTAAATTGGTTCCCGTGTCACGGAGGGCGACAACTTCACGCCCATTTATTTTTGCCCGATTCAAATAAGGTTTAAATCCTGTTTCAAAATCTGAAGGTTTACTCATATGATTCACTTTAACAGTATCTTTTCCCGTCTTTAATTCCGGACATTCGGCCTTAAAATGGCTTGAAGAGTTACAAAGAAAACATCTGTTTACCCGTCTCTTTTCAAAAACCCTTTCTCTTTCCGAATCCCTATCTCGCCAATTGAAATTCATTTCAACGCTTTTGTTCTCTACACGAGGGCTATTTTTTTCGATTTTTTTCTCCCCAAAGGATTTCACTTGAAAGGTTTTTCTTTGCGATTTTTTTACAACTTCTAATTTATCTAAACGTTTTACTAAAATTTCTGGGTGCGGGAAATTTGACCAAACATCTATTAGATGGTCTTTCAACTCTTGCGGCGCTCTTTTTTTAATCTGATCAGTAATTAATAAATTCTTTAATTCCTGAAAAGTTGTGATTTTTAAAGAGTTTAACCAACCTTCCAAATAGCTATTTAATTCAAAAATTACATCTCTCCACGGATTATTTGGATTTCTCTGATGTTGATTGAATTTTAATCTATACGATTCTGCATTTAATTTGTACCGTTCTAATAATTTACCTTTCACATACTCATAATTATCTGTTAAGTGTGCTGGTTCTCTAAGAATTAATTCTGCCACATTTACAGGTAGAAGCGCCAATAAATTAGTTACTAATTCATCATCTTCTAAATTACATTTTTTTGCTTGTCTCTCAAATAAATTTAAGAATAAAGATATTTCTGAGCGACTCTCATCAAAACGATGTATTAAGGATTTTAAAGGCAATTTATTAATTCTCTCCGCGCCATTATTTGATGCCACACTACGCGTCTCTGCCTCTTGCGATAATTTTAATTTTTCCAATTCATATGCCCTACCTCTCTCTTTATCTTCCCTCTCTATTTTTTTTCTTTCCTTTTCCTCAGCTACTAAAGTTTCTCTATCATGTAATATATTTTTGGCTTGTGCCAACGCAAAATCTTTATTAAAATCTTCAGCCGATTCTATTTTTTCTATTATTTTCGCAATCGTGTCATTTTCGTCAATCTCAACATCCAATTCCCCTGCTAACACTTGCAAATCAACCTTTTTGAAACTTTTCCAATCGGAAATTTTGAAAATTTAACCTCACAAATTACACAAATACCAAAAAATATAATAACAGAGAAAATATATAAGCATGCACAAAATATATCATTCAGTTATAAATTTACACATTAATTAGAAGTACACTATTCCCCGTTTAAAATTTCATTGAAAACAACAAAATGCCTCTCATCTGCAACCATCATTATGCCACATTATTACACCTTAAAATATTTAGCTAAACCCTCAGAAATAATTTCCTTAAAAACAGATTAGAACATTAAATTATTAAAATCTAGAAACTGTTCAAGTAAATTTTTCTTAACACTCTTTTTCATTAGCAAAATAATATGCTGAAAATTTTCTTAACTGTAAAAATAATTGATATTCTTTAAGTACTTTTTTTTTTTACATGATCACAGAAAGATTTTACATAAAAATAATCTAATAGAAAAAAAAAATTCTTATTGCAATCAACTGTTAAGTGTAATCTTTCATTGATCTCTAGTGAGACATTTTGCATGTCAAAATTCAATAACTGAACTAGCTAAGATAAATAAAAACATATACCAGGCAATAACAATTCCTAAACTTATGAACAATGCCATAAATGCCATACCATGCTGAGATAAAAGAATTCACTTACCCGGCTTGATTCTGTCAATCACCTCCAATCAACAATGGACTCCTTTCAGATACGTCGCTTTGTCCAGCACTAAGTATTCACGGATTATTTTCCTCTCCAATACTGTTCGTAAAGAATGTCTCTTTTCAGCAATTCAGATCACTAAGTGTTTTATCACCACATTGTTAATCAATAGTATCCTTAAGGTACACAACACCGAAAATCTTGTCATTTTTCAGAGTTCTTTTCGAATTCCAATTCGCCTTTTGTATTCCAGTTCGCCTTGACACAAAATCACACCGCTTGCCACCAGCTGTTGCGAATTTCCCCTCGGACTAAAAGATTAATCCGGTAGCGTATGAGAAGAAATTTGCCCACTGAATCAATTTAAGGGATTAAATAATATTTATTTACACAAAGTCTTATTTGAGTAATAAAATGATCCAGCATAGCATTTTTTTTAGGGTTGAGTCTTGAGTCTTGTGCGAGTGTTCCCGGAACACAGAAAATTATCAACTGAAGTCTTACGGTTTTTAGATTGTCCAATTCCCGTGTTATAAGGTCACCGTGGACCTAGACGAATCTTGCTTCCTTCCCTCCTCCTTGTACGAGGAAAATCTTTCTCCACAATCTCACTGGACTGCCTGTCTGATCCCAGGCTTATTCACAACCCAAAAACCGAAGGTCTCCCCTCTGGTGTCCTCACTTGAAAAACAATTTGAATAGGGAGGGTCCCTCTAGAACCTATTAGAGCACCTCCACATGATGTCAGGCTTAACTTCTTCTATCATTGGTCACCTGAAAATGCTGAGGTCACTCACGAACTATCGTGAGAAAAACTAACACCTGTTGGGTTTCAACATGAAAGCATTCGGCGGCACCTTTACACAAAATCTGAGAAAATATTTGCTGTCTAAACCAAAATACTCTCTTGTCAACGAAAAAAACTTCAACTTGTGCGGCCCAATCTTTCTATGAAACAGCACAATGCCAAGCTCCCACGTAGGCAATTCAATCTGTAAAGTTCAATTCTTTACAGCGGGAATTGTAAAGACAGAGTTCCGATGCAAAATAAAGGAATGTGATGATGCAGTTTATCGGATAGCTATCCTCAGAACTGACGAGAAATTAGCGGGAGGTTTTCCCGATTTGTTTTGAATGCAAAAATGGTGCATTTCAATCAGCTGACATTATCAAGTAATGTATTTTTTGAATTAAAAATTCCAGTTACTTGTTAAATTTAGTACTGCAATTTGTATAGAAGTTTCGGCTAATGGATTATATCCGAAATCCAACATCAAAAAAAGAAAAAATAGCCAGAAGGCATTTTATTGTAAATGATGATACATTTTTTCTTTGTACAGGTTTGGAGCTATATAGTTCCATTTAATTTTCAATTATTGTTATTTCTTTATTGAATGGTGAAATACGTAGTGTTTTGTAAATAAATATTTTAGTGGATGCTGGTGTTTCTCACCAGAAATTGTGGATAATAAGTTATTCTTTTCATCATAAAATGTTGCTATAATTATACGTATATAACATTCAAAATTTTGAGTGTCGAAATATCGTCAAACAGAAAAGCTAGATATTCTGAGATTAAATTTCGATTTTATAAGAAGATTGCTATTTGGAAAATATCGGTTGATTCTATATCTGTATTAGGTACAGGATCCCAGCGAAAGAAATATTCAGAATATATGTTTCTCCCGCATATTGCGACTCATTACTGGCTATTTCCATGCGATCTTGTCATGTCTGTCACACGGCTGAAAATCGCTATGCTTGTGGCCACCGTTATTTTCAAAAGTTTGCTGCATCTTATACAATCTATGAGGTATTTCCTATAAAATGTCGCAATATTCCGTTATAAAATACTGGAAGCCAAAAATCGTTGTATGTGTCAGACATGACTAGCTCGCATGGAGATAGTCGACTCCTTAACCTTTTCCGGCACGGGCAAATTTTGTAGTAAAATGAGAAATTATCAACTGACACCAGAATTCACAAACGAGTATTTTAGTAATTTTGAATTTCTTAATTTAAGCTTTTACTGTGAAACACTATTTTACTGAAATATTATTGCTGCCACTCGCAAGTTTGGAATTAAAATTAGGTATCCCAGACGGGGCACAGTGTGCCGGAAAGGGTTAACACATAAAATCACATTTGACATGCTCAAACTCCGAGATATATCATATCATTAACTCGAAATCATGAATTTTAAAATTAAAAAGATGAAAAGCATAATAATTTAAAAAGTTAATAGAGACACTTTGAAAAATTTAGACAAAAAAAATAAAAAATAAAAAATAATAATAAATTGAACACTTTTGTATTAAATTCTATTACCTTAAAAATCATAGGTGTCAAACTGTGACCATCCGCATACCACTAATTTTTTTAAGGAATATTTGACTTTTTGAATCACGGAGATATAATGACTAAATAAGGCACTCATTTTTATACTTTCCATGCGTACATAGTTTTTCACCACTATTTAACCCATTAACCACTGTTTTTGCGTTTAAGCAACAGTCTAAATAATTGTACATTTTAAAATTATTTACACACCCACCACTATTCTTCAATAGAAAAATTCCCTTAAGTAAAGACAAATTTTTAAATTTTATAAAGCGAAAATTATATCTCAGAATGTGTGGTGGTAAACGGCGTTCAGCTAGGAATTTCTAAACCTCAACCTTATAGTTTTGGTGCTTAACCCATTAACCATTTATGGGCAAAGCCCTTCTATTCTTAAAATGCTAATATGATTGTATGCACCCGAATTTAAAATCAAATTTATTTCAAAATATATAAATGCTTTCCTTCTTGATGAAATTAAAATTTTCATTTCAAACTTATGGAGTCAATTTGACATTCCACAATTTAGATTAAGTGGGATATATTTTATCCCACTGCCCTTCAAGTGGTTAAACCCGGTTGGTACAACATTGTACAAGGAAACTTTTAATCATTTTTCTCTTTGAATACCTACTAATTTGACGGGAAATATTTTCTTTGCTTGATGGATTAAACTTCGTGATAAAGTCAAAAAAATTTTGCCCTTTTAATAAAACTGGTGCCAAATACAAGATTTCTATTTTATCGAGAAAAATATTTGTTGCTTTAATGGCTTAATGGGTTAAAATAAATATGTACTATATACTTTTTTTTATTATAAAATGCAATTTCACTTTGAATGGTGATAAAAATACGTAAAGTTTCCTTATCGAGATAATAAACATTTCCCCTTTTTAAAACTGTACTTAAAGGCTGTTGACTTTCTAAAGAAAAAAGTATTATTTAAATATATACTTATTGATCAAGCGCATACCAAAGTTCAAAACGTCCATCATAAATCTTATTTTGAAACGTTATCATATAATGCAAGTTTGTTTCATAGAAAAAAGCTAAGCAATAAAACTTAGAAAACATCATTTCTGACCTCCGTATGTATCATAATAATTTGATATCTTTCTGAAACCAATTTTAATTTTTCTAATAGCAATAAGAGAGATCGAGAGATCGTTGAACTGATTGACGGTTTAAAATATATCAAGCAATTTAATGCTGTAAATGAAAAAAGTAATATTGTTACTAAGAATAGTTTTTTATTATGTCCTTGTGATTCTGGTCAATAATTGGATAACAAATAAATTTTCTTTCCGTTCAATAAATACGTAAAATAATATGGATTAATTTTATTTCATTCTAGTAACGCGTAAGGTTTAGTTTCATTTCATATTTTCGGATTAATTTAAATGAATTTAAGAGAGTGTTATATTTTCTTTATTTTTTTCTTTTAAAAAACTTTTATTGATTCAGTAGCAGCTATATTTATATTCTAAAAGTTGGAAGAGTAATATATTGAACTAAAAATAGTCTTTGATTTGTTGAAAGAAAATATTATGCGTAGAATATGTTTTCAAATCTTTATGAAAGAGTGATTTTTTTAATAAAAATTATTATGATCAAATTTTTTCTGTGCATTTTACATTAAAATCAACAACAAATTACTGATCATGAACTGTATAATTTTCAAACATGAGTTAATCCTAGGAACTAATATAGTGGTAAAACTTTTGTCACTGATTAAATAGTAAATATTTGTGCAATATTTTTAAATGCAGACGAACACTGATGAAAACTGTCAGCAAAGCATTTATTAATAAACTTTATTTTATGTCTATAGATCACAATTTCAGTTCAATAAATCTATATTTTTATAGTTTTTCTGCTGCAGAATATGTGTGGAGTGACCTCTATTCTATTGCAAGACTGTATATCAGCGGTTCTCAACCTTTATTTCGACACATCTCACCTTAAGGAAAAATATTTTTTTTATTAACTTAATGTAAGGGTATATATTCATATAGAAATTTTTAACTGAAATGCATAAAATATAAGCTATCCCATACCACGAAAGAGCGCCTATTCTATTATGAAGTATACACTAACGCCAAAAACAAGTATTGTTAATATCAAAGTGTGTAAATGGAATAGTAATTAAAATAACACACAAACTATAAATATAGTTAAAAATAAGTTTAGTTATTATCAAATTATAACTTTCTAATTACTGATATTTCTAGGACTAGAGTTTACCGATGAGGACATCGATACATATGTTAAAACTGGTTAATTATTATATAACGCCTAGATGCCAAATTTTACACCTCTTCACAAATTTCTTTAACAGAGAAATTTGTCTTATATAATCAAAAAATCATGTGTTAAGTAAGACAAATTTATCTGGTTAAAAATAGTGGTATGGAAAAAGCGTAAAAGTTTGTATCTAGGCTAAATTCTCTTTCTGCACTTTTTCAAAAATAGAAAAGTAAAAAAAGCATGATCACACGTTGAAATCCATTAAGAAATTAAAAGCTGATTTAGAACTTTCTAGTAGTTCTGCTCCTATTCAGAAAAAATATCCTAAATTAAATTAAAGATTTAATTATATATTATAGGTTATTATTTTTAGAAGCCTATGAAAAAAATGTATATTTTTGTGAAAAACCTCCATTATACCCCAACCTACTAGTGGGTCATGACCAGGAGTCGTACTTGGCCTGAAATTTTAAAACCAGGAAATTCTTCTGTACCAGTTATTTCTTATAGAAAATATCTTCTTACAATAACGCAAATTTTCGCGGGTTAAACCTATATTTGTTTTTCTAAAAAGAAATACTGGTGATTTCTTGAAAAATCCTAGAACTGTACGACTTCTAATCATGATTTATAGGTTGGGGTTGCCAGTGACAGCCCTGGATTTATGTAAAATTTTGTTCGGATCTAATTAGAAATTTGTAGTATTTTAAAAGTATATTGTTTCCTTTCAATTCTTTAAACTTAAGTTCTGATACATGCAGCGGAAATTTTATATAAATTAAAAAATATATTTCTGAATGTGTTTAATTCAGATTTAAGGATTCATTTAACCTCTTGAAGAGTTGTGGGATATATTATAACCCACATAATTTCAATCAATGTTTGCACCAGAAAAATATAATTAGCTTTTACTTTTATAACTCTGATTGGAAAATTTCGCAAAATTGTTTATTCATTATTTCGAAATAATTTCTTTTTGAAATTCCGGCGTAAATTCAACATTACAGAACAAAATATCTTGATCCTGAAACGGTTAATCAATTGAAGGGCACTAGTATATTATATATACCACTTAATTTTAATTCAGAAATACCACATTACACTAGAATTTCGAAATTAAATATTGCTTTCTTCTACATATATATGGGAATATATATTTTTATTTACTATAAATTTGATTATAAATCCTGGTGTCAGTCAATGACTTTAATATTTTAGCAACAGAAGTACTTTGCATATGAAAGGGTTTAACCCATTAATGCCCAAGTTATTTCCTTCATAAAAAATGAAATTTTGAGTTCCCCACCACTTTTAAAAGACGAATAACTTTTATCTTTATTTATTGAGGAATTTGATTCGTGAAAAATACTGCTTATTTATCTTTGTATTTACTGGTGTGAAATGTGCTTTATTGCCTTTTTTATAAGCGTCCCTAAAAAGGGACGCTAGGCACTAACGGGTTACAGCGAAGTTTACAATTTTTGCAATGAATTTTTTAACATGAATTGTACTTTTCGCGGTTTAAACCGCCTAATTCTCAGGGTAGAATTCGTTCTAGAAATTGCTTTATTCAAAGAACATGAATTCATACAAGGCAATCTAAATAGCAAATTTCGTTGTATATATTTACGAAATGTCGCAATCGATAAAAGGAAAAAAAATTCAATTTTAAATTGCAACTTTAAATTTCTGGTCTGAATACAGAGTATCTGAATAAAATATTCCACTAAATTGATAATACTGATTGTAGTAAATATGCCATCATGACCATTGGAGGTTTAAGAATTTTGTTATTTTAACCGCTTCCTTAATTTGCGCGAATTTCATACGGGCAACGTGTTTTTCCAATCATGATTTATTATTCTCAGCAGAAATTTTTTATTGTAAATCTTAAATTATTTAATCCGAGTATTTTTCACATTCATTTAAGCAAAAATTTATGTTTTGAAAACCCGGTGACAAAACGTTAAAAATTTTGTAGAAGACGCAAAAAATATGCATTATTTGAAAGTTTCTTTCAAAAGTATTAATTTGTTAAATAGTTAAATATCCCTATGCAACAAATAACTGAAGCTTATTTTTGTTGGTATAATTGTTTAACCCTTTAACGGACAAAGCATTTCCATTGTTTAGATGTTGAAATCAGTGACTGACACTGATAATAGCGAACAAATATAGTTATAAATATGAAAAAAGTGATTTTTCACATACATAATAAAATGGATTTTTTAAAATTAAAATTCCGGTGTCGTTGTTGCATATCGGAATTAAAATTTTGCGGTTTTGTAGAAAAACCAATGAACGCTAAAGGGTTAAAATCGCTTCAAACAATTCCAATTCAAGAGGATAGTTTTATCATCCAGTTACATTTCTCGAAGCGCTCATACATGTGATTTACTAAAAGAATTTCATATATTTAGAAATTCAAAGCTTAATCTGCTATTTTTTTTTTTCATGGCTCCGAAGTGCTTATGCACTCAATTTATTAACAGCGGCGTAAAGGATGTCTAATTTTAAAGGATTCAAATACTATGAGTTTGCTGAAACTAGTGATTTTTTGTTATTTTCGTGTTTTTTTTATGTTATCAAAACGTTATACGCGTTACAGTGAAAACGGCTATAAAAACTGTCATATTTTTAATCCTTTCCAGCACAGTCTGCCCAGTCCGGGATACCTAATTTTAATTCCAAATTTGCAATCGGCACCAATAATATGTTAATAAAATTTTGCTTATGGAGTGAAAGATTAAATTAAAGAATTCTTTATTTATTAAAATACCGTTTGCAAATTCCTTTTGCATTCGATAAATTCTCATTTTTCTAATAGAAATTGTTCATGCCCGGAAGGGTTAAAGATTTCACTGCAGCGAATTTCCTGAATCCGCAGATATTTTTCGGTGGCGCGATGTATTAATGTAAGAATTGTTATATCGGGTTTAACAAATTTCATATTCTACGATGTACGAAATTTTACTTTCCTCTATCTTTTCAAGAATAAAGTATTGGATTCGTGAAAATTTTTGGTTTTAGCAGATTTATAAGTTTTAAAGATCAGAGATTTCAATAATCACTTTTTACAAAGCTTGGAGCTTACGTTAGTGGGTTTAACTGCCTGTCTATCTACGACATAAATTTGTGGGCGCTCTATCTCTAGAATTAATGCACGGACTTTCACAAAACTTTAGATTCAGTTAGACCTTCATATAAACTAAATCCAATTAGTTTTTTAGTGTATATCGCCCAACAGGTAGCGCTGCTATGGTGTCTTTTTCATGATTTCTACAATAGCTATATCTCAAGAACTGAAGCACGGATTATCATAAAACTTCAGTTTCTGTTCGTCCTCCATATATTATGATTCTGATTACGTTTTGTTGTATATCGCACAAAAAGTGGCGCTGCTATGCGCATTATTCATGATTATCGCATCAGCTCTGTTTCAGGAACTAATACATGAATTTTCCTCAAATTTCAAATTCAGTAAGTCTCTGATATAAATTAATATTCTTTAGTTTCTAGAGTAAATCATTCATAAAGTGGCGCTGTTTTGTGGCATCATTCATGTTTATTACAATAATTCTATCTCGGAAACTAATGCCGGAATTTTTATCAAACTTCAAATTCAGTTAGTCCCCGGTTTAACTTAGGATTCTTTAGTTTTTAGAGTAAATCGTTCAACAAGTGGCACTGATGATGGCATTATTAATAATTATCGCAATAGATCTCTCTCAGGGTTTAAATAGCTTATGAATGTATGTGTAACAGGAATATTTTTTTACCGTCATATAATCTCATTATTTCAGATAAATAAGTAATTAGTAAGATAATGTTCGTGCGAGGTTTTTAAAACATTTGAAACGAAAATTACCTTTTACAATGGTTTCTATAAAAATTGTACTTAAAGTACAAAAAGATACTTTTCTTAGAAAAAATTGGTATTCGAAATACAGACAGAGGGGCTGTTCCGCTGAAAAAAAAATGTATGCGTGACACAAATCAGTAAAGCAGACAAGTGGGATACTAATTCAAATCGTAGTGCTAATCAGGAAATCTCAATTAAAAAAAGTAGCCCACTGACAAAATTCACAGATGAAAGAAATCTGCACAAAAACTTCAAAGTTGGTGTTTTTAGAAGTGAAAATAATTCTTGACTTCTGTAAGAATTCTCTAGTATTGGTTTTTGGGGCATATAAAGATAAATGTATAACACTTCAAATATATATCAGCACTAGATTCCGTTATAACAAGACCTTAAGTGACTATTTACCCAATTAGGGAGGGTTCTTTTTCAATGCCTAATTCAGAGCACAATTGCTCCATATTTTTTCAGTATACAAATTATGCAAGCAATGATTTAGGCTAGTTCCATGAGTTTTTGTAGTGTAAGTCACATTGGTAATAACTGCTATGCTTGTTAGCCACAGTTATTTTTTAAAAAAATGCTAGACATTATTGAATTTATGAGATATCTCCAATAAAATTAGTCGCATTTTTCCTTTCAAAAATATTGTTAATAGAAAATCGTAGCTTGTGATTTACACTACACGTGCTCATGGAAATTGCTTTCAGTATTCATAACAATTACTGAATTAGGCAGATACTTTATTCAAACAGCTACTACATTTCCGTAATACTCAACTTATTTAAACTGTAATACATAAAACAAACATTAGTGTTCACAAAAACAAGTCACAAACTCGCGTCAAACGTAGCAAATGATGTGCGTTCGTACTAAATTTTTAAATCTTGGTGTAATAGTATGCAGGACTTTTCGGATACAGTACAGTAGACAAAATCTTATTGCGTCCCTGTCAATACTATCTGCTTTCACTTACACAAAGTGTAACTTGTTGTAAACCTCAGCAATGTATATCATATTCGTAAAATGTGAAATATTTTATTATAATTAAAACGTGCCCCAAAAAATGTTTCCCCCCATACCATTATGCAATGAAATACTTTTGTGTGGCCCTGTAAATTAATAATTAATATTCTTTCAACCACAAATTGTACAGAATATATATTTTAGTGCATACTTCATAGATGCATATCAATGTTATTGAATTCGAAAATGTGTAACATCATTACTTTTTTTCCCCCTTATCATAACATCATTAATTTTTTTCCCTTGGCCGTAACGTAATGGAATATTTTGGATTGTCCCTGTACTTAAAATATATATCTGATTTTCATAAAATTTGAAAAAACTCGACAAAATTATGCAAAAATTATATATTTTAAATTTCAAACGATTCGGTTGAGTAGTTTTTGCTCTGTTATATGCGGACAGACGGACGGATGGACTGAACGACGACTATAAGTGCTACGCATTTACATAATTATGAACGCACCTAATCATAGAATTCTGAATAAAAAGCCTCTAGACATGCAACACCGTTTTTCTTATAAATGATTGTGTGTTATTTTTCAAGAATAAGTGCTTATTCTTATCGAAGAAGCATGGTTTTTAAAGAATAACAATCTTTAATTCTTTCCTTTAAAAGTTCAACTATAGAAAAATGAAAAATGATTTTATTCATGTATTATTCATGCGCATGTCTCTAGGAATTGGAGAAATGTTAAAGTAATGTAGTTTGAAAACTGAAAAATCTGCGGCATATGTTTCTTTCTTTTTTTTATCTTAAAATCTATTTCATTTATATATATTGTAAATTTATTTTTAAAAACGTATAGCTTTATTCTTCTTTACAGGTTCAAAAATACGAAAAATATTAGTTAAAAGATGTAATATTTTACTTGAAAAAAATATATTTTCCCCAAAAATGTATCTTGTATGTTATGAAAAATTTTAAGTCGCTTTCTTATACGAGTGATTCTTTACAGATATTAAAAATATGGATAAAATTCTCATTTCTATATAAATATAAATGTCATTCATAAACAACTGATTCTTTTTGGATTAAAAAAAATATTAACTACATTATAGAGCCTATTGTATAAATATGTATGTTAATCATAAGAGCTGCAGGAGAAAATGTGGGAATTATACAAACATTAATTCAATAAATGTGGTGTGTAGACACAGAGATAACTTAAGTTGATGTTTTACAGTTATTTTACCTTTAGGATAAAAAATTCATAAAAGTGCTTACTATTAATCCACACTATGTCCGGATCTTTCACTTTTTTTATTCCCTGAATTCTGCTAATTTACCTGTCAAAAATATATATCCACTAAACAAATCTTTACGCACCTTAGAGTAAATTTCCCTTGTACGGTAATTATTCTCAAGAAGAAAATTTTTATACATTTCACTTTCAACACTTCCGGTATGAGTCTGAAATTTCATATTAAAATTAGAGAACACATTTGAAGTTCTTTAAATATGGCAATTAGTACCTTTTTGAATGTGTGAATTAAACAAATTTTAGGCAAAACGATATAAAACGAAACAAAACTCCCATCTCTAAACTCCTGTTTCCGTATTCCTAAAGTGCTAGATAAAAATTTCATGTGAAATTTTTTTTCCTGTGTCTCATATGTTTTCCCGCAACCGCTGTTCAACATTTTTTGTTTTCTAAGCTTTTCATTAGCTATTCGTGGAGAAGCTTATCCAATGTCAGATTTTCAAACATTTGATTGGTTGTTAACCCTTTGCGGCGCAGGACAAATTCATTGCTTAAGTGTTGACATTAATGACTAACACCGGAATTTGAAAACAACTTTATTTGTAAATAAGAAAGCGCTATATTTCTCGCATTCAATAAACCGTCATTATTTTAAACAAAATTCCGGTGACAATGTGTCGTTTGGGAATTAAAATTAAGTGGTATATCTGTGAAACCACCGCGCCGCAAAGGGTTAAACGTGACTTCGTTTCAGGCGTCAAAATCGCGGCGACAACTTGCTGTCAAAGCGACTTCGCTGAAGCAGTAAGGTAACATTGAGAATTTTGCGGTTCTAAGTGAGTTTGTCTCTTTGTATAATAGCACTTTTAGTTTATCGAATTACAGATGCGTAGTGACTGTACAGCATAAAATATTTCATAGATTTAATTAATTAGTAGCAGGTTTAATGAAGGAAAACAAACATTAATCCTCTAAATCTCAGGTTGTAATACTTTCTAAAAATTCTGTAATTGAGATAATCTCAATTTACACCAGAAGATTAAAAAAATTTCATCTAATTTAATGACGATTTTTTTTATTAAATAAAGAAAATATTACTATTTTAAAAATCTAGTGTGAATTTGTATTATCTGAGTTTAAATATCCAATAATATGGAAACATTGATAATAGTGTAGGGGAAAGTTGGATAAAACCGGGTAGGTGGATAAAACAGGGAACCCGGCTTTGTGGCTTTATTTGTGGAGGTTTCTATCCGAAACTTCTAAAATTACTTCTAGGCAAGCGGCATGTCAGCTCCCAGTAAGCAGAAATTGTCTAAATAAACTCATTTCGCAGTGATGACTTTTTTAAAATTTCGCGTGAAAAAGTTAAAAATTCGACGTCTTCAATGTCACGTTGCCAATTCTAAATACCTAAAGATTTAATTTAGTTGAGTATAACGTATGATAGCCTATTAATTACTTGTTATTTTAACGTTTTGTATTAGTGTCTATGAATTGCCACAAAAATGCTAGAGTCACATTTCGTCAAAATGGCGTGATCGGACAAAACCGGGATGCAGATGGTCGGACATAACAGGGAAGTTCCCGGTTTCGGACAGCTCATTTATTTGCGTGATTGAAATAGCGTGATAACTTGTTTAAAATACAAAAATTATTATTTAAATTAAGTTGTTATATGGAAAACTGTTTTTAGTCTTTTATATTCCAAATTAAGTTGAAAATAAATATAGAAAGTCATCGATTTTCATCAACTGAGAGGCCCATGGAAATGGAAAATATTCTTTTGGCTGAATCTTAAAAATTGTTAGACCAAAAACAAGATCCTGATACATATAGTGACTGCCAGTAGAAACCTATTGGCCTCAGTCTGAGAAACAGAATGGGTCTATAGGAAAGCAGCCAATGCCGACTTCGAAGGCGTCAGTTCCTGTAGAAGGCAAAGATGTGGTCTTTCTGGTTGCTGTGCAACCATCTATGTCTTTTCAAAGCCTGGGCAAAGATATCAGGCGTCCTTTTGCTGTCTCACCACAGGATATAAAACCTATTCTAGTACAAACGGACCCTAGGAACATCGGGATTTCCGACAAGTGGCAAGGGAAAATAGCTATTCTTATTTCAATCCTCTTCAAATTAGAACTTGAATAAGAAGAAAAAGAAAGGGTGAAATAGAAAGACAAGAAGAACTTAGGCCAAGAAGAAAAACTTTTCAAGATGACAAAAAAAATTGTAAAAAACTGAATTGAAAAAAAGCGGCTAAAAAAATTGACATCAAACAAAGATATGGATGAAAGTGAAAAATATATCCTTTGCAACGGCTTACATTAACAAGCTAAACCTGAGGAGAGTTGAATACCATGATTCACTGCAAATAGTCACATGAAGCGTACAGCAATGCAGATGAACAAGATCGATTTTTCATTTGTGACTTTTGTGCCTAACATTTTTAACTCTTAAAACAGAATGTAGATTTAATATAGATTCACATTCTATAAAGTATAATATGACAATTTCTGCAAATTTTTCTTTAACAAATGGTATTTTTGCGTGAAGTTACAATGTGCTTTTAATTATTTTTTCCAAGTTCCCCGTTTTGTCCGACCTAGTCGGACAAAACCGGGAACCGTATAATATAATTTTCGAAGAATATATCTCATCCAATCCAATATTGTCAAAGATTGTTTTAAGGATTTCTCTTTTGATAAGATGAAGCTTTAATAAATATAAAATAATCGCTCATGCCATCGGTGCCTATTTCTTATTTGTACATAGGTAAAAATTTAAAAACACTCAAATAAGAAAAGAGTTCAAGTGTGCGCTTTGCGATATCTTCTTATAAGTATCATGCTTAAATAAACTTATTTTATATTTTCTTAACCCCCTGACAGCCGAGCAAAAGGGAAAAATTGCAATGTTTTTTCTCAGCAATTTATATTAAATGCTAATAAAAGAGGGATTTTCTATCATGGTGTAATTTTTTTTTGTTACGTATATGTTTGAAAGCTTTGAAAGTATCAATCATAGCTTAATTTCTTAAAACTGGATTATTTTTGTAGAATTATATTATTTTAAATAAAGCTTCAACTGCAGTGAAACCTGCAGCCTAGTGAACGGATATATTCGGTGGCGGCAGTAATAAGGTTAAGGGTTTTAAATAATTTCAAGACCATTCTAGAATCAGATATCTGCCAAATGGAGTACTGTAAAGTTATTTATATATGAAAAAAAAATATGTTTAGTAATGCGAATTGCCATTAAAGAAAAGGGTATTTTGAGCAATAACTTAACACTAAACCATTCTTTTGAATGTTATTCAAGTACTAAAGCTTCCCAGTACCTAAATTCTATGGATACGGATTGTAGAAATACTAGCGCATGATTTTTGCTTTCCCTCTCAGGTATTTTAAAACTTCATATTCTTAATGAGAAAAATTCCCTGAGAATATTTCACGCCTGAATATTCCAACCAAAATGTCTTAAAAGTTCAAAGGTGCAAAGGGAATTCCGTTTATTATTCGAAGGGAGAAAAATTAAAACTTATCGAGACAGGCTTAGAATTTTATTCTACTCTATTCTATTCTATTTTATTTACTTATTTATTTATTTTATTTTATTTTTACTCGTCAGATATTATTGTATAGATTGTATATATTGTATACAGGTTTTCACTTTTTAAAAAACTTAAATAAGGGCAAAGCGTAAATATGTCAAATATTAGAATTTATAAAATTTTTAATAATTATATTCTACAGACAATTTTTTATTTATCGAAATACTACGAAGTTATAGTAGGGTAACATCCCCAGTAATTGGCAGGCACCAGAGATTGGCACATCCTACAAAAATATCTTAAAATAAGATTTATGTTCAATCTTTCAAAAATACAAGAGCATATACCAGTTATGTACTTATTTGCTTTACAGATTATAACTTTGATTTATGCTACTAAATGACAATAGTGCCTAGGAAAGAGAAACAATTATGGCTTGTATCAAATTAGCCATTTTTGTTGCAAATGCTTCTTCTCTGGCTTAAGAAAGACATACATTTCAATTTATTATTATCGGATTTATATTATATTTTAAATTTTAATTGACAACAGTTTTGTTTAGTTGAAAAGGGTTACTTTAATTGTGTAAAAGTCTAAGTGTCAATTACTGGTGATTACAGCAACTTTTTATAAATATATTTTTATAAAAATAGTTTTTCAAACATTTTTGATTTTAGTGGGCAAAATAGATGCACAGATATGCACTCTTTGATTTAAAAATATTTGCGAGTAACTATTTAATTTCTTGGTAATGAAAATAAAAGTAAGTTTAAAGACAAATCCTTCATGTGCCAATTACTGGGGATGTTAACCTACATAATCTCTTTTTTTTGTGAAGGAGAATTGGAACTGATTTATTGTTTAGATAAATTTTTAAGAAATTTCATTTTTTTACATAATTGTCAAGACATACGCTTGTTTCTAACCAATATATTTAAAAGAAAAATATATCTGATTTAATTATCGAAAACATAGCATTAAAAAGTATTTTTTTTCTGATAAAAATAGTAGTAGGGATAAAGCGTAAAAGTTGGCAGCTATAGTTTTCCATTGTTCATCTATATGTACATTAACTTTTTTGCATTAAAAATATTCCTGTAAAATTTAACATCTTTGTTAATAAATATTAATACCATACGTTTATGATTTTTGTAATGAGAGCTGCAATAAAGAATATTTTCAACTCTATATTTGCCAAGCGGTTGTGTTGCAACATCCCTTTACATTAATTTTTTTAATTGAAATTTAGAGTATGTTTAGCAATTTTATCATACGGTTATGTGTTCAAAGTCAAAAACACAGATGAATAAAATACAAATAAACTATTCGAGAAAAAATATTATAAAAATTTTGCGATTACAGTAAAAGGAATTAGATTAAAAGTGAAATTTATTCGTCCGTTGTTGCCAAACATAAAATGCATTAGCGTTACATATGACACATTTTGTATTTTATATTACATAAATGGCATAGATATAATTTCAAATGAGTTTTTTTTTTTTCGAAAGAATTTGTAATATAGTCTCTATCGTGCTAAACTGTCCAATATGAAAACAATGGTCTACTTTTTTTAATTTCTAATTTCTTGATCTCTCTCTCTCTTTTTTTTTTTGAAATTGTAAATAATTTTAATCAATAGAGATGGGTACTAGATTTATTTTTGGTTAACAGGTTGCATCGTTCCGCACTTCCACAAGTAACAGTACAAAATATTTCGAATAATTTTGGGATGTACATATAGACGCTTTGTTTTTTTTTATGAATCCACGCTATTAAAATCTGCTTTTGTTTAAAATCTTAATTTTTACAAGACAAAACTTACCTTGTTATGATACATGTACTTTCATGGATTTTCAAGTTTTCTGGAACTAAACAGGTTTTATGTTCATGATGACTAAAACGCAAAAATTCATAGAATTCCAAGTATAATAACTCAGTAGTATATTGTAGCTATTGAAGAAATAAATTTACTCTTTTAATAATTAAAATATGGAAAAAGTTTTTTTTTTTTTTTTTTTTTTTTTTTTTTTTTTTTTTTTTTTAATTTAAATAAAGCTTATAGGAATCAGACATTGTAAAGTAATTTTAAGGAGGTGGGTCAATAAGGGCTATTTTTCGCCCATCATATACCCGGAAAAAAAGTTTCAAATTCCGATGATTGTTCGGTGGCTTTGTATAGTTAAAGATATGTA
Source organism: Maratus speculifer (assembly GCA_964019185.1). Taxonomy (NCBI): domain Eukaryota; kingdom Metazoa; phylum Arthropoda; class Arachnida; order Araneae; family Salticidae; genus Maratus; species Maratus speculifer. The sequence goes on from OZ025293.1 coordinate 86,190,075, forward strand.
TTTTTGTTTAATATAAGTTTTACCTGATAAATAAAATAGTAAGTCATGGAAATTATATCCCGAAAGTAGAGTGTTTTGGCTTTTTTCTGCAATTTTAACGTTTTTTGCGTGTTTGAATTAATTTTTTACTAAGAGGCGCTCGATGAACCCAATTAATTTTGACATACAATGATTCTGCTCTTTATAAGCTTTTATATGAGCATTATTTTGTTTGGGTTCAGTGTGCGCTTCTACCTGTAAAAGAAAAAAATGTATCATGTGAGAGAATCAAATGCACTACTATCGGAGCGCTTTCAGACTTCTTTTGCCTTACTTAAAAAGTATTAACGTTGTTCAGACGTCAATATTGTTTTCTAAAATTGTTTTCGTAAATATTTATTAAAGAAATTACTAATAAATAATGCATGGATACCAATGCAGAGCTGCCAACTTCTACGCCTTTTTAAATCATATTAACATGTTTCGAACCACAAAATTTTTAGAGTAAAATGTAAGCCAAATACATTTAATGTTATGTATTACAATAGATATTGTAATTTATTAAGTAAAATTTCTGATTCCAATATGTTTATTTGACTTGAAATAGGCGTAGTAGTTGTCAGCCATGTCAATGTCATTGTTGTAAAGCCTCGCAGAAAACTTTTCATATATGTTTTAACAGTAAAGTTATATTGATACTCAAATGTTTGAAAAACTGAGATTTACAGAGTGGTTCTAAATAGTGCTCTAAATGCAAATAATATGTATTTCGTGCTCTCCAGGCTCTAAATACTTCTATTTCTTCTTCTGATGTAACAGTAAGAGATTATACGTCAATGATTACTGTCGATAAGACCACAAATAAGAACCCTAATGTACATTTAATTAATATCTCATTTTCACAAATCTAACACTTGTTGTATAATATGTAAAGAAAAGAACTGCCTCGTTATTGTAGCAAAAACTATTGAAACTGAAGCCTTTATAGAAACTAATATCTATATTTTGTCACGAAAACGAAGCTAAAAACTCATATTACTTGATCGGTAAATTGGATCTGCAAGTTTTAAGTCCTTTAAGTGAGTATCGATGTATGAAATGCGATGTATGAAAATATTTAAACCAATATCAGAAATGTAGCAAAGAAGGCCTTGATTTTGATACACTGGGACGAAAATTTTCCAACTTTTCCGAAATCTATTATTTTATTCTCATGGGTATATTTATATCTGATTTTAACTATATCTTTAAACTTATAAAGTCCAAAATACGTTACTCAATAAAGAGGTCATCTCGTACGTACTTTTCAATGTTACTTTTAAAACTTAGAACTGGTCTCTACCGTGGCGTTCTGTCTACATTATTCAATATAAGAAAGATAATAATATCTTCTGTAAAATATGAAAACCAGGCTTTGATTGAGAACGTTGTTCTGAAACACCGTAGAAGGAAAACATCACCAGAACACAAGTTATTGAAAATATACGAGGCCTTCGGCAGGAAGATTGTTTATTCCGGCTGACAACAATGATACTGTGATGATTGCCTTCGATAGCACGTATATTTATATCTAGAAATGTGTGAACTATTCCTTTCAGAGCCATTCCTTCTGGCTATACAAAGGAAGACCTTTTGTTAAGCACATGGTATTTGACATTACTTCCAATTACATTTTGGATGTCTTCGTTCCTTACTTCGCGGAAACAAAGACTAAATACTCTAGCATACTTACAAACACATTAAAAATATTCATATAATATCAGAAAGTGGCTGAAGCCAAATGATGTTGAGGGTATTGATAGGTTTTACCGGGATTGTTTGAAACTTCTGCAGGAAATTTATATTGAACATGAAATGCCAATATTCGTAATTAATCAGCAACAGTTTTCAACAGATGAAGCGAAGGGACAGCTCTCGTAACCAAAATCATTTCTAAAACCTATAATATTTGGATAAAAACACAGCTAAACATTATAACATAATGATACTGTCAGCGTAAAATACGCAAATTGTCGTAGAGTGCTGACTGCTTGTTGTTTTCATATTATGGTTTCTGTCTTACAATACTACTGTAATGTGTCATCGCTCAATCAAAATTAAAAAAAACAAAACAAATATCGAATATGTTCATATACTGTACAAGACGCGGCCGCTGGATGGTCCATTAGTGATTCTGGTGAAGCAATCTATAACGAAAATAATCTAAAACACATTGTCCAAAAGTCTGAAACTGTATTATTATTATTATTATTTGTTATTTATTATTTCCGATATTTTTTCATGTATTGAAAGAATAATCTTAGTAAGCTCCGTTTATCTTAATTTTACGCATTTTGCTGTATTTACTATTGATTATATGGATTAAAACTAATGACAATTGTGCTTATGCTCATTAATACACACAATATTTACTTAAATCTATATTTTATTTTTCATCAGTTACTAAAATTTCATTCAAGATATTATTATTTTCTTTCTTGTTATGAGGTATACTAATGTAAAAATGTGCGTCACGTCTAGGTGTTGATGGGCAAAAAATGGCCCTTATTAACCCACCTCCTTTCGTAACTATTTAACCCTTTGAGCTCTGGAGTGTAAATTTCTTCAAAATTCAAAATGTCACATTGGCACCAGTATTTTGCAAAGAAAAAAACCGGTTAACGATAAACACGAAAAAATGCATTAAACCTTTTTGAAGTAAATTTGGTCAAATTTTCTGGTGTCACTGTGACATTTTGGAATTAAAATTATGTGGTAGAAAATTCTACCAGCAGAGCTCAAGGGGTTAAAAAGACCTCTTTTGACCTAAATTGGGTTTTAAATGGTGCATAAGAAAATCTGAAATATTTTTGCAACTGGAACAATGCTACTAAAACTAACGGTTTAGAAATTATCTTTTGGTAAACAATAAGAAGAAACAATCTGTATAAAAGTAAGCACAGTTTTAACAACATATTTTGTAATATAAATGATTTTCTTTTTCGATTTCATTGCTGCCATATGTATCAACGATCATGCATAAAGAACACCCCAAGAACATGAAAATATTATTCATACACTAATAATAAAATACAATTTATCAATACAATACTAAAGGCATGTTTTCCCCATTTGTAACTGAAAATCTGAAAATCCATCATATCGCAAGTACTGTAACTCAGTGAGTTTTGGTTTAGAAGTATAAATTTTTACTGTTTTACAAGTTAAAAGATAGAGAAATTTATAAGACTCGGTCATTATATTTTTTTTATTTCTTAAGATCTAAAAAAGCAGCTATTTTATCTTAAATTGATTTTTATGTGATTCAGATCAAAATTTGATGCATTTTTGCAATAGGAACTATGTTTTTAAAACTAACGGTTTAGAAATTAACTTTTGGCAAACGGTAAGAAAAGACATGATGCATAGAAATAATCACTACTTTAACAATTTGATTTGTAAAAGAAAAAAAATGTTGTCTTTGAGTTCATTGCTTTCTTTTTATCAACGCTCATTCAAAGATAATCCACAAGAACACAAAAATATTATATATTCAGTTTTAATCAAAAGCAATTTACCAAAACAGATTTTTACAACGTTCTTCAAACTAGTTGCAAGTGTATTAAAATTATGTGCTCGCACAAATAATACGATGTTATTGTCTTTTTTTATTTACAGTGGAATAATATAACAAAAATAAAAAGCTAATAAAAAGTTTCTACTTTTACTTTCTAAAAATACCAGTTTTGAGAAAATAATAAATAAATAAATTATAATAACACGTCGCTCCCTCTGCAAAAAATATCTAGAGTCAGAAAAAGAAACTATCAAACTCCATGACAAATATCATTTTTAAATATTCAGAGTGAAAAAAGCCAACGATGAAAAATGGCTACCACATACCTTTGTCAAAAACGCAACAAAATCAAAATAATTTCTATCCGCTGAACTCTTTTATACATTAAAAGAAACCACTGCCGATCAAACATTGTTTACGAACTAACTCAACCAATGCAACGAAGCCGCAATTATTCCCATCCTCTAATATTCTTTATTAAAAAAACTCATTTTACATTTTATTCCTATGCATCCCATCGACTAAAATAAATTTATGCAACTCTATTTATCTGCACATTAAATGACAATCACGCAACTGCATCAGTGTTAAATAATATTTTGTCTTTGAATTGAATTAAAAGCAGTTACAGTATTATAATCAACAGTAATGAATATTTGTAGTAAAATAACTGTCAAGCAGTATACCGTTTCCCCGAGCATTTTCACAATCGAGTCGTAGCATTCTTTTCTAGAAGTTTGCCAAATGATTGCTAGTCAATTGGACTCTGGTTGTTTGCAAATTGCTTTATAACTTACTAACAAGGAAGGTCTCCATATGGGCATACCCCGAAAAATCTAAAAAAAATGCAGAATGTTCTTCTCGTGTGGATATATACGTTTATAAAAAAAAATTCGGTGGAACCTCCATTATGTATCCGTAAACAAATAATGAAAATTTCGTTATTTGGCGATTTATCGCCGGTTGGCGGAGGAATGTAATTTCAAAAAATAATTTATGTCAGATACACTTCAAGAAAAAAAATGTTTCATGTCAAACTTGTTTTGTTAAATTTAATTTAAATAACTTTAGTTTTATCAGTTTTAATTTGTTTTAAGTATAATTTTGTTATATCGATATTTATATGTATTTATATTCAAATTTAATCATCAAAATTTGAGATTTAAAACGAAATTCAAAATATAAATTAATTAAATTTGTTTCCTGTTCAAAGTCCAATTGAGAATTGTCGATTAGATTTTGTTGGTATGGAAACATGTGGCTTTTATTTTTGAATATGCTTAAATTTATGAAGATAATTTTTCTCAATATGATTTTTTCTTTATCTTTGAAAACATTTTTTCCAGTGATTAATTAAATAGCTACTTCAACAAGTAATAAATACATGCAATATAATATGTATTTATATGTATATAATAATGTCTTTCATTGTTTATGTTTTAATTCATTAAATACGATTTACATGCATTCTAAATATCCAACAGTTTTGTATTGCATAATAATCGTTTGCTGTTGGAGAGGAACAGAGCTGCTCGCCAAATTGAGTGACTCTTTCGTCTTTTCGCGCCAAATATTCGAAACTATTTTATTTTTTTTTATTCCGCCGCTAATTTTGACTGATCCTTTATTACATACATAAGTACTTTAATTAGTATTTCTTTCATGAAATTCTGAGTATGCCTAGCATGGAGACCTTCCTTGTAAGGTTTGCTTATTTTTCTGTAGTGGATGTGGATGATACATTCTAATTATTGAAACCTACTGAAGACACTAAAGGGAGGTTTTTGACTGTCTGCGGTTGATAATGATTTTTTTCTATTAGTTTTGACGCGTCATAATAAGTGTTCATGAGCATTTAGAATGGGACTTTTTTAAAATTTGAAAGTACATTTTAAAGCTCTTTTTATACTAATATCGAAAGCAATTTTTGTTACTTTTCTTTTAATTTTATACATAGTTTGCAGGTATTGTATTCCAATTTTAATAGGGTCGTTTCGTTAATCTTTCACTAAATAATGTATTATAAAAGAATAAGGGATTGTTATTTTTCTGATAAATAATGTTCGTCTCTACTATTCAATGACATATTAAGCAAGGCGAAAGCACTCGGAATTTTACCATTTCAGAAAATTAGTGCCAATCAAGAAATCTGAGTTTTAAAAAGATAGATCACTATGTAACACGGTTTTCATATTGGATAGTTTGACATGGTGCTGATGATATGATAGATATTACAAAAGTTTCTCTTAATGAGGATTCTTACAGAGTGTCTTAACTAAAAATATTAAAAAATATACAACAGAATGTAATTGGAAAATGAAATATTTTTGCGATGTTTTTTATACAAATCATTAAAATGTAGAAAGAAAACAAGTGAAATAAATCGAGATCCCTTTGGTTTCGAGAGAAAATGGTTAATCTTGGAGCATGAGGTAGAATCTTATGAGTGAGAAATAAAACAGTGTCACTCCACAGATTACAGGATGTCTCTCCACAAGTTACTTTCTGGCTAGTGCAAAAGGAAACCTTATTCTTCAACACACAAAACAAGAATTAACCCTTTCCGGCACACTGTGCCCAGTCCGGGACACCTACTTTTAATTCCAAACGGCCCCAATAATATTTTAATAAAATTTCGCTCTTACGGTGAAAGCATAAATTAAGGGGTTCTTAATATCTCCAAAAGTTGTTTCTAAATTCTGGTGTTACTCCAAAATTTCACATTTCACTAAATGAATTTGCCCATGCCTGAATGTGTTATGTTTTCCAAACCAGGGCTGCCTGACCAGTCACACCAAAACCAGTAATATTTGTCCGGTACGATTTTCGAACATCTCTGATTGAATGAGGTATTAATTTCTGTAAGAATTTTCTGGTATTCTGTGGGTGCCCGATTGGACACCCTTGTACTAAGCTACCAGGTTTATTCCAGCTACCAGAAAATCAATGAGGGAAGCACACAAGAACTGTTCGTATATAAGCAGATAACTCCAAGAACGTAACGTAATTTCCGACCCATAACTCTCAGATCAAGCAAATAAGTTTCGACCTAAAAATTTTATGTAATAATTGAAGTTATATATTTACCGCCATTTAATAAGCTACTTTCTATGAATAAGATTTCTGTGTCTGAACATAGTTGTTTGATCTGCAGATTATAGTCTGCCCATTACGATGCACTATGCCGTAAGAAACTTGAAATCTTAATTGAGAAAGAAATCGTACTTAGAAGAATTAACAATTTTTTTGTTTTTCACTACTTTAAAAAGTCGGAAATTGCACGTCAGACGAAAACAAATAAGGTGCGTTCGTACTATAACGTAGTTTTTAAAATATACAGTACTTTGGACACAATAAATTATCCGAAATATTTTGTGTGTTCTTGTAAATACTAAATGCTTTATATTATACACGAATTAACTTGTAGTAAACCTCAGTAGCATATGTCAATTTCATAAAATGTGAAATAGTTTAATATAATTAAAACGCAGCCCCAAGAAAGATTGTCTTTATAGAAATATTTCATGGCATAATTTTGTGTGCTCTTGCATATTAATAAAAAATTTTCTTTGCACCACAGATTGTATAAAATGTATATTTTAGTATATGTTTCATTGTATCATAGGAACTGTTTTATGTTCGAAAGAGTGTAACATCATTAAAATGCACTACAAATTATTTTTCCCAATTGACCGTAATGCAACAAAATACTTTTGATTGTTCCTGTAATTGAACTATAGATCCGATTTTTATAAAATCTGAAAATCCTGGACATAATTTTGTAGACATTATATGTTTTAAATATCAAAATATTCGGTTGGGTAGTTTCTGCGTTTTTATATTCAGAGATACGGGCGGACAGACACACAAACGAATTTTAAAAAAAACGAATATAGGTGCTACGTATTTACATAATTACGAGCGAACATAAAATCGGTTTAACCGAATATATTGAAAACAATGTGCGCTGCAGTCTTGGGGGTTGATAAACAAAATTTTAATGAATACGCAAGCTTTTTCTTTCGTGACACAGATGAACACATTTTGGAGATTACTTTCCTTATATAAATATACAGGGTGATTCAGCTCGTCGGTGACAAACTTTAAGGATCGATAGAGCACACCTAGACGAAAATTTTTGAATGGGGAATGTAGGGTCCCTGACGCGATGGTAAGGCGCTAGGCGCTTTCGAAAATTTGGGTGCCGAAATTCGAAACGTCATAAAAACTAGGGAAATGGTTAGATTTTCTTGCTTGTTGCGTCGAAATGATTCTGTTTGTTTAGACTTTCTTCAGTACCAATTTGATAAGCGTATCTCTTAAAACATGGATAGGGGGCGCTGCAGACTTTGGAGAGCTAGACAACAACTTTAAGCCCGTTATTTTGATAATTTAACACATGCTCGCCAAAGTTTATACTCTAACTTAAAGTTTGAACCCAAAAGTAGAGCCCTGCAAAAAGCGTAAGATCCGGAATAAAATGTCAAAGTACAGGGTGGTCGAAACTCGAAGGCTCCTAAGAGATAAACAAACAGATTTCTTGACTTATGGCATGCATTTTCATGATTCTGTTTGCTGGGGCTCTCTGAAACTCAGTTGAACGGTACAAAAAGAAACATCGATAGGGGGCGCTTTGGGCAAAAAACATAATTCGTTGACATTTCGGACGCTAACTGGAAACGGGGCGCTACGATCAGTTAGTAATAATGAAAACACATTTTCTACCTCTGCTCAACACTTCTGAATAAATTTAGACCAAAAACATCAATGATACTGGAAATTTATTTACAAAAAATAACACTACAGAAGATGCTCGAAATTTCGACCTTGGGCCATGATGCAGGCTTCGCACCTCCGTCGCATTGAGGAGTGTGTGTTTCCAACAATGCCAGGAGTATCTCTGATCTGTCCTGCAGCTGCCACAATGCGCGCCACAAGTTCTTCAGCACTGCTGACAGGTGTATGGTATACCTCGGCCTTCAGGTAACCCCAAAGGAAGAAATCCAAGCAGGTGAGGTCTGGTGATCGGGCAGGCCAGTGAACTGGACCCCCACGCCCGATCCACCGCTGGCCATACCTTGCGTTTAGATGGAGACGCACGTCGTTCGTGTAATGGGCCGGAGCTCCATCGTGCTGGAACCACATCTGGCGACGCGAACCTTCGGGTACGTGCGCCTCCTCCAGAAGCTGCGGCAGCACTTGATCCAGGAAAATCAGGTAATTTCCACCTGTCAGCCGTTCAGGTAACAAATAAGGGCCAATGAGGCAATCCCCCAGAATGCCGCCCACACATTTACTGAGAAACGCTCCTGGGCTGCTCGGCTTCTGGTTTCATGTGGATTTTCATCACACCACACATGACTGTTGTGGGCGTTCCACATTCCCTCCCGGCTGAAGGTGGACTCGTCCGTAAACAAAATGCTGTTTACAAAACGGGGATCCCTGGATCTCATCGCCAAGTACCATCTTGAGAATTCCACTCGAGGGCCAAAATCCTGCTCTCTGAGCAACTGCACCCGCTGGATGTGGTAGGGGTGCAGATTCCGGGAACGTAAGATGCGCAACGCAGTTGCTTGCGAAATGCCAACATGTCTGGCGATATCTCTCGTGCTAAGACCTGGGTTGTCCTCAACCAGGTTAAGCACAGCCTCTTCGTTGTCGGGGGTGCTCACTGATCGCTCCCGTTCAGGCCTGCCTCCGTCGAAAGATCCCGTTGTGGACAACCTCTGGTGTACTCGAGCGAAGAAGGCATGGCAGGGGATTTGCCTGTTGGGGTAACGCTCGGCGTACAACCGCTGAGCGGCTCGTCCATTACAACCAGCAGCGCCATACGCCAAATGCATGTCAGCCAATTCAGAGTTTGTGTACCGTTCCATCCTACTACCGATCTGCAGACAAGTAACCCGAAGCTTAAGTAGGTACCGCACGTTCAAAAGACGTGTCTGCGCATACAACTACGTCATCTCGCGTTGTCGTCTACGCATTACGTATCTTTTGCATATCGATATGGTACGATATCTTTTGCATAAATCAGCAAAAAGCACCTTATGTAAATTTTATTGCGCGCATTGTGCATGATTGAAACCAGCTATGTTTGTTAAAAAAAACAAACAAACTGCAGTTTTAATAGCTTCTTATGATAAGTAAATTACTCTCTTGTTTTGTTTCTAACTGATCGTAGCGCCCCGTTTCCAGTTAGCGTCCGAAATGTCAACGAATTATGTTTTTTGCCCAAAGCGCCCCCTATCGATGTTTCTTTTTGTACCGTTCAACTGAGTTTCAGAGAGCCCCAGCAAACAGAATCATGAAAATGCATGCCATAAGTCAAGAAATCTGTTTGTTTATCTCTTAGGAGCCTTCGAGTTTCGACCACCCTGTACTTTGACATTTTATTCCGGCTCTTACGCTTTTTGCAGGGCTCTACTTTTGGGTTCAAACTTTAAGTTAGAGTATAAACTTTGGCGAGCATGTGTTAAATTATCAAAATAACGGGCTTAAAGTTGTTGTCTAGCTCTCCAAAGTCTGCAGCGCCCCCTATCCATGTTTTAAGAGATACGCTTATCAAATTGGTACTGAAGAAAGTCTAAACAAACAGAATCATTTCGACGCAACAAGCAAGAAAATCTAACCATTTCCCTAGTTTTTATGACGTTTCGAATTTCGGCACCCAAATTTTCGAAAGCGCCTAGCGCCTTACCATCGCGCCAGGGACCCTACATTCCCGATTCAAAAATGTTCGTCTAGGTGTGCTCTATCGATCCTTAAAGTTTGTCACCGACGAGCTGAATCACCCTGTATATATTACTTTCTTAATACCTTCCTTATACTATTCCTTCATAAGACTTGAACACACTTTTACCCTTTCCGGCACACTGTTCCCGGTCTGGGATACCTAATTTTAATTCCAAGTAAAATTCAGATTTTACAGTAAAAGCTTAAATAAAGAAATTCAGAATATTTAAAATATCGTTTGTGAATTCCGGTGTCAGTCGATAATTTCGCATTTTAGTACAGATTTTGCCCGTCCCGGAAAGGGTTAAGGAGCGCCGATTGCTGTCTGCAAACGGTTAATTTTACTGTTCCAATTGCGAGCTGGCTCCAGTAATTTTTTTGTGCAATTTCGATCTGATAATATACGTGAAAAAGAGCTCTTGATTTTTTTTTCAAATAAATTTGTTCTTAAATTGATGTGTGATTCAATTATTTGAACATTTTTGGAGCAGAAAAACCTTGCTCCTAAAAGTGTTATTAAAATGTAATTAGAAACGCTGAAAGAGGTCAGTTTTCAGAACTTGCCTTCCACAGAAGATAAAAATCTTCTCGTTTCAGGTCTCGTTTATTTATCTTCTAAACAGGCAATAACAATAAAAAAAACTAGTAGAATATTTCTGGATTTTAAAGTCTTGAATTATTTTCAAAATTCACCTATATGCCAAGAAATTCGGACAAAACTTTACCTCAATTTTTAATATTTCCTGCATAATCCAAGTTTTGAAACTCACATCGTCATATAATATATATAATGTTTGAATTTTTTTGAACAAGACGCTGAAATTATTCTTTGTTTTAAATTAGTTATTTTATAAATTCTGAATTCTTCAAAAAATCAAATAAAGCTACTTAAAACATTTTCATATGGGTAATAAAAGAGTCACTAAATTCCATGTTGTTGTTATGCGAACTTTTCTCATCAAAAGTTCATGCATTTTCAGTGGTTTAATTTAGAAAAGTTTTACGGCGTAAATTTAAATATTCAAAATTATTATAAAAATTTAAACACTTTGCTGCTAAAACTTATATTAAAGTCCTTTTGAGTTCAGGAATCCTGCGTCAACAGCGGTTTCATTACAAAATCCTAGAATAAAAATTTCTATTAAAGAAAACATCTTATGAAAATAATCAATATTTTTCTTTTGAAAGGGAACTTTTAGAAAACATTTTCTTTCGTAAATAGGTTTAAGAATGGTTTTCTATTTATGCGTCTGGATATTGTTTTCACAAGAACTTTTATATGAATTTTTCAAAAAGAAAAGAAAAAACATGTAAGATTCTATGTATTGTTCATGTAATAATTAACGACATCCAAATGCAGATTTATTAAATTTCTATACTGATAACTACTATTATATTTCTGGCTTTTAAATTTCAATATACATTAGTATGTATAAAAAATTTCCTTTAAAAAATTAAATGAAATATAATTCATAAAAATCGCACAATATTAAATTTTTGCGCTCCGCATCTCTAAGTATGACTTACCAGCAACTTTGCGTCATTGCAAAAATGTTATTCTCTCGGCATCACTTTTTTTAAAAGAAGTTCTCTTTATGTATATAGCCTCAAAATGCTGTGATTAAGTAAGGCCAATTTTATTGTCATTTATAACTGGTGTCAAAAAACAAAAACTTAGACGCAACGGAGTTTTCAGCTAATCTACGATGTCCCTATAAGAGCGACAAAGGAATTTTAAACTTATCTTACACTGTCGCAACAGTGTCTACATCGGAGTGCAAAGGATTTGCATCCTTAACCACAAATTCAGGGTGGTGAGGGGTCAGGGAAAAACACAGTCAAAAAAAGAAGAAACTGCCAGTATATTCTTTAACCCCTTAGGGATGAGCAACACATACGCGTGCCTCAAACAGGCATCAGAATCCCTGTTTATCCCCACCGGTAAAGTTTTACTATAAAATTTTCTTTATTTAATCGGAGCACTTTCTCGATTTAATACGACACAAATATCTGTTTTTAAAAACCGGTGACATAAAAATAAAAATTTCGTAAAAGGCTGCGTCGCGAAGGGGTTACGAAATTATATCGATTGATATAAAGGTATTAAAAGAGACGAATTTATTTTTAACAAAATACTGGTATATATTACCTTTTTTTGTTGTTTTTTCCCTGACCACTCGCTATCCTGACATGACAGCATGTCTTAATAATTCTGGAGTCTAGTACCAGAAAAAATATGTTTAAAAACAGAAAATGGATTTAAAAATCGTTCTTTCTATTAGGTACATATTTGACTTCAGTTTAAAACGTTTATTAAATAAAATTTCCAGTTGCAAATATGTTTGTCTTGGATCAGATCCGTAATAATAAACGCTAGAAGCGCAAAAAATTTCACTCAGTATTATTTTAATTGCTAAAATCGCAGCGATCGCAGATATCGATAGCAGTTACTTTGATAAGCGCAGTTATTTTTTTTTATTTTTTTCACTTTGACACATTTTGTTGTCGAATGTGCTGCGCGTCGCAAAGGGACGAGCGACATGTATGCGTGCCCCAAAAAGGATTCGGAATCCTTGTTTATCCCTACCAGTAAAATTTTAGTATAATTTTTGCCTTATTGAACCGGATCATTTTCTTGATTTAATAAGGCACAAATTTCTGTTTTTAAAAACCGGTGACAATGAAATCTGCAGCTAAATCCAGTGTAGCAGAACCCGTTTAATAAAAGCGTACTCATACATAAAGGAATATTGTTCAACTTGGGAACAGGACGTATCGAATTCATAAGTATAAATTCAGTAACAATAAATGAAATACAATTTTTATAAAATGAACGGAATTTGAAAATAAAATAATACATAATGGATCTTTAATATAAAGCTGACTTCATAAAAGGAATAAATAATTAAATATGAGGCATACAAACTGATGATATAAACAAACGTGAATTAGAAAGTTGCGAATACATCACTTAAACCCTCTGAGCTCTGGCGGGTAAATTTCTTCAAAAACTCAAAAGTCACATTGACACCAGTATTTTACAAAGAAAAAATTCCGTTTATGATATACACGATAAAATGTATTAAACTTTTTTCAAGTAAATTTGTTCGAATATTCCGGTGCAAATACGAAATTTTGGAATTAAAATTAAGTGGTAGGAAATTCAACCATCATAGCACAAAGAGTCTATTTATTTACTTTTATGAAATGAAAAAAAGAAATACAGTGCGTGTCAAAAGATTAAGCACAATAGCAATTTTCAAATAAAACTTTAAATATTCACTTTATTTCAATATTTGTCTTGTATATGTTAATAATATCTTTTTTAACACCATATTCATTGAAATTAACTTTTAAACTTTATTTCAAACCATGGAGTTTAAGAATAGAGCAAAAATAACCGTGTCAAAAGTTTAAGCACAAAATCGTTTTTATGCAAATTTTACAATCTGACGTAAGCGGTTGCGCACGCAAACAATTTCTGGGCGTATAAGAAGCTGTTTGTTGTGGTTTACGAGTTAGTGCAAAATGCCTCAGTCGAAAGAATTTTCAGAGGAGTAGCTGATAAAAATATGGAGTATGAGAGCCAAATCTAAGTCTGTTTCTGAAATTGCAAGTACATTAAAAAGATCAAAACGAGGTATTCATGAAATTTTGGCTCGTGGTAATAATTTCAAACGAAAATTTCGTTCAGGAAAGCCGCGAGTGACTAGTTTGCGCGAAGATAGCCATATCAGAAAGTTGGATTCAACTGGTAATTACTCCCTTTCGCAAATAAAACATGCAGTTGGAGGACAAATATAGAAAAAAAAACTGTTCATAGAAGAGTTTTGGAATTCAAATACATCAAATACCGTAAAATGGCTCGATTACCGTGTCTCAAACGACACCATAAAAAAGCTAGATTACAATGGGCCAAAGAGCATATGTCATTTGGTGAAAAGTGACTGAATGTCATATTCAGTGATGGAAGAAAATGGAACCTCGATGGCCCTGATGGGTTTAAGTACTATTGGCAAGATCTCCGCAAAGAACCTAAAAGTCTATTTAGCCGACAACATAATGGAGATTCTGTAATGGCGTGGGGGCTATTTCTTTTAATGGTGAGACATCTCTAGCATTTGAAAACTCTGAAAACTATCAAGAGACACTTGCCAATCATTTGCTTCCTATTGCCGAGGTTTTGGGGGGAGAAAAATGGTCATTTCAACATGACAATGCTCCGATCCATACCTCAAACTCAAGTTCATCGTGGTTTAAGTCGTAAAAAAGTGTCTGTTTTGAAATGGCCGGCAAATAGTCCTGATTTAAATCCTATAGAAAATATGTGGGGTATTCTCACTCATGCAGTTTATTTAAATGGAAAGCACACTCTAAAAAATAAATGTGTAAATTAGCTAATTTTACCCGAATATATGTGTAAATTTCTAAAATTACACACCTGTCGTAAAATTTACACATTTTTTTTCTGAAATTTACCTGTTTATATGTGTATTTAGAATGTGAAAGTAAGTGTGTAATTTTTTATCAGTTGAAAAACTCAAACAAGTGTGTAAATGTCTAGAAATGCTTGGATTTACACTTATTTATGTGTTAGTCTAATTTAAACTTAATTATAAATACACACATAAGTGAGTAATTTTTTACAAATGCATACTTGTCATAAAATTTACACATTTTGAACAAAAAATTACCTTTTTTTATGTGTACCTAGCATGTGAAATCAAATGTGCAATTTGTTATCGCTTGATTAACTCATACAGATGTGTAAATGTAGAAAAGTACTTTCATTTACACGAATGAAAGTGTTAATCATAATTAAGGATCAACTGAATCAACGATTTTTAAGATCAAAACAGAAACTGAAACCGAATTTTGGTACTCATCCTATTTTCGGCCGAAAACGAAAACGATAAAAAAAATTTTAAGTGATTAATACATACAAAAAGATACATAATTAGGTCCGTTCGTAATTATGTATGTATGTAAGACCGATTGTCGTTGTTCAGTCCATTCGTTCGTCTGTCTGTCCGTCTGTCCGCATATAATAGAGCAAAAACTATCCAACCGAATCGTTTAATATTTAAAATATAAAATTGTTCCATAATATTGTCGAGTTTTTCAAATTTTATGAAAATCGGATGTATAGTTTGATTACAGGGATAATCAAAAGTATTACGTTACATTACCGTCAATGAGAAAAAAATGTTTCAAGTTCATTTTAATGGTGTTACAGCATTCCAAACAGGAAAAAATTTATATACATTTACCGAAGCGTATTAAAATATACATTCGGTGCAATATATGGTGAAAAAACGTTTATTATTCATTTACAGAACTACACAAAAGAATTCCGTCACATAATGATATATGGGAAAACATTGCTTTCTGCGTATTTCAATCATGTTAAATTATTTCGTATATAATTAAGTTGATATACGTTGCTTAGTTTTATTGCAAGTTACTTCTTTAATAATAGAAAGCGCCAACAGTATTTACAGGCACTCACAAAAGATTTCGGATACTATACTGCACCAGAACTACTCTACGTTACAGATTTTTGCTAGAAGTGCACTTTTAGTTGTGATATGAGTTTTTAAGTGTAACCATATTTTTGCATATTACTTTGTGTATATAAATGCTCTAAATCATATACAGGGTAACACAAAAGAATCTGTAAGAGTTACAGAGTAAATATGAAAATAGCAGTGGTTTTCGAATCAGTTACGCATTTTCACGGTATCCCATGATAAGTAATGATTCTAGGTTTGCGATCTTGATTGCGTCCTATTTAAGAAGAGGTCCTATTATTTTCGTGTTACTGAATTGGAGATATATAATCGTATCAAATTTTATATTCATGCATTTTAGCATAAGAATTTAACAGCTAATGTATTAAGCTCAGAATATTTATAAAATTAATTGTAGTACGAACGCAGCTCATTTGCCACGTTTGACGCGCAATTTCCAATTTGTTATTGATGCTACACGCTTTCGAATTTTATACAATCTATATGTATCTAAGAAGTGTATGATAAAATATACGTTCTGCACAATCGGTGGTGCAAAGAATATTCATTATTAATTTCCAGGGCCACACACAAGTATTCCATTACATAATATTATAGGGGAGATACCGTTCGGGGCGCGTTATAATACGATTAAACTATTTCACATTTTATGTACGTTGTTGAGGTTTATTATAAGTTACTTCCTGTATAATACAAAGCAGGGATGTAGTGGAGGGTATACGCGGGTACACGCCGTATACCCTTTAGATTTTTTTAAGGAACTCGGTATACCCTCTGTTTCTCAAAAGAGCTACAGTGTATACACTCTAGGGTGTACTTTCTGTTTTATGCATATACCCTTTGCTTTTTTTACGACTACACCGCTGACAGAAAGCAGATAGTATTTACAGGGACACACCAAAGATTTCGGCCACTATACTGTATCCGAAATACTGTATCCATTACAGCAAAAACTGAATATTTTTAGAACTTTGTCATAGCACGAACGCATCTCATTTGCTACGTTTAAAATGCAATTTCCAGCTTGTTATAAATTAATTATTGACATATAGAATCACATTTCTAACACACAAATATATATATATGCATGTGTATGTATAAGGTTCAAATAAAATGAAAACGTATTCCATGTATTAGTTCTTGAGATAGAGTGCCAACAAAATTTATATCACATAGAGACAGACAGAGTCACAGACATACAAACAAACATTTTATAAAAACATTTTTAACCTTATAAAATGTGTAAAATCCATTAAAAACAAGAATTCGAAAATTTTCACGAATCTAGTATTTTTTTCTTGCAAAAATAGAAGAGTGTAAAAATGTTTCAGGTTCAGGTACATATGTCAGTTTATCTTTTACGGTGATTTTTTGTCAACGATCAGCTGTCGTTAACAAAACACACTTCTGCGACACTTATACTTCTGTGGTTTCAAAAAGGAAAAAAAAATATTAAGCCTGCTGTTTTGAACGAACAGGAGATAAACTTGAAAGTTTAGTAATGTAAGCATTTTTTGCTTTATAATTTTTGCATGCGCATATGCCATGTGCAATAGGGAAAACTCGCAGACGATTTTTTAATTAAAGACAGTAAAGTTTATTTGTTGATCTTTGGAATACACAGAGAACGAGAACATTTTGTTTGTAAAAATAGCCGTTTATGTACGTATAGTCCGTCTAAGTTTAAAAATTTAAGCAAAAAATATTACAAGAGTATCGCAAAATTCTGTGTTTCATACAAAATACGTCCAAGAAAGTTTACAAATGCTGTTGGTATGTGTAAAATAGATTCATGCCACTGCTTTTGTAATTAATATTGGACTATTTGTTTTCTACAAATGATTCTATGGATTACCATCAAAAAATGAAGAAATATGTCGATGGAAAATAGGTATGAAAAATATTTTTTCTGTTTGCTTTTCTTTAAATTACAATGATTTTGTTGAAATAAATAAAAATCTATGAATAATCCGTATGTTTGAAGGAATGAGACTGAAATGTCATAATTATATTGTCTATTTATTTTTTTTTAAATTCTAGAAGCTTTTATTATTTTATTTTATTCAAAATTATTATTTTATTCAAAATATCTATACGATACACAGTATCAGAAAATATATGGTTAACCCACGAAAAAAGAAATAAAAGATAAACAGTGCACAAAAATTACAATAATGCATACAACCACAGTTAAAATTCATTAGCTTTTATTCGATATATTTTTTAAATGTTTCGAGATTTTTACGAATTTAGATCTAATAAAACAAGTTTACAAACCAATTTCTAAATTTTATCGCATTCATTTGGATTTTACTTAGGGTGTTAACTATTTTAAAAAGTGGATTTAAGCTAGCGATTAAATCATTATTTTAATCAACAATTTGAAATAAAAATCAATTATTTAAATCAAAATTGATTTAAATCTAATTGTTCTAAATGACACAAACGTATTAAAATCTAATATTAATGTAATTTGGAAAGTGTATTAAAATTAATGTAATTTGGAATACTGTATACAGTACACCAAAATCTGATAAAAAAGCTTTAAATAATTGTTTCTAATCTTAATTTCTGAGTCCTGTGAAACATTAAATACAATAACTTTGTTAAGGCATAAAAGATATTTCATTTAAATATTATATTTAAATCTAAATCTAATATAATTTGTGATGTCATAATTTCCTTTAAGTAATTAAATTGTTTATTCTTTTATATGAAATGAGCATTTAAAGTATGCTAAATTTCGGCTATATATATATATATATATATATATATTAGTATGCACATACATTGTGTAAGGTATGATTTATGCTATTAACAGTAATTTTTGTTACTACAAATGCAAAATGAGCTACCAATAATATTTGTTAGTTATGTTGGTTATGCCATATTGAAATTACTTATTTGCTGTTTTTATTAATTCTGTTGATTACTGTTTCATTTTGGCTATTTGTTAAGGCTGCAACACTTTGCCCCTTTTGAAATTAACAAAATGCACCCTATCTTTTAAAAAATAGTGAAATATAGCCAGATCTTTTTTGAAATAAATGCCTCCATACCGCAGTACTTCTAAATATGTGCACCCAAGACTTAACAAAAATGATAGAACATTATTTCTTGGAAAAAAGCAGGATATTATTAAAACATGTTATTTAATTGTATTTTTCAATTCGTGATTTATAGAAATATTGAAAATTAATGATTTTTATATTTATCATACTAAAAAATTATGTACTTATTTTTATTGCTACTAAGCACATTAGTAATATATTTTCTTATGTAATAGTGCCTTTTTTTTAGAACAAGCATTCTGCCCTTTTTCTTTTTAGAATAAATATTAAATACTGAATTATCGTTTATTAATTTAAGCATTACAATATGCATTATATACCTAATTAAAGATAGTAATCAATTTAAAATTAAATACAGCAACTGATAATTTTAATAAATGTAAAATCATTATTTTTTAATATAGTTTTACATAATTATTGCAAAATATTAATGTATATAACTTTATAGTATTATATTAATTAATGAAATTACTAATTTACAGTTTTTATAATTTTTGTAGTTACTAAATAATAATTAAATTTTATTGATTAAAGTGCAAAAACATAGATTATGTTAGTAAATAAAAGTCTAATTTTTTAGAAACCTAGAATCTATTAATCTTACAAACCTAGGCTAAACCTACATCTATTCAATATTTCAATGCTGGAAAAAAAAATCCGATTCAAATAAAAAGAAATATGATTTAAATACAAAAATTCGATCTTTATTATTATTGCTTTTTAAATCATGATTTTTTTACACCCTATTTTTACGGAATTTTAAACTAATTTTTGTTGGCCGATCCGACGGGGGAACTGTCTGGTAGGCGGAGTGTTAAAATAAGTTTTGTTATTTATAACTATCCTCCATTCTTGTAAATAAAATATTAATGATAATATACCAAAGTGTGATTTTATTTTATGTATGGTCTGCAATTTTATACTTCATTCACATAAAAAAAAGTTATTAACTGTGTATTCCTACTTTGTTTTTAGCTGTGTCTGGTAAAAATAAGTACGGTTATATGGATTTCTAACAGACAATTATATGGAAAAAAAATTATCACATTTCATTTAAAGCCACTATAGTAAATTCTTATAAATCCGCTTGTATTATTTTATGACGATATCAGAGTGATATTGGCCCTGACAACATAGATTCTTGGAAAATTGTGCAAAAACTTTCATATAAGACCTGAAAAATGAGCTTTGTTTTCAAAAATGATAATCATAGATAGCAAGAGTTATTATTTTTAAATGTACAATTTTATAAATAAAAATGTAATTTTCCCAATGAATGATTAAAATTATTTTTTAATAACTAAATTTTTTAAAGTTTGAATTTTGCTTCAGTCAGATCATAATGTAAAGTGAATTACACCTTTGTATCTCCGTGATACATAACTGCGATGTACACTAAAGTCAAAATGACCAGCGAGCATTAAGGGTGCATTCGAAAACATTTTTTTCACCTTCAACAGTTCGAAATTTTCTGATACAATTTCAGACTCACTTTTAGAAGTAAAAACACGAAACTTGCTGATGTGACTTTCAAAGAGATCTATAAGATGTCGTGTGATTTTATTTTTTGTTAAATTCATTAGAATTAGATTTATAAACTATTATTTCCCCAGTATGACTCTTTTTTTCGTTCCCAGATCTCCCGCTTCGGAAAATTCGGTTTAAAACGTTGACTTTAACAGCATTTTTTTGCAATATTTTCTGCATTTATCAAAAAATTGAAAAGCACGGGACCTAATATACTTTCTAAATAAGAGAATTTGCCAGTTTGATGCGCTTGAGAGAAAAAACGAATTTAAAAATAAATCAGAAAAAAGGCAATTTGTATTGAAATACACCCTTAATCGGGGGTCTTATTTATTACTGCTATCATCCATCATAGCATTTTTGCCACATATGTTCTTAAAATTCTCAACATACGACGATACTGAGTTTGATCACATGAGCAGTTTTAGATCATTATTGCTAAAATGAATTTTGAATTTTGATAGCCCAGAACAGATTTTTTTTCAAAGGTAAGTTCATTTATTTTACAATTTAACACTTGAAAATTATAATATGGATGAGAAGTGTGTTATTTTCTGCTTATTACAAATTTGGAAAAAATAATTTATTATTTTTGTGTTTTAAATCATTTCTTCATGTTTAAAATCACATATTGTAACATAAGAGTAAATATTTGCAGTTTTAACATTATATAGCATTTAAAATAATTATTCGGTTTAAATACTATCTATTTCAGCGTGTTTATAATATATTTTGCTATAAAACTTCGAGTTTTTATTATTTTACATGCTATACATTTCTTATTTCATTTTATACCGATGACAAAAGACAGCTTTTCATAGATTTCAATTCATGGTTTTTCGTTTGTGATTTTTAAATTGAAGACTTTTTGTAAGCGTATTGCATTCAAAAACTACAAGAAAAATAAATAAAAACTCTAAAAAAAATGTCATTTGATGTCAGAAGAAATAGTTTTTTTAACCTAGTCCGAAAAATTCAAATGTTTACACCAAATCCAATTACAGACACAGAAGCAATTATAACTTTTTTTCAGATAAATTTTTATAAAATTAAAACGCGCCCCAAACAATGTTTCCTTCTTTACCATAATGTAATGTAATATTTTAGTATGGCCCTGTAAATTAATAAAAACTATTCTCTGTACTACAAATTATACAGAATTTATATTGTAGTATATACTTCATAGATGCAAGTCAATTTTATTATGTTCGAAAACGTGTAACATTATTAAAAGGCACTTGAAACTATTTTTATACATGGGCCGTTATGCAAGGGAACGCTTTTGACTGTCTCTATAATTGAATTATGCATCTCATTTTCATAAAAGTTGAAATGACTTGATAAAATTATGCAAGAGTTATGTATTTTAAATTTCAAACAATTCGGATTAAGTAGTTTTTGCGTTGTTATATGCGAATGGACAGATAGACAGACGGACGGATTGAATGACAACTATAGTTATTACGTATTTACATAATTACGATCGCGTACTTAGAAACAAGTCAAGCATACGAATTTGTTCTTCATGTAATTTTGTTTTGCTATTTTAAAAACTTTTTCGCAGTTTACACATCAAAGAATAAGGTAAATCTTTGTACACAAAAACCTATGTATTTTAAATATTACACAAAAATGTATTTTCCATGTTACATAGACATATGTGTAAAAACAGAATATTACACAAAAATCTGTGCATTCTGTACATAACACAAAAACATGTGTATTTTGCATATTACACAACATTGTAGGTATTTTCCTATTGCACAAAAATATATGTAAAAAAAGAGTATTACACATATGTATGTGTAAAAATAGTGCTCAGAAATATGTGTATTTCAGTGCAATTCACACATTAAAGTGTGTATTTCAAGAGTTATCAGATAACTTTTACACATTTGGACTTATCATCAAATTACACATTAAAATGTGTATTCTGAAATTTACACATTTGGCGCAATTTACACACAAATTTACACACATAGACATGTCGTTTTTGTATCATCGATTTACACATTTTTGTGTGTAAATTTACACATTTTTTTTTTAGAGTGCAGTATTCTTCAGCTAAAGATTTGAAAGATGCCTTTGAGAACCCTTGGTTTAAAATTGAACCAGAAACAATACAAAATCTCATTTTATCGATGGAAGATCGTGTATTTAAAGTAATTCAGCATAAAGGAGCAATAATCAAGTATTATTTTTTTTTATTCTTGTTCTGCTAAAGACTAAAAACTACTGTGCTTAAACTTTTGACACATTCATTTTTGTTGTTTTGATAAATTTTATTATTTAAGATAAATTTTATAACATAAATCTGTTAACTATCTTTTTAAAACTATAATTTGTAGATTATGTGCAAAGGAAATTAACTTTCATTCATTAATAAAATTTTATTTTGAAATTGTCTGTTGTGCTTAAACTTTTGACACGCACTGTACTAACTCCCGTAAATAAAAAAAAACTGCAGGAAATCAATCCATTCAAATAATTCGTGTATTTCTTTAAAGAATGTAAATGAAAATGAATTAAATCAAACTAAACTCCAGTTCTGGTGAGTAAGAAAACGGTTTTTTATCCCCTTGTCTTTCCACGGAGTTTATGATGTCAGATCAAGCTGTATCTAGTGAATGATATAACCATGAAGTTATCTCAGACGGCAAAAGAGATGCTATCGGCAAAAATAAAATAAGATAAAATAAAATAAAATAAAAATCGGCATATTTTTTTATTTAAATCATTAATTCTATCGTAACATCTTGAGGGGCGCTTATATGTCTATGAAAGAACTTAATTTTAATTACCATAAGCCACATTGCCACCGGAATTTTTGTGAAAAAAATTCCGTTAATTAAATGCATGAAATTAATTTTTTACATATTAACAAATAAAGTTATTTTTAGATTCCGGTGTCAATCGTTAATTTCAATACTTTTGCATCGAATGTGCTTTGCGTCGCAAAGGGGACGAGCGACATGTATGCGTGCCGCAAAAAAGCTTCGGAATCCTTGTTTATCCCTACCAGTAAAATTTTAGTATAAATTTTGCCTTATTCAATCGGATCATTTTCTTAATTTAATAAGGCACAAATTTCTGTTTTTAAAAACCGGTGACAATGAATTAAAAATTTTGTTAAAGGCTCCCGTCGCGAAGGGATTAAGGCCCCACACTAGGCACAGAAAAAGGCCCGGATGATAATGTAAAGTCTATGGGAGCGTTCTTTTCATATATCTCGCTCCAATTTTAATATTTTGACATGAAATTATTTGCATAGGATAGCTGAGGACGATCCACATCCGGCCTAGTGTTTACTTTTTCGATTTTGCTTACATACTTTTTATATTACTATAATTACAATTTCAGAACCTGTTTAAACCTGTTTTAAAAGTTAAAGTAATATTTAAAAATACATCTGAAACTGAAACTGAAAAAGTAAAAACTAGGTCGGTCGTAGATCGTCCTCAGGTATCTTGTGCAAAAAAAAAATCATGTAAAACTATTAAAATTTGAGTGAAATATTTAAAAAGAACGCCCTAATAGACTTTACATTATCATCCGGGTCATTTTCTGTGCCTAATGTTGCGCCTTAAAGCGCAGAATCAAAAAGCTTTTTTGGATGTCGGCTGTGTTTGAATGCCACGTCGGAAATGTTTGTACTTATTGCCCATACCTGCCAATATTTTGTGCTTTTTTGTACAACAAAATTTTACAGATAATTTTACCTGTTTTATTTGCCGCAATCCGTCTATTAAACAAAGCAAAAAATTATATTATTTTCTATATTTCTACTCTGAGGGGGAAGAATCGGCAGATGTGACTGCCACTTAATGTTTTTCGTCTCGTGTGTTCTTTATGCTATGTATCATGTAAGATGTATAATTTTGAGTACCATTCTTTAAGTTTATACTTTATTCGTATGTTTTTTAGCGCTTTGAAATTTTTTTTTGTGTTTTCTAAAAATAATTAGGAATGTTGAAAATTATTCACTCATTTAATCTTTATACATTAGCGAGAAATTTCTAAACAAGTATATAAATAAAGCATAATTGCTAACAAAATGAGCTCACAGAAAGTTATTCAAAGCGTTGGGATTAAGAAGTCATTTTTTAATATGAATGAATCTATTAGGTAAAGATTTATGTTCGAAAATGTTGGTGCTATAAACGTTAGAAATTGTAATGAGTGTATGTACAGCTCGTAGTTGTTGGTTAGTTTTCCGGCAGTTTGAAAGGAATTTAAAGAAAGATTTGCTAATTTCAATATGAACCATACATTATCTATTCTTATTTTCTAATCTAAAGTTTTACGAAATTTAAACAGTTTGATTCAGAGTCTGTACAATATTGAAACTCTTTAATTCGAGATTTCGTACAACATTTTTTTTTCAATACTGCATAGCTGCCAAATGCTTTCATATTTAATTATTCTTGTTTGCGAAAAGATATATTCGATTTTATTAATAATAAAAAAATTGCAGCTGAATAAGACGAAAAATATTTTTCAAAAATTCTGAAGTTTTCAAAAAGTTTCAAAGTTTGTCATATGTTTTATTATTCCTACGATAAAAAAAAGTACACAATGAGGTAATTTTACTTCAGAACTTTTTTCCTTCGAGGTACTATGTAAATCCTTTCCGTCACAGTGTGCCCATTACAGGCACACTTAATTTTAATTTCAAACTGTACCAAGTACATATTAAGAAAATTTTGCTTTTACAACGAAAGCTTAAATTATCGGGTTTTTAATAATAATAATAAAATTTAATAATAAAAAAAGCCATTTCTAAATTCCGATGTTAGCCAATAATTTCTCATTTTATTAACCTACCCGTGCCGGTAAGAGTTAATTATTTAACACTAGAAAGCATAGCTGCCAGAATCTTCCGCTTTTATTAGGTCGAAAAATTTTATAGTAAAATTTATCATTTCAAATCGCCGTAATCCGCCGATTAAATGAGGCAAAAATTTATATTAAATTTTTCCGGACCAAAATATTGGAAGAACTGGCAGCTATCCTAGAAGGCCTGGAATTTCACTTATGCTGCATTAAAAATATTTTTTACCAGAACTTTTAACCCGGGAGAACTCGCTGCATGAGATTTTCTTTCTCCATCCTACCTTTTTTAGGACTCTAATTAAAAACATTTTTCATTTTAATCAAATGTCAATATGTGTTTTCGATTACTTTACCTCTTTTGTGAATAAGAGTACTAAGCCAGACAAAAAAATTCCTGTCGGCTTGGCCTATAGGCGGAGGTAGATTTCGAAGAGTGCTCATTTCAACAACATAAAAACAAGTATGATTAGAGATAAACCCAGTTTAATAACTTCATTTGGCCGCTTATGAAACATTTTTACTTTCATTTTTCCGCAAGAACTGATTTTATCAGAATCATCTTAAGCAAAATTCAGCTCAAACGCCCTTTTTGACAACATATTTTGAAATATATTCTGAATTTATTAAAAAATCGACCAAAACAGTACATTATATAGTTCCTAAATGAAAAATAACTACCAATTGAATGCGTTTGAGAGTAAAATTAAATTTAAAAATGAGTCATAAAGTAACCAATTTGTTATTTGAATACATCCTTAATACTTTAACCACGATCGCTTCGGAAAATTTTCTGCGAAATGCCCACTTTGACAGCATTTTTAAAAATATATTCTATCTTTATCAAAAAACTGGCCAATGCGTCACATTATATAGTTCCTGAATAAGAGCATCTGTATATTGGATGCGTTTGAGAGCGAAAATTGATTTAAAAACGAGTCCGAAAAAACGCAGATTGTTATTTGAATACTTCCTCAAATATTAAATCACGATGACTTCGGGAAATTCTGTTTAAAATACCCTTTTTGGTAATCTTTTTTGAAATATATTCTGTCTTTATCAAAAAACTGGCCAATGCGTCACATTATATAGTTCTAAATAAGAGGATCTGTAAATTGGATGCATTTGAGAGCAAAAATGGATTTAAAAACGAGTGAGAAAAAAACGCAATTTCTTATTTTAATACTTCCTTAAATTTTCAGTCACGATGATTTCGGGAATTTCTGTTCAAAATACCCTTTTTGGTAGCCTTTTTTGAAATATATTCTGTCTTTATCATAAAACTGACCAATGCGTCACTTTATACAGTTTCTAAATAAGAGGATCTACCATTTGGATGCGTTTAAATCAAAAATTAATTTAAAAATGAATCAAAATATAAGCAGTTTCGATTTGAGGTTTTTTTTCTCCAACTCCTATTTTTGTTTAATTTATTTTTGCAATACGAATTGGTCTTATGAAAAACTTCTCAGTATAAAAGATGTAGATATTATTGAGAAGATGTAAAATAAATTTAATTAGATTTGATAGCTTAAAAATTGACGGAGTTATGGATTTTTTCCTTTTTCACCTCCCCTCCTTTTCTTTTCGTTTTTAATTTTTTTCATCGGTAAAAGTTGGTCCTATCAAAAACTTGTAAATACAAAAGTTTTAGATAATTTTGAATACATTTACAAAAAATTTAGTTGGATTTAATATCTTGAGAATTGACGAAGTTATGATTTTTTTTTCTCCCAAAAAACCTATTTTTTCGCTCCTTGAGCCCATTTCTAATTTCATCAAAAATCTGTCACGCATAAACTTTTGTCCTATTTCTAAGAAGTAATATAAACTTCAAACCGATTCTATGTCTATTTTAATTAAGAAGTTATGACGTTTTTTCGATTTTCACAAAAATCCTCTCTATTTCCACCCCCTTGGTCCGATTTTGCTCATTAACGAACTCGGCCGAGATTTTATGCCCCTTGATTTTATGTAAAAGTTTGAAGAATATCTGAGCCTAGTTATGGACGTTATAATGTCCAGAAGAAAGTGATATACACCGATATCACTTTTTTTACTGATGGTACTTTTGGGGTCTAGGAGTCATGATCAGTGTAGATCTGCAAAAAATTTTCAGAAATTCGACCATGGGAGAGAATGAAATAGGTAGTATTTCATACGAAATCTATCTAAATGTTGATATTAAGTGAATGGTAAAAAAAAAGTATAGCAATTGGGCACTGTGAGAGAAAATCTCGCTAACGAGTTCTCCTAGTTAAGAAAAACTACTAACTTGATTAATTTTATATTTCTCCGTTGTTTATATTTAGCCTAATTTATTAAGATTTTTCTGGTTCTACTCAAAATAAATTTATTTTGTACATTTTTTTTACCGCTACAGCCATGGAAAAAATTATAAGGTTAAGCGAAATGTAGCCAAATATTGGAGTTGCTTTGCTAGCAAAAATTATACAAATTTTTGTATGATAAAAATGCTTCAAATGGAACACTT
Source organism: Maratus speculifer (assembly GCA_964019185.1). Classification (NCBI taxonomy): domain Eukaryota; kingdom Metazoa; phylum Arthropoda; class Arachnida; order Araneae; family Salticidae; genus Maratus; species Maratus speculifer. The sequence continues at coordinate 86,217,795 of OZ025293.1, forward strand.
CAGAATATATTTTTAAGTTTAATATCTAAAAAAATATTAAAAATCTGCTATTTAAAAAGTTTTAGTATGTTGCTACTCGGAAAATTTTATAAGGACAAGCATTTCTTTTGAAATTTCACGCAAACTAAATTTTGAATACTTCGTAATTTCATAGGTTTGTTAAATCAGCCTAAAGCTACTGCCAATAAAATTGTTCAATTTCTCTCTTTCTTCGTCATGCCAAACACACAACAATCTAAATTAGGAAAAGGGAAAAATGTATGCTGATGGAAAATGTAGAATGAGTATACGTAAAAATGCCAAGAACATAAACGGATCTAAAACAGCAATTTATAATTCCTTTAATAATCCAACAGATTATTGTAAAAATTAATATTCAGGTAGGCCTGTTTCTCTGATTATGTTTCAGAAATATGGAAAATTGCACGTCGGGTTTGCTAAAAACACAGTGTTCTACTCAAATTAATACAGAAGTGAATCTACCATTTACGAGACAAACAGTAAGAATACCAATCTTAGATATGCTAAACTACGGTAACGTCCAGCACTTACACGGGACTGGCACAGGCAACTACTTTATATTCCGTTAGCACTTTTATATATTTTTTTTCTATTATAAAGTGTGAAATATATTTCTCTTGCAACTGTTAACCAATGATGCGTTAAAAATTTTATTTTGAGAAAGTGGTGCAAAACAAAACAAAACAAAACAAAAGTATGCCGCAGTTCTGTTGATAAAAGTACATGATTACATAGACAGGTTTTTCAGACCATGGAATAACACTAACAAGGTTCGCACACTCCTTAGAATTTCCAAGGACTCTGGCACCACTATTAAAAATAAGAAAATTTACATTTAATTTTTAAACCACAACATTCGTAATCCCCACCTTCATTCACATATTTTATGATATATATATATATATTTTTTTTTGCAGTGAAACACTTCGAAAATATTCTTAAAATTTAGTGGTAGAACTGCGCGAAGCTTGCACCAATCGTGTCCATTCGAGTTCACATGAATGCAAATTCAAATGTGGTCTCGCGTAAATGGGTGATCGGAATGCTCTAGTCTTCAGTTTTTTAAACACATTTTTCTTGTTTTATCTAATGGCCAAAAAATCTGAGATAAACATGGCGAAATAAATTATAAGTAATAAGTGGTGTCATAGTGGTCCGTATGTCGGAATCACACCAGAATCTTCGAAAAATTATATTACATTTAACGAAAAGCAATTTAAAAATTTGTTTACGCCAAAGTTAGAAAATTTTTTTTAATTATATTTTTGATTAGTGCAAATCCTAATTAGGTTTAGGTAGGGTATAGAATATTCCACTACCTTTCAATGGATTAAATAATTATAATTATAATTTGGGCGATAACAATAAGAAGCAGTTAAAAATTAGAAGCTAGTTACAGTCGTTCAATCAACTGTTGTATGCATTATAAATCTTTATAAAACTGTCGAAAATTGCTTCCCGTCTCAAGGGAAACTTTTCAATAATTAAGGTCTACTTTAAGTATTTTAAGTAATGAAATAAATTTGAATCTTTCGTGTTCCAGAACGTGTACTTTAATGAAAATATTTCAATCGAGGAAACAGTCAAGAGAATTCGATGAGGCTCACATGTGTTTAAATCTTGGAAAATTGTTAAATAAATTAACGGCTAATAAGGAATTAAATTTCTTGAATGTATAAAGAGAAAACTAAAAACGTTTTTTAATATTGTGTATTTATAGAAATTAAAAATTATTAAAATTTATTGAAACATTATTTAACATTCAACTAAATTTGAGATAGGTATTTTTATTTACTTACATGGCTGAATATATTATGCAGAAAGTAAATATGAGTGAAACTCGACACTAATCAAACTTATTTTTTTTTCTTCTATCTTCTTCTGCTATGCTACGTTTTTCACGATTTACTCAATAGCCATTCTCAAGAACTAATAAACGGATTTTCATAAAACTTTACATTCTGTTAGTCCTTGATATAACATGGTTTTGATTCCTTTTCGGTTTAAATCGTCCAACAAGTACAGCTGCTATGCGGCATTATTCATTATGCGGTATTATCGAAATAACTCCATCCTAGGAACTAATGCACGAATTTTCATCAGACTTCAAATTTAGTTTGCCTCTTATATAAATTAGTATTCTTTTTTCTATCTTTTGCAGTAAAACGCTCAACTTTAGTCTATCCTGTTTTTTTTTCTTTTTACGAATTGTACAATGATTCTATCTCAAATACTAATGAAAGGATTTTCATCAAATTTTAGACTTAGCTAAAACTTGAAATAAGCTGTCGCAGATAATATTTTTGTGTAAATTAACTAATCAGTGACGCTGCTATGTTTCATTTTTCTGGAAATATTCACGTATATGGGATAGAAGAATATTTTGGTATTGCCACATCCAAGTATTTTTACATTTAATTTAGTGTTATCTCAGAATGTATTATTCTCAATTTTGATAAATTTATTGTATATTTAAATTTACCAGTAGACACTTTACTATTAGATACGGCGTACGAAAAATGCGGGAAGCGGTTAACTGCAACAAGATTCGTGCGTATCAAAGGAGTCAGGATATTTTAAGCGTTTTAGTAACAGAAATTTCGTAGAAAACTGGTCGCTATATGTGAAGCTCTAATTTCTTTTTCCATTAAATAAGTCAGATTTTACATTACAAAATTCTGGTAAAGGGTGCACGAACCCTGTACAGTACATAACTAAGACTATCAGAGTCATTTTACAACAAAACATATATTTTTGCTGTTGATTCTGCATTCATACCAACAACGTGAAATTCAAAAAATTGATGCATTATATTCGTTCAGAATGTTCCGGTAATAATTCAGATTAAAAAATTCAGTTCGTTTTTTTAAAAAAATAGTAATTCTCCAATTGATTATAAATATTGATTAGTCAATGACAATTGTTTTCTGTATCTATCGAGCATATACTTATTCGAATATTTCTATATTTGTCTTGTCAGCGTTAGACTTCAATTACTATGATAAATTATTTCCCAGATTCTGCGTCGAGTATAAAATTTATATTTTCCTTGCCTCGAGCGATGTTAAGATTAAAAAAAATCAAAAAATGAGAAAAGTGTTGTGAATTCCAAATTTGAAATACTGAATAGAATATAAAATATAATCTGTTTCTTTAAAGAAATTTCGTATTGGTATTCAATGGCAACAAATTATCAATATCTATTAAAATTCATCTTTAACAAAAATATAAAGTCCAAATTTTTTTTATATTTCAGTTTAAAACCTGATTAAGTTAAATTTTTATTAACGGCGATTTTAAAAACGAAAGAAAATAAATTGTTTATTTATTGATAATTGCGGAATATTTTTGAAAACTATTGATAAAATGCCTATTTTTTATTGCAAATTTTGAACTGAATAAGGTTATTAAGGGTATTAGTTATATAAAATATGCAATTAGTTCGATGTTTGAGGTTAAATAATTATGTTATACTGCAATATAATCATACTTGCAGATAAACCAGAATGTCGTAATTTTGCACATTAATGTTTGTTTTAGCCCATACATGTCAATGCCATACACGGTCAGGTAACTGTATCACATCCTCTTTTAGGGTTCGCACAGCCCTACCACTAAATTTTTACAGTATTTTCAATGTATTTCACTGGAGAAAAAAAATTGCGAATCGGGGAGGTGGTTGCGAATTCTATATCTTAAAAATTAAATCTAAATTTTCTTATCATTATTAGTGGTGCAAGAGTCCTGACAAAATATAAGGAGTGTGCGAACCCTAAGTCTTTGGTGTTAGCAGATTCATTATCTAAATTTAACCTTTATAAAATTTATTTTCTAAATAATATCTGTCGTAATAACTATTTATTAAATTATAATAAAAATTGCTTCATTCATATGAATTCATAAGTTGCTCAAATGTACATAGTAGGGGGACATTGGGTCACGGAGCAGATTGGGATAAAGCCTACAGCTCAAAATATCCATGGGGGAATAATCCCCACAATTTGTTGCACCAGTATTGGTAGTGGAGCATGGCATATGCATTAGCTACATACACTGGTGTCCAAAAGTTAAGCATAATTGGTAATTAAGTAAGTAATAAAAGAAATATAAATCGAAATGTGGTGAAACTCTAAGTGTGTAAACAAAATAGTACGTGTCATATATTTTCGTGAAGAGTTTTCCTCGAAATCGAACATGGGACCGTCAACAAATTGAAAAAGAACAAAGATCTTTTGGATAACCCTGTCAAAACTAATGTAGCAAAAGCGTGCAAACTGCACATTATGATTAAGTGGCTTATTGTAAAGTACTGTGTTTATTTTTATAAGGATAGCATGTATACTCGTAGAGAAATTAAGGTTTTTATAAAAATAGTCCTATGTTTTTTGCTTATAATTTGCAGAGTTCTTAATATAAAATAATGTTCTTTTTTGAAAATATGACAAACATCATTGTACACAATACCCTTTCATCAGAATTTAAAAATAATAAAAAATGTATGAAAAATCAGTAGGTTAAAAAATAATTTTTCATTGCGCATGCGTCAACGATATCCAAATTTCATTTGCATATTTTGTTAGGTAAATGTATAGAGCCACTTCTGTAAAAGTTTCAAAAACATAGCTTAAACATTCTGAAAATTATCGTTGATAGAATGAGATCAAAATATTTTATTCCCTAAATGAAGCAAAAAGATGAGGGACTGTATCCATATTCCATTGTTTCGTGCCTACACAATATTGCGCGTACAACTGTATTTGGATAAAACCCCTGATATTTTGCTTCCTTTTAGGAATAACGGATTTTGAGTTGATTCTATAGACGATCATTTCCAGAATTTTCAAGCTATGTTTTTGAATCTTTTACAGAAGTTGCTCTATACATTTAGCTAACACAATATGCAAATGAAATTTTGATATCATTGACGCATGCGCAATGAAAAATTATTTACTAAACCTACTCATTTTTCATACAATTTTTATTATTTTAAATTTTGATGACAGGATATTGTGTACAATGATGTTTGTCATATTTTCAGACAAGAACATTATTTTACATTAAGAACTCTGCAAATTAAAAACAAAACACTTTGGACTGTTTTTATAAAAACCTTAATTTCTCTACGAGTACGAATGCCATCCGTATAAAAATAAACACAGTGTATTACAATAAGCCACTTAATCATAATGTGCAGTTTGAACGCTTTTGCTACATTAGTTTTGACAGGGTTATCCAAAAGATCTTCGTTCCTTTTCAATTTGTTGACTTTCCCCTGTTCGATTTCGGGGAAAACTCTTCGCGAAAATATATGTCGCGTACTATTTTGTTTACACACCTGGAGTTTCACCACATTTCGATTTATATTTCTTTCATTACTTACTTAATTACCAATCATGCTTAACTTTTGGACACCAGTGTATATTTGCGATTCTCACAGAAAAAAAACAGCACTCCCGGTAAGCAACGCTATTTTCGATACTGAAATGTAACTTTTCAATGTCATCTTATGATGAAATTATTTAAAAATTATTGAAAGCTATTACATGGAACTATTAAGAGCATGAATATACATATAACATAGCTGTCAAATTGTACGGATTTTTCTCACTACCAAAATTTAACAGCAAATTTTGCCTGAAATAATAGTCGAAATTGAAAAGTTTCAAAAGATGAAACCAGTTAAATATTTCCATTATATTTTAGCAGTAACAAACACAGTACAATGTTATGGTATAATAAGGCTATATTTACAATTCCACAATATATCCTACAAAGATACAATAATTTTATGTAACATACATTTTAAAAATCATCATTTAGAGGCACATTGGACAAGAACAAGTGGGCTACTTTGGGACTGTTCCAGTGTGTCCCAGCGTTTGCTGAGATATGAAGTACCAAAACTCTTTAAATTCTTCTTTTCTTTTTGTCATTTATTAAAGCATATTAACTCATGTCAAACAATGAACATGTTTAAACTTAATAATTTGTGTTTTTTATAATTTTTAATTGAAAAAATCGTAGTAGATTATGACATCCTAATTTTCCAGCATTTGCTAATCATATCTCTTATCGGTTGCAGCTTCTTGATGAAGGTAAGTTTCCAATGTTCCAATGTTCCAAGGTAAGTTTCCAAGTTCATTCCAATGACAACCAAAAGAGTTTTCAGTGACGGAATGGTTTTGAATTCTGGGAAAAGGTTTTCTATGTATGAAATTCCAAATCTCGTAACAGTATAGGCAACTGTTGCTTCATTTATTATTCGCAAAATTACAAGTGAATGTAAATGTACAGAAAGTTGGTCATTAAATCAATATACAAAAATTTGTAGCCATCCATGTTACAGATACAGCAATAATAATTCTGGAAATCTATAGGAAGATTGAATTTATAACTCAGACTTAGAAAACCATCGAAATACTGGCGGTGTTTTGTCCTTCTCCAAATCACCTGACTCTACTCAAACTCTCATTAGCAATAGGTTTGTTACTGCATCAAAACATGTTCGACATATTTCTTCTTCATTCACTCCTGAAGTACCTACATAATCACCTTCCGTGGAAAAATAAAACAATTATTTAAAAAAACTTGACAATTTCGTATTCTAATTTCTAATACGACATACAGATGGAGGACAATGTAATACAAATACCTGTGAAAAAGTATGACGTATTTCAAACCTGCAGCACAGCCTCGTCACCTGCACTAGAAGTCTGCAACCTCGTGAACGTGAAGAGGAAGGTATTAGTCTCTCAGCAGAAGTCACCTGAGTTGCATGCGTCTATCGAACTGCCTATAATAAGTTGAAATGTCAGACCTGCCAGAGTTCCAAAGAGGAATGATTGTCGGAGCATCGGTTACGGAAACAGCAAACCGTTTGGTGTTTGCAAAGAGTATAGTATCAGCCGTTATGACAGCGTATACGAAAGAGGGTAAGACTAGGTCTTCAAACACAGCAGTGGCCGAAAGTCCAAGCTTGCTGATAGGGACAGACGAGTCTTGAAGAGGATAGTACCCCGAAAACACAAGCAATCGCTATCTGAGATGACAACCGAAATTAACAGCCTGGACCCTATTAATAAAGATTTTCCATTATTTCACGTTTTCGTGTTATTTATCCTCCATCTTTATATCTTCTTTAGACATTCCAAAAGACTCTTTACAAAGCCTTCCCGTTAACAAAAAAGGACAGTTTTGTATTTTAATTTCTATTCCAGAATAGAAGTGAAAAACAGTGTTGAAAAGAAAATTATGTAAAGATAAAATATCCGCGGAAAAAAGAGCTGAAATGTTTAAAGTAAGAATAACAATTCTCAATTATTCAGATTTTCGTTTTTTTAAAACCGGCAATTATGATCCTGAACTTGACAGTAAATTAAATATGGGCAAGAAATTCAAATTGGTTAACTGGTGAATGAAAAAGAAAACGATTTTCTTCTTGTCATATTTAGTAGAAAAGTCACTTGTTGTATTTGACCTGTGTGGAATCTGTTCAGAGTGAGTTAATAATGATTTTTTAAGAAAAAGGGAATTCCTGGAACTGTAGTTACCTAATAATCAACATTTAGATACTGTCGATATAAAAGATGTTGTTTTAAAATTTTTCTCAACTCATATCTCAATTTGAAAATTTATTAAACGCGTTAACAAGTTTACGTAAAGTTTTCAGTCTAGTTTACGTAAATGTTTTCATGTGGCCCATTCTGATCTAAAAACAATAGCTTTTTGCCAAATATTTCGTACGGAAATATGTACGTACGCACGTACGTTCGTACGTGCTAATGTTTTTCGAATTTCAGATATTTTTTCCGACAATGTATCGCAACGTTTAAGTGCTTAATATGACAATATTAAATGCGCGAGAAATTGTGACCGATAACTCAGCCCTGGGATGGAAACTTGGCTTTCGTTTTTAGCAGAAAGTATTTTCAGATGTGTTTAATAACGTCCTTTTATTATTAATCCTTTGCGGCGCAGAGAATTTTCATTTCTTAATTGTTGATATTAATGAATGAAACCGGAATTTGAAAACAACTTTATATGTAAATTAGAAAAAAAAAACTACATATCATGCATCTAATAAACCGAAATTTGTGTTGCTGAAATTCCGGTGGCAATGTGGGTTTTGGGAATTAATACTAAGTGGTTTCATAGACATAGCACCGCCCCTCAAAGGGTTGAAGTAATACTTTTTCTGAAAATTCCGGTGTGAATTTGGTATTTCAGTGTAAAAATGGACGTCAAATTGCACGTCTGTCTCAGACTATCAAACTGACGTGAGCTATACATATTCGGTACCATGTGAAGGCGTCTAATATGAACACAGTGTTGGAGTACTTCTTTTAAAATTCAGATTTATTGTTTGCAATCAATTTTTTGAAATAGTAAAATTCATTTTATTACACCTTATTTAATGACACAAAGTCACGGTGAAAACAAGAGGAATTTTACCATTTCAGAAAAATGAAGACAATCAAGAAATCTGATTTTTTTAAAAAGTAGTCTACTAGTAACACAATTTTTATATTTGATAATATGGCATGCTACTAATGATATAAGATGTTAAACCTAGGAGCCAAGGTCCATGCAGTCCCCAACTACACCGTGGTCAGTTGGGAATTTTTTTACCAATTTTCTTCCCCTTATGTTTTTTACCGATAAAGCTTTTTTGTGAACTTCAGCAGGAAAGCGTTTAAATTTTTAACCTTCCTACACTGAATGGGTCTAATCGACCCATAACTATAATTTGTTTTATACGATTCGAACCAGAACTCTTTTCCTAAAGAAAGTTAAATAAAGGATTCAGATAAATAAGTCAATCAAGTATATTAAAATGTTTTAAATAACACTTCTGGGGAGAAATGTTTTTATCAAGATTGAGTAAAATTTTAACAGGGTAGGAAGGTTAAATATTGAAGTCGAATAAATGTAAACGTAAGCAAGCCTCATTTTGTTTAACACAGTATTTGGTAGGAAATCGAGTTATCTTAGCTACAGTGTATACGCTGGAAATAAAGGCAAATAATTTAAAAGGAAAACGCAAAACATGGAGATATTTTTTAATGTTTATAAGAAAGACTCTATGATATTATTGATGAATACTTACGGTGGTTACTTTCAAGCACCACAAAAAATCCAAAAATTAATTTGCCTCATTTACTCATTGAAATTTTTGAAATTGCAGAGGTTTATGCGATTAAATAAAACCAGATTTTTTAAAGACATATGGATACTCAAAGGTAAGACCCACACGTATTTTGTAATATTAGGAGGGTTTATTTCTCTAGATGTTTAACGTTTAGTCTAGAAATAGTATATGTATGAAAATATTAATAATTTTCAATTATACGTATCGCCTTCCTATCTTACAAATTCTCAGATTTTGCCTTAAATTCCAGTATAATTTGTTAATTTTTAAGATAATTTTGTCTCGTTTTCAAAGAAATGATACCATCGTATCGGAAAAATAGAGAAATTTAAAACTGAGCAGATATTAAATTAAAAGAAACAAAACAAAAACTGAATGAGAGCTTAAGAAAGACCAAAAACTATAAATTAGGTTCCTTTGATTTACCAGGGACTTTGAGTTTAACAGGGTTCGTACGCATCAAGGTATTCTGGGTATTTTATGTTTTTTGGGACCAAAAACTTCGTGATGTACTGGCCGATATCTGAAATTTCATTAAATAAAACAAATATTACTTACGAAAATTATGGTAAAATGTCCTTAAAGTGTACGAACCCTGATTAAAACGCTTACTTCATGAAAATAATCTGTTAATATTAAAATATTTACATTCTGTGCTGCAAGCATCAACCGGGGATCATAGGAAGTCATTTATATAGTCTATATTAATAAAATAACAAATCGCTCTGTGTGTGTGTGTGTGTGTGTGTGTGTGTGTGTCTGCGATAGTTAGCGAAAACTACGGTACGTACGAAGTTCAAAATTTTTTTGAGAGTAGCCCAATATCTCTCCTGATGCACCTGACGCTCAGAATTTCAAAATTCTATTTATTAACTGAATAATCAATTAAATTCCAAACCTCACTCTCATAAAAAATCGCTTTTTTAGCTTTTTTCATTTTCATTCTCTTATGGTTGGTTGGTTGCATAAACTTTTTGCAGAAATAATTTTAAAAATTGAGACTGACCTTTAAAACTCATAGACTGGCAAACTGTCAGTTTAAATGAGGATTTTTTTTTTTTTTTTTTTTTTTTTTTTATCACAGCTGCTGTAAGCCATGGAGGAAAAAGATAGGTGGTGGTGAAGCAAACCGAAAAAAAGAAAGGTTTGCAAGAGGAAACCATTTATCGCTGAAATTTTAATGTCTCAAAATAAAGCACGAGGAAGGAATTTTGTATTAATAAGACGGATTGGAAGAAATGAATTACAGCTGAAGCATAATTTACGAAGAAATCGTAATTTTTTTAAATGTTTTTTCTATTATATTATTTATTAAAATAAATGTTTGCTTTTAAAATAACTGAAATTGGAAAATTAAAAATATTTAAATATCAAAATAAAATTAAATAAAATATTGAAAACATATGATTTGAAGTAAAAAATTGTATTGCTAAAAGTTTTCTCTTTTTTTTCAGAAATTTTTAATACTTTATAACGTAGATGAAAAATATTTATGATTTAACAACATATTTATAATTCTATGTCAATATATAAAATATAGTGATGAAAAGATTCTTTTAAAATCATGCATGAACACTTAAATAATAATATTAATCTAAAACCTAGATTTTAGAGTGCAGACGATTTTAAGACATTAACGAAAGAATGTTGATTTTTCAAGCAAAGTCTTAAATGATGCTTCTATATTGATATTTCAAAGTCATATGATAAAAATAATCAAATAATTCTTGATTGATCTAATTGTATCGTTCATGCATTCTGATCGTGTATTAAAGGCAATAATAGCACAAAACGTTATTTTTTAGACGAAATTTTAGTCATCTATTCAATAACAGTTTAAAAGGTAAAAAACAAAAACAAAGAAATACTGGTTTAAACCAGCTTGAATTGATCGGAGTTTCAAAGCACATGGTTTTGTTGACGCTTATTTGGACTTATTTGTCGCGGATTTTAGAGTTACATTTTTTGCGTCACCCCAACACATTATACTGCCACTCTATTAATTTCCTTTTACTATATGGTTGTACGCAAATTTTTGGCATTTCGAACATTAGAATGTATGAGTCATTAGCTGTGTTGCAGTAAAAAACATTACACAACACTTTTCTATGAGTTTATTTTTTTAATCATTGATTAAATTTAAATGTGTTCTATTCAATTTAAAATTGTAATATGGCTTTAATTTGTTTTTAAAACAAAAATAAAATAGCTGTTTGGCGTACAATTGTTTGTATCCGCAAACGATTCATTCACCATAATAAATTATCAAATAGCTAAGTAAATTATCTATCAGAAATAAGCATAAAAAGAACAGTAGCAAAACTGATTATAACCTTAATGTTTAGACTAATTTAAACATAACCCGATTCCAACCAGAAAAAAAAACAGACCACACTCCGATCCGTGATACACAAAATTTCCGTGAGTATAAACCCGATCCTGACCTAAAAATTCTGTTTGGGAAAAACTATGGATTTGATAACTGACCCGAACCAAATCTGAATACCGCAAAAATGTTCAAGTGAAGCATAACCCGATTCAAACAAGGAAAAATAATTTTCGTGGGCATGAAATCTGACCCGAACCTAAATATTTTCTTTAAAAAAAACCCGAAATATGACTCGAACGAAATCTGAAACCGATAAAAATATTCCAGAGAACTATAACCCGATCCCAGCAAGACAAAATACTTTCCATGGTCATAAACCCGACTCAAACGTAAAAAACTTCGTTTGAAAAATCCTGAACTTTGACCCAAACCACATCTAAATCTGACCAAAGTATTCGAAAGAACCATAACCGGATTCGAGTAAGACAAAATAATTTCCGTGGACATGAACCCGATACGAACCTAAAACTCCCATTTAAAAAAATACCTGAAATTTGAATCGAACCAAATCTGAATCTGACAAAACTATTTCAAACAAACGCAACCGGATCCAAACAAGACAAAATATTTCCATGGACATGAACACAATCCGAACCCAAAAAATTTCTTTGAAAAAATCGCGAACTAAACAAAATCTGAACTTAACAGAAATATTCCAGTGAAGCATGTCCTTATTCGAACAAGACAGAATTATTTCCGTGAACATGCAAGAAGACCCGAACTCAACAGTTATATTTGAAGAAAAAACTCGAAATCTGAGTTGAACCAAATCTGGACCTGACAAAAATATTCCAAAGAACTATAACCCAATCCAAGCAAGACGAAATAATTTCTATGGACATAAACCCAACTCGAACTTAAAAAATTCGATTTTAAAAAAACTGAAATTTGACCCAAACCACATCTAAATTCGACCAAAATATTCGAAAGAATCATAACTGGATTCGAGTATGACAAAATAATTTCCGTGGACATGAACGAGATCCGAACCTAAAAATTCTATTTGAAAAAATACCTGAAATTTGAATCGAACCAAATCGGAACCTGATAAAAATATTCCAAAGAATCGTAACCGGATATGAATAAGACAAAAAATTTCCATTCACCTGAACCGAATCTGAACCTAAAAAATTCTTTGAAAAAAATCACGAAATCTGAACTGAACCAAATCTGAACTTGAAAAAAAAATATTCCAGTGAAGCATGTTCTTATTCGAACAAGGCAGCATAATTTCCGTGAACACGCAAGAAAACCCGAACCCAAAATTCCATTTGAAGAAAAAGCCGAAATCTGAATTGAAACAAATCTGTTGCCGACAAAAATATTCCAAAGAACCATAATTGTATCCGAGCAAGGCAAAATAATTTCCATGGACATGAATACGACCCGAACATTATAACTCAATATCAAAAAATACCTAAAATCTGAACCCGACAAAAATGTTCTAATGAATCATAACCAGATCCGAACAAGACAAAATAATTTCCATGGACATGAAACCAATATATGGTTTGGTAACATTTAGGTTGCAATTACATTACGGTAAGGCTTTGATTATATTTAATATCCCGTTAGGTTACAATTAGGTCTCGGTTAAGTTAAAGTTAGGTTAAAGTTAAATCGCATTTGTTTTATGGTTAGAATAAGGATATGTTACAATAAAGTGAAGGCTAGGTTACATTTATGTTATATTTATTTACGGTAAGGTGCTGTTAAGTCAAAGTTAGGTTACAGGCAGGTTATGGTTACGATAAAAAAGTTTACAGTTAGGAATTTATCCATAGAGTGGACATTATGCATGATTTGATTTAAAATAACACTTACTTTTGTTAAATGGCTCTGAAATTATAATACTACATACCAACACTTTAGCTACGAGAGAGTATCGATTTCATTCATGGTATAGTCGGATTTAAGAGTGATATAATTAGTTTGAAATTCAAAATATTTCACTTGGGATTTCTATGTGAAAAAAATAATAATTAATTACGTGACTTAACAGTGATTTTTGATAAATATCAACACTTTTACACGAAAATCACGCAGTCGTTGGATACATATTCCCTCCCACATTTCTCATCGCTCATTTTGAGTATTTTTAGAGCTAACATTAGCTGTATTTTAAACCGATTTTTCACACAGTCATTGACCACGTATTTCAGACAATGGATTTCTGCATGTTTCGAGTTAATGATAAAATCATACAAATTTCAAGTTCGTTTAATATTGTTAATACGGACCCGGGCAACGCCGGGCGGGTCAGCTAGTATTTAATAAAAATCGTGGGTAGCTCAAAAATGATTTTATATTTGTTTGTGCATCACCAGTGGTCTCAGCGGAGTTTGGGAACTTGTTCCGAAATATGTATACTGTACCTATAACTGTAACAACCATATTAAAAATAGTTTATTTTTTTTTATTATTATTTAGTACCTTGGTTACCGCTACCTGATTATAAGGCCTGAGCGCTGAAACAAAAATGGTGGCTGCCGATGGAGGATATTTAGTTTTGCATCATTCCATACATTTCGGTCCAAATTTTTTAAAACGTTTTTCGCTTTATTTTTCTGAGATGAAACAATAGAAGTAATCTTTAAAAAAAAGTGGTGTCTAAATTTAAAAGACCGAACATACGTTAAAAAATTTCGCCCTCGGCAGCCACCATTTTTGTATCAGTGCTCAGGCCTAGTATTCAGGGGTGCACCCTAGTAATCAATTTAACTTCCTATGTGTGAGGTGAACGTGCTAGAATATGATAAATTGTGTTGTAATATAGAGAAAAAATGAAATGATATAAATATAAATCACACTAAATAGATGCAGCTTTGAATCATTTTTGTCTACATATAAAATGCAAAATAATGTTTCAAACCCATGATATGTTGACAAAATGCTCAATAATTTTACTTATTTTTAATCTGCGGCTAGCTTTATTTCTTAAACTCTAAGACTTTGTAAGTGTTAATGTATTTATTTCATGTTAAATTTCTTTTAATTTTTTTTATCTGGTCGAATATAAGTTTTAATTGACTTTAATTTTTTAATTACAAAACTATTTTTTTCCTCTAATGTGAGGTAGTTTTCGTTCATTTGATAAAATGAAGAAAAAAAAATATTTAAATCTAACCTGTAATTTTATTTCTCGTAAAAGAATTTTATTTATTTGGAATAAGAATGTAATCTCTCCATAGTGTAGAATTTCTTTCATTGCGTGACTTTGTGGTCCATGTTTGAAATTTTCACGTACTAAGTTACTCTGTAAAAACATTATATTTCAAATCCAGACTTTCTTGTCAAAAGTCACACGAAATAAAGAAGAAAGAAATACGAAGAAATGTGTTGGTTGTACAAAAAGCTCTTATATATAATAAAATATTTTTAGACATTTAACTTTGAAAGAGCGTGTGAATTTTAGAATTTTGTACAAATAAATGTTTTACAATTATTTTAAAGAAAATGCGTATTAATGAAATATTTAATTTTAAAGAAAACATCGATTATTTGCATTATAAAATGATGAAAAGTAAGTTTTAATATCTTCACATCTTGGTTACATTTAAGTAAGCTTAGTTTTTAGTGATTGTAATTACTGTCAATAGTAAAAAAGAACAAAATTTTGATACAATAGAATTATTAAGTGCAAAAGTAAGTTTTTTTTCTTAGCTATACAGATGATGTTATTTCCAGTTTCATTTTTTGGCATCAAGTTTTGGTGGATTATTTTGAAAAATCGTTAATATTTGATAAAAATAATATTACATATATTTAATATTTTATGTTTTAATACTTTGTAAAAATGAATGATATAAATTTAATGTTAGATTTTTTAATCTTATGAAAAATCATATTAGTTATAATTTATCATTAAAGCTCAGCGGCCACAAATTTGGACGTTTTGATGGTAGATTTTTATTGTTTTTCTCTATTTAGCGTTTGAATTCCTATTAATATAAAATAAATAAATCGTCGAAAAAATTAAAGTCATTTTTTTCTCACCATACAAAAATTGCTTCTGAAGAGTTTAATATAAGCCTGTCTGATGATGTGCAATTCAGTAATGCATCTGCAATGAAATTCTTTATATGGTTAATATTATTAAACCATTAACCCTCTTGCGGAGTGATTGCTTTATTAGAATAGGTAAAAAAAATGCGCAATTAACAATTTCGCGACGAACATCTTTTACAGAATTTTTAATCTTTACTCACCGGTTCTTCAAAACAGAAACTTTTGTGTAATTTAATCGTGAAAATATCCAGATTAAACATTGCAAGGTTTATAATAAAAATAACTGTTGGGATTAATGCATATCTGCGGAAACTTTTGGGTCTAGCCGAATAAGCATAGTCATCGGCCCCCACTGCCTATGTGTGAAATAATACATGTGGTAATAAGGCTCCCCTTGAGTATTCGATATAGAGTGTTTTTAGCCAATGACCTTGAACTGTCATTGAGAAAATCGGGGGAGTATGCTCCGGCGCAAATATTTTTCAAATACGTTTTTCTCGAAAAGTACTAAAGTTAAAAAAAACAAAACCAACGCCAGTTATTAAAGAGTATATTTGTTAACATTTTTACACAAATTTCAGTATACAAAAATAGACAAAAATATTTAAAAATATTACTAATGTCGTAATTTCATATTTAAACCAAACACAAATTTAGAGAATAATGTTCAAAGCATGTACTTTTAATTTAAAAAAATGTTAAAATCGAAGGTGCGCTTTTTGAGTTATGACAAAAATAATGCCAGAAACTTGCTAAAATATTCGTAATTTTTCCTGTTTGTATTTGCATAAGTACGCTACTATAAAAGCATTGGTCCATTCGTGACATTTATAATATACCATGATGCTCAGTGCGTTTTCCTATAGGTTACCTACCGTATACTGCTTCCTTATAGGTTTGTTTCGTTTCTGTAAACATTGTGTTTTTGATGTACTGCACGTTCTCTTTGCTTAATATTATCAAATCGATGGCCTGGTCAACTGTGCATGTGAAGCTGAACAGTGTCTGTATATGTATAAGGTTTTTAAATTTTTGACAATTTTGGACCCTCTCCCAACCATAGACATTATCTGTTATCATTCCTCGACCAACACATCTACTTCCCTAAAAATATCGTTATCAAAATTTAAAAGTTCTTTTTATTTTTGAATTTTTACATATTTTTCTTTTTATAATACTTTAATTTTTTGACAACCCTTGGTGTAAACCGTATAAATTTCATGTAAAAGGTGCTGGTCCCGAACGGGTTATTAAGACAACCCCCAGATTTAGCAACACTGCTTTTAAATTGGACATTTCACATTTTAACCCCTTGGGTCTACATGCCGTAAAAAGTGCCCCGAATCCTTGTTTTTTCCTTCCATTAACCTTAAAATTTTACTGTAAAATTCGTCTTATCAAATCGGAGCATTTTCAGGATTCAATAAGGCATACATTACTAATTTTAAAAAACCGGTAACAAAACATTGAAAATTTCATAGAAGGCTCGCGTGGCGAAGGGATTAATGAACAAATGCATTTTTTAAATAAATTTTATATCTTTTCGTAAGACACTGCGGCAGAAGTGTCATGATTTTTGCATGTGTTAAAATTTATACTAAAGGGATATACTTTGTAGAAACAGGATTCATGTTAGGAGCATTTCTTCTTTTTAAAAAATATTAATAATTAAGAAAGTAAATAAAGCAATTTTTTGAAAGTTTTTTACTACAGGTGATATATAAAGGGCTGACACTAGCAACTACTTTTTTAATTCGAACTTGTATCACCTTCTCACAACCAAAATATTTCACGGACACTTTCAAAATGAATACCAAGGAAATAAAAAATTTTTAAACAGTGTTACGAAAAGAATATAAAAGTAGTCACCAGTGGTAGTTCTATGGTAATCTTAAGACATATTCCGAATAGATATTTTGAGGGGTTTTAAATGAAGCATAAAGTAATAAATTTAACAATACAACACAGATAGTTTTTTTTTTTTTTTTTGAGAAAAAATATTAGGGAAAAACTTTTACTCTTAAGATGTAGGATTTACACGCGGACCGTGTTTTGAGCAACACTGTTTTTTAAAGCAAGTTTTTCTTTGCAAAATTCTGAAACCTAGATGTGAGAGCTTTTTTCTGGCAATTGTTGCTGAAAATTACCATTACATTTTTTCGCTTAAAAATTACTGGTTTTCAAAAAACAAGCCAGTAGGAGTCCTGTTGGATCCATATACCTTCTTAATATCGTGCTTAACACCTTAACTTTTGGAACTCCGTTGTCTCCGCCGCGGAGACATCATCTTTCCTTTCAAAATTTGTTTTTGGCACCAGCAATAAAGGAAAATAAAATTTTCCTTATTTAATCAGAGAATTTTTTTAATTATCTACTTCAATGAAAGTTCTTTTAAAAAAGTGGTGCGAATGGAATAAAATGTGTGTAAGAGGCACCGGAGTCCGAAGGGTTAATAAAAGATCGTCCAACTCGTGTCGATTCGAAACCCATCAAATGGTAAAATATCGATTCGAATCAGAGAAATTTTCGTACAATCTATCAAATTTTAAATGGAGAAAACTATTAACTGTAAACATTAACTCTTAAATAAATAAATAAATTAGTTTCAATAAATATTCTGACGTTAAGATGCTTTTATTAAGGCTGGGTAACTTTTCTGGACGTTCTAGTGTTAAATAAAAGCTCTTATATTAAAATGACTTAATTAAGCCTAAGCGTGTACGCGAGAAATTGCGGTGTTTTTTAATTATTTGAAAAAAACACACCTGTGTTAAAACATTAATCAAAATGAAAATAAAAACTTACAATTTTATTTTAAATAATTTTTCATCATTTGCCATGCCTCTCAGCTTTCAAATGTCTGCATACTTCTTTTTATAAAACCTTGTGAAAAATACCCATACTATTTTCTGAACCTATTGATAAAAAAAAATGTCATCTTTGAAAACTGATGCAAGAATTTATTTATAATTCTTTACATCTTTTTTTTTCTTCTAACAGGTAAAATCTAAATATGAATCCTCCGTCGATTTTTGATAAAATATTTTTTTATTATTATTACGCACCATTCTATTTATCAAACTCTTTTAATAAATTTCTGAATAGAATCTTTCAAAACCTTTGAAAACTTATGATGGAAATTTCTTAACAAGTGCGCTATTTCCAGGAAAATAATTAAAGCTGATAAATTTCAATTACGATAATATTTTCGCTCGCCTGGTTTACTTTTCCTTATTTTCTGTATTGATTAAAATTTGATGAATTTCTCTGTCATTTTTCATTGGCTTCATACGCTTCACGGGGACTTTTTTATTAAAAATAATTTAATTTTCCTTCAATTGTTCTGAAGATAAAATACAAAAGGCAGTAACCTAAAACGACCATAAATGAATGCGAATGCCACTTCCATTTAAATTTTGATTCAATATAAAATACTGTATAATGCATTAACTTTAAAATGTCAGGAATTGTGTAAAGAGCTATCTTTCGAGCTGAACAGTACTAGCATAATGAATGCGTTCTTCATTCAATTGGGCATTTAAATTTTCAATTACAGTATCACAAGCTATCTAATATTTGCTGAAATTTTATTAGTTTCGATTATGTGAATATCGACATTATTCAGAATATTGTGTTTTACATAGGAAAACCGTTTTTAATATAGCTTTCTCTTTCTTCGAAAGATGACAAAAGTCAAAAATCAACTTTTCTGAACTGTACTCTATGTATACTATGTGTGATTTCAAAATAATACGATTTTCAAATATTCTTCGCTCAATACAAGTTACCGCAGTCCCATAAAAGACGGATCAATCTAGAAGTGATTTCTTTTAAATGTTACTTATAGAAAGACTTTGTTGCATGGAACTATCAAACCCCTTAACCGAGTTGCCCGAACTGGATCCAGAAAGGAACGCCTTGTGTGTTTCTTTACTAAAAGTTTTTCAAACCACATGTTTGTAACTGTAATTTTTTCTTTATTTATTGTCAGATATGTTTCGATTAAGTAATGCAAATATTTTGTATGGAAAAAGTGTCGGTTAGCCCCTATGATTGATTTTCAAGATAATTTTGTGCAAAAAAATTGACGTATGTACCATTGTGCCATTATTATTTCTGATTTGTGTCATCGGTCTAATAGCTAGGCTCATATTTAGGCGATATTATCCTCTTTAGACCTGACAATTCTATAGGATACACATCTTTACAATTATCAAATACACAAATAAACTCTGCGGATTCGAGGCATTAAAACAAACAAAACCCTCTTGTTAGTGTCAATGAAAGAGATAAAATCTAATAAGATATCAAACTTGGATTATCTTTCACCAGTGAAAACAAATAAAAAAATTTACTATATTTGTGAGAGAAATTTTGTTCGAATAAGCCACTAATATAAGGGTGTTCTGTTCGAAGTTTATAGGTGTGAATATGTTTCAGTTGTTAACAGAAACTGGTAACCTGTTTTAAAAAGTCAGTAGTCCTCTTGTATTAACCATTTAACTGTTAGATATTTTTGAAATAACTTTCAAATAATGCCCATTTTTTAAATGTTATTACAGAATTTTTCATCTTTTATCACCGGTTTTTTAAAAGAGAAAGGTTTGCCTAATTGAATCAGAAATATGCTCGGAATAAATAATGCAAAATTTACAATGAAAATTTACTGCTGAGAATATTAAATCATGATTGAAATATGGAGGGCCGTACACTATACTATAAAAAGAACGATTTTACGGAAATTGTGTTTTTAATAGGAATGGCAATACAATTTACTTTTTATAAACCCATAACTGTTTTTACCCGTAAATTCCAGGAAAAAACAGAAAACTTACTGGAATTTACGGGATTTTTTTCGTTAAAAAAAGTGAATTGTATTGGCATCCCGATTACCAGTACAATATCAGTAAAATTATCCGTACGTATTAAGGGCAAAATCCTAATTTGCGAAAAAACGTTGTCCATGTGACGTCGGCAAATCAGGGAAGCAGTTAACCTCTCCAGTTACTTCCCCCCCAAATTTAATAGAATCTGCACAAAGTCTGCTTTTCATCATTCCTTTGTACTAGCGCGTGGTGCAAAGGTCTCAAATTCACTTCCACGGTTTAAACAAAAACTTCTGGTATGAATATGTTTCATTTTCGTCGCCATTCTTTTATTCTTAAAGATGCTCTAATGGCAATAGATTAAATTCAGTTTAATGTCGAAATCAGTAACGAGAAAATAATCACCCTGTTATGCGAAACCATTCACTAAAACTAACCCAACACCGAGGCTAAACTGATTTTAAAAATCGATGTTAATATTATTAGAATATTTTTGTATGATATTTTTAAAGTCGGGGATTACGAAATACATTTTCGAAATCCCCGAATACATGTTCATAATCAGTTTTAATTTCTTTTGTTTATAAATTACTTGTTAGAAAGATATAAACAATATTCTCCTATTAAAGAAATATTATTACGTTTGGTGAGAAATTTTCCATGATCTCATATCCGAAAATTTTAATTTTATTTATGTAAGTTACAATAAAGTAGTGTTTGCCTTTTGTACCTTTCCAAGCACAAACAACTAAAACATAGATTATAAGAATAAATATTTTTTTCGAAATATAAGGCATAACAAGTCGACATTTACATGATTTTTATTAATAATATTTGAAAGTAAGCAAACGAATTTTACATTTAACATATCCTTATTCAATTTAAGAGAATATAAATCTAGTTTAAAGACAAACTGTTTAAATCGAATGAAACTTTCTTTGTTGGACATAAAAATATTCTTTGTTAAATACACTTTTTGTATTTAGGTTTGTTCGAGTTTGAATGTCTGAAAAAAACTTTTTCTTGGAAATGTTTTTTCTCTCAAAATGTTATTTCATTTGTGAAATGTTAAGCATATTTATTTCTAAACATGCACTCTAAATTCAGTTATAAAGTAGTATATTCTATTCTTTCAATAATAAATGATCAAACTGCTACTTTGGTATTTGGCATTCGTGCAGTAGCGGCTCGTCAGGGAGTGCTGCATCAGATTTTCTTCACCACTAAAATTTAACAGAATCTTTTATATTACTTATTCGAAAAAATTTGCTGATTAAAAAAAGCGCAAATTACTATACAATTTTAGTAGTGTGAAAAAAATTGATGAATCATCCCCTGACTAGCCGCTACTGCACTGGTATTTTATGCACATAAAAAAGAATTTAAACAAAGTTGAAGGTAAAAAATCTTTAACACGCTCTCTGCCGCTTACGTGAAGATGTGATGATAGTTAGTGGGTTTTTCCTAGAAGACGATTTACTTTTTATAACAAAAAAATATGTGTGCCACTCGGACTGCCGCGGTAAAGCTATTGCATAGCATTTTTTATCAACTTATGCAAAAATACCGCGTCAATGTCTGCTGAAGTCTATCGAAGGATACCTTCCCGAAGTCTGCCAAACTGAAATTTCGTTAGCCGGATTGTTAGGAATTTTTCTCGTTGCGGAATTCTTAAATTCGGTCGCCGCGCTCAAAACCCGCGATAAAAGCTATGCAATAGCTTAATAAATTACCAAACAAAATTTGGTCGCGCTACGAAAATTAGATCGCGAGTTATAAGCATTTTAAATTTTTCGACCCTCACGGTGGGGGGGGTCTCCTGTCACCAAAAATTAACACTGTCTCATAAAAAATTACCAAACAAAATTTGGCCGCGCTACGAAAATTAGATCGCGAGTTATCAGCATTTTAAATTTTTCGACTCTCACCGTGGTGGGGGTCTCCTGTCACCAAAAATTAACACTGTCTTATAATAAATTACCAAACAATATTTTGCCAAGATACCAAAATTAGTTCGCGAGTTATAAGCATTTTTCATTTTTCGACCCTCGCCGTGGGGTGTCTTCTGTCACCAACAATTAACAATGTCTCATAATAAATTACCAAACAAAATTTGGCCGCGCTACGAAAATTAGATCGCGAGTTATGAGCATTTTAAATTTTTCGATCCTCACCGTGGGGTGTCTCCTGTCACCAGAAATTAACAATGTCTCATAATAAATTACCAAACAAAATTTGGCCGCGATACGAAAATTAGATCGCGAGTTATAAGCATTTCAAATGTCCTTTGACAAATTCAAATTCCTGTCACCAGAAATTAACAATGTCTCATAATAAATTACCAAACAAAATTTGGCCGCGATACGAAAATTAGATCGCGAGTTATAAGCATTTCAAATTTTTCGACCCTCACCGTGGGGGTCTCCTGTCACCAAAAATTAACAGTCTCATATTAAATTACCAAACAAAATTTGGCCGCGCTACGAAAATTAGATCGTGAGTTATAAGCATTTTAAATTTTTCGACCCTCACCGTGGGGGGTCTCCTGTCACCAAAACTTAACACTGACTCATAATAAATGAATAAACAAAATTTGGCCGCGCTACGAAAATTAGATCGTGAGTTATAAGCATTTTAAATTTTTCGACCCTCACCGTGGGGGGTCTCCTGTCACAAAAAATTAACAGTCTCAAAATAAATTACCAAACAAAATTTGGCGGCGCTACGAAAATTAGATCGCGAGTTATATGCATTTTAAATTTTTCGACCCTCACCGTGAGGGTCTCCTGTCACCAAAACTTAACACTGACTCATAATAAATGAATAAACAAAATTTGGCCGCGCTACGAAAATTAGATCGCGAGTTATAAGCATTTTAAGTTTTTCTACCCTCATTGTGGGGGGGTCTAATGTCTCCAAAAATTAACACTATCTCATAATAAATTACCAAACAAAATTTGGCCGCGCTACGAAAATTATATCTCGAGTTATAAGCATTTTAAATTTTTCGACCCTCACCGTGGGGGGTCTCCTGTCACCAAAAATTAACACTGCCTTATAATAAATTACCAAACAATATTTTGCCAAGCTACCAAAATTAGATCGCGAGTTATAAGCATTTTTAATTTTTCGACCATCACCGTAGGGTGTCTTCTGTCACCAACAATTAACAATGTCTCATAATAAATTACCAAACAAAATTTGGCCGCGCTACGAAAATTAGACCGCGAGTTATGAGCATTTCAAATTTTTCGACCCTCACCGTGGGGTGTCTCCTGTCACTAGAAATTAACAATGTCTCATAATAAATTACCAAACAAAATTTGGCCGCGCTACGAAAATTAAATTGCGAGTTATAAGCATTTTAAATTTTTCGACCCTCACCATGGGGGGGGGGGTCTTCTGTCACCAACAATTAACAATGTCTCATAAAAAATTACCAAACAAAATTTGCCCGCGCTACGAAAATTAGATCGCGAGTTATAAGCATTTTAAATTTTTCGACCCTCACCGTGTGGGTCTCCTGTCACCAAAACTTAACACTGACTCATAATAAATGAATAAACAAAATTTGGCCGCGCTACGAAAATTAGATCGTGAGTTATAAGCATTTTAAATTTTTCGACTCTCACCATGGGGGGTCTCCTGTCACCAAAAATTAACACTGTCTCATAATAAATTACCAAACAAAATTTGGCCGCACTACGAAAATTAGATCGTGAGTTACAAGCATTTTAAATTTTTCGACCCTCACCGTGGGGGCTCTTCTGTCACCAAAAATTAACAGTCTCATATTAAATTACCAAACAAAATTTGGCCGCGCTACGAAAATTAGATCGTGAGTTATAAGCATTTAAAATTTTTCGACCCTCATCGTGGGGGGGGGTCTAATGTCCCCAAAAATTAACACTGCCTCATAATAAATTACCAAACAAAATTTGGCCGCGCTACAAAAATTAGATCGCGAGTTATAAGCATTTTAAATTTTTCGACCCTCACCTTGGAGGATCTCCTGTCACCAAAAATCAACACTGTCCCATAATGAATTACCAAACAAAATTTGGCCGCGCTACGAAAATTAGATCGCGAGTTATGAGCATTTTAAATTTTTCGATCCTCACCGTCTGGGGTCTCCTGTCACCAAAAATTAACACTGTCTCCTAATAAATTACCAACAAGTTTGGCCGCGCTACGAAGATTAGATCGCGAGTTATAAGCATTTTAAATTTTTCGACCCTCACCGTGGGGGGGGTCTCCTGTCACTAGAAATTAACAATGTCTCATAATAAATTACCAAACAAAATTTGGCCGCGCTACGAAAATTAGATTGCGAGTTATAAGCATTTTAAATTTTTCGACCCTCACCATGGGGGGGGGGGGTCTTCTGTCACCAACAATTAACAATGTCTCATAAAAAATTACCAAACAAAATTTGCCCGCGCTACGAAAATTAGATCGCGAGTTATAAGCATTTTAAATTTTTCGACCCTCACCGTGTGGGTCTCCTGTCACCAAAACTTAACACTGACTCATAATAAATGAATAAACAAAATTTGGCCGCGCTACGAAAATTAGATCGTGAGTTATAAGCATTTTAAAT
This sequence comes from Maratus speculifer, assembly GCA_964019185.1. Classification (NCBI taxonomy): domain Eukaryota; kingdom Metazoa; phylum Arthropoda; class Arachnida; order Araneae; family Salticidae; genus Maratus; species Maratus speculifer. The sequence goes on from OZ025293.1 coordinate 86,242,787, forward strand.
TTTTCGACTCTCACCATGGGGGGTCTCCTGTCACCAAAAATTAACACTGTCTCATAATAAATTACCAAACAAAATTTGGCCGCACTACGAAAATTAGATCGTGAGTTACAAGCATTTTAAATTTTTCGACCCTCACCGTGGGGGCTCTTCTGTCACCAAAAATTAACAGTCTCATATTAAATTACCAAACAAAATTTGGCCGCGCTACGAAAATTAGATCGTGAGTTATAAGCATTTAAAATTTTTCGACCCTCATCGTGGGGGGGGTCTAATGTCCCCAAAAATTAACACTGCCTCATAATAAATTACCAAACAAAATTTGGCCGCGCTACAAAAATTAGATCGCGATTTATAAGCATTTTAAATTTTTCGACCCTCACCTTGGAGGATCTCCTGTCACCAAAAATCAACACTGTCCCATAATGAATTACCAAACAAAATTTGGCCGCGCTACGAAAATTAGATCGCGAGTTATGAGCATTTTAAATTTTTCGATCCTCACCGTCTGGGGTCTCCTGTCACCAAAAATTAACACTGTCTCCTAATAAATTACCAACAAGTTTGGCCGCGCTACGAAGATTAGATCGCGAGTTATAAGCATTTTAAATTTTTCGACCCTCACCGTGGGGTGTATCCTGTCACCAGAAATTAACAATGTCTCATAATAAATTACCAAACAAAGTTTGGCCGCGCTACGAAAGTTAGATCGCTAGTTATAAGCATTTTAAATTTTTCGACCCTCACGGTGGGGGGGGGGGGTCTCTTGTCACCAAAATAAATAAGACCACCAAAATAAACACTGTCTCATAATAAATTACCAAACAAAATTTGGCCGCGCTATGAAAATTAGATCATAAGAAACATAAGTTTGAGACTTGATATTCTAATATCTGAAAAATACCGCGTCAATGTCTGCCGAAGTCTACCGAAGGATACCGTTCCGAAGTTTTCCGAAAGGAAACGACGTTAGCCGAGTGTTAGGTTTTTTCGTTACCGATGTGTTAGGATTTTTCGCGTTACGGAATTTTTGGATTCGGTCACCGCGCTCAAAGCCCGCGATAAAAGCTATGCAATAGCTTAAAAATCGAGGGAAATTTTCCGCGCCAGCGCGTGACTGGCTTCTGAGACATCACCCCACATAACGCGCTGGCGCGTGAGTGGCCCCTTAAAGTTGGCGCCATATCACGCGTTGGCGCATGATCGGCAGCGAATATATTGAATCAATTACATTTGTAAATCACAAGATTTAAAAGAATATCACTTTTTCATAAACATTTTAAATTCAAATATTTTTCCTTATTTGAGAAAGGCGTTACATAATACATTAAAATAAAATAGTTTTGACATGTTTCAGTTCCAATAAAGATAAGAACCATCAAAACATAAAGTTTGTCTCACGGTCAGTACAAATGACACGCGGCAATCAGATATATAGAAAACACACGCTCTACTGCTAAATATTAAATTAAAAAATAGACGCTGATTTAACCCATTAGTGCCTGAATTATTTTTTTCGTTAAAATCCAAATTTTGCATTTTCCCATCACTTTAAAAGCAAGAAAAACTTTTGTCTTAATTTATCGAGGCCTTTGTCTCGAGAAATAAAGTATTAATTTATTCTCCATTTTTACTGGTGTGAAATGCGCTTACTTGAATTTTTTGAAACTGTGCCAAAAATGGGACGCTAGAGACTAATGTGTTAAAATTGTTTCCCAATGTGACTCCTCCTATCCTCTTATCCTTAAATTCCTCATGGAAAGCTTGGATGGGAGGAGCCACATTCAGGGTGGCGAGTGGTCAATGAAAACACTGTCCAAAAAGAGAGGAAACTACCAATATTTTCTTTTAGAAAATACTTGGAATAATATAAAGGAATTAAAAGGGCTGATTTACCTTTAACAAACTACTTGTATTCAATACTTTTTTTGACTGTATTTTTTTCACTCGTTGTTCTGTGAATTAGAAAATAATTTTAAGTAATCGTCTGGTATTTTTATTTAATATTTAATACGTTAAATACCCCTTACTAAGTGTAGAGCCGACGTGTTGAAAAATGTCCAAGCCGGACTTCGAACCCGGTACCCTTGCAATAGCACTCCAAGTGCTCCATCATTTAAGCTACGAGGACGATGCCCAGTTTGCCATTTTTCACTGCTATCTGTTGTTAATGTTGCATTGCAGCACAGGATGGAATAGTCGTCATGAGCACACAATTCTAAGGCGTAACATGAGACACAAACAAACCCAGCATTGGTGAATACATATTTAAATATACAGCTGTGAAATTACGCCTAAAATTATTGAATATTACTTGCTAACTAAGCCTAGAACGAGCTTATTGGTTCTACACTTAATTAGCACATTTCTACTAAAAAGTTTATTACTTGGAAAGCGGGGGGGAGGAAAGGAGTGGTATTAAAATTTGGTGATATTTCTTCCGCGACAAATCTAGTGATAACTGTGTTATATTGCATTGCTTGACTCCTGTCACTTTAATTACTTTTAAAAAACATTTCATAAGTATATTGTCGTTCGCCTAGAAACGGAAACTTCTTTTTGCGGCCCGCTTAATTTCTGAAATGTATGTTTGCGGCCCGCGTGAAAAAAAGATTTAATATGGCTGGTATTCTTCCTTAAGATGGAAGACAAATCGTATTTGGAGTACAGAAAATCAGTAGCAATCACAGTTTGTTTACAGATACAGCCAAATATTTCGTTATTTTCCCTTATAATTTTCAGAGTTCTTAATATAAAATAATATTGTTTTCAGAAAATATGACAAACAACATTGCAGACAGTACTCTGTAATCAGAATTAAAAAATAATAAAAATTGTATGAAAAATGAGTAGGTTTACTAAATAATTTTTTACTGCGCATGCGTCAAAGATATCAAAATTTCATTTGCATATTATGTTAGCTAAATGTATAGAGCAACTTTTGTAAAAGTCTCAAAATTATGGCTTGAAAATTCTGAAAGTAATCGTCTATAGAAAAAGGACAAAATCCGTTGTTTCCAAAATGAAGCAAAAAAAATGAGGGATTTTATCCAAAAGTAGTCGTAACATCCCGTATTGTGTATTCTATATTGACACTAATCAATGAATATATGGATACAACCCCTCTTGTTTTTGCTTCATTTTGAGAATAACGGATTTTCAACTTATTCAATTGACGATTATTTTCAGAATTTTCAAGTTATGATTTTGTGACTTTCACAAAAGTTGCTCTATACATTTAGCTAACATAATATGCAAATGGAATTTTGATATCGTTGACGCATGCGCAGTAAAAAATTATTTAGTAAACCAACTCATTTTGTATACAATTTTCATTATTTTTTAACTCTGACTACAGGGTACTGTGTGCAATGTTGTTTGTCATATTTTCCGAAAAAAATATTATTTTATATTAAGAACTCTAAAAATTATAAGGAAAACACTTGGAAAAATTTGGGACCATTTTTATAAAAACCTTAATTACTCTGCGAGTATGCCTGCTATTTGCATAAAAATGAACACAGTGTATTACAATAAGGCATTCAATCATAATCTAGAGTTTGAACGCTTTTGCTACATTAGTTTTCACAGGGTTATTCAAAAGATATTCATTCTTTTTTAATTTGTTGACGGTCCCATATAGAGTTTCGGTAAAAAATCTTCACGGAGATGTATGACGTATACTATTATATTTATACACTAAGAGTTTTGAGATGATTCCTCATGTATTTTTCTAGATATTAGTAAAATGTCTAAAATCGCAAGTGTCCAATAATCAATGGCAATATAGTGTATATATGTATATGTGTGTGTGTGTAACTGTGTATGTATTTATATAACTACATATTAATATATACATTATACATATTCCATAATTGCAAATTTGTAATTTAATTAATAAAAAAAATCTAAACCAGTAGCAAAGAAAAAAGAATGTTTTTGAATTGGAAAATAAATACCAATTAATTTTCTCATTTATGAAAAGTTATTATACATTTTTTGCGTATTAAATAAAATAATAATAATTAAAAAAATATATTAAATGGAAACATTTAAAATAGCTATTTTAATTAAAAAATTAAAAGAAATTATCAATTTTACACCAAAAAATGTTAGCATAAAAATAGAATCTTTTTATAAATCTAAATAAATTTATCTGTAATTCACATTTTTATTATTTTTAAATACTAAAATATTAAAACCCCAGCCACAATTTCGTTAAAGACGAAATCTTGGTGAAATTAATTTCAAAATTCAAACTTTTTAAACCTACTGGAATCAGAAATACACTGCTCAAAACAATTAAAGGATATTTGAAGTTTTATATAAAATAAAGATATAAACGAATTTTTTTTTGCCGAAAATAGAAGAAGAGAATTACAAATGCAAATTTTTCTGGTTTTCAAACTGTGGAGTACGCAAATTTTGAGTTCGACGTCAAAAACGTCGCTTTAGCGGCAGCGAATGAAATTTGACTTTCAACTGGATAAAAGAGAATGAAGACAAGGATGATCGGCATTCAGTGATTGCTTTGTTTCGATGAGTACGATGTCTCAGCGAAGTCATTTGACAGATTCAGAAGCTTGGAGAATTGTTTTTAGGTTAGAAGGGGGCCTAACTCAAGTCGAAGTAGCGCAAGTCATTGGAGTGTCACAAAGTGTCATTTCCAAGATCTGGAACCGTTTTTGGAGAGTGGATGTCCTTGCCCAGGCCGAAGACCAGGGGAAGGTCGTAGACGGGCAACAACACCCAATGAAGATCGGTATTTAGCGTTAACAGCTCGGAGACACCGAAACATGAACGCTACTCTTCTCCAACAACACCTTCGCTCGGCTACAGGCACCACGATTTCAACTCAGACTGTCTGAAACCGGCTCCATGCTGTAAGTCTCTATGCTCGCCGACCGATGGTATGTGTTATATTAACATCTAGGCATCGTCGCGACCGCAGGGAGTGGGCAACCGAGCATGTCAACTGGAGGAGAAATGAATGGAGCAATATTCTGTTTTCTGACGAGTCCCGTTTTTCTGTGCATCCGGATAATAGGCGTATTTTTTTCTGGAGGGACCGTGGCAGTAGGAATAATCCTGCGTTCGTGCACGAAAGTGTCAGATTTGGCGGTGGAGGAGTGTTGGTGTATGGTGGCATCTCCATTGACGGGCGCATTGACCTCTACATCATTCGAGATGGAGCTCTCACTGGTCGCCGATATAGGGATGAGATCCTCAGACCTATTGTAGTCCCTTACGCTGCAGCAATCGGAGATAACTTCATTTTAATGGACGATAACTGCAGGCCACATCGTGCAAACTTGGTGGCGGATTTCCTATTCGAGGAAGGAATCGTTCGAATGGAATGGCCAGCGTGTTCTCCAGACATGAATCCAATCGAGCACGTTTGGGACGCTCTAGGAAGACGAGTTTCTGGCCGCCAACAACCCCCACAAAGTCTCCAAGAACTGGAAAGAACTCTTCTGGAAGAGTGGGGCAGAATACCCCAACTCGTCATTAATAGCCTCATTGAGTCCATGCCTCGAAGGTGTTCAACGTTGCTGGCCGCCCGTGGAAACCATACCCCCTACTGAAAATGATTTTCTTTGAAGAAAACACCTTTTCATATTCTTTTTTTTCTCATATGCACAAATTGTGTTTTTTTCCCTTTGTACACAAATGCGCAATAAAATGCATTTTTTTCTGCCAAACATGTGTAATTTATTCTCATATAATCTACTATGTCTGTCGACCATGTATCAATCAGCCAAAAAGTTTCCCAGATACAAAATCCACCTAAAACTGCAATATCCTTTAATTGTTTTGGGCAGTGTGTCACATGTGGTACCTCTGAAGCTAGGAAGTTATAATCAGAAATTTCAAATTGTTACCAGAAATTTTTAAGATTATAATTATCCAGGTCATATTAGGTCATTAAGGGTTTGGGCCAAACTGTTTTTATTTAAAGAACGGCGTGATCGATTTTAACGAAATTTTGTATGTAACAGATTTTTGACTTGAGAAAACTAATGGGGTCATATGTTTGAGAGATTTCGACTATAAGCGTCATTTGTGAGTCATGATTGGTCATAATGGACCATGTCAAGCTATATCTAAAGAACAGGTGGATCGATTTTAACGAAATTTTGTGCATAACATTTTTTGGCACGAGAAAATCATTGGGCTAGGTTACACGCTCGAGATATTTCGATTAATGGGTCATAAAGTGTCTGGGTCAAGCTATTTATATTTAAAGAACGGTTGGATCGATTTTAACGAAATTTGGTATGTAACAATTTTTAAACATGAGAAATCTAATGGGCTAAGTCACATGGTTGAGAGATTTCGGTTATAAGGGTAATTTGTGGTCATGATGGGTCATGCTAATTTTATGTAGAAAATGGATAGTACCATTTTGACTATACTTTGTATTATATCATTTTCGGCAAAGAGAAAACCATTGGGCTTTGACACATGCTTGCGAGAATTCGATTAGTGGGTCATTTTGGGTCATAATGGGTTAGGGTCATTCTAATTATATATAATAGCGACTCAATCAATTTTACCTAAATTTTGTAACGAAACATTTTTTGTCACGAGAAAACTATTGGGCTGAGACGCACGTTAAACAAAATTATATTAGTGGGTCATTTCGCTTTATTACTGAATGCTGTTATGCTAATTTTACCTAAGAAATGGCTTAAACGATTTTGATTCAATTTTACATTCTATTGTTTTTAGTTACCTGAAGACCATTGAACTAAGTCACATGTTTGATCAAATTGATTCGTGGATCATTTTGGTTAATAAGGGTTAGAGTTACGAGACTATGGCAACAGTCAATAAGTTGGCGATATTTGACAAAATATTGGCGACATTTGGCCGAAAAATCGACAATTAAGATTACGTAAGCTAAAACACGTATTTGTCGCCAAGTTAAAAAAAATGTCTCCAAATTTGGCTATATCTGGCAAAAAAATATTTTCTTTCAGAATGTGATGAAGTTTTTTATACTTTCTTAATAGGATTGGAGATGCATGGTTAAACCAATCACAGTCGAGCTAAAAAACTGATTTGGATCGATATCTCTTTCTTTGTAAATTTTAAAATAAGGTAAAACTTATGAACATGTGCATACAAACATAGCTTTCTCATTGATTGTTTTTGAAAATACTACTATTATAAATAATATTTTTTACAGTTATAATACAGAGTGAATGAAACAGTGATAATACTATATCCAGTTGAACACAAAGTTAATTTTGACCAAGCTTAGCTCGGTCCCTCCTGCTAGTAGTCTTTAAGTTAATTCACTCGCAAGGGGTAGACTCTGCACTTCTGTCTCATCCTCTTTATACAAAACCCTATTACAATCTGTATAGGAAAGTCAGAAATTTAAAATTTTGTTATAGTACGAACGCTCTTTATTTTGCTACGCTTAATGTGCAATATCTGACTTGTTTAAATTTATTCAATTTTGATTAAAACGCAACTTTTCTTATATGGAGACAAAAAACGCAACACACGGCTAATAGGAAGTGTTGCTAATTGTTTACATTTAACTCTGCTCGTTTGATCAGCATCATTTTTTTGAAATGGTATAATAGACTTTTTTTCAACCTATTTAATATTTCATTACATAAAGAGAATTTTACTATTTAAAAAAAAAAAAAAACTTGTGAAAATCAAGAAATCTGAATAAAAGCTGTTATCAGCGAAGACAGCGATGAAGAGTTATTTATCTACTCTTTTAAATTCGTTTGCGTATCTATGTAACTTCAAAAACTCGAAAACCATAGGGCACAAATCTACGAAACTTTGCACACGGGTTGCTGGTATGAGGCCCATAAACGATTAGAGCTAAAAAATAAATAGCTTTTTCTTTTTGTTTTTTACTAATTTTTGCCTTTATATGTTCAACCTTTATTTGTGCGAGTTCAAACTAGCACTAAATTTTTACTATAATGTGAGATTTACATATTACATACGCCATTCTTCAATACTAAGAATCTGTAGTTAATATTACAATAATTATTTTACTTCGGTTGCAAATGGATTATTTCATTGTGCTAGTTACTATCCTTTTTTAAAAATAATGAAAAACATTTAATCACAAACATCAACAAAACTTTTTGTTCTATTTATTTTCTTATACCAGTGATATCGTTTTATGATCTACTGAAATAAGAAATGTGATAAATGAAATTTAATTTAAAAATGCACAATATCAGAAAAATATTTTTCTAATTGGATTAGTTATTGAACACCTCAATTCTTTAACTCCTCGAAGGGAACCGATGTATGTTATAGATCACTTAATTTTAACACATTCGCGATGGGACCCTTTTACGGAATTTTTAATGTTTTGCCACCGGTTTTCAAAAACAGAAATTTGTGCCTTATTAAATCGGGAAAATGTTCCAATTAACCCTATGAGCTCTGATGGTAGAATTTTCTATGACATACTTTTAAATTCCGAAATGTCACAACTGTACCAGAAAATTCGACCAAATTTATTTGAAAAGGTTTAATGCATTTTTTCGTGCATCTCATTAACCGATTTTTTTCTTTGCAAAATACTGGTGCCAATGCGACATTTGGAATTTTGAAGAAATTCACCCACCAGAGCTCAAAGGGTTAAATAAGGTAATTTTTTCAGTAAAATTTTACTGTTGGGGGGTAAATAGGGATTCTTAAGCCTTTTTGCGGGCAACCGGTGGTACGCGCCGTCCTTGAACGTGTTAACCTTTTGATCTCTGATGGTTGAATTTTCTACGACTTAAATTTAATTTTAAAATTTCACAATCGCACAGGAATATATGACCAAAATTATTTGGAAAAAATTTAATACTTTTTTTTTTTCGTGTATATCATAAATTGAATTTTTTCTTTGCAAAATACTGGTGTCAATGTGACATTTGGATTTTTGAAGAAATTTACTCACCAGAGCTCAAAAGGTTAATTCCTAAATGCCACATTTATTTAATTTTATTATTGCCTAAATTTGTAAATCAACATTATTACAAATAATTTTCCCGTTAAAAAGTTTTTAATTAATTTCATAAAAAATTGTTTATAAATATCGGTCTCAATCAATCCTTTTAACACTTCAGGAACAGAAATGCTTTGCTCATGAAGGCAATGCATTTCTGCACCAAATGAGTTCAAATAATTAATCTTAGAAACTGATTGTTCAGGGAATGCGACTTCAGGTCAATGTTAACACGTGTCCCACGTAAATCGAGGCTCTAAAAGCTCTGGATACCAATAATTTTAAGTTTTTTCCTTCACTGTACATTAAACTATTATGAAAGAGGAACTGACATATCTTTTGAAGAGTGAAGTTTCAACTGTAACCGCTTTACTGGTGTTTATTGCCACCGAAGCAAACTTAGCCACTTAATGGTTGCATTAAATTACGGTTTAAAAATTTAAATTTATATTGCCACCACTTTTTTGAAAAAAAAAATATTCATCTTGTTTAATGGCAAGTAAAATGATATCAGAATAAAACCAATTACCTATTTTACAAAACTGGTGGGAATCAAACAATTCTGAATAAAACCCGTTAAGCTTGCGGCCCGTGAATAACTCGGACGAGATGATTAAGTTGTTAAGTAAAAATTTCCTTATTATTCGGCCACCTTCATAAACGAGAATTGCAGTCAAAATTAATAACAAAAACTGATATAAATTTTTACTGGTAGGAGTTCATTTTAGCGGTAGTACTGCGCAATACAGTAGAAACAAAGAAAACCTCCCTTCAGTGTCACTAAAAAGTTTATAGTACTTGGTCAAACTGACACCAGTAAAAATAAATACAAATTTTTACCACATTTGCAAGAAAAAAATTTACGAATAAAGCGCTTAAATAGGATTAATTTTTCTATGCACGTTTTCTGCTGATATTATTCGGGTCATGAGAAACTTTGGATTGATCAAAGAAACAGCAGCAATTTTTTGACATCTCAATTACATTATTCGCAAAAGCTAGGCAAGAAGTTACACGTTTCTTCGTAACTATATACATACGTTATATGTCTTCGTAACTCCATTTCACTATATCTAATGGCAGAACTGCCTGCAAACTAAGAGGGCAAAATAAATTGTGAGAAATTAGTGGTCTACAGAACAACTGAAGCTCTGATTTCCCAACACCTGGCTACACTAGTTAAGATTGAGCATTAGTTTATATATGGGTAATTCCATGAACACATGCCGTGTAAATCACATACTACGATTTCCGATACCAGTATTTTAGAACGCAAAAATGTGAATTATTTTATCTGAGATATTTCATGAGTTGAATAAGGTCATGCAAACCTTTCGAAAATAACGGTGGCCAATAATTTAGCAGTTACTAAAAGTGTGATTCACACGACAAGTGCTCATGGAATTACCCATATAAAGATTGTATGAAATCACTTTTAGCATATCTTCATGTTTTACTCTTCTTTCCTGCCACTATTTTAATAGAAAAAGTTTTCTTTACTATTATTCCAACACAATCAAACAGATTAATCTATTTGATCGTGTTAGAATAATAGTTTATCTACGTACCCGTCGTTTATACGGAGTTCCTTTCCATGAGGTTTATTCTATTGAGCGGCCTACATGTCAGATTAGATGTTATTAATAATAAGGTTATTTGAGCGAAATGTACTCCACGGCTATCATCCCAGTTAGCTTAAACGGTAGACAATCTGACCCGTAAGTAAAGCTCCCGATTATACGTATATACGAGTATACGTATAATACGTATTATACGAAATACCTATTTGCTATACGTATAATTCGGCATCGGCAGTTATACGTATTACACGAAACAGCATATTCGGTACATCGTATATACGGATTTTACCCAAGCGGTTAAACGTATAAACGTTTAAACGTTTTTCATTCAATGTATGAAATTTGATGTTTTAATATTTTTTTGCGGATTAGAGACATTGAGAAATATCCGGTAGAGTATCCCCATCGCGATTCTTTGTTAAAGAACTACGATGTGTTTACTTAACTCTCACTTTTTATGTAGGTATTTAAAAAAATCTGAATACTTCCACAGTTTAGATTTTGGTTTTTTTTTCCAAAAAACAAAGTTATTTATTATAAAATGTCTTACATTAGTTGTGGATAGAATCAAACTATTCTTTGGAAAATCTGCGACGGAGTACTTAGTTTTTTATATTTTCTTGTATCTTTAGAAGAAGAAAGTATTGGATTCGGGAATACTTTCGACGGGTTTACACGTTTTAAGGGTAAGAGAGTCCGAAAAATATGTTTTTACAAAATATCTGCCTGTCAGTTTATGAGTCTGTAACTTTGTCTGTATGTGACATGGATTTTGTGGGTTTTCTATCTCAAGACCTAATTCATAGAATTAAGTAACATATATGAAGGAGACTAGGGCACATGTAAAAATGGGGCATATGAGAACATTGCCATTTTTCACTAGTTATTATATGTTTTTTTATTTCAAAAAATTATCAAAGATGGGAGCACCTATAGACATATGGAAACAATTTTTAAAACTCTTCGACATTTTGTTTCTCCCCAGGAGCCAAAATACTGCTTACTGTACTTAAAAATAAAATCTCCAGCTTGATAAAAGAATAATTTTATTTATTTATTCTTTTTTTCTTTATTTAACATATACTATGGATACTAATAAATATTTATGATATTTTTTATTTTTTAAATTGAGAAATGCTAATGATTTGTCATTTTAACTCTTGTGGGAATGTGGGACACTTATGAAGAGTCTAGTTGGGGCAGATCTGAATATGTCATTAAATTGCCCAATAATCATTCAGTGACTCTATTCCTTTTAGTTAACTTCGTGAAAATAATGCCAGCTCCATTATCTATATTTTTATAGAAATAGAAGACATTTTTACCATATAAAGTTGATTTTGTGTAATAGAAACTTCTACAAACACAACTGTCAGCAAATACATAAAAAGCAACAAGCTCTTTACGTTCAATTGTAATTTAAATAAATTTCATGTTTTCTGAATTGCAATAAATGCTATACATTATTTTATTTAACAGTTTTCAATACTATTTTTTATGCATCATTAATGCAAAAAATATTACGTTTAAGAACTTTGCAAATTTTTCTGTTTCATTTGTTGCAAACTTGTAGTATTATTTTACTTTTATTTCTAAAACAACTATTTTATTTGGTGTTTTGAAAATAGATATGTATATTAAGACAATAAAATTTTTAAGCTTATAACTACCGTGAAATCTCCATTATTGACTCCCCCTTTTATTTGAAAGCAAAAGAAATTAAATTTGGAGGAAGCTTATAAATGTAAAACAATTTTTATCCCTAAATTTACAGGCAAATAAGGCAAATGTAGGAATGAGAATCTTTCGCCTTTTGGTAGTTTTCCTATAAATATTATCCGAATGCCCCCTCCCTAAAATCTCCCTCAAACAAAAATCCCTAAGCAAAATTTAAATTCTTTAATTATTTTCTCAAGTTTACTTTTTTATTTTTTTTGTTATATTGCAACAATATTTTATCAATTATCTAAGCCCCCCCCCCCCCCAAAAAAAAACAAAAATTACTTATTTTTATTTTATAATATTTTTCTTAAACATATAACTCAGAAACTAAATAAATATACATATATTTTTCTTTATGGTGAATTTAATAAATGATACAACTAATGATTAATGTAACATATGAAAAAGATAATAAAAACATGTCAAAAAATTGTTTTCCTTGTGTTCACATGTTTTCTTTATGTGTTTACAAGTGCTCTTTCGTTGGGGCACATACCAACATTTTTTTTAAATTCAATACACTATTAAGAAAATTAAGAAGAACTGTAAAGTTAATTTTTAAAAAATACCATACGTAAAAAAAAAGTTTTGTTTACTATATAGAGTAGTTTTGCTTATAGAAATTAACCCAGTTATGACAAAAAGCTATGTTTATGTGAACTGTTCACATGCTCACAGTCTCCCCTATATATTCAAGTAGTCCCTGTTTGATAAAATGCTATTTAATTTCTACTGGCTGTGTCACCTAGCAACCAAGATATATTTAATTATTTCGAAATGTAAAAAGTTTTCTGTGCAAAAGATAATTTGTGATAAATACATTATCTGTTCATTTCTTCAGTTTTTACCTAAGCTGTGTGAAACAATATTCTTTTTGTTTTTGAGTTTGATTAGAATGTTTTTTATGAGTATATGTGAAAAAATGCTGCGGTTTTTTATTGGAGTTGTGTTTCGTTAAATTATCTATGTTCGAAAGAACTGAGAAGAATTTTCTCATGAGAATAAACTGTTTAAAATGAGAGATGCGTATTTAATTTTGAGTTGAGTAAGAAATTAATAATAAACTTTCGAACAATTTGAAAAATTCATATGGTCCGTCTCTACGGAGAAAAATCAGCGAGTTCTTGTTCTACGTCAATGACTGAAGGATAAATGGTGAATATTTTGTTCTGTTTTTCTATTTCTTCGTATCTAGAAATTATCTTTTAAAGAGTCAAGAGGGGTAAGTGCACCCATTTAATTTTTATTCATTAAAAATGAGTATGAAAAAATTAAAAGCAAAAAAGAAAATTTTCAAAACAAACTTGACAAAATTAAAAGAAAAATTATCGAATTCTGAGCTAGAATTAAATGAATTAATTCTCATAAAAGAGAAACGGAATAAATTAGAGAAAAACTTTTCTGAGTTATTTGAATCTATTTATAAGATAATTAAAGAAGATGAAATTGAGGATTTTATTAAGGAAAACGAAGAATTTAATGAAATTTTAGAAATAATGGAATTTGAACTTACAAAAAAGTTATCAAAAATGAAATTGCAAACTGTTAATTTAGAAAACGCCACAAAGGCTGATAATAACATTAAATTGCCAAAGTTAACTCTTCCTGTATTTACGGGTAATTTGCATGAGTGGCTTTCCTTTAAGGATGTATTTAAGGCTACTGTACATGAAAATTCAAATTTGTCAGGGGCAATGAAATTACAATATTTGAAGTCTTCATTGAGAGGAGATGCCTTTCTTATAATTCAATCTATTTCAATCGTGGATTCTAATTATGAAGTTGCATGGTCGCTTTTGGAAGAACGGTTTTCAAATTCGAGAGAACAAGTTTATGCGCATTTAAAACGTTTTTTAAATATTCCTGCTATTCATAATGAGTCTCGAGCAGCATTATTAAATCTAATAGATATAACAAATGAATGTATAAGGTCGTTAGAGATTTTAGAGCAAAAGGTTGAGGGGTTTTCTACTACTATGTTTGCTTATATTTTGGCTCAAAAATTAGATGTAAATACAAAAATGTGGTGGGAAAGACATCTTAAGCGGGATAATTTACCGAGTTTTCTAGACTGAATTGCTAGAATTCTTGAAAGACCACGCGCGTACACTAAGTGCGTCCAAACAAGTAAATACAAAGCGAAATTTTCAAAACGAAAGCCAAACAAAGCATAGCTTTTCAAAGGTAACATCCATGGTTGCGAGTTTAAATGAGAAAAATGTGCGCAAATGTGTTGTATGTAACCAGGAAAATCACAGTGTTTTTAAATGTCCCAAATTTCAAAAATTTAATGTACAGGAAAGAGTAGAATTTGTTAAAAAAAAACAATATGTGCTTTAACTGTCTTTCAGAATTCCACTGCGTCAAAAAATGTAACTCAAAATCCTCGTGTTCAAAATGCCATAAACGCCACAATATTCTTCTTTGTTTTGATAGGCGTGAGAGAATTCCCAAAGCGGTGGGAAACACAAAAAATTATAGTGATAAGGAAGTGCCAAATGCATTGTCAATGAATGAAAGTAAACCAACATTAAATGCTGACGCCATACCATTTGAGTTAAATAACCAAATTCAAAATTTCACTGGTACTTCAAATGTGAGATCGAATAATGTTAAAACAGTTCTTCTTTCCACTGCTATTGTTTATATGAGAGATAAATTCGGAAATAAAGTTCCGGTGCGTGCTTTATTGGACAATGGTTCAATGAGCAATTTTTTAACATTGCAGTTAGTTGAAAGATTAGGAATTCGAAAAGAAAAAAGTAATATTTCGGTATCGTGTTTAAGTGGATCCTCTGTAGCGGTAAAAAATAAAACTACTGCCTTGATCGGTAATAATTCGGGAGATTATAGCCGGGAGTTAGATTTTCTTATCATACCAAGGATTTCGCAAATTATGCCCTCGAAATATATTAATATTTCAGAGCTAGGAATTTCAGAGTCCATTATTCTTGCTGATCCTGAATTTAATAGACCAGGGAAAATAGATTTTTTGCTAGGAGCTGAAGTATTTCTAGAATTGATAAAGGTGGGTCGTATGAAGCTACCAAATTCTAAATTAATACTGCAAAATACGGTGTTCGGTTGCATAGTAAGTGGGAGTGTTTACGATTGTAACGATCAGGAACAAATACATTGTGGGTTAATTACTGAAACAGATTTAAATTTCGAAATGAAAACATTTTGGGAAATTGAAAGAGTAGAAGAAAGTACACCATTGAGAAATACAGAAGAATTAGCATGCGACACCCACTTTATAAACACACATCAGAGAGATATAACGGTCAAATTCATAGTACAAATGCCGTTGAAAAAAGATCCTAGTTCTTTGAGAGAATCAAAGCAATTTGCGGAAAATAGATTAAATTCACTTTGGAATAGGCTAGTCAAAAATCCAAATCTTTTAGAGTTATATTGCGCATTTATGGCGGAGTATAGAGAGTTAGGCCATATGGAGGAAGTAGAGAAAACAGATGAGTCAATACATGCGAATTATCTACCTCATCATGCTGTTTATCGCCCAGATAAAAGTTCTACAAAATTGAGAGTTGTCTTTAATGGTTCACATGCAACTTCATCAGGAGAATCCCTAAATTCCATACAGCTGAATGGAGGTGTCATTCAAGATGATTTGTTTAGCATAATACTTAGATTTCGTACACACCGCTATGCATTTACAGCAGATGTAAAAATGATGTATCGCATGATACTTATCAATAAAAATCAACGTGATTTACAGCGCATAGTTTGGAAAGATACTGTAAATGGTGAGATGAAATATTACAGACTATGTACAGTCACATATGGCACAACTAGTGCCCCTTATTTAGCCATGCGCTGCCTTAAACAGCTTGGTATAGATGGTGAATCTCAATTTCCGTATGCTTCTGGTGTGGTACAATCAGACTTTTATATGGACGATGGCCTGACTGGAGCAGCTGACCTAAAATCGGCTAAGAGATTGCATGTTGATCTTATTTAACTATTAAATACGTGCGGCATGAATTTACATAAATGGTTTAGTAACCATCCAGAATTAATGGAGCCAGCCTTTAAAAATGAGAATTACACTTTTGAAAATATGAGTGAAACTAAGGCACTAGGACTTTGTTGGAATGCCAATGATGATACTTTTACTTTTAGTGTATCATTCAGTGAGCACACCAAGGTAACTAAAAGAAGTGTGCTGTCAAATATTGCTCGCATTTTCGACCCCTTGGGTCTACTAGGACCAGTTGTGACGAAAGCAAAAATTTTCCTACAAAGACTGTGGAGATTGCAAATTGGTTGGGATGAAAATCTCCCTACAGCTGAGCTTGATGATTGTTTGCAGTTTTTAGAATCATTTAGAGCCATCAACAATATAAGTGCTGTTAGATACATTTTTACAAATAATCCAGTGCAAATTAAAATTTGTGGCTTTTCAGATGCTTCGGAGAAAGCCTATGGTGTGGCATTGTATGCTGTGTCTTCAAATTCTTCAGGAGAGCAAATTTCTCAGTTGCTTTGCAGTAAAAGTCGAGTTGCACCAATCAAAACAATCACTATTCCTCGCTTGGAGCTCTGTGGTGCAGTTTTATTAGCCAAATTGATGAATAAGGCTGCCAAAACCTTAAAAGTTCCTAAAGAAGCTGTCTACTATTATTCAGATAGTACTATTGTATTATGTTGGATTCGAAAACAGCCGTGTGACTTAAAAACCTTTGTGGCATCACGTGTGGCTACGATTCAGAATCTTTCTGATATCAGTCATTGGGGACATGTGGCTTCTTCTGACAATCCTGCTGATCTTGTGTCACGAGGTGTAGATCCAGACAAACTTCTCCAGAGTAGCTTATGGTGGAAGGGTCCACTATTCCTAACACAACAAACAACAACTAACACAAGATCTTCCTAACTTCCTAACACAAGACACAGCATACAATGCCACACCGTAGGCTTTCTCCGAAGTATCTGAAAAGCCACAAATTTTAATTTGCACTGGATTATTTGTAAAAATGTATCTAACAGCACTTATATTGTTGATGGCTCTTAATGATTCTAAAAACAGCAACCAATCATCAAGCTCAGCTGTAGGGAGATTTTCATCCCAACCAATTTGCAATCTCCACAGTCTTTGTAGGAAAATTTTTGCTTTCGTCACAACTGGTCCTAGTAGACCCAAGGGGTCGAAAATGCGAGCTATATTTTCAGCACACTTCTTTTAGTTAGCTTGGTTTGCTCACTTAATGATACACTAAAAGTATGATGATACTGTCCCTGGTAGAAATTGTTGCTGACTAGTTTTTTATGTAAATCGTTTAACAGGTGGCTCTACTTTGCTGTATTTTATTTACGATTTCTGCAATAGCTCTGTCTCTAGAATTACTGCACGGATTTTCATCAAACTACAGATTCAGTTAATGCTTGATATAAAGTGATTCTGTGTATGTTTTGGAGAGAATGTCAAGATTAAAAAAATGAAATTTCATTATACATTAACAGAGTTAGAGAATATTAGCTCCATGAAAAGAATAGCATTTACGCTCGGGTTCAATTTTGAGTGTAAAACAATAAGTGAATAAAGAATTTTTTAAATAATTAAAAAGAAAAAACCAAATTTAACAAGAATTCCCAATAAATCTGAAATGTTTAAACTCTCATTCTTTCTTCAAAAAGTGTTTAATTTTGCTGGTTATTTACAATGGATACAATTTGTATACATTACCTACACAAAATGTAAAATAACGAGGATCTGAGCTCATTACCTTGAGATGAATAAAAAAATCTAAATAAATTCAAAGCTCGATGTTGCAAAATACTTTTGCAATTCACGGTAATAACTCGCTATTTTGAAAATAGATATTTCACTGTTAGTGAAACGAGATTGGCCAATCAGGAGTCTGATATTTTGTGAAATTTTTGCAAACTGTTTTAAAAAATATACGCTTTTCATTGCTTGATCTTGTATATATAAGACATACTATACGGATTCCTGTCGTAACGCCACCGATTTCCAAATTATTCTTCATTCAGTAACATAAAACTGATGAAGTCCAATATTTAAATTAGATACGATACGTGGAATATACGTATACATTAAATATACGTATTCTAAAATATACGTTTAACTGATACGCCTTATACGTATCCGGATAAGTTTAAACGTATATTTTAAAGTATTCGTATAGCAGAAAAACGTATTATACGGATATACGTATATCGTTTAAACGTATAGCTGCTATACGTATCCTATCGCGAGCACTACCCGTAAGCCAAATATTTAGGTTCGATTCCCGGTCTGCGAATTTTTTCACGCATATGGAAATATTCATTTCATAGATCATATTCTGTTACTGTTCAATCGGCTATAAAAAAAATTGAATACAGGAGCAGGCAAATTTATTTGAAAAATTTGCTTAAATAAAATATAGAAGATACAATCTTCAAATTATTTATTTTATACATCAATTGTGTTTACAATTTGTCTGATATGACTCTATAATTTCACTCCTTGAGTGGCTAATTTAGTTGATATAAAACTAAAAAATAATATTTTTAACTGTATGAAGAATAAAAATCATGTAAGCTAAACCTTTTACTGCTCAGCGTTTATCCAAGAAACTGTTGTTAAAAATGAGTGTTAACAATTGAAAAAATGTTTTAATCAATAATTATTTATTAATATAATAACTATTAATTAATTTGTTTATTTTTTAATTAATAGTTTAATTATCATCAATCATAACCATATCAATTTAATTATTATTAATCATATAATAAAGTTAATTTTAAATAAAATAAATAAAAATATTAGACCTAAATTTTAAAATGTATTTTCTTAAAAAAAAATACATCCGAATTTGATAAATATTTAAAATGATACAGCAGTTACAATGCATGATATACAGGGTGATTCCAAATTTTTTGTACAATAAAAGAGGGGTGATAGTACACATCAAGACAAACAATATTAAATAGGAGACCAAGGGTCCAAAACGTTTTCCTAAGGAGATAGCCGCCATTAAAGTTTAGGGACCAAAATTTCAAATATACATAAAAAACGGAAAAATCGGTCGATTGATTTGCGGTTTTCACTAAAATTATTCTTTATGTCGGCATTTTCTTGATATTAAATTATAAACATAAATTTCAAAAAATGCCGATAGGGGGCGCTTTAGACTTTGGAGTAACGAACAACTATTTTTTGCCGGTATTTTTTGCCTCTCATTAAATGTTTTCGTAAGTTTACACTCAAACTTAAATTTTGAGCTCAAAATCTGTAGTTGGGAGTGGTTAAGTAACACAAACTGAGCTGTGTTCAGAGGGTTCAAATTTCAAATGATTAAAAAAAAACGGAAAAATTGGTCGATTGATTTGCGGTTTTCACTAAAACTATTCTTCATTCAGGTATTTTCGTGAAAATAAATTATAACGATAAATTTCAAAAAATGCCGATAGAGGGCGCTTTAGACTTTGGAGTAACGAACAACTATTTTTTGCCGTTATTGTTTGCATCTCTTTAAATGATTTCGGAAGCTTAGACAAACTTAAATTTTGAGCTCAAAATTTGAATAGTAGGGAGTGGTTAAGTAGCACAAACTGAACTGTGTTCAAGGGGAAGGGGGAGGTTCAAATTTAAAATAATTATAGAAAATGAAAAAATTGGTCGATTCGTTTGCGGTTTAAAATAAAACTATTCTTAAAGTCAGTATCTTCTTGAAAATAATTTTTAAAGATAAATCTCAAAAAATTCCGTCAGAGGGCGCCTTAAACTTCAGAGTAACCAACAATTCATTTTAACCATTATTTTTTGGTTCTAATTAAATGCTTGCAAAAGCATTTTAAATGTTCTCGGAAGCTTAGATTTAAACTTAAATTTTGAGCTCAAATCCTGAATCGTTGTGAGGAGTTAAGAAGCGCAAACTGAAGTGTGTTCAGGAGTTGAAATTTAACCCTCTTTCCTCCTCGAACACAATTCAATTTTTCGCTACTTAAACACTCCCAACGATTCAGAATTTCAGCCCAAAATTTAAGTCTATGCATTTGAAAGCATTTAATGAGATTAAAAAAATAACAGTTAAAAATAGTTGTACGCTACTCAAAAGTCTAAGGCGCCCTCTATCGGCATTTTGTGAAATTTATCTTTAAAAATTATTTTCAAGAAAACACTAATTGTTCAAGAAAACTGCTGATTAAAAAATTAGTTTTAGCAAAAACCGCAAACGAATCGACCAATTTTTTCCGTTTTTTACAATTATTTGAAATTTGAACCCTCTGAACACAGCTAAGTTTGTCTACTTAACCACTCCCAGCTATTCAGATTTTGAGCTCAGAATTTAAGTTTGAGTCTAAGCTTACGAAAGCATTTAATAAGATGCAAAAAATAACGCCAAAAAAGAGTGTTTCATTACTCCAAAGTCTAAAGCGCCCTCTATCGGCATTTTTTTTAAAATTTATCTTTATAATTTATTTTCAGGAAAATACCTAAATAAAGAATAGTTTTAGTGAAAACCGCAAATCATTCGACCAATTTTTCCGTTTTTTATAATCATTTGAAATTTGAACCCTCTGAACACAGCTCAGTTTGAGTTACTTAACCACTCCCAACTACAGATTTTGAGCTCAAAATTTAAGTTTGAGTCTAAGCTTACGAAAACATTTAATGAGATGCAAAAAATACCGGCAAAAAATAGTTGTTCGTTACTCCAAAGTCTAAAGCGCCCTCTATCGGCATTTTTTGAAATTTATCTTTATAATTTAATTTCAAGAAAATGCCGACATAAAGAATAATTTTAGTGAAAACCGCAAATCAATCGACCGATTTTTCCGTTTTTTAAGTTTATTTGAAATTTTGGTGCCTAAACTTTAATGGCGGCTATTTCCTTAGGAAAACGTTTTGGACCCTTGGTCTCCTATTTAATATTGTTTGTCTTGATGTGTACTATCACCCCTCTTATATTGTAAAAAAAAATTTGGAATCACCCTGTATATACTCGTAAAGCTGAGAATTACTAATTTATTATTTTTTACGTAGAAATATGCCGTAGTTTCAGTCAAATATTTTGATGTTAAATGCAATATGTCAAGTTTGTTCCTAGTTTATGTGAGAAATAAAAATTTCTTTTTGTAATCGCTTTTCGTGTTACTCTTAACACAAATAGTGAAATACATTTATTATATTAGATTAAAATATCGTCTTTAACTAAAAAAATTGGATTTTATTTGATTTTTCTCTTTTGATTTATATTTTTTGACAAAACATAAGACTGTTCTTGTTATTGCTAATATTTTAATTTTTAATGGACGCTTGAATAACGAAGGTGTTATTATTTTCATTTTATTGTTTTGGAGATCTTCAATTACATTCTGTGTGTCTTAAAAGATATTTAATGTTTGATCACATAATTAATATTTATTTGTTAAACATTTGTAGATCAGGATAGCTTTAAATTCATTTACGTTAAAGAAAATAACAGTAGAGTAGTTTAAGAAATATAAGGAATTTTTCTTTTCTTTTTTACAGAAAGCTGGACACTGAGAGTTATTTTTATGAAATATTCTCAGTTTCATCTCAATAGAGTTTAACCCTGTATTTACCTTGGTAGAATATGTTCTAGAAATTCCATAATAAAGAGAATGGGAAATCAGCCGCCAATGAACTACAAATCCATTGTTTCGAACGGGCAATTTGGCTAAAGTCAAAGAAAAAAATAAACATGAGAAAAATAAAAATGTATCAGATTTTTTTTCTGATACATAATTTGAAGAGTTCTGTTTACCAACGCAAAGGATTTTTTTTAGACTTCTATTTTTAATAGAAATTTTCTCTTTATCTAATTCAGAAATTATGTGTGTATTTTTAAATCTCTTGTAATTTTACTCTTTTTTTACATCATTTATTGTTATTCTTTTTAAATCAATAAATTAAAATTTCTTGCGCTACAGATACATTAAATAATTAAAAAATATATTATTTCGAGAACGCGAATTAGGTGAATAATTTCTAGTTCCTAATAATTATGACTTGAAGACGAATGGCACTCTATCATTTAACCGCATGTGAAAGCAACTATCCTAATAACAGGTTTGGTACATGTTAATGTATTTTAATTCCTCTATTATGCCCTTATTATGCAAAATTCAGCCGTAATACTTCTGGGAACCTTAAAGGAATGTTTTAAAAGGAACTCGGAAATCATATTGAATTTAATTTCTAGATTTGCCGGTTCGGAATAGATGCGTAATTTATGTTGCTTTCTGAGATTTAAGGTTAATTACTAATACTTGAATATCATTCTGATTGGATGTGATGCATTTTGTAAAGTAATTTCAATAAAACTGAAATGATAATGCTCATAATATCCTACATTTTATGCATTTGGGTAATTTTACATAGTTTATAAATATCACATATAAATATTCTTAAATGGAATATTTTTAATTGTTTCGTTTTTTTTTTATAATCTGCTTACAATATGTAATTAAAGAAACACCAACTCATATAACATTTTCAGTAGTGAAGTAGTTTTGTCCCTAAAATGTTGCATTTGAACAAAATTTGCGAAAAAATTGAAATAAATAAATACTTTTTTCATGTACATTATAGAAAAGTAAATAAAACATGTATTACAAATTGTGTAAAATAGGAATAAAAAGTAATTTCTATAACTAAATTACGTCCACGCACCTGTTATTTCAATATTTTTAAAGCATAGCATATATAAATGGAAAATTGAAGAATATGGACTATTCGTAGTACATGCGAAGTTGCTATGAGATTTTTTTTTTGATTAAACGTTATTCTTTTAAATCACAGGTTGTTTTGGAGAAAAAATAATAATTAAAATACTTTTATTCAAAAAGTCGGGATAGCCCTATGGATGATGGATGGCGAATTCGACCGAAAAATTCAGGGGTACACTTTTGGGACCCACTGTAATATTTATAGCTCTACAATCCCTAGGAATCTTGGCATACGTATGGAACTGTAAATAAAGAGGAATTGTGTATAGGAATTGTCCTTGGAATGTTGAAGTTCCAACTGTAACCAGCTTCACATTGACTTATTATAGACGGACAAAGTTACATCAATAGATCAGAACAGAATTTTTATCCTTATTTTAACGTGTTATTCATGATAATTTCTGCTACATAATTTACATTTTCAATGCAAAAATATTGATTAATTTTTATAGGTGGAATTTTGCTGCCCTGTGGCCTGCTGCAATTAATTATCCTGAATTTTGTCATAAATTTAATTATTCGCAAACAAGTCTTCGAACCGTAAATTTTAATGGTTTTATTTATTTTTTTGCGTTATTTAAACGCCTTATTCCTTCAGACTTTCTGTGATAAATAAAGCAAAATCTTTATTCATTTTTATTGATGGAAATTTTGTTCGGCATTAATCAAGCTCTACTCAAATGTAAATGAAAAGCAGCCACAGTTTTCTAACAGCTAATTGTGTTACTTTACTTGCAGCCTATTCACATACTATATGTTGCCTATTCTTTATTCGTAGTTTCATTGGACAACGCTGCATAATTATTTTTTCTTGAACTTGTGTTCCGGTGGTGGCATATGGCATATGTACCCGACAGGCAAACAACTAAACGCTGTTACTCGTTGTTTAGTTTCAAATCAATCTTAG
The DNA here is from genome assembly GCA_964019185.1 of Maratus speculifer. NCBI lineage: Eukaryota > Metazoa > Arthropoda > Arachnida > Araneae > Salticidae > Maratus > Maratus speculifer. Next base: position 86,266,701 of record OZ025293.1, read on the forward strand.
CGATAACTCTATTGACCCTGGAAGGATGAAATTTGAAGGCAACTGCTCAGACCCCAGATGAATTCTGGATTATCATGGTAGCACAAAACACTGACCAATAAGTTATTGGATTTCTCGTGTTAGTACTAGTCGGAAAAAAACGCGACGTAATCTCGAATCTAATGATACTATTTCTTGATGTATTCTTGTACTTACTGCTTAGAGTATACTAGGTTTCATGTTTATGCTCTGCAGAATATCAACCTAAGTTTTTTATATCTCTTTTCTACAATAGATGGACATTAACAATGCAGTAGTTTTAACCCCTTGAGCTCTGATGGGTAAATTTCTTCAAAATTCCAAATGTCACATTGGCACCAGTATTTTGAAAAGAAAAAAACCGGTTAAGGATATAAACGAAAAAATGCATTAAACCATTTTCAAAGAAATTTGGTCAAATTTTCTGGTGTCGTTGTGACATTTCGGAATTAAAATTATGTGGTAGAAAATTCTATCATCAGAGCTCAAAGGGTTAAAGCAGAGAATTATTTTACTGATTTGAACGATTTACCGAAACAAAGAGATTTAATAGATGGAAAGCATCAGGGGTTTCAGAGGTTTTTAGATGTTTTGGTTTAAGAAATTTCTTAAAGTACTTGCCGTAATTTCTGTATATAATTTTTTTTTTTTATCTAAGACAATATTACTTTCCGAAAAATATAGTTAAAAATGTCCTTGAAAGTTTTTAAAGCGTGCGAACCCTGGTTCATATGTTTGCAATTTATATAGGTTTATTTATTTTATTTTATTTTATTGTATTGTATTTCATTTGATTTGATTTTTTTTAAGAAGAGCACAATTTTAAAAATTTGTGACAAAAATAGTTGAAATGTTTTCAATTATTTGTTTTTATTTTTTAATGTGTGCATAACACTTGTTCTTTCTTTATACATTGGAGAATATCGAATTTAAAGATGAATAAATGCGATAAAATATAAAATATATGGGTTTTTTTTGATAAATCCTTATTAAATATACATATATATATATATATATATTTAAGTATCATTTGTAATTTCTACAACTTGTGTAAAGAAAATGCAAAATATATACACACATATATATGCAAAATACACACACACACACACACACATATATATATATATATATATATATATACAGATCTGCCAACTTCTACGCCTATTTAAATCATGTAAACATGTTTGAAACCACAAACAAGTTTTAGTAAACTGTATCCCAAATATATTCAATGCTATGTTTTTCAGTAGATGTTGTTAATTGTTTATTCATATTTCTGTTTCAAGTATCTATATTTGACTTTAAATAGGCATAGTAGTTGCCAGCCATGTATATATATATATATATATATATATATATATATATATATATATACATTTCTTTTAAAATAAATGTACAAGGAAAAAATTGGAATATTTTGAAAATAATAAAAAGTATTTAGCAAAAGTTTTATGTCAATTGCTTCGTATCTTTTAAAGACTTTCTTATCGTATCAGAATATTTTATAGAATGAATAAAGTCAATAGATCATTTTATCTCTGCTCCTGGAACCTATTTCATATAAGCTTTTGACTTGATCACAAATCTAATTTTAGACTTTCAAGAAACATTGTTGAGTTGTCCACTTCAGGTACATTATCTTTTGAAGTGGTTGAAATTTCTACCTACTGAAGTTAACACTTAAATATTTGTCTCTCACCTTTTAAGGGATGCAGTTAATAATTATCCATTATTTCTAAAGGCAGTAAACAACTTAAAGGAATTTATTTATATGTTGAATAACTGTAATAATATAAAAGAACAGTGGTTACAATTTTTTTATCTACAGTATTTTATAAAACCTTTCTTTATTTTAAGACAGTGTAATTCAGAATAATGCATATAATGCATTGCGTAATATACGGAAAATTTTTCTAGAAATTTTATTTTATTGCATAGAGCACTTTTTTTTTAATTTGGTGATAATGTACAAATCATATGTAATAACAAAGTAAATAGTTTATAATTTGAAGCGATATAAAGTATAATAAGAAAATATAATATTTGGAAAATAGAGATAAAGTGAAATTAAAATGCGAATTATTAAAAGAAATCAAAACGAAATAAAAGACCAACGTATATATATTTTACTGTATGTGAAATAGTTTAATATAGATAAAATCAGCCGCAAACATGTAACAGAAAACTTTTTTTTTTGGTGAGGAATAATAAATAGTGTAAAACGTGTAATTGAATAATAAATATTCTTCGTGTGGCATATTCTAAAAATATATATTTTAGTGCCCTTCATAGATGAATATCAATTTCATTATGTTTGGACGGATGTAACATCACCCCTACGCGTGTAACATCATGAGTTGATTTAAAGTATAATTAATTTAATTTTTACGGTGTTCTCATTTTATAGATTAAAGACTATTTTTTAATATTTAGAACAATGTTGCCAGGTCGCTATTTTTATTTTGTTCTTGATTGCCACCAGTTTTTTTAAATAGGAAATTTGTTTTTAAATGGCGGATTAATAACGGTTTAATCTAATGTACATGATAGGATCTATACTACCCAAAGTTTTTCGAATTTAGTGGATTTTGAAGTTCAAATGGTAGAAATTTTTACAAGAAGTTTAAAGTAGTAATATTTTCTTTATTTAATGATTCAGTAATTATTATTTATAATATATTATTATTATTAGTAATTATTATTATTTAATATTCAGTATCTAAATAACATGAAAAATATTATTGAAAATTTTGTAAGCGAATTTCGATTCTATTAATTACGGAATTTCTAGAACGTATTTTATCATAAGAATTATAGGGTTAATTACAGGATTGCCAGATCGGCGCACAATATTACTCCTAAATTCATAGATCACATCGTAAATTTCGAAAGAAAAATTTTCACTTTTTGCAATATCTAATGTTATCCATTTAAATAAAACTTGATTTTTTTTTCTAGCATGTACTCGAAATTTTTGTATAAAAATAAAGGCCTATCAGGCAGCCCTCATTAACCTGTGTTCTCGAGAGGTGATTCTCACTGACCAAAAGCGTTCCACTTAACTGGGTGCTCCAAATGCTCGGTACACCAGTATTTTAAACTAACTTTCTTTGTCTTATCTAATGAACGAATAACATATGATAAAAAAGGGCGAAATTCTAAGATATTAGTGGTATCAAAGCTTTTAACGTCCCGATTTAAGAGGGACACTTGGCAACACTAGTGCTGAGTGAGCGTCATTTCGAGCAAAAAAAGGTTAAGTCAGAATTGCCAAGTCTCTGGCATCACTACAGGGTTCGCACAGCTGTACCACTAAATTTTTACAGTATTTTCAATGTATTTAATTGCAGAAAAACATTGCGAAATTTGAGAATAAAGGTGGTGGCTAGAGTAGCCGTTCTTAAAATTTAAATCTAAATTTTCTTATTATTAATAGTGGTGCCAGAGTCCTTAAAAAATATAGGAGTGTGCGAACCCTGCACTATTATCCTAGAAAAACTTTTGTTCTTTTAAATCGCCCAATATCTCCAATTAAATAAATAAAATATTTTGTTTCCAAATACTGGTATCTAAAAAAGCCGGAGACGTGGCAACTCTGATTATGTGGAAAATAATGTTTATAAGTCTATATGTTACTTCTTTCAGGCAGTAATCAACCCTTTCAGGGGTAGAAACGTTATGTTCATCAAATGACGAAATAATTGACTAACACTAGAGTTTACAAAAGAGATTATTAGGAAATAGAAACTTATTTTTCTGAGCTTTTCGTTTAACACGAACATTTTATTAAAATATCTGTTAGCGGTAGTTGACAGTTTTGGACTTCAAATTAGTCACGCCATATGTCAATACCACACTCGAAAGGGTTAAAAGGTAATCTATAATTTAAAAAACGCTTCATTACATAAGCCAGCCGTAAAATTAAGCAAATGTATCATTTTACGGTTACATTCTAATATTATTTTCTGAAATAGTTAAAACTTTTAAATATCGAACATTTTAAGAGTTTATACCGCCGTATAGGGATAAAGTACTTTCAAATGCAATTTGCTTGAAAACTGTATTTCAATTTATTTCTGAGACATTAATTTTTTGTTGTTTTTTAGTCCTTTGCACTCGAGAGGTAATTCTCACTCACCACGAGTGTTTTCGAATTCCTTCGTAAATCGAGAATTCCGAGAAGACTTCGGTGTCCAAAAATTAACAAACCAATATAAGTCACTTTCAAATTATTTAAATTCAATCGTCAATAACTGCCATCATTGCCATGTTGAATATTTTAGTAGCTTACTGACGGAATTACTACGGAATTGTTTTAATTCCTCTTGCCATAACTGCCTTACGATACTCCACTGTATATAATCAATTAAAAGTGTTGGATCTGGATAGCCCAAATACTTTCCAACGCATAGGATAATGCAATAGCAGAATAAAGTTCATCACTGTTTGCATTAATTCCGAAGGACATTCCCGGTGAAATTCATTGCTGTTTTAAAATATAAGGTCAAATTCCTTAACTCGTGTGATTTAAGGTTCGTTTGAAAAAAAAGACCAGATAAGCGAACATAGCCAGTTTGTATGCATTAACCCCTTAATGGACGTATGAAATTACGGTTTAAAAATTCAAATTCATTATTCTCACCACTTTTTTCAAAAAAATATATATTCTTTTTATTTAATGGACAAGTAAACCAATACCAGAATAAAACCAATTACTCTATTTTATAAAACTGGTCTGAAGCAAACAATTCTGACTACAAGTCGTGAAACATGCAGCCCGTGAATATCTTGGGAGGGACGATTAAGTGGTTAAAAGTGCTAATTTTTTAGCCTATTTTGATTTTTTTTAATGCGCAGAAAGAGGGTTCATGTAGGAAAATAAAATTTATTTTTTTTCCTTAAAATTAATTTGGATTTTTTTGCATTAATTTTTTTAATTATTTGAATACCAATATCTCATTTCCGTGACAATAAAATGTACTCTGTGTTTATACATTCTAATGTGAATCCCAAATACAGATTAATAATATTTCCTTGCCCTTTTCAAATTATATGACAAGTTCATTGAAATTTTAGACAAAATCTACTAAAATAGCGAAATAAAAAGTAAAGAAATAAATGTATGATTATTTGACTATCACAAACTAGGGAGATAATAATTTAAATATAGTCAATAAGCTATTGATTTAATCTTCTTTTGATTGGCAGGTTTATTAGAAATTTTAATAAGTTTATGATTAATTGCAGTATTTTCTCTCATATTTTGTAGCTATATTTATCGTCACTTTTATTGTCAAATTTTGTGTCATATTAAGCCTTTTGGTTGGTAGCAGTGTTTACGATTTAAAATTGCTTTTAAATTTTTCTTGTATGTTAATAAACAGGATTGCCATGATTCAGGGAATTTTATATCTGTTTTTTTATAGAAAAATATATCTACATTAAACGCAAGATTATTTTTTATTAAAAGAGAGATTTTCATTAAGAAATAAGAAAGTATTGCTTCCGAAATATTTCCTGTTCTAAATCGTGGCAACCTGAAGCATAGAAACATTGATAAATCATTTTTAAAAAAGCTATTTAAAAGAAATTAAGCATTGTATGTATTCTTAAATGTGTATACGAATATTTTCTAATAATTTTATTTTTTACACATAATTGTATTATCCGTATAATAAGCAAGCCGTAGACAGCTGTTTTAAAATATGTAATTCAAAAGTATTCAAAAGTAAGTACTATTACCAGTGGTAGTTTAGTGACGAATGAAATATTCAAGTGATATCGATAATTTTTAATAGAGTTCTTCGTCTTATTTCAGGAGGGTATTGCAGACAGGCTACTTTTGTAATTCAAATTTCTTGATTGGCATGACTTTTTTGAAACTAGAAAATTGACTTTTTTTAATAACACGAAAATTAAGTTGAAATAAAGGGAATTTTAGTATTTTTTTTAAGTTGTGTAAATCTAGATATCTGAAAATTTAAAAAAGTAGTCCACTGACAGTACTGTTTCAAGATGCAACTTCTGATATCTTTTACGCCGAATAATACCATTAAAATTAGTGGTGATAACAGCAGAACCGCTGCGCTATTGTCCCATCACTGTATTATGAACCACGAAATTTAAACAAACCAGTGCAGATCTGGCCCGCAAGAGTTACCTATATTTCCGCAATTACAAAATAGTGGTAACTAAAGGGTGCCACATTAGACTGCGTAATGTACTACTTAACCTTTTCAGAAACACTATGCCCAGTCTGGGATGCCTAATTTCAATTCCAGTCTTGCAAACGGCACCAATAACATTTTAGTAAAATTTTGCTTTTACAATAAAAGCATAAATTAAAGATTTCAAAATATCTAAAAAATTCGTCTGTGAATTCCGGTGTTAGTCGATAATGTCTAATTTTGGTAACAAATTTTGCCCGTGCTGGAAGGGGTTACCAAAGTGCTTCCGAAAATTCATTTTATTCCTTAAACCCTTGGAGACGAGCGTCACATTTATGTCTTTTACCTTGGCTATACCAGGGATGAGATATATATTTTTTCATACCAGTATAATCTTATAGGAAATGTTATTTTGTGAAATCCAAATATTTTTATGATTTAAAAGATTTTTTTTTTTAATTTTTGTGATTTAACAACGTTTTCTTTAAGATTATATTAGTATGCAATAAGTCGGAAATCTAATCACCGGTAGCTACAGAAGAAAACTAACTTTCTAATCATTAGTTCAATTACCCATGTTTGACATGTATTTAATAAACCTTTCATAAAATATCACTAAAAAGCAACGACATGTAACACAATTTAACCCTTTGCGGCGCAAGGCAAATTCATTATATTTTTAAATAAGAAAATTCTATATTTCACGCATTCAATAAACCGTAATTTTTTTAAACAAAATTCCTGTGCAAATGTGGCGTTTGGGGATTAAAATTAAGTGGTATATCTATGAAACCACCGCGCCGCTAAGCGTTAAAGGAACTGTAGCTTACTGTCAAGTTCTGTCTGATAAACCTCCGCGCCGCAAGGGGTTAAGCATTATATTTTTTGAGTTTATGTATGAAAATCTACTGTATATTGTAGTTCCATTAATGATAGAAAATTCAAAAAGTTCTTCCACTAAGCATTGTTTCTTTAGTTTTATATTTATTTCTGGAATATCTTTGACACGAACTTCGGTATACAAAATTATTCAGATGAGGCACTTCCGTGATTAGGTTTGGATGTTGATTGGTTAAGAATAAAAATGTGGAGACAGGAGGTGCAAATTCCTCCATTATTCAATTAAATGGTTATGTCATGCAGAATTATCCGATTTTTACATTTGGTACGCCTGTTCATTCTGACGTCATTCTTCTCCGATTAGATTTGGAGGTTCATTGGTTAAGTATAAAGGGGGAATAAGGGAAAGCCAATGCTTCATAATTTATTTTATGAAGGTCAGTATTCCTCAAAATAACAATATAACATAAAATTGATCTAAATAGGTCTATGCACCAGTGTAACTGGGTAGTTATCTTCTGGGTAGTTATCTACTCACGTCAATTAAAATCACTGCCGGGAAAAAGTTTTATTCAAAAACATCATAGTTTAATGGCACATTATCGAAATGTATTTATATCATACTGTACATACATTTTTATATTTTAAGACTTTTTTTTAAATACTAACATTTAAAGATATTTTCTAATACATACGCTTGAGAAACCTAACAAGGAAATAATTCACGAAAGCCTTCAAGGAAACGGAGGAACTCTTTTAAAACTGAGATTTAAATATATATATATATATATATATATGGTTACAAGTGTGGACAAAGTTAAATGGTGTATTAAATCTTATAAGTCTAAACTTGTGCTGCACAACTTTTTTTTCGTCAAAGTGGTTGTTCACCACAATATTTCAAAGGTAATATTTAATTTATTTATTTGCAAATCCTCTGTCTTTTAATAAAGAAATTTTACGAATTGATTATTTCCAGCTGAGCGAAAAATTGCCCAGTCCGAGAATCGAACCCGGATACTTGGCTTACAAGGCCAATGCTTTACCTGTTAAGCTATCTGGGCGACAGCCGGCTGGGATTTTTCGCTCAGATAACCTTACTGGTCGTAACATCTGGTCTTTTATTTGAAACAGCTCGCAGAATAAACCGCAGGTAATGGAACTCCATATAACGATGGATACGTAGATATACTATTAATTTTAACACAATCAAACTGATTGGTAAAGTTATCATACGAATTGATTATTTCCAGCTGTGCGAAAAATTGCCCAGGCCGGGAATCGAACCCGGATACTTGGCTTACAAGACCAATGCTTTACCTGTTAAGCTATCTGGGCGATAGTCGGTTGGGATTTTTCGCTCAGATAACCTTATTAGTCGTATCATCTGTTTCAAATAACAGACCAGATGTTTAATCTAAATCCAGACATTAATCTAAACTATAATTAAAATAAAAGGTGGATATTGTTTTATACGCGGTTTCCCTTTTTTATACTTTTCAACAAAATTGAAAAATTTTTATGACATTGGTTTGTGTCTCTGCCTTATGGTTGCCGTATATGTGTCGTCTGTCAGTGCTCTAACTCGTTTAAATATAATCGAGTCACTATGCTATTGATATATGTTATGGACATTCACTATGACAAGTTTGGTATTAAGAATGGAGTATATATCCCATAAAGCAGTTTTACATTTTTATAGGGCTACTCAAAAGAATAATCTTTTGCGGTAATTTTTAATAATATTTTAAATGTCAAACTCTTTGAAATGTAAAATGTATATCCTCTTCTTGAAATACACTATAAGATGCTTGTTACAAAATAATGTATGGGACTCATTTACTCTATCTCCAAGGTTCATTGCAAGTTATTACCTATATTATATCATGTACATAGTGTCTCATTGATATACAGAGACATTGAAAATATTTCTCTTTCAGTACTCTCCTTTAACAATGATTGTTTGAATTGAGTTTTCTGTTGTATTAGGTGTTTTTACATTGTTATGATTATTTTGCATATTTCTTGGTGTGTATAAATTCTATTGAACATATGCAGGGATGCGCAAAATATCTGACGTATAAATTTAATAATGAACTTGCTGAAGAGGATTTTTCAATTGTGATATACGCATACTAACTGAATTAAATTTTAGCAGACTATGTAGTATATTGTAAGATCTTAGCCCTCTTTACATTATGGGCCAAGAGGATTGTAGCCTGGAGTGCCGCTCCGTAATAATTAAGTCTAGGTTATAAGTATGGAGAATCTATTTATTTATCCAAAGAAAACACAAAAAGAACCTCTGAAGTATATTTACAGCATTTAATCAATAATAAAGCACGTAGGCTTCTTTAACCACCAGCTTCGACCTTAATTCAGTTAGAGTTCCATAAATCAAAAGTTCTCAAAATAACGTAAAGTTTGTTAGATGACTGTTTTGCGTACACACAATGCGGAAGATAGGTCTTCCTTTAACAAGCTGTTTTCTGCTCGGGAAAATTCACAGATAATCACGTTACCTAATCTCTCAAGACGAGAGCAATCAATGACTCTGCTGGCGAGAGTCAACTCATCAAATTTACACAGGCCCCTGCTATCGGATCAGCCTCCAGAGATCCTTTTCCGGGATCGACTTTTTAGCTCACTCCCTGAGCTCCTTCGCTCTTTCCGAGAGAACTCCGAACTCTTCTATCTGCCTTTTCTCTCTTCGTCTGATTTAGGTTTTTTCCCTAGACCCCCCCTTAGAGGTCACAAACCAATCACGATTATTAATGACTTTTCTTTCATTAATGAATTGTAAAGTCGAACTCCTATTGGTACCTGTGCGTCACTCAAGACCGCCCAGTTAACGGCGCCAAGATGTCTGCCTGCCTGCCGTCTCGTAATTTCAGTTTGAGTCGGTGTATTATCAAGTGCATCCCAGGTGGTCGACTCATTCATCCGACTGTCACCGACCTGTTGGTTCCGTTGATCGATAGTGATATACCGATTCTTTATATTTTTGCCGCCAGTTTCACTTTGAGAAAAGAGTCACTATAAGTTTACAGTTTTATGGCGAAGCCTATTTGAGAAATAAATGCATATTTCTGCTGTTTTGCTCTAAAGACTTGTGATAATTCTGATTTATCACAATATGATAAATCTATAGTTCATATACAGGACAGCACAAAGAAAATTAAATTTTACATAGCAATTCAAAAATAATTGATGAAATTTTGTTTTCAAATGTGTTATATGTTTTACAAATTGTTTAGTTAGTCAACCATATTCACCTTATTAATTGTGAAAATTTATTACAGTATTCTGAATGAGTTGGAAAGTGTTCCATAATCCATGCTGGGCGCACGTCCTCATAAGCGTTGACAGTGTATTTTTTTGGAACTATGTATACTTATAATTGTAGCAGATATATTATTTATAGTGAAAATATTATTTTACTTAATTGATGCATTATTTATTTTTTTTTTTAAATAGACCTATTTATGCAATTAATTTTAAATTCTATTTTTAGCATATTTATTTATAGAGCTAGTAAAATAATCATTTATTATGTAACACAGAAATAATGGCTGCCATATACTTTAGCAACATTTTAAATATTTACGAATAAGGTGTTTATATGTCATTATTCGCTATTAACTTTCAACGTTTTCATACTTATATGTTGGAATTTGTCAAGCATAATAAAGCATTAAAACAATATATTTCTGTAGTAAGATTTTCAAACGAATGATTTTCTTTGAAGATTTAATTACGTATGTTTCAAAATGACATTTAACCCATTTGTTATTCAAGCGTTGTTTAAAAAAATAAAATTTCCATCGGAGAAAATGTATGTAGCATTCATGAATAAATAAACGTGGGTTCATTTTAAAATTAATCCAATCAACTGTATTGATATATTTTATGTTATTTAAGGACATTGTGCATAAATATGACGACTTCTAATAGCTACAATGTTCTTGTGCTTTAGGCTCCTGTCCCCATCAGGTGACGATTTCTAAAGCCAATGCTATATCTATTTGGAGATTATTTGCTAGTATCTCTTTTGCATTTTGACAATCTAAACTAATAAAATCCGTGTGCCTCTGTGTATCTGTCTGTCTGCTTGAAGCCGATTACAGTTCGTAACGCGGGCGAGTTAGAAGTCGCGAGAAGTTTCTTTCGATTCCAAAAATTCCGGGAAAGTCATTTCGGGCATTTTCGAGACCGTGGGACCAAAATTTAAAAAGTTATGAATTAAAAACCCCTCGGGAAACGGAACGCAAAACGTCTCATTTCCCAAAAAGAGCTCCCAAGCAGATACACTGCGCCACCTTGCGGTGAATGTCTAGAACTTTTCCCCTTTGGCTAAGAGCGCAAAAAGAAGAACGAGCCGAAAACCTCTTTTTCACCCCGAGCTAAGTGCGCTTTGTTTCGCATCAATTTTTTTGACTCGCCGTCGATTATTTACCGTAGTTTTCGGTAAAATATTGAACTAGCCGCCGCAGAGAAAATATACCATAACTTTTTTTTGCGCGTTTTTTCTTAAACCATCATGCAGACAGTTTTTAAAATGGCAAAAAAACTGATTACATATTCAGAATCTGCATAAAAGTCTGCTTCTGATGAACCAAAAAATACGAAAAAATGTCTTATGGGCGCGATACGCGAACCGTGCAAAACCAAATATTTTTAACGAGACGATGGGCGCGAAGCGACCATGGCTCCGATCCACAATCTTTTTTTTCAAGTGCGCGTAGCGCCCTCCGTGCGAACTCACATATTTTTAACGGGATAATGGAAGCATAACAACCATAGCTCTTTAATTAATTTTTTTGTGCTTGAGGATTCGAACACCAAGACTTGCTTATTAACTGAATTTTTTTGCTTATTATATACTGCTTAATATCGAGGTTCGTTTGGAAAAAGTGGTCCAGCTAGCAGGCGTAGCTCGCTAATTTTAAATAATATATTTTGTATTGGGTAGCTGAGCTGCCTCTCTATATATCTCCTTTCTTTGCTTTTTCTATTTTGGGTCAAGATTTTTTTTAATATAAAATTACCTTTACTTTCGAAACCGGTTCCGATAATGAATTTGTATAAATAACAATAACCTTAGATAAAATAACTTAAAAAAAGATCCGATGAAGAGATGCATCTTAGCTGTCCAAAAACATATATGTAAATGTAGTTAATAATGTCGAAATGTAAACGAGATATTAGCAAAGAACTTCCCCGTAGGATTATCATTAGCTAACGAGAACGCCACCTAACAAGAACAGGAGCCTTAAAATTGCACGAAAAGACTTGAATATAATTGCTATACAGGGTTATTCTAAATTCATGATACGAACTTTTGGGGTGACTATACGACACTGTAACAATCATGTATAGTCTACAATTATAAGGGAACTAACGATGTGTTGAGATGCAAACGCAAGGGAGCCTATTTGGCCCTTTTTATCTTTCAAAATCTTTTATTCGCACTGGAAAATTCCTATAATATTCTTTTTTTTATTTAAGACAGACATTTCATGTTTACTTAAATAGAATTTCTTTTTTTGAAAATTAGGGATGAGAATCAGATATGAAATTGAGTTTTTGAATTAAAAAAAAGCTTTATTTCTGTTTCTTTTCATGGTAGGTCATTGTTCCAAAATGCGACAAAATTCTTTTAGTTAAATTATTAATGCAAGAAGAAATTGAATGCTGTATAATGAGACATCCATTCTTAAGGAATAAAATCTGAAACATTTTTCGAAATTTAGATTTTTCCATCCAAATTTCGCATTTAAATACACATCGACCAGTTTACAGGGCTCCTATCTTTCATAAATGCAGGGATGGAAGCGGTGTGCCAGAAATGGTCAATTGCTACCACAAGATTTAAATAGTATTTCTTGACATATTTAATGACAGAATTTTTTAGATTTAGTGCCTAATAAAGATTTAGATTTAGATTTAGTGCTCTATAAATTAGTGCGAAAACATTCGTACTAAACTTAGCTTGGAGGGGGATAATTTTTAGGGAAGGCAAATATAGAAAGGACAAAAACCAAAATCGTACAGCGGAAGGGAAAATTTAGACTCAACATTCGAGGCAAACGTAAAGTTGCACTGAAAGAACGATCCCGCCTGTTTACCGGACCCCACTGAGAAAAACTGGCTCCATAGGCTATCGTATTCGAGCGGGTACGGTAGCTCGTGCAGATAAAATCTAATTGCATCTAAAAAAGAGGCCAAGATGTAAAAAATATTCTCTTCGCCGGCGGCTAAAGTCAGCAGTGGTGGGAGCGGGGGGGGGGGAGGAATTGAGCCTTAACCCTTTCCGGCGCGGATAAATTCTGTTATTAAAATGAGAAATTATCGAATGACACCGGAATTTACAAACAAATTTTTAAGAAATCAAAAACGCCTTTATTTAAGCTTTTATTGTAAAAACAAGATTTTTATAAAATATTATTGGTGCCAATTGCAAGTTTGGAATTAAAATTAGATGTGTCCAGACCGGACATACTGCGCCGGAAAGGTTAAAGGGAAAGGTGTTAGACGCATATTTAGTCACGCATATTTAGCACATATTTAGTCATGTGCTAGTTAACACCTTTAAATTATTGTCATATCGACTAATTTTTTGAATTAACTGTAGTAGTGATATGTAAAGTTATGTAAATTACTTTACGTTTTTAATGTCCAATTGTTCCAGGGAATATAACTATACAATGTGCATTAATGGCATAAGTTAAGTACTTGTTATTGATAACTTGCTTAGAAAAACAAGCCGGAAATTACATGTCAGACGTAGCAAATGAGGTGCGTTCGTACTATAACGAATTTATAAAAATATTCAATGCTTCGGATAGAATGCAGTATACGAAATATTATGTATCACTGTAAATACTAAATACTTTCTATTATGCAGGAATCAACTACTAGTAAGCCTCAGCAACGTATATTAATTTCATAAAATGTGAAACTGTTTAATACAAGGCTTTCCAACCTGGCACCCGGGGGATACCAGAAAAATCTCACACGAACAAGAGCTTATTGTATCGTAAAAATTCGGAGATTTAACCCAAGAGGACGCGCGCAGGGCCTAAAAGACCTGGAGTGCACAGAGTACGGAACAGAGAATCAACTTCCATACACTGTAATGGCAACTTGTTTAACATGGGATTACGCATAGACAGTAGCGATACGAGCGGATTACTCTGAAACTACGATCATAACATAAGAGAGGTTGCTAATTCGGCGAAACATCGCTTTCTTGGCGACAAATTATATAGGAAAAATGAAAAAAAAAATACAGCGACGGCTTGCTGCTTCTTGTTTTGAAATTTATGAAAGAATTATTTTAATATGAAATAACTTTGACGTATTCGTCTTGCAAACAATGCATGTGTCTCTTCTTAACATAACGACCTAATAATTTAAACTTGAAAATTCAAGAACAATAACAGAAATAATTACGAATCAATATAAGCGCGGAAATCTAAGATCAAATAGCATAAGCACGTGTGCAAAGATAATCAAATCAGCATTCAGCAAGAAGTGCCAAGCCAGAATATGGTTACATTTAAAAAGAAATCACGAGGATAAAAATCGCCAATGCGATGGTTTAGTTTTTAAGTCATCCACTGAGGGCGTTCTTTTCAAGCCGAGTTGAGGCTCTGTCTGTACACTGTGCTGGAGTGCAATTGCAACCACTAATTTTTTTAAGAAATTTTCAACATATTTTATCGCAAAATTTGTAAGAATTGTCCCCGTCTGAATAAAATGACTGTTATAATTTGATTTTATTTGTGACGAAGTTAAAACGATTCATACCCTTGGTAAGCGTGCGTCTCCCGGGTTAAGAAACAGAAAATTTTTGATAAGTTTTTCTGGTGATTCGCGGGCGCCAGGTTGAAATGCCCTGGTTTAACCACTTAATCGTCACGCCCGAGACATTCATGTGCAGTCAGCTATGAACAAATTTCGTCGCAACCGTGACACTCTTGAGCGCGGCGAAACGTATGACTTTAATGACTGAAATTTAATAACTTTAGCTAAAATTTTCTGGTGTCTTCTTCTGATTTTTTCTTCGCGATTTTCTAAATATTAGAAGCTTCATGAGCAGTGAATTTGGAAAAAGGAAAAAGAGGAAGAAAAATTAAAAATTGGTAAGGTTCATGCGCTTAGACGAGGAAAACTTATCGCGCGGAAATGAAAAGACATTAAAGATGCGTCATTGTTATCATCAATACATCATTACAAAATCTTTGAAATTATAACTGAAAGTAAGAGAACGAAAAGGAAGCCAAAAGTAGTTGTAGATTACAATCAAACTATGGGAGGTGTTTACATAGTAGATCCATTTCTTTCAAGTCGCCATGTAGCTAGAGATTGTGGGAAGAAATATTATAAAAAGATATTCTTCCATATACTGGACTAAGCCGTTTTGAGCACTTTTCAAGTTTATAAGAAAGAAGGTGGCAGAAAATCTCATCTAAAGTTCTGACTCAGTATAGTAGATGAAAGCGTTGAATAATAATATTATAAAAAAGGAAATTTCAATAAACGGGACAGTCTTTAAGACAATGGAACATCAAGTCGTTTGTATGAATGCCATTTTCTAGATGTTATACCTCCCACGAATAAAAAGGATAAACCTTACAGAGAAAGTAAAGTTTGTTCATCCCATGTTTATGAAATGGAAAGAAAATTAGACTTTATGATCTAGATGTGACTAATGTTGCAAGTGTGTGTTATGTGCATGATAATTAATGTAAGTGAACAATTGGGTTGATAATTCAATTTAATTAAAAGTGAAATTAGAAGGTGCTGAAATAAATATAATGAGATGTACAATGAGATGTATTAAAAATAAAATAATAGCTACGAAATAGGTACAATTGTGATTTAATGGTGGTCTAACAATTAGTTGTTACAAATTAATCATTTGGGGGAAAATTAAGTGCAGAGGAAATTAAGTATCTTAAAAAAACTTGTGAAAATCCTAAAAAACTTGAAGCCTAATAAAAAACCTAATTAAAATAATGTAAAAGGGAGGAAGGTTTCTGAAAGGCCCTGCTTTCGATGAAGTGCCTGCTAAAGAAACAGACTCTTTGAAATGCCCTAGCAAGTGGGACCTGTTAGGGATATCATAGTGGGATGCACCTAATTAGAGTAAACTCCAATGAGTTTTCCTCATTGCTTTCTTAGATACGCCGTCACCCAACAGATCTACGGTATTAACTCACCAATGATGAAAATTAACCGCCAAGCCTCATAATTCTCTTTTCTACTTCAGCCAAATCTATAAAAACACTAAAAAGAAATCAATTAGTCAGCCAAGTGTTCCTTTGGAAGAACCTTGATGGTGATCAAGAAAGTCTTCTGCCGAGTGTTTCTCCTTTTGGATTGGGCGCTATGCACTTCTTCCTTTGCTGATTGCCGATGAGACTTTACGGTCGAAAATCACCGTTCAAAATCTTACTAGGTAATTATTCAGTTAATTACCAGTCTCTGTAAATTATAAACTACATCAAATCCTCCGTCCTGATTCAAATGATTTTTTAACCACAGGACTCCAAAATTGTCTGTCAACTGAATACCAATATTTTTTAGTAGAACATTTCATGGTAAATTCGTAAGATATTCGCAGTTGAATTAATTTTCTAGTCGCTTTCCTCAAAATTTGAAAGAAAGATCTAAAAAATTCTCTAAGAAGATACTGGTATTCAGAAAGCGGACCATTTGTGAACCTCCTTAACCGGGACAGTGGAATATCAGTACGCGACCAAGGGATTTAATAAACTTCCATAAGCTAAATGTAAATATTTATTCTTAAATATTGAATCACTGACAGTGTCAAGCATTTAATTTATCAGAATAAAGTAAGAATTTAAAAATTTTAAACATTTCGGTGTTACGGGTAAGTGATGAAACATAACAACCTAACTTTTAATTCAAGTTTAGGTTAAATACAAAATATAAAAAAATTATTTAAAAAGCTTACATTCCAAATCTAGTAAGGCAGTTTTCCATTTTTCCATTTTTGTTTCCCCCTAAAAACCTAGTAGTGTGCGTAATAGCCTTACTCGTGAATACCAGTCTTTTTTCAAATAGATTGTAATTGAATACCAAGGAATAGGTAAACAATATGCATTATAGATAACCTGATAGTAAATCCAAGCCGGAAATAGTAAGACAACATTAAAGTTTCAGAAACATGATTTTACTTGTGATGAGTAAACAAACTGTTAACATGGGTTAACAGTTGGATACTAGATTAACTGACCATATGGGTCCTGTAGATTTCAGATGAAAAAATTCTTTGGTTTCAGTATTTTCTTATAGACAATCTCTTCTGAAATAAGGTTTTGAATAAAACGCTTTTCAATTAGATTTATTTTTTTAATGAAAAATACTGGTACTACACCTGGAAAATAAGGCGATCAGTAGGAACCCTGTATTAACCTGGGAATGTTCGCACATATCCAGTATGTGCATTATTTATACCTCGTCACCAAAAAAAATAAACATAAATCGTCGTATTATTTATTCGTTGACTTTGCTCACAAATTCTGCGATAAAGTAATTTGAACATTACTTTTCAAATGTTACTGATCTAAAATGTAGTAATACCTATGCATGAATTGGATATGTCACAATTTACGCGTGTAATCCAGGGTTAAGTTGAAAATTCTAAGTTTAACAATATTCCGACCATAAAGATTTAACCCTTTGCGGCGCAATGGTTTAATAGATATACCACTTAATTTTAATTCCTAAACGCCACATTCACACCGAAATTTTGTTTTAAAAAAGTACTGTTTATTGAATGCGTGAAATATAGCATTTTCTTATTTTACAAATAAGGTTGTTTTCAAATTCCGGTGTCAGTCATTAATTTCAACACTTAAGAGCCCACACTAGTCACACGTCAAGTCAAATCAAGATGGCCGACTCTCTTTTTCAGTTCATTCAAAGGATGGGCTAAAATTGAAATGATTGACATGTAATTATTCAATTAGGAAATAGAATTTTCTTAACCAATTATCTGTGACGATTTTTCTTCTCAAAGGCGTGTTTTCTAGACGGTTTCTTCACTAAAGGATTTTTTCAATAGTCTTCCCATTACTTTGATTACATTCGATGATTTAAAGTTTATAAAAGTTGTAAAAGAATTTCAATCTGTTTAGCTTTAACGTCCCAAAATTAAAGGGTTTGATTTTCAGAAAATAAATGAGTTATAAATTTAGATAGATTGATGTAAAATAAAAACTATTTTATTTATTTAACGCAATTACAAAAATAAATAAATAAATAAAATAAAAATAAATAAATATTGAATGAGAGGGGGGGGGGATTCTTTTTAGAATATGAAACTTATCGAGAGACTTATGTAAGATAAATAGCACTGAAGGTTAAAAATAAGATCTTTATAAAATTATAAGTAAAATATTTAGACAAATTTAAATATTTTAAACATTTGTATACTTTTGCGTAAAAGGTTAAACAGCAAGGGAGAACGAGAAATAGAAATTTTGAGGAAAGGAGGTATAGGTGTTAATCCCAGCCTAGTCGCCGTTTATAGACATAACACACAATTTCCTATTGTTAGTAGTAAAAATGTGAGAGAAAAAGTGTCGCAAATTTTAAAAAAAAATGTGTGACGTTAGGTCAGTAGGGCAAATATTTTGATGATTTTTACAAGCATTTTGTAAATATCGCAAGGAGCTCTAAGAAATTTTGAATCCTGTGAAGAAGGGGTGCAGGGAGTTTGTTAGATGACTTGTCTTATTTACACGACTAAATATTAAAAAATAGTATTAAAAATTAATAAACAGGAAGACGAATTTTTGTATGCTTTGCAAGTAAAGATATAAATAAAACGTCAATTTTGGTGGGTGAAGAGTAAAATTATATGATTCATTATTTATTATTACAATAAAAGTTTTAGAAAAATCGAAGACTTTAAAGGTTTAAAATTTGAAAGCTGAGGGAAAAAAGAAATAAGCACATTATTTATTAATTTATTTATTTTCGTGTGTGTGTGGAGGGGGAGATGTTTATCAGATGACTTATTATTTATTTGCCTTTCAAAATATTTATAAATCGGTTTAAAAAATAATAAAAATGGAAATATTTAAAGAACTAAATTTTCTGCACTTAATAAAAGGAAGGGAGTGATAAAACCCAATTTTATTCGTGGGGGGAGAGGAATTTTTGTTATTGATTTGTTATTGATACAATAAAGTTACAATAAAGACTTATATGCTACAAATATGGGAATTGTGGGATAGGCTACAAAACGACGAAGTGATATTTTCGAAAAGTGCAATTTAAAAGATTGTGACAGGTTAAAAATGCGAAGCGAAATTTTGATATAAAAGGAGGCTAAGAACTTATCTGGAGAGTTCTCAAGGGGGGGGGGAGCATTTTAGAAATTTGGAAACTTAGTCTGATGCATGGGTCGGACTCAGTTTTTTAATGCGGTCGTGTTACGTCTACTTTTTTTGCTGTGGGACGGGTTTGGGTCCGGTTGGCTTCCATTTTTTGCTCCTTGCCGAGTTAATTTCTACTTTGGTCGGGTTGACTTGTACTCTTTGCTGCTGTTAGAGTTAATTTCTGATTTTTTGCAATTTGGTCGGGTTTGGGTCTGGAAGACTGCTACATTTTCTACTTGGTCGGGTTAACTTTTACTTTTTAACTGTGCTTAGAGCATTTGGGGCAGTTTAGGATTTGGTTATAATTTTGCGAGAATGTTTCGGGTTGACCCGAATCGATTGGGGTGAATCCTTTGATAAAATTTTCATTCTTTTTCGCAATTTTTGAAGGAAATGTGCGTGTGTTTCACGATCCTTTGAAGAAATTCGTGTTTTCTCCGCTATCATTTCACAAAATTTGATGTCCGTTTCGCTTCTATTTTTTGATGCTGGTCGGATTAATTTTTACTTTTTGTTGTGGGTCGCGTTTGGATCCGGTTAATTTCTACTGTTTTCTGCGGATCAAGTTAATTTCTGATTTTTTGCGTCGGGTCGGGTCTGGGTCCGGTTAACAGCTCTATTTTGCAAATGGTCGGCTTGACTTTTACTGTTTAGCTGCGCTTAGCTCGTCGGGGCAAATTGTCTTAATATTTTGGATTTAAGATTATATTAGGATTAATATAGATAAGATTTGGAATTAACTTACAGATTCGGTTTTAACTCTTGCGGATTGAGCCCAGTAAATGATTGACCTCAGTTTTGATCGCGATCCTTTGAAAAAATTTGCGTTTTTCCGTGATCCTTTAACGAAATTCACTTTTATGCGTGAACGGGATACTTTGAAGAAATTCACGTTATCACCGTGATCCCTTCGCAAAACTTGAGGGTTTTTTGCGACCATTTGATAAAATGCGTGTTTCTTTTGTAACCTTTAACGAAATTCGCATTTCTTTAATGAAGTGTGCCCTTATTTGCGGCTATATGATGAATTTCGCGTTTTCTCTATTTTATAATTTTTACGATTAACAAGTAAAAAAAGTTTTCAATCCAATTTAGGCTCGTGGCAAAAAAAAATTGAGAAGTGTACGGGTCGCTTTCAAGCCAGTAATGTTTAATCATACATTCTAAATGAGAGTTGTACCGAAAGTTTATCTCCACGGGTTGAGGTCGGGACAGTAATGTTTATCATACTCTCTAGATAAGAGACGGACCGAATATTTAGCTTTTATCCCGGGACGAGTCACGACCTGGAAATTTTGTTCAATGCAAACTTCTAAGAAAAATGATATCCAGATCAGGCTCGGTCTGGAAGAAAAAGAAGCCTGTCACCACCCGAATCTCCAAAAAAAAAAAAAAAAAAGATCAGGACAGGAACCGATTCAAAATGAGAGAAAAGCTTACCCAGTCCAAGTCTCGTGGACTTTAACTGGCTCGACCTGTGCCAGGCCGTGACGGGCTCGAACTTCGCCCCCAAGTTATTTCTCGTGAGAATGCATAATGTCACTTTGTAAACCCTTTATTAGCCCAAGAGGAGGGGACTTCGCGCTTTTCCCTCACCCCTGAGAACCGTCACAGCATTCGGGCTGTGTCGATCCCAGATCGACCGTTTAGACTTTATACCAGATGCAGCCTGGGCTTAAAATTTTTTTTCCCATGTATATCTCTAGTGGGAAGGAAGTCCACGCCAGACCCGACCTGGAAAAAACAGTGTGGCTCGATTCAGCTCTGCAGCAAAAAATAAGCTCCGTCCCGACCTGGTTTTGAAAGTGCTAAAACCTGACCTTCTCCCAGTATAATAAATTAAAGTTGGCGCCAACCGACCGGGGTCGCACCGGTCTAGAGTTTAAGACACAACAATTTTTCTGTGCGGGCATCTAATGTCGTTCTGCAGATCATTTATTGGGACGTTAGGCCCTGCTCGATGTTCCTGGAAAAAATATGGCCCGAGCTCGGCCCGAAAACATTAGTGACTAGGCCCGGCCCGAATCACAAGTAAAGACCTAATTCGGACCAGCCCGAATGCCGTTAATGGAAATCGGCGCGAACCCGGCCCGCGGGACGTGCTCGGGCTTCACACCGAGGCCTGCCCCGTTCAGATCTCTAAAGTGAGTACAAAAGAGGAAGGTAAAAAAAAAATATATATAGAACATTCTGCCTATCTGATTAGCCGTTTTAGATAAGAACCAGAAATTCAGGATACCAAACTTCTTGACAATATAATTAAATAGTTATTATAGCGGCTTTAGAAATTCCTTCCCTAAGAAGGTAATAAATATGTGTGTGTAGGGGGGAAGGGTGGAAATTTTAGCACATTTTGCCATATATCAACAGCACTTTTCAATATAAACAGGAAAATCAGAATAATAAAGCAACTAAAAATATATTTCAATTTAATATTTCAGTGATTTTATTCCTTTTGTGTCTATTAAGTCATCAACATCGACTTTGAACTGGATAACGTAAGATTAAGGCAGCAATTATGGTTATATGATTAGATATTTAAGAAAATGTTTATTTTATTTCACATTTGCTAGATATATTTCGTTGGATTTGCGATTCTTTAGAAAAACCGACCCAGCGTAACGGGTGAGGGCTACTAGTTGGCTTTTACGGCTTTTAAAAAGAATAGTAAACTTAACGCTCCATTAATTACTTATGCAATTTATTATACCAAATTAAATTTCTGAAGATTGCCATAAATATACACAGTCTATTATTTTCATAAAAATATTCCTCTTGGATATGGACTGGAAAGAAATTTCTTGAATCTAGTGAAACAGTACGTCAAGATTTCATTTGTGAAAATACTCTTCAATCATTTTTCAGTAGTAATTTATTGAAATTTAAAAAATAGATTATAGGAAAAATAAGTCAGCATTTGGAAATAACCCATATAAGCCCTTTAAAATCGATGGACAACTTCTACAAATTTTTCGCATTGTAGCACCTTAATGAAAAAGATTCTGTGTCATCCAACCAACCTACCAAGATTCGATATTTAAAGGTAGCGCGGTCAGTTTCAAGAAAATAGGTTGACGGACGAGTGGAGACGAGATTAGAATCAATCGTAGAGTAATTGCCGTTATTGCTAAAATTTTTACAAAAATCTTTCGTAATTTTGGTCTTTCTAATTATGGTAAAACTATAAAACGTATATTACTAGAAGTTTAATCTCTGAGCGATTATTGTGCGTTTTTTTCCTTCTGAATTTTGCTAATATGGATTTCATTTGGCTGTAAAAGACGCACAGCTCGATCATTTTCCAAATGATTGAAAAATGTCAAACGAACTCCTCCAATTAGCAAATAAAATATTCTTGTAGCGTGATTTTTTTTCACGTTAAGCAGTTAAAAGAAGAATTTTGAAAGAAGCGAAAATTATTATGTACAAATATATTAAAATAACTGTATTTTGGAAGATTCTTTGCAGAACTCGAGATTTATCAAGAGAATTACGTAAGCTAAATGATATTAAAGTATAAGATAGGATCTTCATGAAATGAGGAAAAAAAATATTTAACAAATTAAGCGATTTTAAACATTGCATATTTTATACTATAGAACAAGCAGGAGGGGGGGGGGTGTCAAACGGGAAACATAAATTTCGAAGAAAGGAGGTGTAGATCGAAACCCCAGCGTATTCATTTATGGGGCTGTTCATAAATGATGCCACACAGTTGTCCAATATTTTTAACCCCTTCCCTCCCATTTGTCACATGTCACGCTTTATTACATATACATATACTTGCAGTTCAGAAACACAGCACTATGTTATATAGATTGTATTTCAAATTTTGTTTTTAAACTTTAACTGTGTATTTTAATGACTTTTACGTATACAACTATAAAAATAATTATAGTACGAAAGC
The DNA here is from genome assembly GCA_964019185.1 of Maratus speculifer. Taxonomy (NCBI): domain Eukaryota; kingdom Metazoa; phylum Arthropoda; class Arachnida; order Araneae; family Salticidae; genus Maratus; species Maratus speculifer. The sequence goes on from OZ025293.1 coordinate 86,290,052, forward strand.
AACCCATTTTCCATGTTTGTCGAGCAATTTCTAACTTGTTTAATTATCAAACCCCAGTAGAAGGACAATCGAGAATCGGTGTCACATTGAAATTTTTTAAATGTTAGACCTGTAAAGAACAGTACCATGATTATTTATATTACCTGGTTTAGGTAATATAAATAATACTATAAGTATACATAGTATTTCGTGAGAAATACTATGTATACTATACCGTAAGGTATAAAAGGGGGGGGGGGGAATAAAAGGCATTTTTTTTTTAAATTTATTTATTTTGAGGGCAATGCAAGAAATTTATTAGATGACTTACTTTACATGAATAAAGATGAACAAATATGGCTAAAAACATAATAAAGAGATTTAAAGATTAAATTTTATATACTTCGTAAGGAGAATAGAAAGAAAACATCAATTTTGGTGGGGTTCAGAGTAAAAATATATGTCTCATTATTTTTTATTACAGTAAAAGTTTTAGAAAAATCAATGACCTTAAAAGTTTAAAATTTGCGAGTTGAGGGGGAAAAGGAAACAAGCAGATTTATTATTTATTTACTTCGGTGTGTGTTGGGGGGGGGGGGGAGAAGTTCAGTAGATGACTTGTTATTTATTTGCCTTTCAAAACATTTACAAATCCTTCTATAGTAAAAAAAAACTAGCCTTAAAAGGAATGACTCCTGGAATGATGCTGATGTGGAAGATTTCCGGAACTAACGAATCCGGGTTGTCCACTTCTTCCATGAGTCGAATAGACCAATCAGGAAAGGACTCCGTCTATGCATCGCCGTATGGGTTACCATAAAGAGAGGAAAGGTTACCATCGCCAACAATAGCCAAGTTTGTCGCCAACTTGGCGATATATCGCCAGATTTGGCGACCAAAATTAGTTGTCAAAAGTGACGCCAACTTGGCGATAACTGTAATATTTCGCCAAATTTTTAATTTCTTTACAACACCAGTCGTTTGGCACATCATTTGAGAGGTTTGCAACTGCTTATTCATATAATGGATGTCTTGTGTGTTATCCCCCATTCTGCTCCCCAGGGGGGACACATTTTTAATTTCTTTACAACACCAGTCGTGTTACACAAGATTTGAAAGGTCTGCAACTGCTTATTCATATTATGGATGTCTTGTGTGTCACCCCCACACTCTGCTCTCCCCAGGGGGGGTCACATTTTTAATTTCTTTACAACACCAGTTGTGTGACACATCATTTGAGAAGTCTGCAACTGCTTATTCATATTATGGATGTGTTGTGTGTCATCCCCCACTCTGCCCCCCCCAGGGGGCATATTTTTAATTTCTTTACAACACCAATTGTGCGACACATCATTTGAGAGGTTTGCAACTGCTTATTCATATTATGGATATCTTGTGTGTAACCCCCCCTCTGCCCTCAGAGGGGGCGCATTTTGTAATTTCTTTACAACACCAATTGTGTGACACATCATTTGAAAGTTCTGCAACTGTTTATTCATTTTATGGATGTCTTGTGTGTCACCCCCACTCTGCCCGCCAGGGGGGCACATTTTTAATTTCTCTACAACACCAGTCGTGTGACATATCATTTGAGGGGTCTGCAGCTGCTTATTCATATTACGGATGGCTTTTGTGTCGCCTCCCACTCTGCCCCCCCCAGGGGGCACATTTTTAATTTCTTTACACCACCAGTCGTGTGACACATCATTTGAAAGATCTGCAACTGCTTATTCATACCATGGGGTATTGGCGAGCGCAGCAAGCAGGGGTAGCCAATAATTTGGAATCGCGAAGCGATTACGCAGGGGGTTGGCGAGCATAGCGAGCAGGGGGGCGGGGCCCCCCTAGTACGTTTAAAAAAAGATTAAGATGTAAGAAAATTTCAATGAATATGTTTTAGGCACTTAGTAATAGGGTGAGAGGGATAAATCCCAATTTCAGTTAGAGAGAAGGAATGTTTGTGATCGATTGTTTATTATTACAACAAAGTGACTAAATTTTGTAAATATGGATAAAGTGAGATAGACAGCAAAACGGCGAAGTGATACTTCTGGAAGGGGTAATATTGAAGGCTGTGATGAGAGCAAAAGAAGGGAACGAAATTTTGATAATAAGGGGAGGCAAGGGTTATATAGATTATTTTTCCTAAATCAAAATTTCAGAGAATTCAGATTTTCACCTTCAGTTAATAAATAATTAAATACTTAGATATTTTTAAGGACTTTTTTTCAAATTCTGCATAAAACTAAGTTTTTTTAAGGAGCAAAAATTACTTTTGAAAAAGTAAATACGTTTTAAAAAATTCAAGAAACATAAGAAACGTGTAGAATCAATAAAAATTATTCCGCTACATTATGGTCTATGTGGATAAATCATTTGTGGTGTTTTTAAGAGCGTCATCCTAATTTAAATGTAATGAAATTCATATATACTACTGAGGTACTCTTGAAGATAGTTATTAAAAAATATCATAGGTATAATACACTTATAGTATACGCACAGAGGATCTCCATAGTAATCTATTACATTATAGTCTAAAAATCTTTCGCGATGTATTGTTGTAATAATGTTATGCATTTACAAACAATTAAATTGATACAAACTTCTGAGATGGACTAAACAATGCTTGCGGTATAATATTTGGTGAAAAGCATTTACTCATTCAATTACAAAGTTACAAAAATGATTTCGGTTGTAAAATGTTCTTCGGAGAAAAACTGTTTCTAGCGTATTTAATTTATGTTCACTACTTCGAACATCAAATTCAATGAAATGCTGTTTCTTGTATACTCTCTGTTTTAAAAAAAAATTCATAAATACATTCTATTTGTATACTTAATCAAATTAAACTTTGTGAAATTGCTCATCTGTTCCCCGCCGCCCCCGCTTTTTTTTATCACTTACAAAGTCTCTTCTTCTTCACTGTTCATTTTTTTTTTCAAAGGGAGATACTGCACAGTCAATCTAGCTTTATCAATGTTACAGTGTTTTACGGTTAAGTTTTCTTTCTAATTTTCTTATTCATTGCAGAACAATGTAATAATTCCCACGAACCATCTGTCGACATACAGTTGGCAAAAAAATTATTTGTACACTCTAATATGTTTAATTTTTAACTAAATAAAAACAGATATTTTGTCAAAAATAGTTTTAATACAGTCTGTTTACTGCGCGTTTTAAATTACACTACAGAAAATTTCGATAAAGATGTAAAATAATTTTCTAATAGGAAAAGTTAAAAAAATTTCTTGCAAAAAACGTATTTGTACATTTCTCCATCCTGATATGTACTGTGTTTTATAGTGTTTATGGTTCAAAGGACTACTTATACAGAAGCTGTTAATAATTTTTAACTTCATATTATATTTTTCTGACATTTAATCTAATTTGAGTTATTTATTTGCAGTATTTTTTGCTTAAATCTTTTGTTTAATTTCATTATAATTTAAAAAAATGAAGTGTACAAATACTTTTTCTGCCAACTGTATAAAAAGCTAAAGTGTGATTCAATAGCAAGATTTCAATACGATGAATACCAGAAGTGATGGGGCGATCCCCCCCCCCCTTTTAAGCCTAATGAAGGGTCTGCAAAATGGTATTAGATGTCCACAGGATAAATGAATCGTATTTAAGATTGAGAAAGTGCGACCTGACCGAACTCGACCAAGCAGTCGCAGTCCGGATCGGGCCGCGCCAGTTTTAATTCATGAGACAAGGTTTGGGTCAGATCTAGAGATCTGCACGGATCGGACCAGGCTGGCAAAATATTTCCGAATTTTAAATTAGACCAGCAAAAAAAAATATGAGAAGGCCATACGGGCCGGGTCGATTAAAAAAAAAAAAAAAAAAAAAAAAAAAAAAAAGAAAAAAAAAAAAAAACGGGCCTGCCGTCCTATTATAAAGATTTCGGCAAAAACGCTAAAATGTGAACTATTTTCAATGAATATGGGTTTAACGAGCGTAGCTATAAATCTGTGTCACGACTCGATACTAGTTTGACAACATCAATACAGAAATGTAACTTTTATAGCGTAGAGATCGGCATCGGACAATTACTTTTTTTTTTTTTTTTTTTTTTTTTATAGGGGATTAATAATTTTTTGGCAAACTGGAGCCGGGCCAAGGTCAGGCTTGCAGTGTTTTTCTAATATAAGCGAGATGGTTCATAACTAGACTTAATTGTTCATGAAACGTGTTTGGCAGATAAGATGATTTGTAAAAAGCATTAGAAGGGATAAAGAATTTCTGTTAACGTACCCTTTGGAAATATACTGCTTGGTGTTGCTTAAATTCATTACTCAACAACATGAAAGTTTGACACATTTTCTGACTAATTTTAACTGTAAAGGTACAAAATTGACAAGCCTGACTTTGAAGAGATTTGGAATCGAATAGTACATTTTATTTTTGTTAATTAAGATATTTGTATATACTTGTTGAGATATAAGAGATTCGTGTCACGTGATTCCAGATTTTTCTCCTTCTCAATGTTTTGCTTTCGGAAATTCTTTTCAAAACGCTAATTTTCACAATATTTTCTTAAATTGCTTGTTAAAAAAAAAAAAAAAAAAAAAAAAAAAAAAAGACAACGTTATTCTATTACATTGTTTCTGAATAAAAACACCTGTTAATCTCATGCGTTTCCGAAAAGAAATGAATATAGGAATACATAAGAAAATAGCTCCTCTAGATTTGAGAAAATTTTTGATAAAATGATATAGAAGTATTTTCATAAATCTAGTTTTTATTACACAGCTTCCAAAAATATAATAATTTTAACTTTTTTTTAAATTTTATTCTAAACCTTATTAATTTTTGACTGCATCTTTATTTGAATGTTGAAAGTTTAAGAATTTAAGTAATCATTAATGTTTTTATAACTGTATTTTCTGTAAAATCACCCCATAAATATATAAGCAATAATATTTAAAAAAAATCTTAGTTGTATGATAAAAATCTGAATTTTTTCGAAATAATAGAAATTATGTCGGGCCTGATAGGGCCGGGCTCGGACCGAATTTTGAATTTTATAACGGGGCGGGCCAAAATAACATTCATTCGATCCGGGCCGAGACGAGACTGGAAATTTCAACCCGTCCAGACCTCTTGTCAGGTCTTCAATCTTTCGGAAACCGTTCCGAGTTCGGATCTTACTTTTTTATGCAAAACTTGACAAGACTTTTTTTTCCCTTCCATATCGGGGCTGACGTGGATTTTGTTCTTCTAGAGGTCTGCCCGGATTTAAATTTTCATGCCCAGTCTCCGAAAGCAATTCAATTTTAATCCAACCCAAGCTCGCTAAAATAAAAAAATATATGCCCTAGAATAACCTGATACAAAACAGACCAACAAATCCAAATTAAAACAAAATCAATCTATATTTAAAGGTAATTGGCCGTAAAATCGATCGATATTTAAAGGTAATTTAAAGGTAATCCCAGTTTATACCGGATCCAAATGTGTCAAAACCCAAAAGAAAAAAAATGTCCCGAATCCGAAACGTTTAAAGTCAACGCGACCCATAATGTATCAATCCGAACCCAAAAATTACATATTATGTCAAATCGAGCCTTTGCCCGAACACGGCACAAACATTTTTGTCGTTCTGAAACTGAAATGAAAAAAATGAATTCATGTATTTCAATCCAATTATAAAATGTATTTTACAACTTTAACATGAATGTCCTAATTTATATAGAAAAAAAATCTAGTATATACACTTTACTGAAAACCTATTCGTAAGTGAGCCTGCTCAAACACGGTCTGCAGCAAAAAAATATAAATCTGCCCGGCCTACTGAAAACAAGTGGAAATAGCCGGACTCTCAATTTAAAAGAAAAAAAAAATCCCCTTACCGAACTTTTTAACTAACACAGATCCCCACCTTGTTCTTGGCGCAGCATATCTCTAAAAGGTCTTTACGCCGTAAAACTCCATTCAACCGACAAACCAATCAACCCAAATCCAACTCTCAGAAGTTAAACCTTATCCCGGAACGGAACAGAACCGAATTTGAAAAAATGTAATTGAATTACATTTCTTTTAATTCGGTTCTTTGAGTGAACTGACCCAAACCCGACCCACAGCAAAAAGGTCAAGGCGATTCGAACACGACTCACTGCAAAATTTAGAAATAATCCCCCCCAGCAATGAAAATCATTACCTCCCGCCCGAACCTCTAAATTTTTAAATCGCTTCCCCTTGAGGATTCTCTTCTTCCAGCACCCTTGAATCAGAAAAGAGCGTTCTTCTAAGAAGTGCACTTAAAACAACTTCATTTTTCAAATATTCGACTAAAATAATTTATTTGACCCCTGAGCGTATGGTATTGTCCTTCTTCCGATCCAAACCCGAAAATTCCATTGGAAATCAAACCAAAACATGACCAAACAATTTTCATTGTTTAGAACCGAAATGAAAGAAAAGAAAAATCCAAATTTAAATAAAAGTATAAAATGTCGACAGTTATATTTCTAATATCAATTTTATCCTTTATATAGAAAATAAATATCTAATATACACCCGTTAATATTAAAATAACTGTAGATCCTCTAAATAACGGAAACAGCCAAATAGAGATGTGTAAATTGTTGAAAAGTATTCGTTAAATAGAGGTATCTTCTATTCGAGACAATCCATATGGAGATTTTAATGTAGATGTTAACATTTACGAATAGCAATTTTCAACGTAAAATCTTAAATATTCATAATTAATTTTTTTCGAAGTGTCTGTTATGGCGTTTATATAGTTTCATTTTATAGTGTCTTCTATATTTTCTTTTATAATACTTTTTTAAAATATTTTCTCGCATAGCGAAGAAAATATTTAGACCTTTCATTTGAAATATCGGGTCGAATTGAATCCTTCTTGCGAGATTGTAAATCCAGTATGAAACCGATCCGAATTCAAAATAATGTAAATTAATTTGACCCGAAAACAACAACAACAACAGCAAAAAATGCAGAGAAAAGCGATAAAAAGCAGAATTCCCTCGGTCCGCAAGAAAAATGTAAAAATCAACTCGGCCAGTAGTAAAAAAGTAAGAAGTCAACTTGACCGAAAACAAACCACCGCCAATAAAATAGTACTCACCCCCCCCCCCCCACAAAAAAAATAGAAATTAACCAGACCCAATTCCAACTAGCAGCAATAAAGAAAGAGAACCGGACCCCAACCCAACCCGCAGCGGCAAAGTAGAATTGAACCTAACTGAAACACGACTCGCAGCAAAAAAATTAGGATTTAACCAGAACAACGACAAAAAATGAAAGTAAAGCGGACCCAAACCCGACCCGCAACAAAAATTTACCCCCATCCTACCCATGATGAAAAATAAAATTGTCCCGACACGAGCTGCAGGTGCGATTGGAATCTCTGAATTTCTGAAGTCCCCCCTCCCCCCTCTTTTTGAGGAGTCTCCAGATCTGCCCTTGTACCAGTGCAAACAAAAACTGCTAAAACAGCAAAATCGTCTAAAAATTTCACAATGTTGTATTGAATTGTCATCCATTAAATATATACAAACTCGTAAAGTTTGTATATATCTCGACAAATCTTGTCCACGATACTTTATATGATGTTTTGGAATATGCAAAAGCCTTCTGCTTGATAGATGCTGCATTAGTTGATCGTCGAAAAAAAAACTCTAAAGAAGAAACAATTCTGAAAAGTATTAGATAATAAAATTTGCTGAATAGCAGACTTTAAAAAAAGGCTATATTTTGCGTTACAGTTTCATTATTTTTACTTTTATATTGTAACTAGCGGCCCGCCCTCGCTTTTCTACAGGCAGAGCAAGTCGCCCAGTCCCCAGCCACTACTGATACCGCAAATTGTTACTACCACTTCATTTCATTAAACCCAACTACTAAAAACATTACCCTCCTTTTAGGTAGTCAGATAAAAAGTAGCCTATAGGATAATCTAAGGTATCAGATACCTCCATACAAAAATTTCATAAAAATCGATCTATCCGTGCCGTTCGTGAGTTATAAATGGTGTAACCAACACGACTTTGTTTTATGTATATAGATTATAGCAGCCCGTTCCGGCTTCTCACGGGTATTAAAAAAAAATTTCAAGTTATAAATTTTTTCACACACACTCATAACCAAATAATTTAAATACTGTCTCTGATATTGACTCCCCTCCCGTGCCCCAGTAACGCCTACATCACACATTATATTGCAGCCTAGCCGAGCCGGTTGAACGACAACCACGCGACTTTTTTCTAATACTTACATTTTTAAATTCGTGATATCTTTCGAATGGAAAGTCCAAATCGAATAATTAAAAAAGTCATATAAAGGTATTAAATCAGTCTTGATTATGAAGTAATTTATTTTGATAAGGATTAATATTAAGGTAAAAATAAAGAGCTTTTATAGAGACGGCATTTTAAATATTTTTTTAAATAAAAAAAAAACACTTATTGTGACGTAACTATAAGAGTTAGACATATACTGACGCGACATTTTTTGTAGATAATTATATGTTAGCAAAGTCGTAGTACATTATTTTGTTCTGTAATCAATAGTATTCGCAGCGGACGCGATGTAAGGATTTTTTAAGGTCATTTTTCTACACCTTGGGTTACATTATTGGCATTTTAGTAAGAATCCCTGCATTTTTTTGAAAATATAAATATAGCCTATGTTCACCGGAAATAGTGCAACTTTACAACGGTGAAGGAATTTTACAAATCCGTCAAGTAGTTTCGGAGCCTATTCAATTCAAACAAACAATCAAATATTTCCTCTTTATAATTTCATATTAAATTAAATAAGTAATATTTATACCTGGGCTTAGTGAAAAGTCCGCATTTGAAATGGTAGAAAACGTTACAATTTTAAATATTTGACCGCTCCCCGTAAAAAAAAAAAAAAAAAAAAAAAAAAAAAATACTCCTGCTTCATATTTGACGCTCACTACTCTTTAAAATATTTACTATCTGTTATAATTATTTTGAAAACTCCAAAACAAGCGTTTTGTGATTTTTTTAAAATTCTAATTAATTCGCGTGTCAGCATTTATTTTCCTTTTTTAATAATTGCTAAATAGTTTTAAAAATTAAAACCCACGCTTTTATATCAGGTCCAACTAAAATGTTTATTTTATTTTATTTATTTATTTATTTATTTTTTTTTTTGGGGGGGGGGGTTTGCATAGTTACGATTTTCATATGTGTTTCAGTTATTGTCATGTATCTAGGGTGTCAGGTAATTTTTAATTTCTCAAATTGCTTTTGATTCGTTTATCCAGCGTTTTATTTTTATCCTTTTAAACGGTGACTATAGCCTATGTTCACCGGAAATAGTGTAGCTTTTCAAAGGTGAAAGAATTTTTCAAATCCGTCAACTAGTTTCGGAGCCTATTCAATTCAAACAAACAAACAAACAAATATTTCCTCTTTATAATATTAGTATAAATAAATGATAAATTTTTGCAATTCCTTGTCTTAGCGAATATACCATTTTGTTACATTAAAATAAAATGTACCACGCAAGATAAATTTCCAATTTTTAACGACTGTTAAAAGTGCATCTTTTTCCTAAAAAGTAATATATATTAAAAATATCTCTTTAAAGTTTCCAACAAGTTGATCAATAATTTTAAAGTTTTAAATCTTTAAAACTTTCGGACTTTAATTTCTACTTATTTTTGATAAAAACTGTTTTCAAACTCAAAATGCTAATTTGTCAGATATTTTATACATGTATAACAGTAGGACATATATAACATACACAAGTACTAGTATTTTTTGATTATGTAATTTTATTAATTGTTAACTATTTTAACTGTAAAAATACGTAAAAAAGAACGCATTTTTTTTTTTTTTTTTTTTTTTTTTTTTTTTTTTTTTTTTTTTTTTTTTACTATTTTACTTAATAATACTAGACTAAAATCGGGTGCCTATAATTTCGTATAGTACCAAAAACAAGCCCAGGGGCATATGAAAAGAAAATTGGCGCACGGGGCAAAGTTTCAAGTTAGCGTCCTCTCCCCCAACCTTTTCTTGTAATGTCCAAAAATGGCATTGATAGTATAAATGTGGCGCCCCCCCCTCTTTCGGAAGGCGCTGAATAAGTCCCCTCCACATGTACCCTTGCAGCGCCGTGCGAAAGAAAGGGAAGGCAAAGGGGGCGGTTGCCCCGGCGGTTGCCCCGGGGGTAAATTTAGGGGGTGCCAAATTTATACTACCAACGTCCTTTTTAGTCTGTCACAAGAAAAAGTTCAGGGAATGGGACGCCAAACTGAAACTTTGCCCCGAGCACAGTTTTCTCTTCGCACACCACTGCCCCCCCCCTTTCATATATTTTGCAGGGTGAATAAGGAAATTTATAAATTCCAAATATAGCCCCTTGTCCTTTTAAAGATACCTATCTATTTCACGAAAGTTCCAATTATAAGCGGCCTTTAAAATTATCAAAATTTTCTTTCTGCTAAAGGGAAACTTTCTGTAATTTGTATCGAATCTACCTTTTTTTGTAAGAACTTGAAAAACTATATATATACAAACGAAATGCATAATTTTCTTCTTTGGAAGTTAGCTAAAACTTAAAAATAATATTAATTCATAAAAATAAAGAATTTGAAATCGTCATTTTTTCCCAAGAATAAATACTGTTAAAATTTACCAATAATCGTTGAAAAAATTAAATCCAATATTTCGAAAGGAGGCGTTTATTTCAACGCTTTACTATACTCCAATCACCACAAAAAACGCAAGGAAAAGAAGTGATTTCTTTACATTTGCTAAACTGGATCGGTGATAACCAATCAAAGTTTCAAAAGGGCGGGATTTGGCGCAGGCGGAGATCATATAATTATAACACATTATTTGTTCCATTTTTGGTCAAAATCTTTCCAAATTTTGCTCATCCTAATAGCAGTAGAAATATGGAAAGCATATCATTGGAAAGCTTAAACACTAATCTTCCGTGAAGCATTTTTATTTTTTTCTGAATTTTGCTGAAATAGATTTTATAAGACTAAAAAGGCCACAACACCTCGAATTTCACTGAATCCAAAATTTAGAGGGTCCTCAGAATTAAACTACAACGAAAATAAGAAAAGTACAAACTAGCCCGGTAATAGAATGTCCTCAGCTATCCTGTGAAAAAAAAAATCATGTAAAAATATTAAAATTTCAGCGAGATATTAGAAAAGAACGCTCCCATAGACTTTACATTAGCGCTCGGCTTTTACCGCGTGACTAGTGTGTGCTCTTAAGCAATGACTTTGCCCTGCGCCGCAAAGGCTTAACCCGTTATCACCAAGCGATCTATTTATAGATCACATATAACCGAACAAAACTTTTAAATTTCAGTACCGGTATTTAAGTACGGAAGTTTTATTATTATCTAATCTCAAATTTTCAGTAATTAAGTAACTCAAAATTAGTACATGCAAAAAAAACTGGTTTCGAAGAATTAAAAGAAGTGTAAACAAGTTGGCCGTTAACGGGTTAAAAAAGTTTCTTTGCAACCCAAGATTCGATTTGTGTTGTATCCTATTGTATTTTCTTCTAACCTACTTTTAGCAGTAAACATAATTTGTACATTTCTCAATTTCATATTTTGAATACAATATACGTGTTTAAGGTATTTCAATATAGAAAATATTTGGTGTACAATCATAGAAAAATATCGTTGGAATTTTAAATAGACATTATCTGGTGGTAAACATCTTAATACACAACTGCTTTAAATGATTGCATATATTGGGTATACACTACCGTAACAAGTAAAATGCTTCTTCTGAATATATTTAATTTTGTTATAATTTATCATATTTAAAAGTTGCGTACATGCACTATTTAATTTTACAGTTTGTCATTAATTGGTTTAATACTTTCCTGTACTTTCATTAAGGGGAGACATTGTGCATTACAAAAAGATTTTTTGGCGTTTCCTTAAGAAGTTCTTTGATCCTTAATTATTCTATCGGTATGCCCCTTTTTTTTTCTTTTTTTTACCATGGGAAATAATCGTAAAAATTCGAGACGAAATACCGACTCGGACGCCACACCCATTCACATTAGCTTTATGCTAACATTCTATACTTTTTTATATATTTAACCCTTAGGACTCCGGCTTCTCTTACACAAATTTTATTCGATTAGCGCCACTTTTTCAACAGAACTTTCATGGAGCACACAGTTTCAAAAATGCTCTGATTAAATGTGAGAAATTTTAATTTCCTTTATTACTGGTGCCAAAAACAAATTTTGGAAGGAATGATGATGTCTCCGCAGTAGATACATTGGAGTGCCAAGGTTAATTATGTTGCTCTCTTATGATTTTAAAATGAATTTTGTTGTATGCACATGCTGTTAAAGTACAAGCAAAAATCTTTCTTATAAAAAAAAGAGTGGTACTAATGGAAAAAATTCGCACAAGAAATGGTAGTCCGTAAGTCATGTTGGAAGAGACATGGTACCGATAAGGGTTAAAACGTTACCTGATTTACTATATGAAATTAAATTTTATGCATACTTTAATTGATAAAATTGTACAAGAATTTCACACTTGTTAGAATACTGTCAGTTTTTGGTCTCTCCAGAAAAATCGTATTTTTCAGGTAAAAATCCCATTATGTCATAAAGTACTCAAACAATTTCGATATTTATTTTGGTGGTAGAACATAAACATAAAATAATACTTGGCAGACAATTTTTTAAATCTTTTATTAGTTTTAAAAAAGGAATCTGAAACATGGGAAATATCTAAAGAATTCACATTTCTTTAAACACTTCCTTAATTTGTCCGCACGTCATGCAGGCAAAGTGTTTTTGTCAATCATCATTTTCCCGTAGCATGTATGGCCATCCGTAGTTCAATCGTGTTTTATGATTCTCACCAGATTATTTGTATTGTAAATTTTCATTATTTAATCCGAACATGTTTCTGCTTCAATTAAGGAAAATTTTCTGTACTGAAAAAAAAGTGATGGAAGATTTAAAAAAAAAAAAAAAATCTGCAAAAAGACATTAAAAAATGAATCATTATTTGAAATTCTTTTTTTTTTAAACAATGATCAGTTTAGTTTAAAAAAATAGTTTTATTCACAGAAAAGACTCTTTCATTCAAATGTTGAGTTTAACCCTGTTTTGCATAGTGATGCAAATTTGCATCTTCTTTTACTTAACTTTAATATAAATTAAGTTCTTAGCAACCATTATACACACGAATAGAAGTATTAATCCTGTAAAAATTACAAAAATGTGCCTCTATATAAGGTTAAAGATCTATCTAAAAATTTCTGGTGTTCAAATTTCATTCATCCTTAATACAAGAATAAAAAAACACAATTATAAAAGAATAATTCATGCAGTTAAGGGTTAATCAAGTGAATATGGATTCCAAATTTCAAAAATTCGGCCGCGTAGTTTCCGAAGAAACGAGTCGTAAATCTGGCATATTTTCCTTAGGATTTCTTCCAGACTTGTCTTCCCTTAACTTACATTTATCATTAGGTTCTCTTATCTTCAAAGAACTTATATCGCAAATATTTATGCTCAATCCCATTCATTTTTGGATATTATATTTTAGCTTTATACATTGTTCATTTAATTCTTTTTTTAATAAATAGTCGTCTGAAGTGTCTTTACAACTGTTAGAAACGTTAACAAAGCTTTTTTTAAATAGCTATGTTCCCAAAGCGGCGCTTTGTGTAAGCGAAGGAAAAAAAGTATAACATATTTTTCTTTTAGCAGTATAATGAACACTGAATGAAAGGAATAAATTTAAATTAGATATCATACAGTATCAATCATTCCTTTTTTTACACAAAATGGAACATTTAAAAAATATTTTTAGTTAACTTGTTTCTTTATTTTCAACGAATATATTAATCTAATGGCATTGGAATCCATTTCGTTTTAGTTGTTGACTATACAACATAAGAAACATTAAAATCTCATTTGGGAACATTTATTTCATGCGCAAGTAAACGATATACTCGTCTTTTGAACAATTTCATGGGAGCGAAAAAAAAATGACAGTATAATTTTATTATGGCAAAGATGTTACTTTTAAAAGAATAATTTCAATCTAGTTGTTCTTATCTGTCATGTTTCACGAAGAATAAAACTACATTTTAATCATTTTAATTATTTTAATCATGTATATTATTTCAGATGTAAACATCTTTTTATTTACTCACATTAAAAACACACAACGATGAACGATGTACAATGTGAAAATTTATGAACAGGCTCTTTACATTGAACACCTACATTGCAATTAAACATGTTACTTACTAAAAATTTTAGTTAACCCCTTAACCCTACCTGATTTGCCCGTACGCCTTTTGGGCAAGACAAATTTCCTTAATTCATCATTTAAAGCTTTTTGACACCATAATTAAAAAAAAAATGCTATTTAAAGGCCGAAATGTTTAATCTAAACATTCGGAATATTTTATTTAAAAAATTGGGGTGAGAAACCGTTATTTTCAATATATTGAACGGAAAAGTAAGTGCCAGTTAAGGGGTTAATTAATAATTAAGGGAAAAAATATCATCAAGTAATCTCCAAGATTCATAGCTGTCAACTTTTATGCTTATTCTCCCTACAAAAATTTAATAGTAACTGTTGTTTTATTTTATCAACTAAACGTGCCGATTAAATAAAGGAACAATTTCTGTATATTTGAGCGGAAACATAAAACCGTAAAATTCCGCAATTATAATTATTGCAATAAAAAAATCTCATGCTAGTCCACTGGTGAAAATAAATTTGCGAATGCACAATGAAGATAGAGGTGTCTTAAATTCAGACACATACGTGGCAGAAACAGAATTTTAGACATTTGAGTGTCTTAACCTGAAAATTAAAACAATATAGATGTCTTAATTTAAGATACATAAGTATCTTACTATGATCATAGTGTAAACAATTAAAAAATAAGGGTCTAAAATATTTATGAAGTCCAAATTTTAAGACACATCGTTGCTAGAAACGTGTCCAAATTTTAAGACACATCGTTGCTAGAAACGTGTCCAAATTTAAGACGTTTTGTTTTTGTTTAATTCTTCCTACGTAATAATCACCAAGTGGCTTTTGCACTGGCGTTTCATAAGACTTTCGTTCAAACTTGGTATACGTTCAAATTAAAAAAAATGTTTTTATGTACGCGTATATTTTAATTTATTTTCTTTACAAAATGTAAAGTTCTGTGGTTTTGATACCTATTCACTTAGTTTATTTGATTATAGGATACACACATCTGATTTGTTGTAGTGCAAATAAATGACTGACCAATTTTTTGTTTATATCAATGCAAATATAAGAGTAATCAAGAATATCAGATATTAATTTATAAGTAGGTGTAAATATTTTAATAGCTTTATTCAGTGATTAATAATTATATGCTAATACACTGACAAATTTCTAGGATCATTCTTCTTAATATATATACGAGTATTTTAATAATTTCTCTGAAAATAAATTAAAAAGTACGAAAAAATCTATGCGAGTATTTTATTAACTTCTTTAAAAATTTAAAAAGCATAAGTCGCTTCAGTGCATGCGATCTTAGTCGTTGAATAAAAAAAGGAAAATATGCTGTAGACTGAAGAACGGAGAGATCAATCGTTGCTTTATTATGCTGAATCTTAGCAGTGCAGAGCCTAAAACCGAGCATAGATGCATATGAGATGCTAAACCTCAGTCTTGTGTCCAGCGACAAACGTTTAAACAAATTCCGACTTGCAATAACGGATGCCAGTGGAAGTTCCCATCCATCTCCTAGCTTCCAGTGATGTGCAGAAATCCCGTAAATCAAGACGTGCCTAAGACTTACGAGAAAACGATAACAAAATACATATGTTTCATCATTTTGGCGCAGTGAGAAAACACAGAAGATTGAAGCCTAAAACCGAGCATAGATGCATATGTGATACTAAACCTCAGCCTTGTGTCCAGCGACAAACGCTTAAACAGATGTCGACGTGCAACAACGGATGCCAGTGGAAGTTCCCATCCCTCTCCTAGCTTCCAGTGATGTGCAGAAATCCCGTAAATCAAGAAATAAATGATTCACACCGGAATGTGCGAACAAATTTATCTCTAAATAGAAACAGCTAATTTCGCATACCTAACAAAGGAATTTTTTTTTACTAAATTTCTGTTGCCACTAGAGGTTTAGGTATAAAATTAAGCCTTTTCATAAGCATTTCTCCGCCTATATAAGGGTTAAATATGAAAAAATACAACTACACCATTTTATATTTTTACCCATGAACTTATATTTTTAGGTATAATAAAATTTAACAATAAAAAATAGACGATTTTTGAAGGGATTTCCCAAAGTCACGCGACGATTAAGTGGCTAATAATTTTCGAATGGCTATCCATTGATTTTATTTTAGTAAATGCATATTTGTAACATTAGAGTAACAAAAAGGTTTGGAGAAAATATTATGATATGTATATTTTTATATGTTTATGTAATTTTTAAAATAACGGGATATAATTGCACGAAAAACTTCACAAACAAATATTATAAGTAAAATTATTTTATGAATTTTAAGATAATAAAATAAATGAGAAAGGATGGAAAATTTTAATGAAAGAAAAAATGTAATGAAATAAATAAATAAAATAATCACCGATCAAACGGAAAACTAAAATAATCTAATAGTCACAAATGTTAAGATCCTATTGCCTGCTAATTATGCGTTGGAGTTTACTGTGCTGTCATGAGATAAATATTTTATTATATTTTATTCAAAAAATTATTGCTTTACTGAGAGTGAAATAAACAGATTGAATTTTGTGTATTATAATATCAATACAAAAAACCCTGAACGGGTTAAAAGCTTGTGACGCAGCACTTTATCTTACATCTCTAAGAATTTTAAATTTGGGACTTAAAATTAATCATATCAAAATCTATGTGACGCTATGCTATTAATATATATATATATATATTAAAATTTACTCATTAATGCTTTATCATTTACATCTTTCATAATTTCGAAATATGAATCTTAAATGTTATGATATCAAAATTTAAGTGACGCCTTGATGAGACTTTAAACGATGTTTTAAAATTCCATTTATTTATTTATTTATTACCTAAATACATTTACATATCTAAACAATACTTTTCATTTTCCAATACACTGTTAAATACATTACTTTCACTGAATATATATAATACACTGGAATAAATTGGTTTATCTTTTGTGCTACGCTATCCAAAATCAAAAGTAACATTTATATAAATATTTTTGCACCATTGTATCTAAACTAAATTAAATATATGCAAATAGATACAATGACGCAAAAATACTTATTTAAATGTTACTTTTGATTTTGGATAGCGTAGCACAAAAGATAAACCAATTTATTCAAATAAAACATTTCAGTGCATTATATACATTTAGTGAAAGTGATGTATTAAACAGTGTATTGGAAAATGAAAAGTATTTTTTAGATATGTAAATGTATTTAGATAATAAATAAATGGAATTTTAAAACATCGTTTAAAGTCTCATCAAGACGTCACTTAAATTTTGATATCATAACTTTTAAGATTCATATTTCGAAATTATGAAAGATGTAAATGATAAAGCATTAATGAATAAATTTTAATATATATATTAATAGCATAGCGTCACATAAATTTTGATATCATTAATTTTAAGTCCCAAATTTAAAATTCTTAGAGATGTAAGATAAAGTGCTGCGTCACAAGCTTTTAACCCGTTCAGGGTTTTTTGCATTGATATCATTGCTTTTTTTAGGTTAATGATAGAAACAAAAATTAAAGACTAATGCAAAAAATTCATATTTATGATTCATTCACCGTTAATTACCCCTTCCCCATCCACTTAAAAAAAGATATTTCATATTTTATTAATGTGTGCTGTACTACTTGATTTTGTTAAAAACAACTCTGTAGTAAAATACGTTAGTAAAAGTTAAGAAGGTAATGTACATTCAGCACCATACATCTCGGAAAGGGTTTTAAAATATATGCTGTATATATCATTTCTCATTCTTGTTAACACTAGAACCGCGGTGACGGGTCATTTTGACCCGTATCATAAGGCGAGATGTCGATTCCAACCATAAAATCCTACATAAAATAAGTTAAATAGATGCTGATCGGAAATAATTTTATTAAATAATTTAAACAGTTTTAAATAAAAATCCCGGTGAGAAATATTTTTCAAAAATTTGAATGAATTTTCCCGCGGTTCTAGTGTTAACTATGTTTATTCTTTACACATATTGATACATATACTGCAGATGGATTAAAATGATCAGGGATACAATATTCAGAATGTGCTGGAAAGTATTTCATAATTTATGCTGCATGCATGATTCTTGTTAATTATGTTTCAACCTATGTATAGATTGGTAATATTGCAGATTGATTAAGACTATATGCGTTACAATATTCAGAATATGCTGGAAATATTTCATATTCTATGTTGCGCACATGTTTTTCTTTCTTGTTAGTTATGATTTGTTCTTTACATAGACTGGTAAAATTACTGCAAATAGATTCAAATGATAGTTTTACAATATTGAAAATGTATTGGTAAGTGTTTCATAATCTATACTTAAGCGTAATTTTTCATTCTTGTTAGTTTATTTATGTTTTGCTGTTTGCATAGGATGGGAAGATTACTGTACAAAGATGAAAATTATAGGTTTAAAGTATTCAGAATGAATTGGAAAGTATCTAAACATGTATGGAAAAATTTTTATTGTCGTTAATTATGCTTTGTTTTTTGCACAGAATGGTAAAATTCTTGTACATGAATGACAATAAGTTTACAGTATTCAGAATGTGTAGGAAAATGCATCATAATCGATGCAGTATGCATGATTCTTTGTTCTTGTTAGTTATGTTTTGTTCTTTGCACTGGGTGGAAAAATTACTGTTTATGGATGAAAATAGTAGGTTAATAGTATTCAGAATATGTTGGAAGTTGCATCATATTCTATGCTGCACACATAACTTTTCGTTCTTGTTTTTATTTCTTTACACAATGATAAAATTATTGCAGGTGGATGAAGGCATTTAATTAAATCAGGCTTATATTAAAATTGACATTATATATTCTAAATTAATCAATGTACCTATCATTTGTACAAAAGAATGTCCTGATTGGTAATTGCCCCAGTGTAATTGATAATTACAATGTTCCCAGGGTAGTTACCGAGAATGAAAATTTTTTAATTAAGCAAACTTTAAATAATATTTTAATCAAAGGCTATATTTTATTGAATAGAAACATGGTGAATCATTAACCATGCTAAATTTGGTCACATCCAGTGTTGCCAGATGGGCTACTTTTTTTTAATTCAGATTCTTGATTGGCACCACTTTTTATAAATGATAAAATGTGCCGTATTCATTGACATGATAATTAAAGCGAAAAGAAAAGGTAATTTACCGTTTCAAAAAAGTGGTGCCAATCAACAAATCCGAATTTTTAAAAAGTAGCCCATTGGCAACTCTGGTCACATCTATTGTAAACTGTTTTTTGAACAGGAATTACCCCGATCCACCCTATAAGTTTCATACTTCAATTAGGAAAATGTTTAACTGACAAAGAAAGAAAATCAGGACTCTGTTACTTATTAAATATTTTCATTTCATATGAAACTTTCCATTCTTGGGCAACTTCACTTACAAAATAAAACTAATATACTTTTATCGAACATTTCAGTCACTAAGCATAAAACATGCAAAGTACATAAATTTAAACATTTCATGTTTTTTAGATTTTAATTTTTTTAAACACAATTTTGTGAAAAAAGCAGACAGCTATTAAAAAATATTCCATACTTGCTTAAGGTTTCTTGCGTGCAATACATCAAAAGTCTTTTCCAGATTTTCAACATTGTACGTAATATTTTGACGACTTGAAATTTTTTTATTTTTTTTCTCATAAATCATGTAAAATAACATTTATCCATTAAGAACCACATTTGATTTACTAAACAGCTATAAATACAATAAACAACTCAGAAAGCATCACAGGGATTTATGAAAAGAATTTGCATGTGCATATTTAAGCATTATTGAGATTTACTTAACTAAAAGAGACTTGACGAATCTAGTAAACATTTTAATTGTTAACACTGTAGATTATTAAAAAGCATCATGAAAGAAATAATTTATCTAAGTGAAACTTTTTTATCCAACATTTCAGTTGCTAAAATATGCATAGCTTGCAACCAAGAATTGTGCAAATAAAATGTTGCAGACTTCTGGACGCTGTTTACATTTTAAAAGCAGTAATTTGAATGAAATAATGAACTAGAAATCATAATAAATGCTTAAAATAATGTATAATACAGTCAACACTGTGAAATCCACAAAATATTTCATATGGAATCCATGTTAGAATGTAAATATTGAAAAACGACTCAACGTATAGGCTCATGGATGAAGTTAAGTGATACTTTTTTTTCATGAAATAACAATTTTTTAATGAAATAAACTACAATGCAAGAAAATTCAAGTATTTTTTACTCTGCATTTAAAAATAATAATTTGAGCAAGGAAGTGATGTATGCTCGATTGGTTTTGCTTAATGCAAATCTATTCTTTGTTAAAAAAGTGATAAAATTTTAACAATAAGTGATTTTATCTCTACAAACTTTTTGCTTATTTCACAATACAGATGAATACTTCCTTCAGTAAATTTTCTTTAACCAGAAAATTTTATATTGGTTCAAAGAGTAATTTGTGTTCATAGACTAGCGGTAAAAATTACTGATAATAAACCAAAGCAAACTACAGTACAGTGCTTTTACCTGGCAATCTCACAATATTTGGAATAAGGTCCCCCCCGCTCCTTTAACACTAGACCCCCCAGGGGAATACCTTCTTTAGGTATTCACGGGCTTCACAACCCCGGGGCACCTGAGTGATCTTTCTCCTTTTCTTTTCCTCTTACTCCTCTTGTCTTCCTTTCATCTTTGTTTCACTCTCATTGTGGTTTCCTCTCCGGAGGTGAGGGCAATTCTGTATGGGCCGATGTCATCCTGTATATCGACTCATGGAGAATTGTAAACCACCCACGTGTTGGCCGTGCGTGGCGACCCGTGTCCCTGGAAAGGGGGATCCTGGCAGTTGAGGGAAACCAACACACTGCTTTGGCCTCTGCTTCAGGTAGACGGGAGGTGCATATTGGTCCCGAATGCATCAATCGGCTGGTCAGCTGGCTTTTGTCACTGGCTTTAGGGATCAAGTGAGCGAGCAAATACTAGTCATCTCGTTAAGGGTGGAGACTGACATAGGTTTGTCTTGTGACCGTATGGGCCCTGGTTAGCACTGGTGCACGAATGTGCATCCCCTTGTTGGGCTCGGTAGTGGGTGGTGCGGCCGGGGTCTGAAATTTATTATTTTTAACATGGATGGGAAAACTTCATTTCCTTCTATGTCTCTCCCCAGTGGAGAGCACCAAACTGTTCCGACTTCTTCCTTAACACGCTTTTTTATTGTTAAACGCACTGATACCCACTCCGATAGTTCCTTTGGCAAAACGTCACCATTTGTCATAGCAAAAACTTTCCAGTCTGCCTTAGGGGATGGTCATACTCCCAAAAAATTAAAATCTGGGGATTTACTAGTGGAGTTTTCTACAACTAAACAATCACAGATTCTTTCAAATAGCTCTACAATAGGCCCTTTTTCTGTTTTTGTTCAGGTGCATAAAACTCTAAATACAAGCCGAGGCGTTATTTCTGAACCAGATCTTTTATTCTCTACGAAAGATGAACTCTTAGAAAACCTAAAAGACCAAAATATTATAGATGCACGTCGTATCACGATCCGTCGGAATGGCCAAGTCCTTCCTACAAAGCATGTCATTCTCACTTTCAATAGCCCTACTTTACCAACAAGAATTAAAGCTGCTTATCTGAATTGTCCTGTCAGACCGTACATTCCTAACCCTCTCCGTTGTTTTAATTGTCAGCGATACGGCCACACTAAAACTAACTGTCGCGGTTCCCTTACCTGTGCACGCTGTGCAGAAATTGACCACGACAGCAATTCATGTGAAAAATCAGAACGCTGCATAAATTGCAAGGGTAATCATACAGCTTTCTCTCGCTCTTGTGCAAACTGGATCCGTGAAAAAGAAATTCTAACTGTAAAAATAATGCAAAATCTTTCCTACCCAGAAGCTCGTAAAATTGTAGAAGCCAGAACCCCGTCTGTCGGTGTATCTTATTCAAGCCTATTGAAACAGCAGTCTAAATCTGTAAGACATATTAGCACCCAGACTGACGTGTCTATGTCAGCAAAAAAGTCAGCCAAAACACAATCAATAAACACCCCAATCAAAGAATCCCGTGATATTTGTTTACCTTTGTCAGAACCTGTTACTATTTTACACACACCTACTCAGACACAAAAATCTTCTGCTCAATTTAAAAGTCAGAAATCTCAAGCTCAATCTAAGGGATTATCCAAACCTCTAAATGAAATTAAGGCCGTTACCTCACAAAAAAATGACCCGAACTGCATTAAACTCTAAAAAACCCAACTCTAGTCAAATAGTGAAAACTGGTGTTCAGAAAGAAGGGACCAAGGCTGGGATCCAAACTGCTGCAAAATCAAAAACATTACAGAAATCACATATGCTTAAAAAACAAACTGAAACCATAAAACCCCCAACTCCAGCAACCCGACGGCGAAAGACTGTCGTTAAAAGATTGCAGAATTCATCGCTCAGTCCATGCAAAAGAAATTTTAAAGATCCCAGGCAACTGCAGCATTATGTCCAAGAAGCTATGGAATCCGAGTCTTACGGCAGTGGCTCGGATTCCGAGGAAAATACTATGTTTGAAGAGTATGTGCCTGGTTAAATTATTTTTTTTATTGGTCTTTGTTTTAGTTGTATTTTGTGTTTTCTGTAGTACTTTTCCAATTTGGTTATCGTGTCACTATCTTACTGTTTTAGAATTTTTAACTAGTTTTAGAATTTTATCTTTTTTACAATTTTAAATATGTTTGTCTGGTTTTAATTGATTTTTAATTTCATGTATTACCGCATTGCCTTTACCAACTTAACCCGGGAGAACGCGCGCTATTCAGGGTATTAATAGTTTTAACTTTGACACCAATAAAATCAAATTAAAACAGTCGGTTTATTTAGACGGAGTCAATTCTTACAAATTTTGCGGTAAAATAAGTTGAAGATTATTTAAAAAAAATTAGTGGTTGCAAATGTAAAAACCATACGCACTCAGGGTCTTTTAGGCCCTGCGCGCGTCCTCCCGGGTTAACTCATATATACAATGGACTTTTAATGCAACTTTCACTTTTTACATTTTGTTTTGAAATTTAATCTTTTCTTATTCTTACCATAATCTAATGATTTAGCATTTTACTGTTTTTGCCTTCTTATATTTACCTGACCATATCCGGATGGGAAGCCCCCCATCCGGATATTTTGACGTTGTCTTTTTTTCCTCATTTTTACAATTTTGTCTTTGGTTTGGCGCAGCATGTCCCTCAAGGGATTTTGTGCCATTAAAACCTATACAACCAACCAACCTTTAACACTAGAACCGCCGGATTTTTTGCTTAAGTTTTATAAAAAGGGTTTCACACCAGAATTTTAATTTTAAACTATTTAACTTACTTTATTAGTCTAATTTTCTGCTGCACACATTTTGCATATTTTATGAAGAAAATTCTGGTTCGAATCGATTATTATCAATCTGGCAGGGGTCATTTTGACCCTTAATGGCGGTTCTAGTGTTAATCCATAAGTTTTCAAAAGCACAAACATAACAAAATTTTAACAATGACATGTAGAGTATGATTAATGACAATACTGACAAGTACTACAATGACATGTAGAGTATGTACAATTTCATCTTTTGCAATTATTTAAACAAAAATTCCTGCATTATTCAATGGTAGCAATCAACAAGTAAAAATATATAATTTTACCTAAGTAGTATTATTTTATCCTTTTACACAAATTTTGATTGATATATTTAGAAAAACCTGAAATTTTAAATATATTCAGACTCGTTTCCTTCCCCCCAAAATGGCATTGGTAATTTTCAAAAATACGCAATAACAAAATTGTAACAATCACATGTAAAATACGAATAAAAACTTACCTTTGGAATTTTGTTAAAACTAATCAAAATTATTTTTTTAGAAATTTATTGTTGTTGTTTGCAATTGTTTCGTGATTTGTTTCAATGGTCATTTAATGAAATGTGTGCTTATTCCCATAATCTATAGACAAAATCAGTGATTTTTTTCTGCAAACATTTGTTGAAGTTTGCAATGTTTTTCTATGACAGATTGCGAAAATTCACTCTGATACTGCAATCTTTTGATAAAATTTGCTATGTATTTCTGCCTTTTTTTGATGAAATTTACAATATTTTCCCTCGACTGCTTACTGAAATTCATACTTTTTTCAGTGATGGTTTCACAAAACTCATTTTTTTATTAGATAGGTTATTATATTATATAGGGGCGATGCCCATATATTTATTAGATAGGGGCATCGCCTCCCCTAAACGAGTGTTGAATTCAGACTTTTTTCCGGAAGGAGCAACTTCGTCGGAGACTTTCTATTGTTCCAGAAAAAACGCGAATTTCATTAAAATGTCGCTAAAAAGTGCTAATTTTGTCAAAGTGTCGCGGAAAAAGAGCGAATTTCTACAAAAGATCGCGGAAAAAGCATGAATTTTGTCAAAGGTCGCGCAAAAAAAAGAATTTCGACAAAGAATCGTTAAAACATGCGAATTTTTACACAAGATCGCTGAAAGCGCGAGTTTTGTCAAAGTGTCGTGGAAAAAGCTCGAATTTCGTCAAAAGGTCGAAGAAAAAGCACGAATTTTGTCAAACGTTTGCAAAAAATCGCTAATTTTGTCAAAGTATAGCGAAAAAATAGCAAATTTCGTCAAAAGGTCGTGGAAAAAGCGCTAATTTTGTCAAAGGGTTGGAAAAGGTAAGGCAAAGTATCACGGAAAAAGTACTAATTTCGACATAGCATCGCTGAAAAAGAGTGAACTTCGACATAGGATTGTTGAAAAAGTGCTAATTTTGTCAAAGTTTTGGGAAAAAGCGCGAATTTCGTCGAATGATCACGGAAAAAGCGCAAATTTCATCATAAGGTCGCGGAAAAAATGCGAATTTCGACAGAGGTTCACGTAAAAACACGAACTTCGACATAGTATCGCTGAAAAAACGCGATTTTTGTCAAAGTGTTGCGCAAAAAGTTTGAATTTTGTCAAAAGTTCGAAAAAAGAGTGCTACTTTTTTCAAAGGGTTGCTAAAAACAGCTAATTTTGTCAAAGTACAGCGAAAAAGTGCGAATTTCATCAAAGGGTAGTGAAAAAAACGCGAATTTTATCAGAGGATCGCATAAAAAACGTGAATTTTCGCTGAAAAGGCGCGATTTTTGTCAAAGTGTCGTGTAAAAAACTCGAATTTCGTCAAAAGTTCGCGGAAAGAGCGCTAATTTTTTCAAAAGGTTGCGAAAAGGGAAGGTAAAGGAACTCTGAAAAAATGCGAATTTCGACATAGGATCGCTGAAAAACCGTGAACTTCGACATAGGATTGCTGAAAAAGTGCTAATTTTGTCAAAGTATCGCAAAAAAGCGCGAATTTAGTCAAATGATCACGGAAAAAGCGTGAATTACGTCAAAGAGTCAGAAAAAACACGAATTTTGAAAGAGGATCGCGAAAAAAACCGCAAACTTTGACATAGGATCGCTGAAAAGCACGTATTTCGACATAAGACCGCTGAAAAAGCGCATCTTTTTGTCAAAGTGTCACGCAAAAAGCTCGAATTTCATCTAAAGTTAGCTACTTTTTCAAAGGGTTGCAAAAAAGTGCTAATTTTGTCAAAGGGTTTGAAGAAAGGTATGCAAAGAATCGCGGAAAAAGTGTAAATTTCGACATAGGATCGCTGAAAAAGCTCCAACTTCGACATAAGATTGCTGAAAAAGCGCTAACTTTATCAAAGCACTGCGAAAAAGTGCGAATTTTGTCAAAAGGTCGCGGAAAAAGTGCTTATTTCGACATAGGATCGCTGGAAAAGAGGGAATTTTGTCAGTGTTGTGGAAAAAATTTCAATTTCGTTAAAAAGTCGCAGAAAAATGATCTACTTTTCTCAAAGGGTTGCAAAACATTGCTAATTTTGTCAAAGTATCGCAGAAAAGAGCCAATTTCGTCAAAGGATCGCGGAAAAAACCCAAATTTTGCGAGATTTTTAAAAAACGCGAGATTCGTCAAAAATGCCAAAAAATGCGAATTCCGTGAAAGAGTCGCGAAAAGAGCGCGAATTTAGTCAAAAGATCGCAGAAAAAAAGCCTATTTCGTCAGAAGATCGCGGAAAAGTATTTCATTTGATCTTTCATTTAATAATAACTGTAATAGGAAGTATTTCATGAACAGAAATTATGACTATGTTGATTCTATGTTTCTTGGTATCGCCCCCCCCCCCCCCAAAATGATCCTTTGGATCCGCCCCTGTAAACAAGTATATCATTTTATAAACATATCCAAATTTCCATAATGTCATAACTTTTTATTTAACTTGTGCTGTCTTTAATAATGTGAATTTTTGTTTAATTTCTTTAAAAGATAAACAAAATTGCATTGCTAATTAGTCACTATTACACAAATGTACTTGAATGGAAAAGGATTATAATCAAGTATTACTGTAAATAAAAACAAGATTGATTGAAAATTTGGTGGACAAAGTTTGAAATTTCAAACCTTTACCTTTAATTAAAAACATTCTTAACGTTATTTATATGTGTAACGAAAGAATAAGAGTTGAATATAAGGGGGGGGGGGAGTATAAGTTACATTATAAATTCCCAAATATTTTAAAAAGTAAAATTTTGATAAAAATTTAAATACTGAGATGCTTAATTTTTTTTTAATCTGAAAAGAATGTAAAATCAAAAGTAAGCTATAGGCATGCATATTTCGAAAAAGATGTTATTTTGAGGCAATTTTCGTTAACTTAAATGCAAACGATTCACAAATAAATTATTTTACACACGGGATTGGGAACAATTTTCATTTAGTCATACCTTAAATTTAACCTGGATTTTCATTAAAAACGAAAAATTTTGTTTATTTATTTATTTATTTTTAAGAAAACTCAAAATAAAATAGTAAATTGTTTAATTTACATTGCGCTCCATAGAGGTCCACGTCAGGAAGCATGTATTTATAATGTAAACAGCTTAAAAATTTTCGTAAATAAAAACAACTCAGGGTCGGGAATAATTACATCAGATACTACCTCGATATTTAAGATTTCGTACTTACTTTTGGGGATGCTTTATTAATTTTTTAATATTTCTAATCCCATGTTTACAGTTGATTTTTGACGCCGCGCGCAGCTTTCGGAAGCTTTAGCTTATCGCCAGCGAATTCTATTACGATTCAAAACAAAACTATCCAAACGCGTATGAATACATGAAAATCGAATAGCAAATTATTAAAAATAATTTTTGTTTGTAAACTTAAAAAAAATCATAAGTCGAAAGTATATTGAATATGTATAATTAAAAAATATTTTCCTATTTTAAAAAAGGATTCAAAATATTTTTTCCACAAAATGCAAAAATATCCAATGTAAGAAATGTAATATTTTCTGCTTTACGAAAAATAAAGGCAATATAAATAGAAATTTGATTTAGTATATATTTATCGAATGTTTTAAAGCACATGATAAGATGTTTTTGTAGTTTAAAAAACATTTATTGCTTCGATTCGGGTGTTTTAACTGTGACCCTAACTACATAAGGCTTGTCGCACCGGCTTTGTCTGCTAACCCATAGAATAACATGTAATCCGCGAGCTAATATAGTCCAATTTTCCAAGACCAATATATTACAAACAAGAGTTTTCCTAGAAACTAGGCAAGTCTTATTCACTCTATCTTAAAGAGATTCATATTGTATATAAGTTTTAATAAAATCTCCCAGGCCGTTTTCTAGATCTCATTATCAGGAACAAACACCATCGATTTCGGTTTAAAAATGGGTATCGAGATAAAAAATATACGGCACGTAGAAATGTAAAAATTATGGGATACGATTAGACTGGGAATATAAGACTATATTAAAATAATTAGACCATTCTGACCAATATTTACTGAGTTATTAGATGGCGGCTTTTCAGAATTCCTTTGATGTTGAGTTAGCTGTATATATGAAGTTCCGCATCTACCTTACGTGGATACCTTATGACGATGGTAGGCTTAAAGCTGCGTCACTCGAAGGCTGCCGCCTTCTATGATAAAGAAAACTATAAATAAATATTGTTGTGCATGCATATGTGTTACTCTTTCCTCCTTTTCTATTTTTCAGATAATAACATAAAATTTAATAAGATATTATTAAAATTTAAAATATATCGTTCAAAATACTCTAGACCGGTCCCTTATATTTTGATATTAGAGTTTTATAAAACATTGTTTTAATTTGGTTGACCTCAGTAAAATATAGCGGAAAATGCTTTAAATTTTTTTTTGGTATCAAACTGGCACACACTCGACAGTCATTTATGTATCATTGTTCAGACCTCGTATTCTCATAAGTTTCCATATATTTTACTTGCAGCACAGTCGCTTTGTCAGTACTTTATGTCAATTCTTAAAATGTTACCTTTCACTGAATACTAGTCATGCGTGCTGACACAAAAATGGAAGCTTTTGTAGACATATATTTATAAAAGTTTGTATTATCACCTGAATTTAGAAACCAGTAGTTTCAAAAAGTTTTCTTATTCAAAAAATTGTTATCAGAAAAACAAGGCGTTGAAAACTTTGAAAAATATTAGTTCGAAAATTTAAGTCACCAAAAAATTTCTGCAAACTATCTTTGTAAGACAGACGCCATTTTTTATCAGCGTGCAAGGATGTGAAATATTTAAATCCCACGAAAAAAACATATTTAATAACGTGATTATTGACGTATCACAATAATTCATTTCGACGATACAACGAAAAAAAATGCTCAAATGTTTTGTTTGCTTTTACTTAAATCTTCAACTTTCATTTTTAACATCATGCTTTTTAACCCTTTCATTCCCAGTGAGTCCAAATGGCATCATAACATTTCTTATCTTTTTTTCTGTTTAATTCTGATATTCCAACTTCATACCAGAAAATTAAAATAGAAATACTTATTTTATTTAATAACAGACATTGCATATTTAAATAAAATGTAATTTATCAGTGAAGTTTTCTGGTGCGAATTCAGATTATCTGAATTATGGAATTTCTTAAACGTATTCTAACATGGGAATGAAAGGGTTAAAATGGAAACTGATACTATGGATATGTACCACTTGCTGTAATGTCTCTATTTCATCTAGCTTTTAAATTAATAGCATTACTAGCAACATGTTACGCTTATTTGTACCACAAAAATTTCAGCGTATATTTTACCTTCTAAATCGCCTTAATCCAAAGATTAAGTAAAATAAAAATTTCTATTGAATATTTCTGGTCCACAAAATCGAAGAATTGGCAACTATGCTATGGGGAAAAATGAAATTGAAATAAGTTATTCAAGATTTATTGAATTATTCTTTTGTTTACTTTTTTCAAGTGTATTTAAATTTTCTTGTAAATCCTAAAGTTTTAAATTATGGAAGATATACAAATATATTAAATACTTAAAATCTGAATTATTTAAACACAATAAAAAAGCATGCTTTTTTATCGTTCCACAGGCAGTTTGTAATATGTATGTCCTTATGCACGATCATGTGCCTCAGGAAGGGGATACGAGATTTTCCGTACAGTGAAATTAGTTTTATTTAAAGAAAACAATTCTGTGTTTATATAGGCTGAACATTAAATTAAGAAAATTTTGGTTTCAAACCCCTTAATTCCCCTTATTCGCCTGAGGCGTACGAACACTGTTATGTTTAAGTAGGGAACTATTCCATCCGCAAAAACAAAAGAAAAGTTTAAATTTTTATAATAGGAACATTTATTTCTTTAAAAGATTAAAGAATACCAGAACATCTTTGTACAAATATTATGTCAGACACTGTGCATTTTTATTTACATCCTCAAGACGGATAGTTTTTTTAGTTTTTTAAATATGTCATAATTACTGTCATGAATTTTTGCAGCTGCTTAAATCTTGCAGTTTAGGAATCCTTTATTTAAATTAAATCATTTGAGATTATACATGTAAAAGTATTGTATAATTTTTTTAAAGTATATATGATTATTTTTACACACAAATGATTTTTTTTTTATTATATAAAATTTGTGTAGCGTTAAAACATTTTAGGAAGATATTTTTAAATGCTAACGAAGTCATATAATTGCATTTTTGCAAAGTGGCATATAGTTAATAGCTAACAACATGAGACTAAATAACGATGCATGAATTCAATTTTTTTATCCAGTTTAATATTATCTGTGGGACAATATTAGTTAGAAATGTAAAATAAAAATGCTTGATGTATATATATATTTGAGATTTTAAATATTGTTTCTTAAAATTGTACTTAACGTAAGGATATTATTACATATAGATGAAAATTGGTTAAAATGCAGGAGCAATGCTGAATACACCAACATTATTTATAAAAATCAGCAGGTATGAGATTGATGTTTTTTTGTACCCAAGTATATTCTTAGAGAAAATTTTCTTCCATTAAATCGTAAAAATGTTCCTATTAAATAATAATAATTAAAAAAAAAATTCTAACAAAAAAATGGCAATCAAAGTCGAGGAAATCTCATCAATAAATTAATTATAATAATATAGATAATCGGGAGTGTATTTAATAAATAAATATAATAAATACTAAGTGTAAAATGTAATTAGGATTTTTCTCTCTAAAAAATCAAAAGATCTCATGAAATTTAAAAGAAAATATTATCGGGTTGAAATAGTGCTTGTTATATATTAACCCCTTAACCCTTTCCGGAACAGGCAAAATCTGTAGTAAAATGAGAAATTATCGCCTGGCGCCGGAATTCACAAACGAATTTTTTAGATATTTTAAATTGCTTAATTTAAGTTTATATCATAAAAGCGAAATTTCACTGAAATATTATTGGTGCCGTTTGCAAGTTTGGAATTAAATTTAGGTATCCCAGAGCGGGCACAGTGTGCCCGAAAGGGTTAATTGTCAGAATAAAACCAATTACACTGTTTTATAAAAGTGGTGGGGACTAAATAGTTCTGAATAAAAGCCGCGAAGACTGCAGCCCATCAATGTCTCGGGAGCGACGAATAATTGTTTATGAATAAATAATGATACAACGTTAAGGAGCACAAATTATATAAAATAATAGATGTTTAGAAGGCATACAGCCTTTTCGCGACTTCTTAAGTCCCATCATCAGTGCTTAAAAATAAGTGTAAAATGCAAAGGATAAGTCCCATCATCAGTGCTTAAAAATAAGTGTAAAATGCAAAGGATAAGTCACATCATTAAATGAAAAACATGGATCGCAGCTCGCCGCCAATTGCAATGTACAGAAATAAAATTAGGGATTATTTTATTATGTTTACAATTCAAAAGAAAACTGAGATGATTAAGATATTTGAGCTTCTTAAGACGGAGGATAGCAAATCTATTACAATGTGACATTTTATAAAATCAAAAGTGTAAATAGACAATCCAAAGACCCGTTGAAGCCAAATATAGGGGGGGGGGGAGGATTGTACTTTGTGCTAATATATGAATAAATAATGATACAACGTTAAGGAGCACAAATTATATAAAATAATAGATGTTTAAAAGGCATACATCCGTTTCGGAACTTCTAAAGTCCCATCATCAATGCTAAAAAATAAGTGTAAAATGATGAGATTGATGATGATGTAATAATGCACTTAATGATGTGACTTATCCTTTGCATTTTACACTTTTTTAGCACAGATGATGGGACTTTAGAAGTCCCGAAACGGATGTATGCCTTTTAAACATCTATTATTTTATATAATTTGTGCTTCTTAACGTTGTATCATTATTTATTCATATATTAGCACAAAGTACAATCCTCTCCCCCCTCCCTATATTTGGCTTCAACGGGCCTTTGGATTGTCTGTTCACACTTTTGATTTTTTAAATGTCACATTGTAATAGATTTGCATATACTATATTACTATATTGTATTTAATAACAATAATTATTTTATTTAAATGATGCATTTTCGTGATTAATGAACTAAATTTAAATCTTCTAAATATAGTGGTGCCAACCAAATAAAATTTACGCAAAAGATGCTGGGCACGAATGGGTTAAATTATAGAAATAGGTTTTTAGTTATAGGATCATTCTCATGAGGCACCTCCGTGATTAGTATTGGGTGTTCATTGGATAAGTATTAAGAAGGGAACGGGGACTAGGAGAAGGGGAACGGGGGCCCCTTCCCTTAATTTATATAAATGTGTTTATTATGCAGAATTATACGATTTTGTTCAAATCTTAAATATGGGATGATTCTGGTGAGGTACTTCCGTGTTTAGTATTTGGTGTTCATTAGGTAAGTTTAAAGAGAAAGAATGAGAATTAATTTCCTCTCTTAATTTAGGTTAATGGGTTTTTCACGCAAAATTTGTGGATTAGCTTCAAAATTTGGATGTAGGTTCATTCTATAAAGGCGTTTCTCTGATTTGTGTTTGAATTTCACTGGATAAGTATATAGGGGAGATGGGGGACCTATCCCTCATAATTTAGGTAAATGGTTTTTCCTGCAGAGTTAACGGATTTGTTTAAATTTTTTGATACGGGTTCATAGTGATATGAAGCTTCCGGCATTAGTTGTGGTGATCTTTTGTTAAGTTTATAGGGGAATACGGCTGATTATATGCCCCTTAAGTTAGCTAAATAGAGTTTTATGCAGAGTTATCAGATTTGCTTTAAATTTTGGATGCAGGTTCTTTATGATAAGTTTAATTTCTGAACGGTTTTGGAGGGTTAACGGTTAAATAGAAGAAAGGGAACGGGGGACAACGCTTCTTAAATTACATAAATGGGTTTGTATGCAGAATTATTCGACTTGCTTCGAATATTGAATACAGGTTTATTATATGATAAAGCGTATCCATGAATTTTTTTGGGAGTTCAATGATTAAGTCTAAAGAAAGGAAATGGGGAGGGGCTATTTCCTCGAAATTTGTTTTTCGAAGAGCATTATTATATAAGGCTGTAATCTACACTTAGTATGCATATCCTGTGAGCTGTATGCCATCAGTTTAACTGGGCAATATTCTTTTTATTTGCTTAAAAATCGATAAATGGATAACACAAAAATGCTATGCCACTTGGTCTGTTTTGTGAACAGCGCTATGCTTCAAAGAAATATGTGCTTATAAAGTTCATACAAACTTACCAGAAAGGGAGTCTTCTTACATTTTTAGAATAAACTATATAGGTGTTTTTTGTTAAAAGTTACTAGATTAAAAAAACGGACCAGTGGGAGACCAGTATATTCTTCACAGTTATCCACTCGGGTTGATTCTGATCGTCGCACTGAAATTCTCTCCCGAATTATGAAAAGTAATAAAAATCGTTCTGTGTGTGTGAAAATTTAGCATGCTATTCTAAAGAATTTGGAAAAATAATAAAGATTTTGATTCATCTAACAACATTTTATGTCACGAGTCACGACATAACTTGAAATAAAAAAAATATTTTTTGCAATATTCATTCAACATAGTGCTGTACAAGCTTTTTGTCAAAAACTTGTTCGCCACCATTCGTTTGAAAGGTAGTATTTTATTTATTTACTAATAGACTTTCTGTCATTTAATAAGAAAAACTTTTCTGCATGAAAATACTGGTATCTCTGGTTTCTCGCGGCCCAACAGTTGTGCGGCAGTACCGTAATTTTTTGGGTATAATCCACGGATCAAAAATTCTTTTCGGACCAGGAATATTACTTAAAAAAAATTCTGGGTCTAAAAATAATTCTTTGATCCGCGGATTATGCGCAGAAAATTACGATAATTTAAAACATTGTTTCCCCGTTATACAATTTATTATTTTTTAAAGCATATTTTTCGCATAATCCAGAATGTTTTAAAATGACAGATTTTTTTTTTGTCTTATAACTATTAGGCTTTCCTTCTTTGAAAACCATGCATACCAACATTCCACCGTTATTTAAGGAAAACATGTACCCGAAAAATTCATTTTATAATATCTGATAAATGCGTTTAATGCTCTTTTATATTACAGCTATTTAAAGTCTGTCTGTTCCCACTCAATTGACAAAATTTCTGAGTCAAACTTTTTTTCTATTTCAACACCTTGTGGGACGGTGGAATATATAATACCCCACCTAATTTTAACTATGATAACTACCAGAAACATTGGATTAATTTTTACTTTTACAACTTGGGTTTAAAAAGTGAAAAATTGCTTTTCCTGCTTATTTACGAGTTTTTTCACAGCAGTATTTTTATAGAAAAAAAAATTAAGTTTTTTAAACGAATTATTTTTGTAATGTCATAGAACAGCATTTTCTTTAAGAATATACTTGTATACAAAAAAGTAGAAATCTCATTACTGTTTTCCTTATTTTGAAACAAAAGTTTTCGAAAATTCCGTGGAAATTGAACATTGCAGGAAGACAATTTCTTGCCCCTGAAAGGGTTCTAAAAGTAAGAAGACGTAAATTTATAAAAACACGGAATGAAAACTTTTAGTTCGGACTAAAGCCTATGCAGTCGTTTGTCATAAAAATAGAAACAAATAAAATCTGAAAGTGTAAGTAATGTCAGTAAAAGTAACATTTCTCTGTGAAATTTCCAAAACTTCGATCTTGTGATTTTCATTAGAGTCACATTTTCTTCAAATGTAACCTATCTGAGCCAAAGGCATTATATAATGGGGATACAAACTATGTCGTCAAAAACAATTATAGATTATTGAATAAAAAAGTCATTTGAACTGTCAGCACTTTATCCATAAGAATGGAAAGCAGTCTCTATCCACAAAACTGCCTTTATTTTAGAATGGAATAATCTGCTTTATTCTATAACCACAATTTCAAAATATGATAGGATGGCAATTACGATCTTACATATTGCACTATTATTATACTTCTATTGTTATAGTTAGTGATAAGAAATGATTTGCATAAAAAATATTTGTATAAAAATATTAGTAATTTAAATCCACAAATGCAAACCTGAATGAAATAAACACAAAACTTCACAGGCAAAGATTAATTAAAGCTTTATGTTTAGAATAGAGGATGACTTTGCAATCAAATTTTAAGCATAATTTACTAAATACTAGTTAACTAAATACTAGGTTTACTAAATACTAGGATTGCAGTAATGGATCGTAAGGATTATTGTGATAAAATGCTTAAAGCTATTGGTGAGATGAAATGTACTTTAATCATGAAATGCCCATTGAATAAAATTAACAGTAAGTTAAAAGATGTTATAGAGAAAGGCTACTGGCCAGATGATATGAAAGTAAAATTGAGAATTAATAAGCAAGGTGTCATTCCACGTCTTGTTGGTAGAGTAAAAGATCATAAAGAAGGATATCCATTGCGCCCCATAGTAATGAGATGTCAAGCGCCAACATATTTTTTGGAAAAAGCATTTGTCTTATTGTTGAAAGACTTATTACCTCCTTCGGACTTGGTTGTTAATTCCACAGCAGAATTTGTAGAACATATCAAAATACTTAAGATTCCTCATGATTGTATTTTGGCAAGTATGGATGTCAAGTCGTTGTTTCCATCAATAGACATTAGTGAAGTTAATTCTTATATTAGTGATTTGATAGATAGTTCAGAAAAGTATAGTGATAACATAAAAAAGACACTGAAAATTGGCTTACAGTTAATCACGAATAATAATTTCTTTATGTTTGATGGAAATATTTATGAGCAAAAGTTGGGGGCTCCAATTGGTTCTCCCATTTCGGGTTTCCTCGCGGAATTCAAAATGAGACCTTATGAAAAAAGAATTTTTGAAAATTTTGACAAAGTTCCTATGTTTTGGAAAAGGTATGTTGATGATGTTTTTTTGGTTTGGGAATGGGGGGTAGATTCTTTCCTTAATTTTGTTGATAAAGTTAATAAATTAGATAAAAATATTCAATTTACCTATGAATTAGAAGCGAATTGTAGTTTACCGTTTTTAGACACTTTTTTAATTAGGGAGGGTGATTCTTTGAAAAGATCAATTTATAGAAAGAAAATTAATAGCCAACACATTATTCCAAATTCCGCTTGTTCACCTTTTTGTTATAAATTCTCTACTTTCCGTTTCATGGTTGATAGAGCGTTTAAAGTCTGTTCTGATGAATTTTTAAACGAAGAATTGCGTAAGATCCGTGAGATTGCAGGTTCTAATGGGTATAAAATAAGTAGCATCAATAAATTAATTAATTATTATAGAAAAGGTAAGCCTAAACAACAATATCCAGGGTTAACTGAAAGATTCAATAAAGGGGGTGATTCTAAAAATTTTAAAAGAGTTTCTTTTCCATACCTGAAAGGCAGTTTTGAGAAATTAAAATTTAAATTAAAAAAGTTTAATATTGATTTGATTGCAACTCCTCCACCAAAATTAAGATGTTTACTTAATAAGCAAGTGGATCCTATTGGACATGATGATCTTGCTGGAGTTTATGAAATACCTTACATTACGGAAAAGGGTG
Organism: Maratus speculifer; assembly: GCA_964019185.1. Taxonomy (NCBI): domain Eukaryota; kingdom Metazoa; phylum Arthropoda; class Arachnida; order Araneae; family Salticidae; genus Maratus; species Maratus speculifer. The sequence goes on from OZ025293.1 coordinate 86,326,680, forward strand.
ACTTAAATTTTTACATAGGCATGACTGGGAGAAAGTTTGGAATTAGAAAAGGGGAGCACGAATCTGATATTAAATTTGGACGTACTAACACTGCATTATCAAGAACATATTTAAATGAGGAGATAAAAATATTGTTTAATCAAAGTAAATTATGTTTCATATCTAATTGTAATCGTAAATCTATTATAAGAGAGTCCATTGAAATTTATACGCGTAATAATCTGGTTTGCAATGATACCGTTTCTTTTATTATTCCTAAGTTATGGTTAGAATTAATGAATAAATTCCTCGCGAGGGCTTGAATGGGATGAACCAAGTTGGAATTTCCTTTGATCATGGTCTATTTATTTTTATTTTAATTTAATTTTTTACAATAGCGCGCGTGTTTTTTGGTGTTTTTATATCTCTTTGTCGCGTGTCATTTGTATTGACCGTGAAATTGTTTGAAATTTTATTTTTAGTTAAGTTTAGATCATGGTCTATATTTTATTTTAATTTTTTGCAATAGAGCGCGTGTTTTTTTGTTATTTATATCTCATTGTCGCGAGTCATTTGTATTGTCCGAGAAATATTTTGAAATTTTGTTTTATTTATATTATGACTATGGAACTTATGACGGTTCCGAAACATGTCAATGTATTTTATTTTTACTATAACACCTTTCTTAAGAAAAATTAAAATTGTTATTAAAATGTTTAAATACTAGTGCATTTTATGCCCTTATACTTTCTACAAAGTATCCTTGAAAAATTAAGCTTAATTCAAAAATGAATACAATGTATTTATTAACTCGCTTTCTCTAGAAAGATAAAAAAAATTAGATAAAATTCTCGTTACGAAGAATTTGCTAAAGGCAAGTAGACCATAAGAGATGAAATATGAGCAGTGGAGAGCAGGGTTAAACAAAAGCTTTATCACTGACTAGCGTTCGAAATACGTATATTAATTGCTTTAATGTTTAATATATATATATATATATATATATATTTATATATATACAAGGTGAATCTAAACTTTTGGGAAAATAACTAAGGAGTGATAGTACACATTAAAGAGAAACAATATTAAATGGGAAACTAAGGATCCCAAACGTCTTCAAATTTCAACTCCTGCACAAAGTTCAGTTTTTCTGTCCCAATAATTCAGAGTTAGAGGTCAAAATTTAAGTGAAAGTTAAAGCTTTTGAAAGCACTGAATAAGATAAAAAATAATAGTAAAAAAATAGATATTCTTTATTCCAAAGTCTAAAGCGCCCTCTATCGACATTTTAAAACTTTGTCTTTAAAATTTATTTTCAGAAAATATTGACATAATGAATAGTTTTAGCGAAAATTGCAAACGAATCGACCAAATTTTCAATTTTTCATAATGATTTGAAATTTTGGAACCGAAACTTTAATGCACCTATCACCTTCGGAAGACATTTGACACTGTTAGTTACATATTTAATTTGTTTCTCTTAACGTGTACTATCATCCATTAAAGTTTTTCTGAAGAATTTAGATTTAATCTATATATTGCTTATCAAAAGTGCAAAAAAATTTGGAGTATAGTAATTTTTTATATATATTCAACTTCAGATTAATAATAATGACAACCATATCAATCATTGTCAATTAAATAACAGTATGACAATATTCAATAATCTTTTTCTGGAAATACCATGCAATTTTTGTCTTCATAATTTAGTACAGAAAGTTCAGTCCCAAGACTTATCAAATATAAAAAAAAATTATACTTATCGATATTTTTTTCGAATTTAATTCTAATTTATGCAGGGTGATTCTAAATACATTATATAAACGTAAAGGGCTGGTATACGACACTTATCAATAATTTATTGCAAGGCTGTCCAATTTGGAACCTGCGAGATACCAGTAAAATCTGACAGATATTATTGAATCGGATCTATTCAAAGATTTAAGAAGGAAAAAAATTCTGTAAATTTTTTCTGGTGTTCCGCGGGCGCCAGTTTGGACAGCCCTGATTCATTGTATACAAATTTATGGGAGCAAATGAAATTTTGAGGTACAAACACCAGAGGGCCAATTTGGTCCTTTTTTAATTCAAAATTTTTCATTCATACCAAAAATTTCTTATATTATTATTTTCTTTATTTAAGCTGTACATTTCATTTTTACATAAGGGATAGTTATTTTTTAAATTTTCCGGTGTTAAATCGAAATTTCCGAATTTTAAAAAGCTCTATCCCCATATTTTCCGTGCACAGCCATGGAAAAAAATTATAAGGACAAGCAAAAAATCGCAAAATAAAGGAGTCGCTTGGTTCACAAATATTATACTAATATTTGTGTGATAAAAATGCCAGAAATAGAACATTTCAAAACAAACTAAATGTTGAAAATTTGGAAAATTCTCAAAAGGCAAATATTTAAAATTTTTAAAGGGTTGCTTCTCAGACAAAATTATAAGGACACGCATTTCTTTAGAAATTACAAAAAAGTATTTTTATATTTCGTAATATCATGTATTGTTAAAAATAGCCTAAAACCAATGCCCAGTAAAACTGACCACTTTATCTCCTTCTTCATAATGTCGAAAAAGGGAAAAAATGTTTATGGAAAATGTGGAATGCGTAAAGAAAAATTCTAAGAAATATAAATAGATATAAAACAATGATTTGGTTTTTTGATGATTCCAACAGATTATGACAAAAAGAAATACATAGGTAGGAATGTTTCTCTGACTATCTGGCAGAAGCATAGAATTGCGCGTCTAGTTTGCTTAAAGACAAAGAGTTCCATTTAAATTAAATCAAAATTGAATCAATCATAATCTATCCGAACAGTGCATAATGTTCCGCAAAGCAGTACCAATGCCAGATATGTTAAACTAAGTTAACGTTCACCACTTACTCATGGCTGCCACAGGCCACTGTTTTTATATTCTGTCAGAACCAGTAGTTTTCTAATATAATGTTTAGAATATATCTTGCATGTGCTGATAAATGTTGTATTAAGAGTTTCTGTTTTTAAAAAGTGGTGCCTGACTGAATTAAAAAATTGTCCTCCCTAGAAGCATTAAAGTATCTGTGTTTGGGACGACCTAGCAATAGAAGTGGATGCAACAACTTCGTATTTAGACCATGTACATATCAGACCAAAGGAAACTAATTGGTGCAAAAAAAGTCAAATAAAGATCGCTAGGGGATAGTAAGGCACTACGATCGGTTTAAGTTAAGAAAAATGTAGTATAACCAACGGTGTAAACATCTTGGTGCCAATTGGCTGATTCCCACGAATAAATTTTAATAGTATTATTCATTTAAATTTTATTATTATGTACTCTGGTGAAGTTTTTTAGTATTCTTATTAGGCGAAGAATACTAAAAATGTAGCGTTTGTAATTGTTCAATAGGCACTATAATTTGTACACCACAGAATATGACATAATCAATAACGAACAGAATTCAACGTATCGGTAATTACCATTATTTTAAATTGTTTTATTCGTGCCATGCTAAAAAGGAAGAATTGGAATATTCCAAGTCTCACTTCGATAGTTTAATTTTTATGTAAAGATTTCTTTTAATATTAATTACCGACACCTTGTATTTTGTACTTATTTGTTTGCGCGCGCAATACTTGAGAACAAAATTTGCATAAGAGACGGGCTAAAGGACCGTCGTAACAAATAAAAAGAAAAACGAATAACCATAATTTCGGGTGTATAAGCCGCGGATCAAACAATTCTTTTTGGACTCAGAAATCATATTTAGTGATTGAAGACAAATATTTACGGCGATCTAACTAGTTATATTTGTTTCTTAAAAAATTCTGGGTCGAAAAAGAATTGTATGATTTGCGGCTTATACACCCGAAATTACGGTAGTTTGAAACCCTCTGAGACCGCCATGATGGTTCTTATATTTTCTAAGCGGGCTTTGCTGCTAAAGTTTTTTTACTAAAATGAAAATAATCCTGACAAACTGCTTCGTTTCTACTGACGGCAGAAATCTTTGCGTATGGGTCCAGTGATACCATATGCTCTGCGATGAATGGTCAAACGCTTTCAGAAAACTAGTAGCTTTGCGGTTCACAGGCCGAGGACGAAAAAAAAAATTACCGCAAGTGATGGATGATCAGGGCCTGATTACTAACAGGACACTCTCTCACCGGTAAAGTTTTATAGAAATTTTTCCTATATTTAAACGCCTAAATTACTGTCATGAACAAGATAATTTTTTTTTACTGGTAGGAGAGTGCCCGTTGATATCGGGCCCTGTGGATGATGTAGCAACCGCTGTTTATAAGAGGACAATACAAACACAGCTGGATCATCCAGTGTTCGAGTCGTAACTGGGCAACAGCATTTACCTTGCATTACTGTATGGAAGGTCATGCGTATAGCACTCGAGGACTATCCGTATAATATTAGTTGTTTCCACGAATTAAAATTTTATGATAACGATGTTCGTGAAACGTTAGCTTTGACGTTCTTGGCAAGGATGGAGATGGATAAGAATTGGCCGTAGAACGTCCTATGTGCCGATGAGGCTCACTTTTACATGTGCGGAACTGTGAATACACAAAACTGTCGTATCTGGTCTACTGAGAATCTCCATCATATCCAAAAAATACTCCTGCATTCTCCGCATGTTACTGTGTTGATCGGCTTCACTACTACCTTTTTGACATGGTCATTTTTATTTGAAGAAATCACTCCTCAATAACCATAAACTTGTTCCATAATTGTAGCACGTTATCGGGACATGCTGCAAAGTGTGGTCATTCCAGAACTCCAACAGAGTGACTGTCTCTCTACAACAACATTCCAACAAGATGGCGCCGTCTATTTACATTGGATGTGAAGTAAAAAAATGTGCAGCGATGCCAATTTTTGGGGGATCGTATTATCAGCCATGTATTTCCTACAAGTTGTCCTCCATATTCACCTCACTTGACCCCGTGTGATTTTTGGCTTTGGGGTTACCTCAAAGATAATGTTTATCGAGAAAACATAGAAAATCTGGTGGATTTAAAGAACCAGACCCTCTTGCAAGAACGCATAATAGGACGCGATACGCCGCTGTGGATAATGCGGTGACTGGGTTTCATGTTTGACACTGAAGCAAGGTGGACATATTGAATCTGACCTGTGAAAAGTTTCTGTGCTATGTGTTACCACGCGTGTCTTTCGGTTGGGCTGTTGCTAACAGTTTTTTGTACCGTCAGTTTGTATATAGAATAGTAAAGTTATTGAAAATTCGTATTCTCTTCTTTATTGGTTGCTTCATATTCAAGGGTGTTAAAATCTAGGGAAACTGGTTCGATTTCTCCACTAAATATTTAGTATTCTTCGCCCAATAAAAATATTCCTAAATTTGATCGGAGCATATGCTAATAAAATTTAAAGGAATAATAATAATAATAACTGTTTGTGGGAATCAGCAATTGGCACCAAGATGCTTACAACCTCGGTCATGTTACAGTTTTCTTATCTTAACCTCTTCAGACCTGACACATTTTAAGCCATCGTAAAAATTATTTAACACTTTGTTCCATCTATTTATAGAATAGAAATATAATTTTGTAATAAAAAGTAAAATAATTATTACTAGTTTATATTTACTAGTAGGTACACATATGTGCACCTCGGGTTCATGTGCAAAAACACTTCATTTTTCAAAAATTTATTTAAACGAGAAATTTGGTGGACAGTTGAACATATAAGCTTATTTTACGTGCTATTTTTGAAAAAAAAATATTTTTTTTTTATAGAGAGATATATATTGCATTTTGTACAAATAACCCTTGTTCTTGGTTTGCAGCCTTCATACTTACATTTTGAAGCAAAATTATCATTTGTTGAACGAGAAAACTGTTCAATTTTGTCATATCTAAAGTAATAAATTGGCTTTTAAATACCCTTACGTTGTTTTCGCTGTGGTTTATTTGCGGAATCGTCTTCAAATCGTTTTCAGATGAATAAATTTTACGTGGTCTCCATGGTCGTCATTCTTCACTTACTTTACTCTTATATTTCACCAATACTTATGCCATCTCTAAAAATACCGCAGGAGAGACAATCTGTCTTTTCGAGGAACTTCACCTGTTTTGCAATTTCTGATATACATTATCTAACAAATGGAAATAACCAAATCTATAAAATGTATAAAAACTCTTGTTGGCTACTTTTTTGTGGGAATAGAACAACGGTAGTAAGCTAAACACTTATCCTTTAAATCTGCACTACCCATACACGTTTTGCATTCACAATTGCAGGTTGTGTTACATTAATTAACCGACTTCAAGGAGGAGGTTATGATTTCGACCTGTATGTATTTGTTGTTCACGCATAACTTTCGTAAATATGAACCGATTTTGATTATTCTTTTTTTGTTTGAAAGCGTATGGGGCCCATGTGGTCCCATTCAAATTTCATAAAAATCTGTTGATTAGAACTTTTTAAAAAATTAAAACATTAAAATTCAATATCTTTTCGAAGCAATCGACCAATTAGAAACGTTCATTTTTCATGTTTTTAAGTTACACTTACATAGACACACGATCTTTTCAAAGTGTGAAATCCTAACTGGACAAAGTTCACATTTATTAACAGTGTACACTATAAAAAATTTGACCCTTTTGCTGCATAATCACTCCCCCGTTTTTATAGAATATCTCTCTCTTGACCCATGAGAATTCTCCACGATAGGCTAAATTAATCGTTTTCTATAAAAGCGGTGGATTGACGATGCAGCAAAAGGGCCAAATTTTTTACAGTGTACACTGTAAAAATTTTGATCCTTTTGTTGTATCGTCACTCCCCCGCTTTTATACAATATCTCTCCTTTGACCCATGAGAATGCTCCATGATACATTGCTAAAAATTTTACCCATTTGCTGCAACGTCACACCACAGCTTTTATAGAATATGTCTTTTATGACCAATGAGACTGCCCCATAACACAGTAAAGTAATCGTTATTTATAAAAGCGGTGGACTGATGATGCAGCAAAAGGCTCAAAGTTTTTTTAGTGTAATTGGGACAAAAGCGTCTGTCAAAGAAATATTTGGGAATCAAATGCTGTCACTCTCATATAGAGGCAGCCAGGTATAGGTAATGAGTTTCAGATTCCTCATCGAATACGCCAACGCTCATTTCCGATTACAGTATCACTGTAAAAAATGTGACCCTTTTTCTGCATCGTCACACCCCTGCGTTTGTAGAATACCCCTCTTTTGACCCATGAGAATGCTTCGTAATTGGGTGAAGTAATCGTTTTCTATAAAAGCAATAAAGTGATGATATAGCAAAAGTGTCAAATTTTTTACAATGTAGGATTCCTCGATATGAATATGATGACACATGTAGCACAGTACACTGTTAAAAATCTGCTGCATTTTGCTGCAACGCCCTCCACCACTTGTATATAATATCTCTATTCCAACCAATGAGAAAGCGCCATTTCACGGCCAAGTAACCGTTTTCTATACAAGCAGGGGAGTGCGTTGCAGCAAAATGCAGCAGATTTTTAACAGTGTATATAATTGGTTGAAACGATTCTGGACAGAAACGAGTCACCAAGCATCTTGTTGAGCGGGCAATTTTCGTCAATCTTGTTAACTTCTCATACGAGTACAATCGAATTCTTCCAGGAAATCATCATCAAATTCCATAATAAAAAATGCCTGGCAATGCAATGCACTGTTAAAAATTTGCAACTTTTGCTGTATCGTCACTCCATCGCTTTTATAGAATATCTTTATTTTTATCAATGAGAATTCTTCATAATGCATTTAACTAATCATTTTCTATATAAGCGGTGAAGTGATGATACACTGTTAAATATCTGCTGCATTTTGTTGCAACGCACTCCGCCGCTTGTTTATAATGTCTCTACTGCGACCTATGAGAATGCTCCTTAATACAGTCAAGTAACCGTTTTCTATACAAGCGCTGGAGTGCGTAGCAAAAAAATGCAGCAGATTTTTAACAGTGTACAGCAAAATTTTCAAATTTTTAACAGTGCAGTTGGGACAAAAGCGTCAGTAAAAGAAATATTTGGGAATCAAATGCTGTCACTCTCTTATAAAGGCAGCCAGGTATTGGTTATGAGTTTCAGTTTCCTCGTCGAATCGCCACTGCTCATTTCCGATGCCATTACTCCCTGTATAGATATTAGATTGTTGCTGTTTATCGATTGAAGCATAGTGCAATTTTTGCTAAAATCTTTCTTTTTCCTTTTTCTGAGTGAAGGGGGAGTACTTTTGACTGACTACACTAGAAAAGCATTTTACTATACATTAATATATGAAGTCATTTTGCTGCGTGCTCATATATAGAAGCACTATGTCGCGCTCTTATGTGTAAGGACACTTTACTTGATGGATTGTCACCTTTTGATACCCACTTTCGATGACCGTAGGATTCGATGCAGACTAAGATTTCATAAATGCGGTAGCTTTTCGAAGTGGCAGATCTTGTCTGAAGAAGTTACCATACAAAGAAATTCTTAAGATTCACAACGATACTAATCGATATTGTAAGTGGTTTCAGAAAAGTTGACAATCAAACAGTGACAAGTAAACTGAATACATGAGAACTTAGCAAAGTGCGTACGTTAGTAATGCATTGCAAAGAGCTATCGTGTGCCAGTACACATAATTATGTATTACGGTATACATAACAAAAAAGTAGGAAATAAAATAAGCTTTTTAAGAAAAAAATATCAACCGACTTCAAAAAAGCGCTAAAAAGAATTAAATAATTCTTTAAAATTCTCTAATGACAAAACGTTATCCAATAAGCACACATCGGATATCAGGTACCGACATAAAAACGGTTAAATTTAATATGTATAATTTAATATCCACCAAACATAGATTTTAGAGATAATATTATTTTACAAGAGATGAATTGACATATTTATGATTTATTTTATGAATATATACATATAAAAAGTAATGAATTACTTTTTGAAGTTGGTGCCAAACTATTTGATGTATATTAAGAATTGTAGCTAAATTATGCCTAGTACCATAATTAAAATGGGGATAATCATTATCGATTGTGATTGTTTGGCACCAACTTCAAAAAGTAATTCATTACTTTTTATATGTATATATTCATAAAATAAATCATAAATATGTCAATTCATCTCTTGTAAAATAATAATATCTCTAAAATCTATGTTTGGGGGATATTAAATTATACATATTAAATTTAACCGTTTTTATGTCGGTACCTGATATCCGATGTGTGCTTATTGGATAACGTTTTGTCATTAGAGAATTTTAAAGAATTATTTAATTCTTTTTAGCGCTTTTTTGAAGTCGGTTGATATTTTTTTCTTAAAAAGCTTATTTTATTTTACATTTTTGATCTTTAGACCACCTAACACAACTCTTCTCGGGATTGCTATCGATGCAAGTCGAAAGCAAAGTTACACATTTGCTATCTTTCCAGTTTAATATACACATATCCTTTTCTTCCCTTAGTCTCTCATCCCACTCTCCGCGTTATAAATCTGGATCGTGATTTTTTTATCTGTTCCTCCAAATCTTTTGTTAATAATCATTCCAGTTTGGTAGATATTGTTCTCAATAAAAGGTCGACACATTTTGCACTACTAAAAAAAAACTGTCCTAGTAAATCACCCGTGTGTTGTCTTTTGGTATAAATGTAAAAAACAATTTGACAATGCCTCCACCTATACCTAATCATAATTATTTTGAATCATCAGCTGCTACTATTTCTTTTCCACGATATATTTAGCATGGTCATCCCTGGCGGATAAAATAAACTTTTTTAATCTCAACGGATTAGGTTTTAACGGCACATAATATTGAGAATATTATTCATAATATTTCGTTATTTCCACTCTGTCCGTTGTGACACATGTTTGGACCAGCTGATGACGAGCGGTAATTTTGCAGCTCGAAACGCATCCTGTATAATTTTTCTTTTTATGGTGATTTAACAAAGTTTTTATATTTATTGATATAGGCACATAATGTCTAGATCCACAACGTCCATCAAATGGGATCTAGTGATCTCTGTTCATCTAGTGATAAATGTTTTGGCCGGGCAGGGACAAACATTTAATTCTTACTGCATTCAAGATAAGATTTACTTTCCATAATTTGTCATCTGCTTAACGATCAATTGATTTATCTGCAAAATGAAGAAATTTTCTGATTTCAAAAAATCGATCACGTGACATAGTAGCTGCAATTCTAAGCACAGACAAGTCTTTTTGCCAGTAGAACCTTGCTTGGAGATATTTTAAAGTTACCATGTGTATGTGTACGCCTGCAACTTTTATAATTTCATATTTAGATGTATTTATTGAGTGACGGTTTCGTGTTTGAACATAATATATCGGAACTGGAATTGTTTGAACGGTATTGATTTCATATGAAACTCCCCCCCCCCCCAAATCTTCATTTAACTAGAAATGATTCAAAAGGATTTACGGTCCTGGAAAATCTGCTTTTAGATAATCCTAATCAATCAATGATCCTCCGAATACTATTAGAAGAAAAAAAGATTAAATAAATGTTTGCCAGAAGATAAAGTTTTATTCTCAACATTATTATTCTACTGTGCTGTAACACAAGTTTTAAAAATTTACTTATTTTCAGCTTTCCATAACAAAGGCTTTTTAGGTTAAACTTTATTGTTACATGGATTCGGGAGAGATACTGGAGCAATATCCTCAATAGTTATACATGTGTCATCTAAATTTTTTTTGCCAGAAGACTCACCATCACCATTGGCCTCATTAGTTTATTTAGTCTTACAAAGATATAATAATTATGATTTTTTAAAATTAACCTTTAATTTAAAACATGAACAAAATGAATTCTTATTTATAATTAAGTATATTTTTTTAATAATTCCACAACTTTAGCACTGGACTAATTAGATATCATTCAGTACAATTTTTTTGTGTGAGATGACTTCTTTCCAAAAACACAGAAGCGAAACCGGAGGTACACATATGTGTACCTTACAAATTACAACTAATTTAAACAGATATTAAGATCTAGCTGAAAAATTTAAATGATTTATGCAATACTGAAGAGTTTATAAGCATTCTTAAAAATTATTATGAATAAATATTAATTTTCTAATTATAAAAATGTACTTACTTTTTCGACATTTTATATTTTTTTCCATAGTTTGTTTTTTTCCTCCAAAATCATATGAATTAATACTGCTAGCGCCATTTCTTGCTGAAACTAGAAAAAGCTAACCTATAACATCCACTCGTCTCAATAAAAAAATTTCAAATATTAAGTGAGATACGCAGTTGAAAGCAGAGGTACACAAATGTGCACCTCGGGTCTGAAGAGGTTAAACCGATCGCAGTGCGTTATCTCCTAGCAGTTTTTGTTTGGATTATTTTTTTGCGCCAATCAGTTTCCTTTGGTCTGATATGTATATCTTCCAAATATGAAGACGTTATATCCACTGCTTCTCTCGTTCGGTCGTTCCAATAAGGGATACTCTAATTTGAGCCACCCTGTATGTAAAAAGCGCTTAGATCGCCATCTACATAATAAAACGAATCCTAACTTAGTTTTTTTTTTCAAAACAGTACACAATTTTCACAGCATAAATAAAATCTACACTTTTCAAATAGCCTTAAAAGCAAATTTTCTTTCAATTCATACAAGTTTCCGAGAAATTTATTATTTTAAACTGAGTATATTTTAAGGGGTGTATCCAAATTGAGTTCAGACCTAGATTTTTGACAGAAGAAATTGTCTTCTTGATCAAGGATTCTTCGGAGTCATTCAAGCAGTCATTGAAGACTGCCGTATTGTAGGATAGTATAAGAAATTTCTACATATCTCGTCACTTCAATCGTAGGTGGCCCCTTAAACTATCATGTTGGCGTTTTTGAAAGTATAATTTGAAAAGTACTTGGAAGAAAAATTTTTAATTTTGGATTTCCATAATCAGTATCTGATAAAAATGAATCGATCAACAAAATTGTAGGATGCAATTCCTAATTTTTTCAAATATTATTGTCATATTAATATTGTATAATTCATATTGTAAAACTGATTATATAAATAATTGAATATATTTATGTTTGGGTATTTAAGCAATATTGCCACATAAAAAAAATTACATTCGGATTATAATACCAGGCGATATTAATTAAAATATTAAACTGTAAATTAACATTAAAAACTCTAAATTTTTATGTTTAAAACTCCAAAACTAGTCATTTAAATGACTCAAAATTTGATGTCTAAGCTTATTTTGAACCAAATGTTTTAAAAACCTTGTTAAAACTAGTTACTGCCATTAAAAAAAAAAGCGCAGTATGGATTCGTTTTAATATGAAGAAGGCCCCTTGAGCAAATCTTATATAAAACATTTAAAAGAACACTATTTCCAATCGTTTGTTGCCAGTAACTTTCTTCTAAGATAATTTGTTGAGGAGCTATTAGGAGGCTTTTATTTATTTTTTTTCGCAGACTGTACATTTTTCAAATATGGCGAGCTTCTTAGTTTTCTAGCAGTATTTTTATCTTGAAAATGTTCTTTTGTCTTATTGGAATATTTAAACGATTCAAGAGAACAACAATCTCTCTAAATAAATAGTGAGAAGCAAAAATCGACAGACTCGACATATCTGAATGTGGCTTTTGTTTCAAAAGGGACCTGAGCATTCATTACCATATTCTTTTTAATTGTATTTCCATTCCTTCTACTATGAAAAAAAAATGTTGCTTTACTAATTCTTAAATAATAAATTCTGTCTTTAAATTTTAAAATAAATTTATTTTTCATTGGACACTTTCGTTATAAATGTATGGGAATTTTCTCGGATTTTTCTCTTATCCGCCGCAGACAGTATTTGATTAAAAGAGGCATGCTATTATTTATCTAGCATAGTAACTATATGCCGAGTACGTTTACACGCTTAGTTTGGTTGGTAGGTGACTGTCAGGCTCTGAGAAAACATCTGCTACAGGATTGGAATTTATGTTATTTCTTTATCTTAATATTTTATGTATTGTACGGGCTGTGTACTGGAATTTTCAAGGTGACATTCTTTCTTTATTAAAATAAGAATTGACAGGTGATCATGTGCAGGTGGTGAAATGAGAAATAGAATATTGCCGAGAGGCGTGTTCATCCGTCAGCGATGTATGTGAATGATGAGCAAACAAGGAACATGCCACGAATCAAGAAAGCAATGGAAAATGCGTCCAATGAGGAACCTCCACAGGGGAGTTTACATTGGGGAAAGCAGTGATTTGAGAAGGGCAAGTCTTGTCTGAGATCGGCAGTTCGTATCTGGGTCGTACCTAGAGAGCAGTGTAGGACAGAGCTCCTTGCAGAGAGCGCTCTGTGTCGGAAAGCGTAGGCTGGGTTCGTATCTGGAGAGCAAGGGACACAGACGTCCCGGTGTGTAGTGCTCTGGGCCGGATAGCGTAGGCCGAGTATCCATGTGTTGGGAGATTCGAAATTGATCTCCGGTAAAGTGAATCTAACGTGCATTGAGTGTGAAGGAGAAGGTGTAATTTGAGCAGTACACAGCCAACCTTTTACTGTATTTAATTTAATGATGAACCGGATCATCTATATCCGAGTTGTAACTGTATATAATTGTAAATAGTGTATTTCTTGTGTACATATAGTATAAATAAACTGTTAATTCAGTTAATTGACAGCGTCGGTGTTCATTTACACAATCCTCACAGTGGGTGACCGATATCACCTAATAATATCGGTGGTGGCAGCTATAACTACTACGGACTTTCTTCAAGGTTGTGTGGGCTGAGAGGAACGTCCGACAAATTGATGGCAGCGTCGGGATAGAATCGTCTGACAAGGAAGGTCTCCATACGGGCATACTCAGAAAAATCTGAAAAAATTACAGAATGTTCTTCTCATATAGCTATATATGTTTATAAAAAAAATTTCGGCGGAACCTCCTTATAACGTCCGTAAAAAAATAATAAAAATTTCGTTTATTTGGCGATTTTATCTCCGGTTGGCGAAAAAACGAAATTTTCAAAAATACGCTTTTACGCTTCGAATACTTTTTAAAGAAAAAACTTTCTATGTTCAATTTATTTAAATAACTTTAGTTTAAGTAATTTTAGTTTTGCATTTTTACTTTACTTTAAGTGTAATTGTGTCATATACGTTTATATGTACTTATAACAAAATGAAATAAATATATTTTATCATTTAAAACACAATTTAAATTGATTAAAATTGTTCCAAATTGAAAAATACACTGTTAAAAATCTGCTGCATTTTGTTGCAACGCACTCCCTTGCTTGTATAGAAAACGGTTACTTGGCCGTGAAATGGAGTTTTCTTATTGGTTGGAATAGAGATATTATATACAAGCGGTGGAGTGCGTTGCAACAAAATGCAGCAGATTTTTAACAGTGTATGACACGGTCAATTCACCGTGCTATGGAGCATTCTAATGGGTCAGAAGAGAGATATTCTATAAAAGTAGTGGAGTGACGTTACAGTAAATGCTGCAGATTTTTAACAATGAAGTCAATTAAAATCAATTTTCAGATTCGTTAAAATCGTCTGCTTTTGGCGAGGAATGCACTGCTCGCCAAATCCCGCGTCCCTTTCAGCTTTTCACGCCAATTATTCCAAACTATTTTATTTTTTTACATATCTAATAATGTAATTCCGCCGCTAATTTTCACTGATCCTTTATTACCTGCATGAGTAGTTTAATTCGCATTTTTTTCAAAAAATTCTGGGTATGCCCCCAATGGAGACCTTCCTTGTGAGACCAGTGACCAGCGAGCCGTGTTGCAGTGTGTTAGTGCCGGAGTATCCTGTGGAATTCTTGCGTGGTAATGCCGGATCGTCGAGCGGAATTTTAGAGAAATAAAAATCAAGTGTTGAGCGGAACTAAAGTGTTGTGCCGTATCAGTATTAGAGAGAACTGAACTAAGTGTTGTGCCATATTATCGGAACATCGTGGAACCACCGGTAAATAGAAGAGTACCCCAGCAGAAAAAGTATAAGGTAAGGTGTTTTGATTATTTCCATCTGCTGACATCTCGAACCAAATTTGTGTTGTTGTATAATTAATAGTAATTTAAGTAAATTGCCTAGATCATTTATGTGCAATTAAATAATTGTGTTCAGATAGGTAAGAAGTATTAATAACCATATTTGCTATTGTTTTAAGGAAAGGTCATAATTTGAGCTAATATTGGTTTTCTATCTATTTTTTTTTACTAATAATGGAAGTAAACACAATTAATGCATTGTGCTAATAGTAGACGGAAAGAATAATTAAATTTACTTAAATTTAAATTATTGTTAAAGTAATATTTAAATGAAACAATATTGTTTAAGTTTGAAGGGTTGATAACAATATTTGCTTAGAGTTTTAATTGGCCAAAAGTAGTGAAAAAAAAGGCTCACAGAATAATAACGCTGAAAAGAGGGCCATAGTGAGGAAAAATAAAAGTGAAGATTTTGAGTATATTTCTAAGTGTGAGAACCTGTATTCAATTTGGAAATATTTTAGTGCGGATAATTGTAGAAATTTATACATGCATGTTATACAATTCTTCTTTATGTGGATGTTCTTATTGATTTCAATACTTTTATTCAATTTCAACGTATCAGTATTATTATGTAAATTGTATGTTATTATCTAAGCGTATAAATTGGAATCCACATTGCATTATAGTCAAATCGAAATTACTGTTTTACCTTTTGTTTTATTGGAAGTAAATTGTGTGATATCAATGGTTGAGGAAAATTAGATTATTCAGTGGGTTAATTAGAAATACATTGATTATCTGAAGGGTATTAATTAGTATAATAATTGGAGATATAACTGTACTAAGTTAGAAATTTCGGAAATATTAATTTGGTAGGTTTAAATATTATTGTACTGTAGGGTGGTGATAACAATCAGAGAAAGTATGGCTTTCTTATTAAAACTAAAAAAGGTGGATCTTCAGGGGATAGCCGAAGAATTAGGTGTTGAATTCGCGGAAGATGATACCAGAATTCATCTTAAGAAAAAGATAATGGACAGTGATGAGTATGGCGAGGGGGTTATTAAGAAATTATCCGACACCATTGTTGCAGAACGATTAGAGCGCGAAGAAAAACAGGAAAAGTTAGAGCGCGAAGAACAACAGGAAAAATTAGAACGCGAAAAGTTAGAAAAACAGGAAAAATTACAACGCAAAAAGTTAGAAAAACAGGAAAAATTAGAACGGGAAAAGTTAAAAAAAACAAGAAAAGTTAGAGCGCGAAGAAAAACAAGAAAGGTTCGAAAGAGAAGAGAGGATTGAAAAATTAAGGATGGAACATGAATTAGAAATGGAGAGGCTAAGGGTTCAAGGATCGGTAAATAAAGTTAATGGGTCTAGGGAATATAATAATGAAAGTAACATTGAAAAATTGATCAAAACTGTTAAAACTCTATCTATCAAAGTACCAGGAGAGACTGAGGGATGGAATTTATTTTTCAACAGTTTAGAAAGGACATTTAAATCTAAAAATGTACCGGAAAACCAGCAGGCCGAAATTCTACTAAATATGTTAGGAGATAAGGCGGATAATTTGTTAATTTATACGACTACGGAACAAATGGAGAATTATGAGGAATTAAAGGAGTTAGTCCTAAGGGAACATGAGCCGACACCGAAGGCGTGTTTGGAAAATTTTAAGAAAACTAGGAGAAACCAGAACGAAACTCAACTATTATTTGTATCGCGTTTGATAGCGACATGGGAAAATTTTTGTAAGATTAGAGGTGCTGACTCTTATGAAAAGGTCAACCAGTTAATAATTACTGATAAATTATTAAGTACGTTAGATGAGGAAACTGCATCGTATATTGGGTTAACTCACCAGGGTAAATGGTTAGAAGCTTCTAAAATTGCTAAAGAATGTGACCATTATTTTTACCATAAAAATAAGTCTTACGCAGTTACGTATAATAGTTTTAAAGGCAAAGATAGGTATGTAAGCAATGAAAAAATGAAACCGAGGGAGGATAGAAAAAGGTTAGTGGTAACTGGAGGCAAAACGGGAGTAATGAGACTAATTCTTTTTCCAATAGGAAAATAGATTTTAAGAAACCAAGTGATGCTTCAGCTCCTAAATGCTTTAAATGTCGTTTGAGAGGTCATTAGCAACGTTTTTGTATCAAAGTGGGTAATGAGGGAAATAATAATGGTAATAAAGGGAGAGATCCGAAAGAGGGTGTACATAAGATTGTGGTAAAAGAAAACAAAGAGTTACCTAATGGAGCTATTGTGGCGAGAATATCGCCAAAGGCCGAACAGAGAACTAATGTCATTGGTGAGAAATTAAATAAACTTGAGAAAATTGAAGTTAGTATAAATGGCCAAAAAGCAAAGGGAATGGTTGATTCTGGATGTGAAATTAATGTTGTTCATAAAGATTTGGTACCGGAAGAGAAATAAAAAGGACCGGGTAGTATTTATTTACAAGGGTTATTTGGTGAAGCAGTTAAATCACCGTTGGTTAAATTATCGTTAACTATTTCGCAATTTGGACAAACTAATATAATTTATCGGGAAGTACTTTGCGCAGTGACCGATAATATTAATGAGCAAGTAATTTTAGATCCCGAGGCGATTAGTGAGTTGTCAGGTGTCAACCGCGAGGAGCCATTGCTAGAGCCCCAAGAATTAGAAAATTTCGAAATTATTATTGATAACTCGGGTGAAAAGGAAGGTGTGAGTAATGATAATTATAATGTTTACGCAATAGAAGCGAGATTGGAAAATAGACTGAGTCAGAATCCAGAAAAAACGGAAGCGGAGAAAAATAATAAAGCTATTGTTAGAAATTCGGATATATTTAAGAAATCCCAATTGGAATGTAAAGATTTAGAGAAAGCTTGGGAATTAGCTAAAACTGAAAAAGGGGATTATTATATTGTAAATGGTTTATTGTATCATAAAGAGAAATTGGTAGGCGAAACTATAGCGTAATTAGTAGTATTCAAAGTAAGAAGGGAAGAAATCCTAAAATTAGCGCATACTTCGGTATTTGGAGGGCATCATACGGCCAAGAAAACGTTACAGAGAATCAGGTTTTCGTTTTATTGGGTGGGGATGGCGAAAGAAACTAAACAATTTTGTGAGTCATGCTTAGAGGCCCGATTGACTAGAGGGGTTAAAGTGAATGATAGAACTCCTATTTCTCCAGTATCGCGGCCAGAACTTCCATTTCAGGTAGTTAATGTTGATTTAATTGGGCCTATTGATCCTAAAAGTTCACAAGGGCATCAGAATATACTAACTATAATTGATCAACATACCAGATGGGCGAATGCGATCCCGCTAAAAAATTTAACTGCTAAAACCGCGTGTGATGCGTTACTTCAAATATTTATGAGGACAGGAATTCCAAATATAATTGCCTGCGATAATGGAACCAATTTCACTGCCGACTTAATGAAAGAATTTGAGGAAAGGTTAGGCGCTAGTCCACGATTTTCGACCCCAAAGTATCCACAGTCTAACGGTCTTGTGGAACGTTTTAATTAGACTCGTAAATGTATGTTACATCACACTATTAGAGAAGAAGGAAAAAAGGGCATAAACAAATACCATTTATATTATGGACTTATAGAGAAGTCCCGAATTCTACGACGGGAATCGCACCTTTCTAGTTATTATATGGTAGAGCGCCGAAGGGTCCTTTATCGATTCTTAAGTCATCCTGGGCGGGAGAAAATAAAGGGGCGCAGTTAGATACTACGCCGATTCATGAGTATTTGAATAAACTTAGGGGACGCTTAGAAAGAGCCACAAATGAGGCAAAATTATCGTCCGAGGTGCAACAAAATGGAACGGCGTATCATTATAAATTAAGGTCGTTTGAAGTAGGCGATAAATTAATACTGTTAATCCCCGATTCAACTAATAAATTATATTCTAGGTGGCAAGGGCCGGTAACTATCGTCGAAAAACGAAACCAGCATTCGTTTATAGATGAGTTAGCCGACGGGAGTAGGAAGCACGTACACCAAAATAAAATAAGAGAATTTATCGCTAGGTGTAATATAGTTAATATTGTTTTCGAAGGTGATGAGGAATTTGGAGAAGTTGGGGAAATTCCTATTTTGAACCGGGATCAAGAGATAGAACGAGATATAGAGATGTTCGAAATAAAAGGGTTGTCTAATAGTCAAATCGAAGATATAAAATACATTTTGAGGCAGAATAAACAGGTGTTTATGGGTCCTCTAACACCAGCGGAAGTAGGGGAACATCGTATTGATCTCAAACTGGGGGTGGAAAGGAAAAAGCCAAAGTTATATAGCGTACCGTTAGCTTATAAAGAGGAAGTAGATAGGCAGATTCAGGAGTTATTAGAATTAAATCTAATTGAAGTGTCAAATGCTGAAATTAGTCATCTAATTGTTTGCGTGGCGAAAAAAGACGCAACTGTTAGACTATGTATAGATTACAGAGCTTTAAATTCGGCAACCCAGGTTCTAATCTTTCCGATGAAAGATTCACAAGAAATCATGTATGCCGCAGGGGCGGCTAAATATTTATCTTCTATTGATTTATTGAGGGATTATTGGCAGATTAAAATGGCTGAGGAGTGTAAACATTTGACAGCTTTTACAACGCATAACGGAACTTATCAGTGGCGTACTATGCCTTTTGGATTATGAAGGGCGGCTGCTGCGTTTCAGAAAGATATGAATGAGGTTCTTCAAGGTCATCGGAGGTATGCGGAAGCATATATTGATGATGTCATAATTTTCTCCGACACCTGGGAAGAGCATTGTGAGCATGTTAGGGCTGTCATTGAAGAGTTGAAAAATAGAAATTTTACGATTAGTTTGATAAATGTAAATTTGGAGAGAAATATACTAAGTTTTAGGTCATGTAATTAGGGGTGGAACGCATGCACCTGATGAGTAGAAAATAGGAGCAATATGGGATTTAAACAGACCAAAAACTAAACATCAAGTTAGATCTCTTTTGGGATTAATGGGATTTTACCGATCTTATATTCCAAATTATGCCGAAATAGCTATACCGTTAACCGAATTAACCAAAGGGAAAGTTAAAAATACTGTGCCGTGGTATGAAAGGGTAAAAAAAACATTTAATACTCTTAAAGATGAATTATGTAAAGTGGCGAGTTTGGCTACACCTACCATAGGCCGGAAATATCAGCTTCACGCCGATGCTTCTGACCTGGCAGTAGGATGTTGTCTTACCCAAAAGGATGAAAAGGGTCAGATTAAACCGATAGCTTTTGCAAGTCAGAAATTGTCAGGGGCTCAGCGTGCTTGGCCGAGTATAGAGAAAGAGGCTTGGAGTGTTCTCTTCGGGTTGCAAAAATTTTAAAAGTGGACCTATGGATCTCAAATTAAGATCATTACAGATCACACTCCATTAAAATGTCTCCCTGAAACAACCCCAAGGTCCTCCAAACTCACTAGATGGGCTCTTGCCTTGCAACGCTGGAATCTGAGGAATTCTCATCGTCCAGGAGTTCAACATTTGAATGCTGATGCAATTTCTAGGCTACATAGAAAGAGCTGGGAAGAACAACCAGTTGCTGGCTCATCAGCAGCAACGATCAAATAGTGGACAACCTTAAAGGTATGTCATCGCGTGCTTAATTTTTTTTTCTGTGTATGTGTAATTATTTTTGAAGTTTTGTGTTTATAATAGTGTATTAGTATGTGTATTGTTTATGTAATAATAATATTAGTACAAGGTTCAGTAGAGATGTCAGTAGATAATGTTCAGACACCTGGAAATACCTATGTGAAAAGCATGATGAAGAAATCTGCAGACTATTGAACTCTTCTGTGATATTACTATGTGTTTGGGGAAAATTAGCCCCTAAAAGGCATATTTTCCGCTAAGGTGGGGGTGTCAGGCTCTGAGAAAACATCTGCTACAGGATTGGAATTTATGTTATTTCTTTATCTTAATATTTTATGTATTGTACGGGCTGTGTACTGGAATTTTCAAGGTGACATTCTTCCTTTGTTAAAATGAGAATTGACAGGTGATCATGTGTAGGTGGTGAAGTGAGAAAGAGAATATTGCCGAGAGGCGTGTTCATCCGTCAGCGATGTATGTGAATGATGAGCAAACAAGGAACATGCCACGAATGAAGAAAGCAATGGGAAATGCGTCCAATGGAGAAGTTCCACAGGGGGGTTTACATTGGGGAAAGCAGTGATTTGAGAAGGGCAAGTCCTGTCTGAGATCAGCAGTTCGTATCTGGGTCGTACCTAGAGAGCAGTGTAGGACAGAGCTCCTTGCAGAGAGTGCTCTTTGTCGGAAAGCGTAGGTTGGGATCATATCTGGAGAACAAGGGACACTTATGTCCCGGTGTGTAGTGCTCTGGGCCGGATAGCATAGGCCGAGTATCCATGTGTTGGGAGATTTGAAATTGATCTCCGGTAAGGTGAATCTAACGTTTATTGAGTGTGAGGGAGAAGGTGTAATTTGAGCAGTAACCAGCCAACCTTTTACTGTATTTAATTTAATGTTGAACCGGATCATCTATATCCGAGTTGTAACTTTATATAATTGTAAATAGTGTATTTCTTGTGTACATATAGTATAAATAAACAGTTAATTCAGTTAATTGACAGCGTCGGTGTTCATTTACACAATCCTCACAGTGGGTGACCGATATCACCTAATAATATCGCTGGTGACAGCTATAACTACTATTGACTTTCTTCAAGGTTGTGTGGGTTGAGAGGAACGTCCGACAATGATCTCTCATGCTTTCTTTCAATCTCTCATGTTTTGGTCTCAGGCTTTCTTTTCTATATGTGTTGTCTGTTTCTAACAGCAACTACATATTTTTCCAACACATTAAATTCTTATCATATATTTTGTCTGCATTATCTAGCTGTGGCCCTTCTTCTCTACGATTTGGCAGTCTCTTGAAAAATGCGATTTTTTTATTAAGGTAGTCTGGAATTTCCGTTAATCTCGTTGGCGTTTAAATTCAAATGTTAAATGTCGTACTCCCCATAAAATATAAATTAATATATATTGATACGTGTCTCGTCTTAACTTAATTTTGACTAGATATCTACTGGTTTGACATTTTTGTAAATTTATTCTCGCCAATACTCAGCTGTCTCAGAATTGAAATGCACTCAATCCTTCTGTGTACATGGAAGTATTAAACAAATGATTCAATGGGCCCCTCTCTGGCATTTACATTCTTCTTAGATCTAAATCTAATAATGTAATTTTGTCTAGAAACTTTCAGAGTGCTTCTTTTGTATTTGTCATTAATATTCAAGGATCTGAGCCTGGATTAACGTAAACAATTATATTAAAAACGCAATAGTACGAATCACAAATGTATCTAATCACGAATATATTTCACTAAATACCAAACTGCAGTGGCGTAATCAGGGTGGATACCCAAATAAAGTATTCAGAGCACTTGGGCACCCCTCCTGATTACGCCACAGAAGTATTTTCTATACACTTTAGCAGGGTTAAGCAAGTGGAACTTAGTTATCTTTCCAAAGGTATTCTTGCACTGTGTTTTGGAGAATGTGACATTCAAATCACTTAACCAATTAACGAAGAATATCTTTTATGCTACTTTTAATTCTTCGATACCAATTTTCTTCACATTGTAATTTTGAATTATTTAATTGCACAAAATTTTCTATTAGATAATGTAAAAATTTCCAAACAATAATACTTGTATTCAAATTTAAATGTTTTGTTCACCTTGCTTGGCAAGTTTTCTTGCCAGCCGGCTTTAATAAGTTAGATTAATTCTGTGATAAACCAATGTTAAGTTATCTGTTCATAAAAAAAGTGATCATTGTCCGAGATGTGGACAACTTGGTGGATAGAAAATGCTCAGAATTCGACCCCACGTCTCGCAGATTTATTTGTTTTAATTAAATGCCGAGACATATTACTCACTACTGTCTGAGAAAAATCCCATGATAACATGAAAATGCCCAACCAGAGTCATTTAGATGCGAACAAAATGATTAATTTTTGATTCGAATAAGACATTTTTTCGTAAAATGAGTTAAATGTATAACGCACTGAAGTAAGTTAAATAAATAATTAAATTATTTCAAATAAAAATTCTGGGTTAAAATATTTTTGAGAAACTGGGGCAAAATTTCCGAGAGTTTATATGTTAATAAAATTTCCATTGTCTCTGAACGAAAGTTCTTTGTAGAAACTTCTGCACGTATATTGGTTACATATAAAAATCATCTTACGAAAATTTGATTTTCTTAATTATTTTTTTGTTATTTGCGATTGATTAAATTAAAATTAATTGAAAATAATTAAAATTACTTTATATTGTAATAAAATTGCATAAACATTAAAATATATAGAAAATCAAAATTTATAACAATTCATATTTTTCATAGTGATATAAAACTGTGCAATTTTCAAATATAATCAATTGATTTTCGTATAGGAAAATAATTAAACGATCAATATTTTGTTTGCAATGCGAATATAAATCATTTCAAAAATGCAAATTAATGAGAGTTTTATGGTTTAAAGATATAAAGCTATAATTTACCCCATTTAACGAATCATTTGGAAATTGAAAACATTAAAAATCAAATAGAACTTAATTTCAAATTTGCCACCATTACACATGAAATTGTGAAAAAAATATCTAGTTAAATGTGTTTTTCATTTGAAAGAGATTTCTGTGGAGACCAAGATCCAAGAGTTATTGATTACAAACTGGAATAAAATGCATTTCAAGAAGTTTATATTAAAATCAGAAATTTTAAAGATAATCTTCTATTGAGTATTGTGTAATCTAAAATCTAATAATAGGAGAAACTGAACTGCGATTTTTTTATAAATGGTAGACATATCAGGTTGGCAAATGAAATTTGTTGAAAAAAAAAAGACAATTCATATCTTAGTTATGTAAGAATTACTTTATTCAAACTTAATAAATTATTTTATCCAAGCTTCGACGATATTTCGGTGTTGTCAGTAGGGAAAGATGGGGTGTGGTTACTTGAGCCACTTTTTAAATTTTATTATTTTTTATTTTTTTTTTATAATTTCTTAGAACAAAATAAAATATTAAAAATGAAAATTTGATATTTTTTCTTCAACTGAAAACCACTTACAATTAATTTTGAATTATTTTTCTATGTTTAACGAGTTTTTATTTTTTGTTGTACATCGTGGCTCAAGTATCCCCATGAAGGGGATACTTGAGTAACGCTTGTCTCGAAGCCAGTACTGAAAAATAACTACAAAAGTAATTTTTTTAGCTTTATTTTTGAACAAATATTTTACAGAATGATAATTTATGATACATAAATTCCTTCAAAACCAATTGAAAAAACAAACCTAGTAACGCGATATTTTTTGTCGTTATAACTGGTGGTCGAAGGATCATTTCAACTTGAGTTATATCGATGGTAGAAACATCCTCAGTTGGTGACCAGTTAAATTTGGAATCTGCAGTTCTTCAAGCAAATTTCATTTTCAATTCATCTACTCAAATATTAAGCACTTGTGCAACAAATCCTTTTACAGTTTTATTTCTGACATATTTTGTTAGGAAATAATCATCAATAGAATGTTTTCTATTCACATCATCACCATCATTGACAGAATTTTCATCTAATGATATTGTCGAACTCGTGCTTTTAATTGAGTAGCTGTCAGAATCTGAGCCAGATGTATCATACCACTCTTTCAAACACTTTTTTGATTTCACAGGAAAAGATTTTGTCTTCACTTTTGGCTCTATGCACGTAAGTTTGAATTGTGATTTTTGTTGCTTTTTTTGTTTTATGAGCGCTTTTTTTTACCAATTCTTCATCAATTTCCGTTCAAAAAAAATTTACAGTAACAAAGTTAAAATTTCAATATAAAATATTAATCCTAATGTATTATATTAAAAAATAAATATTTTAATATGTTGACCTTACTAATTTATTCATAATCTCTAATTGTATTATAGATTATGACCGGTAAAATACATTTAAAAAGTTATTTTAATGTAACAAAATTTAAATTTTAAATTATGTTTACATTTATCTTGACAAGCTATTTTGTTAGTCAAAATTAAAAATAAAATTAACATTTTCATTAAAAATAAATACAATTTTAATCATTTTTTTTTCTAATTTGTTATTTTTTAAGAAAAAATAAAAAATTATTCTCCTTTATATCCAGAAAAAAATTATAAGTGAATATAAGGACGTAATTTTATCTTTTCTTTGTCTCACTCATGTCTAATTTCCTAGTGGGGATGGTTGAGCCATGGCTCAAGTATCCCCATTACCACCATTTTTGTTTATCAGAGTTTTACTAAAGCATGCAGCTACTTGAACTGTTTTAGATTCAAAATACAATTGAAATTATACTTATTAAATTTATCTGTATTGTTTCAACTTTAAACAAAACTTTGATTACAAAAAAATAGAAAAAACATGCACCTAAATATATATTACAGATATGGAAAAAAAACAACTGTTAATCACTATACTTTCAAAATGGTACCAAGGTATGTAATTTCTTTTTTACATGTTCAGAACTATAAATATGTTACGATATTGCCAGTTTTAGAAAGAAAAATTAACCAACTGTGGAGATAATAGGGGTGGCTCAAGTATCCCCACTCTCCCCTACTTTACTTTTTTTAAACTGATATTTCTTAATTGGCCCCACTTTATTGAAATGTGAAAATTGACCTTATTAAACACTAGAACGCCGGGAAGGAGTATATTTGACTCCAACCATGTGATTACATTTCAATTTAAACCAGAAAAAATATTCCTGAAATAATTTAAATCTAATCCATGCGGATTTAAGTTAAATAAATCAATTAAATAATTTTGAGTAGAAATTCTGGTGACAGATATTATTATCAAACCTAGGTAAAATTTTCGGGCATTCTAGTGTTAATGATAGGAAAATTAAGGCGAAAACAGGGGGGAATTTTACTATTTAAAAAAAAAATAAGAAGAAGAAATCTGAAGTTAAAAAAAAAAAAAAAACTCACTGGTAACACTTATGATAATTGACAGGAACTCTGGGATGGGTCAAACCACGGCCAACTTCATATGAGGCCAAGGAAGCTTTTGCTTGTTAAGGAGTTGTTTCGCACGAAGATCATGATGTCTCATCGTGAAATCTCCACCGACTCAGTCCCACGAGAAAGCTGTCCTAGCAGGGGACGTTACAAAAAAGAGCTGTTTTGTGATTGAATAGGCCTTAAATCATATGGTATGATTCATGAACTTCGTCCTAACAATCAAGAGCTTCCTAGCTCTCTAATGAAGTTGGTCGTTGTCACACTCAACGGTGACCTTTTGTGAAGTAAAGATTATCTGTACGAAATTTGGCAAGGGAATTTTATTTTTCCACTGCGTAATAACACTGGAGCCAAATACACTATTATTTTTTGCGCGGTGTCGTAATTCCGGAATTGAATACACTCATTATAATATTGCGAATTTCTGGCCGTTCCATTTCGAACATAATTAATAACAAAAAAAAGTTTTCAATATTTTTAGAGCTTACAATTTTTTTTAAACAAGAAATATGTGTAATCTTCTCCCCAAAATATAATAAAACACAGTGATAGAATATTAAGCCAATGTCAAATAATATTCTGTTAAACTTGGTAGTATTATTAATTAAAAATTACATAATTGAAGATTTAAAAGATCAGTACAATTTCCATTAGAATTTCTAATCGTGGCTTAATAAAGTTTTTTAATTAAATAATTTGCGTTATTTAATCACAGTTATTTTTAGATGTAATATGGATTTGATTTTTACTCTGAAAATGTAGTAAGGTCATAGTGTCTAAATATGATGACCCTTAAGTGCAATAATGTTCTTTTACTTAAAATGTTAATGCAATAATCGCAAATAAATACTGAATAATGAGACATCCAATCTTAAAGAAAAAAAAAAGCCGAAAAAAAAATTATGTATTAAAAACGTTTTCTTTAAAAGAAATTTTTAATTAAATTCACATCGTTCATTTTACAGCGACGCTATGTTTCGAAAATGCGGCAAAAAGTTCTCGAAAATATCTCACAGTTTTTCTTTTAGACCTTTGAAAATTAAATGAAATTACGAGCTTCAATACATACAATGTATGTTTAATTTACTAGTAAACTTAGCCAGGGAAAACACGAAAAATTTTCAGATTTGAGTTTTAAAGGTCTCTACTCTTTAGAAAACTTGTTTTCTTCAGTGGTCTATTAGCGTCAGTGACAATGCCCTAAATGCAGAGAGAATTTTAGGATATTTTAAGATTATTTTATATGGAATTTTTACAAACTGCAGTAAAATTATGTTTAACCCCTTCTCGACGGGAGCCTTTTTCGAAATTTTTGATGTTTTGTACTAGGTTTTTAAAAGCAGAAGTTTGTGCCTTATGAAATCGAGAAAATGCTTCGACTAAATAAGGCAAATTTTAAGCAAAATTTTACTGATGGGGATAAACAAGGATTTTGCGATGCGTATACATGTCGCTCGTCCGCAAGGGGTTAACGGGGTCCGGGACACACAAATCTAAATTTTATCAAAAACTTTTATTTCATTAAATTTTCACCGTTTTCTAGGTTAAAATGACTTTCAAATCATATATCTATCTTAAATAGAATAAGAAATATTAATTCTTTCTTTTTGGTTTGTTTTCAAAATTTAGCTCTCAAGCAATGATTGTCATGGAATGACTTTTTGTGAAAATCCGTTTTCCCTCATGATTTGCTGTTTTAACAATTTTCGAATTTAAATTATTATAAGACAAGAATCGTTAAAGCTAATGCTTTAAAATAGGAACATGTCTTTTGTGTTTATTTTACTTTAATTATAATTCAGAAAATTTGAAAAAATATATATTTACTTGGCATTTGTGATGCTAAATACAGTAAGTAAAAATATGCTTTAGCCTTGTTCCAAAGGACCTAAAAGTTGAATATAACTTTTATAATATTGCTGTATTTCATTATTATTTATCACAAAATTTACTATTCAAGAACAATGGTATACAGATACAAACAACCATCGGAACCATATATTACCGCTATTTCTCATTCATATACAAACAAATATTTCTTTAGTTGCAATGGTTAGATTTGATCAAAAAGTCTTATTGCATTTTTAATAAATACCCGTTTTCAAATATTTTGCCTTCAAATAGAAACTACGAAAATTGCTTATTTAGATTTGAAAATATTCGCTAAATTATGCATACGTATTATATAAATACCTACATTCTCATAAAAGCTTAAAAAACGTAGACATTTCTTTTTATGATATTCTGTAAAACTGTTCAATATTGAAAAAAAAATCATGAGATAATATTTTACTTTATGTATCCCCTTATACTAATAAAACATATTCCTTATAAAATAACAGCTCCCACGAGGAAGCTACATACGCTCGGAATACAGTATTATTTTTTAAAACAGACCATTGTTTTCGTACCAGTGATTTCGATATAACATAGTTTTAGCAACAATATCTCTTCTAATAAGGCCTTATCTCTTGTGTTAGAGAAAGAGCATTATTCAAAACACATATTTTATGAATAGAAACATTTTCCAAAACGTAACTTTAATATTTATAACATTTTGATAGTTAAAAGATATAAAATGATTTGAGTTTCCAACTATGTATTTTTAATTTAATTATCTTTGAAAAATATTTTAAAAGTTATTTTATTTTTGTATACTAATAAAAAATATGAATTAAGATATAGATTACAATATAAACTTTTCTACCAAAAATTGAACCGACTTCAAAAACTACTACAAAGTGAAAAATAATTTTTTTTACATAATAGCAATAAGAAATTAAATTAAGAGCATAGTATTTACCATGCGTATTATTATATTTATGTACATTAATTTGATTTTTTGGAGTCGGTGCCAGCCAAGCCAATCTCAAAATTAAAATTAAATATTCAATTCAATTCCTAAAAGAATAAAGGCTTGGCTGGCACCGACTCCAAAAAATCAAATTATATACATAAATATAATAATACGCATGGTAAATACTATGCTCTTAATTTAATTTCTTATTACTATTATGTAAAAAAATTATTTTTCACTTTGTAGTAGTTTTTGAAGTCGGTTCAATTTTCGGTAGAAAAGTTTATTTTTCTCTTTTTAGTTAAAAGTTAACGTTTTTTTTAAATCAGTTAATAAAAATTACCATACGGAAAAAATATTGTAAATTATCCATGGATGTAAATTTTGCCAGGAGTGGGGTTCGAACGCACGCTCTCTTTCCAACACCAGAGCTTAAATCTGGCTCCTTAAACCGCTGAGTCATCCTGACTGCTCTCCAATCGGCGAACTTATTCAAAGTCCATGTTATTTTTTATCTGCGAAAAATCACCAATTTTATTAAAATTTGCCTAATTACTAAAAAAGTATTGAACCAATTTTAATGAAATGGAAGTGGTACCAATTCGAGAGTAGCCTCTTTTATTTAACACAAAAACCAAATTAATCGGTTGTATAGTTTCAAAGTAATCGGAGAACATACATAGAAAAAAAAATACATAGGCGTCAAATTGATAACTTCCTCTTCCTTTTCTGAAGCCGGTTAATAATAAAAATTGTAATACGGAAAAAAAGTTGTAAATTTTACATGGGTGTAAATTATGTCGGAAGTGGGGTTCGAACCCACGCTCTCTTTCGAGAAAAAGAACTTCAATCGGGCGCCTTAGACCGCTCGGCCATGCTGTCGACACTCCATTCAGCGAACGTATTCAACACTTTTAATTAGCGAAAAATCACTAATTTTATTAGTTTTTGCCTAATTACTAAAAAAATACTGAACCAATTTCGATGAAACGGAAGTGGTACCAATTCGAGAGCATCGTCTTTCATTTAAAACAAAAATAACAGAAATTGGTTGAATACTTTCGGAGTAATCGGTGAACATACATTAAAAAAAAACCATACGCGTCGAATTGATAACCTCCTCTCCTTTTTGGAAATCGGTTAAAAATCAATTTAATGCTTTAATTCGCAAGGTAGAATACGTTCTAGAAGTTCTGTAGTCAGAGACTCTGAATTTACACCAGAAAATTTCAATAATAGATATAGCTATATTTAAACACATAATGCCCGTTTTTTAATTAAAGGGAATATTGTCATTTTAATTTTCTGGGAGGAATCGGGAATATCTGAAATTAAAAATTTAACAAATTTGAAACAATGTAATTTATATGTAACCATTCGCGTTAAAGAGTTAAGCTTTAGAAAAATCTTCCAGTCATTGTTAATTAATTAATTATTTTTTTAATTAATTATTTAGATATATATTTATTTATTTTGTAGAAAAGATTAAGAATTTGCACGTGCTAATAATACCTTGGGTGTTGGTAGTGTGAGTTAGAGGTCTGCACGGGCCGAAATTTCCAGGCCCGGGCCCGGCCCGGCCCGAGCGAAAGAAATATTGGCCCGACCCGGCCCGGCCCGAACGAAACAAATAATGACCCGACCCGGCCCGGCCCGAAAATTAAAATTTCGGCCCGAGCTCGGCCCGGTCCGGAAAAAATTTTAAATTTCGGCCCGAACCCGGCCTGGCTCGAGTGAATTTCTACAGAACATTGATCTTTAATCTTATGGAAGAGTTCTGACCAAAAAAAATTATATTAGTCTTTTTTTTCCATGTTTATAATCTCCATTTATGCAGAAGTGCCGTAGACTGTGATATTTATGCTTTTAAATGAATCTTTGTTTGTTGTATGTAAGTGTTTCAGTTATCACTAGTATTATTAATCCATATTCCCTGTAATGGAGACAAAAAATCGGAAAAGCGGTATATGGTAAAATTTCCGAAAACCAAATCGCTTTGGAACGAAAAAAAATACATTCCCTTCTTAACAGATGTAAATGTTTAATATATTTTTTCTCCCGTATTGTTGTATTCATTTTGCATGGATGAACATTTTAAAAGAAACTTTCAGTTTTCAGTTAAAAAAAAATTCCGTCATAATCATGTTTTTTTTTTTTTTTTTTTTTTTTGTGTGTGTGTGTGTGTGTGTGTGTGTATGTTTAATTCTATTTTAAAACGCCTAGTAATCTACGATTCTTTAAAAAGAATAAATTCTAATGTTTAGTTGTAGAATAATGACGGCTTAAAAGTATATGCTTTTTTTGCAGAATTTTTTGGACAAAGCCAAATATTACTGACTAGCTGTCCTGCCCGGCGTTGCCCGGGCCCGTGATGTTATTCAGTTTTCAAATGTGTTATTTGCTTTCTAAATGACCCTTAAATTAAACTCAAGTTTCTATGGTTTTATATCTTTAAGTCCATTTTCTCAAAATTTATATTTTTAAAACTGAAAAATCGCGAAAAGATATTGCATTGAAAGCACATGCTGTTTGGTTTTTTGTTTTCTATGTAATTTGATTTTTTGGAAAATATGCGAACCGAGAGCGAACGAAACCGCGACGGAACATTCAGGTTTTTACTGAATTCGTAAAAATTTTCACACATTTTATTTTGTAAAAAAATATAATTCTATCCATACAAAAGTTCCAAAATTTTTGAAAGTAATGTAAATCTGGTTTATTGAAAGGCTCTAAAAAGATTGTGCTAAAATATGGGCATCTAGTTACTTTTAGCCGGGATATAATTCGTGTTTGTCGGTGTATTTGAACGGGTTAAATCTCATATACTTTTTTAAACAAATTGCAACATAAATTATGAGAATGTTTTAGCTTTAAGAAAATATTTTCGGTTTGTCAGGACGTATATAGAATTGCGCCCTGCAAAGGCGAAACCGCAATGAAACGATCTGGTTTTTATTGATTTCCTCAAATTTTTCGCACTTTTTATTTTGTAAAAATTATTTCTACTCGTCCGAACGTTTTAAAATTTTTTAAGAAGGTGTAAATTTGATCTATTTAGATGCTTTTAAAAGTTTGGGCTGAAATATGTACGCTTAGATACTTTCAGCGTAGAAAAAATATTCTATTTGTGAGTCGCAAAGTGCCTCTTTTTGCCGGTGTATTTGAAAGGGTTAAATCTTTTATTTTAAAAACCGATTGCATCATAGATTATAAAAATGTTTTTAAGCTTAAAGAATATGTTTTTTGTTTACCGATACCTATAGGATTGCGTTTTGCTAAGTCAAAACCGCAATGAAAACGATCTGTTTTTTATTGATTTCATCAAAATTTTCGCATATTTTATTTTGTAAAAAATATTTCTATCCGTCCGAACATGT
Organism: Maratus speculifer; assembly: GCA_964019185.1. Taxonomy (NCBI): domain Eukaryota; kingdom Metazoa; phylum Arthropoda; class Arachnida; order Araneae; family Salticidae; genus Maratus; species Maratus speculifer. The sequence goes on from OZ025293.1 coordinate 86,358,900, forward strand.
CTAATTTTTTGTAGGGAGTATAAATTTGGTCTATTGAGAAGATTTTAAAAGATTGAGTTGAAATATGCACGTTAGGATAATTTTAGCATGGAAAAAATACCCTCTCTGCGAGTCGCAAAATGACCTTCTTTTGCCAGTGTATTTGAAAGGGTTAAAATCCAAATATTTTAAAACCAATTACACCATCAGTCAGAAGAAAGTTTCAACTTTAAGATCTTCTTTTTGGTTTGTTTATATCTTAAAAATTACGCCCTGGAGGGGCATTGACAAAAGGGAGAAAAATAGCTTTGGAAAAAACGACCATTTTTGAATATTAGTTTTCAAAGGGTTAACTGCAACATTTTTTCGAATTGATTATTGCATTTGAGACCTACAAATATGATCTTTAAAAATATGTCTCTTAAGTTTAACTACGTTGAGCAGTTTGGTTTATTTGAATTTAAACAAAATGATCCAAAAACAGAAATAAACGGGGGAAAAAGGTTCTTCTTCCGATTAGTTGCGTAATTGAGTTTCTGCGCATGTGCAAACGTTTTCTCTCCCAGAACATTTAAAAAATGACTTTTTGATGAGAGTGAGTTCCGCTTCATAATTAATATCTATGAAACTAATCAAAAAATTAAAATTCTGAGCCTCAGGTGCATCAGGAGAGGTATTCGGCTACTCTCAAAAAAAAATTTGAGCTTCGTACGGGCTGTAGATTTTGCTAGCCATCGCAGACACACACACATGCAGACAGAGCGTTTTGTTCTTTTATTAGTATAGATTTATAAAAAGTCGAATAAAGGATTTTCATATAGGAAGATTCAATAGGAACTGATTATTTTGGTCCATGAAAACTAGGAAGAATGGAATCAGTCTCGGCTTCGTACGGAAAAAAAAGTTAGGCCCGGCCCGATACTCCAGCGAAAAAATTAAGGCCCGAGCCCAGCCCGGCCTGAAAAGATTAGTGACTAGGCCCGGCCCGGCCTGGCCCGAAAGAATTAGTGACTAAGCCCGGCCCGGCCCGGCCCGGCCCGAGTCTTCAGAAGTAAGGCCCGAATGACATTAATGGAAATCGGCCCGGCCCGTGCAGACCTCTAGTGTGAGTCACGTAGATAATAGCTATTATGCTTGTTGTCCATTGTTATTTTCGAAACGTTTGATTGGCCTTATTCAATTAATGAGATATATCCGTCAAAATAAGTAACATTTTTTTCGTTCTAAAATACTGGTAGTCAGAAATCTGATGTCTGACTTACATTACAAGTACTGATGGAAAAAACCTACTATAAAATAACAATATATACAAATGGATGTCGGAACTACGTACCAGGGAATCGATTCACATTGTTATTTTGTAAAAGCGTTCTTCAAATGTTTCTATTACGCCACTTTCCCATGTCGTTCAATAAGCTGTAAATATTGTCGATTTTGAAAAATATTAACAATTTACATTGAGGTGTTGAAGCCAGAGAATGAAGTTATGAATAAAGAAGAAAGAATGAATACTGAATATGAAGTGTAGGAGATACATCATTTCTGTACCATGTAAAACTCTCCTGTATTAAATCAGTGCTGCCAATGGATTACATTTTTAAAATTCAAAATTGTTTGACTGATACCACTTTACGGAAATAGTAAAAGTCTCCTTGTTTTTGACTTTATTAATCTACTCTTATATAAAATTAAATGAGGCGAATTTTACTATTCGAAAAATGTGGTACTAATTAAGAAATCCGAATTTTAAAAATGTAGCCCACTAGCAGGTTGTCTTCATTTTGGACAGTTCGACATGGTACCGACTATTTTGTTGGTAATAAACTGTGTCAAACTATCCAATATGAAAATAGCCTTGCCAACGGGCTGCTTTTATTTAAATTCAGATTACGTTACTGACACAACTTTTTTTGAAAGGTAACATTTGCCTCCTATGAACATATCAACCCTTTCAGTGGCAAGGCATTTCTGCTCGTTCAAATAATTAATTCACGCCGCAAATTGACGAACACATTTATCTGATAATAATCAAAAGCACTTTTTTCACCCATATTATCAGATTACTTTTGTATTTAAAACTTACTATTGCCATTTGGAAATTTGGGCATTAAAATTAATCATTTGAAGTCTGCAAAAGGTGCCCCTCAAGGAGTTAATTAACCCTTTCGACACACTGTACCCGGTTTGGGATACCTGTTTTTAATTCCAAACTTGGGTACGACACCAATAATATTTTAGTAAAATTTTGCTTTTCATATAAAAGCTTAAATTAAGGATTTAACAATATCTAATAAATTCGTTTGCGAATTCCGGTGTCGGTCGATAATTTTTCATTTTACTAACAGATTTTGCCCTTGCCAGAAAGGGTTAAAAAGAGTAATTTTAAATTAAAAAAATTGGTGCTAATTAGGAAATCTGAATTTTAAAAAAGTTGCTTGTTTTCATACTGGAGAGTTTGGCATAGTATCGAAGATATAGTCTGTGGAGACAGTTTTGTCATACGATATGGTCTAAATTTATAAATTTAAGAAGACTGCATATAACTAAATTTAAAAGAAATTGGGCGTTCAGATTAAAAAGTCACATTTTTTCATCATTTTGAAACATGCGGTCATTAACTATTCTTTTTAAACATTTCTTACACAATTGTCAACTGATATTTTCCTATCAATAACTAGAGTAAATATATAACTCTTTTATGAGGTGAATTTTAAAATGTGCAGAAAATTTTGCCTATACATATACATGGTCCTTCTCAACTACTTTAAGGCTGATGGTTCATTTTTGGATCGCATAATTTTAATCCTCGAATGTCTCATTGAATTTAGGAAAGAAAATTTTTCTTTTATCATGTTCGTGAAAAAATCAAATACTTCCATATACATTTATTAGTAAATTCTTGTGGCTGTCAATCATTTGAGTATTTTCAAATAGATGCATTTTACCTGTAATGGTTAACTCTGTTACCGAATAATAATGTTCGTCTTGTTTAATCGCAGAAATTCTGAGATTAATAAAGGCAAAAACTACTACTACTTCATACTTGAAAGCATATTTTCATATATATATCGCTTATGTTTCAGTAAAATGCCAACATGTAGTAAAATTGAACTTTAAATTGAAACAGCCTGTAAACAAAACAATCATATAAGTACACATTTTATTTCAGTTTAAAACTTAAAACAGTAATTTTCATCTGTGTTTACTGTAATATAAATTATTGAAATCAGCCATACTTATAGCTCAGCTCTCTGTATACTAGGTCTGAACTCCGACACAAAAATGACGGCTCTCGTAGGCAGATTTTTGGCAACGTTTGTATTGTTCCGTGAGTTTAAATACTATAAACAAAACATTAAAAGTTTTTCCATCCTTACTTTTCTGGAAAAAAAACGCAAAAAGCAAATAAAAAAATACTGCTGATAAATTTCAAGATACCATGCAAACACTGAAACAAATTCATCTGTAACTGGCGTCGTGTTACCAGGCCTAAGCACGAACTTTAAATTCGTGCTAAGGCCTGGTATTCAGGGTGTGGTGCTAAGAGAAAATCTCATTCTTTTATTTTTTATTCTTCACCAAAAACATATAACCACCATATGTGCCACCACAAATTTCAAAACTCAATCCTCATTTATGTAATCCCAAAATACATATATTTAATCCAAAATACATAACCTCATGTGTAAAACGGATTGAAATCCTGGAGCTATCACTGTTTTATTTAATAATTTTATTAGAATTCCTACATAGTAATCTTCGTTATTTTTTATCACGGAATGCTATTGATAAAACAAAGCGTAGATCAGTCATTTTAAATCCTGGTAAGTCTTTCGAATTTACAAATGATAGCTACGGTATCTCACAACATGCATATTTGCGAAACCGTAATTTGAGTATATCTGGACATCAGTCTTCGTCTAGTAATTTTCTTACACAGAAATTTTAATAATTATTATTTTAATAATAAATCTTTAATTTATTTATTCTAAAATGATCATAATTTTTGTTTTTGGGCTACAATAAAGTGGGATTTAAAAAAAAGAACGCAAGGAGTATTCATTTTATTATGGATGTGAAAAATTACTTTTTCTCTTTTTCGAATATATTTGTTTGATAATACCGGTGTCACTCATTAATTTCAATATCTTAGCAATCAAAACGCTTTGCCCTTTAAAGGGTTAAATGCTAGTTTTTCCCCTCAACGATGCCCACTAAGTAGGGGGGAGGGGGTGGGAGGTTGGCACTGTTATTTATTAAAAAATTCTTTATTTAAAAAAATTATATTAAATATTATTATATTAAATAAGAAAATTATTTATTCTTTAATTGCAAAATCACACCATTAAATAGAGGCAAAATTCCTATTTCAAAATATCGTTAGCTTGACCTACCAATCTTTGTGTTCGTTACTGCTTAACAGATGCTTTAAACCCTTGAAGGGCGGTGTAATATAGTATATATCATTTAATTTTAATTGCGAAATGTCACATTGACACCAGAAATTTTGAAAGAAAATTTTAATATTATAAAATATGTGAAGAAAAAACATTCAAAAGTTTTGAAATAGTTTTCTTCGTTCATTGGTTTCACTAGGAAACCACAAAATTTTAATTCCGATATGCAACAATGACACCGGAATTTTAATTTAAAAAAATTCATTTTATTCTGGATGTGAAAAATTACTTTTTCTCTTTTTCGAATATATGTGTTTGATGATATCGGTGTCACTTATTAATTTCAATATCTTAGCAATCAAAACGCTTTGCACGTTAAAGGGTTAAATTCTGATTTCGATCAGTCTTTTCAGGATTTTTAGAACACAAGTGGTTTACCTCACAAATCGGCTACTGTTGAGATTGTCGAAATAATTGCGCAAACTAATATTAACTCAATAAATGTCATTCTTTTAAAATTAACAGGTATGCCTTAGTCTTTGAAAACCAGAGACTTATCGCACATTTATATGAAAAATAGCTTTGAAGAGCCAAAGTATTGTAAGCTTGCCATTATTGACTCTGAATTTAATTTTATTAATATTGAAGCTATTCAAGTGACAGAGCCAATTTAACTCCTTTAGCGGAGGTAAGGACTGGGAGAAATCCTATGGAAAATACGCAAGCTTTAACCCTTCACTGCACGATTTTTTTTATTTTTATAAAAATAAATCGTTTGAAACCTTTATATCGATCTAGTAATGGGGAAAAAATAAAAATAATAAATTTAAAAATTTCAGCTAAAATTTGATATTTTATAGCATGTGCCTTATTTACACAATTAGAAATTTTAAATATTGTATTGCTATATTTTTCAATTTAAAGAAAATAAATTAATTAATTCTGTCTCCTTAACACTCTGCAACTTTCTTTTTATATTAATACGTTCAAATATTCGTTAAAAATAACAAAAGTTAATTTTCCTTAAACCTTTGAGCTCTAGGGTGTAAATTTCTTCAAAATTCCAAATGTCACATTGGCGCCAGTATTTTGCAAAGAAAAAAACAAGTTAACGATAAACACGAAAAAAATGCATTAAACCTTTTTCAAATAAATTTGGTCGAATTTTCTGGTGTCATTGTGACTATTCGGAATTAAAATTATGTGGTAGAAAATTCTACCATCAGAGCTCAAAGGGTTGATAGCTTCATCGATTCTTTTTTTTGTTTTCGAAGAACAAATTCTATTTTTTTGTGAAATTCTATTTATTTTGTCCATATGATATGGACAGAATAAATATTATTCCATTCTTTCGGCTGTTCTTGATCAGTTACAGTGATCATACTGCCCCAATTCATGTCACGTGATGAGAATTATAGTATTTTTAAGAATGTTCCAGATATGGCACACCGTTATGAAGGGTTAAGAGATGTTATCTCGGAAATTAATCAGTTGATTTTGGTGGTAGAGTGTAGATGTAAAATCATACGTGGTAAACAGCAAAAAGAAAAAATTAGTTTCAGGTAAAATAATGAAAAGAAAATAGAAATTTTCTGAAATATTGCCATTGCTCTACAATAAAAAGATTTAGCCGCAGAAAAAAAAAACTGTCTGCCATAAATCTTGATCATATTCCAGTAAATATCGATTCGAAGTTTGATGAAATCGGTCGGGTAGTGATGAGGAAACGGGCCTTGAGGGGGGTGGTGAGATTTATTTTATCCTATCTACAGATTCACACTAGATTTTTTTTTTTACCTTTTTTACTGTCATGGGAATCGTGGGGGGATCATTCAGTTGTTTTCCTTTATTTTCAAGTTAAACTTTTCTAAATTTCTGGTGGGAGTTCAGAATTGCACAAACACAATTGCTTGCCCCTCAAAGGATTAAAACTCGCATGTTTTCTATATGATTACACTCCAGTCTTGTCTTCCCTTGACCAATTAACGGTCGAATTAAATTACGGTTTAACGATTCAGATTCATTATTCCCACAACTTTTTTGAAAAAAAATATTCCTCGTCTTTAATGACAAGTAAAATGATACCAGAATAAAACCAATTACACTATTTTATAAAACTGGTGGGAATCAAGCAATTCTTAATAAAAACCGTGAAACTTGCAGCCCGTGAATATCTCGAGTACGACGATTTAGTGGTTAGGGTGGTTCGTTTTTGGTCCACTTAATATTAATCATTAAATGCCACATTCGCACAAGAAGTTTGCGATATATTTTTTTCTGAATGTAAAGAAAAATTTTCACTCATTTTCAAATAAAACTGTTTATGAATTCTGTTATCACAAAATTATTTTTGCATTCTACAAATGGAAAAAGTTTAGACTCTAAGAGCGAAAATTTATTTCAATAGAATCTCATTTATCACAAAGATAAATAAATTGTGTATTAATAAGAAATGCATGAAATGAAGAAATGAAAAAAAGCTTAAAATTGTCAAATGATGAACAAAGAAAATAAAATTACATAGAAACTCACTTCAATTCATTTGAAGTCTGTTTTTGCTAAAATCGAAAAAACTTGAAGTGTTTTTTGAAAGCTTCATTTAGAAAAATACGTCTTTGTAAGTACATTTTTCTTAAACGACATATCAACAAAATATGTTTTTACTTTAAATTATACGTCATAAGAACATCATTTTTATCGATTTCAGATAAAAACCTTTATGACAGCTGCCAAATATTTTCAACACTTGTCAGAAAAAGTGTTTTTGTTTTAGCATAATTGAAAGAGGTTAAAGAGCTTTACTTTTTTACCAATTTTATTTCCGGTGAAATGTGACAACCTCACACATTTACACATCCAGCGGAAAAGAGAGCTATTAATGTATTTTGTACAGGATTGCCAAACTGGTCTCCATTTATATTTAAAAAATAAAAATTTATACCGGAAATTTTCAAAAAAGAATCTTTGGATTGAATTGTCACAAAATTTCTGTCATTAAATAAAGACAAAAATATTATTTTTGATCCTGGCACAAATTCAAATTTTCGAAATTAAAAATGGAACTCAAACTAGCAATCCTGACTTATTAGTCTTATTTCTTACATGAGTCGATCGATTAACCCTCTATCAACCGAATTATGAATTCATGAAAATTTTATCTTCTAAAGCAATTTTCATGATTTGTTTAAACTACATTAAAAGATTTATATAATCATTTAATAAATTTTAGAGATTTTAAAAATATTGAAGGATTTAGAAGGAATAATTAAATTTGAATTTATAGAGATTTTGTGCAACATTTTTAACCCCAATAATATCTTTTATTTAAAAAAAATTCTTAATATTTTGTAGAATTAGGAACTGCAGAAATCGTTACAAGTCCTTTGAATATCAATATAGAAATATTTCCGAATTGAAAATTCTACCTTCCCCGAACGCTTAGAAACCTGAAAAGACACAAAGGCTAAATAAACCATCCTTTTACAAATATTTTTTGTTTGTGTAACAAAAAAAAAAGCTTTTCGAACAAGATAAAGTAATGTACACATTTTAAACAGTATTACAACTAATCGATGCATATAATGAATTTTATAGAAAGTTATTTTAACGGTACTTGTGAAGTAATGTAACACATTCTAAACAGTACTACAACTAACCGATGGATAAAAAGAATTTTATAGTAAGTTATTTTAACGGTATTTGTGAAGTACCGTCAGCAGATTGTGCATGTAAAATCCATCGTGGGGGCAAAGTCCTCCAAGTTGCATGTGAATTACACCTCTGGAGGTGCCTTACTAAGTGAACGTCTCGTCACCTGATCAAGGTACTAAATTACGAGATAAAAAGGTGTAGAACACCGCAAGTACCAACAACAAGAGCAAACTGTTAGGCAACCGGATAAACTAAGCAGTAGGCAATACCATTAGGTTAAAAAGCTAAGCGATCGACAGATTCGTTGCGCGACGTGTCGATTAGGCGTTCACCCGCCCCAATAACAGATATCAAAACCGTTTAGCTGGGGGAACCTGGCAAGTTGGAGGTAAGCTTATCGGTTAGAAAGAAAGACAGAGCAAGGCTCTCAAATGGTCTCCGAAGAAAACACCAATATTTTTTAACACAAAATTCATAGTAGTTTTCTGCAGCATTTTCATTAAAACTAACCTCTGAAAGTGATTGCCGTGCAATTTGCAAAATACAGGGTGTCCCAAAATGTCTTTTGGGACACCCTGTATATATATACAGGGTGTCATAGGGTGTCGGCATTTTTCGAAATTTATAATTTAATTTTCAGAAAATACCGTCATAAAGAATAGTTTTAATGAAAACCGCAAATCAATCGACCAATTTTTCCGTTTTTTTTTATGTTTATTTGAAATTTTGAGCCCCAAACTTTAATGGCAGATATCTCCTTCGGAAAACGTTTAGGACCCTTGGTTTCCTATTTACTATTACTCGTCTTGATGTGTTATATCACACCCTACACTGTTAAAAATCTGCTGCATTTTGCTGCAACGCACTCCCCTGCTTGTATAGAAAACGGTTACTTGGCCGTGAAATGGCGCTTTCTCATTGGTTGGAATAGAGATATTATATACAAGTGGTGGAGGGCGTTGCAGCAAAATGCAGCAGATTTTTAACAGTGTAGCGGGTGTACCATGAGTTTAGGGACACCCTGTATATATATATACAGGGTGTTTCTAAATTCATGGTACAAAATTTAAGGGGTGATAGTACACATCAAGACAAACAATATTAAATAGGAAACTAAGGGTCCCAAACGTCTTCGAAGGAGATAGGCGCCATTAATGTTTAGGGTCCAAAAATTCAAATGATTATAAAAAACAGAAAAATTGGTCGATTCGTTTGCGGTTTCCACTAAAACTATTCTTTATGTCAGCATTTTCTTGAAAATAAATTATAAAGATAAATTTCAAACAATGTCGATAGAGGGCGCTTTAGACTTTGGATTAACGATAAACTATTTTTACCATTATTTTTTGCATTTCATTAAATTTTTTTAGAAGCTCCGACATAAACTTAAATTTTCAGCTCAAAATCTAAATCGTTGAAAGTAGTTAAGTAGCGCAAACTGAATTGCGGGGGGAGGTTCAATATTCAAATGATTATAAAAAACGGAAAAATTGGTCAATTGATTTGCGATTTTCACTAAAATTATTCTTTATGTCAGTATTATCTTAAAAATAATTTATAAAGATAAATTTCAAAAAATGCCGTTAGAGGGCGCTTTAGACTTCGGAGTAGCGTACAACTATTTTTTTTCCGTTATTTTTTGCATATCATAATTTTTTTAGAAGCTTAGACATACACTTAAATTTTGAGATGAAAATCTGAATCATTGGGAATGGTGAAGTAGCGCAAACTGAACTGTGTTCAATGGAGTTGGGGAGGTTTAAACTTCAAATGATTATAAAAAACAAAAAAATTGGTCGGTTTTTGCTAAATTTTTTCTTTATGTCAATATTTCCTTGAAAATTAATATTAAAGATAAATTTAAAAAAAATGCGTTAGAGGGCGCCTTACACTTTAGAATAACCAACAATTATTTTTAACAGTTTTTTTTAATTTAATTAAATGTTTGAAAAAGTTTAGACTTCAATTTTGTGCTCAAAATCGCAATCGATAGGAGGGGTTAAGAAGCGCAAACTGAACTGTGTTCAGGAATTAAAATGTTACCTTCCCCACCCCTCGAACGCAGTTCAATTTTTGGCCGCTTAATTACTCACAACGATGCAGATTTTGAGCACAAAATTTAAGTTTGAACTTTTACAAGCATTTTATTAGATACAAAAAGTAATGGTTAAAAATAGTTGTTGGTTACTATAAAGTTTAAAGCGCCCTCTGACGGAATTTTTTGAAAGATATCTGTAAAATTTATTTTCAAGAAAATATTGATATAAAGAATAGTTTTAACGAAAACCGACCAATTTTTCCGTTTTACGTAATCATTTGAAATTTGAACCTCCCTACCCCCATTGAACACAGTTCAGCTTGCGCTATTTAACCACTCCCAACGATTCAGATTTTTATCTAAAAATTTAAGTTTATGTCTAAGCTTCTAAAAAATTTTTATGAGATGCAAGAAATAACGGAAAAAATAGTTGCACGTTACTCCAAAGTCTAAAGCGCCCTCTATCGGCATTTTTTGAATTTTATCTTTATAAATTATTTTCAAGACAATACTGACATAAAGAATAATTTTAGGGAAAATCGCAAATCAATTGACCAATTTTTCCGTTTTTTATAATCATTTGAAATTTGAACCTCCCACCGGAATTCAGTTTGCGCTACTTAACCACTTCCAACGATTTAGATTTTGAGCTCAAAATTTAAGTTTATGTCTAAGCTTCTAAAAAAATTTAATGAGATGCAAAAAATAATGGTAAAAACTAGTTTATCGTTACTCCAAAGCCTAAAGCGCCCTCTATTGACAATTTTTGAAATTTATCTTTATAATTTATTTTCAAGAAAATACTGACATAAAGAATAGTTTTAGTGAAAACCGCAAACGAATCGACCAATTTTTCTGTTTTTTATAATCATTTGAATTTTTGGACCCTAAACTTTAATGGCGCATATCTCCTTTGGAAGACGTTTGGGATTCTTAGTTTCCTATTTAATATTGTTCATCATGATATGACAGACCAGCATGTTAAGTTTGTAAACGACCTTTTGGGACACCCTGTATATATATATATATATATATATATAGCACTTTAAGAATAATGTGTAACGGCAGATCCAAAGTCCCGTGCCATAATAAAAAATGATATCAAACTATTAAACTTTAAAGGAAATAAAAAACGAGTAAGAAAAACAGTATAAAGACAATATAAAAAGGCTGTGGATCTCATCAGCAGTGGGCAGTTTTAAAACACAGCAAATACATATGAATGGAAATGGAAAAGGACTATTATAATGTAGTGGCAGTGGGTTTCGATCAGAGTGTTACAATTAAAAAAATCAAATGTACAAAAACATTTGAAATCACAACACTCCCCCACCGGACCCAAACGCCACAGAAAACAGCATATAACACATTTAAAACTGATACTGCCGAAATGAACAAGTATGTAATATAACTTAAAACAGAAATAAATAAAGTTGTATTACCCAAGCCTCAGAGAAACAGCCACACAAAACAACAAAAAACCAGCATCCAAAATCAATCCGTATTCGTATCCATGTCGTTGCCACACGATTGCAGACATCCTTGTAAAACCGTCCAAAAGGCTTTAAGTTATACAAATCATTAACTGTCAATCATATAGCAATTACTTAAAAATGCAGACTGTCAGTAAAACTAGTATATTTTTTAATAAATTTTAAAGGTAAATTATTCTTGTATTGTAAAATATTAATTAAATGAAGAAGTTCCTTTAAAAATAAATTTTTATTTGAACAGAGCTTGTAGTAACGGAAAACTTGACCAATAATTATATTAATGTAAACACGTTTATGAATATTTGAAGTCCAGTTAACCAACTGATTAACTTCAAAATTAAAATTATCTCTTTTATTATATATGGAAATTTGCAAATCATTTGTAATGTGGATTTTTAAATCGAGATAGTCAGCAGCGTTATTATTTTCATTAGTTTTTTTTAGGACCAGCATATCAGGATAAATATCGGATGAAATTTCCAAAAAATTACGATCACAGTTCAAAATAATTAAATCATCAATGTATCTGAAAGCCAGAAAGTTAACATCTTTATTTACAATTGAAAATTGATATTCATAAAAAAATAAAAAGAGATTAGCTGCCGTGAAAGAATAACTTGTCCCCATTCCTATCCCATTACTTTGTAAATAAATGTCCGAGCCTGTATATACATAATTATTATATAAACAAAAATTACACAATAATCTAAATAAATTAAGATCCATATCGATGTCCCCACTGATCAAATCAATAATTTTAAATAAAATGCTATTCAACTCTGCAATAGGAATGTTAGTAAAAAGGTTTTCAAAATCAAAAGTTTGTATATTCTGTATGTCATTTTTAGTCAATTCATTTTTTATTTCAAAGCTACTTAAAATAATCCAATAAACATTACTATTTTTATATTTAAATTTTAAAATATCCAAAATCTTCTTTAACATTTTTTCAAACCTGCAATTAAATTCGTTACCGATGCTGTTTACATTACTACATACAGTTGGCAAAAAAAGTATTTGTACACTTCATTTTTTTAAATTATAATGAAATTAAACAAAAGATTTAAGCAAAAAATACTGTAATACATTAATTTAACGCATTATAATATTATAGAAGCAAAAACAAAATTAAACGAATCGATTTTTTATATTATAATAAACAAATATACAAAAATATAATGCAAAAAAAGTATTTGTACACTATATTAATGTAATATAATTAATGAAAATTTAGTAAAATGATACAAATTAATATTTTGTGCGAATTCATTTAGCGTTTATGACTACTTCTAGATGGTGTGACATTGATTCCATCAACTTTTTTGTATCGGTCTGGTTAATGTTATTCCATGACACAATAAGAGCTTCTTTAAAACTGTTTTTTACCAATACATACTTTTTTTTCGGATTTTTGCATCCAATAGCATCTGCAAATTTTCTATTGGATTCAAGTCTAGAGATTTTAGAAGAATTACCAGTCGTCTTGGAGTATTGTCGTAAGCATGTGCTGATGATTACAGCAGTATGCTTTGGTCTTTATCCTGCAGAAAGTGAAAAGCTTCCTCTATGCATAATTTCTTGGCACAGTTTAATAAATTATGGCGCGACACATCAATGTATGTTAAACCTGTTTTCCCATTGTTAATAAATTTTAAATGTCCTGCTTCATTAGAAGCTATGCACCCCAAAATTATAATATTCCCCCCAACATGCTTGATAGTTTAAAGTATACATTTTGGATCTAGAACAGTTTTATTTTTACGCCAATTTTTTCGAATGCTTGATGGTAAGAAAATTCTGAATTTTCCCTCATCAGAAAAAAATACTGTTTTCCAAAAATCCAATGATTTACTTCTGTATGCGAAAGCGAATAGTATGCGTTTTCGCCTATTTGTTTCGCTGATGAATGGATTTTTCCTTGAGGTTCTTTCTTTTAAATCTGCATTGAGAAGAATATTTTTTATTGTTTGAGGTATTACTCTGATGCGAGAAGATGTCGCAAGGTCTCCAGCAAATTTTTGAACCGAACGCATAGGATTTTTTAAAGCTTTTTTAACAACACTCCTTTTTTCCCTCATTCTTAGTTTGCTAAGAAGTCCTGGTTTTCATTGAATTTCGATGCTTTTAATTTATTCATAGTTTCTCACTATACATCCAATAGTTGTAAATGGTAATTTAATAGCTTTTACAAATTCTTGTTGCGAATTTAAATTTTTATTATGCTCAATCATAGGATTTCATATATCTAGAGGTGCCTCTCTAGTATTAGGTTCTATACTCAATTATTTCAAGAGCAAATTAGATTAAATGTCAGACAAATATAATATGAACTCAAAAATTATTAACAGCTTCTGTAAAAGTAGTCCTTTTGAACCATAAACACTATAAAACACAGTACATATCAGGATGGAGAAATGTACAAATACTTTTTTTGCAAGAAATTTTTTAACTTTTCCTATTAGAAAATTATTTTACATCTTTATCGAAATTTTCTGTTGTGTAATTTAAAACGCACGATAAACAGATTGTATTAAAACTATTTTTGACAAAATATCTGTTTTTATTTAGTTAAAAATTAAAAATTTTAGAGTGTACAAATACTTTTTTTGCCAACTGTATAAATCTATATTTAACAGGCGTTTTGTGAAATTTGGGGGTTACGAATAGAAAAGGAAAAGACAAATTTTTAACTTTAGGCAAAGGAATATGAGCTTTTTTTGAAAAAGCTAGATGTTTCTTTATAAGCGTTTGTATTGTAGATTCATATAAACTATAGGTCACACTATTATTGAGCTCAGCATGAATCAGACCAGCATAAAAGCTTTTTCAGATTATTGCAAAATTATTAGATGCTTTATCAACTGAACAAAAAACAAAAGAATTTTTTAATTTTGAAATTTCCCTCTGTATATCTAAAGTAAGTTTGTGGTAAGTATAAGTAGAGTCATTCATGTAATTGGTTTGAAAAACTTTAAAATCATCCAAAATTTTTAGTTTCCAATCGTTAAAAAGGGGGATAGGTTTATTGTATTTATAGCTTAAATTAAGTATGAACGTATGTAGCTCTGATTTAAATAGACTGAAAGACTTTTTTAGATTCATTTTCCTGTTTAATCTGAATTTTGTTCCAAAACTCATTAGATGTTTCAATTCATCATTAGATATGAAATTAAGGTTACCAGTCACTACATGTTTTGAATTGTCATCATAATAGGGGGAAGAGCCTGCAGAGTTGAATAGCATTTTATTTAAAATTATTGATTTGATCAGTGGGGACATCGATATGGATCTTAATTTATTTAGATTATTGTGTAATTTTTGTTTATATAATAATTATGTATATACAGGCTCGGACATTTATTTACAAAGTAATGGGATAGGAATGGGGACAAGTTATTCTTCCACGGCAGCTAATCTCTTTTTATTTTTTTATGAATATCAATTTTCAAGTGTAAATAAAGATGTTAACTTTCTGGCTTTCAGATACATTGATGATTTAATTATTTTGAACTGTGATCGTAATTTTTTGGAAATTTCATCCGATATTTATCCTGATATGCTGGTCCTAAAAAAAACTAATGAAAATAATAACGCTGCTGACTATCTCGATTTAAAAATCCACATTACAAATGATTTGCAAATTTCCATATATAATAAAAAAGATAATTTTAATTTTGAAGTTAATCAGTTGGTTAACTGGACTTCAAATATTCATAAACGTGTTTACATTAATATAATTATTGGTCAAGTTTTCCGTTACTACAAGCTCTGTTCAAATAAAAATTTATTTTTAAAGGAACTTCTTCATTTAATTAATATTTTACAATACAAGAATAATTTACCTTTAAAATTTATTAAAAAATATACTAGTTTTACTGACAGTCTGCATTTTTAAGTAATTGCTATATGATTGACAGTTAATGATTTGTATAACTTAAAGCCTTTTGGACGGTTTTACAAGGATGTCTGCAATCGTGTGGCAACGACATGGATACGAATACGGATTGATTTTGGATGCTGGTTTTTTGTTGTTTTATGTGGCTGTTTCTCTGAGGCTTGGGTAATACAACTTTATTTATTTCTGTTTTAAGTTATATTACATACTTGTTCATTTCGGCAGTATCAATTTTAAATGTGTTATATGCTGTTTTCTGTGGCGTTTGGGTCCGGTGGGGGAGTGTTTTGATTTCAAATGTTTTTGTACATTTGATTTTTTTTAATTGTAACACTCTGATCGAAACCCACTGCCACTACATTATAATAGTCCTTTTCCATTTCCATTCATATGTATTTGCTGTGTTTTAAAACTGCCCACTGCTGATGAGATCCACAGCCTTTTTATATTGTCTTTATACTGTTTTTCTTACTCGTTTTTTATTTCCTTTAAAGTTTAATAGTTTGATATCATTTTTTATTATGGCACGGGACTTTGGATCTGCCGTTACACATTATTCTTAAAGTGCTATATACATAATTTACGTGATTATTGCAGCTATAGCGCTGATCATGTGGATTTTTTGTGAACTTAAGTTTACTTAAGACTTTAATATTTTTCGACTATATTCTGCATTTCGATAATTATGCTGCTATAGCGCTATATCGTTTTGCATTTGTCTTCGTGTTCGGATTAGATCTGGTTGTTTCGTGTCCATTTTTGTTTATTTGTTATTTTGTATTTGCAACGAGTATACTCGCTCGACAAAAGTTAAATAAAAAATTCATCATTTACTTTAACTATGGGACTTAAAAAGTGCACAGATAAACGTTGTAAAACCTGCCCGAATGCGGACTTGTCGGTAAACATTTATGCGAATAGTACAATAGACCTGAATTATGATTTCTGTAAAATTTCTCATGTTGTCTACTTGTTAACTTGCATGGTGTGAAATCAAAGGTATCTGGGTGAAACTTCTGACGAGCTACATAAACGCATAAATAATCATCGTTCTATGTCTGAAAGAAACACCGGTAATTCGACTTTTGAAATTAAACATTTTCACTTACATGATTTTAAAAATGTTAGTATACAAATTTTAGAACAGATTTTTGATAAGTCATTTCGTTTACGAATTGAAAGTTTTTACATTCTACGTGCTAAATCTTTATATCCACATGGGTTAAATACTGAACTTTGCTATCAAACTGATAATTCAATGAGTGTGTACAGTTTGTTTTCTTCAGTTTACACATCTTCATTTCAGTACAATAGAGGTAAAAGAGGGAATCACTCTAACAAAACATTGTTTGCTAGATATAAAAATATAAATCCAGCCATTATATTACTTGATTTATACAATCTCTTTATTAAGAATTATAACATTAAAGAAATCAAAACTATTTTATTTAGTTTAAACTTTAAGATTCTACGTAGCTTACAGCAAAAAATTAATGATTTTAACTGTGATAATTTGCAATTTAAAGATTTATTAACAGACTTTTTATTGTTTAAAATAGGTAAATTTAAACAGTGCAATATGGATAAAATATATTTTGTTAGTACTTTCCAACAAAAAAGTTTTGATAACTTATATTTAAATAAAATTATTACTAAACATAGTGAAATATTTCCTATAAAAAATTTATCTATTATTTCAACTTTCAGATATGTCAATACTTTGGGTAATAAATTATTTAATTATAGAGAAATTGCACAAAACTTGGATTCCTTTTTAAATGTCCCTTGAGATTGTAGCTCATATCAGAATTCCCCCTATTATGATGACAATTCAAAACATGTAGTGACTGGTAACCTTAATTTCATATCTAATGATGAATTGAAACATCTAATGAGTTTTGGAACAAAATTCAGATTAAACAGGAAAATGAATCTAAAAAAGTCTTTCAGTCTATTTAAATCAGAGCTACATACGTTCATACTTAATTTAAGCTATAAATACAATAAACCTATCCCCCTTTTTAACGATTGGAAACTAAAAATTTTGGATGATTTTAAAGTTTTTCAAACCAATTACATGAATGACTCTACTTATACTTACCACAAACTTACTTTAGATATACAGAGGGAAATTTCAAAATTAAAAAATTCTTTTGTTTTTTGTTCAGTTGATAAAGCATCTAATAATTTTGCAATAATCTGAAAAAGCTTTTATGCTGGTCTGATTCATGCTGAGCTCAATAATAGTGTGACCTATAGTTTATATGAATCTACAATACAAACGCTTATAAAGAAACATCTAGCTTTTTCAAAAAAAGCTCATATTCCTTTGCCTAAAGTTAAAAATTTGTCTTTTCCTTTTCTATTCGTAACCCCCAAATTTCACAAAACGCCTGTTAAATATAGATTTATATGTAGTAATGTAAACAGCATCGGTAACGAATTTAATTGCAGGTTTGAAAAAATGTTAAAGAAGATATTGGATATTTTAAAATTTAAATATAAAAATAGTAATGTTTATTGGATTATTTTAAATAGCTTTGAAATAAAAAATGAATTGACTAAAAATGACATACAGAATATACAAACTTTTGATTTTGAAAACCTTTTTACTAACATTCCTATTGCAGAGTTGAATAGCATTTTATTTAAAATTATTGATTTGATCAGTGGGGACATCGATATGGATCTTAATTTATTTAGATTATTGTGTAATTTTTGTTTATATAATAATTATGTATATACAGGCTCGGACATTTATTTACAAAGTAATGGGATAGGAATGGGGACAAGTTATTCTTCCACGGCAGCTAATCTCTTTTTATTTTTTTATGAATATCAATTTTCAAGTGTAAATAAAGATGTTAACTTTCTGGCTTTCAGATACATTGATGATTTAATTATTTTGAACTGTGATCGTAATTTTTTGGAAATTTCATCCGATATTTATCCTGATATGCTGGTCCTAAAAAAACTAATGAAAATAATAACGCTGCTGACTATCTCGATTTAAAAATCCACATTACAAATGATTTGCAAATTTCCATATATAATAAAAGAGATAATTTTAATTTTGAAGTTAATCAGTTGGTTAACTGGACTTCAAATATTCATAAACGTGTTTACATTAATATAATTATTGGTCAAGTTTTCCGTTACTACAAGCTCTGTTCAAATAAAAATTTATTTTTAAAGGAACTTCTTCATTTAATTAATATTTTACAATACAAGAATAATTTACCTTTAAAATTTATTAAAAAATATACTAGTTTTACTGACAGTCTGCATTTTTAAGTAATTGCTATATGATTGACAGTTAATGATTTGTATAACTTAAAGCCTTTTGGACGGTTTTACAAGGATGTCTGCAATCGTGTGGCAACGACATGGATACGAATACGGATTGATTTTGGATGCTGGTTTTTTGTTGTTTTGTGTGGCTGTTTCTCTGAAGCTTGGGTAATACAACTTTATTTATTTCTGTTTTAAGTTATATTACATACTTGTTCATTTCGGGAGTATCAATTTTAAATGTGTTATATGCTGTTTTCTGTGGCGTTTGGGTCCGGTGGGGGAGTGTTGTGATTTCAAATGTTTTTGTACATTTGATTTTTTTTAATTGTAACACTCTGATCGAAACCCACTGCCACTACATTATAATAGTCCTTTTCCATTTCCATTCATATGTATTTGCTGTGTTTTAAAACTGCCCACTGCTGATGAGATCCACAGCCTTTTTATATTGTCTTTATACTGTTTTTCTTACTCGTTTTTTATTTCCTTTAAAGTTTAATAGTTTGATATCATTTTTTATTATGGCACGGGACTTTGGATCTGCCGTTACACATTATTCTTAAAGTGCTATATACATAATTTACGTGATTATTGCAGCTATAGCGCTGATCATGTGGATTTTTTGTGAACTTAAGTTTACTTAAGACTTTAATATTTTTCGACTATATATATATATATATATATATATATATATATATATATATATATATATGTATGTACGTATGTATAAAAAGAAATAGTGGTATATAATTTGGAAAACTAACGGTACATGTACGAACCCTGCTAATGATAAATTCATTTTTTATTGTAGCAAAATATACTTCAATGGGAGTAGTTTTTAACCTCAAAATCTGATTTGCGGAATGAGGTTAAGGTTACAGAAATTATATCTGCTTTAAAAGAAAATCCTTGGTTAACCCTTTAACGTTCATTGGTTTCTACACGACACCACAAAATTTTAATTCCGATATGCAACAGCGACACCGGAATTTTAAATTATATAAACCCATTTTATTAGGTATGTGAAAAATCACTTTTTCTTATTTACAAATATATTTGTTCGCAATTACCGGTGTCACTCATTTAATGCTTTGTCCGTTAAAGGTTTAAAAGTGATATTTTTTTCAAAAATTACTTTTCTGTGAAAAATTTTAATATTTACATTTCTGAACAAAAATCAAATTATATAAGCTGATCATAGACATTTAAAATTCAGCTCACGCTGTTATGTAGTTTTTTAGTTATTCTTTAAAATAGCATCCATTTTTTTCAACGACGATTGTAAGTACAGCCTCGTTTATGAGATATTCTGTAAATTTGATTTGACAAAGGCAAATGTATAAATGTGCTTTCACTAAATTCATTATGATCGATAACATCATATAAATGTATAAAAGTATACATTATCGCAATATTTTTAACGAGTAGGTTTTTTTACATCGAGAATACCATGTAAGTATATTTCATGTGAATTCCTTTAGATTAGTTTTATGACCGTCGCGATGATATTGAGATATTTCGATTCTCTAATTAAAATCACAATTCTGCAAATAGTTTTAAAATAATCCAAATTTCTCGTACCTAAGATAGGTTTAATGAAATAATTCAAATGCGTATCGAAATTTAGTTATTTCCATACATAAATTTGTTGGATAAAATAATATTTCGATTTTAAAAGATAAGACCATTTGAAAATAATATCTTAATAAATTATCTATTATATATTTCTAAGTTTTCATGCTCATGTTTTGAAAAAAAAACATTTTGAACTCTCCAATTTAAAAAACATACATTTCGCTTCCTAATTTACACTACGATTTTGTTTAACCTTCGTACCCTGTTCAAATTTTACTCAATCTTGAAAAAAACATTTTACACCAGAATTGTTATTTAAAACATTTTAATATATTTAATTGACTTATTTCTCCAAATCATTTATTTAACATTCCTTATGAAAAAAGTTCTGATTCGAATCGTATAAAACGAATTATAGCTATGGGTCGATTAGACCCATTCAGGGTAGGAAGGTTAATTTTATTTTGCCTTATTAAATTAAATATCTATTTTTTTAACAAAATAAAAATATTTAAAAAAATTTTGGTAGAAAGGAATTTTTTTATTAAAAAAATTAGCTAAATTGGTAATATTTTGTAGAGCAGGGCTATCCAACCTTTCGTTAAGCAGGGGCGCATCCTCAGCTCTTGGCATTCAATAAAGCACGCCATTTTACAGATGACTCTGATA
Source organism: Maratus speculifer (assembly GCA_964019185.1). NCBI lineage: Eukaryota > Metazoa > Arthropoda > Arachnida > Araneae > Salticidae > Maratus > Maratus speculifer. Next base: position 86,379,891 of record OZ025293.1, read on the forward strand.
GAAAACACGTAACAGTATTATTGCACAGTACTAATATACGTGCACGTCTAACATGATGCAAATGAATCTTAAGACGGTAGACAAAAAATACTTATGGTTCTGCAGTTACATGTATAAAATTTCAAATTAAATATTTTTCTACTAGAGGTTTATCACAAAAATGTATGTAGGGTAAGGTAACAAAAAAATTAATCATGCCTATAATAAAGAATAGTAACAAAATGTAAAAAAAAAAAACACGGAGATTAAAGGTATTGAAGATTTATTTTCGGATGTTAAAATATATTTTCACTTATTTTGAAGATGTGAATTTAGTTTTATAAAAAGTACAAAAAGAATGAGATTCATGATAGTGACTAATCCATCTAGCTTGTTTCACAGAGATAGTCTGGAAGTGCTTTCATAGACGAAAATCATTTTCCTCTATTTTATTAATATTTCTAAACAAACTGAAAAGAAAAACCTAAAATTTCAGAAATCAATAAGGAAAAATTAAGCTCATTTATCTTCATATGAAATATCAAGACCAGTGTGACAGCAGCAAAAATAAAAAAGCTGAAATTTCATGGGCGAGAGAAAGTAAAAAACGTTTGTTTTTCGCTAACTTTTTAAGCATTAAAAAGAGCAATTTCCAAATATTACCAAGTTTAACCATCATGATTAAAAACATCACAAAACATCAAACATCTTTATAAACAATACCTAAAAATCATGAAAATATGCATGATTAAATTTGCACTGTAATAATAAGCAGAATAATAAGTATAAAGATACGTAAAGACATTTAAAAAATTATAATTTTCACCGTTTAATTTTTAGCTAAAAATTATATTAGAAATTTATATCTTAACCCTTTAACGTTCACTGGTTTCGTCACGAAACCGCAAAATTTTAATTCCGATACGCAACACTGACACCGGTATTTTTATCTAAAAATATCCCTTTTACTTTGTATGTGAAAAATCACTTTTTCTTATTTAGAAATATATTTGTTCTTAATTACCGGTGTCACTCATTTATTTCGACATCTTAGCAATGAAAATGCTATGATCGTTAAAGGGTTAAACCTTAAATGCATAATGATGCATATATGGATTACTTTCTACTTCGCTTTAAGGAACCACAATATCTATATAAGAATTTTAATTTTGTAAAAATTACAAACATATTCTAATAAATTAATTTAAAAATCTATCTTAAAATATTTAGTTATTTTATTAGAAGAATAAACTAGTTGGATGTAGCAGTCCCAAAACATTATTCTATCTCATACATGTTAACATTACGAAATTTACTATAATAGTGCCAAAATTAAATGGCATTATATACATCCATCATGAGAGTTTTAAAGATATGAAATTCCGTGCATTAGTTCTTGAAATATGAATATCACTAAAATCGTGTAAATCCTACAAAATTAAGCATAGAAGCTTCACTTGTAAAACGATTGACACAAAAATGCAAAAAAAATCCAACTTATGTCAAGGGTTAACTGAATTTGAAATTTGATGAAAATCCATGTATTAGTTCTTGAGATATAGCAGTTACAGAAATCGTAAAAATTTTAGCATAGAAGCGCTGCCACCTATTGAGCGATTTACATCAAAACGTAAAAAATGTCATTATATATCAAAGGGCTAAGTGAATCTGAAGTTCTTCCGGGAATTAATTCTGAAAAGAGAGATATTGGGGAACTTGCACAAAATGCAGCAAGCAGAGCCATCTATTGAACGATTTGCACAAAATAAACAAGAAAGAAAACTTTATGTGTCAAACATAGATTATGAAGCATTTTCTATCACATTTAGAATAATATAACAAAACTGCACAGATTAAAGAATTAAAATATTACATCTCATTTCACCAAATGGAAATATATAACGTATATCAAAACCGATTTTCAGCTGTTCCTATCTACAATTAGAAAACTATTTGAATTTTTTAGCAACCCTGTATATAGTATAGAGATCTGTATCTAATAACAACATGCATTCCAAAATTTAGTTCATTTTAGAGATCCATATATTCAAATTGAAAATTCCCCGACGCTAATTTCCGATAATAAAGACAATGGTATGCGAATACTTTTGTGCAGACCTATATATTATGTATAGAATTTATATAAAGTGCAAAAAACTAATTAAATTTAAAATCGCATACAGAATTTTAAAACATACTCTCCAGCAATTATTACGCAAAACCAAATTCTTTTGAGTGTGAAATTAATAAAAAATGATATGGATGGTCTGTTTTGACGTGATCGTAGTGAAATTCAGCGATTTATATTAGTTTCGGTACATATCAAATAGCATAATGTTATGAAAATACTTTACAAACGATTTTACCCCATGTACCATAATGTAATCGAATTATTTTGAGTCACTCACGCAAATGAGCCATTAATCGTACATACTTCATATTCAATATCAAAGATGCTTTGTTTGAACCTAAATAACTTTTGTAAATTGCAAGAAAATCGCTTTTATTTACGGGAATTAGAGCGTGGCCAGACGGACAGACAAACAGAATGCATAACCACTTTTCAACATTATTGAAAAGTGCGTTATTTCATATCATAAAAACGTTATTTCATATCAAGGACTGAATGTCAAGTTTCATAAACATACTGGCATTAGTTCTAAAGATAAGGCGAATAAGAATATCTTAAATGATGCTGCATAACAGTGCTACCTATCAAGCGATTTACACAAAAACGTAAACAAAAATCAATTCATGGAAAGAAAAACTGAATCTGAAGTTTTATAAAATTCCAGGGATTAATTCTAAGCAAGAAGATAGAGCAATTACGGAAATGGAACTAAAAGTAGCATAGCAGCGCAACCTATTGAGCGATATACATCAAAAACCAATCAGCTCCAATTTATATCAGGGACTATCTGAATAAAATTTTCTTATTAAATTCCGTGAATTAATTCTTTGCATAGAGCGCCTACAAAATATATGTCTCATACAAATAGACGGATAGATAGACTAACAGACAGTCATTTTGTAAAGACATGTTTTACGAGTTCTCTGGCCCTTAAAACGTATAAATCCATCGGAACCCGGAATTAGAAAATTTTAATGTATCCGGAACTTTCTTCTGGTACAGGTAGAAGAAAGTAAAAACAATATTCTAAAAGAATAAATCGTGCATTCAAAGAAAGACAAGACAAGGTGCAATACCATGGAAAATATGCCAGCTTTAAAACACATTTCCTTGGAAACTAGCCGACTGATTTTGGTGAAATGTAAAATCATATTCACAGAGTTATGCTCAAGTTTACGGCACGCATATTTTTCTATGTCTCAAATATATTCTTTTAGAATAATGTGAATTTTTTAGAATTTTTGCATTTTTTTAAATCATTTTACTCTGAAAATTTCTAAAAATTTTTGTATTTTATATTATGTTGAACTGTGATAGATATATTTTGAACCTGTACCAGTGGCGTAGCCAGAGAGGATTGTGCAATGGATACCGCTATTTCTTTAGACACATCGTATCAGATAATTTCCTGCTGTTAATTAAGATAAAAAACTCTTCAATTTTAGTTGTACAGTGTTAAAAAAAAGGGTCGATCTGCTAAAAAAATTGTAGTGATCTTTGTAATTACTAAAAAATGTTTGTAATCTTACTCGGTTACAAGAAAAACTGTAAGAATTACTAGAAAAAAACTAGCAACGAATAGAGTTAATAGTTTTATATTTTTAATAGCTATTACTAAAACTCCCTTGGTGTGGCCGTGATAGCCTAGTGGTTATAGCAGCGAACGCCAGGCTTAACCCTCTGAAGACCAAAGCGGCCCAGACGGCTTTTCATTCAGGCGACCAAGGCCGGCGGCCGAATGTCCGAACAATTTCCACCTCCTTTTAGGAGGACGGTGTTAAAGACAGTCAATCAATTCCCTGTTTGTTTACTTGACATTTGGTTCCTCCCCTCCATTTTCAAGGAAAAAGTGATTCTTCATTGCAAAGGTTCCCTGCTTTACAAGGATTTTTTGTTTTTTGAGGGAAAAAAATATTAGCTGATTCTAGTAAAGCATTATAAAATATTCAATTTTCACTGATTTGTTAATTAGTTGAGCTTTTTAAAATGAGTGTAATTCATGTACTTAAAAGATTAAAAAATGTGTACATATTAATGTAGTTAATGCATGTTTTTTTTATGCATAGTAATCAATGTATTAATGAAAAAGTTTTATTTAATGATATTTTCTATGCGTGTTAACTGATTTTTTATTTGAAAAAACCTTTTGGTTTGAAATTCAAAGTATCACAGTATGTAACGAAAATTATGCATAATATGTATAAAGATATTTGTCAACAAATTATACAATATTGTTTACTGTTTTTTTTTATTTACTTTTCTATAATTTATATTATATATATATGTGTGTGCGTATAAGTCAATGCCGGTTTTTTTTCCATTTCAACCACTTTGTGAAAAACAAGATATTATTCTAAAATGTAATACATTATATATATGTAATACATTTAAATGTTAAATTCCAATAAATAAATCTTTAACTCCTAATAAAATATCCATTTCGCAAGTTTTTTTTCTTTTTTCTGGGGGGGGGGGGTGATTAACAAAATAAATATTAAAGATAGTGGTTTTATTGAATAGAATTTTCTGAAGCAGATTTAGAGTTTATAAAGATAATTTTTTATTTTTAGAATGAAATGTACGTTATAAAAAAAAATGTGCCTGTGTGTGTGAGAGAGACAGAGAGAGAGTTGATTATTTAATTTTTCATTGATGAAAGTATGTTAAATGTATTTCCATCTGCTTGGTAAAATCAACAATATTTTGCATTGCATAAGAATTTCGACACTATTAAATGTCACTAATGGAACTAACATAAAATATTGGTCAGAAGTGATTTAATAACAAAGCTAATATAAAGCTAAAAACAGAGCAAACATTTTCTTTTTTTTCTTGTATAAAACGAAGCATTAATGAGAATTAAAGTTTAATTAAGACGCGATAATATTACTACTACAATTTTATAAAGTTCAAGAAAGGTTTGTTAGGGAAATAAATAAATATAATTTAATAACATTCCTTGCAAACAATTTTACTAATCTAGTCTATATATATGAAAAGGAAAGCGCTTGTAAAATTATTTTATAAATAAGAAAATCTGTAAAATTCCTCTATTTAAAAATAAAAATTATTTAATGAATGCTTCACAAAGTATCAAGTTTAGATGTGAGAACAGTCTTAATAAAAATTTCGAGGACGAATTCTACGAATTTAGTTAAAACAATTTTTTACTTTTTTCATTTTCTTGTCTTTTCTAGCTTTTTTTTTCCTTTGGAAATAGTGTATCGATAACTCCCAGCTCCTACATGCAGTTCTTTTCACAATGCTGATAGAGATAAACACAACTAAGATAATCTAATTTCCTAAAATCCTCCTTGTCTATTCTCTCAAAGGGTGCATGGGAAAGCGCTTGGGGGAATTTTTTTGTTTACATTTTCTTCGCTTTATCAAAGATTCCTTTGAAGTACACACTAGCGGTAACATAAAGACCATTTTGCGGACACCCTGGCGCGCTTCTACCCTTGTGAAAGTACTTTTGTTGTTAGAAAGAAAAAAACCATTTGCGCTGCTCTTGCGTGATTTCAAGGTGCTTTCTGCATTATTTTCAATGTTCTGTAGTATTTTTCATCCTAAATTCGTAAATAATGATTTAGGTATAATCTACTAATTTTCTTTCAAAATATAACAAATTTCAAACTATTATAATATTTGTATAATATTATAATATAATATTTGAGTTTCGTCAGCATGCCATAATTGAAGGGATAATAAAACACAATTCTATCACATATTTCTTTTAAAATGCATATCAGAAATATACGCTTTCGTTGGAATGCAGAAAAGAAAGGACCCATGTGATGTAACATATTCTATTTTATATATTTCTATTATTATTTCAAATGTTAGTCCTCCCCCTCTTTTACTTTTAAAAGAAAAGCATTTTAATAGGTATTTTTATTGAATGTTCGTCTTCAAATTGCATATAAAATAACAATTAATAATAATAAACTAGTTTTAAAATATCATTTATTTTCTAGATTTTCCATTCTTGTTTTTCAGTTGATTAAATATCAAAAGAATTAAATATTTTTTTCTATTTTAAATAACTGCTATATTTATTTCCTATCATCTCATTTAATACAGTTTTTTCATGAGTAATATTTGTGTTAACATTTTCACAATTCTCCACAAAAACAAAAATCTTGAAGACAGTTTATTAGAAATATAACACAGAATCCTTGTTAAAAATGTCATACACATACTTATAAGGATTTTTAAATACATACTTTCAAAGTTAGCAAATCAAGAAAAACTTATTCAGAGATAAATGAACTTAAATAAAATTTCCTTTGGAAGGCGCAGCATCCCAAACTAAAAAAAATTTTATATCCCCGGATATACTTACATAATCAAAGCATGCGAATTGCGATATTTTACTCTAGATCTGTATAAATATTCTTCATGCCAATATAAGGTCTTGTATTTTACTTTTTACTTTTATTCTTTTAGAATTTTCTATCTCTTAATAAACCTATTTAATACTAAATATGATTTATTTTATCAACACAATTAAAATATTTTAAACAATTTAAATAGTTATATGAGAAAAAAAAATACAATAAATTTGTATTTTTTAAAAATGAAAATAGTTATGTTCTTTGTAATTTTCCATTAAAAAATGTGTTTAATAATTGGGATTTAATAATATAAAAATCAAAATGTTTTGATCTTACGATATCGTGTAATTAAAAATCATATTTTAAGTGTACATGTAAATATATATATATACAGGGTGTCCCTAAACAAATGGTATACACGCTAGGGGGTGATAGAACACATCAAGACAAGTAATAGTAAATAGGAAACCAAGGGTCCCAAACGTTTTCCAAAGGAGATAGCCGCCATTAAAGTTTGGAGTCCAAAATTTCAAATACACATAAAAAACGGAAAAATTGGTCGATTGATTTGTGGTTTTCACTAAAATTATTCTTTATGTAGGTATTTTCTTGAAAATAAATTATAAAGATAAATTTCGAAAAATGCCGATAGAGGGCGCTTTAGACTTTGAAGTAATAAAAAACTATTTTTTGCCGTGATTTTTTGCATCTCATTGAATGGTTTCGTAAGCTTAGACTTAAACTTAAATTTTGAGCTCAAAATCTGAATAGTTGGAAGCGGTAAAGTAGCACAAACTTAACTGTGTTCAGAGGGTTTAAATTTCAAATGACTATAAAAAACGAAAAATTGGTCGATTGATTTGCGGTTTTCACTAAAACTATTCTTTATGTCGGTATTTTATTGAAAATGAATTATAAAGATAAATTTCAAAAAAATGCCGATAGAGGGCGCTTTAAATTTTGGAGTAACGAACAACTACTTTTTACGTTATTTTTTGCATCTGATTAAATGTTTTCGTAAACTTAGACTTAAACTTAAATTTTGAGCTCAAAATCTGAATAGTTGGGAGTCGTTAAGTAGCACAAACTGAACTGTGTTCAGAGGATTCAAATTTCAAATGATAATAAAAAACGGAAAAATTGTTCGATTCGTTTGCGTTTTAAAATAAAACTATTCTTTAAGTCAGTATCTTCTTGAAAATGAATTTTAAAGATAAATTTTAAAAAATTCTGTTAAAGGGTGCCTTAAACTTCAGAGTAACCAACAACAAATTTTAACCGTTATTTTTTTTTTATCTAATTAAATGCTTTCCAAAACTTGTTAAATGTTTTCGAAATCTTAGATTTAAACTTAGTTTGACCTCAAATTATAAATCGTTGGGAGGGGTTAAGAAGCGCAAACTGAAGTGTGTTCAGGAGTTGAAATTTACCCCCCCCCCCTCGAGCACAGTTCACTTTTGCGCTATTTAAACACTCGCAACGACTCAGAATTTGATCTCAAAATTTAAATCTAAGCATTTGAAAGCATTTAATGAGATTTAAAACAAATAACGGTTAAAAATAGTTGTACGCTACTCCAATGTCTAAGGCGCCCTCTATCGGCATTTTGTGAAATTTATCTTTAAAATTTATTTTCAAGAAAACACTGATTTAAAGAGTAGTTTTAGCAAAAACCGCAAACGAATCGACTAATTTTCCCGCTTTCTTTATAGTTTTCCGTTTCGTTTGAAATTTAAATCCTCTGAACACAGTTCAGTTTGTGCTACTTAACCACTCCCAACTATTCAGATTTTGAGCTCAAAATTTAAGTTTAAATCTAAGCCTACGAAACCATTTAATGAGATGCAAAAAAAAAAAAAAAAAAAAGGCAAAAAATAGTATTAGGATGGATTATTTCGTTAATTCAAAGTCTAAAGCGCCCTCTATTGGCATTTTTTGAAATTTATCTTTATAATTCATTTTCAAAAAAATACCGACATAAAGAATAGTTTTAGTGAAAACCGCAAATCAATCCACCAATTTTTCCGTTTTTTATAATCATTTGAATATTGAACCTCCCCCCGCAATTCAGTTTGCGCTACTTAACCGCTTCCAACTATTCAGATTTTGAGCTCAAAATTTAAGTTTAAGTCTAAGCTTACGAAACCATTTAATGAAATGCAAAAGATCACGGCAAAAAATAGTTTTTCATTACTTCAAAGTCTAAAGCGCCCTCTATCGGCATTTTTCGAAATTTATCTTTATAATTTATTTTCAAGAAAATACCAACATAAAGAATAATTTTAGTGAAAACCGCAAATCAATCGACCAATTTTTCCGTTTTTTATGTGTATTTGAAATTTTGGACCCCAAACTTTAATGGCCACTATTTCCTTTGGAAAACGTTTGAGACCCTTGGTTACCTATTTACTATTACTCGTCTTGATGTGTTCTATCACCCCCTAGCGTATATACCATTTGTTTAGGGACACCCTGTATATATATATATAAAGTTTTCTAGAATATCCGGAAGGAAATTAAACCACGCGTTTTTTTACATAAAAGCCTTTTAAAATGAAGTCTTGAAAACATAATTTTATGCAGAACTTAATGCAGCATAAATAACCAATTAAATAATCATTTTAATACATCATATTTAAGGAAATATATATTAAAATCTGAGTTCAGCTATTTATTTTCTATACGTGCACTCCTTTGAGATAATGGGTAGGCAAAACAGAATAAACTTTGCTTTGAAAGATTTTTTTTTCTTTACAAGAAAAAAATGTGTCAAAATAATTCTAAAAATTAAAAAAAAATAAAATTTATTTCCACATTACTAACGAGATCAGAATTTTTAATATGTGATACTTTCTTTATAAATTTAAATAATGGGAATAGTTTTATTCTATTTTTTAATGAAAGAGGAAATCATATGAATATTAAAAAAAAAAAAAAATGATGCCATTTTCTGAGAGAAATAATAATAAGAAAAGAATATTATGTTTGTATGTGTGTACTTTTCATATGAATATATGCTAATTATTCGCCATAAAAGTGAATATTTTTCTCGAATATGTTTTTTATCATTCTTAAAACAAAACATGCATTTTCAATGATAAAAGTAAATTAATATTTTAAAAATGCAAAAAATTAATAATCATAAAGAAAATGTTTAATCAGCTTCAAAATTGATGATTGAATTTTGTAAAAGACACGCATTAAAACGACATTAAAAAAATGTGCATTATTTATGCAAAAAACTGCAAAGTAAGAATTTCAAATGATCAAAAGATAAATCATCACCATAGAATAAATAAATTCTATCAGTGTTTTTAATTGACTTATGGATATAGATAGGTTCTATTTGTAACTATGAAGGCATTTTTGCATCAAAATGATGTTATATATAATTTCAATATAACCTTACAATCATAATATAAGATTTTATGTCTTCAAAGAAATGTCTTCAAAGATACAAATAGAACGTTTCTATATCAATAAGTTAATTTTTTCAAAAACACGGATAGAACCTTATTATTCTCAGGTGACGAAATGTCGCAATTTTTGGTCTAAATCACATTAGATGCGACATCATTTCTTTCTTCTTATTATTAATATTATAAGTATTTTCTAACTGTAGAAAGAAATGAGATTTCTCTACAATTTTCTTTCTTTTAAATAGTGCTTTTTATTACATTAATTCTCATGTAGGCCAATTTCACCATATGTTATTATCATGTAGCAAATTGTCATTATTTCAAATGATCAAAAACATTCCATTTCGAAGAAAATCAAAAGTCGTACACGCATAGTACCATTTTAGATGTTTTTATTATTTATTTAAATTTATATCATAGAAGGCGGCAGCCTTCAAGTGACGCAGCTTTAAACCTACCATCGTCAAAACCTACCATCGTCATAAGGGTAGATGCGGAACTTCATATATACAGCTAACTCAACATCAAAGAAAATCGGAAAAGCCGCCTTCTAATAACTCAGCAAATATTGGTCAGAATGGTCCAATTTTTTTAATATAGTCTTATATTCCCAGTCTAATCCTATTCTATAATTTTTACAATTGTACGTGCCGTATATTTTTAGATCTCAATAACCATTTTAAAACTGAAATTGATGGTGTTTGTTCCTGATAATGAGATCTAGAAAATGGGCTGGGAGATTTTATTAAAACTTATATATAATATGAATCTCTTTAAGATAGAGGTAATAAGACTTGCCTTGTTTCTAGAAAAACTCTTGTTTGTTATATATTGGTCTTGGAAAATTGGACTATATTAGCTCGCGGATTACATGTTATTCTATGGGTTAGCAGACAGAGCAGGAGTGAAAAACCTTATGTACTTATGGTCACAGTTAAAACACCCAAATCGAAGCAATAAATGTTTTTTAAACTACAAAAACATCTTATCATGTGCTTTAAAACATTCAATAAATATATACTAAATCTAATTTCTATTTATATTGCCTTTATTTTTCGTAAAAAGAAAATATTACGTTTCTTACATTGGATATTTTTGCATTTTGTGGAAAAAATATTTTGAATCCTTTTTTAAAATAGGAAAATATTTTTTAATTATACATATTCAATATACTTTCGACTTATGATTTTTTTTTTTAAGTTTACAAACAAGAATTATTTTTAATAATTTGCTTTAGAATCCCATGTATTCATACGCGTTTAGATAGTTTTGTTTTGAATCGTAATTGAATTCGCTGGCGGTAAGCTTTGTACTTGGCACTTGTTGTTGTTTTTAGCATGTATGTTGTGTAATTTGCGAAATATTCAATTCCAGGAGACGAACGTGAAGCTAAACCCTCTATAATGAAAAAGAAAGGTAAATAAATATTTTTTGACACTCATTATTAAAGTATTATTTAAAAAGTGGTGTATACATTAGTTAGCATGTTGATTTGATTTCAAACCAACATAAACTATCACAGAATGTGTAAACTATTGCTAAATTTTGGTAAACAAACTATATTTATAATTGACCAACAGTTAAACCAAGTGCTTGTGAATTCTAAAATTCTCAAAATAGATTGTTTTTAAGTTTATAGATGTCCTTATCATATGAATTAATTAACAATAATTATATGATTTAAATTGCTTGAATATGTTATTCAAAATGCATTTATTATTTTTTCTTATGCATTTTTGTCGCTATTAATTTTCATTTTGAAACTGTGCCTTTTTAGCTTAGCTTAATGGCCAGTAAATCCAGGTTTTAAACAATTTTTAAAATAAGTAAGTGCACTTATTATTGGAAATTGTGAACAAACTAGTATTTATCAACAAATTACAGCAGTATTTTGATAATTCAAAAGAAAGTAATGAAGTTAATTTGTTCTTACATGCATTAGTGACTGTGGCTATAAAGATTTCAGAGATTTAAAAACAAATTAGTTGCACTCATTGTTTTTTTTCTTCATGTACACACAGTGCTTGTACAACATGCATTAGTGATTGCATTTTTAATTAATTTTGTGTATTTTACGGATTGTTGCACAGCAATTTTGCTGCAGCCTGAGTGTTTTGTTTTTGTTTTGTTTTCATGTGCTCTAAGTGTTATACATGCAGTAGTTGGACTGCTTTAACGAGTTTTATTTTAGCGAGTGAGAGTTTTAGGCCCTTTTTCTCTAATGTAAACGTTGTTGTTTTAATGTATTTGTTTCACAATATTGTCACTGGATTTCTTTAGTTCAGGTATCACTCATTTCTTCCAGATATTGGGAATCTGCATGTTACCGCATAGTTTGCTGCATCTATTAATTTTTGTTGTTTGTTTTCATATGGGCATAATGTTCATACATTTGTTATTGACTGTGGCTTTGAGAAATTTCATGTGTTTTAGAGACCATTGCATAAGTTTGCTGCATCCAGTAATTTGACATGCACTCAGCTCTCATTATCCATTAGTTACTGTAGCTTTAACATATTTCATGCATCCTATTATTTCATTAATAATTTCGAAATTCCATGTTTATATTTTAAAATGTTATTTAGCAGTTGCCACGGAGGTACTACAGCGCATCATTGTAGTCTGCATTAGATGCTGTTCAAAATAGAATTTTTTTTTCTTCCTAAGAATCTGATTATTTAAATCCAAGCATGAAAAATTTTGTCTCAGATCACAAACTGAATACAAAAGTATTATAATAGTTAATAATACGTTATAGAAATCAATAATCAAAATATAAAAGCATTAGCCTTACAGCTTAGAACATAGCATTATTAATTAACTGCATTTATAAATTGGACATCTAAAATGGAAAATCTTAATATAATTTTATAATGTTAGAATTCACAAGTTTTTAAAGTTGGTTAAGCAAATAATTCTTAACCAAATATTAACGATAACATTGGTTTAAAAAGAAATAACTTATACTTCTATGCTTTAATAATGAGTTTCATAAAATATAAATTTACCCCCTTTTTTTTCTATAGATGTTTTAATTTCATATTCATTGTCTCGAAATTGAAGTATTTCTTTCTAACATTCTTTTACAAAAATGTTTGATAATTTAAGGCTTTTTTTATCTTAAAAAAAAGGCCTTGTTTCTACTTATGAACACAAAATCCTCAAATAAATTTGAATCCATTATTTAAATAAATTGCATAACATACCTAAGAAGAAAACATGTTTAAAATTCAATTTAATACAAGAAATTAAAATTTTTGATTTCAAATAATGTAAAGTTACTGTTACTAACACACTAACAAGTAAATATTTTAAAATACTAACAGCTAATAATGGGCGATAAATAATTAAATTTTTTAGTTTTGTCATTTCTAAAATGTAATTGTTTAAATTCTATTTGAGTTGAACCTCATCCAAACCCTAAAAAATATTCTATCAAACCTTAATTCAATCTGAAAAAAAAAAAAAAAAAAAAAAAAAAAAAAAAAAAAAAAAAAAATCTGACAATACACACTGACAAGCATTGTTGTATAATATACACGCACGCCATGTGCAGAAAATTTTATGAAGAAACAATTTTTATTTACTTATTTCGACAAAGAATTGCGTAAAAAAAAAAAGTGTATCTCAACAAAGAATCATGTAAAAAAACCCCAACATTTCGACAAAATACTACGCGAAAAACGTGAATTTCGTCCAAAGACCTCAATAAAAACGTTAATTCAATCAATGAATAGCATAAAAAATATGAATTCCATGCATGAATTGCATAAAAAATATGAATTACATGCATGAATCGCATAAAAAATGTGAACTACATCCATGAATCGCTAAAAAAAAAAGGAAATTGCATAAAAAATGGGAATTACGTCCACAAATTGCTTAAAATGTGAATTACGTCCATGAATCATGTAAAAAAGCGAGAATTATATTCATTAATTGTATGAAAAATGCAAATTACGTTTATGAATCGTGTAGTGAAACATGAATTATGTTCATAAATCGCTCAAAAAACACGAATTTTGGCGGCAGAAAGCTGAAATGGAATTACCTCTATAAAATGCATAAAAATAGCGAATTGCATTCATGAATTCCATAAAAAATGTGAAATATGTTCATGATTCGCTCAAAAAATGCAAATTACATCCATGAATTGCATAAAAACGTGAATTAGTTCATAAATCACTCAAAAAATGTGAATCACTTCAATGAATTGTGAAAAAAAAAAAATAACATTCATAAATTGCAAAAAATGCGAATTACTTCCAAGAATTGGTAAAAAAAGCGAATTAGATTCATAAATCCTATAAAAACACAAATAACGTCAATAAATCGATCAAAAAACGCAAATTTCGTTGATAGAAAGCTCAAAAAATGCAAATTATGTCTATGAATCGCATAAATATAGCAAATTACGTCCATAAATCATGTAAAATGTAAATTACATTCATTAATCGCATAAAAATCGCGAATTATGTCCATGAATCGCTCAAAACAAGCGAATTTTATAAAAAATGCGAATTACGTCCGCAAATCGCTCAAAACGTGAATTACGTCGATGAATTGTGTAAAAAAGTGAGAATTACGTTCATAAATTTTATGAAAAACGCAAATTACGTCTATGAATTGTGTAGTTAAATGGGAATTATGTTCATAAATCGCTCAAAAAACACGAATTTTGGCAGCAGAGAGCTAAAATGCAAATTACGTTTATAAATCGCATAAAAATAAAGAATAGCGTTTTGCATTCATGATTTGCATAAAAAACGCAAATTACATTCATGAATCGTTCAAGAAATGCAAATTACGTCCATGAATCGCATAAAAATGTGAATTATGTTCATAAATCACTCAAAAAATGCAAATCACTTCCATGAAAAGTGCAAAAAAACACGAATAACATTCATAAATTGCAAAAAATGCGAATTACGTCCAAGAATTGTGTAAAAAAAGCAAATTACATTCATAAATCCTATAAAAACACAAATAACGTCAATAAATCGATCAAAAAACCCAAATTTCATCGACAGAAAGCTGAAAAAACGCAAATTATGTCTATGAATTGCATAAAAATAGCAAATTACGTCCATAAATTATGTAAAATGTAAATTACATTCATTAATTGCATAAAAATTGCGAATTATGTCCATAAATTGCTCAAAAATGCAAATTACATTCATAAATCTCATAAAAAACATGAATGAGACCATAAATTGCGCAAAAAATGCGAATTACACCCAACATTAAATTAATTTGCAGAAAGTTTTTGGTTTTATACAACTCTGCCAACAAGAACCTAAAAGTTATCCTGAAACCCATTCTAAACCAACAAAAATTTAATGGAAAGATAAATTTGTCCAAGAAAGACAAAATAATTTCCATTGACATACATTGACCAGAATCTAAAAATTCCTATTGAAATCTATCTTAAACGATCCAAAACCAGAAAGAAAAAAATCCCTCCAAGAGTAACTCAATCTATCTGCTGCAAAATAAAATACATTGAAATGCAACTGAACAAGAGCCTGAAAATTACATTTGAAGTCAAACCGAAACCAGATTCAACTCCTCCCCCCCCCAAAAAAAAAAAAAAATAAAAAAATTATCCAGCCATATCTCAATTCGGGAAAGAAAACTTAATTTCCATAGATACGCGTGATCAGAAATCTGGAAATTCCAATTAGTCTATATTAAACCTAATCTGAACCTGGAAAAGGAAATTCCATATAACCAGAACCCAATATCTATACAGGACAAAATATTTCCCATTAAAGCGCAACCTGACCAGAACTTGAAAATTCCATTTGAAAAAACCTGATCGAAACCTGAAAAAAAATTTCCATCGAACCTTAACCTAATCCGAAAAAGAGAAAATTATTTCTGCCGATACACACCGACAAGAGTCTGAAAGTTAACATGAAACCTAATCCAGGCCCGAAAAGGAAAAAGCAATGGAAACAGAAGTGTGTCCAAGAAAGACCAAATAATTTCTGTCCACATACACTGACAAGAATTTCAATTGAAATCTATCCTAAACCCAGTTCAAATACTACCCCCCCCCCAAAAAAAAAAAAAAATTCCAATTGTAACCCAATCTATCTGCGACAAAATAATATACTTGAAATGCAACTCAACAAGAACCTGAAAATTGTATTTGAAGTCAATCCGAAACCGGATTCAATCTTAAGTATTTGCATTCATGGATTGCATAAAAAAAATGTGCAAAAAAACACGAATAACATTCATAAATTGCAAAAAATGGGAATTACGTCGAAGAATTGGTAAAAAAAGCGAATTACATTCATAAATCCTATAAAAACACAAACAACGTCAATAAATCGATCAAAAAACGCAAATTTCGTTGATAGAAAGCTCAAAAAACGTAAATTATGTCTATGAATCGCATAAATATAGCAAATTACCTCCATAAATCATGTAAAATGTAAATTACATTCATTAATCGCATAAAAATCGCGAATTATGTCCATGAATCGCTCAAAAAAAAGCAAATTGCATAAGAAATGTGAATTGGGTCCACAAATCGCTCAAAACATGAATTACGTCCATGAATTGTGTAAAAAAGTGAGAATTACGTTCAGAAATTGTATGAAAAACACAAATTATGTCTATGAATTGTGTAGTAAAACGAGAATTATGTTCATAAATCGCTCAAAAAACACGAATTTTGGCAGCAGAAAGCTGAAACGCAAATTACATCTATAAATAGCATAAAAATAGCAAATAGTGTTTTGCATTCATGAATTGCATAAAAAAGGCGAATTATATTCATGAATCGCTCAAAAAACACAAATTACATCCATGAATCGCCTAAAAACGTGAATTACGTTCATAAATCACTCAAAAAATGCGAATCACTTCCATGAATCGTGCAAAAAAACACTAATAATGTTCATAAATTACAAAAAATGCGAATTACGTCCAAGAATTGGTAAAAAAAAGCAAATTACATTCATAAATCCTATAGAAACACAAATAACGTCAATAAATCAATCCAAAAACGCAAATTTCGTTGAGAGAAAGCTCAAAAAATGTAAATTATGTCTGCGAATCGCATAAATAATAGCAAATTACGTCCATAAATCATGTAAAATGTAAATTACATTCATTAATCGCGAATTATGTCCATGAATCGCTCAAAAAAAAAGCGAATTGCATAAAAAAATGCGAATTACGTCCACAAATCGCTCAAAACGTGAATTGCGTCGATGAATTGGTAAAAAAGTGACAATTACGTTCATAAATTGTATGAAAAACGCAAATTACGTCTATGAATTGTGTAGTAAAATGGGAATTATGTTCATAAACCGCTCAAAAAACATGAATTTTGGCAGCAGAAAGCTAAAATGCAAATTACGACTATAAATCGCATAAAAATAAAGAATAGCGTTTTGCATTCATGATTTGCATAAAAAACGTGAATTACATTCATGAATCGCTCAAAAAATGCAAATTACGTCCATGAATCGCATAAAAATGTGAATTATGTTCATAAATCACTCAAAAAATGCAAATCACTTCCATGAATCGTGCAAAAAAACACGAATAACATTCATAAATTGCAAAAAATGCGAATTACGTCCAAGAATTGTGTAAAAAAAGCAAATTACATTCATAAATCCTATAAAAACACAAATAACGTCAATAAATCGATCAAAAAACACAAATTTCGTCGACAGAAAGCTGAAAAAACGCAAATTATGTCTATGAATTGCATAAAAATAGCAAATTACGTCCATAAATTATGTAAAATGTAAATTACATTTATTAATCGTATAAAAATTGCTCAAAAATGCAAATTACATTCATAAATCTCATAAAAAACATGAATGATGACCATAAATTGTGCAAAAAATGCGAATTACACCCAACATTAAATTAATTTGCAGAAAGTTTTTGGTTTTATACAACTCTGCAAACAAGAACCTAAAAGTTATCCTGAAACCCATTCTAAACCAACTAAAATTTAATGGTAAGATAAATTTGTCCAAGAAAGACAAAATAATTTCCATTGACATACATTGACCAGAATCGAAAAATTCCTATTGAAATTTATCTTATACAATCGAAAACCAGAAAGAAAAAAATCGCTCCAAGAGTAACTCAATCTATCTGCTGCAAAATAAAATACATTGAAATGCAACTGAACAAGAACCTGAAAATTACATTTGAAGTCAAACCGAAACCAGATTCAACTCCCCCCCCCCCAAAAAAAAGAAAAAAATTTATCCAACCATACCTCGATTCAGGAAAGAAAACTTAATTTCCATAGATACGCGTGATCAGAAATCTGGAAATTTATCTTAAACCTAATCTGAACCTGGAAAAGGAAATTCCATATAACAAGAACCCAATATCTGTACAGAACAAAATATTTCCCATTAAAGCGCAACCTGACCAGAACTTGAAAATTCCATTTGAATTGAACCTGATCGAAACCTGAAAAAAATTTCCATCGAACCTTTACCTAATCCGAAAAAGAGAAAATTATTTCTGCCGATACACGCTGACAAGAGTCTGAAAGTTAACATGAAACCTAATCCAAACCCGAAAAGGAAAAAACAATGGAAACACAAGTGTGTCCAAGAAAGACCAAATATTTTCTGTCCTCATACACTGACAAGAATTTCAATTGAAATCTATCCTAAACCCAATTCAAATACTGCCCCCCCCCCCCAAAAAAAAAAAAAAAAAAAAATCCAATTGTAACCCAATCTATCTGCGACAAATTAATATACTTGAAATGCAACTCAACAAGAACCTGAAAATTCCATTTGAAGTCATTCCGAAACTAGATTCAATCTTAAGTATTTGCATTCATAAATTGCATAAAAAAAATTGTGCAAAAAAACACGAATAACATTCATAAATTGCAAAAAATGTGAGTTACGTCCAAGAATTGGTAAAAAAAGCGAATTACATTCATAAATCCTATAAAAACACAAACAACGTCAATAAATCGATCAAAAAACGCAAATTTCGTTGATAGAAAGCTCAAAAAACGCAAATTATGTCTATGAATCGCATAAATATAGCAAATTACGTCCATAAATCATGTGAAATGTAAATTACATTCATTAATCGAATAAAAATTGCGAATTATGTCCATAAATTGCTCAAAAATGCAAATTACATTCATAAATCGCATAAAAATCATGAATGATGACCATAAATTGCGCAAAAAATGTGAATTACACCCACCATTAAATTTATTTGCAGAAAGTTTTTGGTTTTATACAACTCTGCCAACAAGAACCTAAAAGTAATCCTGAAACCCATTCTAAACCAACAAAAATTTAATGGAAAGATAAATTTGTCCAAGAAAGACAAAATAATTTCCATTGACATACATTGACCAGAATCGAAAAATTCTTATTGAAATCTATCTTATACAATCCAAAACCAGAAAGAAAAAAATCCCTCCAAGAGTAACTCAATCTATTTGCTGCAAAATAAAATACATTGAAATGCAACTGAACAAGAACCTGAAAATTACATTTGAAGTCAAACCGAAACCAGATTCAACTCCCCCCCCCCCCCCAAAAAAAAAGAAAAAAATTTATCCAACCATATCTCGATTCAGGAAAGAAAACTTAATTTCCATAGATACGCGTGATCAGAACTCTGAAAATTCCAATTAGTCTATCTTAAACCTAATCTGAACCTGGAAAAGGAAATTCCATATAACCAGAACCCAATATCTATGTCCTGTATACAAGACAAAATATTTTCTATTAAAGCGCAACCTGACCAGAACTTGAAAATTCCATTTGAATTGAACCTGATCGAAACCTGAAAAAAATTTCTATCGAACCTTAACCTAATCCGAAAAAGATAAAATTATTTCTGCCGATACACACCGAGAAGAGTCTGAAAGTTAACATGTAACCTAATCCAAACCCGAAAGGGAAAAAACAATGGAAACACAAGTCTGTCCAAGAAACACCAAATAATTTCTGTCCACATACATTGACAAGAATTTCAATTGAAATCTATCCTAAACCCAGTTCAAGTACTACCCCCCCCCCCCCAAAAAAAAAAAAAAAATTCCAATTGTAACCCAATCTATCTGCGACAAAATAATATACTTGCAATGCAACTCAAGTAGAACCTGAAAATTCCATTTGAGGTCAATCCGAAACCAGATTCAATTCCCCCCCCCCCCTCAAAAAAAATATCCAATCAAATCAAGATTTTAGAAAAAAAAAAGAACAATTTATGTCGATATGTACTGACCAGATCATGGAAATTCCAATAGAAGTCTATCTCAAACACGATCCGAACTCTTAACCTGAAACCCAATCCAACACCCCCCCCCAAAAAAAAAAAGGTAAAATAAAAAAATTGGGAAGTATAAATCTGTTCAAGAAAGACAAAATAATTTCCGTCCCCATCCACTGACCAGAATTGAAAACTAGTACTTGAAATGCAACTTGACAAGTACCTGAAAATTTCAATTCAAGTCAAACTGAATCGAGATTCAAACCCGAAAAAAAAAAAACATACATTGACCAGAACCGGAAATTTTCAATTGAAGTCTATCCTAAACACAATCCAAAAAAAAAAAAAAAAAAAAAAAAAAAATCCCTCCAGTAGTCAATCTATTTGCAACAAAATATTATAGTTTGAAATGTAACTCAACAAGAACTTAAAAATTTCATTTCAAGTCAACCCATAACCAGATTTGAACCTTAAAAAAAATTTATCCAACCATATCCTGAAACGAGAAAGAAAATGTAATTTCCATTGATACGGACAGACTAGAAGCTGTAAATTCCGATTGAAGTCTATTTTAAATCCAATCCCTGCACAGTACAAAATATTTTCTGTGGAAATGCAATCTGACCAGAACTTGAAAATTACATTTGAATTGAACTCACTCCAACATCCCCCCCCCCCCAAAAAAAAACATTCTATGGAATCTTAACTTGATCCAAAAAAGGATAAATAATTTCTGCTGATACACATTGACAAGAACCCAATTTGAACTGAAATGAAAATCAGTGTAAACATTAATCTGTTTAAGAAAGACGAATTAATTTCTGTCAACATGCACTACCCAGAACCTGAAAATTCCTATTGAAATCTATCCTTAACCCAATTGAAAAAAACACAAGAAAAAAAAAACTTCTAATTAGAACCCTTTTACCTGTGACAAAATAATATATTTTGAAATGCCACCTGAAAATTCCATTTGAATCTGGTTTAAATTTTTAATGTTTAGGGTAGATATCAATTGGAATTTGTATTTGTAGCAGTTTAGTAAATCAAATGTGGTTCTTAATGGATAAATGTTATTTTACATGATTTATGAGAAAAAAATAAAAAAATTTCAAATCGTCAAAATATTACGTACAATGTTGAAAATCTAGAAAAGACTTTTGATGTATTGCACTGCAAGAAACCCTAAGAAAATATGGAATATTTTTTAATAGCTGTCTGCTTTTTTCATAAAATTATGTTTAAAAAAAAAATTTAAATCTAAAAAACATGAAATGTTTAAATTTATGTACTTTGCATGTTTTATGCTTAGTGACTGAAATGTTCAATAAAAATATATTAGTTAAGTTAAGTCATTATAGTATATCGTTATAGTATAGCCGTTATAGTCGTTAGTTTATTTGTAAGTTAAGTCGCCCAAGAATGGAAAGTTTCATATGAATGAAAATATTTAATAAATAAGAGAGTCCTGATTTTCTTTCTTTGTCAGTTAAACATTTTCCTAATTGAAGTATGAAACTTATAGGGTGGACCGGTTTAATTCCTGATCAAAAAACACTAACATCTAAATATCTTTTTAATATTTACAATAGATGTGACCAAATTTAGCATGGTTAATGATTCACCATGTTTCTATTCAATAAAATATAGGCTTTGATTAAAATATTATTTAAAGTTTGCTTAATTAAAATTTTTTGATTCTCGGTAACTACCCTGGGAACATTGTAATTATCAATTACACCGGGGCAATTACCAATCAGGACATTCTTGTACAAATGATAGGTACATTGATTAATTTAGAATATATATTGTCAATTTTAATATAAGCCTGATTTAATTAAATGCCTTCATCCATCTGCAATAATTTTATCAATGTGTAAAGGAAAAAAAAAAAACAAGAACGAAAAGTTATGTGTGCAACATAGAATATGATGCAACTTCCAACATATTCTGAATACTATTAACCTACTATTTTCATCCATATACAGTAATTTTTCCACCCAGTGCAAAGAACAAAACATACCTAACAAGAATAAAGAATCATGCATACTGCATCAATTATGATGCATTTTCCTACACATTCTGAACACTGTAAACTTATTGTCATTCATGTACAAGAATTTTACCATTCTGTGCAAAAAACAAAGCATAATTAACGACAATAAAAATTTTTGCATACAGTATGTTTAGATACTTTCCAATTCATTCTGAATACTTTAAACCTATAGTTTTCATCTTTGTACAGTAATCTTCCCACCCTATGCAAACAGGAAAACATAAATAAACTAACAAGAATGAAAAATTACGCATATGTATAGATTATGAAACACTTTTCAATACCTGTTCAATATTGTAAACCTATCATTTTAATCTATTTGCAGTAATTTTACCAATCTATATAAAGAACAAATCATAACTAACAAGAAAGAAAAACATGTGTGCAACATAGATTATGAAACATTTCCAGAATATTCTGAATATTGTAACGCATATAGTCTTAATCAATCTGCAATATTACCAACCTATACATAGGTTGAAACATAATTAACAAGAATCATGCATGCAGCATAGATTATGAAATACTTTCCAGCATATTCTGAATATTGTATCCCTGATCATTTTAATCCATCTGCAGTATATGTATCAACATGTGTAAAGAATAAACATAGTTAACAAGAATGAGAAATGATACATACAGCATAGATTATAAAACCCTTTCTGAGATGTATGGTGCTGAATGTACATTACCTTCTTATCTTTTACTAACGTATTTTACTACAGAGTTGTTTTTAACAAAATCAAGTAGTACAGCACACATTAATAAAATATGAAATATCTTTTTTTTAAGTGGATGGGGGAGGGGTAATTAAAGGCGAATGAATCATGAATATGAATTTTTTGCGTTAGTCTTTTATTTTTTTTTTTATCATTAACCTAAAAAAAGCAATGATATCAATACAAAAAACCCTTAACGGGTTAAAAGCTTGTGACGCAGCAGTTTATCTTACATCTCTAAGAATTTTAAATTTGGGACTTAAAACTAATGATATCAAAATTTATGTGACGCTATGCTATTAATATATATATATATATATATATATATATTAAAATTTATTCATTAATGCTTTATCATTTACATCTTTCATAATTTCGAAATATGAATCTTAAAAGTTATGATATCAAAATTTAAGTGACGCCTTGATGAGACTTTAAACGATGTTTTAAAATTCTATTTATTTATTTATTTATTATCTAAATACATTTACATATCTAAACAATACTTTTCATTTTCCAATACACTGTTAAATACATCACTTTCACTGAATATATATAATGCACTGAAATGTTTTATTTGAATAAATTGGCTTATCTTTTGTGCTACGCTATCCAAAATCAAAAGTAACATTTAAATAAATATTTTTGCGTCATTGTATCTATTTGCATATATTTAACTTAGTTTAGATACAATGGTGGAAAAATATTTATTTAAATGTTACTTTTGATTTTGGATAGCGTAGCACAAAAGATAAGCCAATTTATTCAAATAAAACATTTCAGTGCATTATATATATTCAGTGAAAGTGATGTATTTAACAGTGTATAGGAAAATGAAAAGTATTGTTTAGATATGTAAATGTATTTAGATAATAAATAAATAAATAAATAGAATTTTAAAACATCGTTTAAAGTCTCATCAAGGCGTCACTTAAATTTTGATATCATAACTTTTAAGATTCATATTTCGAAATTATGAAAGATGTAAATGATAAAGCATTAATGAATAAATTTTAATATATATATATATATATATATTAATAGCATAGCGTCACATAAATTTTGATATCATTAGTTTTAAGTCCCAAATTTAAAATTCTTAGAGATGTAAGATAAACTGCTGCGTCACAAGCTTTTAACCCGTTAAGGGTTTTTTGTATTGATTTTAATTACTTGTGTACTCCTGAAAAAGTTCATATTAAAATTTTTCAGAATTTCTCTTTAATCCACTAGTTTGTAATGTGCGTTGTCAAATAACAATTACTTGATAACAGTAATGTTTTTCCCCAATACCTTCTAGTCGGAGAAAAAGACTATCGTCTTTTCCCTCTCCAAATAATCGGTGAACTTCTGAAACGAAACTCCACCCACTAATTTGCGCTAAACGGAGTGAAATGGGGGCGAAATTTTCCAGGCTTCGGGCTGATTCTCCGGTCTTTTGAGGTATAAGGGAAATTTGTGCTCTGGTCTGCAGAGCGTTAAATGTCCCGGGTTCGATGCTGGACACCACCAAATGGGCACCGAATATATGCAGTGTAAGTAGTCGTTAAATAAAGGGATTATGAAAATCCCGTCGGACCAGGTAGAAATGTTTGGTGCTGCCATCTATTGCGGCTTTGCCGAAAATCTTCCGCTTCAGAAGTCTGTCTTCTTACCCACTGAATGCAGCTCGAAGGAAGCTACGGCCCTTCGGGCGCACGTAATGGTTACTAAAATAATTTTAAGCTATTACTAAAATTTGCTTGGTGGCTCATACTAAAAAGTTTTAAGTTAGTTATACAACAAATTCTTTTGTTCAGTTTACAAAAGAAATGTTTGTTTCACTTGCAAAAAAAGTTTGTAATGATTACTAAAAAATTCTGTGGAATACAAATTTAGAAAAAAAATTTTAGTAACCTCTTGATTTTTTTTTACAGTGTATGATGAGCATTTGGACACATCCCCTCTGCTACACCACTGATTTGTACAATATATATCAAAATAGTAAAGCTGAAAAGTTTTTTTTTTTTTTTTTTTTTAATAAAAAGAAAGTTTTCACGGACAGAAGTAGGAAGGAAATTATTCATCTAACTCAAATAGTTTCAATGCATAAATGAATAATAAAAGGTTTTCTTGAAATACTATTAGTGGCGATCAATTGAAAAGGGACGAAACACCCTAACTACCAAACCGGTTAAAATTTGAATATGCCGCTTTGGAATAAAGTAGTGAGACATTGCGAGATGCGATTGGAGTATCCAGCGTAGTTGTGAACATGCGTACAGACCTACCGTCAGGAGAAAAACTCTGAGAGGGGTTGCTTCTTCAGAAGATACCAACTGACAGAGGTGGTTTGAAATCCGAAGACTGCGATAATCTCCCCAATTTTTCGCTCCTAGTATATACAAAATAAGTAAACAGTACTGCGGTCACCCTAAAATTAAGTGGACGAGTCCGTTTCTATAGTGACCACGGGGAGAGAGATATTTTTCACGGTCTTTCTCGTTACGGGTGGACTGTAAGTGGTTGTGCATGAAGGGGGAGAGAAGCAGACAGCAAGTTAGTTCCGTCCAATTGACGCGGCAGTGACTGTGAGGCCATCATGGCTTTCCCATTGCAAAATCCGATGATTAAAGGGCAGCGAGGTGTCTGATGAAAGTCTGACGCAGTGAGAAATCTGACAACACTAGTCTGATATAGTATTTCGTTTGTGGAAGCAGGCAAATATGTCGAAAATAAAGGATGACAAGGCTGAAGAGCGCTATTTTTATTAAATGAAAATTTTTATTTAAAATTTGGTAGAAACTTACCCGAAAGAGCGTTTTTCTCGCAATTGTTGCTGAAACCTAACCTATTTGATGAAATTGATAGTGTAAGTTCAAAAAAATTGGTAAATTCCGGCTAAAAAAAAAAAAAAAAAAAAAAAAAAAAAAAAAAAAAAAAAAAAGTTTTTTCTTAGCAAATGATTAGATAAAGGATGTTTAAATAAAACGGGAACAATAAACAATCATGTTGTTAATTTGTCATGCGCTGTTCGTAATCCTAAATCAACATTACACAGGATTCTGTAGAATGGAAACGTTTTAAAGCGTTTTTCATCCACTATTAAGCCAAGTCCTAAAAAATTAAGGGAATGTTTGGTAAGTAAATGTTGTTGATTGATATCATAATATCCTGAAATCTCCATAAAATCTTCAAATAAAATCATAAAATAATCAGTGTCAATTATTAATTCAAAAATATTCAAATTTTGTTAGCAACTAATTTGGGACAGAAAGAGTATTCAATTTTGTGGTAAGAAAGAAGCATAAATGTTGCCAGCGAGGCTTTTATAGGTAATTGGTTTTCATATATTATTGAAAAATTATCGATTATTATTATTATTATTATTATTATTATTATTGTAGAAGAATAGATTAAAACGTGCTAAGTATTGTATGAAAAAATATATGAAAAACATTATTTAAATGGGTTCTTCCGAAGAATAACTGATTTCGATTTAGGTTAACACGACATTTTATTTCAAATGTCAAAGGTTGAATTTAATATTTTTGAAGACTTTATTTGACGACGAAACGCACCCGCAAAGGAGAATGCAAAACCTTAAAGAAGTTGCATTCTTAAAAAAATAAGTATATTCATATAGAATAAAAATGAATTCTAGTATTTTAAAAGTGAAATTTTTCATTTTGAATTAGGAATCCGGTGTTAAATGAATATATATCCACGATGTTTTTTAAATAATTAAGAAAAAATGAATATTTTTTTAATGAAACAACGAACGAAAAAAAACTAATGAATATTTTTTTTCATTTATAATCGTATAAAAAATTGATTTTTTTCTCATTTTAATGCACTTTTTGTATTAATTTAATGTGGCAATAAATTTAATTATTATTCTATAGGTCAGGAATTTACAGCAACTCATTTGTGGGCCACGGAGATATTAATAGTTTTAAATTCTAATATTTAATTTATTTAATCTCAGAATCAAAATTACTCTTTGTGGCGCAGATATTACGGTTCAAATATATTGGTAACTCACGATCAGTTTTTCGAAACCCATGCTACACGTGGTGCCACTGAATTATTTCCTAGATTAATTTATTATTATTAGTTGATAAAATAAATCTCGGTTGTGTAGTTGTCGTTTTTGTTGCATAATATTTTAAGTTAAATCTGTATCACAAAGAAAAACTTATCTTTTGTATTATAGAATTTCCTATTCTAAATTCATAATAGCTTTCCGAGAGTTTTAGTTTAACAACATATATTTGCGTTTCGATAACTTATTTAGCATTTGCATTTATTAATCTTTAATTGTTTAATCACAAAAATTTGACATTAAATAAATTTCAGAAATTTCTGAAATGTTACTGGTTCACGAATTTCCTAAAACTTTCCTACCTCATGGCATTTTTACCTTAATTTCCGGTGTATAATCCGCGGATCATACAACTCTTCTTCGACACAGAAATTTTATTTAGTAATTGAAGCCAAATATTTACTGTGACCTAACATGATACAATTTGTTTAAAAAATTTTCTGGGTAGAAAAAATCTGGGTTTGATCCGCGGATAATACGCCGGAAATGACGATACTAGCAATAAAATGAGATTGGTGTTCCTGTATCTGGCGGATTACTTATTTAAAAATTTTGAATTCATCCCAGAAAAAAAAAAAAAAAAAAATTAATTTTATTTAATGAATATCTGTCACCTTTTACAGCAAATGGACACTGTAAAAACACGGACGATTTTGCACAGATTGTTCTAGTATTGGAAAGCAGTGCAATTCTCGTTTATTTTATTTATTTCATTTTTTTTACGGAGAATTTCTCGTCAATTCCGGGAACCTTTCTGTTAAAAAACAATGAATTGTACTAATGTCCTGATTGCCAGTATAATCTCCGTAATTTTTTTTTTCAGTTTAGACAGATGCGGAAACGCTGAAAGTAATATGATTCAAACAGAATAAATGAAACTTTCAGCAAGAAAATACGTGAAAATATTTTGAAAAATACTTAAAATAGTGTTAATTAATGTAAAAACATTATGAGTTATCAAAGTTTAAAATAAATTAACATTAGACATATGGTGAATTTTACTAATTTGATAAAGTTATTTGTTATAAAGTTATTTGTTATAAAGTTATTTGTTGAAAACGAATTTTCATTTAAAAGTGTATAACATCATTACTTAAATTTTTCATATCAACACCTTCCGGTACGAAGCTATTCTGTTTTTAAAATGATGAAATGAGGAACTGACGCCAGGGCCGGATTTCTAGTGAGACACTCTCTTCCAAGAGAAAATTTATAGAAATTTTCGTCTTGTTTAAAAGCCTTTTTTCATTCAAAATTACTGTCAGGAATAAGGGGAAAAATATTTATTTTATTGTGTGAGAGTGCCCCGTTGATAATCAGGTCCTGACAGACACCATAATTTGCAATCAAATTGATTAGATAGAAAAATAGAAACCTTGCTCATTTTCCTGTACATAGGCAGGAACTACAAAAGGAAAATTTAAATTAAATATTCTTGGTGCCATTATTCTTAAAAGTACGTTCCTTTTTTGTGGACGCCGCACGCTAAAATGGTTAACCAGATGAAGGGCGGTGGGGTAAAATATATCCCACGTAATTTTAATTGCGAAATGTCACATTGACACCAGAATTTTGAAATGATAATTTTAATTGTATTACGTACGTATAGAAAAATGTTTATATCTTTTGAAATAAAATTATTTTTTTTAATTCTGGTGTCAATCAATCACTTTAGCATTTTATGAATAGAAGTGTTTTGCCCCTCAAAGGGTTAAATATCATTCCATTTTTTCTGATGACATTCAAATCTCGGTAACTTTTTTATCTGCTACAGACTTGAAATATTAATTACCATTTTAGCGTTTTCTTGTAAATTTTGAAATCTACTTCATTGTAGATTACGCTTAAAACTGTTGCTGAAAATTACCACAAAGATTTTTGTTTTGAAAAACTACTTACTTAATTCTTTCCAGTACAAAAGATTTCTGTTCGCAAAATGATAAAATGATTGACTGGCACCGGAATTTATAAACCACGCTTTAGGAATTAAAAACTTGCCACTTTCAATTTTTTATCGTAAAAGCATTATTTTACTGAAATATCCTTGGTGCTCGAGTAAGTTTGGAATAAAAATTATGTGGTCTTCACGTGGAATCATTGTGCCTAAAATGTATAAAAAATTACTTTCCAGAAGCCAGTATAGATGAGACTCTCCTCTGTCCACACCTCCAAAAAAGTTCCTTTCATGTTGTTATTAAGAAATAAAAAATAAAAGTTTGATAATTTCTGCTTTATCTTTATAATGAATCTTTTATAAGTTTATTTGTAAATTTTTGTAATTTTACATATAAAAATGAACATTGAGACGTGATTGTATTTAATATAGTTAAAAAGAAAATACATTTAACCAGAAACTGTTACCTAGTGTAACATGTTGAAAGTGAATTAAAACAAACTAATTACACATTATTTTCATAACTTAGAATGAAAAGATAAAATGTAAATGGCATCCATATCAAAATGTACAAATAGCTTATTTCTTTTTATAAACTCTTGAAAGACAATTTTGTTTTCCAATCAGAAGTTGCACGTAACAAGATGTAGCTGAAATATTATGTTATCAGTATTCTTTTGACTGTTCAAAAAACGTCGAATTGCATCTAACAATAAAGAAAACAAATTTAAATGGATCAAAATCAAAAAGTCAGAATTCAGGATGAAAATTATATAAGGAAAGAATAGAAAATTGGAAATTAAATTACTTTGAAATATTTCACTTGTTTAAAAACTATAATTTCTTCGACCTTTTAAAAACTCTTTTTCACGCTTTAAAAGTGGAAAATATTCATTTAATAAATTTTATAAACTGAAGTAAAATATATTTCTGAAAATTTGTTATATGTCAAAGAATAATCATTCATCTCAACTCGGTATTTTGTGTTTTCGTATGTATTTTGCATTTTTTTCAGGATGTGTCAGTGTTTTAATAGAAACTGAGAAAAAGAAAAAAAAAGACTACATTGGGCATAGAAGCTACTTAAAAAAACTGTGACTAAAATATGAATAACGCATGATTACAGTTTACAAATCTGCAATTAGCTAATTTTAAACTTTCTAAATTCCTTCCGGCATGGTAAGTTAAAATCTGTCCTATAATATTTACCCCCGAATGCCATAATGCCACAATTTTTTGAAACGAATGTTTGCTCTTTTAATTTTGCGTAATGAAAAGGTTTTACTTGGATTCGATCCTAGGATATATTGGTTGAAGCCGCCAATGCGCCTTAAATTGAGGCATCCCGCACGAATTCGGGAGGACTGTTTTAGTCAATTACACAATCTGGTCTGATAGCATGGATTACCTCAACAGAAATAATCGAAGGATAATAAATTGAAGGATTAATCTAATATAAAAAAACCTATACTTAGAATTACCATTAACAAGCTTGAGATAAATTATTTTCTCAAAAAATGTTTCATCGCACATCAGACAATAATTTACAGATCTCCAAATACAAAGAAAACTAAAATTAAACGTCTATTACTAATCCTGTTTATATCGTTATTATATGCTTTCCTAAATCATTACTTTTGTTTTATAAACACCATAAATATTACTTGAAATAAAGTAAAAATAAAAATATGCTAATTTGAAAATTCAAGAAAAAAAGAAGGTATTTTAGGAAGTTCATTAACGCTCTTTATTCTGAATAAGAAAGCGTGTTATTTTTCGAATTCTTTTTTGTACACTCTTCTGCTACTACTACAGTTTTAAAGGAAGAAAGTTATCAAAGTGATTACTTTCCTTTGCTACTAATTAAATGAATTAAAAGAAAAATAAATGGAACTTTATTTTTTATGTCTAAATAGAATTAAATGATACTTTACACTTCAAGAATTTATTTTTTCTTATTTTAATAGCTACAAACTATAAAATAAAATAGATAAGTCTAAAAGTTAAATTGTTACTAGTATGAAGGATTACAGATATTTTTTTCAATTTTTACAAACCATACAAATGTTTTTAGAAATGGAATATTTTATAAAATTTTAATTCGTCTGTTTTAGTCCAGTGTTTCTATGATTTCATAAAGAAAGAAATGTTACTTTTGGCTATTTCTTAAAACATAAAAAATACATTCACTGTAAAATCAAAGTAAAAATGAAAAGTAATATCCATAAGTATGCCTATAAAGTTTTCTTCATAATAATACTCTATTTTTAATAAATTTATTTTAGGGTTATTTTATAGTGGATAGATTAAGGTTTCAATTGATATAATTAAAGGATGGATAAATTAAGGTTTCAAGTAAATTTACTTTCTTATATCACTACTTCGT
The DNA here is from genome assembly GCA_964019185.1 of Maratus speculifer. Classification (NCBI taxonomy): domain Eukaryota; kingdom Metazoa; phylum Arthropoda; class Arachnida; order Araneae; family Salticidae; genus Maratus; species Maratus speculifer. The sequence goes on from OZ025293.1 coordinate 86,411,135, forward strand.
AACGTTTTTTTTTCTTCTCGAATATGAAGAAATATGAAAAAGGTTCCCATTAGTTGTTTTATTTTTGTATATCTCTCTTTAAAAAAGGTTAGTAATCTATTTTATTATAAAATTCATTTTTAAATTATATGATTAGCTTCAGACACTCTCTATTAGTTTATTATATCAAAACCCATAGGAGTCAAATTGACTGGCTGCATCTTGCCACTATTTCCGTATAAGAATCTACTCAGTTTTTGAAGATTTTACGACACATAAAGAAATCTCCATCCATGCGGAATACAACACTAAAGAAATAGTGGTTATGAGTGGTGATCTAGTATGGTTTCCATGTGTTGTGAAATTTTAAAAAGTCTTCATAAACTTATTAACACTAGAACGCTCGGAAGAAGTCGATTCGGATCCAACCATATGATTAAATTTCAATTTGAACCAGAAAGTTTTTCTTGAAATAACTTATATTTGATCCGCGCAGATTTACATTAAATAAATCAATGAAACAATTTTGAGTAAAACTTCCGGTGAGAAATATTATTATCAAACTTGAGTAAAATTTCCGGGCGTTCTAGTGTTAAAGAAAAGCTGATTAAACGAGATTTTTCCACAAACACTGAAAAAAATATGAACACTTTGCAAGAGGAGGAGTGGGATCACAGCCCTCAATGGAATAATTGCTAAAATCGGGAGCCTGGAATGTCAGTTTCGTGTGGAAGAGAAATAATAAACATAGGGTTCAAACACATAAGGAATTCAAAAGTAAATCCTGCATCTCTGTATCAGGATTTTCTATAAGTATTATTTACTTTACTTGAAAACATTCCTAAATTGAGAAATAGCAACCACTAGTTTGTGAGCCTGTATTAAAATGTCTAAACGTTTAACAAATTCCCTATGCGTATGAATCCTGTAACCAGTCTTTAACGCTTTAACGTACATTGGCTTCGACACGAAACCAAGAAATTTTTATTCGGATATGCAACAACTACACCGGAATTTTAATTTAAAAAAATTCATTTTGTTATGTATGTGAAAAATCACTTTTTTCTTATTTTTAAATATATTTCCTCGCAATTACCGGTGTCAACCATTTAGTTTAATGCCCTAGCAATGAAAATGCTTTGTCTGTTAAAGGGCTAACCACTTAACTGACAAATATCTTTGAAAAAACTTTCAAATGACTTTCAGTCAACTCAAAACTTTCAGTCTTTTTTTCATGTCTTTTAGAGAACTTTTAATCTTTATTCACCGGTCTTTCAAAACTGAAAATTTTGCCTAATTGAATTAAAAAAAAAAAAAAAAATGCTCGGATTAAATAATACAAAATTTGCAGAAAAATTTTATTGGTGAGAATAATAAATTATGATTGAAGTATGGATATCTGTATGTGGTACAGGCAAATAATGATTGGCAAAAACACTTTGCCCGCACGACGTACGGGCAAAACAGGGAAACAGTTGGTCATTTCATTGACCCTTTAAGGGGAAGAGTATATCAGCTCAAAGAATGTTGAAATAATTAATTCACACCGCAATTTACGAACATCTTTTTTTTTTAATGATCAAAAACACCTTTTTCACGTATATTATGTAATGGAAAATATACAAAAAATTATTGATGCCAGTTCACAATTGTAGCATTAAAATTTACCGTTTGCAGACAGCAAATGGCACCATTGAAAGGATTAAACAGCAACCACTGAACCTGTAAAGCAAAAGTTTTCAAATTTCTTGTTGAATATCATTTGGAACGACAAGAGTAGAAAGATATTTTTCGCCTTACTAAAACAGCCATAGAATATACTTTTTGCCATAGAATAAGAAAATATTTTAATCGATTCGACCCAGTTGGACGTTCCTGTTCTAATCCTCTGATGCCTATGGTAGCATATATGAAACCCTCATTGTTTCCAATTCTGTGATTTTTTAAATTCTGATATTCTAAATTTTCACCAGAAATTTAAAATGGCAATATATCCTTTATAAATGAGTGAATATCTGTTTTAAAAAGTAAAGAAATTTTCTATTAAACTTTTCTGGTAAAAATTAAGATTCACTGAATTATGGAATTTCTAGGACGTATTCTACCCTGGAAATAAAAAGGGTTAACCGACCGAAACTGTATTGCAGGAATAGTGATCACATTTGTAGAAAAACTTTTGCTATCACAAATTTTGAAAGAATATTTAGCTTTATTTGGTGTTCGAACTTTCAAATTATTAAATGAGGCAAATTTTTTAATTCGAAAATATTGGAAGACGGGCAAAAAATTTAAGCGTGTTCACCAAATTTTACAGCTGCGTTCAAATTGTATTGTTGCAAAACCTGCGGTAATTGACTAACCAGTACACCACTTCTTAAAATAATATATAAAAATTAAAAATTTTGTTTTATAGCGAGGTTTTCATAATATTTTCAAAATGAAAAATATTTTTTATCATCTATCATTGACCCATACATAGTATTCTAACATTTATCAAACAGTAAGACGTGTTAAAATGACAGACTTCAAAATTTACTTTATTTTCAAATATGAAGGAGAAAACAGTATGAAGAAACACAAACAGAAAAAATACCTATACGAAAGAAACTTTTCAGAAATATCTATTTTTATAGTCAATATTGACAGATCTATTCAAATATGTGCAAATGCAGAACAGATGAAGAACTTGAATGCATTATCGATATGTCTGATTTTTTTTTTTTTTTTATGTCAATCGAAACTTTTGAAAAGGCCACAGCATATACAATAAAACATTTTAAAATACTTAAATATTTTAGAAAACTGAAATATACTATTTTTACTTCTATATAGAATTTCTATAAAATACAACAAAACATTTGAAAAGAAAGTACATTATAGATTCCATTCCATTTACAAGTATGATGGTTTTTAAATAAATATTTACTAGAGATCTGTAATTCTACGAATGGATGAGACAAAGATATCTTTAGAAAATATTGGTTCTAAAAATCGGAAGATTCCATAGCCGTAATATATATGTATATAACACACAGAGCAATATACTGTAAATGTGCTACATGTGGAATCTACTGCCAGGGCGTCATATTAGTATTTTTTGTTTTATATCTATGGTTTTAAATAAGAAATATATTGACTATTCTTAATTTTTACAAGAAAATCAGACTTGTTGCTCTTGTTTTCAATGCAGCTTTGCGTGTAATAATAAAGAATTTTTGAGAATTAATTCCCGTTACCATGGTTAGAAAAAACTATATTTTTATTGCAGTCTTGCGCAACTGAAACCACTTTATCCAAAATTTAGTCCCCCCCCCAGAAAGAATTAACTGTTTTAAAAACATTGATTACTAACTACTCTTGAAAAGCTGTCACTAGTTGTTTCGTTCACAATTTGTCAAAAGATTTAATTTATACTTTGATATAAACCCTTTGCGCTCTGATGGTAGAATTTTCTACCACATAATTTTAATTTCGAAATGTCACAACGGCACCAGAAAATTCAAACAAATTTACTTGAAAAAGGTTTAATGCATTTTTTTTTTCTTTCCATGTATATCGTTAACCGGTTTTTTCTTTGCAAAATACTGGTGCCAAAGTGACAATTGGAATTTTGAAGAGATTTTCCCACCAGAGCTCAAAGGGTTAATGCGCATATATGCATATTTGCATGTATGTAAATAACAGTGTATCGAATATCGCAGATTTGTTAATTCTGAAGTACCAGCTTCATACCAGAAAATTAAATTAGCGCATTATTTAATGTATTTAATAACAGATCATCCGTATTTAACCCTCATGCGTTGTTCATTTAGAATGTTTTAGTTTCAACAATGCAGAACTTCCAGATTTCCTACCGATATTTTAATTCAGAAAATTTTCTTTTACTTAATTGAAGCATTTGAGCGATTGAAGAAAACAACAATTTCTCGTGGTTACAAGAAGCCGCAGACACAAAAGCATTGAATATAGCTTTTGGATTAAAATAGACTCAAACACATTATCAGTGTGAGGAAAAAGAAGATTTGAAAGATAATGTGTACTTTATCTTTCAAATTTTCTCGTGTAAATTCCGATTCTCTGAGCAACGTAATTTCCATAACATATTTCACCATAAGAATTAACTACTAAACTGATCAATAATTTTGAAAAAACTTCGATTAATGCTTTTTTTTTTTTTTGGTGATTTTTAACGAATTTTTAATATTTTATCACCGGTTTTTCAAAAGAGAAATTTTTGCCTAATTGAAACAAAAAAAATGGTTCAAATTATGTTATTCAAAATTTACAATAAGTATTAACTTGTAAGAAGAATAATCATTATTGGCAAAAACATGTTACCCGTACAAAGTACGGGCATTTCAGGGAAGCGGTTAAAGGAAACTCTTAATACTTAACGTCTATATTTTGTGTTTCAGTGTTCCATTATACGCAACATCCAACTTGATTTTCAAATGCCGCATTGACACCAATTTACAGCTTGTTACAATAAAAATACGGTCTGAAAAGATTTAACTGAGCCGCGTTGTATAAACAGAAAATTACGGTAATCATCACATGCGGTGCGTTTACCGGTAGGCATTTGTAAACAGATTTTGCCACGCCCGTGACACTCAATTCAAAGAGGGCTATGAGGGGTTATGAGGGCTGAAATTCTCGTTGGTTAATATATGATAGTTTCTTTAGTTTATTTTATTGCTTGTGAGATAACTTTAAATGCTTAACCCCTTCGCGACAGAAGCCTTTTACGAAATTGTTAATGTTTTATCACCGGTTTTAAAAAACAGAAATTCGTGCCATATCAAATCGAGGAAATTCTCAGATTAAATAAGGCAAATTTTACTTTAAAATCTTAAATAAACAAGGCAATAAACAAGGCTTCTTAAGCCTTTTTGTGGCACGTATACGTATTGCTCGTCTCCAAGTGGTCAACACATTCTGACACGGGTAAATGCTGTTCATAAAATGAGAAATTAATGACTCTCACCGGAACTTAAATGCGACTTTTTTAGAAACTAACACTGCCTTATAACAAGCTTTTATCTATATTAATAAAAGAACAAAACGCTCTGTCTGTGTGTGTGTGTGTGTGTGTGTCTGCGATGCCTAGCAAAATTTACAGCATGTACGAGGCTCAAAATTTTTTTGAGAGTAGCCCCAAATCTCTCCTGATGCACCTGAGCTTCAGAATTTCGAAATTCTATTTATTAACTGAGTAATTAATTAAATTCCGAAGATCACTCTCATAAAAAATCGCCTTTTTTCTTCTTTTTTCCCCTTCATTTAGTTATGGTTGGTTGGTTGCATAAAATTTTCGCATAAATAATTAAAAAAGCTGGAACAGACCTTTAAAATTCATAGACTGGCAAACTGTCAGTTTAAATGATGATTTTTTTTTATCACAGCGGTTGTAAACCATGGAGGAAAAAGATAGGTGGTGGTGAAGTAAATCGAAAAAAGGGTTGCAATATTAAACCATTTATCGCTCAAATTTTAATGTCCAAAACAAAAGCATGTAGAAGGGATTTTGTATTAATAAGACGAATTGAAAGAAATGAATTACAGCTGAAGCATATTTTACGAAGAAATAGTAATTTTTTAAAATGGTCTTTTTTCTATTATATTATTTATTTTAAAAAAATGTTTGCTTTTAAAATAATTGAAATTGATAAATTCGAAATAATTAAATGTCAAAATAAAATTAAATAAAATATTGAAAACATTTGATTTGAACTAAAAATTGTATTACTAAAAGTTTTCTATTTTTTCAGAACTTTTTAATACTTTATAACGTAGATGAAAAATATTTATGATTTAACAACATATTAATAATTCTATGCCAATATATAAAATATATTTATGAAAACATTCTTTTAAAATCATGCGCGAAAATTTAAATAGCAAGTATTAGGCTAAAATCTAGATTTCGGAGTGCAGACGATTTTAAGACATTAACGAAAGAATGTTAATTTTTCAAGCAAAATCTTAAATGATGCTTCTATATTGATATTTCAAAGTCATATGATAAAAATAATCACATAATTCTTGCCTATGATTGATATATTTGTATCTTTTATGCATTCTGATCGTGTATTACAGTCAATAATGGCTCAAAACATTATTTTACGGGTAAATATCGACACTTTAACACAAAACTAACGCAATCGTTGGATACATGTTCCCTCCCATGTTTCTCATTGCTCATTTTAACTATTTTTAGAGCTTTATATTAGTTGTTGCTTTTAAAACTGATTTTTCACAAAGTCAGCTGCGACATATTTCAGGCAATGCATTTCTGCATGCTTTCAGTTAATGATAAAATCATACAAATTTCAAGTTCGTTTAATATTGTTAATACGGACCCGGGCAACGCCGGGCGGGTCAGCTAGTACTAAAAAAAAAATAGTAAAATATGCTTGGTGCCGATTACATGTCTGTAATTAAAATTAGGCCTGAGCGGGGAGAGGGAGGAATGGACTGAATGAGCTGGAAAGAGTTAACCCTTTCCGCCACGGGCAAAATCCGTGAGCAAAATGGGAAATTATCGACTGACACCGGAATACAAAAACGAATTTTTAGATATTTTTAAATCCTTAATTTATGGGTCAATCCATTTCAAGTGGTCCAGCACTGGTCGCTCGACCATTTTTAAAAAATCTGAAATTTTTTGTACAACAACTCCAACAAGATGGAAATTCAAAATGACTGTTATTTTAATTTTACTATTTTTTGCTTGTGCATGGCGGCCATCTTTGTTTCATCGTGTGCAGCGATTTTCTCAGATACTAGGATATACAAAATTGCAAATATCTCGTCTTTTATTTTCCCAATTGAAATGGGGTTCGCAGCATTTTCTTCAGAATAAAATAGGCTAAATGTACGGTGGTAGAATAATTTTGTAAAATAAATTTTTCCAGTGAAATTTTAGCACAAATTTTAAGATTTTTTTTCCAAAATCTATCCGTTTGCAAGAGGAAACTTTTCATGCAAGGAAAACTGTCAACCTTACACAATTTTTTCTACAAATAGGTCAAAAGCGTGTGTACTCATACACCAAGTCCCAGATCTGGGAGTTGATTTCTCTTTTCGAAAAAAATTCCGAAGTTCGTCAAAAATTTCTAAAATCGCACTTTTTAGGCTTTAATATCTCTGGTGGGGCACGAAATAAAAATCTGAAATTCTGGCCTTTGATAGTATTGTGCAGTAGTGTTATGTACAAAAAATTTCAAGAAGGAGATTTGACTACAAGCTGAGACATGGCATGGTCAATATGTGAAAACAATACCGCCAAACTATTGTAACCTACTACCATGTAATTGTTCATACCTCCAAAATTTTAAATTAATGATTTATGGTACAAAGTAAAATGTTAATTACAAATATCTTCTTCAAATGCTTGTGTGTGATATAAACAATTCAGAATGTATGCTAAGCCAAAACATTATTTGCCCAGATGAACAAAACTTCTAGAAATGCTATTTCAACAATTTTACTCGGAATATTTCAGAAAAAGTAAATTACAGACAATGGGTTGCAAATGATCGAGCTGACAGGGTTTCAATTATTAGCTTTGAGAATTTGATTCAAGTTAACAAGGGATGACAAGACTTGGGTGGCTTCAAATAACATTTTGGGAAAGAACAGCCTGATAGACTGACAACAGTAACTGGTCGAAATCATAACATCTGATCTCATCTCATCTGATCTGAATCTCATTTACATTGCCAACTGCTACGCCTATTTACAGTCAAATAAACATATTAGAAACAGAAATGTTAGTAAATAATTAATAATATGTAATGTAATACATAACAATGAATATATTTGGTATGCATTTTACTAAAATATTTTTGTGGTTCCAAACATGTTTATAAGATTTAAATAGGCGTAGAAGTTGGCAGCTCTGCATTTAAATAGTGCTGAGCTCTTTGTTGAGCATATATAGTAGGGTGGGTCGAAAAAATCGAATTTTTTCAAATCCACTATTAATAGTGCGGAAAAGTTGCCTTTTGTAATTAGAAGGATAACGCAATTTTTTTTTTGAAATCGGTTAGTATCTTTAGGTCGCGCATCTCACTTGAATTTCGGAAAAATTGATCAAAAATGACATTTTTTGGAATAAATGAGGAAAATTAAAAAAATTTCGAACTTGCTTGTAACAGTACTCTAAAATAACCTTTTACAATCAAAAAATAACTTTTTTTTCTTTTTTAAATCTGTTAATACCTCCAAGCCCTATAAAATAGCGAAATTTTATGAAAATTGACAGTGTTTCGTATAAAAGATGAAAAATCGTCTTCTTTTCACATCTACTTCTAATAACATAAAGACATTCCATTATATGCATAGAAACGTAAAATTATGCATTTAAATAAACGTATAAAATTGGTAATAAACGTACGTGTAATAAACGTATTTAAAATTGGTTAATAATTTTTTATAATACATTGTGTATAAATTACGAAAAAGTTTAGAAAAGTATATTTTCCAACTGTTTTATTTATTAAAGTTAAACATTCATATTGATTTCAACAGATTTTCAACAGATGATCATCAACAGATTTAGAACACTACTTAATGAGACATTCTGCTTAAAAAAAAAAAAAAAAAAAAAAAAAAAAAAAAAAAAAAAAAAAACAATAATCGGACAATATTCAGTTTTTGCTCAACTATACCAGTAAATTTTTACAGTACTTTCAATGTATTTCATTGCAGAAAAATACTGCGAAACTTGAGAATAAAGATGGTGACTAGAGTAGCCTTTCTTAAAATTTAAATCTAAATTTTCTTATTATTAATAGTGGTGCCAGAGTCCTTAAAAAATATAAGGAGTGTACGAACCCTGATATTAGAACATAGCCGTCTAGCCACATACCTTATTAGAGCTTATTAGAGCTTATTAGAGCCACATACCTTTTCAGAAGCCTCACTCACAAGTTTCACACATCATTCCACCGCTTGTGTGTGTGGCACGGAAACGCTCTTATTGTTTCCACTTCCAAATTCTGAGATATATTTCGATTCAATAAAAGAGAAGATTCTCTCTGGACTGATTCCGTGTAATATACGTGGAGAAGTAACTTTGTAGCTCGACCAATCAATTAGTTCAGTATAATCCTGAACACCAAAATTTAACTTGGGTCGCACAAAATCTCTTACAGTTGCCCTTTCTGTCACCAGTTTCATTGCTTTCAAAATTTGTCGTAATCCTAACTCTCGCACATATACCCTCTTATCTGTAATCATTGCCAATAGTAGGTTTTCCTGATGAGCGAAGTAAGCGTTAAGTTCAATAACAGGGTCTATAACTTCCTGCAGACTTTTTGATAGGTAGTGCGATGTTGTTATTGTCTTGTGTACATGCTTTGGTTAATATATAATAAAATAATTCTTCTTAATTTCAAACCATACAGGCACATATGTTTTTTATGATGAATAAAACTAACTTGTTCATTTCAATCCTGGGGTTTTCTGTGGATATATATACAGTCTGAGCGGTCATTATCCACTGGAATGAGGAATGGGCCCCGGATCCTCGGAAAGAAAAACCGATCGCACAGCATTTGACATCCAAAAAGATACTTTTGATCTTTACTAAAGTCGTTTGGGTTTTCAACAGTCCCTATTGATTGATCAAACTTGATGACAGATAATCTTTCGCAAGCAGGTAGTTGCTTGCCTATAGGACAAGAAAATACGGCTGGCGTTTTGCTTTTATCATCAATATATTGAAACAAGTGTCTAAAAGGCAATTCGATGAAATGCAAAAGGTAAATGCACCACTGCAAGGGCCTGTCTATCTTCATTTCCAAGATTCGAATAACCCCTTTTTTCAATCCCGTATTGATAGAGATGACGTCACATCCAACTACAAAGACTTCATCTAAGGAGATATTCTGAGACAGATAAAGAACGATACTTTCACAAATATTTTTTTTCCGGCTCCATTCATAGGCGTTACATGACCAATTTTCACGTTGGTTCCTGAATTAAAGAAATGTGCCCCTCTCTTTTTGATCTTCGATACCATTTTAACCCTTTCGTGGTTATAAGCGCGTATACGCGCCCAGAATAACACTTAATTTGAATTGCGAAATGCCATACTGACACCGGAATTTTTAAATGAAAATTTTAATTTTACAAAGAACGTAAAAAAACCATTTATATATTATGAAATAAATTTGTTTTTAAATTCCGGTGTCATTCAATCATTTTAGTATTTTATGAATAGAAGTGCTTTAACCGTCAAAGGGTTAAATCCATTTTTTTTATATATAACGTAACTGTTTGTGGTAATCATATGACAAACCTGAAAGCCACCTGCGTTGACAGCTCATCTGCGCACTGAGCAAGAGGAACAGAAAAAGATCGGTTCATCAGTTGTTTTTGTAATCAGCGTATGTGAAATTTGATCATATTTTCAAAACTTCAGGTACGATGCGCGATCTAAAGACATTAACAGATTTAAAAAAGGAAAAAAGTTATTTTTTAATTGTGAAAGGTTACTTTAGCGTACTATTACAAGCATGTTCGATTTTTTTTTTTTTTTTTTTTTTTTTTTCCACATTAATTCGCAAAAATCTCATTTTTCGAATTAATTTTCCGAACTTCCAGTGTTGACCTGAAGACATTAACCGATTTCAAAAATATTTTAGTATTATCTTTTACGATATAAAAGGACATTTTTCCGAAATATTCGAAGTAGGTTCAAAAATTTCTTAATTTTCATCATTAATTTTAAAATTTGTCATTTTTGGTCAAATTTTCCGAACGTCAAGTGTGATGCGCGACCGAAAGATATTAACCGATTTCAAAAAAAAAAAAAAAAAAAAAATTGCGTTATCCTTCTAATTACAAAAGGCAACTTTTCCGTACTATTAATAGTGGATTTGAAAAATATCGATTTTTTCGACCTACCCTAATATATAGTATCTTTGTAAATTAAACATTTATTATTAAACTATTTTCAACAAACGATATTTTCTGTGTAAATATTGTAATAAAAGAGAGTAATCTCATTTCTCCTAATGTACTCGTAATAGCATTTCTAAACGTTTTTAGTCACCGTATCTCAGCTTATAGTCAAATTTCCTTATTGAATTTTTTTGTGCGTAACACTACCAATAAATACTATCAAACAGTAGCGGATAGTCAGGGGGTGCTGCATCAATTTATTCACACAATTAAAATTCTATGGTTATTTCAGTTTTATTTAACCAACAAAATTTGTCGAATAAATAATATGAAAGATTCTGTTAAATGTTAGTGGTGTGAAAAATCGGATGCAGCACTCCCTGACGAGCCGCTGCTGCTATCAAAAACCAGAATTCCAGATTTTTATCTCGTGCCACACAAGAGATATCAAACTTCAATGTGAGGAAATAGCTGCATACGATGAAACAAAGATGGCCACCATGCTCAAACGAAAAATATTAAAATAAAAATAATAGTCATTTTGAGCTTCCCTCATATTAGGGTTGTTGTACAAAATAATTTCAGATTTTTTAAAAACAGTCAATCAACCAAAATATTTTTGGGGCCATTTAAATAGACGAATAGTAGGTTTTGTTCATCTGGGCAAATAGTGCATTGGCTTAGCATACAATCTGAATTATTTAAATCACGATTTAAACAGAATTTGAAGGTGATATTTGTAATTAACATTTAACTTTGTACCATAAATCATTAATTTAAAATTTTGGAGGTATGAACAATTACATAGTAGGTTACAATAGTTTGGCAGTATTGTTTTCACATATTGTCCATGTCATATCTCAGCCTGTATTCAAATCTCCTTCTTGAAATTTTTTGTACATAACACTACTACACAATACTATCAAAGGCCAGAATTTCAGATTTTTATCTCGTGCCCCACCAGAGATATCAAAGCCTAAAAAGTGCAATTTTTGAAATTTTTGACAAATTTTGGAATTTTTGTCGCAAAGAGAAATCAACTCCCAGATCTAGGACTTGGTGTATGAGTACACGCACTTTTGACCTATTTGTAGAAAAAATTGTGTAAGGTTGACAGTTTTCCTTGCATGAAAAATTTCCTCTTTCAAACGGATAGATTTTGGAAAAAATCTTAAAATTTGTGCTTTTCCCCAGTAAAAATATATTTTTCAAAATTATTCTACCACCGCACATTTAGCCTAATTTATTCTGAACAAAATGCTGCAAACCCCATTTCAATTGGGAAAATAAAAGACGAGATATTTACAATTTTGTGTATCCTAGTATCTGAGAAAATTTGAGACAAACAAAAAATAGTAAAATTAAAATAACTGAAATTTTGAACTTTCATCATGTTAGGGTTGTTGTACAAAAAATTTCGGATGTTTTAAAAATGGTCGAGCGACCAAAATAATACTTTCTGGACCACTTGAAATGTATTGACCCTTAAGCTTTTATTGTAAAAATAAAATTTTACTAAAATATTATTGGTGCCGTTTGCAAGTTTGGAATTAAATTAGGTATCCCAGACCGCGTACAGTGTGCCGGAAGGGGTTAAGGTATCAATAAATGGCAACAATGAATTCACAAATTTGATTTTAATATCGCAATACTTAATTTTAAGAGGTTATATGAGTTAGAATATTTAATATTAATATGGAATATTAAAATCGACGATATTTGAACGAATTTTCACAAATTTACGTGAAGATTAAGATATTTAGACAAGGATTACATAATACAGTAAAGTCTTGATATATCTCGTCTGGCAGTATTCAATTAAGTGAACGTGATATAATTGAAAGATTTAGAAAAGCAAGAATGATAACATAGAAGAAAATGTTTTTTATTAGTCTCCAAAATGATAATTTATATGCACATTACAACTTTGTCATGGAAAATAAGAGAGATACATAATGCAAACAATTTTTAAACAGAAGTATTTTAAAATCATGAGTAAATACTGTTTGATTCATATAAATGCTAATGTAACAGTAAAAAAAAAAAACCACAAGAATCTCATGTTACAAAGTTGAACTTTAGGGATCCGAAAACACGCGAACTTTTGAAATTATAATGAATTGGCACACTTGAAACCTTGTAAAAATAACTAAAATCTATTAAGGACATATAAGTTAAAATATAAAAATATAGCAATATTTCCATGGTTGATTTTATCATGATACCAATAACTTCCTTACGCTTTATTTGTACTGAAAAAAAAATGAGACTACACTACAGCTTTTTTATTTTTTTATTTTCTTATATTGAAGGAATGATCAGAGTTGCTAGTTTGGCATTCATTTTTACTAAGAAATTAAGTTTTCACACCAGAAATAAATAACAGTAAAGTATGATTTATATAATAAACTACATACATCCAGAATTGGGCGAATTCATAATCGGATTAATGTGTAGTTTGAATACCATGCAATGGTATGTAAGACTTGTTTTATATTTTAAATTTCTAATTTAATTAGTATCATTAAGATCACAACTGTAAATGTTATGATTATGTTTATATAATTGTAATTATAAATGAGAAAATTATAATTACGATTATCTATTATAATCTGAATTTGAAATTCAATTAACATTTTAATTGTTACTATAAACGCTATAATTATTATATACTTATAATTATAATTGAGAAAATTATAACAAAGATTACGTGTAATTATGTTCTGAATTTCAAATTTAATTAGCACTATAATCATAATTACAAATACTTTGATTATAGTTATGTAACTGTAATAATAACTGAGAACTTATAGTTACAATTACGTGTAATTTCAATGGCAAAATTTTTATTTTAGATATTAGCTGACCCGCCCCCACGTTGACCGGGTCCGTGATATTAATAGTAAATGAACCTGAAATTAGTATGATTTTATCTCTAACTCGAAATACTTTGTCTGAAATACGTGGCCACTGACTGAAGAAAAAAAGCTAACATTTACCGGTAAAAATATTAAAAATGACTGCAATGGGAAACGGAGCAAAGAGTATTTGTCCAACGATTGCGTGATTTTCATGTTAAAACGTTTACATTTATCCGTAAAAATCATTGTTAAGTCACGCAAATATTTTTTTTCACATCAAAATCCTAAATCTAATATTTTGATTTTGAAATATTTTGATTTTGAAATCCGACTATACCGTGAATGAAATCGATACTCGAAGATTATCAAAAAGATTAGTATATAGTATCATAATTTCAGAGCCCATTAAGTATATATGTTTAATCAAAACATGCTAAATGTTCAGTGTTCACCCTGTGGATAAAATCCTAACAGTAACGTAAGTTTAATGTAATCATAACCTGTCTGTAAACTAAATGCAACTTAAGTAATAACATAAATGTAACCTAGTCGTCATCTTATTATAACCTATCCGTAATTTAACCGTAACCTAACTGCAACTTAACCATAACCTAACTGTAACTTCATCATAACCTAACTGCGACATAAACGGAGTTAAAAGGTAATCTAAGACTAACCTAACCGTAACTTACTTGCAACCTAATCACAACCTAACTGTAACCTAAAAGTAACCTAAATGTTACCTAACCGCAACCTAATTGTAACGTAACAACCTGACTGTAAATTAACTGCAAATTAAACGTAACCTAAGCATAATTAACCTAAGCATAATTTAAATATAACAAAAATTCAACGTAGGTGTCACCTTTTAGAAACCTATCCGTAATCTAACCGTAACCTAACTGCAATTTATTCTTAACCTAACTGTATCTTAATCAGAACTTAACTGTAACCTAACGGGAATTTAAATAAAATCTAAGACAAATCTAACCGCGACATAATTGCGACATGATCACAAACTGTAATCTACATGTAACCTAACTGTTACCTAACAGTAACAAATTCTTACTTAACACTAACTGCAACTGTAACTTAATCCTAACCGTACATGTACCACAAAGTACTTTTATTCCAATTTCCACCTCCACGGGGCGCAATATGTTTTGTACAAACATCCGAACTAGATGGTTCATCATGATCATGCTTCATCTACTAGATGCTAGTAGATAATTCCTAGCTGGTTCCCTATGGATAGACGAAAAGTGGGACTACTAGGGATGAGATTTCCGTGTTTAATTACACCAGTATTATGTCGAATATTCTTATGCTGAATTAAAAAAAATGTTCCGATTGAATAAAATAACATATTCTGGTGTTCAAAAACGCGGAAATCTCATCCGTATATTGTCCACTTTTTAATTGAGGAATATACCCAGAAATAGAGTCTTGTGTTGACAAAATTGAAATTTGTTTTAAATTTTGTCCTTAGCTATTTCTTCAAAATAACATTTGCTCTATTTAACATCGTTTCTCTTTAATTTGGTAGATCGTGAATTCGAATCCGTAGGGCAAAAGTTTTTAGAAAATTGAACATTTTTTTTTGTTTTGAAATTATTTTTTTTATTTCGAAAAAAAAAAAAAATATTGAAAAAATACATGTAGATTTTATTTTTAAAAATGTGATTAAGTTGCAAACTTATCTTAATTAAAAAAAAAAGTTTTTTTAAATAGATTATTTATAATAATAATTCAAAAATCATGTATTTAAATTGGAAAAGATAGTGTGAATTATAAAGTATTTCAAGTTTTTACTTTTAAAAATTCAGTAAGTTAAAAATAATTTTAATCACTTAATTAAAAAAAAATCAGCATGTACTGAGATACATTATTGCTTTTTCTTCGTAAGGCATGGTGTCGTCACTACGACGTCGTTGTGAAGTCACATTGCGACTTTGTGATCATCCATTGCCGATGTGACGTCACGTGACGTCGATGTGAAGTCGCAGTGACTAAAGTGTGAAGTCGTTATGGCCGTTTTAGAGCTCGTTTGTGACGTCACTTTATGACCACTTTGTGAAATCACGGTGTGACAAATTTGTGAAAAATGTGTGATTTGTGACTACTTTGACATTAACATTGTGACCAAACTGTGACACAAGCGACGATATTTAAATTGCCAGAAACATGTTTTTTAAAGTAAATAACATGTTTTGAAGAATATTTGTAATTTTCTAAAGATTTTTAAGAAAGTCACACCTCAGTCACAATGTGACGTCACTGAGTGTTACCATTTTGGTCACAGATGTGATGTGACCACAGTGACTCACAGAGACGTCATTGTGACGTCACTGTGACCATGCATGCTATGAGGGTTGCGATGTGATTGAAATTAAAAGAAAAAAGCACAGATAACCTCTCTTTTGACCGAAATAAAATACACTGTTTTTACTTCGACGTTGATAATAGGACTCATTATCAATTCTTTTTTATAAAATGAAATAATTTCATGCATATTTTCAGTCTCAAATTTGGTCTAAAATTTCAGTCTAAAATTTGGTTTACAATGGAAAGAAAGATATATGAATATATATGTTTTAATGCTTAAAAAAAAAGTTTTTCAAAAATACAAAATTGTTTTTTAATAATAATAATTCAGGTATAAAGAAACTACGTGGTGAAAAAAATATCATGTCATGATTTAAAAAATAAAAAATATAAATGTAAAAAATTGTATTTTAAATAAATAAATTTTGATTTTAACATAGTTTTAAAATTTGGGTTTAATAAAACATTTCAATAAGTTCTTATAAAATAATTTTAAAATTTTTAATTGCAACTTCTGTTAATAAATATTATCTAACATAAAGCTAATTTAGTTTTTTACTTTTTTTAATGGAATCATACAAGTATACTTACTTCTGTCAACACATGGTTCAACTCCTGCA
The DNA here is from genome assembly GCA_964019185.1 of Maratus speculifer. Lineage (NCBI taxonomy): Eukaryota > Metazoa > Arthropoda > Arachnida > Araneae > Salticidae > Maratus > Maratus speculifer. The sequence goes on from OZ025293.1 coordinate 86,427,831, forward strand.
TCACCTCAATGAAAAAGTGGACAAGAACAATTTTCACTTTTCCAATGGGAACCTTCTAGAAATGAGACGCAGGGTAATATAATAAGCTTTAAAATTCCAAGACGCTTTTGCTCCTTTTAAAAAGCTATATGACATCGTTTACCTGATGGAGATTTTAACAGAAGATCGAAATGTTGAATATCTTAAATTTATTTTAATTATATGTATAGTTTTCAAACTATACAAAAAATTTTACACATTTTAGTATATTTGTGATTTTTATTTTCAAAAAATTATTATTATTATTTTGTAAAATGTGCAATTATTTTGTAAAAGTGTCAGACACGGCCACATACATACTTATCGATTGAAAGTATTGTAAAAATACCAGTACGATTGCGTGCGAATAGAACAATAAAAGATTTAAAAATATCAAATAGACTTTCTTCACATAGAAATAAACTTAGTCAAATATTTTCGCACATTTTCAGAGATGGGTATTAACCCGGGAGAACGCGCGCTTTTCAAGGTATGAATGATTTTAACTTTGCCACCAATAAAATCTAATTATAACAGTCACTTTATTAAGACGGAGACAATTCTTACAAATTTTGCGTTGAAATAAATTGACGATCACTTTTAAAAAATTAGTGGTTACAATTGTAAAAAACACACGCACTCAGGGTCTTTTAGGCCCTGCGCGCGTCCTCGCGGGTTAAAATAATTTAGAAGAAATATTAGATACCTCCTCTCTTAACCTTTTCTGGTGCAGGGTACTACCATCGCGAAAATATTGAAATAATTGAATGACACCGGAATTCATATACATAATTACCTGAAAATAAGTAAAAGGTATTTTATACATAATTAATAAACCAAAAATATTTATACCAGAATTCCGGTGTCATTGTGGTATTTTGGAATCATGCTGGGTTTTCTGTGTATTGGAAAACTGAAAAACTGAAAAACAAAGGGTTAAAATAAGGCTGTCCAACCTGGCTTCCACGAGGTTCTAAAATATTCTAATGAAATTAAGACCTTATTGAATCAGAGATATTCAGAGATTTAATAAGGCAAAAAATTCTGTAATTTTTCTTCTGGGGTGTTGCAGGTGCCAGGCTGGCGGCAGCTCTGGGGTAAAATAATAATTAAACAATGTTAAAAATAATAAAAATAAAAAAATAACAATAATAATTTATTTATTAACGACATTTCGAAATATGAAGATCTTTTATTTTATTGTAATTTTATCATTAATGAAACATATTTTACTATTGATGTTGCAACATATTTGAAAATTTTTTACCGATATGAATAAAATTTTTTTTAATAATCTATAATGAAAAGAAATGACACAAAATTTACAATATATGGGCTAAAACTTTCTAAAAAATGCATTGAAATTCCTGTTTGACATAGAGACATGACACTATTAATCATTCCATGAAAGCATGCAAAATAACTTGTGGGTTATCAATTTTCGCTTTTCCAAGAATATGTATGATTCTCATTCCATTTATATTTGAAATATATGCAAATCTGTCAAATTTATACAAATAAAGGCAGGATATGAATAATGTTTAAGGCAAGAAAAAATTATCATATATAACAAACAGAATGGGCAAGATTATGAAGAGAATTGTGAAATATACCAATTATGCAAAAATGTTCTAACTGTTTAAATGTTTATTAAAAATAAATAAGATTTTAATAATATGCTTTCAGTAGTTCGTTTTGCTGTAATTATAAAACATCCCCAAACTGTGAAGCAAAGAATTTTTTTTTTTTTTTTTTTTTTTTTTTTTTTTTTTTTTTTTACAAATTCAAAAATATCTTGGCAACAATCTAAACTCTAACTCTAGCTAGATTATCAACGGACAATCATCCACCGCTTAAAATGAATGGCAATTTTTGCCATATTTATGACAGCAATTATGTGTGAATTCGGCGCTTAAATCCTTTGGTCTTTTTTTATTACTGGTTGAAATCTGTCTCATCGACAATAAGTTCTGGGTAGCAACACTTGAACGGAAAGCGGTAACATTCTATGTTTGCTTTTTTTTGTAAAAAAAAATGATAAGGATATCCATAGGTAAGAAGTAACGTCCAAATCAAACACTGCATACCTGCTTTGTAATACATAATCTATTTTACGCGTAGAATAATTACTATGTCGTTGGAATATATTGTTTTACAGCAAATTTCTGGGATTAAATGCGGCGAATTTGTTATTCATAATTACTGGCACAAAAAATTATAGTTGGCAGCTGTGCACAAGGGTCATCTTTATACCAACTTCATTCTCGCCCACTTCCGACTGAACTTCCGTAAATTGTGATTTAACCCTTTGAGCTCTGGGATGTAAATTTCTTCAAAATTCCAAATGTCACATTAGTCCCAGTATTCTACAACGAAAAAAACCAATTAACGATAAACACGAAAGAATGCATTAAACCTTTTACAAATAAATTTGGTCGAATTTTCTGGTGTCATTGTGACATTTCGAAATAAAAATTATGTGGTAGAAAATTCTACGATCAGAGCTCAAGGGGTTTTAACCCTTTGGACTCCGGTGCCTCTTACACAAATTTTATTCGATTGGCATCAGTTTTTTAAAAGAACTTTCATTGAACTAGACAATATAAAAAATTCTTTGATTAAATTAGGAAAATTTTATTTTCTTTTATTACTGGCGCCAAAAACAAATTTTGGAAGGAAAGATGATGGCTCCGCAGCGGAGACAACGGAGTGTCAAGGGTCAACTACATCGAGAGGTTTGGTCGATTTGGATAAAATTAAAACTACCCCCCTCCCGCCCAAAAATACAAAAAACAAATAGATTCGAAAAACTGCTCTTCTTAAATACTAATGCATAAATGCGTTTTTGTGCGTCCGCAAACGCTTTCCTTGATTGGGAATACAATCTATGATTTTCTTATGAGAGGGTGTCACGATTTAATTAATAACGCAACTAATTAACAGAAGTTTAAATGTCTCAGCTGCACCTGGAAACTCCATGGGCAACCTCCAAACAAATTTAGAAGTCTTCAACGCCGTAGATTTTACTAGCCATCATGAACAGACAAACACACACACACACAAGGCAAAACTTGCTTTTAATGCTACGTATACTATTCCGTACATATTATGTATACTCCTCTTCCTAGCAAAGTACTTCTTTTGCTAAAATGTTGAAATTATTGTATGTCATGAGAATTTATACACATTTACGTGAAAAATATACATATAAGAGGTTGTCTTAAAATACATAATTGATTAAAAAATGTTGCTGCAAACCACTGGTGCAATTGTAGCATTTGGGGATTAAAATTAAGTGCTGCAAAAAGTACCGCAGTCATTCAGGGCCCCTTTTAGATACAGTGTTCTTCTGTTGTAAAAAATCTGAAGTGACGGAATTCCACATTAATTTATAAACAAATTAATTTGTAAATAAATAAGATCTGTTCTTCATACAGCTTATAAAAAGAAAGTCTTATTAAAATATCTCGTTCATTTTTGGTAATTGTGAAATAAATTTAAGTGTCATATATATTGTTGTGTTTTCATACTCTAAACTTCGAAACTCCATGGCACACGACCATTTTGCAAGCTGCGTGAACTAATGACTTTCTTTGTATTCTATTTTTTTTGTTTTGTTGTTGTTCTATGATTGTTCTGAGCAAACGAGAATGAGACGTACATTTGTACGCATTATAAATTGAGATGTAAACGAGAAGAATTATTGTAATATTTATGTTCATGTTGTAAATTAAATGTTATAGTTTCGTCCAAAGGAATGTTTTATTGAAGAATATACTTATTATTCAGACGAGATAAACCACTTAAAAGCGAATAACCTACACCGAGGTAAGAGATTTTTAGATTAATAGAGATTCTAGTATTTATTACGACACATTTTGGCGCCCATACGTCGCGCTTTTATTTGGTTTGAATATTATTCTTTGATAAATATTTATTTCTTTTGAGAATATCAAAATGGAAACTTTAGATGCTTTAAAATTAAAACGGAAAAGTATTAAGACTAGCGCAACGAAGCTTATGAATAATATCAATGATGTTTTTCAAAATCATGATAGTACGATTGATATGCTTTGGTTAGAAGAATCGTCTGCGCAAATTAATGATAAAGAAAATCAATTTCTTGAATTGTGTAAATGTATTGAAGCAGAAATAAAAGATTTAAAAAGTTTAGAGTCAGATTTTGAATCAAACCAAGAGTATAGGGAAAAATTTATTTCCGTAAAAACTAAATTGAATCGCAAAATGAAAGATTTACAGAAAAGTGAAAGTAATGTCGCTTTAAATTCGGCTTCTGCCTCTAGTAATATAAACAATGATTTGCCTGTGATGGCTGAACATAGAATTCGTGTTAACCTGCCTAAGCTGAACATTGAGAAATTTGATGGTAATTTAGAAAATTGGCAAGAATTTTATAGTCAGTTTAAATCAGCAATTCACGATAACGATGAAATAAGTAAAATAGATAAATTTACATATTTAAAAAGTCTTCTAAAATCATCGGCGCAAACTGCTATTCAAGGATTATCGATTTCTGAAGAAAATTATGATATCGCTGTTAATATTTTAGAGAACCGCTACGGAAAAAAGGAAATATTAATCAGATCTCACATTAATAAGTTATTAAATTTGCCACCTGTCCGTAATTCGTCTAGTTTGAAAGAATCTAGTTTGAAAGAATTGCGCAATTTGTATGATACTTGCGAAATACATATTCGCAGTTTAAAATCATTGGGAATCGAATTAGAAAGTTATGGAAGTTTATTATTTCCTATAATGACAAAATTATTACCGAGTAATTTAATGTTGAGTTATAATAGAGAAAATAAAAGTGAAACAGAATCGTGGAATGTCTTAAAGCTGTTAGATTATTTAAGAACGGAAATAGAAACTAGAGAACGTACATTTTCGTTTCGCAAGACAGAATCAGATGAAAACAAAAGATTTGAATACAAAGTAGTCGTAAAAAAAGAAATTTCAGATATAGATTTTGTTAATAGTAAATCATTTAAGCACAGAATGCCTACGACAGCTACTTTGAATGCAAATGTTGAAAATAGATGCATATTCTGTTCAGAATGCCATGATATAGAAACTTGTTCTAAAACTATAGAGGAGAAGAAAAATATTATAAAAAGTCAAGCAAGATGCTTCTTATGTTTGAAAAAATTCCACCTAGTTAAATATTGCAAGTCTAAAAATAGATGTAAATTTTGTTTTCGGAAGCATAATTCGGTAATTTGTGAAGAAAGGGAGAATAAAGGAGAAATAACCGATACTTTAGTTTCATCAATTCAAAATGCGAATTTAACAGGAGATATTTATTTGCAAACCGCTACTGCATTAGCTATCGGAAAACAACATAAGTCGAAATTACGCTTATTGTATGACTTAGGATCGCTGAGATCATTTATATTGAGTAGCGTTGCAGAAAAATTAGGCTTACAAGAAGTGGGTGAGAAAGATGTTACGATTTACGCTTTTGGTTCTAAAGACGCGATAAATCAGAAATGCAAGCGATACAGAATTATTTTGAAAAATCCTGAAGTGAAAAATAAAGGTGTTACAATTGAAGTGTTAGAGACACCAGAAATTAGCGAAGCTTTACTTGCCGTACCCGAGAAGAAAGTTCGAGATTTTGTATTCAGAAATAAATTGCAATTAGCTGATAGAACCTATGGCGATTCAAAATATTTTCAACTATCAATTTTAATCGGAAGTGATTATTATTGGAAAATGGTAACAGGGAAGATTCGTAGACTCTCGGATGATCTTGTACTTTCGGAAACAATTTTAGGGTGGACTGTTAATGGTTCTACTGCATCTAAAGATGCTAATATTTTACAAACTTCGATTAGTGTTATGAAAACAGTTTCGGAGCATGTTCAGTTGGACAGAAATGCAGATGTAAATGATACTTTAAAAGCTTTCTGGGAGTTAGAATCTATAGGAATAAAACCAGAAAAGGAACAATCTGATATAGAGAATGCCGTATTAGAAAATTATAATAAGACTGTTAAATTTAAGAATAATGTATATGAAGTGCGATTGCCCTGGAATGAAAGAGTTGTAGAATTAACAGATAATTATGAGTTAGCGAAGAAAAGGCTATACAGTTTAAATAAGAAATTTGAGAAACGTCCAGAATTTTATGAAAAATACGCTAATATGATAGATAATTATTTAGAGAAAGGAATGGCAGAAGTTGTCAATTCGCAGCCAAGCTCAGTATCTTATTATATGCCTCATCAAGCAGTTATACGTGAAGACAAAACAACAACCAAGCTTCGAGTAGTTTTCGACGCGTCTTCTCACTCTGCCGAATCTATTTCTTTGAATCACTGTTTACATGCCGGTCCAAATTTAAATCCAGATATACTTGATGTTTTACTTCGGTTTCGATTACATAAGATCGCAATTACTGGAGATATTGAACAGGCATATTTGCAAATTAGTTTAGATCCTACAGATAGAGATGCTGTTAGATTTTTATGGATTGGAAATTTCCCTAATACTGAATCAGATTTTAAATTGAAAACATTAAGAATGACAAGAGTTTTATTCGGAGCGAAACCTAGTTCATTTCTGTTATCTGCAACGATAAAACATCATATTAATAAATACAAATCCACATTTCCAGAAGCATTTGATATACTAAATAAATGTCTATATGTCGATGATTTACTTACTGGTGTGAATGAAGAAGCTCAAGGTCTGAAGGTATATGCTGAGGTTAAGAGCATTTTGAAAGATGCTAATTTCAATATGCGCAAGTGGACTACAAATTCCAGAAGTCTTCAATCGCAATTTGATTCAAAAGAGGAAGCTGTCCATCAAAAATTTGCTTGTACAAAAGTTTTAGGTTATAAATGGAATACCCAAGAAGATAATTTAAAAGTTGAATTGCAGAATCTCATGAAATATGAAAATAAGACCAGCGGTGTAACCAAAAGAGAAGTTTTAATGATGATAGGAAAGATATATGATCCCATAGGAGTTTTAAACCCGTTTACAGTTACTGCAAGAATTCTTATGCAAGAAATTTGGAAAGAAGGTTTGAATTGGGAAGATAAATTAAATGAAGACATGCACAATAAATGGATTAAGTGGTGCGAGCAACTAAGTTCTATTGAAGCTGTAGAGATTCCCAGATATTATTTTGGTGAACACTCAAAAGATGCAATTCAAGATGTACAACTACACTGTTTTAACGACGCTAGTTCCAAAGCTTATGGATCTGTTATATATTTAAGATATCGTGCCAATGAACAACTATTTACTAGTTTTGTCATTTCCAAAGTCAGAGTTGCTCCAATCAAGAAATTATCTCTGCCAAGATTAGAGCTCATGAGTGCAATAGTTGGGACTAGACTAACAGCCTATGTTAATGAACATCTTTTCAAAGAAATGAAAACAAGTCTACATTTTTGAACGGATTCAATGATTGTCCTGCATTGGATCAGAAGTAATGTCGAGGAATGGAAGCCATTTGTTCAAAATAGAATTCGAGAAATACAACAAAAAGCAAATCCAAGTTTATGGTCACACTGTCCTGGCTCAGAAAATCCAGCCGATCTGTTAACCAGAGGTGAAAAAGCAGAATCACTTTTAAAAAATAATGCATGGTTTAACGGACCCAAGTGGCTGCAAGAAAATGAAACATACTGGCCTCAAGAAACAAAAGTAATTGATGTCAAAGTTGCTGAAGAAGAGAAAAGAAAATCAAAGCGAACAAAAATTGTCCAAACTAGCTGTGTGACTCAAGAAGAGAATACAATTTTTAAAATTGAAAATTACAGTACAATTACTAAACTACTACGCATCACCTGTTGGATATTCAGATTTGTGAATAATACAAAGAAACATGCACATAAATTTTCAGGAACTTTGAGTGCTGAAGAAATGTTGAAAGCAGAGCAATATTGGATAAAACAGACGCAAGAAAGGTTCTTTCCAGAAGAAAAAGAAGCATTATTTAAGAAGAAATTAGTCCCAAGAAATTCCAAAATTCTAAATTTAAATCCGTTCTTAGACGAAGATGGAATCATTCGATTAAAAGGAAGACTCCAAAATTCAAATTTAAGTTATGCAGAAGCTCATCCAATTATCCTTCCAAGCAAAAGTCATTTTACAGATCTTCAAATCAGAAAAGCTCATGAAGAAGTAGCTCATGCTGGAGTTTCCGAAACACTTGTCCAATTAAGAGAAAGATTATGGATTTTAAAAGGTAGGCAGCAAGTAAAGCGTATAATAAGAGGTTGTATCATCTGTAAAAAATTCAGCACCAAGCCTTATTGTCAAGATATTGCGCCCCTTCCTCCAGATAGAATTAAAGAAGCATCACCATTTGAAGTCACTGGGGCAGATTTTCTAGGTCCTTTATATCTAAAAATGGTGCAAAGATTTACGTTGCTTTATTTACTTGCGCAGTAGTAAGAGCGGTACATTTAGAGATTGTTATGAATTTAACAACAACCGAATTTTTAATGGCTTTTCGAAGATTCATCTCACGGCGTGGAATTTGTAAGATTATTTACACTGACAATGCTAAGACCTTCAAGAAAGCGGATAAGGATTTACAGCAACTGTGGAATTTGATAAAGAATCCCGAGGTGCAAAATTATTTTAGTGAAAAAAGAATTAAATGGAAATTCATCGTAGAAAGAGCAGCGTGGTGGGGAGGATTTTATGAGCGACTAGTGCGTTCAACGAAGATGTGCCTGAAGAAAATCCTTGGAAGATCTTCATTAGACTACAAAGAATTTGAAACTACTTTACTGGAAGTGGAAGCTATTTTGAATTCCCGCCCATTAACTTTTGTGTCCAGTGATGCCAATGAGCCAACTCCCTTGTGTCCAGCACATTTTCTTGTGGGAAAAAGACTTACAGCGTTGCCACCGGAAAAGACAAGAATCACTCCTTCTCCCAAAAATGAATTAACTCGCAGATATAGATACAGGTTAAGTTTAGTGCAACAATTTTGGTTGAAGTGGAAACAGTTTTATCTAATGGACTTAAAATCTCTCCATTATACAGATCATTCCAAAGGCATACAAGTAATAAAAGGAGATGTCGTTCAGATCAAAGAAGACAATCAACCAAGGCTCTTGTGGAAATTAGGCATTATTACAGATATCCATCCTGGTAGAGACGGAAAGGTTCGTGCATGCACCATAAGACTAGCAACAGGTAATTTTATTCGGCGAGCAATCCAACACTTATACCCATTGGAACTTTCCTGTAAAGATGAATAGCTTATCTTTCTGGGCCGGAGGATGTTGTGTTTTCATACTCTAAACTTCGAAACTCCATGGCACACGACCATTTTGCAAGCTGCGTGAACTAATGACTTTCTTTGTATTCTATTTTTTTTTGTTTTGTTGTTGTTCTATGATTGTTCTGAGCAAACGAGAATGAGACGTACATTTGTATGCATTATAAAATGAGATGTAAACGAGAAGAATTATTGTAATATTTATGTTCGTGTTGTAAATTAAATGTTATAGTTTCGTCCAAAGGAATGTTTTATTGAAGAATATACTTATTATTCAGACGAGATAAACCACTTAAAAGCGAATAACCTACACCGAGGTAAGAGATTTTTAGATTAATAGAGATTCTAGTATTTATTACGACACACATATGATATAAAAATCCTAACGTTGAAGAACACTTTGCGAAATTCTCTGCAGTTTGTTATTAGCTGTGATGCTATAAACATTAGAATTATAGCTAATCCAAAATATCACCCTGCTTGCAGTGATGCTTACATCAAAATTATATTATGTCATCTGAACATGTCGGGATTGTCAATCATGATAACTTCCTTCTGTCAGTGACTGGATTTCGGTTATTCTATGATAAATAAAGGCTATCTCTAGTGAATGATATTTTCAATTACTACTGCTTGAAGATATTTTACACTATGGCTAGTACTGAATAAATTATCATAATTTTACATAAAGCTTTTGCAATAAATAAATCGATAAATTATCATCACATTTCTAATAAATAATTTATATACTGTCTATCAAATATATTGGCTAAGAGATAAAGGAATTTAAGTACATGCACAGCATACAATAAAATTAGAAAAATAACATCGGACTTTTAAAAAAATATAATATTTGTATTATTGTTTCCTTAACATAGGGCTCCCACTTGTCCGTTTTTTTAAAACAGAAATATTTTAGAAAAAAATCATGCCATGTTTCTGCAACAAGTGCATGAAACGCGCGTTCCTGGAATATTTCTATGAAAATTATATTTTTTCCTTAAAATAAATGTGGTGTTTTAAAAGCGGACCAAGTCGGATCCCTGTTAACCCTCTAATTTCAGAGTAGAATGCGCTCTGGAATTTGCGCAAGTTAGAGAAATGGAATTCATACCAGAATATCTAAATAGTGAATTTCGGTTTATTAAATAGCGAAATCCCCTCTTATTAAATAAAACAAATATTGATATTTTTAATTTTTGGTTGAATTCCGGTAATTGTTCAACTAAAACATTAAACAATTGAATGTCACTAGTATTTACAAAGAATTACGGCGATTGAAAATTAATTCTTTCCTTCAGTTACTACATTAAAGAATAAAAACTTAAAAGAAATTATATGTTGCTCATGTCAGATTTTTGATACATTTGCACCAAAAAGTAACAATTCCCGTAGATTTGTACAAAATTCTAAAAGAATTTCTAAAAGAAAAATGCTTAAGTAAAGCAATTTTCAAAATACGGGCCAAGTGTTTCGCATACTATGGCAGATTACAAGTATCGAAATAATATGTACACCACCGAAGCGGCTTCTTTCGACATTTCAAAGATAAATTTAAAATGCAAATGTTCGTAAGGAAATAGTGTTTGTAAAAATTTTGATTTAGTTTTAGTAAAACGAGACCACTTCGATGCCTGCGTTTGTTTTATTCCTAGTCCTAGAGCCGACCGCACAAAACCCTATGTCATCGCGCGCAAGAAAAAATCCTTTATTATATGGAAGAGTAGTAATAGAGGAATCTAATGATCTATGTTTGCCGGAAGTTAAGTGGTGTATAAACCAAAAATTGATACCACTAGCGGTTGATTCGTATGTTTAGCATTGTGTTTGTTCTACAGTCAAAATTATGAAAACAAGGAAAACAGGGTGCAGGAAAACACAATGCTAAGCCTGCAATTCGACCACTAGTTGTATTTATTTTTCGCTTATGCACCACTTTGGTTCTGGCAGACATGCATGATTAGATTCCTCTATTACTCTTCCTCCATAAAATAAATGATTTTTTCTTGTGCTCGATGACATAAGGTTTTGTGCGGTCGGATTATCCTGACTGTGATCACAATCTAATTTCTGCAACACGTCAATTTAAAAATATTTTTCTAGAGTTCTTGGATGATGATAGGTCTTAAAATGAAATTTATTATATCAAATTTTTATCTAGTGTTACAAATTATTATTATTTTTTTTTGTTGTTGTTAGTTAGAGGTAATTCAAAATTAATTAAAGGTTTCCTAGGGATTTTCAATGGTGCGACTGTATGAGAATTTATTTCACCTAAAAATAACAAGAGTAAATGGAGAACATTGCCTATTATCTAAATATTGTGCTCTTAGGCCTTCGGATAAGTATATATCGGTATAAATATATATCGTAGATATATATAGCACTTTATTGCTTTGCTCCAAAACTGATAAACAATACACTATTTGTAATTTCAAATTAGTCATAATTCCATTTCTTTGATCGCCAATGAATGGTGGTTAGGGATAAAATATCACTCTTAGGTAATACATTGTAGTTGCAGTAAAATGCAAAAATGGAGATATGTGCTAAATACACTTACATTTATAGAAATTAAGTAAATTATTTTATCTAATATATATTTCATAAATTTCAATTATAGGTATTTCGTAAATTTAGATAACGAATGCTTATCAGCATTTCAACCATCTGCTTTATCGGTAAAGTAACAGTAATAAAATTCAGATTGAATTTTGAAAAAAAATTGAAATGGAATGTTTGCCCTACATTAAGTGTATTTAACATTTTCATCCTGAAGGCAGTTTGCCAAAAGAAATTTTGAGTTAAGCTTCGTCTTTCTTAATAACACATTTCATGTCTTTATTTAAATCTTTTTTATATTTGAAAATAGAGGTAGTTTTGTGGCCTAGAATGACTTCTGAGCCCAGTGTTGCCAGATGGGCTACATTTTTTAAATTCGAATTATTCATTGGCACCACTTTTTTGTAGCGGTGTAATGCGGATTATTTAATGACAGATTAATAAAGGCGAAAACAAAGGGAATTTTACCGTTTCAAAAAAGTGGTGCCAATCAAGAAATCTTAATTTTAAAAAAGTAGCCCACTGGCAACACTGTATGAGCCTATTGTGTTTTGTGTCATATTTGACAATGAAAATATTTTTTCACGTGCTGTTAAAATATTATCTTTTCGAAATCTTTCTGTATTATTCAGTATATTTATTTTCCTTTTATATTCCATTGTGAAATTATTCTGTAGTTGCTCAAACACTTTTCAAGTTTCAAATACAAAATAACATAAAAAAGGTAAATTTTAATTATACATTGCGTATTGTACTTATATATGAATTAGTATAATAATATTTAATAATGAAATACAGAATTTAGTAATATAATAATGAATAACGTAGCAAATAAATAATGAATTTAGCCTCCAATAACGAATGTCAGTTCTAAAATAATATTATATTTAACCCTTTTCGTTTTAGCGTTCCAGCAAATGGAAAACCCAACAAGATTCCACAATATGCCACAATGGCACCAGTATTTTGATATTAACATTTTCCGTTTATTACATATGCAAAAAAAATTAAAAATATTTTTTTTCTTTCTCAATTAAATTTGTACATAAAATCCGGTGTCAATCAGTAATTTCAACGTTTTTGAAATGAAAGTACCCTGTGCCGGAGAGGATTAAATAAAAATAGTTGTCTTATGTATTGAAAGAAGCCTGCTGTTAACCCCTTTATGAGCAGTGGCTCATTTTTGGACCACCTAATTTTTATTCGTAAATGTCATTTCGACACCAGAATATTACAACGAACATTTCCCTTTTAATGAGCAATGTAGGTAATCCTATATAACCCTTGCCCATGACCTTCCGTCGAGCAACTTTGTAAATCGCATTTTCAACATTAAAAAAATCCTTTTTTGAAAAGATTAGTCCCCGTGAAAGAAAGTCGGATACTTTATAACAACCAGATACGCAAACAATCCTGAACCAGACGAAATAAATGTCCCTTTGCGGTCACTAAAGCTAGCCTCTTAGAGAAGAAAGTTTTGGTTTCTGTTTGGCAAAATTGGATCTACTACGAGCGATTTCCACCAAAACAGACCATCAATTCTGAAAATTTCTATTGACATATTCACGAACTGAAGTTAGCAATGGACATAAAAAACCCCGAAACAGCAACCAAACCTTCTATTCTATCACCAATATGCATCTATTCATAAACAGAGATATCCATAATGTTACACAGTGTATTTCACTCTAAAGAGTAACATTTTAACTTTCCATTATGACGATTCCATTCCAAAAGTATATTTGACTGTCAGAAACAAACGTCTTGCGGTCCTTTGAGATATTCTGACCCATCCTCCTTACTCTCCGTCTAACTACTATTTGTTTCTTTATCTGAAAAATTCTGTTCACCAAAAGCTATGAACGCTTTGAATGACATAAAAAATCACTTCCGTAAGTATTTTTCGACCAAATCAAAACAATTTTGGAAATAATTTGTTAATAACTACCAGAAAAGTAGAAGAAAGTTTGTTCAAAAGATTGACATAAGTGTTCTTTAATAAAATATTCCCTTTGTCGAAATTTCCCTGGTTTATTTTAAGCAAAAAATGGTTTCGAGAGGTCCAGGAAAATTCAGAGTAATATAAAATGCAAAATACCAGTATTTTATTGTCAAAAAATCCATGTGATTTAATTGCGAAACTAAACAAGACATTTTCTATAAGAAAATTCTAGTATTTAGCAATTATTTTGAGAGTTTTCCCAGTTCGGTCACTAACATGTATCTATTCAAACAGTGGTGGTCAGAATTATAAGAACAATTGAAAATTGCGCAGAAAAAATTTATTTCTGAGTTAAAGTGAAATTTATACACTAAATGTTTTTCTATGCTAGAAATCATTCTGGAATGCAAAACATTGGAAAATGCAAAATATGAATGTTTCGTCACAAGTAACGAAATATGTCATTGTAAAAAAATGGACAAAATTATAAGGACAATGAATGTTTTTGTCTGAAATACACTGATAATTAATAATCTCCCCGATTCTTTTCAATCATTCTTATCAGTCTTGACGTCATGGAGTTTGACAATTCCTTAAGAACGTTCTTGGAAGATTTTGAGTGATCTTTTTCGACGGAAGACATGAGTTCTTGCTTGTTTTGAGATTATATACCATTTTTACATACTTTGTGTGCCGGAATACCCAACAGATTTTTCTACAGTATTCAGATCAAGACATCTGACCGGCCAATCAAGTAGTTTCACGGTATTAGCATTATACCACGAGTTTGAAGTTTGAGAAACATGAGCCGAAATATTGTCCTTCTGGGAAAATAGCCTCAAATCGCTATTAACGGTGCTTCTGCTAAAGGAGTATCGCCCAATACATCAATGTAACGTAAGTATTCCTCCTACCCTGCACAAAAACTATTGGAGTAGTTCTACCAGTTGTGAAACCTCCCCAGTCCGTTACAGAATCACTTCCAAATACATGCTAGAATTTTTTTTTTTTTTTTTTTTTTTTTTTTTTACGGAGATCATACTAGAAGTTGCAAAAACAATCGGAAAATACAGAATTCCACTTTTTTCCCATAATATTGCAGTTTTTGGAAAACTCCATCCTCAGTCTCTCATGAACTTTTGTAAGACGCGGTCTTCACACGTGTTTACTATAGAAAACCTTTTCCTTTCTTTTTATAAAACACTACGAACAGTTCGAGCACTTACATTCTAAGTTCAATTCACGGGTTTTTTTTTTCGTTTTTTGGAGCAAGCTTGCCTCATTATCATTCTTTTCCCCCATACAGAAACAAAAGATAGCCTCCTTGTATGTCTTTGCCGTCCATATTTACCGGTATTTCAAAGATAATTGTAAATAACCGTTCTTCATCTATTATACTTTGTAGCAATTTAACATAAAGTTCTGAATTTTGAAATGCATCAATTTTTCCTTTCTGAAACTCCAAAAGCTTTGCACCTTGCGGCATGATTAAAAAACAGATTAATACGATCCCAAACGCTTACTACGCTTTTTTATCGTCTGGGAATTCCGTGTGCGGAGCAAAAAGCATGCAAATTTTACTTTTTAGAACACACAAATACAGTTGTTCTTATAGTTTTGTCCAAAAGCAATGGGTGTATAAATCTATAATGCATTTTATGAATATGAATTTACCACATATTTCCATAAAAACATACAAAAATAATCTTCATTTTTCATTGGTTTCCAGCCATTAAATTTGCATAAGTCTCCCGCCAAATATAACCAAGATATGGCAATTTTCGCCTTGTCCTTATAATTTTGACCACCACTGTAAGCATAGATATCGATATTGCTTCACTGTTTGTTCACCGGAAAAGGAAAAAATAACTTATTTTAACATTTTGCGTACGATATACCGTAATTTCGGGTGTATAAGCCGCGGATCAAACAATTCTTTTTCGACCCAGAATTTTTTAAGAAACAAATGTAATTTCTTAGATTGACGTAAATATTTGTTTTCAATCACTAAATAAGATTTCTGGGTCCAAAAAGAATTGTTTGATCCGCGGCTTATACACCCGAAATTACGGTATAATCAGTGGAAGTCATTCATGCCATGATTCATCAAAAAGCTGAAGGATCTACTCTCAAAACTGGTAGATGGGAGGTGCTACGTTCAAACTCAATCACACCAGTCGACCTAATTCGCGAAAACAGGCCATCCGCATTTTCCCTGATTTTCTTTGATTCTTGCTTAAATACTTGTTAAATTCCATTAGAAAGAAATCCTTGGAAAGCACTCGCCCACGGGCCTATATCACTCGCGTAGATAATCGGCTGTCATAAACAACACGCCCCTTCAAATAATTTTGAAATATATTTTATTATGTTTTCTGATGGTTTTTATCAAGTAAATAATTTTGTTTTTTAAATCCTTTTGCACTCGTTATTCTTTTGAATGAATCAAACACGTGCAACTTTGATATTAAATTGTTCCGTAATTTATAATAAGATTAAACGTGATTTAATTTTACTTTCTATGTTATTAACACTCTTAGATTTATTAATAAATATAATCCTAGTATATACAGATTGTGGACTTTCCTTACTTTTGTTTCCCTCTAATTCCAAACAATAATATTTGCAATATTTTATTGTACAATTTGTAAATATTTTCTGTTATCACTCCGATTAAAACTATTAAAAATAGTGGTGTTTATAAGTAAACACCATAAAAACCGATCTTAAGATTTTATCTAAACGAAATATTTATCTTCAAAATTTTGCGGTCTGAATTTTACATTAAAAGTTTATAATTAATCGCGTTATGTAAATATGTAAATTCCTAAAGTCTGTAAATAAGCAATAAAAATTGTTATTCATGGAACAACGGTTCATACTTTTGTACCGAATCAATTTGTTTAAACCATCCTTTTAAAAATTACTCTTTCCTAAAGTTAAAAACAGTTTTAAGTTGAAAGAAATGACATAAGTGTACTAATAATTAATTAAATGTAATACAAATATTTAGATTTAATTTATATTTACGTCCTGCAAATATGAATGAAAAGGATTCATTTTAAGATACCGAATTTAATTTAGGTAATAGAAATAATTTCATTTAATTTCCATCTTCAATTTCTTTTATGAAAGAGTACAAATTTAAAAGTCGATGAAAGTGTCTAAATATTCTTGTTTACTTGAAGGATAAGGAAATGACTTCTGCGTATGAACGTGTAGCACGCGAAAACAGGAAGGAAAAAGTAAAGTGTAAAATGTAGAAGGAAATCTGTCTTCATCGTTGTCATGATAGACAGTTTTAAGCATACTTAAAAATATTTTTACCGTTTTGAAGAGAAAAGATTTTCGCAAGAATGTGCTTAGGAGAAAGAATGTATTTTATAGTAGATATTGGCATAGCTTCAGGCGGAAAAAGGTGGGAATCTTGTACCATGTTTTCGCAAAATATCGCTCTATTTTTAAACGAAGAAATTTTACCTTAAATTAATTGCAAAATTCTATTTGGAAATGTAGTGAGAAGTTTGCTTTATCCCCTCCCCGTCTGATGTAACGCCATGCTTCTAGAATTTTTTTTAATGAAAAAAGAAAAGTAAAAATATATAGCGAAACATTTTTATATGATTTTCTCCAATACACATTGTTTATCTGTTATTGCATACTTAAATAACAATTTCTTTTCAAATTTGCTTGGATAAACTGTGGAAGTTTTTTAATTATTCATATCAATAAAAGTGTCAAAATCTGATTATCATATTCACCATTATTTTCGGACTGAATCTTTTCTTACTAATATTAGAAATTTTGCGTTTAAATAAATAGATATCACTTTTAAAAATGTGGTAGATTCATCCCCCTTGGGTAATCAGGCTTAGCAGACTATGAATCTTTTTAACACATAAATGTTTCTTATGTTATAATTAGTATTACCGTAATTTCCTGTGTATAATCCGCGGATCAAACAATTCTTTTTCGACCCAGAAATTTTACTTAGTAATTGAAGTCAAATATTTACTGCGATCTACCAAGTTACATTTTATTTAACCCATTAGTGCTTAGCGTCCCTTTTTAGGGACGCTTCAAAAGGTGCACTGTTTTTGACACCGGTAAAAAAGAACGGCAATCTTTATTTTATTTAATTTAAAAATTTTCGTAATTAATAAACTAAACTTAATTCTTTTAAAAATAGTGGTGCAAATCGAATAAAATTTGCGCAAAAGGTGGTGGGCACGAATGGGTTAAATAAATTTTTTGGTTCGAAAAATGATTGCTTGATCCGCGGATTATACGCAGGGAATTACGATAATTAGGAGAATAAAAAATGGCTGTTGTCAGTAGCGAGATCTTTCGCCATTTCTTCGGTAATCAAAAAAATATATTATATATATTTAACACAGTTTACTATATGAAGTGGTATTCATTTACATTTATTCCTGGAGGACGTGCTCCGGCCCTCATAAACCTACAGTGCATATGATTTTTTGAAATTGTCAACACTATTTTTTAAAAATAATATTTAACTTATTTCTAGCAAAATTCGTAGCAATTGCCTGTGCCCAAATAAGGAGACGATTATTATTAGAATTTATTGATGTAGATATTTATTTTTACTGGTGGAAGTTCGCAGAGTTGGTATTTAATCCTTGGGCAAATTTACTAAACATTTCTAAAGTAGGGGCTTCAAGTGCCTGTAAATGCGCTGGTGGAAGTTTGCAGCGTTGGTACTCAGTTCTTGGGCATATTTACTAATCATTTCTAAAATAGGGGCTTCAAATGACTATAAATGTCCTAGCTATAATAATAACGGAAGCAATAGTACACAGCTTATATTTTCTTTCTCGAAAAGGGGGTAATACTGATACAACTCCTAATAACACAAGTGATAACTTGGAACCTCGTAAAAATTTATGACCCAAGTATGGCTAAGTTCAGGAAATTTTCATAGTGTAAACAAAGTTTCTTAAGCCCTTGGGGACGAGCGACACGCATACGTGTCGCAAAAAGGCTTAAGAGGCCTTGTTTACCTCCACCAGTATTTATTTATTTTTATTAATTTTTATTTTTATTGTTTAAATTTTTATTTATTTATTTTTTTTTTATTGTAAAGTTTGCCTTAATTAATCGAAGCATTTTCTCAATTTACCTCGCAATTCTCGCTCCTGTGATATTGACAGACTGTGAGCTTCACAGCTCATATTCAGAATTATTTAATTTCCACACTGTTACAAAATAGTGTATTTGGCTTTACTCCGGTATCATTTGCTTGTCATTAAATAAGGCGAATATTTCTTGTTAAAAAAGTGGTGGCAAAAATCAATCTGAATTTTTAAACTGTAATTTAACGCTACTGTTAACGGGATAATGAGGCAGAAATTTCTGTTTTAAGATACGGGTGACAAAATTTCGTAAAAGGCTCTCGTCGCCGAAGGGGCTATAGGAAATTTCACTAAACAAATTCAAATAGAAATATCAACAATTCAAAAGTTGTTATAAATATTATTAAAACGAAGTTGATTAACCGCTTAACTGATCAATATTTTTAAACAAAACTTCAATGAATGCCTATATTTGAGTCTTTTATAGAATTTTTAATCTTCTACCACCGGTTTTTCAAAACAGAAATTTTCGCTTTATTGAATCAGAAAAATGCTCGTATAAAACAAGGCAAAATTTACTGGTGAGAATAATAAGTCATGATTGCAAAAAAAAGTTGCTTGTATGATTTACGGCAATTCAGGCAGTGATCTTACTGCGGGATAACGTTAATTTTTTAACTAAAAGAGGCATCAAGAAATTTTAATAAAATTTTCCTTTACTAAGATAGTTTAAAGGAACATGTTTTAAGAAACTTACTTTCTCAGAAATTTGTATGTAAGTTCTGGTTTCAATCAACCATCTCTTCATTTTACGAACAAATATTTTATATTCCTGAAAGAGTTAACACTAGAAAGGCCGGAAACGTAAGTTAAACTTGATTAAAATATTTCACACCTTATTTTAAAAAAAATTGTTTTACGTTTTTATTTAGCTTTATTCTAATTCTTTTATTTTAAATTTATTTTACAGTGAAATGTCATGTCATCTGAATTTTATTAATATAGTAGGGATCAAAATGACACTCGCGGCCTCCTAGCGTTAAAAATTATGACTATAGGAAAAAAAAATAACATGCTCTTTTCCCAGTCACATATAAATGCGTCTTTTAGCTAGCTATAACTCCGCCTATCTATTTTACAGCAAAATGATGAATATTAATATTTAAAAAAACATAAAATCAATGTACTCAATTTATAAACATAATGAAAAAACATTTTCGCCATTAATTACATATGTTTAAAAATTAAAATATGAATAATAAACCTATAGCGGAGTGCTGCTTAATACGTGGCACACAGCTCATTGTGTGTTGAACACTTTTTAAATTGCATACGTGCCCTCAATAGTTAACCTTCAAACATTAAGCGTGTAAACCAGTGTAAGTTTTTTTTTTTTTGTAGAATTCCGGTTGTTTGATAGGAAACATTTTTTAACCCACTTAAGGGCAAGCAATGGTGTTTGTGTAATTCAATTTCAGAAACACAATTGTGTTTCTGAATTCCCACCGGAAATTCAGAAAATTTTTATTTCAAAATAAGGTAAAGCTAACTTTATAACTTTAAATTTTTATTCTTCCAAATTTATAAAGGTAAAGCTTAATAGCAAAAATCTGGGTGAGTGACACACCTGTGATTTATGACATCTTAGATTTCATCAAAAATTACCATTTGTTACTTACCTCTTTAAGAGACCAAATCTAAAGTTTTTTTCTAAGGTTAAGTAGTTTAGTTTTATGGATCCCCAAATGGCATCATACGCTGCGATATGTGAGAATTTTTTTTTAATATGAAAATTGCTGTGACCCACAATTCTTTGCGCTTGCAACTTGGCACCAAAATTATTTTTATCTGTGGAATGTAATTGTGTTGAACTTTATATAATAAATGGAAAACCTGTGCCAAGATGTTACCTCATGGTCACAGAAGTTCGTAAAAAGACTCATTTTCACCGTTTACTACTATATACAGTAGCGCTAACATGTATGGGACCATGGGGCGCAGGGCCGGTGAGAGGGGGGGCAGAGGGGACAACTGCCCAGGGTCCCGGGAGCTAGAGGGGCCCGCACCGTACCGAACAAATATAGAGATTTCATAATATTCCAAATCTGAACTTGCACACACTTTTTAATTTACAAGTTAACTAAAATTTTTTTTCCAGAGTTGTCAGAAGATTTTCATTAAAGACATAGTACTATTGGTAACAGAAACCCTGCATAGAACAAGACAGATTTATCTCTTCTTGTCTTGTAATGAGGCGAGTACTAAAAGCTGTCAATTCGTTCATCATTTTTCTTACAAACAGTCTAGAACTTCCTGCTTTCCTAAGAAATTTTAAAAGGATCATTTTCTGACCACAGACTGCCATCTCCATGCCTTGCGGCAAAAGAGCCTCTAGACTGCAATAGGTCCATCTGATATTGGCAGCAAGACCGGCGCATTTATCGGACAAAGATGCGACTGCTGGTGCCTGGCCCACACTAATTGCGATCCCCTTAGGGGTACCGAGTCTGTCTATACTGGCTCCGATTACCGATTAGGCACGAAAAAACACATGCTTTCCTTGGAAAGTTATGAAAGGGCCCAAAATTGAGAGCATAGGGGTCCTAAATTTTATATGGAATTAACTTAATTCCAAAATGTCATCTAATTTCTTTTCAAATTATTAATTTATGTATATATTTATATATACATATAAATATATTATTTAAGTGCTCAACAAACAACAAGTGTCTTATTTGCCAAAAATGAAAAACACTATTCGATTCCAAATAACTTCAATAGTCAGGATTATCAATTTTATACTGTTACAATTAAAAATTAGTTAGAAAATGTGTCAAACTTTCGCGTTATGGAGAAGTGAATTTTAGACCACCAAGAAGTATATGGATATCCAAAGATTGCGTTAACATAAGTTCTTTATCGCTATTAATATTTTTACAAATCATGTTGTCTTGCTCCGACACATCTTGAGAACAATTAAGTCTAGTTCTTGTTCGGCTCGTCTATATGTAGAAAAACAATGCAATCCTGTTCTCGGCCTGGTAAGGTCAATATTAAGCCCGGGTTACACACAATGTAACAGTCCGATGCCGATCTCTACACTGTTCAAGTTTCATTTCTGTATTGATTTTGTCAAGCTAGTATCGACTTAATCCTAGCTTACCGACTTTAACTAGCACACTTAAACATATTCTCGTTAAAGCTATATTCATTGAAAAAAGCTCATAGTTTGCCTTTTCTGCCTAAAACTTTATAATGGTAGCTAGGCCCGCTAAATTTTTTTATCAGTCCGTCCCGGCCCGCATATCTCGTTCAATTATTTTGCCGGCCCGGCCCATTGAAAAAATTATTCTAATTCTGCCTGCCCGGCCTGGCCCGTGCAGACTTCTACAATACATTCTATTATGTTCATATTGTATTTTTATAAAGTTGTATATTTTGTCTGAAACATCCATTTACTACTTTATTACAGTGAATATTTTATTAAGATCGCTATCACTTTCAAAATATATTGTATTATTAATTCTTGTTTACCTGTTTGTTTAATTCTTGTTTTCCTGTTATCGTCAGATTATTTGAGAGTTGTGAGCATAGCTTGTAGGCTGTAGGGCCTAATAATATTTTGACCCTTTAAGCGTCCGGCTTATTTTTTTACTTTATGTTAGATTTGTAAAATAATACCTATGAAAACCATTTGTATGGGGATTTGTTTATGATTGCCTCACATATTTATCTTATGCATGGCAAAAATAAGAAAAATAAATAGTGAATAAACGGCACCAATCAGCAGAATTTTTTTTTTATATGATATATATGTCAAACTGAAGGGGGAAAAAATAAAAATATGAAAATGACTTCGATATTATTTATGTATTTTATTTACTTACTTACTTATTATTGCAGTATTTAGGTTTTTTACGGTGGTTTTTAACATTAGTAAAGGAAATTCAATAACAAACTTTTTTGCCAATTTTTGCATTTTTCGAAAATTGACTGCTTTTTTGAGGCAATTTTTTAAATATACGTAAAAAGAAAATTCAGTTTCAGCACAATACAGTAAATTTTGTTGCCTGCGAACTTAAAAAAAAAAAAAAAAAAAAAAAATGTGCAATTTCTGGCATTTTTTCGCATTCTGCGGCGTATTTTACTAAACGAAAAATTCTCATTTAAATTTTAATAGTGCTTTGATTAAATTCAAGTTGTAAGAATATCAAAGATTTTTCTATGTCAACATGAATAAAATTTTGAAAATTTGAATTTAATCTGCGACGAAATAAAAAATTTAATTCGAGTTTTGTTTGATTCGATGTTGGGATAGACGTAACTCGCATAAATGTACGTTGTCGTAAACAGTGCAACCCGACAAGAAATTCGTTCACTTTGAAGTTTGTTTTAGAAAAACCGACCATTGAAGATCTGCTGGTGTTGTTAGGTATAAACTCGAATGGAAAATTAAATAAAGATATTTTTTATTAAATAAAGATCCAAAATCTCAGAGGAGAGGGGGGGGAATATGTTTTTTTTGGGGGGGAATATGTTTTTTTTGGGGGGGGGGGGGCTCAAAAGACCTTTTACAGAAGTCCTGTACCTACTGTACTTAGTGAAAAAATCTAATGTTTTGATGTTTGTCGCTTTACATAAAAACAGAAGTATAATATAAAAGTTGTATCCCATATTTTCCTTAATACACTTGTTAACGTGATTTTGTTAACACACATAAAAAATCTTGAAAAAACGACTTAGAGCCAGAACATGAAAATTAAGGTTCCACTTAGAAACAGTTTATCCTTTTCCATTAAAAAATTACATTAAATGTTTCTCTCTTTCACTCTCTCTCTCTGTTGTTTAATGTAGAGTCAAAATTTTAAAGCCATATTTGACTTAAAAATATATTTCAAAATGAAAATGAAAGATACCTATGGATTTTCTATGATAAAATGATACGTCGTTCAAAGTATTTCGATCAGATTCAAGCCTACATACTAGTCTATTGTGACTGTTGTAAATCTGAACTTGATTCAATTAGAGAGAATATAGTTGATACAAATAAAGGACAATAAATGTTACGTTCTTAAGTTAAACAAAATAACTGATTCAATTATACGATCATTCGAATAAGCAGAAAATTTTTGTACTTTTTCTTGTAGGGGCATGTAATTTTTGCTTGCCCAGGGGCCCGTGAAACCTGTCATAGGCCCTGATGGGGCGTGAACCCAGTTAAAAATTTCATCTTTCTGCACTTTCAATTTAATTTAATTTATTATTTTTTCATTCATTCATTTATTTAATCACAGAAATGAAATTTGGTTTTATTGACGTTCTCAAAGTAATTTTGTCTGAAAAATATTTAGAACATGAATTGGAATTGGGAGTAATGAAGTCACTTTCAGAATTGCATAATAATTTTTTTTTCAAAAACAAATATCCTTTATATATTTTCAATCTCCTTTAATAATGTCTTAAATTAATGTGACTAAAAGTAATTGACACTTAAATTGATATGACTACAAATTATAATTGACTAAAAATTATATGTTTTTCTTGACATTTATATTTTTCACTCCAAACAATTATTCATTTTTAGTTAATTTATGATAAATATTACGGGAATACAATTTAACTAAAAATATTTATTAAACTATAATTAAATTATAATCATTTTATGTTTTACTTAGAAAAACAATAACTTTGAATTTACATCTTTAGTCATTTGGTCCCCTCCCTACTCTCTTTACTAACACACAAGCACTTGGGGAAGAGAAAAACGCATGTGCTATTTTACTCAAATAGTTTTGAACCCGCCCAATACTTTTCAAAATTTGGCGCTACTGACTATATATAATGTCCAGCAACATAATGCGGCTTCCATTTGTCATGACAAATGAGGTATCACTTGAAAGACATGCATTATCTCTTTAAATAAATGTATAGGGCAGGAAATATAGAAGAGACTAGGGAAAGTTGACTGCAAGGAAGACTGGGTCCAGCCTTCAGTTTTCATATTTAACACTAGAACGCCTGGAAGAAGTCGATTTGACTCTAACACTGGTGATTAAATTTCCGTTTAATCAGAAATTTTCTTTTGAAATAAATTAAATTTAAATCACGCAGATTTACGTTCAATAAATCAATTAAAATTTTTTGAATAAAAATTCTGGGATGAAATATTATTATCAAACTTGAGTAAAAATTTCGGGCGTTCTAGAGTTAAAAAAGTTTCAGAGTTTTACCAATAGGTGTTATCCAAAGCTATAAGTAAGCTTAAAAAATTGTCTTTGTTTTATACTAATAATCGAAATACGTATGGAAAAATGAATTAGATTTCATTAGATTTAATAATTTTCAGATTAAAAATCGTGTCTTTTAGAAAGATTTCGTGAGCTTTTTTTTGAGATAAAATATATCAAATAAATTTAAGTTAGTAAATTTTAAGTGATGCAGAAGTATGGAATTTTTATTCCAGACATAAAGATTGTAACGTAAGTAAATGAACAATACATTTCAGTTTGTGAGTCAAGAAATCTACCAGTATTTTTCACGAATAATTCAACTTATATAATGAAATATTTTTTTCAAATTATTAAGGTGAATATTAAAATCTAGAAAAAGTGATGATAAAACGTTTTTAGACAAAAAACTTGGGAAGTTTGACTTATATTAATAATAAAATATATCAAAAAAAAAAATTATCGGCATTATTGATAAATTAGCGTACCGTAATTTCGGGTGTATAAGCCGCAGATCAAACAATTCTTTTTAGACCCAGAATTTTTTAAGAAACAAATATAACTAGTTAGATCGCCGTAAATATTTGTCTTCAATCACTAAATAAGTTTTCTGGGTCCAAAATGAATTGTTTGATCCGCAGCTTATACACCCGAAATTACGGTATATACTATCTGAAATAAAATTTTCAACATTCTTGTTTTGGTATTTTAACTTAAACTCTCCATAAAAAGTGTATTTTGAGAATTTGTTAATTTCTATAATTGGTAAACAAATACACACACACACACACACACACACACACACACACACACACACACACACATATATATATGTATATATATAATATTTATAGAATCTACAGTTCCAATTTTTTACGTAAAATATGCCATCAAATTATAAGATTATCTCAGATATACATTCATCACATAAACTGCAGTAAAAGTTTTAAAATCGTTGAAAATTACCGTAATTTCGGGTGTATACGCCGCGGATCAAACAACTCTTTTTGGACCCAGAAATCTTGTTTAGCGATTGAAGACAAATATTTACGGCGATCTAACTAGTTATATTTGTTTCTTAATAAATTCTGGATCGAAAAAGAATTGTTTGATCTGCGGCTTATACACCCGAAATTACGCTAAATAATAATTACTGTTCTAAATTCCAGTCAATAATCCGCAAGTCAATTATGTTTGGGCCCAGAAATCGCATTTAATAAGATCTAAATTATTAAATAGTGATAAATATTTAACTTCAATTATTAAAGAACATTTTTGTTTCGAAAACTATGTGTAACCCGCGGATTATAGGCCTGAAATCACGGTACTTAACAAAGAATAGGAATATTAGAATTGTATTTTTCTAAAACTTCGTGTAAATGTGAAAGAAAAGTTTTGATTTAAAATACCGTAATGTCGCTTCTACCTTCTGCACCTAAGAGAATACTATTTTCTACCATATTTTATTTTAAATATAATGTGACTTTCTACTAATTTGCATTATTTAACTTCTTTTTTTTCAACAAAATTTCTTATTTGAAGACTTATCTAAACACAGGAAATTAAGGTAATTTAAATTAAAAACCAATATTTAATTTTTTATTTCTTTTATGCACTATTTAATGAAAAAGGTTGCAACTGAAACGACAAAAAACCTCTAAATTTTACTTATATTTCAAAGAAAAAGAACCAATTTTTTCCGTAACTGGGTATCGCAGAAATACAAGAATCATGTTGAGTAACCCGTGATTACTAGAGGGACATTTGTATTGTATGTTGTCATGATAGATACTTTTAAGTATACTCGAATATGTTTCTCTGACGTTGAAGAGAAACACTTTTCAAAATCATGTACCCAAGAGAAAGAATCCATTTTCTAGGTGAAAATATCTTACTTTTTTTTTTTTTTTTTTTTTTTTTTTTCAGAATAAAAATTTTATATATTGTTTTTTTTTTCATATAGTTTACGTGAAGTTAATAAATATGGTAATACTTGTGAAAAACGAACTGAATAAAAAAAATTCCTTTAAATAGGGAAATTGTACTGGGGATCGAGACGCCAATACTATTTCCGTATTATAATAGGAAATTTGTTTTCCTCATATACCAGAAATATTTCCGTTTTTTTCACAAAAACTTTCCGCATCATATTTTCCTGTTTAAAAATTCTCATTTGAAAATCAAATCACAATTTTTAGGGACAAACTTACATGTTATTAAATTTCATTCCTCACTTTCCAAGGACACGTAAATAGAAAAGTCATAACTTCTCAATGTACACTTGTGAAAACAATTGAAGGGACAAATGGTTTACGTTGTCATAAGGTTGTGGCGCCACGATCGCATTTGTGTAAAAGCATTTCATTTGCTCTCCGATGCTTGTAGCGTGAGGACGTTTGAAACCCTTGTAGACCCATCCAATTCCTTGTTTTTTGAATTTCTTTTTAAATCTATCGTTAATATAGCTAATCGTCATCGTCTGGATGATGCAACATGATGGCGGATTGTTGGAAGACTCGACGCCAGCCAATCACAAGCTACATATTGTAAAGGGATCGGGGTTCCGAGGAACGTGGTCTCCATACTGTGGAAGCAATTCACAGAGACAGGAACATGTGGTCGCCACCTGGTCAAAGCCGTAAGACAGCAATAGCGCCAGCTGAAGAAAGTTATTTGAGACTTTTAGCCAAAAGAAATAGGTCCGTTACAGCGACACAATTCTCTTGTCACCTGTATAATGCAACAGGAACATCTATTTCACGGATAACAGTCACCCAGAGACTTAATGCTGGTGGCCTGTATGCCAGACGACCTGCAGTCTGCATCCGTTTGAGTAGGAAGCGAAAAAGACTCTTCTGGCATGGTGCCGAGAACACCTGTCTTGGACAGAATATAATTGGGGGCAGGTGCTCTTCAGTGATGAGTCACGATTCAGTCTGGACAGCGACTCGAGACGTGTTATCATATGGAGAGAACTCGGGAGTCTATATCAGCCCTCTAATTTTGTCGAAAAGGACCATTGTTGTGGTTTGATGGTCTGGGAAGGCATCATGGCAGACGGGCGTACCGATCTACATGTGTTTAACCCATTAGTGCCTAGCGTCCCATTTTTGGGACAGTTTTAAAATATTCAAGTAAGCGCATTTCACACCAGTAAAAAGGGAGGATAAAAAAATACTTTCTTTCTCGAGACAAAGTCCTCGATAAATTAAGATAAAAGTTATTCTTGCATTAAAAGTGGTGGGAAAATGCAATATTTGAATTTTAACGAAAAAAATAATTCAGGCATTAATGGGTTAATAGCGGTACTCTGACAGGTCAAACGATACAGGTACAAGATTCTGACACAGCATATGCGACTTTTTAATACTGGATAAAATTTTATCTTTATATACGATAACGCCCGTCCACATAGGGCGCTGTAGGTGGAAAAATGCCCTGAATTGGAGGATATTCAACGAATGGAGTGGCCTGCGTTTGTCCACTGACCTTAATCCCATCGAACACGTATGGGATGCCCTTGGACGATCAATTGCAGCTCGAAGACCAGCTCCAGTGACTATCGATGAGCTCAAGGGTGCCTTGGTAAAGACACTGGTAAACGGTACAAAACGCCGATGCGACAGTTGTTTAGCTGTTATAGGTGATTATATACCTTATTACACGTGTTTTTCTCTGACTGACAGAGTGTAGGTCATCTGCTGTGATGGGCACATGCCCAATTTCCTTATTAAAGGATGCAGGTTGTGCCCATTTTTGTTTTTCCATGCATTAGTCTTGTATCGAATGATATTTTGGGCAAGTTTGGTTTTATTTTCTTTGTTATTTATTTAATTGCAAAAAAAATTGTTCCTTTAACCCTTTCAGCTCCGATGGTAGAACTTTCTACCACATAATTTTAATTTTGAAATGTCACCACCGCACCAGAAAGTTCGACCAAATTTATTTGAAAAAGGTTTAATGCATTTCGTGTATATCCTTAACCGGTTTTTTTCTTTGCAAAATACTGGTGCCAATGTGACGTTTGGAGTTTTGAAGAAATTTACCCACCAGCGCGCAAAGGGATGTTTTCACCAGTGTAATTTACATGATACTTATCTATCGCGGTATTCGAACTAGAGAACTGCTCTCTTCTAGCTCATTGCGCTCAACGATTACGCCAACGCTATACAAGCCGCATATCGTTAGGTACTTTAGATGCCTTATATGCTCTTATTCCTTTTCAATAAAATTTCCGGTTCGAAAAATACTTAACTAAACCTTGGCTCTTACGCGGGATATTACAGTAATTTAAATTGGGGAGAAATATTTCGTTTTGATTTCTTTTATGCACTGTTTTTCTAAAAATATTGGGACTGAAACGACAAAAAAATTGTTTAAATTTCGCTTATATTTCAAAGAAGTAGGGCCGATTTTTTTTCGTAGATTATTGCAGGAATACAAGTAGAATCATGACGAGCACAACGTGATTGGTAGAGGGGTACCTGTCTTGTGCGTTGTCAAAATAGACATTTTAAATAATACTCGAATACATTTTCATGGCATTGAAGAAAAACATTTTTCATAAGAAGAAAGAATCCATTTTCTACATAAAAATATATTTCTAAGCTTTTTTTTTTGGGGGGGGGGGGTCTGAATAAAATTTTTATATTTTATTTTCCACATTGTTTACGTAAAAGTTGGTGATATACTTCTGTTCCAGACACTGAGAGAAAACCCGGTTAAAATACGGAAATTGTATTGTCAATCGATATTGTCAATCATTTTAAAGGAAAAAAAATAATTTTCGAAAATTACCGAATTTTTCCTTTTTTTTTACAATTTTTTTCTTTTTTTACATATTTTCGTATTTATTTGAAAGACAAATAAATATTTTGAGGGGACAAACTTACATCTTTATAAATTTCATTCTTTACTTATCAGGACACACATACTTTAACCCTTTCAGGGGCGCCGTTTGCATTCTGCACACGGTTAATTTTAGTGCCCAAATTACCGAATGGCGCCAGTAAATTTATAGTATTATTTCGATCTCATAATATAAATCAAAGAGTGTGTTAATTATTTTCAAATAAATTTATTTAAAAAAGGTTAAAGTAAGTGCAGCTCCATTTAAGTAAAACAACAGTTATCCATCACGGGATTCGAACTAGGGAACTTTCTTCTGGTCGCTTATTGCGCTCAACTCTTACGCTAATGTTATACACTGTTAAAAAGTTGAAACTTTTGCTGCATTGTCACTCCACCGCTTTTATAGAATATTTCTACTTTTGCCAATGAGAATACTTCATAATACTGTGAAGTAATTGTTTTCAATAAATGTAATGGAGTAACGATGCAGTAAATGTTTCAAATTTTTAATAGCGTTCAAGCTGCGTTACCAGATACTGTTACCTATTTTAACCCTTTCAGCTCTGATGGTAGAATATTTCTAACACATAATTTTAATTCCGAAATGTCACAAAAGCACCAGAAAATTTGACCGAATTTATTTGAAAAAGGTTTCATCCATTTTTTCCTATATATCGTTAAGGGGGCTTAGGGGTTGAAAACTTTTCAAAAAATCGATTTTTTTTTTTAATGAAGTAATTTGATTATTCATTTCATTCTTAACTCAATGCAAAAAAAAAAAGAACGCATAAAAATATTTGCATTTTTGAAGGAGTAAGTGCAAAGTATTTATGTATCAACACTTTCATAGCCGCATCCATATAATTTCAACTTTAAGTAGCATTTTCTCAAAACTTGATTTTTGATGACTAACACCAAGATTAAAAAAAAACTATTTGATGAAAAAGCTTTTTTTTTTTTTTTTTTTTTTTTTTTTTTTTTTTTTTTTTTGCATGCATATAACATCATTATCTAGATTATGAATTAATATATTTTAGACAGTTTAATATTGTGAGTATTTTTAATGGAAAAAAAGTTGTATTTTTTAGGGTTTTTTTAAATTTTCAACTTTGAGAGATTTTTTAATACTGTTTTTATTAAGTGATAGTTATATCCTTAATTCATAATCTAGATTATGATGTTATATGCATGGAAAAAAAAATTAAGCCATTCCATCAAATAGTTTTTTTTTTTTAATTTTGGTGTTAGTCGTCAAAAATCAAATTTTGAGAAAACACGACTTAAAGTTAAAATTATATGGATGCATAAATGCTTATAACTCCGTTAAGAATGCTAATATTTTTATGCGGTTTTTTGCACTGAGTTAAGAATTAATTGAATAATCAAACTAGATCATAAAAAAAATCGATTTTTTGAAAAACTTTCAACCCCTGAGCCCCCTTAAGAGGTTTTTTTCTTTGCAAAGTACTGGTGCCAATGTGACATTTGGAATTTTCAAGAAATTTACCCACCAGAGCTCAAAGGGTTAAATGCATTTTAAGATCTTTTTTTTCAATAAAACTCCTGGTTTGAAAAATATTTAACTAAGTCTTTGCCTTTACGAGGGAAATTACAGTAATTTATGTTTAAAATAAACATTTCGATTACAAAACTGTAGAATATTAATTAGTAAATTAAAAAAGTAGAATAGTAAATTAGAGTAAATTAGAGTATTAAAGTAGTAAATTAAATAAACATTTGATTTTTTTCACTATTCACTCTTTTGTGAAAACATTGCAACTGAAACGCCAAAAAAATGTGCCTAAATTTCGCTTAGATTTTAAGTAAAAAGGACCAATTTTTTTCGTTACTTGGTATTGCAGGAATACAAGAAAAATCATGAGTGGCAAAATGTGATTGGGTGTCTTGTACGTTGTCACAACAGACATTTTAAAGAATACTGGAA
Organism: Maratus speculifer; assembly: GCA_964019185.1. Taxonomy (NCBI): domain Eukaryota; kingdom Metazoa; phylum Arthropoda; class Arachnida; order Araneae; family Salticidae; genus Maratus; species Maratus speculifer. Next base: position 86,459,746 of record OZ025293.1, read on the forward strand.
TACGCTTTTATGATGATGAAAAAAACACTTTTCATAGGAAGAAAGAATCCATTTTCTCAGAGAAAGCGTCCATTTTCTATATAGAAATATCTTACTAAACTTTTTTTTTTTGTCTGAATAAAATTTTTATATATTTTTGTTTCACATACTTTACCTAAAATTATAAAATTGGGTCGTAAACTTGTATACATGACATTAGACAAAAAAATTCCGTTATAATACGGAAAATGTATTGGCAATCGAGATGCAATTACTATTTTTGTATTTTAACGGAAGAAAAATATTTTTCTGTAAATTGCTGAATTTTTCCGTTTTTTCATGAACATTTTTTTTCCTATTTTCGTACTTATTTGAAAACAAAAAAAAATATTTTGGGGGGACAAACTTACATTTTTTTTAAATTTCATTTTTCGCTTATCAAGGACACGGATACTTAACAGTCAGAGTAGATCCATTTAGTTAAGACAACAGTTACCCATCACGGGATTTGAACAAGGGCACTGTCCTCTTCTAGAGTATTGCGCTCAACTATTACTCTAATGTTACAAAAGCTGTGTTTTCAAATATCGTTTCTTATTTCAGATCGTTTCTTATTTTATGCAGCAAATTCCAAGATGTTTAAAAAAAAAAAAACATTTTAGAAGATATCATAATTTTTTTTATCTAGTATACAGTTGCAGTTGTTACACAGAATTTTTCCAATATGTTGAATATTTAATTCTTTAATATTATGTTTTACAAAAATTAAATCTTAGTCTTTAAAATATTATATGCATGACAGACTGTCTAAAGAGTAAGATTTGCTTCTTTTTTGAAAACTTTAACAATTTTGTTGCAATAAATTCATTAGATATTATTCTTATATATTTATTTAATTATTTTGGCAAGTAAATATTTATTTTTAATGTGTAGTTTTAGCAATTAATTTATATATATTTTTTCAAATATGTACTTTTTCAATTGATCTTTGTGATAATGTACAGTAAATTCAAAAAAGAAAACTACTACAGGGTATTAAAACAAATTTCCTTTATTGCTCAATATAACTCAGATAAACATCAATTTTATAATAATTTCGCTATTTCATTTCAGATATGTCTTAAGTTTTATATGCGAATCTGCAAAAGTGAATAGATAAATAAATATTTAAATTTAAAATAGATTATTTTTATTTTATATTATTACAGACAATTATATATCATAGAGCTTTTCTAAAAAATAAATTCTACAGATTTTTTTAATAATAATAATAGCTTGTTTAAAATAAGCTAAACATTTTTTTTAAGTAATAATAAAAACTAAACTGTAACATTTTCTTCCTCAATTGTATCATACTTAACACTAGAACGCCCGGAAGTTTTACTCAAGTTTCATAATAATATTTCTCAACAGAATTGTTATTGAAAGTTATTTAATTAAAGTATTTAACGTAAATCTGCGAGGTCTATATTTAAGTTATTTCTATAAAAAGATTTCTGGCTCGAATTGAAATTTAATCGCATGGTTAATACATATAAATTAATAAGATATTAATTTTTTAAAATATCTCAAACATACAATACCAGTTTTTTTAAAGGAAAATAAAAGAAAAAAATATTATAGCCTGTTTAAAAAATGCATACAGTGGAATGCTCCATAATCTATATCGGTTTTACTTGATAATCAATGTAAAAGAGAGTATTTATCCAATGTTGGGAAATTACTGACTATTTTTGCAATATAGAACCACATTTTGCCAATCAGTGTTGCCAGGCGGCTAATTTTTTTTTTTAAATTAAAATTTTCGTGTTCGCACCACTTTCTTTAAATGGTGAAATACTGTTTGCGTCTGTCAAATGAATATGTGTGTGTGTATGGTATTAAATAGTACAAATTTCACACTTTCAAAAACGTGGTGCCAATCCAGAAATCTGAATTTTTTAAAAATAGCCCACTGGCAACACTGTTGCCAATATAGTTTCATTAAAAATAATAGTACTATATGACAAGTACATGCAATAATTAGTTACTTCACTTCCCAAACACAAATACTTCTAAGTATCATTTACTGAACTTGTATTGGTTTGAAACAACAAATACCGAAATATTACGTAAAATTTATGTAATAATGTTTACATAATTATGAAATAATTATGTAAAGTCAATAACGATAATTGTACTGTTTTCATTAGAAAGTGAAACTATTGATTAAAATACCATAAAAAACGGAAATTCGCCGAGCCTTTCAAAAGAACTGAGTCTTTCTTCGTCAGGCGAAAAGAAGACGGGGCTCAACTATATGAAAGCTCATAGTAGACTGAAAAGACTCAGTTCTTTGGAAAGGCCTAGCAAATTTAAGTCTTTTATGGAGTGTTAACCCTTAAATGCATAGTATAGAACGCGTTCCAAAAAATGCGCAATTCAAAGAATCAGAATTCATACCAGAAAAATCTAAATAGTAAATTTTTCTTTATTTAATTACGAATGATGTGTCATTAAGTAAAGTGAAAATTGCTCTTTTAAATTTCTGGTGAGAATACGGAATATGTGAATAAAACCCCCAATAAATCGGGAACACTTATGGTATCGAAAATGATACAATATGCATTTAAGGGTTAAAGAAGTTTTTATCCCTTTATATGATTCAGACCAGTTTGAAGTTATTTTCTTTATTGTGTAAAATTTTACGAAAAATTTTGTGTTTCCTAACTTTTTTTATTTTTATTTATTTATTTTTATTTATTTATTTATTTATTTATTTATTTATTTATTTATTTATTTTGAAAATGCGTCGCAGCATTCTAAAACTGCTTCCGAATAGAATAGCCTGGTCATTTTTATTACAGTTTTTTCCGATTAAATAAAGTGAATATTAACTTTCGAAATTCTGGATGGCAAGAAATTCCTATCATAAAGTTTGAAGTCCCTTAATATAAAATCATTCTGTTGTTTTAACCTTCCCACTACCGTGATCAAATATATCCGTTCACTGGGCTGCATGTTTCACTGCAGTTGAAGCGTTATTTAATTAAAATAATTCGACAGCTATAATCCAGTTTTAAGAAATTAAATTACGATTGATACTTTCAAAGCTTATAAGTATATACGTAACAAAAAATTATACCATGATAGAAAATCCTTGTCATATTAACATTTAAAATAAATTGCAGGGAAAAAAATTACAATTTTGCCCTTTTGCTCGACGATCAGGGGGTTAATGCGTTGACTGTCAAAGAATCTTTTAATATTCTGAATTGAAGAATTAATAAAAGGGAATCGACTCAAAGTCTGGAGAGAAGCACTATTCTTATAAGCGCCAGCATAACTGGCTAATTTCTTTTTTTAAATTAACGTTTTTTTTTCAATTAGCAATGGATTTTCAATACGCGAGGCGTATTTTTTTTTATCATCAGTTTTTTTAATCATTAATGAATTTGAGATCCCTCATAAGTGCTGCATGAAGAGAATTTATAACATTTTCCGTAGTTCTTTCTATCACAGCATATAGGCAAATTAATTCTTCCGATTTTAATTAACAATTTCTTATCCTTAACACGAGAAAAATTCATTAAAATTAAACCACAGCCTGCCATTTTGCTCCCATTTATTCCTTTCTTTGTAAATGCATGAATAGAAGAAAATTTTAATGATAAAATCTTTAATAAATATCTATCTTTACATCAATCAAATATAGCAATTTAATTCGAGAAAGTATCGCGAAAACTCTAGTTCTTCAAATATTGATCCCGTTTATGATTCTTCTTAAGATCTTTAAGAATAAATTAAATGTATATTAATAAGTAAATGATTTCATTGAAATTATTTGCTCGTTTACGTAACTTGTTCATTCCTTAAAATAATTTTGCAAGAGAAAATATTTTGGAAATTAGTTAGCAAATAATTAATTTAATTTATATTAAATTATCACCGAGACAATAAAAAACGTACAAAGATTTGGAACGATTGAAAAAAATCCAATGTACATTAAAAAGTTTAGAAAGATTAGATCTATATTAGACTCGTCAAAGAAAATGTACGTGACTAGCATTTCCGAGTAAAGATGTTCTCATTATTAAAATGAAAAATATATGTAATTTAATGAGACGAAATGTTGAATACGAAAATTGTGTAAATCTGCTTCAGAAGGATTGAAGTTTGCATCAGGTTTATATGTTTGGCATTATTTTCTATGATAAATTCCGAATTTTCGCAAGAAATTTCGAATGGTAACTTTATTTTATTTAATGATAGCCATTTCGCGAGTACACTTAGTAAAAATTTTTCTTTTGTAATTTTTCTTCTGCAGGAATTGTGAATTTCCGAATAAATAGCCTGTTTAACCCCTTAACCCTTTGTGCTCTAGGGTGCAAATTTCTTCAAAATGTCAAATGTCACACTGGCACCAGTATTTTGCAAAGAAAAAAAAACAGGTTAACGATAAACACGAAAAAATGCATTAACCCCTTGAGGGGCGGCGGTATATATTATATACCACCTACGATAGATGAAGATTCACACCAGAAAAATGTCATCAAGTTTCACTTTTCTATCTTTGGTGGAAAACAGTCGTGAAATTGCTTCTCCTCTTTTTGATATAACTTTTTTACAAATTTCCGGTGGGAGTTCAGAATTACACGAACGCAATTGCTTGCCCCTCAAAGGGTTAAACTTGTTGAAGTAAATTTGGTCGAATATTCTGGTGTCATTGAGACATTTTGGAATTAAAATTATGTGGTAGAATATTCTGCCAGCAGAGCTCAAGGGGTTAACGGGAAAGCAAGAATGTCTCTGCAATATTGAATTCTCATCGGAATAACAAAAAAAATTGTTTTGAAACAATGAAATTTAAAAAAAAAAACATTTTGCCCCCAAAATTAAAAAAATAACATTTCGTTAAAGGTTTCTGGTATAAATATTGTTTAAATTAGGTGGGGTAAAATATATCCAACCACTCCTCAAGGGGTTAAGCCTTTGCGTTTCAGTGTACACGTACATGTAAAGTACAGCTTGATTCCGAAATGACACAATCACACCAGAATTCTAGGATATATATTTTCAGCTTATTACGTATATAAAAAGCCCCCCCCCCCCTTTTTTTCTTTTAAATAAATTTGAAAGCAAATTTCGGTGTCACTCACTTATTTCTGCATTTTCGCAATGAAAGTACCCTGCGCCACAAAGAATTAACACATAATACTGAGTTAAATAACAATGCTTATGTATATTGTAAAAGCTACATCCAGAAAGGTTATCTTTTACGCTGTTTTCTTAGTATTGAAATTTAATAGATATTTTGATTCATTTCAACGTCGACATCGGCAATAAAAAAATATCGATTAATTTAAACGGTTAAAAGAGTACTGTATATACTTTACCTTTATATAGTAAAAATATTATATGAGTAATTATATATTTTCATTTTATTTTATTATTAGACCAAACAAACATTTAAGAGACAGATTTCTAAAAAGTAACGGATATTGCGAATATTAATTATCATTAAAATATAGTCCGTTAATTTACTCCTTCTGCAGGGCTCCCAAATGGACCGCCAACTCATTTTTTTCTTATAAGAATTTTCTTCTTCGATTTTTCGATTAGTGGTGGGAAAAATCCTTACAAGTTGGCAACTATGCGTTTATACAATGAGGAACTGTATGGTCCGTATAAAATTATGATCCGCATGACCTGTATGATCCGGAAAATTAAAATGAAATCAGTTTTGAAAATACAAGATTATCTTTCTTAAATAGTATAACACAAATTTTTAATATATGTTTATTATATTCGTTCAGATTTAAATTAAAACAGCATTTTCACGCTAGACTGTAAGCTTTGCAACAGTATTATTACTAATTGCATAATGTAATATTATTTTGACTTTTCAGAATATTCTGTGATTCACTGAAGCAAAATATAATATCTGGATAAGTAATTGAACAATTTTTACAAAATAAAATTACTATTTAAAGCCTATTAAACAAATTGCAGTTTCTGTAATTTTTTATTTTTTGAAGTCAAATTAATTTTTTTTTTAATTTTTAGCAGCAAAAATTTTATTTTAAAAAGTATGATATATATTTTTCAAATTGTAATCACAAACGCTTTTTCCCGTGTATACACCGCGGCTTAATTAAGTCTTTTTCAAACCGAAAATTTCATTGGAAAAAAGAAAAAAAAATAAGGGTTAAGCAGAAGTAAATAATATTTTATTTAACACAATTTTTCGAAGGTAATCGAGTTATTGAGGTGCGTCGTATGCATACGAAATTACATTTACTAAGTTTAAAATACTTCCATAAATAGAGTAATATGCCAAATAAATCACTTTTTCATTAGAATCAGTCATACGTGCAGCTAAAAAAGCATAATTTAAAAAAAAAATCAAAGCCAACCTTTGAATTTTTTAACCCTTTGAGGGGCGCCGTTTGCAGTCTGAAAACGGTGAATTTTAATGACCTAATTTCCAAATGACACCAGTAAGTTTTTATTATAGAATCAATCTGATAATATAGGTTAAAAAGAGTCTTTGACTATAATCAATTTTTTTGACAATTGCAGTGAAAATTAATTATTTGAACACTTTTGGAGCAGAAATGCTTTGTTCCTGAAAGGTTTAGATCCATTCTCCTGAGAAATTTAACCCTTTGAGCTCTGCTGGTAAAATTTTCTCCTACATAATTTCATTCCAAAATGTCACAACGGCACCAGAAAATTCGACCAAATTTATTTGAAAAAAGGTTTAATGCATTTTTTCGTGTATATTGTTAACCTATTTTCTCTTTGAAAAATATTGGTGCCAAAGTGACATTTGGAATTTTGAAGAAATTTACCCCCCCCCCCCAGAGCTCAAAGGGTTAAAAAAATTCACATGTAAACATACTTTTATGCGGATTTTAACCTACAAATGCCCACGGTAGTCAGTCACTACAATTTTTAAATTCAGATTTCATGATTGACACCACTTTTTTGTAAAAGTAAAATTTGCCTTATTTAATGCAATTGTAATTATGGCGAAAACAAGAAAATTTTACCATTTGAGAAACATACGACCTATCTAGAAATCTGAGTCTAAAAAATTAGCCCACTAGCAGCATGGACGGTAGAATATATACTATCACCAGCGTTTCCAACGTAATGTATGTATATATATATATATATAAATCTAGATTCTTTGAATTACGAAATTTCTAGAATGCATTATATCATGGTTGGTTGTATTTATGAAGGCCTATTATCAACACGGAGAGCAGCAACACATCAGTGCTGCAGCATTTCACTTTCGCAGAGAACTGGATATCTACCCCCTGTTTATCTAACCCCATGTGTCATTTTTATATCACAGTAGAGGGGACCAGTGTTGCCAGATGGGCTACTTTTTTTTAATTCAGATTCTTCATTGGCACCACTTTTTTGAAATGGAAAAATGAGGCTTGCCTAATGTCATATTAACTAAGGCGGAAAGAAAGGGAATTTTAGCGTTTCAAGAAAGTGGCGTCAATCAAGAAATTTGAATTTAAAAAAAAAAGTAGCCCACTGGCAACACTGGAGGGGACATACATGCAGTGCTGCTTTTAGATTTACGTTCGTCGAGAGGAAATTCTGGATATATGTCCCTTTCTACGTATATTTTTTTATTGTTGCTGTGAATTAATATACGAACTTGAAGAAGTATGTAGACGAGACTTAATTTAAAATACAGAAAATAGTGCTTATTTTGCAAATTCGGTTATGAAGCCCATACTATATCAGAACAGGCCGTAGAGTAAAACCGTAACCAGCGAATCATGTCAGGGGTGGACTCTGAAATTTTTTGTGAGGCTAATATCTTTTAGCAACTCATGCAGGAATTAAGCAAACTAAATACCTTAAAAACTGATAGAATGGATCTGTCTAAAAAGGAACCGACTAAAACGAAAGATCTTTAAAATGGAATATTACTAAATGGAAAATATTTGGTGAATGAATAGAAAATAATTATGAGCGGTGTACCTCTTAAATCCTTATGTCCCAAATTATGAATTCATAAAAATTTCATCTTCTAAATCATTTTTTGTGGATTTTTGAATGTACATAAGAAGATGCACACAATTATTTAAGAGGCTACTTCAGTCAAGTGAAAAGGCCTGTTCTATAATGCTAATCCTATGGAAAATTAAAAAAAATATCTCGTTTGAATTTACATATTTTTAAATGATTTTTTTTCATTGAATATTAGAGATTTTTTTCAATTTTATTTACAGGTAATTTTAGTAAAGACACTTTTATTTTTGGAACCAGTTTCGAAAATGAAAGTATCCTCATGAGAAAAAACCTGCAATCAAAATCGAAAATGTAAGAAACGACCTGCATACAAATCATCTATCTAAAGAAAAAAATTAAAAATATTGAAATTCAATCGAGATATATTTATAAATCTCTTCCATAGAATTAGCAAAAGCCAGTGGGTCTTTTCCCATGCCTGAAGTTTTCTCTACATTTGTAAAATAAAAAATGTGGTTCCACCCGCTCTTGCGTAAATGTTAAGCAGGGTATATGTCCTCCTGTAAAAAAAATGTGCAAAGTTCTGCTACAATTTTTGTTTAGAATTTTTTTTGTTTTAGAATTTATTTAAATCAAAATAAAATGAGAAAGTCTACGATTAATCACTTAACTGATTCCTTTTTGTTTTACCTACAATAAATTGAAAATATGGGATAAACACAACCTTTTTTAAGTTAAAATACTCGTAACATTTATTCTAAATATTTCCGCTACTAAATAGTATGAAACTGTATTTAAAAAAATTAGAGGTGTCAAGAGATCTTAAATGATTTATCAACCAAACTGTTCTTTGCGCGTTCGACGTACGGGCAGATGAGTTAAGTGGCGTAACTTTTTCCGTCTCAAAATACTTCTCTCTCTAAAATGTTCAAATATTTAATTATCGAAATTTTTGAAAATATCTTAAAATCCTTAAAAACTTTTCTTTACGTACAGTCTAGAAGGCAGAAATTAATTTAAAAAAATTGGTGTGAAAGTTGCATTTGGGGATTAAAACTATTTGTGACAGAATCCAACCCACCATACCGGAAAAAAATGGAGAAATTTTTCCAATGTGCCGGAAAAATATCACGCATTGAATTTTAATCTGAATGAATGGGGCGATATTCTTTGGAAAGTATAAGGAGTCTACGTCCCCTGTTTTGTATATAGATAACCAACCCTTGCATGAAGGAAATATGATTGTAAGCGAAAGAAATCATCTTGACATTTATTTAAAATTTTATATGTGTAGTTTCAAAGTTAAATATTACTACTAAAATGGTCACAAATTTATCCGAAATTTGTAGAAGATTGTGTCACGCAATTGCTTATTTTGCTTTGAATTACAAATATCGAGTCTAAGACTTATTTTATGTAAATGGTTTTCCTTTAAATTGATTTCCAATCTCTTATTCTAACAAAAAATGATTTTATCTCCTATTTAATTGATCGTGCATTTACTTAGCAATACAACTGATCCTACATCTCAAACAGAAATCTCTTGACATTCATACGAAATTAATGCAAAGAGGAGAATTGATAATTCAAGAGGTTATTTAGCATGCACTCTTCAATCCCCATTGCATATTTTGACAGAGAAATGAATGGTTTTCAAGTCCCGCCGTCAGAATGGATCTGAGATGCATTTATTCCGTACTCCTGTGTTTATTTTTAAACTTAAGAGATATGCCATTTATTATACATATTTTCATTCTATTCATAAATATAAAATATTAATAAATAACGACATCACAAATCAAAACGTAATTGATGGATTGATTATTCTTAAAGAAAAGGATCTTGTAGTTTCATTACTAAAGGTTATGTTACATTAATTTTGTCCGTTCGAATTAATATAGATTCGAACTTCAAAGTCTCAAACTAACCTTCCGTCATATGTGTGTTTATTTGACCAAGATTTAATAAGATTCGAATCAGAATTTTTTTAATAATTGAAAATCAATATGTTCCACGTAGAAAAAAATTACGGTTTCCGGCACAGTGTGCCCACTCTGAGAGGCCTGTATTTAATTCCAAACATGCAAATGGCACCAATAATATTTTAATAAGATTTTGCTTTTACAATGAAAACTTCATTAAAAGGTTTCTTAATTTATCCAAAAGTTATTTCTAAATTCTGGTGTCAGTCGGTAATATCTCATTTTACTAACAGAATATTTCCGTACCGGAAAGGCTTAACCCATTAACGCCCAGCGTCCTCTTTTGAGGACAGTTACAAAAATAGCAAGAAAGCGGTTTTCCCACCAGTAAAGAGGAAGATAAATATATGCCTTCTTTTACGAGACAGAATCCTCCATAAATTTAGAAAAAAGTTAATTTGATTTTAAAAGTGGTGGGAAATACAAAATTTAAATTTTAGCGAAGAAAATAATTTGGGCGTTAATGGGTTAATTAACCACCCTTTCAAGGGCGCCGTTTGCAGTGTGCGAACGGATAATATTACTTCTGAAATTGCCAAATGGCACCTGTAATTTTTTAGAGCAATTTCGATCGCAAAATGTACTTGAAAAAGAGCTGCTGATTAAGTAAAAGAATTTTTTTTCATAATTTACGGTATATACTGCTTATTTGAACATTTTTAGAGCTAACATGCTTTGCCCCTGGAAGGGTTAAATAGCAATTCATGAAATACCTTTGCAGCATAGAAAATAACTAACATGGGTCAAATTAATCCAATTGTTACGGACGATTTGTGGAATTTTGCAGCTATAAAATTAATGACGAGTAATATAATTAACTACTTATATGGTGATTCTGCGCAAATAACCCATTTTCATCATAGTATTGAAAAAAAAATCATGTCAGAAGTTTCTAATTTTTTGTATAAGGAAACGCGATAGGATACTTATTGGCAAAAAATATCTGTGTGGCTTAATGTTAAGAAATTCTATAATTTTTAGATCTTTAACCTGAGAAGTGCGGGAAAAGATTAAATATATACATATACTGCAACTTTTATGTAAAGATTTAACATATCTATTTAACTTATTTATAATATGTATACATATATATATGTATTTAGTTATTTATTTAAATAAAATATTGTCCACATCGAAATATACCTATTTGAAATACGTTTTAGTTTCTTTCCTGAATTCCGTTTACCTTTTGCAAAATAAATAACATTTTTTTGCTCCAATTTGGTTAAAAATACGTTTTTATTTTCAATAAGAGCACTGAATTTTCAACAAAAATGTATTTTCTACATTTTTTTTTAACACTAGAACCGCGGGAAAATTCATTCAAATGTTAGAAAATTATTTCTCACCGGAATTTTTATTTAAAACTGTTTAAGTTATTTATTGAAAATATTTTTGCTCAGCCTATATTTAACTTTTTTATAAAGGACTTTCTGGTTCGAATCGACAACTCTCCTTATGATACGGATCAAAATGACGCGTCACCGCGGTTCTAGCGTTAAATAATAGAACAATTCTCTCACACAGAAACTTGGGTGCAAAAATCTAGGTGCCAGAGGGCAGACTCTCACGTCTAAAAGTTAAAAGTTTACTTCTCTTAAAATTTAATAGCATTTTACAAGAATTTGACACGAAAAACAATGAAATAAATTTAATGATGAGAAACTGCCCTCTGGCGCTTAGATTTTTGCATCCCTGCATAATAGTCATTCCACCATAAAAGATAATGATTAGCGAGGGAATGATAAAACGCACATTATTAACTTTTGAAATTTGTGCACATAAAGTAAATTTAAAAAAGAAATACATCTTCTCAAACTATCCCTTCAATTAAAAATGTAAAATATATATTATATAAATATCTAAAAATAACACAATTAAAAATAACACTTTATATGTTCCTAATAAAAGATAAAAAGCAGACAAAATAAATATAATTACTTCAGTAAGAAATGGTATTTATATATACATTTTAAAATCTTTGGATGGCAGTAGTTGTATATGATATCTAAAAATAATTTGTAATATCTAAAAACAAAACTTTATGTGCTCATAATAACATATAGAAAACAGACAAAATAATTATAAATATTTCAATAAGAAATGACATTTTTATGTATTTTTTATATTTTGGGTAGTTGTAGTTGCATATGATGTTGTAATATTTTAAAGGTTTAACAATTTATTTAAAACATATATTTTAATTAATGCTTCGCTACCAACTTTAAAATATATGGTTTAAAAACTACATTAGTTTTTTCTATTGAAAAAGATTTAAATGTCCTCATTTTAAACGTCTCAGGTTGATCGAGCGAACCAAAAATTTGTGTTTTGAAAAACCGGTGATAAAAGAATAAAAATTCTGAAATACTCGCAAAAAGTAGGCATTATTTGTAAGTTTATTTCTAAAAAAATGATTATTTAAGTTGTTAACTCTCAAGACAAGTTCTGTTTTTTTTTCGAAAAATAATTTTTGATTTTGGAAATTATAAATTATTTGATTAAATAAAGGATTTTTTTTTCAAAACAATTGTTGGCCTAAGCAGTAATGTGGCACTGTTTCTTAACCCTTAAATGCATAGGATAGAACGCGTTCCAAAAAATGCGCAATTCAAAGAATCAGAATTCATACCAGAAAAATCTAAATAGTAAATTTTTCTTTATTTAATTGCGAATGGTCTGTCATTAAGTAAAGTGAAAATTGCTCTTTTAAATTTCTGGTGAGAATACGGAATATGTGAATAAAACCCCCAATAAATCGGGAACATTTATGGCATCAAAAATGATACAATATGCATTTAAGGGTTAAACTTATAACTAGAAGATTTATTTAGGGGAGAAGATAAAAATACATATGTAATAAAAATCAAATATATATCAAGCAAAAATATATATCTATTATTTTATACATAAGTAAATGATACGAAATTAACACTTTTCACGAAGGGAAACAGGATTTAAGATTCTTTTAATTTATGCACAGTATTCATTTTTAAGTAACAGAAATGTATTTATTCTAAATAATTTCATACCATCCATAAATATTAAATGTTAATAAATAACGACATCATAAATCAAAAAGGTAATTGATTGATCAATAAGTACCTCTAAGCAAAATGATCTGCTAATTCATTTGTAAAAGGTTTCGTATGTTAATATTTTTCGCGAGAATTAATTACGATTTGTAACAGTTGCTATGTAGAGGAGACTTGTGAAACTTATGTCGATAATTTTAATTTATATGAAAATGAAAAGCTTAAAATAATCTATGTCTAGCAAATAGCAAAATTAATTATCAAATGCTAATTTATTAAGGTAAAAATTACATCAAAATTAAACGCTGTTCTATTTATAACTGAGATAATTTCTGAACATTAATATCATGTTTTAGAATTAATTATGTTTGGTATAAACTCCGAAAACATTGTTTTTTCTTAAATTAAGTATTTTTATTACCAGGCTTTCCAGTTACGCCTCTATTTTTACCCCGAAATTTCAACTTCAGATTTCTGGAAACGATCTTTAACTTTAAATAATTTTAAAAAGTCTAATTGAATGATGGCATGTAACACATCCTTTACGGCCAAATGAATTCTCCATATTATTCAAGAAGTATCCTTGACTAAGGGCGCGGAATCTATCTTAGATAAAATATATTTACGTCGTGATGATCACGTTTTTTAGATGACAAAGCATCTCATATTAATTTCGAGTACTGAATGGTATTATCTGATGAAAAACCTATGAAATCTGTCTTGAAACCTTTTTAAAAAATATTTTCAAAAGTGGTAAGAGTTCCTACTGCTTAAAAAATGAGGATTGGCTTTTTAAAAATTTCGGAATTTCGGAATTTGTATCGAAAAATATGAAAACGAATTTTTGTATTATTCAATAATAGGAATTTTTCTTTACTGCAGAGCTGCCAAATCTCCGGCTTTTTGGATACCGGTATTGTAACACGGAAAATGTGATTTGTTTAATTGGAACATTTCGGCGATTTAAAAGAACCAGATTTTCCCTAAGATAATAAAGGTGTGGAAAAAGCCGAAGACTTGGTAACTCTGTTATTGTATAAAGTAAAAATTTTTCCTTGAAAGTTTTCGTTTTTTTCTGAATTTAAACGGAATTTCTGAATTAAAAAGGCATAATTGGCGATCATGCACAATGAAAGTGCAATTAAATGGGATTCGTATACCTTTAACCCCTTTAGGAGCGATATATTTCAGTGAAACCTCTTAATTTTAATTCCAAACGCCACAACGGCACCAGAATATTCGTAAAAAATAATTACATTTTATTATATATATATATATATATATATATATATATATGTGTGTGTGTGTGAAAGATAGTATTTTTCTTATTTACAAAAAAAATTTATTTTTTAATTCCGGCGCAAAACATTAATTTAATCAATTTAGCGGTAGAATTGCTTTGATCCTCAAAGGATTAAAATAGTGAAACTTCAAGTGTGATCGTTTTTGCAATTGTTGATTTTCAACTACAGAAACTTCCAACAATAGATGTAAATATAAAATTTTCTTTATTTAAACATATTAAATTTGACATGTTGAAAACTTTCGCTCAAAAATAATGGTAAAAGTTGAAATTCATTTGTACTCTTAGAAGTATGTTAGAAGTATGCTGTTAGGCTCTGTATTTCCGCTATATTGCGACAATCGAGACAACCCGATGTCAGTGTCAGTAAAATAATCGTAATATCTGGGCAAACTAACATCATTAAAAAGATTTTAAAAAATTTCAGCATATTCCAGAAAGAAATTTTCCATGAAAAAGGCACTTAAACGAGATAGAATTTTATATTCCAATTTCCAGATGGAAATTTTCCTCGACGTTAATCAGAGACTGTTGATCAGATTTAAAAGAAATAGCCATTATCTTCAGTTACTTCACTCGCAACTGTTAGACATTGCATTATATACGTCCTCTGTTTATACATAACTCCATTCCCTGCACCACTATTCACAAAAATATACCTTCGAAAATTTTCTAAGTTGTGTATTGTCACATATATACTGTGCGTAAAATTTGATTTCACAAAAGTAACCAGATTTATTATATGAATCTTCTTGTTTCTGTTGTTTTATAAGAGTTTTGAAATTGCACATAATCTTCATGCGAAGTGAAACTATTAAAGAACCGTCCCGGGGGGCGGGGGAAGTGGTACATTCTAACTTCCATGACGACATTATCTGGCATTTGGCCATTCATTGGTCGGACAACAAGTTTAGGCGTCGCTTAGTTTGGCAGTAGCATTAGATTGGATCAAACCGTATGCCATTGACAAGGGGGTAAAACCCGACGTGTTCTAAATGAGCAAGAAATTAACCTCGAGCATTTTGTGAAACTCGAAAAACTTCCTCAGAAACTTATGCAATGTGAAAAAAAAGTACGGACATAAATGTGTTCCGCGCACATTAATATTTGAGTGTTTTGAAAGATTCAAAGATATACGATATACAATAAAAGGAGATGCACACCATGGATGCTTCCGAACATCAAGAATGGACACAAACATTAAAAAATTGGCTAATACATCCAGTAGCGTAGCCAGAAGGTTTGGATGTTCAAATACTCTTCATACTGCTAAAATTAAAATTGCCGAAATTGGTCAAAATATTGATTTTTTTTTTTAATATCATCCTTGATCCTACTAAAACTTGAAGTGCAAGCAATAATTTATCTGTATTATTGAATTGTTACCGGAGAAATCAAAGAAATTTCTTTTCAAATAAGAAACGGCATTTTTTTTTTTTTTTTTTTTTTTTTTTTTTTTTTGCTACCAAATTTAAAAATATAAAATTCAGTTATAAGTTTCTGGGGAGAATCTCGCTTAAATTATGTGGGATAAATTATATCCCTAATTGGATGGTATCTTTAATTGTAACTATTTTGTTAGCATATTTAATTGTAAATATTTTGAATACTCAGTTTTACTTATACAATTATTTTATTGCGAGATATTGTAAATTTTGCTAATAGAACCAGTGCAATGGTCCATACAAATAAAAAATCTAAACTGGATTTTCTTTATTTTCATATTTTTACTACTTACTTTTTCGATAAATGCTAAGGCTATTTTGCCAATTTAGGTACAGTTTCTTTAATTGGTTTCCATGGTGAGTTTAATATTTTTGTGCATGAATTTAACATTCAAGTTTACAGTTATTTAACCCTTTGACGGTTAAAGCACTTCTATTCATAAAATACTAAAATGATTGAATGACACCGGAATTTAAAAACAAATTTATTTCATAATATATAAATGGTTTTTTTACGTTCTTTGTAAAATTAAAATTTTCATTTAAAAATTCCGGTGTCAGTATGGCATTTCGCAATTCAAATTAAGTGTTATTCTGGGCGCGTATACGCGCTTATAACCACGAAAGGGTTAAAAAGACTATTTAAACTGAAAGTCTCTTGATTTTCATTCATTTTTTTAATATACACGAGGAAAAAATTTGCATTAAATGTAATATCAAATAAATCTCCCTAGTAGCCAAACGATATTGGGCCAGCTACATCTTGGAGCAATACTGGCACATTGGCGCAATACTGTCATGAAATATTGCTCCATTATTGGGGTGTTTACATTTTTCCGTTACTGATCCAATATTTGCAACCAATATTATGCCAATATTGGGGTTTATTGAAAATACTGCCAAGAAAACGCTAATATTAGTTAAATATTGGGGTTTCATTGGAAATATTTCTAATGTAACGCCAACATTTGTACAATATCGAGAATTTATTGGAAAAATTTCCAATGAAATGCCAATATATAATCAATATTGACGTTTTATGAGCAATAGTTCTAATAAATGAAATATTGGCACAAAGTTGAAGCAATATTGGTTTGCTACTAGGGTATAAATCCATACACAGTTTTATGTAGTATATATTTGTGAATACGGAAAAAAATCGAAACAATAATTTTTTATATATATATAAAAGTTGTATGGATTTAATCTTCTCGGGCATACGAACCTCATATGAGGTCGTATAATTATTGCATTATTAAGCAAAAAAAAATTCGAGAATTCATTTATGGAGATTTGATTTTTGGACAGATAATATCTAACATGCAGTACAATAACAAAATTATTTTATTATGGTTTCTCATTTATCAAAAAAGAAGATTTTTTGTCAATAATGAAAAATATTGAAAAATAATTTATGCTCGAGAGGGTTAAAAAAAATAATAAAACCACTTTTAGTAAAATAAACTGTTCTACAAGGTATTTTTTTTTTTTAGTATTAAGTATTTTGCCACCACATATATTACACTTAATCAAAATTGAAGAGGTGGTTTCAAAAGTACTGTGTCCCCTTAACTCACATAGACCGCAATGGATAATATTATGGTATTTCATCATACACAAGACCGTCTAGAGGGACACAGTGACACGCATACCATACTTAGAATAAAGTTGCTGCAGTTGGCGAATTA
Organism: Maratus speculifer; assembly: GCA_964019185.1. Lineage (NCBI taxonomy): Eukaryota > Metazoa > Arthropoda > Arachnida > Araneae > Salticidae > Maratus > Maratus speculifer. Next base: position 86,477,161 of record OZ025293.1, read on the forward strand.
TCACTTTCTTTGTGACATTTTAAACGAAATTTAAAAAAAGCGTGTGGTGGTAAATTATTTAATTACTTAATAAAATGATTTATTATTTGAACTTAAATATTAACCCGTTGAGGTCTTATTAATCAATGAAAAGTATATCTCAAATTCTAATAAAATCTAGTATACAGAGTGTTTCAAAATTCATGGTACAAAATTTAAGGGTAGTAGAGCACACTGTAACAATCATTTATTATACTGGAATGTATAGGACCAAGTGACGCATTAAGGTAAAAACACTAGTGGGGGCCATTAGGCCCCTTTTTTATTTTTCAAAATTTCTCATTCATACCAGAAAAATTTTATGCTATCCTTTTTTTTTTTGACATTTTATAATTGCGTAACATTAAAATCCTTCGAAAATTTTTGGTATGAATCAAAATTTTTGAATATCAAAATATCAAAACTGGCAAACTTACGAGATGAAATACTTGAATAAGAATGATAAAATATTTATTTACAATGTAGTTTACATGTAAATAATAATGCATACAATACTATTATAAAATTAATAATAATGTAATGTAATAATACTATTATAAAATGTAAATACAATAAGTGTTTAATTTGCGCCCACCAACTGTTATACATGCTTCGCAGCGTCGCCGGTGGAACAATTGGCGTACACTTCTAAAGGTGTCAGGCTTTTCCCGCACACGTGCAGCAGCATCAGATATACTAGAGTCAAATGGAGTCCCATAAACAAGACCCTTCAGTTGTTCCCATAACAAAAATCAAGGCTCGATAAATCGGGAGATCCCGGTGGTCCACCATGCTCAATCCATTTCGTCTAAAATGTGGCATTCATATAACTGGGAAGGAATGTGAAGTTTGTGAGCGCTCCATCGTGTTGACACCACATCCGGTTATGAATGGCGATCGGAAAATCTTGGAGTAGATCTGGTAAAACATGTTGAAAAAATAAGATAACAGCGACCATCCAACCTCTCTGGTAGTAGGTATAGGCAATGAAATAATAATTAAGAATACCCGCCCCACAAATTCTCAGAAAATCGTTGTTGATAAGCATGCAGCCGCGTTGCATATGGATTATTGGCTGCCCAAATATGGAAATTGTATGCATTAAATGCCTTCTCGCATGAAAATACTACCTCTTTTGTAAATAGAATATAAGCAGTAAAGTATGGCTGCAATACATGTTGCTGCAAATCCACTAGCAAAAGTTGAACCGCAGAAGATAGTCTTCTGGATGCAAAGATTGTACATGTTGAAGACGGAAGGGATGAAATCGATTTTCATTTAACACTCTCTAAACGTTCGGAAGACTGACACCTAAATTCTGTACAGCAGCTCTTGTACTTGATTCGGGCCTTTTACGCACAAAATTCAAAATAATTTCTTCTAGGCTTGCTCTGTATCAGCCCTTTCTCGTCCAGTTTCCTGTCTGGTGACGTGGAAATAACCTGTTTCAGAAAGCTGACGGTGTAAGCGCTGAAACATTCTATGATAAGCATTCTTCTGCGAGGAAACTGCTCCGGATACATTCGTAGGGCAGCTCTGACGTTGCCATTTGCACGACCATACATGAAATGCATGTCGGCTTTTGCGGCATAAATAAAGACTTCAATGACAAACGATAGCACAATTACAAAGGGTGATTTCTTCTACTTGAATGCATGTTATTGAGCGGCGACCAGTCTCTTACTGCCCTCTACTGCTAGTAGAATCAATCAAAACTCCATTTATGTTTAAATAAATTTCTATTTCTATTTCTATTTTCAATTAAAAAAATTTCGATTTCATACCAAAAATTTTCAAAGAAGAATTTTATTTTTAAGTAATTATAAAATGTCAGTAAAAGGATAGCATAAAATTTTTCTGGTATGAATGAGAAATTTTGAAAATCATAAAAGGGGTCTAATTGCCCCCCTGGTGTTTTTACCTTAATGCGTCACTTGGTCCCATACATTCCTATACAATAAATGACTGTTACTGTGTGCTCCACCTACCCTTAAAGTTTGTACCATGAGTTCAAAAACACCCTCTATATAATCCTGTACACAGCAGTATTTCTAAACTAATGGTTCAACAGAAACATGTGCAAGACTTATGATGACCACAGAAGCTACACTGCCTCGTATATTAAAATAAATAGTTAATATAAAAACTTGCCGATTTCCTATTGGCCATTACGTGCACCCACCGGTTTTCGTATTGATTTTTAAACTTTCAACTTGATTTCCGTATCTCTCTTTTATATAAAAGCAATTTTCCGCGATTCTTCGCACCAAGGAGCTAAGTTATGAAATCGAAACGAGTGTGCTTCTAATTTATAAAAATTGGTGCTTTTAACGTCGCCTACTTTTACAGTTCAATCTAAAAACGGATTCGATTTATGTAATCGTAATTTAAAATGAAAACCTACCTTTTTTTTTTTTTTTGAAGACATTTTAAAATGAAATTAAAAAACAATGTGGCGAGCACTTTGACAAACACTTGTTTTCTTTTTTTAAAGCACTTATTTCTCCCAGAATTTAGTTTCTTATTCGAATTAACATTGTAATGCCCATGGTAAGTGGTACTGGGTCAAGAATACAGCCCCGATTTATGTGGGACAGAAAGCAAAAATAGTAGTGAATGAGATTTACTTCTCAATAGTAAAAGTTAAAATCGTTACGCATAGACAACAGCGTCATCTGAAGGGAATCAGTGACACACATAGGATAGTCGCAATAAGGCGGCTGTTATGGTAATGTTTTGATTTTTTGCGACTTTTTGAAACGAAATAGATAGTAGGGAGTCGGTTGTGTTTGTAAATTACTATTTATTTTGTGAAAATTCAATTATTTCAACATCTGTCTTTATAGTTATTAATTTACTTTCATAAAAAATGTGCATCTTTACGATTCTTGTATCTCCTAAAATAAGAAGTAAATTAATCGATAAAATGTACCTCATTTTTTTTAAGATTAATGAAAAACATTTTGGTACAGTCGTTATAATATTTAATTTCAAATATTTAAATATTTACTACAAATTCTCCTTTTATTTTTATCAATAAAAATATTTAAATTCCATGATTCTAGGCAACACAAGTCTATAAAATTAGACTTAAAATAACCCTTTTATTTCACCAATTCTGCCGTAAAGTAAACATATCATGATATAGCTCTTCTCACTTCAATAAAGATAGTGAATATAATAATTTCAAGCAGATTTGACTTTAGAATTCATATCCGTAGACTGCTTATAGATGCTGAATATCATTAAAATTCACTGCAATTAATTTTCTTCTCTGTTAATTATTGCGTAATTTATAACTTTTATGGAATATCTAATGAATCATAAATTTCTGTTTAATTTAAACATGCCTCAAAATGGTTAGTTTTTCCTACACCGCATTTTCTCAGAACAGTCTTTTTTACAAATTTTAAAAAAAAGTGCATTTTTAAAACCTGAAGTTAGGTACAGCTTTGTTGCGAAAATTTTCCTTGAATTTCTTTCTTAATAATTACTGGTTTTCAAAAAACAAACCAGTAGTAATCCTGCTTTAAATAAAAATACACACGCCAAATTTTTCAGAGATGAGAGTGCTTCGATATAAACGACCGGTTATGACCCCTTAATTTTTACAGTATTTCTCGTTTTGATTAAAGACCTTAATTCTGAAATTTATTTAAATAAATACTACTTTTAAAATGTAGTGGTAGTAATCGGCAACTGGGTCGGAGCATTACTGATTTTTATAATGTTTATTTAAAAATGAAATATTAAGACATTTTAATTTTATTAGGACCTGTACAGGGCACCTTAATGGTCCGCTAACTAAGTACCAATATCTTTACACAGAAAATTCCATGTTAGGTTTCTACAGTTTTTGCCCAAGAATTAACCTCCGAAGTTATATTTTGCATACTTTCCAAGAAAATATAAAGAATATTTATTTTTTAAAGAAAATGTTGGTATTCAGCTGGTGGACCCTTTGAGAGCGCTGATAGTCAAATATTTTTTTTATTCTACCTCGTACAAATTTCTCAAAGTAAAAATATTTACAATACAGTTTGATAATCATTACAAGGGAAATGTACGTCAAAGGATATTTTTTGTGTAGGGGTGCGAAAGGAATAGAAAAGTAGTCGGCTTTAGCAGCCTTGTTTTACTTTAAACCCCTTTACATTACTTTATAAATCTCAAGATAGCAAATATATTATGATTTTGGCCTAATTAAATTGTAGCCATTGGATTGCAATTATTTTAAACACTATTTTTAGCCTTACTCTAACGAATACGTTTTTTGATTAAGTAACATAATGATTTCAATTAAAATACATATTTATAAGGAAAGCCACGGTTCGATACCTATACCATACAAATGGGTCTATTTCAGCATCCTAAAAAATAGTACACCACGGAGAGGGCCTCCTGTCTGTGTGAGCAGGGCCAAGTAAATTTCAGTATTAAAACTGTATTGTGATATGTGAATGAAAATGAACATATTAAAATCTTTCAGTACAATAAAATCTTAACCCGGGACTACACGCGCCGGGACTTTAGACCCGGAGTGCGTATGATTTTTGAATTGTAACTACTTATTTTTTAAAAGTAATCTTCAACATATTTTATCGTAAAATTTGTAAGGATTGTCACAGCCTAAATAAAATGACGGTTACAGATTGATTTTATTGGTGACAAAGTTAGAAACATTTCTACCCTGGGTAAGCGCGTGATCTCCCGGGTTAATAAGAAAAGTGCAAAGGGGAGATTAGGGAGGGTTAATACATTGGAAGGATTGATACATTATCAATTTATTTCGACAAAATGGCATTAACAGCCATTGTAACACATATACGTTTTTCCTTATTTATTTTATAAAAATTGTTTTATTTGGATTGTTTTAAATTTTTAAATAAACATTTGTGAAACAAAAATATGTCTATGTCATTTAAATTTTAATCCCGTAGAAATCTTTTTAATTTTTAATAAAAGATTTCAACATCTATCATATAAAACTGCATGACACAAATTGAACTGTCTGCCTTTCCTTTTTTTTCAATTTACATAATAATGTATCAAATACCCTAAGCACGTGTATCAATCCTATCCAATAATGGGGAAATTCGATACAATAGTAACCATTCAAACCAATTGGTATACATTTTTTGAATGATAATTTTTTTAATTCACTACATTTTTACTTAACAAATAAAAGTTCACTCTAAATGAAAACACGAAAAATTTGCATAAAAAACATTTCAAAGGTCATAAAAAAGTTTAAAAAAATGTGTATCATATTTAATCTTCCTCCCCTAATTATTTTTCAAATTTTATTATTTACTAATACCACGTCATGTAAGGAAATTTTTCCCCTTTTCAAAAAGTGATGTCAATCAAGAAATATAAATTTTAAACAATTTTCCGACAGGAAGCATTATTTTGTACCTTAACTCGCAACTAGTGTTGCCAGTGGGCTGGTTCTTTTAAATTCAAATTTCTTGATTGATTTTTGAAGCGGTAAAATTCCCTTTCTTTTCGCCTTAGTTACTGTAACATTATGTAACCCTCATTTTACCATTTCAAAAAAGTGGTGCCAATGAAGATTCTGAATTTAATAAAAGTAGCCCATCTGGCAACACTGCTCGCAACTACGGCATTTTAGACCCTGCATTAGGAAGTGATTCGGATTTGTCTCTTTGCCACCTACACCTCCTTTGTTGGTCTGGTAGTGAAACACTTTGTATAAATTGTTGCGATATTGAATCCAAGGTCCGCACTCTCCTTATATTTTTTTAAGGACTCTGGTACCACTATTAAAAAGAAAAAAATACATTTACTTTTTAAAACACAGATTCGGATCCGCCACCTTCATTTAAAAACATTACAAAAAATATTTGCTGTGAAATACTTCGAAAATAATCATAAATTTTAGTGGTAGAGATGTGCGAATCCTGACTACATAGGCTGATCGAAATTACGACAAGAAGTCATCATGTAGGATTGACAGCGGCGTCAGATAGAACTTCTTACTTTCTGAAAGATTCCTGATGTTTCGGGTATCATCCTGACTGCTGCAGATATGAGAGCAACAAGGTATTCAACTGGAGGAACAACGGGTCGTCATCAAGCCTGTCTGACAATTTCTGGTCGTAATTTCGACCACCTTGTGTAGTACAAACTTTCAATAAAATGTTTTCTGACCCCATTAATGTATTGCTGTTTCTGTTCTTTTTCTCTATATCTTTCTACCAGGGTTGCCAGTGGACTACTTTTTTAAAAATTCAGATTGCTTTATTGGCGCATGATTTTCGAAATTGTAAAACTTCTGTTATTTTCAATTTAATTAATACATTATTTAATAAAGAGAATTTTACCATTTTCAAAAAATGATGCCAATCAAGAAATTTAAAAATAAAAAATTAGCCCACTGGCAACATTGCTTTGTATCATAACTCGCAATTATGGCCTTTTGGACCCTGCATTGCTATGTGATTCCATGTCGTCTCTATGCCCCGTACACCTCCTGCATATTTGTCGGTCTGGTAGTGAAACAATATGTATAGCTTTAAATTTTATCACTAGTTCAAAATATTAATATCTACTATATTTAAATCTTTCATATGAAGACCAATTATGTCCGGAAATATTGAAATGATTAACTGACCAGAATTTCGCAAATAATTATATGGAAAATGAAAACTTGGCTGTCTAATCTTTCGTTGTAAAATAAAATATTTATTATAATATTCTTGGTGCGTTTATCAGTTTCGAATTAAAATTAGGTGATTACGCCATGTGACCGCAGCTTCCGAAGAGGTGTTTTATGCTATTAATTCTTTCAGAGGTAAAGTGCTCCCATTTGTGATATCCTCAAACGATTGAATGACATTAGAATTTGAAAACATATGTATTTTTAAATAAGTAATATCGTTTCATCTCGTAGTCAATAAAAGAAAAAAAACATTCCAAATTTCTTGCTCCAGTGTGGCATCTAAGAATTTAATTTTAATGAATCAAAAATGGACAATCACCTGGAAATTGTTAAATAGATTAACAAATACCTTTCTACATTATGCAATAAAAATACCTAAAAAATTAGGATTAACCTTTTACATTCGAAAGGTGATTCTCATTAACGACTAGTTTTCCACGTAAATGGGTTCAAAAAATTTTCTAGCCACAAGTATTTTAAACTAATTTTTTGGACTTATCTAAAGACCGAATAATCTGTGATAAAATATTTCGATAGAAACTGTAAGATAATAATGGTATTCATAGTATTTTTAATCCCGATTTACGAGGGACACCTGACAAAACTAGCAGTGAGTGAGAGACACCTCTTGACTGCAAAGAGTTAAAATTCATTAAATATTCACTGCCAAATTGAAATAAAACATATTTTTTGCATCCTAGATGTTTGAGGCTATTCCATATATGACAACATCAGATACAATTTCCATAAAATGACAAACGTAAGAAAGTTATGATGAAAGATAAACAGTTTTCTAACCGGAAAATATTTCAAATGTATTATTAGCTATTTACCTGTTTCGACTTGGAACTTTTTTGAAATAATTTCTTTAAAAAATTATGATACGAAACTTGTTTAACCTGATTTACATTAACTCGCATTTTTTAAACAAAAATTAAGAACAAAGTTTTCAAGTATGCTATTCAAAATTAGCAGGACGATACTTCTATATATATTTGTTTGCAGCTAATTTTACCAAGCAGAGTAAGTGTCTTACTCGCTGAACTTCTGCAATTACAAATGGCGGAAATATATGTAAAAAAGCTGTACGAGAATGGCCAAGAGTTTGTCCAAGATGATAATTAGAATTGTTTTTTCACTAAAGCTCATATTGAAGATTGCAATAATGTGCATTATAGGGATCCATTGCAAATATTGTTTACTCCAAAATTTATAACACGAAGATGGTTATCATTATTCTGTTTGCAGAAAACAAGGTTTCTACTGTAAATTATGAAATGAAGACTTCGCTTTATTTAATTGAAAAGATATCTGACTTTAACCCTTTCTATTTCAGTGTTTCTTTACATGGAACACCCAAGTTGATTCTCAAATGCCATTTTGACACCAGAATTCTGGTATAAACATTTTCCGTTTATAATGTATATGTAAAAAAACGGTTTTTATAAGTTGGAATCACGTTTGTCAGAAAATTTCAGTGACATTCCATCATTTCAACATTTTCGCAATGAAAGTGCCTTGCACTGTAAAGGGTTAAATAACAAAATTTCCTATTTTAAAATAGGAGTACCGCTATCTACAAGTAGATAATCACTAAAACATAACATGTGAATAAATACGTTCGTATATAAATTTCGAAATGTAAAAAAATGCTGAGGTAAATAAATACAGGGTGTCCCAAAAGGTCATGTCCAAACGGCACACATGGTTGTGTCAGGTCATTAGGAAACAGAATTACATAGGAAAGGGGGGTCGGAAACGCGATTGTAATCCGCTAGAGGGCGATAAGCGATGTCAGACGAAAGCGCGGGCAGTCGGATCATTCGAAGCGCGGACGTTGCAGAGAAAGGATGAACCAGTTGATGAGCACTTGGATGAGCACTTACTATGAGTTGTAGCATTTTTCTTTTTTATTTGGTACTGTTTTGTTGTAAAATAAAGATATTTTACACCGTTTGTTATCTTTTCTTTGCGTGACGGTTACGATGCAATTTCACTGTTTAGATCGCGTTTCCGACCCCCCTTTCCTATGTAATTCTGTTTCCTCATGACCTGACACAACCATGTGTTCCGTTTGGACATGACCTTTTGGGACACCCTGTATATTATTAGAACTTTCAGAATATATATTGAAAAATTTTAAGAACTTGAAACATCTGTAAAGTAAGTATTTCCTTTATATCCGTACGATTTTGTATATTTTTAGAAGCAGTTTTGTACATTTATGGACCAACTCTTTTGAAATTTATATTAAATTTCTGATACATAAATTCTCCTCTCTTTCTAACAAAAACATTTATTGAACTGCCAGGAAAAATATTAAATGCACAGACCGAAGACATTTTGGTTTTCCATTGCAACTAATTTGCATTTCTGCGTTTGTTCATTATACGGTTTGTATGAATAATATATACTATTTTTTATTTTCTACTTTATGTATTTTTTTTTATATAAAAAGTAGTTATTGAAAGAAAGTACTATTAGATTTGAAAGAGAATATTTTATTCTAAGTAAATGTTAAAAATAGGAGAAGATAAAATTTAATGCTCCAATTTATTTCATATAAAGTAATATACACCTACATTTATTTTTTTTAAAAATCACCTATAATTTATGAATATGAGAGTGATGAGATGATCATAACTTCAAAATTAGAGACACAAGCAAGTGATATTGCAAATATTCTTCTAATTATTTAAGGCTAACATATTAAACCACAGAACTGAATAGATTAGATTTTAATTATAACTTTTAGATTTATATTTTACACAATCACTGACCTTTTGCGGTTCCATTTATTGACCTGGGAAAAATGTTTCTCTCTGTATAGGAACAAGAACATTCCTGATTCACTCTTGAAGTTCCAGCTTTTTAATTAGGCGCTTGTTTCTGGTCATTTTGGTACTCTCTAAAAAACCCCTCTACTGTCTTCATAACGTACGGTATCTTAAGATTGTTCTCATTCATCACACACCAGATTGTGGCTCCATCAATCTGCAATTCTCTCGCAGGTGCCCTCATTGATTTCATAGAATTTTCATTGACAATATCCGATTCCTTCATGATTTCCTATTGCAGACAATGTCGTTTGCTACAGGAAACCTGACAGCCTTCTGTTCTCACGTTACAAGTTGAATGACCGGGAGAATTTCAAGAGTGCAGAGATTTCTAAATCGATATGTTATTGAGTCAATGAGCCAATGACACCATGATTCTTCATATCTTCAATTAGTTTAGGTTCTGCTATGTCGTTGGTACCAATTAATAAATTCGATGTCCGCGCTGTCCAGATCTTGTACTGATTATAACAGCCAGTTATTTAGTCGAGGAATATTGATCCGAAGGAAGAGGTAATTCCATGGGAGTCTTTTTAAGGGAATGCAATCTGTATTTGCGCAAGGAAATCCTAGATTCCCATAAACCGGAAAACTGCAAACAATTAGAACAACGGACGTGATTGGATTCGTACCCGTCGTTCGTTTATTCATTCACCTCCCGTCTGCGAAACTTTAAAATGGAGGGCGAAAATCACAGTCCGGTGAAATCCAAACACCTCATTGGTCATTGAGACACGTCCTTTTCAGAGAACAATCTCTTAACGGTAGGCGAAATGTCGCCTTACTCCTTTTTTCGAAACAAAATCGTAGCGTCAATTTTGATGTAAATCTTATCTGTTTTCATTTATAATCTATTTTTCACTCTCATTTTATATAATATCATCAAAATATCTTAATTGAGTTAATTTCGATGGTTTATCGTAAATAAAAACAGATGGTAACAACTGCTTCAAAATTATTTTACCCCTTACTCTTTTTCAAATGGAGAAACACGTTCGTGATTTTCACCTATACCACACGACCAATGAGGTCGCTGGATCACACTTGACTGTGATTTTGACCCTCCATTTTAAAATTTCGCCTCCCGTCTACCAGCTTCGAGAGCAGTGTCGCCAGTGGGCTACTTTTTTAAATTAAAATTTCTTGATTGGCGCCGTTTTTTTGAAACGGTAAAGTTCCCTTTCTTTTCGCCTTAGTTAATATGGTATTAGGTAAGCCTCATTTTACCATTTCAAAAAAGTGGTGTCAATGAAAAATCTGAATTAAAAAAATGTAGCCCATCTGGCAACACTGTTCGAGAGCAGATCCTTCTTCACTGATGATGCCAGCGCTGCCTGAGAAAATGCAATTTTGTGGATTAATTACAGTGGCTTAACCAAGGTGGGTGCCCATACCAGCAATATTGTAAGGTTTTATTCTCCTTCCTTCATAGCATGAACTTTTCTCGTTAGATAAGACGAACAGAATTTCTAAATATTATCAGCAATCAGAGCACTTTGGCACCCACCCTGTTCAGCTGCTTCATTATAAAGCAATACAAGTGCATGCAATTTCTGTGCAGTGCCACTGATAGAAACGTGCTGTATGAATGAACATGAGCGTTTTTTACGGTTCGAGTTCCCACATCGAAAATGCTTTTACTCTCAAACAAAATATTAATCAAATATTTCCGAATCGCAATTAAAAATATATGTATTATTATTTAAATTTTAGACAAATAAAATACTTTTCGCATATATTTATTTATTGTTTTATTTACACAGTTAATTATGAAATGCTGCATTTTTATGGATTGAATAAAAATAAGAAATAAAAAAAATGTAAAATGTTTGTATTTATTTAGTCGAAAAAAATTAATTTAATCTAGAATTGTTTACATTATTTAACATGAATAAAACTATTTTTTTCAGGATGATACATTAATGTATTGTACATAAAATAGAAACACGCTTTTTAATTTATTTTTTTTTCATTAAATAATTAAAATGTATACAATTTATAATTATAAATATAACATTCCGAGAATAAATAATGCCATGCATTAAAAATTTAAACACCGCATTTTTTAATATTTCAATATTTAGGTATTTTTAATTTTTCAATAATTAGATATACAATAATTTTTATTGTTATATGAGTAATAGTAGAAATATAGCTAAACAGCTTTAATTAATATTTCAAAATTTCGTCCATTTTTCCGAATATAAATTGGAGTAAATAAAAAACTATAAACCTTTGTAAATAAAAGAAAAAATTTTTTGACTGAATAAAAATAAATAAATGTTTTTTGCATATGAAAATTCTAGTTCTTGACAGACGAATCAGAAAAAATCTCCGATCTGTAAGAAAATGTTTTAAATGTATATTAATTTCCATGAATTCCTGCTATAAATATCTTACCTGTACGCTGTTTTTAATAGAATGTTTTGAAATGTGCACTATTTGTTAAAAAATCTCATTTTATTTAAATGTATAATTACTGCAATATTGCAAAAGTTTATGTAAATGAAAAGTGGTTTCAAGCTGTCTAAAAACAGACCATTAGTAGTTTCATACCTAATATGCAATGCAAAGCTGCACTTCTAGTGTACAATTTTTCATTTTATTTAATCGAAATAAATAGGACCAAGTCTGTGATAAATGGTAGGGGGAAGAATGGTCATTGAAAAACATAGTAAAAAAGGGAACTACAAGTAATTTCTTATTAAATGTTTTAATAATATTAAAAGTTTAAAGAAAACAAATTTATCTTTAAGAAAATACTGGAATTTGACGCCTTTTCGAATGCGTTTTTCCCTGACCACTCGTCAGCCTATAATGATAAAAGTTCGCCAATCTTCCAAAAAAATATTACTTAATGAGTTTTAATCTGAAATAATGGTGCATAATCTTTCGAATTTACATACCATGCTTTAAATCAATGAAAGCAACTGTTTTGGCATGAAGGAACATAATTGTGTGTGATTTTTTTTTTATATTTATTTAAAATTTATGTATGTAATTTTAAAGTTCAACATTACTAATAAATTCATGTTAAATTTATCAAAACGTATGTCAAGAAATTGCCTGTTTTACTTTAAATTATAAATATTGAGTCTAACACGTTATGTTGTGCGAATCATCTACCACTAAATGGGTTTGTATTCTCTTATTCAAACAAGAACTGATTTCATCTGCCATTTAATGGATTGTGCATTTATTTAGCTATACAGACATTTTAAACAGAAATCACTTGACAATCATATGAATTTAATGCAAAGAGTAGAATTGATAATTGAATAGGTTATTTAGCAAGAATTGTTCAACCTCAATTGCACATTTTAACGGAGAAATAAATGGTTTACAAGTCCAGCTGACAAATTGGATCTGAGATGCATTTATTCCACATTTCTGTTTTCACTTTTATAATTAAAATATATGCTTCATTTTTCTCTAATATATAAAAAATATTAAGAAATAACTACCGTAATTTCCTGCGTATAATTCGCAAATCAAACAATTATTTTTGAACCCAGAAATCATATTTAGTGATTGAACACAAATATTTACGGTATCTAAAAAGTTACATTTCTTTTTAAACAAATTCTGGGCCGGAAAATAATTCTTTGATCTGCGGATTATACGTAGGAAATTACAGTACATGATAAATTTGTAAGGCAACTGATAGACTGGTTTCTAAATAAAGTGATATTCAGAATCTTTAATAAATCTTTCCTTGAACTAATTTCGTCCGTTAGATGTTATGACGATTAATATGATCACCTTATAGCATCTAAATTCCGAACATCCCTAATTAAACACCAAGCCGAATATCGCAACTTTTTTTTTTCTTTTACACCGGCATATGCGAATTTATATTCTATAACATACTATAGCATGGCTGTAGCGCATCGCATTTAAGTACGCGGGTACATTTTTCGGCACGAGTTCCATAATCGAATATGCTTTTATCATTAGACAAAGATAGATAAAATATTATTGAATTGCATTTACTTTGCATTTGTAAAAAAAATATAGGAGAGTAATTTTTTCGCATATGATTATTTATCCTTTTAATTACTCAGAGAGAGAGATGTAATTATGAAATATTGCATTTTAAATATTTAATAAAAATAAGAAAAATTATGTACAAATTTCGTATTTGTTTAGTCGACAAAATTTAATTGTTTCTGCAAATGTTTGCATATTTAACACGAATAAACACTTTTTTTCGACATAATGGATTAAAATGCGGTACATAAAATTTAAATATGCTTTATAATATCATTTTTAATATTAAAATGATTAAAAAATATATTATAATTATAAATATAGTACTAAGAGCGTAAATGAGGTCATGTATTTAAAATGTAAACGCCCCATTTTTAATTTTCAAATATTTTTAATTAATACAGTAATAGATAAAATAAATTTAATAATCCATATTTATTTTTTTGCTGAGAATAAATGCGAGTTTTTTTGTTGAAGAAAAATATAAATAATTGTAAAAAAAGGAAATGTTTTTTGACTGAACAAATTAAAATATATTTATGTATAATTTTAAGTCGTTTTTCAATTAATTTTAGATTAATATTAAATATGCGAATTCTCACATTGCTAATTAAACGTAAGATCGAGAAAATGCAAATTCATGTATTTAGTATTTAAACCAATGTCAATAGTGGAAACTAGAGAGGGCTCATCTAGTATTTTTTGGGAATCAGTAACTTACATGCAGTCCGAGGGAAAAACCAGGTTAAGTTTACCACCATAACCGAAACCTCCCAACACAATTAATAAGCCACCACCTTCAAGTCCATTTCGAAAGCTATCCGAACCAAAGCAGAGTCCGTTGGGCTAAATATAATCATATCTGGAAATATCAGTGGCATCTTGTTATATTCTCTAATGAACAAAAAAAGTTCGGATGGCTCACAGGGTCGTGCTTTGTATTGGCATAATATAAGGAAAGGAGGAGAAATGTTCTCCAAAAAACAACTCGAGGGAGGTTTATTAATAAAGTTGAGAGATTTCGACTTTGGTGATAAAATTAATCTGGTTTTTTCCTCAGATCTCATGTAGGCTGCCGATTAACAAATATTGCTGGTAAAAGTTGGATTTTCTAGAAATAACAACGCCCCGATAATCTTTGTAAATTACTTCTAGGAATGTTTTTTGGATAATTGAGGACATGTGATAGAATGGCCTGTCCTATATCTTCATCGCAGTCTCGAAGAAAATGTGAGGAGTATCCTTATTAAATAGGGATGAGATTTTCGCTTTTTTGGACACCAGTAAAATTTTAGAGAGAATGCTGTATTATTTAATCGGAACATTTTTGTGATTTAACAGACCAGCTTTTTCTCTAATATTATACTGGTGAGCAAAAAAGCGGAAATCTCATTCCTGATTAAAGCTTTGAACGTTAATGGCCTGTGGCAAAACTGCAGGCCACCATCATTAACACTAGAACCGCGGGAAAATTCATCCATGTTTTATTAAAATATTTCTCACCGGAATTTTCATTTATAAATGTTAAAGTTATTTATTGAAAATGTTTTTGCTCAGCATATATTTAGCTTATTTTATTAGAGTTTTCTGGTTCAAATCTACATCTCTCCATAGGATACGGGTCAAAATGACCCGTCGCCGCGCTTCTAGTGTTAAAGCCTGGGATAATTTTCTAGCTGCTGTATTCCAAGGATTGGTAAATGATATCCCACATGGTATATTTCAAGTCATACATAAGCATGGCGGATATATTGGCTATTAATTGCAGTGTCTTTATTTCAGCGAGACACATTCCCCCTCTTTTATTATAGATTTATTTTTTTCCTGCCCAGATGGGGCAGCGAGTGAGTTACTCCATGTAAATATGTATTTGTATAATAAACTTTCTTATTATATCTGTTTTCTTTTCATTGTTTTTTTTTCCTATCCAATTACGGTACAAAATCACAGTGGCTTTATGCCATATTACGTCTGAAAAAAGCTTAGAAAATAATTCTAAAAAACACAATCTTTAGGTTGAAGACATTGCACAATTGATATCTTCAACACATATTTAGGTTATTTGTATAAAACAAAGATAGTCATAAATATATATAGGACAGTTGCACCATAAAATTTAACTAATAAGAATGTATTTATTAAAATACAACACATTTCTCAGTGGTGCACAAAACAGGAATATTAATATACATTTGTATAATTAAAATAAAATAAAACTGTCAACGTTTCGCGCCGTCTTCTGCGGGCGTCTTCAGGAAAATATGATAATGGAAGGACTACGTTTGCATCTTGATCGAGATATAATATTTTTACTAAATTAAAATCTAAATGAATTAAAATTTTAAAAAATGTTGCCACTTACACGTGAGTAAAAATTAAAATACTGCAACGAAATAAAAATTTTAAGATTTTATGATGTTATGCGATATTTTATATATTATGTTCTTATTAGACAAAGATAGTCGTTTGAGCATTCCAATAGCTTAGATTGATACTTATGGGTAAAACTGAAAATGTTTTACTCATGAAAGCTGAAGCGTGGGTTCAAGCCTCCTGTATTGTCAGCTTTCTCTAGTCTACCCTAAGTATTTTGCAAATTACTCAAATTATATGTATACTACTTTGCTTCGCAATCAAACTTACGTAGAAAACGTTGTCTTAAATTCAAGTGACCGGTGTTTTACCAATCCCGCTATGGATCTTTATTCACATCAAAAAAAACTATTATATTTTATATGTTTGTGTAATATATAATGTAATATAAAAACTATTCTATTTTATATGTTTGTGCACTTTTGAAGGAAATTGCCTAGTTCCCTTTGGTCATCACACTTTATGGCTTTCATATGTTAATTGATTGATTACATTCTATGGATAACTAAGGTAACATCATTCTCAGTTTGCATTCTCGAAAAATCTTCTTTTATGTGATTCCGTAGTCTTATCAAGAGAAACATCTAAAATGAAGCTTTGTGCCGGTTCATCAATTTCTAGACTAGGAAATTCTTCTGAATTTAATATTTCCGACTGAGCGAAAAATTGCCCAGGCCGGGAATCGAACTCAGATCCTTGGCTTACAAGCCAAGGATTACCATAAAGTCTCACTATAAAAGCCATAACATTTTGCTTGGCGCAATCCGGGCTTTAGATAGAGAGATACAGGGCCAATGCTTTAACGTTTAAGCTATCTGGGTGCTAGCCAGCTGGGATTTTTCGCTCGGATAACATTATTGGTCATAACATGTGGTCTGTCATTTAGACAGCTCGACAGAATAAACCACAGGTAATGGAACTCCAAATAACGATGCTTATGTAGATATACTATTATTTTAGTACAATCAAACTGATTGGTGAATTTATCATACGAATTGAATATTTCCAACTGAGCGAAAAATTGCCCAGGCCGGGAATCGAACCCAGATCCTTGGCTTACAAGACAAGGATTACCATAAAGTCTCACTATAAAAGCCATAACATTTTGCTTGGCGCAATCCGGGCTTTAGATAGAGAGATACAGGGCCAATGCTTTAACGTTTAAGCTAACTGGGTGCTAGCCAGCTGGGATTTTTCGCTCGGATAACCTTATTGGTCATAACATGTGGTCTGTCATTTAGACAGCTCGACAGAATAAACCACAGGTAATGGAACTCCAAATAACGATGCTTATATAGATATACTATTATTTTAGTACAATCAAACTGATTGGTGAATTTATCATACGAATTGAATATTTCCAACTGAACGAAAAATTGCCCAGGCCGGGAATCGAACCCAGATACTTGGCTTACAAGACAAGGATTACCATAAAGTCTCACTATAAAAGCCATAACATTTTGCTTGGCGCAATCCGGGCTTTAGATAGAGAGATACAGGGCCAATGCTTTAACGTTTAAGCTAACTGGGTGCTAGCCAGCTGGGATTTTTCGCTCGGATAACCTTATTGGTCATAACATGTGGTCTGTCATTTAGACAGCTCGACAGAATAAACCACAGGTAATGGAACTCCAAATAACGATGCTTATGTAGATATACTATTATTTTAGTACAATCAAACTGATTGGGGAATTTATCATACGAATTGAATATTTCCAACTGAGCGAAAAATTGCCCAGGCCGGGAATCGAACCCAGATCCTTGGCTTACAAGACAAGGATTACCATAAAGTCTCACTATAAAAGCCATAACCTTTTGCTTGGCGCAATCCGGGCTTTACATAGAGAGATTTTGTGCCAGATGATACAAACATCTATGAAAAAAAAAACTTCATGAACTTTTTTTGTTAGTTTATTTATGTATCTGATTACTTTTTCATGCACCAATTTCTTCTGTTTCTTTATAAAATTAGGCAATTTCTTTATGTTAAATATTGTGTATGAATGTAAGAAAAAAATGTTAGTGTATATGAAGTTAAAGAGTAAGTATAAGTACCGGAAAGTATGTTGCCAGAAAATATGTTGCAAAATTTCCTTCTTCGCCAAGTCTATATTCTTATTTTTGCCTATGCTGAAAAAGTTTCAAAACATCTTTGCACTTTCACGGTTGAAATAAAAGGCGCATCACTATTAATTTTAGTGTGGTGTTCGTACAAAGTAAAAATAGGAAAAAGGAGACTGTAATCTCGATGAGTGCGTCCGCTTTAAAAATCCAGAATCAAAATAACGTTTTCTTAGAAATTAAGTATGCGCCATAGCACGCCCGGTAATGCAGTGGCGTAGCTAAGGGGGGGGCAAGGGGGGCGTCCGCCCCGGGCGCCGAGGCCTAGGGGCGCCAAATTGAGAGAAATTGTTATATATCTATATTGGGGTGGGGGCGCAAAATTTCTTGCTGGCCCCGGGCGCCAAAAAACATAGCTACGCCACTGCGGTAATGTACGCCAATTGTCCGTAGACTCGATTACGTAATTAATCTCTTTAATTAATGCACCTTTTACAAACTACACCTACTTTCATTTTTTCCAGATTTTAATATCAATAGTTACAATTACACAAAATATCTCTGGCAGTGCCGTGGTATTTTTGTGTGAAACTGAAAATATTACTATAGAATTTAATAATCAGCAGTATTTATGATATTATAACAGTCGTCGGAATGGTCTTTTTTCGCTCCCAATAATCGTTTAGAGTTTTCTTAATGATAGGTTGCTTTAAAAATTTGAAGAATGAGAGTGGAACTTTTCATGTTAGCATACTGATTCTGATATGTGACCAAGTATTGGTCCCATGCCATACATTTGAAATATAGGTCTTTCACTCATTTCATTTAAAATAAATACATGCAAAATAAACGTATTCCATACACTTTAATATTTGCCTTTCACACATTTTTCAAAAAATACAAAAGCATAAAAATAATAAATAACATTTTAAATCAAAACATTTTATTTCATCATGAAACTACTGTTTAAGTAACCCATAATACGTAGTATATAGGATAATCTTCTAATCGTTTTACAAATAGAATATTTTGGCAGAATACATAATAGAAAATTTTTAATAGATTTTTTGTAAACTTAATGTTCAACATAGCCTTTTAAAGTTGCTGATTATACATATCTAAAGATGATCTATGTACCTAATCGAAAAAGTTAAAAAAAATTACATTTTGTATGTTGGTGAATAGTGTGATATAATTGGAACGAAAATAATACCGGGTGATCCAGAAGTTCCGCGATTTTTTAAATGCTAATAATTAGTAAAGTATAAACAATAGAAAGATACGGTTTTCACAGAAATTCTTAGAAACTTATGGGATTTCGTTTTTTAATAACAAAAAATATGTTATATTAGTTACAATTTTTACCAGCAGGTGGCGCTGAACTGTATAGCATAATATTGCTATGGTATTATACAGTTCATTAAAAATAAATAATCAGTGTCCAAGGATTACAGCTTTTCTGTATGACACCCATAACTTATAAGTACCGCCATGAGACGATGTAAAACAGCTTGCACAGCATTACAAAGCAATTCAGAGGACGGTTTTGAAACGCTCTAGTGTAGCATCTTTCAGCTGGGTGAATGACATAGGCCAATCTCTGTACACATCAGACTTCGAGTAGCTCCACAACCAAAAGTCACAAGGGGTAAGATCTGGATATCTTGGAGAATATTCGTGCTGAAAATTGTGATTTAAGACCAAACGTAGTCCTCGGGATCTTCGTGACAGGAGAAGCGATGTGCGGACGATCTTCCAATGAGTTTGTTTCCTCAAACCTTTTTACCATAGCCTTCAGGTTTGTAATATCATCGATCCTTTTCCGGTTTTGATTCCACGCATTGTACGATAAGAACGCAATGCTAAACTTCCCGATTCATCCTTTTTTGTAAAATTGCATAACTAACAAAGCTTTGTCATGCAAATAAAGCATTTTTTAACTTAGCAGTCACACATCAAATTTTGTATCGAAAATTCTTTTGAATGCAATTTCCTTAACCTTCGAAAAAGAGTTTGAACATTAAAGATCCTTAAAGAAAAATCTGATCAGTAATCTCAGGAAAGATGTTGAACAATGAATTCATCTGCTTATATAACGCATGTTAATGAAACTTTCGTTTTTGCATACTAGCGCAACCTGTTGCTAAAAATGTTAACTATTTATTTTTAAAAAAATTCATTATAAACGAAAATCCCATGCTTTTTCTGATCATACATCTGGAAACCGCATCTTCCTATTGTATACAGTTTTTTAATTATTAACATTTCAAAACTCCCGGGACTTCTGGGTCACCCGCTATATGTTTTTAGCAAGTAGTAATTTTTCCATGTGAGCAGAGTTGTCACACTCCGACTATTTTTTAATTCTAACTTGCACCACTCTCTTAAAACAGAAATCCTTGAAAGACACTTTCACAACATTTGCAAGAAGAATCTGCTTCAAAATTCATATTAGAAAAAAAACTGGTACGAACGGAATATAATAAAAAGTCGTCTGTGGCAGCTTTGTCTTAGAGAATATGTCGCCAAGCCTTGACTCATACTCTGAACCATTTGTTTTAACCTGAAATGCGCGCGCAAATCTAGAGGATGCACAAGTTATATTCTACTACCAATACAATCAAACAGAAATCGTTATCTTATTTAATCCGTGGTATTGTTGCAAATTCTGCGTTAAAATAATTTGAAAAAAGATTTTTGAAAATTAGTGGTGAGAAATGTAATAATCATGTTAACCATGGGTATGCTAAACCCTGCGACTGTTATCTCCTGTTAATTGTCAATACACATCCAGCTGAGTCTGGTTGATTCGCTCTTTCAACACAATATTCGCTCGGGTCCCCCATTTGTTCATACAATCTGGTTGCCGCATATAAAGGAACTCCACACACTAACAATAAGTAATTCAGCGATGACAAGTCTCCGGCCTTTTTGGAGACCAACATTTTAACTGCTTCCCTGATTTGCTCGTATGTCGTACGGGTAACGTGTTTTTGCCAATACGTGATACGGCCATTCATATACCAATCTTCATTTATTGTTTTTTTCTGTAAATTTTGCATTATTTAAACCGAGCATTTTTCGGATTCAATTGGGCCAAAATATCTGTTTTAAAAAACTGTGGACAAAAAATTAAAAATTCTGTAAAAGACATGAAAATATTGATCAGTTAATTCTATGAGGGGCAAGCAATAATGCCATTATAATATTGAAATCTCAACAGAATAATCGAAAAATTTTATTTTAGAATAAAGAAGTGCAAATTTTCAACAATTTGATCTCAAAATTAAAAATATAAAATTTATTTAAAACTTTCTGGAATGAAACTTGCGTAAATCAGGTGGGATATAACCACAAATTTCTCATAACTAGACTCCACATCGGCAACCTTACCTTCACCCCAGGATCTTTGCCTTCCGTCACGTGACAAAAGACAGATTTAGCGCGCCAAACCGGTTTTTCTCCCGCCAAAATCTCTTCGGAATTTTTTCACCGCATTCCCGCCGAAACGCACATTTTTATATTTGTCTTGAGTTAACCGCACTTCTGGTTTTCTCTTTAATTTACCTTTTAAAAGTTCTTTTAAGAACTTATTTTAGCTTCCAAAATGACAATTACAGCAACAAAAACTAGTAGTTTCGCTTCTATGCTTACATTTATTTTACTGCGAGAATGAAATCTGAAAGTTCCCAATAAAGCGATCACCGCCAAAAAACGGCATATTTTTGGCGATGAAAGCCAAATATGTTGGTTTCGAAACATTTCCGAGAGAACAATGGAATGTGGCGTCGGAAATAAGAGTCATGTTGAGAAGTCTGTGGATATAACATACTCCACAACCCCTTATAGTGTTAAGTGGGTAATACAAAAATTCCTATTTTATATATCTGGAAAACTTGGACGATTTAACCCCTTGAATGGAAAACAATAATGTCTCAACAATATTTAATTCTCCCTGGAAAAAATGAAAAAAAAGTATTTTAAAATAAGTAAAGGGAATTTGTCCCCCCCCCCCCCACTTTTCCACCAAAGTCAAAAATATAAAATTTGGTTAAAAGTTTCCGGTGATAATATCATTTAAATTAGGTGTTATACAATATATCCCGCCGCCCCTCAAGGGGGTAAAAGAACAACATATTCTGTATCATACGAGGGTAATTCTGAAAGTAACCTCCTTTTATGAATTAAAAAAAAACTAATGAAAGGAAAAATGTTTTATTACTTACGTATGAAAGATACGTTCTTCAGCTACTTCTCAACATAATTGCCGTATTAATTAAAACAATTATCATGACGGTAAATCAGCTTAAAAGTTCCATCGTCACAGATTTCTGCCGCCGGCCTATGCAACTGCGATTATTTTAAGATTCAATTCGCACCCCTCTTTCAATCCAAAGAATTTTAACATATTTTTCTATATAAATTTCTGATAAATGCACTACCAAAAATGTTTTAAAAAATAGTGGGTCAAGTAAAATATTACGAGAGCAATTTGGAATTTGTCAGCATGAATAAGAGAATATGTGAAAATTCTTTGGATTGAAAGAGTGGTGCGAGTTGAATTAAAAAAAATCGCAGTTGAATAAGCCGGCGGCAGGAGTCTGTGACGATGGAATTTCAAAGCTGATTTACCTTTATGATAATTGTTTTAATTAATATGACAATTATGTTGAGAAGTAGTAGAAGAACGTGTCTTTCATACGTGAGTAATAAAACATGTTTCCTTTCATTAGATTTTTTTTAATTCATAAACGGAGGTTACTTTCCGAATTACCTCGTAATAGTTTTGTGCAACAGCCGGAGACTCTGGAACTCTGGTAATAACACTTTTATTATTTTAAGAACAATCATCCAATTCGTAAATATCAGCGATTCTGTTGCATTATATCAAATAACAGTGTACATTGCATAATCTAATGGTCGATTTGAGCGAATATTTTAATGGCTTATGTGTCATGCAGATAACTTCATTTGCAAATCATTGTCAATTAAATTAAAATGTTCTGGATTCCACATCTGGCCCGTACAAATGTCACTCAAATGGAAAAATTTTTACTTGTTTTAGTAACTTTTCCATCAAATGACTTTATTTACATTAAATAAAATTCATGTTTCTACTTATATTTTATTCACAATTTTTTTTAATGAACAGATAATATCACAAAAAACTATTTATTAAACGATTATATGATTATAAGACCTTTCATAACACATACAAAAGTTATTAACCTCCTCAGTTCTGATGTCGCATGTAGGCGACACTAAAGACACTCTTTAAATTAATTTAAATTGTTTTAGATTTGTTAAAATTGCTTTTAAATCTTTCTAAAAAATGCATGCGTATCATAAACATCGGTACATTGATAGATATCTCTTTGGAGATATTTTATAGAAATTTTAAACTAAATTTAGTAGTCCCTCGTAATACTTGTCTCAGGATTGAGGAGGTTAAGTGCCGAATATGCCTAAATAACTTACTTCCTATTTATCACTACTCAGTTTTTCCGAAGTTTATATTTCACTAAATAATCATTTAAAACTGATGAAAATTTGTAATTCCATATTTTAAAGCATGGGAAAATTGCAAAAAGTTAGTTCTGAAAGGAAATCTTCAACTGGGTCAATCCATTTCAAGTGGTCGAGAAGATACTTTTTTGGTCGCTCGACCATTTTTAAAAAATTTGAAATTTTTTGTTCAACAACCCTAACATGATGGAAGTTAAAAATGACAGTTATTTTAATTTTACTATTTTTTGTTTGTGCATGACGGCCATCTTTGTTTCATCCTGTACAGCGATTTTCTCAGATACTAGGATACATAAAATTGTAAATATCTCGTCTTTTATTTTCCCAATTGAAATGGGGTATGCAGCATTTTGTTCAGAATAAAATAGGCTAAATGTGCGGTGGTAGAATAATTTTGAAAAATAAATTTTTACAGGTGAAATTTTAGCAGAAATTTTTAAGATTTTTTCAAAAATCTATCCGTTTGCAAGAGGAAACTTTTCATGCAAGGGAAACTGTCAACCTTACGCAATTTTTTCTACAAATAGGTCAAAAGTGCGTGTACTCATACACCAAGTACAGATCTGGTAGTTGATTCCTCTTTGCGAAAAAAATTCCGAAATTCGTCAAAATTTTTAAAAATCGCAATTTTTAGGCTTTGATAGCTCTAGTGGAGCACGAGATAAAACTGAAATTCTGGCCTTTGATAGTATTCTCTAGTAGTGTTATGTACAAAAAATTTCAGAAGGAGATTTGACTACAAGCTGAGATATGACATGGACAAAATGTGAATACAATACTGCCAAACTATTGTCACCTATTATGTAATTGTTCAACAAGACTGTCAACCTTACACAATTTTTTCTAGAAATAGGTCAAAAGTGCGTGTACTCACACACGAAGTCCCAGATCAGGGATATGAATTCTCTTTGCGAAAAAAATTCCGAAATTCGTCGAAAATTTCAAAAATCGCATAATTTAGGCTTTGATATCTCTAGTGGAGCACTAGGTAAAAATCTGAAATTCTGGCCTTTGATAGTATTCTGTAGTAGTGTTATGTAAAAAAAATTTCGAGAAGGAGATTTGACTACAAGCTGAGATATGACATGGACAATATGTGAAAACAATACTGCCAAACTATTGTAACCTACTATGTAATTGTTCATTCCTCCAAAATTTTAAATTAATTATTTATTGTACAAAGTTAAATGTTAATTACAAATATCTTCTTCAAATACTTCTGTGTGATTTAAACAATTCAGAATGTATGCTAAGGCAATACACTATTTGACCAGATGAACAAACCTACTAGAAATGCTATTACAACAATTTTACTCGGAACACATTTCAGGAAAAGTAAATTACAGGCAATGGGTTGCAACTGATCGAGTTGACATGGTTTCAATTATTAAACCTAGAGAATTTCATTCAAGTTAACAAGGGATGACAAGACTTGGGTGGCTTCAAATAAAATTTTGAGAAAGAACAGCCTAATGAACTGACAACAGTAACTGGTCGAACTCGTAACATCTCTCGTAAATAGTGTTAAGCTCTTTGTTGGGCATATATAGTATCTTTGTAAATTAAATGTTTATTATTTAACAATTTTCAACAAATGATATTTTCTGTGTAAATAATGTAATAAAAGAGACTAATCTCGTTTCTCCTAATGTATTCGTAATAGCATTTCTTAACATTTTTTAATCACCGTATCTCAGCTTATAGTCAAATTTCTTTCTTGAAATTTTTTGTGCATAACGCTACCATAAAATACTATCCAAAGCCAGAATTCCAGATTTTTATCTCGCGCCAAACAAGAGATATCAAACTTTAATGTGAGGAAATAGCTGCACACGGTTAAACAAAGATGGCCACCATGCTCAAACGAAAAATATTAAATTAAAATAATAATGTTTTTGAACTTCCCTCATGTTAGGTTTGTTGTACATAAAAAAAAAATTCAGATTTTTTAAAAACGGTCAATTAACAAAAATATTTTGGGGGCCATTGAAATGGACGAATAGCATTTCCACTATGTTTTGTTCATCTGGACAAATAGTGCATTGGCTTAGCATACAATCTGAATTATTTAAATCACGATTAAAACAGAGTTTGAAGATGATCTTCAATCATTATTAACCATCATCAACCATTAGTTTAATATTTTGTAGGTATGAACAAACACATACCAGGTTACAATAGTTTAGAAGTATTGTTTTTACATATTTACCATGCCATATCTCAGCTTGTAGTCAAATCTCCTTCTAGAAATTTTTTGTACATAACACTACTACACAATACTATCAAAGGCCAGAATTTCAGATTTTTATCTCGTGGCCCACCAGAGATATGAAAGCCTAAAATATGCGATTTTTGAAATTTTCGACGAATTTCAGAATTTTTTTCGCAAAGAGAATTCAGCTCCCAGATCTGGGACTTGGTGTTTCAGTACATGCACTTTTCACCTACTTCTAGAAAAAATTGTATAGGTTTAACAGTCTTTTTGAACAATTACATAGTAGGTTACAATAGTTTGGCAGTATTGTTTTCACATATTGTCCTTGTGATATCTCAGCTTGTAGTCAAATCTCCTAGAAAGTTTTTGTACATAACACTACTACACAATAGTATGAAAGGCCAGAATTTCAGATTTTTATCTCGTGCCCCACCAGAGACATCAAAGCTTAAAAACTGCGATTTTGAAATTTTTGACGAATTTCGGAATTTTTTTCGCAAACAGAAATCAACTCCCAGATCAGGGACTTGGTGTGCGAGTACACGCACTTTTGACCTATTTGTAGAAAAAAT
This sequence comes from Maratus speculifer, assembly GCA_964019185.1. NCBI lineage: Eukaryota > Metazoa > Arthropoda > Arachnida > Araneae > Salticidae > Maratus > Maratus speculifer. The sequence goes on from OZ025293.1 coordinate 86,503,438, forward strand.
TTTGTAAGGTTGACACTTTTCCTTACATGAAAAATTTCCTCTTGCGAACGGAGAGATTTTGGAAAAAATCTTAAATTTTGTACTAAACTTTCACCTGTAAAAATTTATTTTTCCAAATTATTCTACAACCGTACATTTAGCCTATTTTATTCTGAACAAAATACTGCAAATCCCATTTCAATTGGCAAAATAAAAGACCAGATATTTACGATTTTGTGTATCCTAGTACCTGAGAAAATCGCTGCACACGATGAAACAAAGATGGCCGCCATGCTCAAACAAAAAATAGTAAAATTAAAATAACGGTCATTTTGAACATCCGTCATGTTTGAGTTGTTGTACAAAAAATTTCAGATTTTTTAAAAATGGTCGAGCGATCTGTGCTGGACCACTTGAAATGGATTGACCCAACTGGCTTATTAGAAAATTTTCTGTTATCAAAAAAGGCGGATATTACTTTTTGAAAATTGCGGTGTGAGAATAACTTTTAGAAATAGACTAGTATTGAATCGTAGTCTTGTTACTAATCTTTAAAAAGTCAAGTTTAGTAATGACCCCTAATTTAAAAATAAATTAAATATATTTATCAAGAACTTTTCTATTGAAGTTTTATAATTAATATAAATTCAAACGCTATTTTTAATCTGTTTTATAGAAAAATTATTTTTTTGCTATTGTTTCAATATTTAACAAATTATATTGATCAAAGTTTGTAGATTGTCTTTAAAAAAATTCTATATTGTCTATTCCCATCATGCGTATATAAAGCAGTTTGTATTAAAAGATATTGCGACAATAAATATGAAAGATATAGTTTTGGAATAACAATTGAACTGATAATCTTGAAATGATTGTCTTATTATCATTAAATAATACATACCCTTATTACAAGGGAAGCATTATATAATGTGCTCAGATTATTACATTGGATGATTCGACATACGCTTACTATACTTCATTGATAATACACAAGAGATTCATTTTACAACACTAATTCTATATACGATGGTCATGCATAAATGAATTACACGGAATACCTTGGTATTATAATTATTCTCTTTGATATGAACTTAGAATTTCTACTGTTAATTTGCATTTATCTAATATATTTATATATTTTGAGGACATATGTAAAGTTGTTAGATAGTTACACTTTTGATAAAAATTAGTCGGTACCATGTCAAACTATCGAATTAGAAAAAAGTCTTGTTAGTCTTGTTAGAGTGTTTTTTTAATTACAAATTTCTTGACAGGCGCCTTTTTTCTGATATGGTAAAATTCCTCTCGTTTTCACCTCAATTAATATGCCATCAAATAAGGTTAGATAAGGCTAATTTTACTGTTTTAGAAAAGTGGTGCCACTCAAGAAATCGGAATTTCGTTTACTGATAATATTGTTTAAAAAATTAATTCCTTAATATTCATATTTTTAACATTCGCTAGTTTTGAGATAAAAAATGCTGAATATTTCTACATTTGCATCATTTTTTAATATTTTTTTTGTTTACTTCTGCAAGATAACTAAAATACAAGAAGTATTTTTTAAAATAATAGTGGGGAAAAATATAACGCGTCAGATGTAGCAATTCCAGATCTTTCTTCTTTCTTAAGGTTAATACTTCCTGAAAAATGCAGCAGTGCACCTGTTAGATTGTTTAAACCAAAATATAGTCTGTAACATCTTAAGTCAACTTATAACTGAATTTGATAAGTGATGTACTCAAAAAAAAAAAAAAAAAAAAAACTAATCAGGATTAATATTTTATCACGAACTAACTGAATCTGAAGTGTGGTGAAAATCCATGCATTAGTTCTTGAGTTACATTTATTGCGAAATCGTGAAAAATTCAACATAGCAGTGTCATCTGTCAGGCAATTTACACCAAAAAACTATACAACCCTAATCTATACCACGGAATAACTGAATCCGAAGTTTTAGAAAATTTATTGCATTAGTTCCTGCGATGGAGCTATTACGATAATCACGAATAATGCATCATGGCAGCGCCATAGGTTGAGATATTTGCACCAAAACGTAATGAGCACAATTGTATATCAAGTACTAAGTAAATGTAAAGTTTTATGAAAATCAAAGATCTAGTTCTTTAAATATGGCTATTCTGGAAAATGTAAATAATGCAGCATAAAAGCGCCACCTATTGAGTTATATGCACGAAAAACGAGTGAAATCTAGCTCATTTAAAGATCTCACAGAATCTAAAATTTTGTAAAATTCCGTGCATTAGTTCTTCAGATAGAGCTATTGCAATAATAACAAATTATGCACCTTGGCAGCGCCACCTATTGAGCTATTTGCACCAAAACTTAATCAAACCCATGCTATGAGAGGTACTAACTAAGCCTAAAGATTTGTGAAAATCCATTCTCTAGTACTTGAGATATTGTTATTGTGGAAATTGTGAACAATGCAGCATAGCAGCGCCACCTGTTGAGAGACATACATCCAAAACTAATCAGATCTAGTTTGTATCAAGATCTAACAGAATACAAAGTTTTGTGAAATTCTGGGCATTAGTTCTTTAGATAGAGCACCCACAATATTTTTCTCACATACCGACAGACAGACATTTTTTAAAAAACATCTTTTTCGAGTCCCTAAAACGTATAAAACGTATCACTCCGTCGAAAACCGGATTTCGAAAATTTTCAGGAATCCAATACTTTCTTCTTGTAAAGATAGAAGAAAGTAAAAATAGCAATTTCGTGACTGCGTTTTTGACATTCACGGAACATAACACTCGCGAATATTAATTGATTACCCCATATTTTAACATGGTACCGTACCATATAACAATTTGATTTATTTTTCTGAGTATAAGATCGGCGAATCCGTGCACCAGCCGACCAAATGCAATTTTCTTTTAAAAATATCGTCTCATTTAATCTGTTAAATACTGGCATTAATTAAACGAAATTTTCAATAATAGAAGAAATTAACATTTGGCATGTTGATTCGCAACCCTAGAATATTATTAAAAATTATTAATTTCAAAATATATATTTTTTAATTATATGTCATATTTTTCTTTCTGCAATGAATGTTTTTAACAACCACTTTAAAATTTAAAGGTAAAACACTTGTCGAATATAAAACTTCTCTTTCTTTAAACGTGAAAATTCTGGAATTGAAAAAGACGCGATTTCACACCGAAAATGTGGCAACAAAATGGCATAAAGCTGCCTTGTCACTTGAACGACACAGACTATTGCAGGATATCCATTAAAGAATGTCACAGTTTCAATGGTATGCATGATGTTTCAAAAGGTCGTTTACAAATTTAATATGCTGGTTTGCCATATCATGATGAACAAGGTTTATATAGGAACTGGGGTTTCGGAAACGCGATCGTGATGGTGCAATTGCAAATAATAAATGGTCAAAATGTCCTTAATTTTACAAAAAAAGTAATGGAAGTACAAAATACAAAAAAAGTTACAATTTATAACAAGTGCTCTAATGAGTCCCATTAGACTTGATGATTGCTCCAGCCACCGGATGGAATTGAGAACAAGTTCCAATCGTCCCTGTGCCGTGGCCACCTGGATTCCCGGATCAGTATCCCTGGATTTCAACCTCTTGGGATATCTTAAGTCCCTGGTGTACGAGACACCTGTTCTATTGGGAATGGTCGGTCCTCAGGGCACAGAACGCTGAAGCGGGATGTATCCGTGAGATTCTGGGAAAATGGAATATTTTTACGATTCCATTTGGCCCCAATATGAAGCACGCATTACGGCTAATGGGACAAATTTTAAGCACTTGTTATAAGTTGTAACATTATTGCAATTGTATTTTGTACTTCGATTATGTTTTTTTGTAAAATTAACCACCGAACTGGTATTTGTTTACGTACAATAAATTAAAATATGATGAAACATCGTTTTTTAAGCTGAAATATTCTTAATACAATTGTACCATTAAACAGTATACATTTGTATATAAAAAATTAATGGTGTGAAATAGCTTTAACCCCTTCGGGACGAGTTACCGATATTCGTGCCGGCACCATTGGCACTCACATCCCGCGCGACCGATATACGCGACAGCGCTGTAGGCACTCAGATCCCGTCCGACTAGTATTCGTGCCGACCGTTTGGAACGTTTTATTGAAAATAATATAACGTAAAAAATATTTATCATAATCGTATTTGACTTTATATTTAAGAAGAATACATTTCTTTCTTACATATAAAGAAATAGAATCAGTATTTTTTTTTTTTTAATTTAACCCATTCGTGCCCAGCATCTTTTGCGTAAATTTTATTTGGTTGGCACCACTATTTTTAGAAGATTTAAGTTTAGTTCATTAATCACGAAAATGCATCATTTTAATAAAATTATCATTGCCTTTTTTTTCACCGGTGTCAAAAACAGTGCTGAATGCACCTTTTGAAGCGTCCCTAAAAAGGGACGCTAGGCACTAATGGGTTAAGTTATTTAATTTTTCAAAATATTACTGCAGTAAAAAGGAAATGTGATTAGTTATTTTTTTGTTTCTGACTGAACTTTCACAAACGCAATCTCTTTTCCATCATAAATCTTTTACATTTGCGGTAAAGCTTTATTTATTTTTATTTATCGTAAAGTTTTCTAGAGTACTTGAAAAGGGGGGGGGGCGGAAGTAAATGAGCTGATAAAGTATAAACTAAATATCTTGTGATATATGCTTACGCCTCTGACTATAGTTTTGTAATTAATGCGGTTTCTGTTTTTTTTTTCTTTTTTTTTCTTTTTTTCCCCCTACTGTTATCTAGATGATTTAAAATGGTTGAAATTTAGTTCAACGGGAGAATATTTTCTTAATTTCATTTTTGTTTGTTTATTTGTGTGTAAATAGTTGTGATTACTGCGATTTTAGGCCAGTTGTTTCAAAATGATAGGATTAATCTAATTAATACTTTTATTTTGTTGTGGCAAACTAATTTGCTCTGGAAGAAAGAAAGAAAATAATAAAAAAAGAAATACATAAAAAAAGCAAATAAAAGAAAAAAATTAACGATTGTGGGTTATGTTTTCTTAAATACTTTAAAAAACATTGTTGTATTTTAGTTTAGTTTTAATTTTTGATTTTTACCTTCAGTTATTTTCTTTATTGTATAAAAATTAATTTATTTCCCAATTAAGTTATCTATATTTATATATCATATTATCCAAACTCATTAAAATGTCAGGAAACTTAAATGTTTGACAAAGAATGAAATAACAGAGATTTTGAAAAATATTTAGTCTTCTTAAAGTAGCATTTTTGAGAGTTATTGATTATAACATAATAATTTAACTCTTGCAACTTTGGTAAATAATTGCATATTACAAATTATTTGTCAGTTTTTTCCCAAAGTAACTGAATACATTTATTCGATATATTTAATTATCTATGTATATATATATGTATATTTATCTCTTTATTTCCATTTTTAAAAATACTTGTAAAATCAATGGCATTTGTGATCAGCTTCTTTGAATTTATTATTCAGTTTCATTAATTATTATTCAATACATTTAATTCTATAAATTAATCTTGTTTTAAATATTTGTATATGTAAGATATAAATAAAGAATTTTTATCATCAACATTTCTTTGATGAATGTATTTTAAATTATTGCAGTTTACTCATCATTATCAAGTCCGTTTATTTGATATTTCTTTTATTATCCATTACTTCTTTACTACTTACATTTTTTCTTTTATTTTGAAAAATATTTTCAACATTTAATAACATTTTAGAAATGTATAATTTAAAGTATAATTATATTTTACTTTGCATTTTTAGATACTTTTTATTTAAAATGTATTTTATGATTGATTATATATTTAAAAAAATATTTTTGAAGTTTCAAAAACATTTATAATTAAATTGAACATTTTCAAACGATTTTTTTAAGCTTTATAAAAACACTTATTTTGTTTAAGGAGTGTGTTAAAAATTATTTAGAGACAAAGTTATTTCTTTTAACAAAATTATTATTTATTTGAGTAAAATGCTTCATATGTTGCTATGGTAGAAGCACGTAAGTCTTCAGTAATCATATTATATTCTTTTTTAACATGAAAACGTGGTCAAAATATGAATTATATTTAAAAGGTCATTTTTATACTAAAATATTGGAGAAAATATCCCAATTTTTTGTGTGAATACATATAATAACTATTTTCATGTATGTGCATTTCAAAAGGTTCCATCAAAAAACTATTTTTTTCTATTTTTTTAAGAACACTTTACAAGAGTTAGGCTTAGCTGCTCAAAATCCTTCGGCCCTGAAGAGGAAATAAAATTTTCCCGCTCCGTCCTCAGATGCGCACTTCTAAAATCGCGCGCAGTCGTGAACGCGTTAAGTGATGGATGAAGCAAACTCTTCTTACCCGTACAATCTACGGGCATATCAGTTAAGGATCCTGTCCCTGGCCGAGTAAACGCTCGAGAGCTAATGCTATTCCTATGGGGAGGTTATTTTCTAATATCTGGGTTGCATTTTGATAGTTTTTTAATTTTTTTGCATTGGATATCTGAGGTTTATGCCGACATCTCTCTTTTTTTTTTACTTTTTCGATTTGGGCTGCAGATATTTCTTAAAAAAGCACTTTTACTTTCAAAACCGATTTTGAAAGAGAAACTAACTTTATAAAAAATATCTGCACCCAAAATCGAAAAAGTAAAAAAGGAGCAATGTCGACATGCACCTCAGCTATCCAATGAAAAAAAAATCAAATTGCAAACCAGATATTAGAAAATAACCTCCCTTTAGAAATAGCATTAGTTTGCTAGCGTTTCCTCGACCAGGGAAAGGAACTTTAAGAAATTAAGATCGTTTTAACCGTTTGTTATCCTTTCTTTGCGTCATGGTCAGGATGCTATTACACCGTCACGATCGCGTTTCTGATCCCCAGTTCCTTCGTTAACCCTTTTCGGCGCAGTGTGTCCGGTGTGGACACACGTAATTTTAATTCCACACTTACGATTGGCACCAATAATATTTTAATAAAATCTTGCTTTTACAATAACAGCTTAATTTAAGGAGTTCTTGATTTCTTAAAAAGATCGTTTGTAAATTCCGGTATCAGTGGATAATTTATCATTTTACTGCGCCGGTAAGGGTTAATCTTGTCCATCATGATACGACAGAACAGCATAACAAGATCAGCAAGATCGTTTGTAAACGATCTTTTGAAATACCCTGTATAAAAAGTTTTACTGAAACAATTAAAAAAAAAAAACTTACATCAAAATAACTTCGTTTTTCCAACAAATGTTCAATATTTGCAAATTTAGTTATACGACACACATACAACAAAAAGTCTAATTCTCCATAAACATTGCTTAAAAGGGTCCTCGACATATTTTAAAATAATTTTTATTTATTGTGTTAAAATTTTGATTTTCTTTTTTTTAATACGGTTAACCATTTTATTTTTAAATGAATTAACATGATAAAACTTATCAACAAAAAAAATGAGTAAAAATTGGTTTGATTAATTAAATTAATTAATTTGAATATTTTAATTTGTTAATTTAATTGGTATCACATAGCTACAAAACTTCATATTTTTCCCTTAATTCAAATGAACATGATTTAAACCAGAAACATTCTTTAGTGTAATTTTTCTTGTTTCCATAGGAGTTGCAATCAGTTACTTTTTTTCTTATTTAAAGAAAATACTTATTTTATTTTATTAGAAAAGTTTTATGTTTGCACTATTATAATTTAGCAGTCAAACTTACGAATTTGTGTATAATATTTTTTTTTTTTATGTAACCTGTAAAATAACATAGTGAACAAAGCCAAAATTTAATCAACAAAATATTTAATAAATATTTTTCATTTTAAATTTGGAAATCCCATCCATTATAAGTAATGCTACCATAGAAAGTTCAACAGAAAGTGCATAAAATATTGAGTAAGAATTATCGAAACGAAATGAGTATCAATTTACGACAAGGTGTATTTAGATACGAAATTTCATCAAATTCCATGTCATTGATTTTGAGATATAGTTATCAATACAGGAATAATATATGATTACAGCGCTAGTTGTTTACCCGTACGCATCAAAACATTATCAGAAACTATATGTGCAAATGCTTAAAAGAATAAACCATTTTAGAAAAAAAACTTCGGTGAAATGTCTAGATAAAGTTATTACAGAACTGATGAAAATTACCTGTACAGCATAAAAGAGATAACTGTTTAGCGATATACACACAATATCAGTCTGTATCAATTTTTGTGATATCTCCATGAATACTTTACTGACTGAAAACTGGTGGCTGTCATAGCAATGGAGTTATGAATAGAAAGGACGAGACATGTACCCACACAACCACAGACGTCCTCCGGACATCCTAGAAGGATCCTAAAAGTCCTATAGCTGTCATATCCTACAGAAGTCATAAACCGACGTCCTCTGGGCGTCAAATTTTAACCTGACTGTGCACGAAACTCCGTGGTGTACTCCGCGCATGCGCAGAAATTTTCCCCCAGGCAGGAAAGAACTTCTCAACTTTCTTCGGTGAGTTGAGTTTGCCACCATGCGCCTTGTAAACAATCGTGTGTGTCGAAAATTCAACGTGCAATTATTAAGGTTAGTAAACTTTCCAATATTTTTTCTGTGAAATTAGAATTTTATATCCTTAGTATTATCTTTGATTTCAAAGTATGCATATGAAGAAATACTGTAATTGAATTATTTATTTCAGAAACCTTATAACATATAAAATATTTCAAAATACATCAATAGATTTAACCCTCTCATTCATACGGGCCTCATATGACGACAGATAATTATTGCATTATTAAGCAAAAAAATCTCGATCAGTCATTTATTGAGATCTGATTTGTGGTAAGATATTAGCTAACATGCAGCACAGTAATAATTTTTTTTTAGAATGAGTCTTTCATTTATCATAAAATGATTTTTTGTAAATAATGAAAAATAATGAAAAATAATTTATGCATGAGAGGGTTAAATAAAATCAGTATTTACAAGTTTTGTGTTCTTGAAATATTCGTTTTAAGGAAAGAAAATGCATAAACAGAGCGATCATTTTACTTAAATAAGCTTTAAATTCAAATTCTGTCCGTGAAGAGTTTCTGAAATAAACAATGCGGTTGCTACAAAGTGTTTTATTTGTAATGCTGTGTTGCTATATTTTATTTAAAAATTTTTGTTCTCAGCATATTTGCATAGTTTTTGATTTTAAACTGTACTGGTTGTTGACTAAACTAACTTTGTTTATAGTATGGTTATGGTATATTATTTTAATATAATGTTTACATGACAAAAAAGCATACCCAATAAGATTTAACCTCTTAGAATTTTTCATTTTACCATTGTCTTTTAGTTTTTTCTTTCTTTTTTTATGACTGTAAAAGAGAAAGGGGAGTGAGGCTTTTTTAATTTACATAATGTACTGTTTTAAGGAAACTTAAATGTACAATCGCAAATTATTTTTGTGTAAGTTTTGTCCCACAAACATTTGCATGAAAATTAAAAATATACTGGATAGTTCCCTTTTAGTTTTGTTAAAATCTTTTTAAAAAGTCAGATAAAAATAAACCCATTCATTAAGAAATATTGGCACTATCAGTTCATTATTTTTGTTACTGATCTGATCAGTTTTATATTATGCTTTCGTCACTTAATGCCTCCACAGGTATTTAATAATACTGTAAGAGAAATACCTTTCCACAGTGCTTTTTATGCTGCATATGGGTGATTTTTGCACTTTTTGATTGGTTCATGTAATATAATGTAAATATTGAATTTTTAACACTCCCAACAGGCAACTTTCAGTCATTTCCTGATATGCTGAATTATAAAAGTAATATATACTCAAGTATGCATTTTTAATGACAGTACTGAAAAATTTTAATACTTTTACAAATTATTTATAAGGCATTTTTCTGTTAGCCGGGTGTAAATGATAATTGTAAAATGGCAATGACGTTAATTATGTGCCATATCACCTGTTTTTGTGATTAACTATTGTTATCAAATCCAACTAAATTATTGCATTTGAAAAATGGTAAATTATTCTCAGTAAGCTTTAAATTGTCAATGTTTTCCTTTTCAAGTGTTTATGTATTTCATGATTTTTTTCCTTGTGACCGATTATCAGATTCTCTTTTTTTCTGTGAATGACTGACAAAGTTTGCCGCTTTATCTTGTGTCTGATTGATAAAATCTATAATATTTTTTCCCATGTCAATTAAAAAGTTTGAATTTCCTTTCCCGCAATCAAGTAAAGTTTTTTTAATATCCCCTCCCTCTCTTTCAGACTTATGCCTCTTTTTCTGCTTGGCCGATTGATGATATTGAAAAATATTTTTCTAGCGATTGATTGGTGTGTTTTATTGAGAAATTAAAAGGCAAAAGTGTGCATTATAAAGAGTGGTAAAGGGTTGCCATGTGCTGAAGTAGTTTTTAAAAAAGGCCAATCAACTGATACTGTTGAATATTTCTTAATAGTAAAAATTTTATGGTCAAATTTAGTTGATTTTTGTCTAGATACTACGATTAACTCCCACGATCTTTTCGCAAATTTTGTGATATTTTCATGTGACTGAATGACACATTTTGCAAGTTCTTTACTGCGAAAAATCATTGGAGTTCACAATATTTTTCCGCAACCCATTGTCAGATTTCACTCCCCTCCCCTGCAATCCATTGACAAGTTTTGTGCGATTTTCCGTCGCGAGAATGGAGTAATTCCGTTTCGAACTTTCAAAAAAAAAAAAGATGCATTCGAATTCAAAAGTTATGAAACATCGCTTATCAACCCGGAAATTCGGATATATAATTATGTCTGAATTTTCAGGCTAATAACTGATTTTTCATAGCTTTTGAACTGAGCTGAATTACATATTTTCACAATGAATTTCATCAATCATTCGCAGAAAATAGAAACACAAAAAATTTTGTTAGATTATCACGATAGTGCCAATTTTCTCAAAGAATCGCAGAAAAAAAACTCAACTTTCGTTAAAAGATCGCGATAAAACACAAATTTCTTTTTAAAAAAATCGCGGAATAAACACTAATTTTCTGGAATAAACGTGAATTTCGTGAAATGATTGTGGAATAAACGCGAATTTTGTGAAAGCATCATGAAATAAATCTGAATTTTGTGAAAGCTTTGCAGAATAATCGCCATATAAACAGAGCCGTGTGAAAAAGGAGGGGCGGTTTCCCCCGGATGCAGAAGTATAGGGGTGTCGATTTTATACTACCAACATCATTTTTGACCTGTAAGAAGAAAAAGAACACTAAATTAAAACTTTGCCCCGAGTGCAGTTTTTTCTTTGCACGCCCCTGCATATGAACCCAAATTTATCAAAATGACGCTTAAAAACACAAAGTTACAAAAGAATCAAGAAATCAATATGAATTTCATTAAAAGATCGTAAAAAACGCCAATTTTATTGAACGACAGCAAAAAAACAAATTTTGTCGATAACTGAGAAAATGAAAACGCTAATTTCTTTAAAGGATCACGGGAAAACGTCAAATTTGTCAAAGGATTCTTTAAGGGTGATTCTGAGTAAAAACTTTTTTGAAATTCGCAGCAAATTTTCTTTAAAGCTACAACATATTGAGTGAGGGGGAGGGGGATTTACTTTTGACCCTGTGTTTTTCTCGCAGCCCTTTGACAAAAATTGCGGATTTTTCAGTCTTTGGATTAAATTATGGGACTTTTCTGATGAAATTTATGATAATTTCACATTTTTTGACAAAATTTATGGATTTTTTGCGATTATCTGACAAATTTCGCAGATTATTTGGGATTTGCATTTTCTTGCAGGTTTTTTTTAATGGTTTTTTCATTTTTTCTGTGATCCCTACCCGAAATTTATGCTTTTTCTCTGTTTTGCATGTTTTTTTTTCACGATTATCTGACGAAATGCGCATTTTCCTCGCAAACCTTTGACGGTATTTACGATTTTTCTGTGAACGATTTACGAAAATGATTTTTTTCGATGATGATTTGTCGAAATTCATAATTTTTTTTGTCTAAATTTCCAGATTGATGACAATTTTTTTAAATTTTCGGAACCGAAAAAATACAGAACAGAATTGCCTTTGGATTGCTTAATGAATGTAAAATTTGTCAAAGGATAGCTTAATAAATATGAATTGTCACAGAATCGTGTAAAACATACAAATTTCAACAATGCATCAACAAAAAATGTGAATCTTGTCAAAGGGTCATTAATAAACGCTAATTTTTTCAAAAGGCTGCTTAAAAAAACGCAAATTTCGTTGATGAATCGCAATAAAGATGTGAATTTTGTCAGAGGGTTGCCAAATAAATGCGAATATAGTCAAAAGGCTGCTAAAAAAATGCAAATTTCAAAACAGAGTCACATAAAAGATTTCAATTTCGTCTGAAGTGTCACTGAAAAAAATGCAGCCGTCTCCTTGGAAAACAACACACACAAACACAGGGCTATCGCTAAGACTTTTTTTTCTGTGGAGGAGAAGACCTTAAATTGCCAAGTCAAATTTTCATATTTGCCAACTCGTTTTATAATTTTGCAAGATACCACACTTAGAAAATGTAATACAGTTCTTATTTGTAAAAAGTTTAATAATATTCCCAATTAGAGTTGTAACTTTTGCAAATTCTATCAAAAATAAGAAATATATTACAGTTTTTATTAAAATTTTAATTAAATTTGCCAAGTGCTCCCCCCTGTCCCCGCCCCCTTAGCGAGGCCCCTGCACAAACATATCTGTTTATTTTTATAGGTATAATTTTTAATTGGAAATAATATATACTGACCTAATTTTTGAAAAATTAGATTAACCCGAACCCAACTTGCAGTAATCTACACTCAACTGAAATCAACCTGAATAAAAACAGAATTTACTAGACGTGAAACAAAAGTAATTAGCACAGGGAGGGAATTTATTTCATTGAAAACTAAATAGACTATATAAAATCTTGACTTACCCTTTTTTAAAAATAAAATACACTTCTCATAATTATTCTGACGTGTTTATTAAAATTGCTTCAGTGGTATTTTGTCATGTCTGTATTCGTATAATTCTTTAAATAGCACAGAAAGTAACAGTAGGTTTTAAAGATTTTTTTTCTCCCTCCCAAACAGCTCAACTCCCCTCCATTTATAAATGTTGGGAGGGAGGCTCCCCTCCACTGGAAAATTGAATTTCAAGCCCTGATGTATGTATTGAATGACTGATTTGTTTAAAATAAAAAATAGTTGCCCAATATATCATATGAAAATTTCTTTTTCAATTTCTAACTTTATTAAAGTTATTAGCTCTTGTAGGGGTGCACAACCTGTGGCCCGCGGGCCAAACTGATACCACTAAGTTTATCCAGAATAATTTTCCTTATAATAATGACAGAAAATTTGCTATAAAAGTAAACAATCGCCACTTTTCAAATACTCTGGTGTCAAACGATTTTCTGGCAAAAAGGTTGTGCATCACTAAGCTATTGCATTAATTTAATCTTTTGCGACGTAGCGAAAAATTGTTAGCATCAAATTGCTTAATATAAATTTAGCTCTCTACACAAATTAATCGTATAGTCTCTACAGATTAGATTGTGTTTTTATTTTAAAAATTAACACTAACATCAAAGTCAGGTAATATAGACAAACATGCAAATGTCGTTCACAGAGATTTTCCAAAATTTGAGACAGTTTTGATGGTTTTTTTTTTTACAAATTTCTTAATCAAGACCCTGGGCGGAGAAAGTTTGCTATTAATTATTTGCTATGTACCATGGTACAATATTTTTTGGAAGAAGCGCCACAGTCCATGTGAGTTTTGAACTTAATATTGTAAGTGTAGCACTTATCCTGGAATGGTGGGTATGATGCTTTTTTCCCTTTTTGCCAGGGCCAATAGCAGAAACAGAAACAGAGCACCACTTGGAGATTAATTTAATTGATTAAAAATAAATTTTGTGTTAAAAAGTTAATATTAAATGTTGAATTTTTTTTTTTAAATAAAACTCGTTTGTTAGAAATTTTAGCAAATGTTTATGCGCTTGTTTAGCATTTTGCAATTTGCAGAGATTTTTTTTTTCTTTTTACATTCAAAAGGAAAATTCGGTAACTTAGTAAATATCATCCTTTTTTCCAATAAAGTTTAATTTAGAAAACTGGAGATGGGGTTGAGTGCATGAACTTAACTCTTTAAGACCCGATGAAATTATAAACAAAGCTAGCCATGCTGATTGAAAGCAAAACATGTATTGCATCCACTATCTGCTGATAAAAAATGATACTTTACTCTTTCTGCAAACCTGAATGACCGTTGGATTTTGTTTTTATTACATACAACTGAGAAGCAACAATTAAAAAGAATGTCTAACCAGCGCGATTGTTCGGGTTGGGTCTTAAAGGGATAATGCAAGGGACTGGAAAGAAGGCATACCATTTAATTTAGTAATACATTTCTTTACTGAGTTTGAAAGATGCATGTAAATTAATATTTTTCTTTTAGTGGCACTTCACTCGCAACAACTATTCATTTTTGCTGTTAGCGGTGATATAGAACTTAAGAGAGGCATAGCATTTTATTTTTCTTTTCTTTTTTCAGAAAAATTTTAAGAAATTTAGTTTTCAGACAGTTTTATATTTTATCTAAGTCTGACAAATAAACACATATTTTTTAAAGTGTGACCCATTTGGTTTCATGTTAAGAAAGTTTGAATGTCATTGGATAACATTTTGTTTCTATCTTGCTAAGAAATTATTCAGCTTAGTTTTGTTTTGAATGATTAACTATATTTTTTATTAATTCTCAATATAGTAATAATTTAAAATACTTTGTATATATTTTACAGCTGTTTGGAGGTTAAAGAACGTAATAATTTTAAATAAAAATAAAATATTCATCCTTTTTAATAGTAAATGTTAAAAATGAATTTTACAAGATTGCAACAAGAAATTTTAATTCCATGCATTAGATATTTACTGTGTGTTATTTGATGTATATATCTTTCATTTTCTAATTTACATGCCATATATTCTGGTTCTGAAATTTGACGACTGAACATGAAACTACTATGATAAAGTATTTTAAAAACTTACGGATTAAATATAAAGGAAATTAGGGATTAAGGAAATAGAGTGTAACTTTATATATATTTACTAGCAAAAGCCATGCTTTGTTTGGATTCGCGAAGCATTATTTTATAAAAGAGATATTTGAAAGTAAAAATATTTTTTAATATTATTTTTGCATCTTTATTAAACAAAAAAATTATTTTATGTTTTGGCGCATTTTAATTTTTTATTTATGATGTAAGACTGGCATAATAAGATATTTTCGAAGCAAACATTTACAAAATATTTTTAAATTTTCAACTAAAAGCTCTTTTAAAGATGTTTTTACAATTTTCAGTAACCACTGGTGTTTTTATAGTTGTTTGAAATATGCATGTTTCCAATCTTTGTAATTAACATCAAATAATCTTTGATATCTATTTTAGAATAATATATTTGAAGAGAGCTTGAAGAAAGTTACTTCGTCAAAATCCCACTTTCTGGAAAAACATCTGAAATCTGCTCTCGTTCATACTGTGAACTTTTAACTGTATTTTTTTTTTCTAATTTCTTCGTTTTTATACATGTTAGCGTATCAGAATTTTTGATATTGTAGAATTTTTCGTAAGGAAAATTTCTATTGAATGCTTAATTTTGAAGGATTTTCACTCTCGACAACGTTATGTACGTTTTTAAGCCAACTTGTGTCTATATATCCTAAATATCTACAACTGCTTCATCTAATGTTAAATCTGGGGATTTATGAATTGTAACAGCAAAAGCTAACTGCAGAAGAAATTCTTTCCTTGAGCAATTTATGCTTCCATTTTTCCAGAATTTAATTATTGGGGGAATTGGTACGCACCAATTCTTATAAGTTAAATTATTGTAGTATTCAAGTTTATCCATGATTATTCGCGATAACTGGTCTGGTGTCTTGTGATTTTCTCTAATACGTGCATGTCTAAAGCCCCGTTCACTAAACCTTTTTCGGTCCACAAATAAGAACGTAACATTACTTTAGATCCAAGTGATAAAGTAAGAAACGGTTAAAGTCAATTTGTCGTTTTTGAATCGGTCAACTTTGCTTTAGTACATTTCTAAAGAACTTGAATCGAGGCAACAACTTCACGCTTCAATTCTTTTAATTTTTCATTTATATAACAAATTTAACAATTAATTTTATTTTTTTACAATTATTTTGTTGCCACTTTACAAAAAAAATCCATAATACATTTTTTTAAAATGTTTAAGTGTCATCTGTACAAACGATTTTGCGGAATAATGAAAACATTTTATTTATTAAATTAATCATGATTCTATCTACAATTACTTACTCCATGAATTATATTTTTTTTTCTGAAATATACGCGTTTCATTTTTTATTTATTTCCTAAAATGCGTCCGTATTGGAAATGCATGTAAAATAAATTAATTAAAATAATAATTTTTTAACGTTTTACTGTAAAAAAAATATATATATTGTGCAAATCTACAGATCCTAATTTATTTGTGTGTTTAATTTGAAGTTAAAATATTGAATAGTTTTTTTTTGTAAAGTGTACGACAAAATGTAATTTGAGTGGCCTAGTAGAGGATTCGCTTCGCTCATCCTAATAATCTATTTTGTTAAAGAAATCCTGATTCTTGTACCTAAAGCAAATCAAAGTTACTCTTATTATGACCCATTTGTGTTTGTACACACATAAAAAGGCTTTTTCAGTTAATATTTTATGTATGTACAGGCTTGGCAAGTTTTTGACAGTGTGACAGTTTTATCTGGTTTTGACTATCATGTCAAAAACCTAAAATTGAGTCAAAATTTTTTAAAAATTTTTTTACAACAATAATAAATTTACAATTTTCATTAGTTCTATTTTTAAACACTTAAATAAACTTTTGGACACTTATAGACATTAAAAACCATACATTCTTTTTAAAACTCAAAGTTATTTTTGGTTCAACAAATTACTTTAAAAATAGAATATAATTATAAGGTATAAAAATAGAAAAAAAAACAATCAAAAGTATTGTTACATTAAAAATATAAACAAATCAAATGAAATACTTTAATTTTTAAAAATGAAAGTATATGATGAAAATACTTGTTTAATTTAATGTATAAAATTGCATATAAATAATATACATATTTTTATTACAATAGAATAAAAATGTCAAAAATCCAACCATGTGTATGTATAACTGGGATTGGAGAATTGTAACTGTGTATTCATTGCTAGTGAGTGAATAAAATCTGCAAGCTACAGAAAATAGTCAACCGAATTAATTCCTGGTCAACAGCTTTACAATGTAATTCTTCTTGGTCACAGTACTTTTCAGTGTCTGAAAATGTCCTCACCAAAATGAAAAAAAAATCACCAAGATACTCTAAACTATCTTCTTGAGAATTCATCAGGCTCATTATCTGCCAAATCGTCCAAAATAAAATATTCAATGTGTTCTTATATCTCTGATTTTATTCTTTTTTTACTGTATAGATACCTAAGAGGTATGAATGACCGTAGTAATTTTTTCAATTTTTTATCTAAAAAATTGACTTATAAATGTTTGAAATTTGTGTGATTCTTCTAATCAAAGTATTTGCATAAAATGCTGTAGCTCTGTTAATTTTGAACTGTGAATAATATACATGATTTTGATATCAAATTAAAGCTAGTTTCTTATTCTTTCTACCTGTGTTATAATATTTACAAAATATTATGAAAAAATTAAGAGCCCTCAAAGTGAAATTTTTGTTTTTAAAAAATGCAGTATAAATTTGAAATAATGGACAAGTATCATCAAACACATACTTTAAATTTTAACACTAATTCTATCTCAACATGTGCTTTCAGTTTTGAAAGTATTAAAATTGTATTTTTGTGGTTGTTAAATTATGCAAACGTTTTTAATTGTTGAAGTTTGAAAATGTAATTTATCTAAAATAGTTTCTTTACTTTGTATAGCATAGTGTTGGCTCTAAAGAGAAAAGGACCACCAGATGTACTCCTGTGCCATATTCAAAAAGCATTTTAAAATGATTTGTTATACACAGTTTTTTTGTTTTTTATCAGTAGTATTTTCTGATACCTTTCGAAAACAGTTAATTTTTGTGATTCCTATTTTCTGTAATCAATCGATGAATTTTATTATTATTATTATTATTTGCAACTCATCGATGAATTTCATAATTTTTTTTCACACTATTGACAATATGGCAAGTTTCCGTATTTGTCTCTGATTTATTGTCTGAAATCCGTTTTTTATTTTCATGTTACCATTAGACGTCGATTCTGTTTTAATTTTTACGCACATTCAGTTGATGACTTCATGATATTTTTCTCTTTCTGAATGACAAAATTTATACAACTTTCTTGTCTCATGATTAACTCTGGATTTTTTCCCCCTTGTGATCAATTATTAAATTTCACTTTGTTTTTCATATGAGCAATTGGCAATTCCTGCCATTTTATCATGAGACTGATTGACACAGACATGCTACTTTTTTGCAGAAATGCAGAATTCCGCTTTTTTTGACAATGAGTTTTATTATCTTTGGTATCGATGCAATATGCATTTGCATTTGTTGAAATTTTTATATAGGGGAGGAGTAACGAATGAAATACAACAAAAATGCCAGTACAAAGCTCACCAAATTGGACAAATTTCTTCAAAGGATTGCAGGAAAAACACAAATTTCTCCTTAGGATCAGGAAAAAAAACTAAATTCGTCAAATGATCCTGGAAAAAATACTATTTTCTTCAAAGGATCGCATGAGTTAATGTGATTTCCGTCAAAGGTTTGCTGTAAAAGACGGAATTTCCATCAAGTAATTGCAGAAAAGATGCAATTTTTGTCAAAGGATTACGAGAAAAGCACAATTTTCATGAACAGGTTGTGGGAAAAATACTCTAATTTTGTCAAAGAATGTGGAAAATACTCTGTTTTGTAGAAAGATCGTGCGGAAACATGCAAATTTTGTCGAAAGATTGCGGGAAATAAGCAAATTTTGTCAAAATATCGCAATAAATGCAATAATTTTGACGAAAGATCAAGAAAAGTACAATAATTTTGATGAAAGATCAAGAAAAATATGCAAATTTTGTCGAAAAACCATGGAAAATACAAGAATTTTGACAAAAAGGGTGGAAAATTGACTTATTTTGTAAAAATATTGCAGGAATATGCAAATTTTGTCAAAACATCACAAATAATAAGCGAATTTTGTCGAAAGATCATGGAAAATATGCAAATTTTGATGAAAGATTGGGGAAAATATGCAAATTTTCTCGAAAAAGGGTGAGGAAAACCATGAATTTCTTTAAAGAATTATAAATAAATGCAAATTTCATCGAAAAGACCATGTGAAAAAGCGCGATTACCATCAAATGATCATGGAAAACAAAAATTTTGTCAAAACGCTGCAAAATAACTGTAAACTTCGTCAAAAGTCCATGAGGTCTTAAAAGTTCAGCATTTTCTTAGCTGAGGCTGTAGCATGTCTGTTGATAGAATTCACAATATTTTCCCCATGCCCAAATAAAGATTTCAATTTTTTTTTCTTTCCAGCAATAAATCATCAAATTTCACTCTTTTGAGCAGGCGATTGGCAGATTTCTTGATTTTTTACAAGTTATTTACTTTTTCCTCACTATACAAAATTACATCTATCTACTAGTTGACATATCACATGATGAAATTAGCCAAAGCGAAGCATGAAAAAGAGTGATAAAGACCACCGAGTTCATAAAGTAGTTTGATTTCATGGCTGCCTGATGCATAAAGTGATAAAAAAAAGGCCTGCAAATTTCTGCGCCCTGTCAAATTCATCTAGAGCCTACATTGCATGATTACTTTATTGCTAATTTTACATTTTCTTCATGGAGTTAACTGTTCTTAACAAAAGTAATACAAATACATTATTTAATGATCCAGGTATTGAAAAAGACTAATTTGGAGTATGGATCAGTTTTTTTTTTATCAATTAAATGTTGAATAAATTTTTTTAATATGTAATGTGTACTGATAGTTGTTTTTAATTGTGTAATTCTAATGGTGTGTTTTCATATTTGTAAGGAAAAAAAACTGTAAAGCAGTTGAAGAATTTTATAATTGCTATAACTAAATTTTTAAAAAGAGAAAATATTTATAATCTCACTAATCCACCTGACATTAGGACTTTAGGTGTATAATAATTTTAAATATTACAAAAATCAGTGTTGAATGTCTTGATATTTTATAACAAACATAATGTTTGTTTTGAGAGGGTCTGCTTTTATCAGTGTGAACTTGTAGGATTTCATTATTTTATGCTTAAAAATGTGACATACATCGCAAAAGGATGAACTTCTCTGCACAACAACTCAATATCACAAGACAACTTGTGCAATCTGTCACTCAATCATGGAGAACAAATCATGAAATTCTTCAGTTTGTTTTGGAAAAACATACAAGATTTGATGAACAGTCGCAAAAATAACACATTTATTTTTCAGTGTTTTTCCGCAGGAAACTGAAAGCTTCAATTTATTCTAATCATTTGCAAAAAAAATCCTCAAAATATGACTAAGGTACAAAGAAAAAAAAATCATCGAAAATCATTGGAAGAGATTGTGAAATTCATTGATCAGTACTAGAAAATAATTGCAAATTTCTCCAATTGGTTTCAAGAAAAAGCTGCAAAAATTTGCCTATTAGTAAGAAAAGTAACATGAAATTTGAAAATCGATCTCAGGTTTAAAAAGAAATGAAATTCATCAGTAGATTATTGACAAAAATCTGTGATTAGGTGTGAAAAAACCCCCCAAGGTTAGGCTAATTGGTTGCAAAAAAGTGAAAAGTTTTCCCATCACCAGAAAGAAAATATCACGAAATTCAGTCACTTGTAATAAAATCTGTGAAATTTCTCAACCAGTAGCAGATAAAATGTATGTTTTTTTTTTTTTTTTTTTTTTTTTCTAATTGGTCACAAGAAATTCCTACATAATTTACTTAAAGGTAAAAGGAAAATTTTGAAAAATACCCAAATTGTTTGTTAGAAAAAAAATGAAATGTGTCAGAAGAAAAAAAATTAAACTCATTGATTAGTCTCAGAAAAAATCCACAATTTTTTTCAATCAGCTGAAAAAAAAAGCGACAAGTTTGCCTGTTAGTAGAAAGTAAATATTCATCAGTGAATTGAGAAACATTTTTGAATTTTTGAATCAGTTGCAGGAGAAAAAAAAATAGTGAAATTAGACAATTGGGTCATGAAAAAAAAAAGAAAGAAAGAAAGAAATTTGCTAGTTGACAGAAAGAAAAATCTGAAATATTGAGAAAATCGCCAAGAAAGAAAATGTTGGTTTAATCTGGGTAAAATCACAAAATTCTGCAATAGTTTTTTTTTGTGTGTATATATATCATTGTTTTAAAAAATGGCTTTTATGTTTCTATAAAAGATGTTCTCCTTCACATAAAAGAAAATCTCACTGTGTCTTTCTTATTCCTGCAAAACATTCTTGATCAGCTAAATTTATTGTAAAACATTGCTAAGTGTTCTGGTTTCGGAATGAAAAATATAAAACAAGTTAGGCTTAAAAGATCACTTTAATTTATAAGTGCATTACATCTTTTTATTAGAATTTCATTGTAAATTAAAGCTTTGCTGATTTTATAGGTTACTGCAATTTCTGATGAATAATCTATGCTTGGTACGGCATTTTGGATCCCAAATCTTAATTTGCTGCAGACTGAGACAGAAAATTTTGTAACTGGGTAAGTGGTTATTTTTTGTTTAATATTTCTTCTGTAGAAATGTGTGATACAGTTTTGAAATGTAAAAAAAGCTGGAATTAATCAAATTTCGAGATATATATTTGTAGAGATGCAGAATATGTTCGATCGGCTATCTATTGGGTCTAGTAAAAAGTTTTAAAGCAAATTTTGTCTGATATTATTGAATATTGATATTATGTTATTTTTCTGCAGAATTCCGCATTTTCGGCAATGAATTTGATTATCCCTGGGATCAGTGCAAATATGCATTAAAATTTGTTAGCATTTTTTATCGGAAGGGGGGATTCATTCTAGACTGTACAGAAAATATTATTTTAGTGACTTTAAAGCTTTTCTCAAATCCATATAAGCTGTTTTATGTCATATTTCTGAATTCATCACCCTCTCCCCCAGAAATTCATAAAATTGGCATTTGTTCTTTTTTAGAAATTATGAGTGAATGGAGTTTTCTATTTTTTGGTAAAGACAGAAGATATTTCAGAAAACTATCAAAGTGAGGATATTTTGATTCAAATTCCCAATGCAACAGTGAAAGAAACGGGGTAAAAGTGGTCATCACATGACAATCCTTAATTACTTGCACATTATTTATGTACTAGGTGCGCAACTAAGTTCCTGGGTTTCACACATGGATGGCGCACGGAACAACACATGTAGACAACATATATGTCTGAAGTTATGTTTTTTAAACAGCTTAGACATCTGTTAACAATAAACTGTCATAATACCAATATATATCACAGTGCAAAAATATTTTTTCTAACAGCGAAGATGTCGAGTTTTGTGCCAAATAGATAGTGTTTGCAGGAAGTTTAGATATTCTGCTATAATCTGAAAAAAAAATTTCAGCTGAAGGACGTTGTTTGTTAAAAAGGCTTAAGGCGAACATACACCATTGGAAACTACCTGTGAAGATTTGTTTAAATATCTTAGAAGAGGCGATTTGTTTGGAAAACCAAAACAATTAAGGATGCTGATCTGCAACCGTTATTGGAGAAAGATGATAACAAAACAGAAAGATTAACTTACAAAGGCATTAAATATGACTCAACAAAGTATTTACAAGCGCTTACTTGTCATGGAAAAATTTTTAAAATAGAGAAAATGGATGCAGCATGAGTTGAATGAGAGAGAGATGAAAAATCACAGAGTCATTATCGAAAATTTGCTTTTGCAGCACAGAACAGTTTCCTGCATCGAATTGTTGTTGGTAATGAAAAGTGGATATATTTTGAGAATCTCAAAGCAACAGGTTATGGCTTTCACTTGGCGAATTATCAATATCGATCGGCATGGCAAAATTGATTCGGAAAGGAGACTGCTCAACGTTTGGTGGGACCAGAAAAGAATCGTATACTATGATCTGTTGAAAATGGGCGAAACTGATTAAGGGCATTGCTTCCAACAACAAATAATTAATTTGAATTGTGCATTGCTCGAACAACAGCCAGAATGGGACCCGGGACACAAGTGAGTGACATTGCAGCACAACATTCAGTACTGTCGAAATTCCATCGTTCAGGAAACCACGAAAATGCTGAAATAGTATTTTTTACCGTACTCACTATATTGTCCAGACTTGGCCCTTTCCGTTTAAAACTTGTTCTGGTCAATGGTGCATAGTATAGCAGGGATACACTTGGTTATTTTCGAAGAGATGAAAAATTAATTGGATAAATGTTTTCAGTCGAAAGATGCATCGTTTTATCGTAAAGGTATGCATGCACTATCAGAAAGATGGCAATAATATGTAGCTAGCTAGGGACAATACCTTAAATAAGCCATTTCTTGTATTTCTTGTGGAATTTCTCATTTTTCATGCATAAAAAAACCCCAGAAACTTAGTTGCACATCTAGTATTGAAAAAAAAAAATAGAAAACGTTATTTAATTCCAAACAGTTTATGGTTAAAACAGTCAATTTTCTTTCAAATTCAATTTTGAAGCTTTTATATTTAAAAATGAGTAAGAAAACAGGGCTCATACTCATCAGGGGAATATGGGACTCCTGGGAAAATCAGGGGATGAATGTTAGGTTGTAAAAATAAGGGAATAATACAAAAAAATTCCCAAACCTCCAAAATGACAGTCTATTCTGGTAAATTGAGGGCAATTGTTACTGTTTGCAGGCTTTGTCATATGTAATATCAAAATGTTGTTAATTGTTGATATGGAAAAATTGTACAGCCTGGAAAATACATCAGGGGATTCTCAGGGGATTTTTTTCTTGGAAAATGAGTATGAACCCTGGAAAATGTGTCAGTTTCATGTCATTGAGTAAGGGATTTGAAAACTACTTTATATGTTTTCAACTGCTGACTGGTGTGTTTATTTACACAAAACAATTTTAAATCTATAAATATGTGTTATGAACAAATTATATACATAAAACTTAAATTTTATAAATGTCTGTTATACATTTTTTTTAAAAAATGGAAACTGTTTTATTAGCACTTCTAGATACATAATCGTTTCAAAGTTTTTTTTTTTTTTAAATTGCTAAAAAATCTGTAATTAGATAAGATAAAAAAATTTTGTATGGATATAGTGTTGTTCAAACTCAAGGATGGTGCAAACTCTGAACAATACATATACATGTTACTCACTGCACCAGGGCTTAAGAGTAAAAAATATATATACAACTTCTAAAAATATTTTGGTCATTTTGCAAATTCTTATAACAAGTTGCCTTGTGGCTACAAATGTATATTTGTGATATTTGTATTTTTATCTATTTTAGATATTTTTTGTGCTGAAGTCTGGAAAATCATGATGATGTATGGAGATGAAAGAGAATTTTTTTCTGTGAAGCATGGGCATTCAGAAAATCGCATGCACTTTGATATAGATTTTCATGCATTGCAAACACTGTGTTATTGTAAAAGACCATCACAGCCAAGTCGTTGTTTGGGGAACCCCTCTGATTATAACAGCGTTAAGCCTTGAGATCTCTTTTGAGGAATAAATTGATACCCTCTTCTGAAGCATTTTTCAAAACTTTTACAACTGTTTGTAATTTTTTTAAATTTCTTGGCAAATGTTGGCCTATTGTGTAATAGTTTCTGCTATGTATACTATTAAAGATATTTGTTTTCTTTTTAGTTGCTTCATTCATATTGTTCACTACTTGTATATTTTAATATTACAAAAATATATTTAATGGTTTACAATATTTTTTGTGTTAATGAAGTTTAATGTGATAGGAAATGTTTTTAAAATCTAAATTTAAGGAATTCAATTATAACAAAAATATATCTGCCATGATCAAACGAATAAAGAAAAATTAAAAAATATGATTTTGCTTTGCTGTGTAACTTTAAACTTTTTACATAACCTGCTCAGTTAGAATGTTTAAAAGTAGATATGGGAGTATATTAGTGTTGTTAAAAGAATGTCCCTACATTTAAAAAATGTATATTGCAAAAAAATTTTCAAAAGTTTTTTTTTTATGTTAAATGGATAGTTTGTAATTTCTCTAAACTATTTATTTATTAATTTTTAAATTCATTTTGTACATTTTATAATTCTACAAAATACTAAGAAAAGAATTTAATTTGAGTGGGGTTATAAATATATTGCAATAAACCCACTAAATTCAATTTTAGTTAATCTTTCTAAATTCTCCAATCCTAAAATCCTTCAAAAAATTTTTAAATGATTATGTAAATCTTTTAATTTAGTATGTAAAATGCTTAATAATGTAGAATTTTCATGAATTCATAATTTGGTAGATAAAGGGTTAAAGCATAAATCATAAAATCTATTAGTCTGAATATATATATAATTAAAGAAAAATTGTCCAGTAATTAATTTATTCATACTAAGAGTAAAAAATAATCTGCACATAAGTCTAAGGTTCTTATTGGAATCATGTTTGGGGAGATTGAAAAAATATCCATCTTTGATTAGATATGTTTTATGCTAGAACAAGAACGGTTAAAGAAGCACACTACTTATTTCAATCCTGTGAAAAATTTTGAGTGTTTTTATTATTATTATTATTATTCAGTCATTGTGGAAATTATAAGAGCAAATAATTAAGAATTGTGTATTAAAAAAAATTAAAAAAAGTAATTCCATTAGATTAAAATCTGGTTGAATGAATTTTCTATTATAACAAAATGTTTAGCATTTTCAAAGAATTTTGTTTTATAAATGAAGTGCAATTTCAATACAGATTTTCGTGATTTCATGGGTTTGTTCTAATAAATTTAAGAATATTTCAAAATCGGATTCTCAGGCTGGAGGGAATCAACTATCTTTATTCAGTTTTTTCCCCCCAAGTGTCATTTATTTATTGAGCACTTTATCTTAAAAAACCAAAATCATAAGAAATGTTATCTAACATTGATTTATCAGTATTTGGAATGGTGTGTATGCAGTTTAAATTAAAACTATGTTAGGAAACGATCTACATTACATGTGAATATTTAAATAAACAGAGGATATATTGATTATACTCAATCAGATGCACAAAACAATTGCAATACATATTTAGGGAAATATATGCAATAAATCTTAATATTTAAATATATAATTAATACAATTTGCTGCTTTTATTGTTCATAAACTTTTTTTTTCTTTATTTGCATGTTTTCTTCAATAAATAATATAATATTTTTGGAAATGACATTTAGTATTTTTTTTTTTAAATAAAATTTTTAGGATTTTTTAAAATACAATTATGCACAATGTTTTCGGAAATCCATTCACCCTCTGATGTCAACTGTGTTTCCCAACAAATTTGTTTTTAAAAATATATATTTTGAATTTAATCCATGCGCTAGGAGCATCCTTCAAAGAACATTTTTATTGTTGATCACTGATTTTTAAAAATAAGTTTTTTTGTCTAATTAATCCAAGAAGTGCTTTTATTATGCAAGGCAAATCCTTCCGTTACTTGTATGAATAATCAAAGATCCTGAGCAATTTTTCCATCCCATATACAGGATGTTCACAGCAAAACAGTTTGTGAAAAAAAGACGTGTGGCACTCGGGGACTGCCGCGGTAAAGCTATTGCATAGCATTTTTTATCAACTTATGCCATCATAATTATTTATTTACTTTTTATTTATGCAGTTTTTTTTGTCTTTGATATTAATTCAAGTTATACTTTTTGAGCGTGATCACCGATAACAAAATTTTTTTTTTTCTCTTTTATTGAATAAATGAGAAATTAATATCGTTTAAAATATTTTTATTATCTTAAAACACATGTAGGTTAATCAGGAATTTTTATAATTGAAAATATACGTTTATGGTAGCTGAAATAAAAAACATAAGTTTGAGTCTTGATATTCTCAAGATATCTGAAAAATACCGCTTTAATATCTGCCGAAGTCTACCGAAGAATACCGTGCCGAAGTCTGTCAAACTCAAGCGACGTTAGCCGGAGTGTTAGGTTTTTCTCGTTTCGGAATTTCTAGATTCTTTCGCCGCGCTCAAAACCCGCGATAAAAGATATGCCAAACAAAATTTACCAAACAAAATTTGGCCGCGCTACGAAAATTAGATCGCGAGTTACAAGCATTATAAATTTTCCGATCCTCACCGTGGGGGTCTCCTGTCACCAAAAATTAACATTGTCTTATTAAAATTACCAAACGAAATTTGGCCGCGCTTCGAAAATTAGATCGCGAATTATAAGCATTTTAAATTTTGCGACCTTCACCGTGGGGAAGGGGGGGGTCTCCTGTCACCAAAAGTAACACTGTCTCCTAATAAATTATCAAACAAAATTTGGCCGCGCTACGAAAATTAGATCGCGAGTTATAAGCGTTTTAAATTTTTCGACCCTCAACATGGGAGATCTCCTGTCACTAAAATTAACATTGTCTCATTATAAATTACCAAACAAAATTTGGCCGCGATACGAAAATTAGATCGCGAGTTATAAGCATTTTAAATTTTTCGACCCTCACGGTGGGGGGTCTCCTGTCACCAAAAGTAACACTGTCTCATAATAAATTGCCAAGCAAAATTTGGCCGGGCTACGAAAATTAGATCACGAGTTATAAGCATTTTAACTTTTTCGACCCTCACCGTGGGGGGGGGGGTCTCCTGTCACCTAAATTTAACACTGTTTCATAAAAAGCATTAAACAAAATTTGGCCGCGCTACGAAAATTGATCGCGAGTTATAAGCATTTTAAATTTTTTGACCCTCACCGTGGGGGGTCTCCTGTCACCAAAAGTAACACTGTCTCATAATAAATTGCCAAACAAAATTTAGCCGCGCTACGAAAATTAGATCATGAGTCATAAGCATTTTAACTTTTTCGACCCTCACCGTGGGAGGTCTCCTGTCGCAGAAATTTAACACTGTTTCATAAAAAATAATTAAACAAAATTTGGCCGCGCTACGAAAATTGATCGCGAGTTATAAACATTTTAAATTTTTCGACCCTCACAGTGGGGGGTCTCCTGTCACCAAAAATTAACAATCTCTCATAATAAATTACCGAACAAAATTTGGCCGCGATACGAAAATTAGATTGCGAGCATTTTAAATATTTCGACCCTCACCGTATGGGGGTTCCTGTCACCAAAAATTAAAACTGTCTCATAATAAATTACCAAACAAAATATGGCCGTGCTACGAAAATTAGATCGCGAGTTATAAGCATTTTAAAATTTTCAATCCCCAAGGTGGGAGGTCACCTGTCACCAAAAGTAACAGTGTCTCTTAATAAATTACCAAACAAAATTTGGCCGCGCTTTGACCTCGAGTTATAAGCATTTAAAATTTTTCGACCCTCACCGTGGGAGGTCTCCTGTCACCAAAAATTAACACTCTCATATAATAAATTACCAAAAAAAATTTGACCGCGCTACGAAAATTAGATCACGAGTTATAAGCATTTTAAAATTTTCAACCCTCACCATGGGGGATCTACTGTCACCATAAATTAACACTGTCTCATAATAAATTACGAAAGAAAATTTGGCAGTGCTACGAAAGTTAGATCACGAGTTATAAGCATTCTAAATTTTTCGATCCTCACCGTTGGGAGTCTCCTGTAACCAAAAGTAACACTGTCTCATAATAAATTACCAAACAAAATTTGGCCGCGCTAAGAAAATTAGATCACGAGTTATAAGCATTTTATCTTTTTCGACCCTCACCGTGGGGGGTCTCCTGTCACCAAAATTTAACACTGTTTCATAATAAATCATTAAACAAAATTTGGCCGCGTTGCGAAAATTGATCGCGAGTTATAAGCATTTTAAATTTTTCGACCCTCACCGTAGGGGGTCTCCTGTCACTATAAATTAACACTCTCTCATAATAAATTACCAAACAAAATTTGGCCGCGATACGAAAATTAGATCGCGAGTTATAAGCATTTTAAATTTTTCGACCCTCACCGTGGGGGGTCTCTTGTCACCAAAAATTAACACTCTCTTATAATAAATTACCAAACAAAATTCGGCCGCGCTACGAAATTTAGATCGCGAGTTATAAGCATTTGAAATTTTTCGACCCTCAGCGTGGGGGTCTCCTGTCACCAAAAGTAACACTATCTCATAATAAATTGCCAAACAAAATTTAACCGCGGTACGAAAATTAGATCATGAGTCATAAGCATTTTAACTTTTTCGACCCTCACAGTGGGAGGTCTCCTGTCGCCAAAATTTAACCCTGTTTCATATAAAAATCATTAAACAAAATTTGGCTGCGCTACGAAAATAGATCGCGAGTTATAAGCATTTTAAATTTTTCGACCCTCACCGTGGGGGGGTCTCCTGTCACGAAAAATTAACACTCTCTCATAATAAATTACCAAACAAAATTTGGCCGCGATACGAAAATTAGATCGCGAGTTATAAGCATTTTAAATTTTTCGACCCTCACCGAGGGGAGTGTCCTGTCACCGACAGTAACACTGTCTCATAATAAATTACCAAACAAAATTTGGCCACGCTACGAAAATTGATCGCGAGTTATAAGCATTTTAAATTTTTCGACCTTCACCGTGGGGGGGTCTCCTGTCACCAAAAATTAACAATCTCTCATAATAAATTACCGAACAAAATTTGGCCGAGATACGAAAATTAGATTGCGAGCATTTTAAATATTTCGACCCTCACCGTGTGGGGGTTCCTGTCACCAAAAATTAAAACTGTCTCATAATAAATTACCAAACAAAATATGGCCGCGCTACGAAAATTAGATCGCGAGTTATAAGCATTTTAAATTTTTCGATCCCCAAGGTGGAAGGTCACCTGTCACCAAAAGTAACAGTGTCTCTTAATAAATTACCAAACAAAATTTGGCCGCGCTTTGATCTCGAGTTATAAGCATTTAATTTTTTCGACCCTCACCGTGGGAGGTCTCCTGTCACCAAAAATTAACACTCTCATATAATAAATTACCAAACAAAATTTGGCCGCGATACGAAAATTAGATTGCGAGTTATAAGCATTTTAAATTTTTCGACCCTCACCCGGGGGGGGGTCTCCTGTCACCAAAAGTAACACTGTCTCATAATAAATTGCCAAGCAAAATTTGGCCGCGCTACGAAAATTAGATCACGAGTTATAAGCATTTTAACTTTTTCGACCCTCACCGTGGGGGGTCTCCTGTCGCCAAAATTAACCACTGTTTCATAAAAAATCATTAAACAAAATTTGGCCGCGCTACGAAAATTGATCGCGAGTCATAAGCATTTTAACTTTTTCGACCCTCACCGTGGGAGGTCTCCTGTCGCCAAAATTTAACACTGTTTCATAAAAAAATCATTAAACAAAATTTGGCCGCGCTACGAAAATTGATCGCGAGTTATAAGAATTGTAAATTTTTCGACCCTCACCGTGGGGGGTCTCCTGTCACGAAAAATTAACACTCTCTCATAATAAATTACCAAAAAAAAATTGGCCGCGATACGAAAATTAGTTTGCGAGCATTTTAAATATTTCGACCCTCACCGTGGGGGGGGGGGGGGTTCCTGTCACCAAAAATTAAAACTGTCTCATAGTAAATTACGAAACAAAATATGGCCGCGCTACGAAAATTAGATCGCGAGTTATAAGCATTTTAATTTTTTCGATCCCCAAGGTGGGAGGTCACTTGTCACCAAAAGTACCAGTGTCTCTTAATAAATTACCAAACAAAATTTGGCCGCGCTTTGATCTCGAGTTATAAGCATTTAATTTTTTCGACCCTCACCGTGGGAGGTCTCCTGTCACCAAAAATTAACACTCTCATATAATAAATTACCAAACAAAATTTGGCCGCGATACGAAAATTAGATTTCGAATTATAAGCATTTTAAATTTTTCGACCCTCACCGGGGGTGGGGGGGGGTCTCCTGTCACCAAAAATTAAAACTGTCTCATAATAAATTACCAAACAAAATTTGGCCGCGCTACGAAATTTAGATCGCGAGTTATAAGCATTTGAAATTTTTCGATCCTCACCGTTGGGCGGGTCTCCAATCACCAAAAGCTACATTATCCTACCTTATTTTATCCTAAGACGATTTTTTTCTATACACATTCTATCATGAATTTTCATCATTGAAACTATAGATTTATGGTAACTGAAATAAGAAACATAAGTTTGAGATTTGATGTTCTCTAAATATCTGAAAAATACCGCGTCAATGTCTACCGAAGTCTACCGAACGATACCATGCCGAAGTCTGCTGAGCTGAAACGACGTTACCCGAGTGTTAGGTTTTTTCGTTACCGATGTGTTAGGATTTTTCGCGTTACGGAATTTTTGGATTCGGTCGCCGCGCTCAAAGCCCGTGATAAAAGCTATGCAATAGCTTAATAGTTTTAATTAGTAGAAAGTCAATAGATCTTGCTTTCATGGGTTTTTAAAATTTTGTACATAATTTCTGGACACATGAAAATAGAAGATTTTTTAGCAAATAAGAGTAGTTAAAAATATTAAAAACAATACATTTTTCTTAATCTATTTTTGTTTAAGCTAGACTTTTCTCTTGCGGGAGGTGCTGGGGAATTCAAGTTTATTTCCTATAAATACTGTTTAGTCGATTAAAAGCAAATATTAAAAAGGTGATTCAAGAATCTTACCCCAAAGCTATGTGAATTTGGGAGCGTACTTTTTCAGCATATTAAATTTTCAGTTTTAATGAATTAAAAGTCATTTAAAAATATTAACCCAACCAAATATAATGCTAGCCTATAGACATCCTAAAAGCATCCGAAACAATTCTATAAATCCCAGAAAACGTCCTATTTTTATCCTTGATAAGCCTGATTAGAATCCTTTAACAATCCTAAAAAGAAACTGAAAGTTCCCCAAACTATCTTGAAGCGATACTGAAAATTCCCAAAACTATCCTACCTAATCCGGAAAACATCCTAATTTTGACCTTATTTTGTCGCATGAATCCTAAAGCTGTCCTATGATTGTCATATAAATTCCTAGAAAAACCTGAAAGTATCCTGTAACGGACGTTCTGAAGATGACACCAAGTGGGACATTTTGACTGCAAAAAGAAGTCTTTAGGATGTCACTAGGAAAATATCAGATGCCCATAGGACATCCGAGCATCCAGCATGTGACATCTTAAGGTTGTCTTGAGGACATCATTGTGTTGTGAGGGTAGTGTATTGTCATCCGCGAGTGAAGTAACTGAGGAGGTTGTCAGAAGATGGCAGCTGTTTCTTTAATTCATTTAACTGTTTCTGATTACTGTCGGTGAAAACTTTTCTAGGACACTTGAACATAAAATTTTGTCTTGTTTTAGTGCCTTACTGATGGGAAATTTCTACCAAAAATTTGGTAAAAAAATCGATTTCTTTTTACAGGTGTCATTTTGTCTAGATATTAGAATCTTTTAACTGACACAAACAAGTGATTGTCATGGTTGTCACAATGTAAAAGAACTATTACTGCCCAGGTTTCGTACGCATCAGGGGATTCGTGGGATTTTAGGTGTTTTTGCACGAGAAAATTCGTAAAGTACTGATTGCTTATGTCTAAAATAGACTTTTTTCATCAAATAAGGCAAATATTATTTTACAAACATTCTGGTAAAAGATCCTTGAAGCGTACGAACCCTGCTGCCGAAGTAAATATTTAACAGTAAGAATGGAAGCCAGTTTTTGCCATTATTTTTGACTGAAGATTTCCATTAATGAGGCGTTAAAATAAAGAGAGCTTTAGGTAACTTTAAGACAGACTTCAGGACCTTTAAGGATACGTCAGTTCCTCATTTTTTTAATAGTTCAAGGTCATAGGCAAAATTTTTAAGCGTCTTTGGGATACTATGCATTTACACTTAAGTATTTATAAAATATTTATTTGACATATTGATTTTGACACTGCATAAAACTAGTGTAAAAATTGCTGATCTAGGTGGTGTTTGCGAGCTCTGTTTCTTAAAAATTAAATATAAATTTTCTTATCATTAATACTGGTGCCAAAATCCATACAAAATATAAGGAGTGTGCGAACAATGATTGAATATAAAAAAAATGCGACTGGGAAAACTTATGGCCATTTAATTTCAAGGGCCGTAGAAACGCTTAAAACAATCGGACTACCAGAACCGCAATTTTTGAACCAGCATTCTGGAGTGTTCGGGAGCTAGTGGTCTTATAGATTACGTGATATTATTAACATTTTGTGCATTTGCTCTTCCTTTAGATTCCTAGAAAATCCTTGTCAACATGTTCTGTGATGCGAAATAACCCACCAATCGTCATAGGCTTCCAGATATCGCATTATTAAAAAAATTATTATTTAAAAATGTTTGAACATGGAGCAATTTTTAAACAAAATGAAAATAATATTTGGAATTTTTGATATCGTACAAAAACTATTTTCAAGTCCATAAGGGGGTTATTTAAATTTATATTTACAAGTCTATCTAAGAGTTCTATTTACAAGTCTATGAGTAAATTGTTGAGAGTTCTTGTTATAAGACAAGACATAGTTGTAGAAATTTTATGTACAGATTACGATAGTTATTGTTGGGGATCAGAATCCACATAATTATTGTTTGGAATTTTAAAAATAAAGTGATTGTTTTCATCCCATTCTTGACATATTTTAATATTTTTGAATAGATAAATGAAGATTTTTGTTGTTCATCTACTGCTGTAGATGTGCCGGGATTTTCGATTATGGAATAAGGAGGTTGGTGTGCATTCAGTTAGATAATGAACTGAAGTACCGAGTTTGCCACATGTGGAGAATGGAGTTGGGGCTTTACTGATTTTATGAAGACATGTTGGAAAAAATCCATGATTGGTTACAAATATATAAACATTTCTATGTGGCATTATTGTGTTTAAATTTACTTTTGGCTGAAGGACATATGTGCATCTCCCTATGCTGTTGTAGTGACAGTCCATTTGCCAAAAGGCTAGATATTTTTGTTTTAAGGCATTTTTAAGAAAAGAAGCTGGGAGTGGATGATATTTTTCCTGCACATCTTTTTGTGTTATCGCGTCTTTTGCTAGTGCATCCGCATGATCGTTGCCATATAATCCTGAATGATTATTTATCCACTGGAATTGAATGTTTTTCTTTATTTATTGAAGTTTTTTAAGTATTTATGAGGTTATAAAATTTGTCGTGAAAATATCTTCCATTAGGTGAAGCCTTGATTGATTATCTTAGCATATAGCATATGCTAGTGTATTTATTTTCAAGAGACATAGGTTTTATGCACACTACATAAATGAAATTTCAAGTATGAAGTAGCCTTTCTCGCCTGTCATTATTTCTACACTATTCTATACACTTCGTGTAGTGCGCCTGTGTTATTTTCTAAAATATTGATAAACTATGTTGCCCTGCGATTTGAATATTACAATTTTTTTTTAATGTGCGGGTGAAGAAATTTGCATAACTATCGCAGAGAAATGTTCAACCAGTAGCTTCGAATAGAAAAATTTCAACTTATTTATTATACCTACAAAGTTTCTGTCACTAACACTATGTTGAATGGTCACGAGTACATTCGTACTTCTAAAACGCTATGCTGTTGACTAAAGGCGTGAGTCTTTAGTTCCATTATTTCCAGTGGACAACATATTTTAATTAGGATTTTTTGATTGCCGTTACTTTTTTGAAATTGCATAATCCTTTTTTTCGCCTTATTTATTCTGTCAGTAAATAAAGGAAATTTTATTATTTCAAAAAACTGGCAGCAATCCTGAAATTTGAATTTGAAAATAAAGCCAACTATCAACGCTGCTTAGTTTGATTTAAGACATTTTTCTTGCATAAAATATCAGCAAGCTTTTATCAAACAGATCGCGTCTTTACACCAAATAATGGTCCATAATCTGACAGATTATACCATGCTTCCACAGATCCATTTCCTCAAAATTAGTAATTTTTTAGAAAGAAATTCGTGTTAGGTTTCTGTCACAAAGGCAAGAAAAGCTTGCACCTGGAATATTTCTACGAAATTTATAAAGAAGATTTTCTCTTGTGAGGGAGTGACCTTTGTCATAAAGGCACTCTAGTATTGATGAGATCGTGACGTCAATAATTTAACATGTGTAAGCGTAAAAGCGACATCTATCCTCTCTTTAACTTTCTAGAGTGTGTGTGTCCCTTTCGGGTTCTGCAGTTAGCTCGCGGTTATTAGTAATATGTTAATGTGAAGTATCTCAGTTTGCAGCATATAAAAGCTTGGAGTTTGAGTGTGTGGAGAGTATCTCTGGCATTAGCCAGCGAGTGAGTATCTCTGGCGTTAGCCAGCGAGTGAGGATCTCTGGCATTAGCCAGCGAGAGAGTGTCTCTGGCATTAGCCAGCCAGGAGTGAGCGTGTCTAGCGATATTACTCAGCGAAGTATCTCTGGCATTAGCCAGCGAGTGAATCACTGGCGATTAGCCAGCCGAATGTTCTGGAGATATTAGTCAGCGAAGTGCTAGCAGATTGAAAGTAGCAGCGAGCCTCCAGTGAGTTGTAAAGGAGTTTCGGTATTCGACTTGAGAGTTGGCCGTGGTAAGAAAATTCATAGTAATTACATTTTGATTATTTGAAAGTGAATAAAGAATTACACACAGCCACGGGCTGTCTAATTAAGCTTTATCTAGCAGCTTAGCCGAAAGATAGTTGAGAAGTATTAGAAGGTGCCACGATTGAGCTAGTCCGGAGCCTGTGAGTATGCGTTTAGCGTTTTCGTAGTATTCTCAGTTGTGAAAATTTAGACTTGCTCCACTTTCCCTGAGCCCTTATCATTTTAATAAACTGTGTTTTTTTAGCCTAACATCTGAGTATGTCTGCATTTAACTCCCTGCACGAACACCCAAACGTTACAAATGACACCCAACGTGTGTTTAACGTTACAAATGGCGCCCAACGAAATGTCGGACATTGTGAGATTGTGCCACGTGTTTATTTTACCGGTGAAGGGGACATTAATGAATTTTTAGTCAAACGAGATGATTATATTTTGTTCAATAATATACCTGAGAAAAGTAGATACGTAGTGCTTAAATGCTCATTGAAGGGCGAAGCACTTTTGTGGTTAGAGAATATAGGAAAATTTCTGATTAATAATGAAGGTAAATGATTTGAGCAAACTGTGATTGAGTTAAAGAAGGCATTTCCTCCCGTTAAAGATAAAAGTATTTTAAGAAAAGAATTCTATTGCAATAAGCAGAATATTTATGAATCGGCGTCAAAGTTTTATCTACGTAAGCTTGAACTAAAAAATAAATTGGATTTAGATATCACATTTGAGGAATTGTTGCACATAGTTTTTCCTCTTTTTAATCCGAATATAAAGAACTTTATTGAAGTTAGAGCACCGAAGAATTTTTCAGAAATGCACCAGATATTATCGAAGTATGAGACTCGGCATAGCTCGTATCAACGGGATTCGCGTAGCCCTCGTCAGAGACCTGTCACGGACAGTAATTTGAGAAATGAGGGGGAGAGTAATTTTTTGAGAGGGGGACAGCGATTTTCCGATAGTAATTTGCGTAATAGAAATGATGGATTTGGTCGTAATATGTCGAATACTAGTAATGGTAATAGGAATTGTGGTGGTGTTAATAATTTTAGAAGTGGTGATAGGCATATGTATGGAAATAGACAGAATAGTGGTTATGATCGGAGAGGGGGAGTACGGGACAGGAATGTTTCTTCGCAAGTAAGGAGATTAACTTCGGATGAGGATTTTGAAAATAGGTCAATGCAAAACAGATGTGTTCAGAGGTCGGAAAAGTCTTCGGTGAGTTTAAATAAAGTTACTATTAATCCGGTTGAGTTACCTAAAGGTGTTAATTGTGTTAGATGGTATTGTCGTTAAGAGTGTCTTCGATACAGGGGCAGATAAGTGGTTCATTTCTTTTGATTCTTATCAGAAATATTTTTCGTATAAGAAGTTGAAAAGATCAAGTCTGGTGGTTCAGTCGGCACAGGGAGTAGCTTGTGATAATAAAGGTTCAGTAGAGTTGGAAGTTGAAATTCGTTCGGTTAAGACATGTTGGGAGTTTTTTGTGTTGGATGGATTAACAGTGCATTGTATAGTTGGTGTGGATTATATGAAGGATAGAGGAATTAGTTTGGATTTCTTTAAAAAGTCGTTAATCGTGAATAATGATGAGAATGTGAGTAAGAAAGAGCCTGTTTCAGTGTCAGTTAATTTGGAGGAGTCGGGGTTAAGTGAAATCGAGAAGGAGGAATTTAATAAGTTTTTGAATGAGTTTGAAGAGGTTTTTTCTGATAAACCGGGTTTAACGCATGTTGCGTGGCATGAGATTGATACTGGTTTAAAAGCACCTGTTGCTAGTAAACCATACCGTTATGATAAAGTTAAACAAGGTATAATTGATTATCATATTCAAAAAATGCTAGCGGACGATATTATAATGCCAATTGGGTCTCCTTTTGCATCGCCAGTAGTGTTATGTCGTAAAAATAATGGGAAAAGTTTAGATAATCCAGAGGCATATAGGTTTGCAGTAGATTATAGAAAGTTAAATGCGATAACGCAATACCCTCAGTATCCTATTCCAGTTACTGATGAAATTTTGGCTAATATAACGAGTACGAATTATATGTCAACGTTAGATCTTACGTCAGGTTATTTTCAGATTGCAATGAAGCCGGAGGACATACCTAAGACTGCGTTTATTACTCGGGACGGTTGTTTTGCTTTTAAGATAATGAGTTTTGGTTTATCGGGAGCGCCGGCAACGTTCCAGAAGGCCATGAATAATATCCTTAAACCTTTGCTTGGTAAGGGTGTCCTGGTCTACCTGGACGATATAATTATAATGGCAGCTACTTTTGAAGAGCATTTGAGATTTTTGAGGGAAGTGTTTACGTTGTTAAGAGATGCTGGGTTAACAGTTAAATTAGAAAAGTGTAAATTTTTGAGAAAAGAGATAAAGTATTTAAGAGTTAAAATTACGCGTGAAGCTATTAATATAGATAATGAGAAAATTGAGGCAATTACGTCAATGAATCCCCCCCAAAAATAGTAAGGAAGTGGCGACATTTTTAGGGATGGTTGCTTGGTTCGCCAAGTACATTCCACGTTTTTCAGAGTTATGTGAACCGTTGTATAATTTAAAAAGGAAAAGGGTGAAGTTTGTATGGTCATCGGCGGCTCAGAAATCGTTTGAATTATTAAAAGAAGCAGTAGTGTCCCCTCCTGTTTTGGCTCACCCCGATTATTCGTCTCAGTTTGAAGTGTATTGCGATGCGAGTGCAGTGGGGGTTGGAACTATGTTAGCACAGAAAGGTCGACCTATAGCGTTTGCGTCGAGAATTTTAAATGCAGCGGAAAGGAATTATTCGATTACGGAAAGGGAGTGTCTTGCAGTAATTTGGGCTTTGAATAAATTTCGTTGTTTTTTCACTAATATACCGGTTAAAGTCATTACGGATCATTCAGCTTTCACAAAGTTAACTAATGGAAAGGGTTTGTCGTCTCGTATGGTCAGATGGTGTTTGAAGTTAGCAGAGTATAATGTGATTATAGAACACAGGGCTGGCAAGGAAAATGCGGTAGCGGACGCTTTGTCACGAAACCCGCATGGTGGTTTAGAGGTCACGGAGGAAGTTAAGTGTTGTGCATTGTCTTCGTTGGTGTTAAGGTCATGTGAGCAGTTAATAAGGGAACAGAAACAAGATGAAGAGTTTGGTAGTTTGTATCGTTATTTGGACAATCCTGATGATGTCCCGAGCGCAGATGTGCCTATGTTTGAGAAATGGTCCCAATCTTTTAAGCTTATCGATGGTCTTCATTTTTATTCAAAATTGTAAATTCACGGGGTGAATTAAGAGTTTTTATTCCGGCTAGTCATCGTAAGGCCATCTTGAAAGAATTTCATGATAATCCATTAGCAGGTCACTTAGGAATCAGGAAAACTTATGCTCGAATTTGTGAATCCTGCTACAACCCTAAAATGCGGGAAGCAATGCGCGCTTATGTCTCCAGCTGTAGCACATGCCAACGTTATAATTATAAAAATGTAAGTCCAGCTGGCAAATTAATACCTATTAAAGTAAATTTTCCTAATGAATGTGTAGGTGTAGATTTAATTGGTCCTTATCCATTGTCTAATCCTAAAAGATATAGATTTGTACTAGTGATAGTTGATTATTTTAGTAAATGGGCAGAGTTAGTCCCCCTCAGGAAGGCCTCTGCACCTGCAGTTGCCGATGCATTTTTCGATAGTTATATTTCTAAATATGGTGCACCAATTAGGGTAGTTAGCGATCATGGCCCTTGTTTTATTTCTGATATATTTAAGGCTCTGTGTGAGCAGATGGAGATCGATCAGTCTTTTATTGTTCCGTATCGTCCTCAGTCTAATATGGCTGAACGTGTAAATCGTACATTAATTCAAATGATTTCTTCTTATGTTGGTTCTCATCATGCAAATTGGGACCAGTTTCTTCTGCATTTTGCGTACGCACTTCGTACAGCAGTTCACGAGTCAACGGGGAAAACGCAGGCTGAATTGTTTTTGGGTAGAAAAGTCTTTACTCCATTCCAAAGGCTAGTTATGGTGTCAGATGCGGAAAGTCAGTACATGTGTCAGGATATTGAGAGGTTGGTTAAAGAAGCTCAGGTTCAGATGGGAAAAGCGCAAGAAAAGCAAGCTCAGTATTATAATATGCGTAGAAGGGAATTGGAAGTGAAAGATGGAGATTTTGTGTTAGTAGAAAAGCATTGGTCAAGTTCAAGTCGTCAAAAGAGAGTAGCTAAGTTTGGTCCGAAGGTTGTAGGTCCGTTTGAGGTTTTGGAAATTCGAAATAATAATTTGATTGTTAATGTCAATGGTGAAAGAATGACGGTTAATCTGGATCAGGTTAGAGTTTATAAGTTTAGAGAAAATGGTAGTGAAGGTTCTCATGTGTCGAGTGGTGTTTCGCGAAATTCCCGATCCATTGAGTGTCCCGAGTCCAGCACTTCTTTATCCAGTGTTTCCCCCAGGAGAAGGGCGCACAGGCCTTCGGGGAAACGTCCACCGGTAAATGTTAACAGAAGGTTTTTTCTTATTTAAATTCTTAAAGATATAGAATTAATGCCAAAAATAAGGGGAACATTTCTTTTCAAAAATTTACTGGTGGAAGATCAAAAATTTACTGGTCGAAGGCCTGTGCGCCCTTGTCCTGGGGGAAACACTGTTTATCTAATTCTTTTCATCAGTATGCAAAAAGAAAATCTAGTGAAACAGCTCCAAAAACTGTTATTGAAAGTAGAAAGCCTAGCAATCTGAGAGCAAAGTATGATAATAAAAATAAAAGAGCAGTGTCAAATACATCAGACTCTGTGTGACATAAAAGGCAAAAGATTATAATCTGTCCCGTCCCTCCACTTATTAGACAGCAACCTCACAAACATAAATTATCTAATAGTTCACCATCTTCAGTGATTAATCCTCGAAAGAAATTTCGTATGGACACTCGTCAAACTCTTAAAAGAACTTTAAATTCCGAATTTTTGCCCAATAAGAAACAGCATAGATCCGGAAAGAAACGTGGCCTAGGATCTTCAGTAACTTCGGGTGCGTCTAGAAAGACGAAACAACATTCAGATTACCGGCATCAACAGTGTGAATCTCGCCATGAAGTGACCCCAGCGAACCGGCCAGAGCAGAGTCGTTTTGCGGAACCTACAAGTATCCCACGGCATCCATTCAGGACCAGGCTGCAGGCACGACAGTCAACTGTGGCGTCACCGTACAGTTCTGATGACGAAAGATCCTTCGTTCAAGGTTTCTGGGACAAGAGGAGAAAGCCATCCTGTAGTATGAAGCCGGCTAGCAGCGAATCATCTCTATGATTGGGTGATTATGTTCTTTATTAAATTTCTATTAGAGTACATATATGTGGTAGCAATGTGAAGGAATAAAAAGCAGAGAGACTGTTTTGTATTTTTGGCCATTTTTGGAATTTTTTAACGAACTCACGATTAGTGCTTAATTGTGTTCAAAATTTGTTTGCAAAATTGTTAGTTTTATGTATGTTTGAAATTTTAGGTCTTAACTGCTTTTAAAAATTCTGGATCTATTGGTAAATTGTTATGTTATTTGTTAAAAATGTTACTATATTGTTATATTGTTCATGTGTTATAAAATGTATGTTAATGTATGTTTAAATTTTCAGAAAGTACAGATAGTAATTTGGGTTATTTTGTACACGCGCCGCGGTTCAGACGGGCCCGTGTTTTGCGGTCAAGAAGTCCTTGACACGCGTTTCTATCTCTTATACTAACATTTAATGAATTAACTTTCTTCTTACCGTTCGTGTTTTATGTGTTGCGTTTGTACTTTAGTTGGGAATGGTTTCCGCAAGTTGCGAAGTTTTAAGCTGCGTTTGAATTTGAAATTGTATTGTATTAAAATCGAATGTTAATGTGATTTTCTTGCAGGGAAGCATACCTGTGTTATGTATTGATTCTGCTATTTTTCTTTTAGTTAATACAGATGAAGAGTTACTTGATGACGTCATTTTGTAAATTTGATATTTTTGATTGTTACATAAGCACAGCGATGTGACGCTGTACGTATGTGCCCCAATTATTGTTAAAGTGGAGTTAAGTTCTGAAGAATTTTGGGAGTTAGTTCATTGGCTAATGGGTATGTAGGTATTACGTAGTAGCAGAGTTATTGTAGTATGAAGTGAATTTAATTCTAGATGAGTGCGGAATTTTGGATGAGGAAAATTTTTGCGCATTGGGTTTTTTGGACTTGGTGCGAATTCTAGTATTAGGAAAGTTATGGAGAAATTTTTGGTAAAGTTATAGTTGTACTTCAATATTGAGGAAAATTTCGGAAGTTTGGTGTTTTGAGAAATTTTAGCACTCCCAGTGGAGTGGGCTATTTTGAAAGAAGAAGTAATTAGTTTTGAAAGTTTTACAGGTTTTGGAAGTTTTACGGAGGCTATTTTTAAGATAGAAAGATGATTGGATTGAATATGTGAATATTTGAGGCAAACTGAGGTTTTTTGGGTGTGATGGGTTAAAGTTAACATATTAAAAGTTATGTTTCGGCGCTAAATTCCACCCATCACTGTGTTTTTTTTTACGGTTTGAAATTTATAACAAGAAAAAGTTCTGGGCATGCATTTGGCCCAGCCCTTTTTCTCTATGGAATCCGAGGGGGGGTTGTGAGGGAGTGACCTTTGTCATAAAGGCACTCTAGTATTTCTGAGATCGTGACGTCAATAATTTAACATGTGTAAGCGTAAAAGCGACATCTATCCTCTCTTTTACTTTAACTTTCTAGAGTGTGTGTGTCCCCTTCGGGTTCTGCAGTTAGCTCGCGGTTAT
Source organism: Maratus speculifer (assembly GCA_964019185.1). NCBI lineage: Eukaryota > Metazoa > Arthropoda > Arachnida > Araneae > Salticidae > Maratus > Maratus speculifer. Next base: position 86,545,991 of record OZ025293.1, read on the forward strand.
TGGTAATATGTTAATATGAAGTATCTCAGTTTGCAGCATATAAAAGCTTGGAGTTTGAGTGTGTGGAGAGTATCTCTGGCATTAGCCAGCGAGTGAGGATCTCTGGCGTTAGCCAGCGAGTGAGGATCTCTGGCATTAGCCAGCGAGAGAATGTCTCTGGCATTAGCCAGCCAGGAGTGAGCGTGTCTAGCGATATTACTCAGCGAAGTATCTCTGGCATTAGCCAGTGAGTGAATCACTGGCGATTAGCCAGCCGAATGTTCTGGAGATATTAGTCAGCGAAGTGCTAGCAGATTGAAAGTAGCAGCGAGCCTCCAGTGAGTTGTAAAGGAGTTTCGGTATTCGACTTGAGAGTTGGCCGTGGTAAGAAAATTCATAATAATTACATTTTGATTATTTGAAAGTGAATGAAGAATTACACACAGCCACAAGCTGTCTAATTAAGCTTTATCTAGCAGCTTAGCCGAAAGATAGTTGAGAAGTATTAGAAGGTGCCACGATTGAGCTAGTCCGGAGCCTGTGAGTATGCGTTTAGCTTTTTCGTAGTATTCTCAGTTGTGAAAATTTAGACTTGCTCCACTTCCCCTGAGCCCTTATCATTTTAATAAACTGTGTTTTTTTAGCCTAATATCTGAGTATGTCTGCATTTATCTCCCAGCTCGAACACCCAAACGTTACAAATGACACCCAACGTGTGTTTAACGTTACACTCTAAACAAAAGTGGCTTTCGAAAAAATGTTTGAGATCTTAACTACAGGATTTAAAAAAAATAGAAAAAAAACAGACTATTTGTTGACAAATATGCTCTAAAAATGTGTCTAAGAAAGTCTAATCTAAGTCCTATAGCAAAATGATTAAGATGGGAGAAGGGCGTTGCAGGTTTTCTTTTGTTTTTCGTAAAATCTTTATTTTGCTTTTCAACTTGTTTCGCTTTTCATGTATTAATGAAGAACTTAAGATCATTGTTAATGAAAAAATAACAAAATGCATAAAGGCGTTACACGTAAATGATTCTGATTGTTTGATTATTTAACTCTTCAAATGTAAAATATTTTACCTGCAGATTATTTTCAAACTTTGATGTATCTAATCATAAGTACTAAGAGAATTTTCTGCTACTGGGGAGTAGTTTCCATTGTCTTGAAACACGGATTTCATTTAAAAACGACAAACAAACTTATTTGAAACTAACAAGGAAGGTCTCCATACGGGCATACTCGGAAAAATCTTTAAAAAAAAATTATAGAATGTTCTTCTCATATGGGTATATATGTTTATAAAAAATTTCGGCGGAACCTCCATACAACGTCCGTAAAAAAAAAAAAATGAAAATTTCATTTATTTGGTAATTTATCTCCGGTTGTCGAAAAAACAAAATTTTGAAAAATACGCTTTTACGTTTCAAATACTTTTAAAAGAAAATACTTTCTATGTTCAATTTTTTAAATAAGTTTAGTCTAAGTAAGTTTAGTTTTGCATTTTTAGTTTGCTTCAAGTAAGTTTTGTCATATACATTTATATGTTCTTATAAGAAAATTTAACTATTATATTTTACGATTTAAAACATAATTTAAATTGATTAAAATTGTTCCAAACTGAAAAATCTGACACAGAAGATTAGACATTGTTGCTATAGAAACCTCTTTTTCGGATTGGAAATGTACGACGACAGTTTCCTTAAAAGTGATTTTTATAACCGGTAAATACGGTTAAATTAAAAAAAATTATTTGTGAATTGGAGAATAAAACAATGGCGAAATTTCATTCAAATCAGTAATAAAAAGCAAAAAGGTGCTGAAATATTTATTTAACCTCCTTTACAGAACATTTTAAATTAATATTACTGAAAAAGTTCAGTAACTTAAAAATGTTGTACAAAAAACGGAAATTATTCGGAATAAGAGAAATTATAACTAATATTAATGAAAATCATTTTTGAATTTTGTTAATCACCTTTTAGAAGCATGAAACTTTATATTAAATTCAGTAGCTTTAATACGAGCGCAGCACTATAAGTCGCAGTCGTGTACTTTTATTTTATGTTTCTTGCTTCCTGAAACTTTTGAAATCAGGATTCGCACACTCCTTATATTTTGTAAGGACTCAGGCACCATTTTAATGAAAACAAATTTATATTTAATTTTTAAGAAACAGAATTCGCAACCACCGCCTTGATTCGGAATTTTCGCAATATTTTTCTGCAATGAATTACATTGAAAATACTGTAAAAAATTAGTGGTAGAGCTGTGCGAACCCTGGAAATACATATTTTTTTCTCTTCCCATTTTTCTTACTAGAAGTTACATTTTTAATTTGCTTTTCCAATTTGTATAATTCTCGCAAACTTTTTAGATATTTAAACTTCGTTTGCACACATTTGAAACTGCGATTTGATTTTCTCGAATACTCATTGTGCCAGAAATTTACGGCCTCTCTTTTATAGTCAAACGGTACAGGTTTTATATTTGTATGCTTTGATTCATCATAAGATAATACGCCAAAGAGTTCACTATAATCGGAATTTAGCAATACTTCGTTCCATGAAAGATATTCGTAAACAATAGATTCGTGATTTACATTATTATGTCTTTCACATTCATTTTTTTTTAATATGCGATTTTTTAAATTGAAAATTCTCTTCTGTAACATTTGTCACCCTTATATTCCTTTCCATATATTATTTAAATAGCATCAAAACAACATTATATGTGTTCATTCTCAAAACCATTATTTAAAACAAAAACGGAAAACGATTTAATATTCCAGATACTAAAACCAAATCTTAAAGGTTAACTGAAAGTGAAAGTAAATTTTTGTACTTGTCAAAATATAAAAGAAATAAATTGAATAATTGAAAAGAAATGTCAGGTTGCTTATAGCTTAAAATAGATATTTGCTAAACATAATACACACAAATATGTTTTAAATAATAAAATTAAATAGCTACAGTAACTAGCAAAATGATAATACAAAAAATAATAATAATAATAATAATAATAAATTTCTTCATGTTTAAGTTTAAATTCATTAAATATTGCATATTCTACAAATCAATTTTCAGCTTCGTTAAAATCGTCTGCTTTGGCGAGGAAATGCGCTGCTCGCCAAATAGCGCGTCGCTTTCAGCTTTTCACGCCAATTATTCCAAAATATTTTATTTTTTACGTATCTCCTGTTGTAATTTCGCCGCTAAATTTGACTAATACTTTATTACCTAAATAAGTAGTTTAATTCGTTTTTTTTTCAAAATATTCTGAGTATACCCAGTATGGAGACCTTGCTTGTAAGTCAAAACATTTATTCAAGTACTTATATTAAGGAAAATGTCCATTACGAAATTCTGGTAGCAGCGTGAGTATTTTTCGTACGAAATTAAATAATCAAAACACGAACAAATCCCGTCAATCGATGAAGCGGTTGTCATTTAACCTCTTCGCTACTGGCGATTATTACAGTATTTTTAATTATTACTGATTTATTTCTTCTCTCGTTTGACTTCAGAGAGAGATTTTTATTTTATTTTAACTAGCTCGAATCGTAGAATTCGAAACATATTACTCTTATATCGAAATTTCATTTATATTTGAGTATCATTAAGAAAATGGGACAAAACTGATGTACCCATTTGGGTACTCAGGGACTGAAGAGGTTAAATTAAGGCAGTCATCCACGTACATCGAAAAGTACGTCTGACGAATTCGAACATAATACAAGAACATATATAGATGCTGCGAAGATATGGTAGAAACAAAATAATCAGAGCATTTTATTTTTTTTATTTAACTGGTGAAGGTATGTATTCAATTTTATAAATAAATGCATAACTGACGAATAAATATTTTCAAAATATAATTGTTAACATTTTGGAAGTACATCATTATACAGGGAATTGGAATAATATACAACACATTACTAATTCGTGCCTTCAGGAATGAATTTACAACAATAAATCAACTGAAAGATATGACAATTAATATGATTTAAACCAGAAATATTAAATTGAATGGCAAAAAGTGAAAATGTTGAATAATTTAACTCTATTTATTAATAATAAATAGTGTAATGAAAGACATCAGTATAACCAGAGTGCATTGAAAGATATATTCATTAAAAACAGATTGCATAAAATCACTTTTCATTATTCTTATATTCATATATATATCTGAGATTTCACAACGCTCATGTTTATATTTTACTAATACAACTAATTTAAATCTTTCTCTCGAGAAAAAAAAATAAACTTAAATAATACTTGTATGTTTTGATATGTTTTCCTATGTATATTACATTCTAACTCATTTTTGAAGCATTCTGAAATGATAAGTAACAGTAAACACTTTATTGTGCACAAGAATTTATATTGGATATAGAGAGGATTTCGTAAAATGTCGCGCAGCTTTTAAAAAAAAATTTAAAAATTAAAAAAAAAATTGCACTATAATATGCCCACGCAGATAATTCAAAAACATGAAAGAAATAGCAGTTTTATAGTCAATAAAAATCATGACGATAGCTGCCAAAAACTAAATACAAAGGTGTTTATTTAAATGATAGTTAACCTATTAGTCCTCTGCAATTAACTAGTCGAATCATAAAAGAACATAGATAGTAAATGATAAATAAATGAAAATTATGTAGATTACCTTGTCTCTTATTTTTGCACACCACTATTACCTTAGAGATATTATCATTGTTTTAAATCGTTTGTTTTAAATTTACCAAATAATAAAAATAACACTTTCTGTATTAAACAACTGGTTTCCAAAATGCCCCAGAGTTTGCAGCTCTTTACCAGTTCGGGACGGCGCGCGCATTTCGAAGTGCGCATCTGAGGACGGAGCGGGGAAATTCGATTTCATCTTCAGGGCCGTGACACGCATCATTCACGATTATATGCAGCTTAGCCTAACTCGTGTAATGTGTTCTTTAAGCCGGAAGAACGCGTTTACCCAGGGTATGAACGGTTTTGTCTTTGTCCAATAAAACCAAACTAAAACATTCGCTTTATTTAGACGGAGACAATTATTACGAATTTTGTGATAAAATAAGTTGAAGATTACTTTAAAAAAATTAGTGGTTGCAATTTTAAAAACCATACGCACTCCAGGTCTTTTAGGCCCTGCGCGCGTCCTCCCGGGTTAAAAAAAATGTAAAAAATTCATTTTTCCATGTAACCTTTTGAAATTTACATGCATGGAGTAGGTTGTTATGTGTATTCACACAAAAAATGAGTTATTTTGTACGATATTTTTATATAAAAATGACTTTCTAAATATATGTAATAAGCATTTTAACAAATTATTTAGCCTGTAAATTAGTATAGTATGATCACAGATTCCTTATGTAAATTTAATATAGCAACAAACGAAATATTTTCCCAATTAAAAAAATAATTTTGTTAAAACAGCAATAGTTTTGCTTCTAAATAATTTTTAAGACATTCCTTAAACAAAATAAGCGTTATAATGAAGCCGTTTTGTTAACATATAAGACTAATTAAATAAAACGTGCGAACAATTTCTGCATGTTAGTTTTTATTGCTTATTAGAGAAACATACATAAAAAACAAATTTAAAATGTTTCTTTAAAAGCAATTCTGAAAATTAAAAAAATATATGTAAAAATATAAAAAATCATAAAATATTTATCAAATAAAAAGTATTGCATAGTAATAAGTAAAAAGTTAATAAAACTATACTTTAAAATAAAATATACATTTCTATAAATTTGTTCAATATAGGTAGATATAGATATATATAGTAATATATGATAAAATGAAATATTAAATAAAATTATGTATAATATGTATCATCACTTTAAAATATCAAATTACTTACGTTATGCTATAAGTGATATATTAAAATAAAAGTTGTTTCTAGCAATTTTATTTTAATATATCACTTATAGCATAACATTAGTAATTTGACAAAAATGATTATTTAATAATAAAAAGTTCACTTGAATAATAAATTAAAATACATTCATCAAAGAATTTGTTGATGTTAAAATATCCTTAGTTATATCTTATGTATTAAAAATATTTAAAACTGTAAATAAAGTTATGAAATTAAAAGTAATGAATAATGAATGGAATTAAATAGTAATTTTAAACGCACTGATAAAAAATGCCATTAATGTTGAAAGTATTTTTGAAATTGAAAATATATGTATAACTGAACATCAAATAATGCATCGAATATATTCAATTATAACAGCTGAAACGGATTTTTGATTCGAAATATGCATGCTAATGTATGCGCATAGTCTTCAAAATAGTAACATTTAATAAATTTAATAAAAGATATCGCGTAAATACATATTATTAATTTAAAACGAATTAAATTTAACAAGCGTGAAAAGTAAAATCTAATCAAAAGAGGAACGCAGACAAATATTCTTAATTTAGCGGCGCTGAGAATATTATCAGCGTATCAGCTTTCACAATCAGTATGTACATTTTTCTTTCTTTCTTCTTTCTTTATTTTTTAACTGCGAAAATTGCTGAAAAAAAAAATATATAAAATAGATAAATCTTTCCTTCTAAAAGAAAGAAAACACGAAATCATAATGACGTCGAGATAAAAGAGAAAAAAAAGCTATGAATCAGAAGTTCGTTTGGTCATTCATAAACGTGAATATGCTTACTAACGTGAATCATGTGCTTAGTAATGATCCTATTCTTTTACCGCAATATTCTTAATTTAGCGGCGCTGAGAATATTATCAGCGTATCAGCTCTCACAATCAGTATGTACACTTTTCTTTCTTTCTTCTTTCTTTATTTTTTAACTGCGAAAATTGCTGAACTAAAATAAAAATATAAAATAGATAAATTTTTCCTTCTAAAAGAAAGAAAACACGAAATCATAATGACGTCGAGATAAAAGAGAAAAAAAAGCAATGAATCAGAAGTTCGTTTGGTCATTCATAAACGTGAATATGCTTACTAATACGCTTACTAACGTGAATCATGTGCTTACTAATGATCCTATTCTTTTACCGCAAATTTTTCCCTCTCAAGTGCTGTATAATTATTTCCAATAAAGAAAAATAGAGTTTTACTAGACGCGTATAAAGATTTATGAAACACAAAGACGTGATGGAAAAATATGCTTTTTCCCATTGCAGTATTTCCATAAAAAATTAAATCCATGTGGAATAAAAAAAACTTGTTTTCATTACCTTTCCTAGTTTGAAGAAAGAAGTATTCTTCCTTAATATACATTCAAATTGAATTAGGATAAATTTTTTGTTTGCTAGACTGTGGAAAACAGAATGTTTCATTTCATTGGCACGAATACTTGTCGCTCGTGATGTAAGTACAAACATCACTGGAATGAATTCTAGTCGCGCGTGATCTGAGTACATTCGGCGCCAACACGCATACCACGACAACACGCTCATCCCCAAAGGGTTAAAAGAGGATGTTTTGTTTAAACTCGTGAAAGTAAAACCATATAACAAAAGAAGCACTAATCTAAATAACCTGAAATTTCACCAAAATACTGTCAAAGAAATGGGAAATTTTTAGACGTGGTTAACAAAAAATAACCGACAGATGACGCTGTGTATGCAGTAAAGTGAGAAGAGTTTTCGCATGACATAAGCGCAATAAAATGTAAAGTGCCCATACCTTGAGTTCATTATTCTCCCCATATCCTTGCAATGACGGACAGAACATTCAAAATATCTTGCTTTAGTTGCACAATTCCATGCGAATGCGAAGATGATCGCAGTCCCTTTTCCCATTTACTGCATTCAGAAAAACAATAGACGGAATTATGAGAAAAATAAAACTAATAATTTTATCAAAATCATGCAGCCTGTAGTAATTGGTCAATGGGGACTCGAGCATCTTCTCTGAAACTGAACGAAATAAAAATTGGAGTGAAGCATAAATATGAAAGGATATCATAGAATAATAAACACGATGTATGGGTCCTTCACATTTTTATCGCCAATGAGCGGTGTCTTGCGTAAGCCCATCTCCTGACTTTACTGCATGCAATCAAACCGTCTGTCGGTTTCATTATAACTTTATTATTAATAATAATATTATTATTATATAAGTCATGTTTAAAAAATTCCTATTGCTTTGGTAGCTTATTGGTGAAGTTTCAGATTATTCGGATTAGTGATTCTTTTGTTAAACGGTTTTAGTTTCACGACTTTAAAAATACACTCTCAGGGTTTGTACGGCTCCTGGAATTTTATGACCAGGAAATTATTCCGCAACAATATTATTTTACAGAATAATTCTCAATAAATGAAGCAAAATTTCACGCATTTAAACAGATTTATTTCTCTATGTAAAAAATATTCATATCTTTCCTGGGAAAATCCCAGAAGATTACGAATCCTGACTCTGTATGTAATTTTATATAAAAGTACAGAGGAAATAAAATATATATTTCATTAAATTATCTTTAAAATCCATTAAATAACATAGATGAAATTAAGCAAGGTTTGGAAACTTCTTGAAATTTCAAAGGAGTAAACATCACTATATAAAATTACAATTTTTATTTACAGCTAAATCATATTGCTGCGTACTCTTGCAATTTTTTTGTTACCACTCATACTGAGTTTTTGCTTTTTTTTAAGTACAGATTTCAATGATTAAATAAAGGGACATTTTCTATAACATTTTAGTGGGAGGAAATAAGCGTAAAAGTTGGCAGCTATGAAATCACATAATTTGCTATAAATTTATTTATAAATAATCTTAGATCTGATAATACTTTTCTGCGTTTAAGCAAGATGGAAAAAACTATTAAAATATGTGTTAGAACTGTACACAACCATCTTAAAATAACATTCCCATGTATATGAATCACTATCCCAAAAGTTCTATATTAAAAAATAACATTTTTATGTATATCAATATTTATTCCCGATGTTTTAGAAGAGAACCAGTTCAATTGAAATGCTACTCTTAAAAATTAAAGTATAAAACGTCATTTAAAATATAATTCCACCCTGGGAATAATATCATCTTTTGAAGAACCCTTATCTTTGATACTTTCATTTGCTTCAAAATATTCCTTTTATGCATCATTTTAGGATTTCAAAGTCATAGAGATGCATGAAAAGGATGTAAAATATGCATAACAAACGGACTCTCTCATAATTCCGAAAATAACTACTAGAGGACAGAATGGATACATTTCAGATCATATCTGTCGAGTAGGCTACAAACCATTTATCTTTCAGTCGACATTCGCAGTGATTAATGAAAGAGAATATATAAAGCAGTCTCTTGATTATCAATTTTCGTCTCTCAAAACGTATATCAATGTCATTCTCTTTGTTTAAGAAATGCATAAGCAGGTGTAACATACAACGAAAGACCGTGACAAAGTGGCTCACATAAAAATGGCATTAGTTAATAAATAAAATAGTAATTTTCTTTAACTAAACCACTTCACTGATTTTTTGTTACGTACAATAAATTTGAAATATGGGTTAAACACCACTTTTCTAAAGCTAAAATATGAATAAAATTTAGGTCTAATTGCATTTCCATTAAATAGTACAAAATTTTACTTTAAAAAATTAGGGGTGTCAAAAGGTTTTAAGTGATGGATCAAGTAAACTCTTCTTGCCCGCATGACGCACGGGCAAATCAGTTAAGTGGTTACATGAGAGTTTTATATTGTCACATTGCAAAATCTCTGTAATTTTCACAATATATGTGATTGTTTTAGAATAGTAATTATCTTCTTTCTTTAATAGAAGAAATTATACATTAAAATATTTTAATAAAGAATAATGTACATAAAAATCGTCACCAATCGCAACGAATTTGTTTTGACAAAAAACTAATAATATACAAAAATTTCTTAATCGTATGTTCTGTTTTATTTAATCACAGAATGTTTGTCATGAAATAAAGTAAAATACCAGGGCGGTAAGGGATCAGGGAAAAGCACAGACAACTAAAGTAGAGATTACCAGTATTTTCTGACAGAAAATATTTCAAATAATATAAAGGGTGAAAGAACGTGAATTTATTTTTAGACTCTTCTGTCTCCGGAGTTTATTTATGTAATATTTTTAATCGCAGTTATGGATTTTTATTAATAATATGATAACTATGATAGAGCAGGGAAAATAATTTTTTAATGCATAAAATTTTATGATAAACGGAGACTCAAAAGCAGTAGCGGCTTGTCAGAGAGTGATGAATCAGATTTTTCACACCACTAAAATTTAACGCTATCTTTCATATTATTCTTTCGACAAATTTTGTTGATTAAATAAAACTGAAATTACCATACAATTTTAGTGCCCCCCTCCTGACGACCCCCCCCCCCCCACTGCTCAAAAGTAATTTTTTTTATAATTTCTTAGGTCTTTTTTATTTTATTTTACTTTTTTGCATTGTTGAAACATTAAAAAACATACATTTATATTTAATAAATTTTTATCACTAATGGACTCTACAAATAGTATCCAAACGCACAGTAAATTTTTTACGTGTTACCATTTTTGTACATTTCGTACATTTCTGCTGCAAGGCATTTTATGTTAATACGTAGTTCACTAAAAGTTTCCCGCTTTTTTAACGTTATTTACATAAGTGGGAAAAAATTGTAAAGATGTGTATCGCACAGGAAACACCAGGTTTGAAGAGGTTAATAAAATACTGGTATTTAACACTTTCTCTCACTGCATTTTTTTCTGACTACTCACTACCCTGAATACTTATTGTACTGAAACTCTTAAAATATTTTAATTAAAAAATAAATATACGGTAAAAAAGATTCTACTTCATGTTCTATAACTTAAGAGGTATATAAATATGTCAAGATCATGATTATCATAGTTTATTTTAATTAGAAACTTTTTTTTAATATTTAAATGAAAAATGAGTATATTTGATACATATACGAACAACTTTTTACTCTTGAAAATAAATGTTTATAATAAATTTTGAATATTAATTTAATATTTATTTGTCATTTCATATAGAAATTACAAAAGTAAAGGGCATTTATTTTATCTTTTAATCTGCATATGACAGAAACGTACTTCTATTTACTTACAATACACAGACATATATATTTACTGGGAGTTCAGCAAATGACTCTGTCAGGTTCTGAGACCACCTCTGCTGAAGATTGGAATTTCCGCTATTTCTTTATCTTAATATTTTGTATTGTCCTGGCTGTGTACTAGAATTTTCAAGGTGATATTCTTCGTTTGTTGAAGGGAGAATCGACAGGTAATCCTGTACAGGTGGTGTTTGGAGAAAGAGGAGATTGCTGAGAGGCGTGTTCATCCGTCAGTGAGGTATGATGGAGAACCACCATCCCGTCTCTAGGCCCTGTCAGGCCCATGCGGCAACATCCAGTGAGGGGCATCGACTGGGTCCGAGATTCGCAAACCGCAAGCGGCTACTACTCCGGGCTCCCATCCGCACACCCCACCTTCACGTCACACACGGCTGAAGTGGCCAGCCCGTAGGCTGGCCACGTTCCCAAGTCTGATGAAGCGGTCGAGTACGACAGCTCCCCTGCCCACTGAGAAACCTCAGAGGCGAGTCGGACACCTGGGATTTGCACCCATTGAACCATGACGAGCCCCAGGATGACGACGCCCACAGGAGCGCCGAGACCAGTGACCCATTGCCATGGGACTACGGATGCAAATTTGCTATACGGCAGGCCCCACAAGATGAAACCACTATAACAGGGAACACATTTATGTGGGTTAGCCGCGGATGAGAGGTGCCCCTAGCAAGACCCTAGGAGGACAGGGAAAGTTCCTCCTGCCCACATAGACATGAGCTCGCTCTAGGGTTTGACGTCCCCAGACCCTGCACGTTACGACTTACGAACAACCCTTAGGTTGCACCTGCTGCGTCCGGACACAGGGCTAGGGACTAGATGCTCGTAACTGGAACCTCGAGGGCCGAGAAAACCCCTCGCAACGACTAAAGAAATCGTCCAGTCTAGGCTTACATATAATAGCACTACACATATATATACACTACTTACATATATACACTACTAAAACTACATATATACAATACAAACTAAACAAAGAAGATATTATACTACCTAGCTGGTACACGAATTTATCGAGAACCAGAACTACATGCACCACCACCTCCAGTGCCGCGAGTGCGGCGGACTGGCCTATTTGCGTTCAAGAGCGGTTGCCCGCGAGGAGCTCTGGTACGGCGACCCGACCTCTGGCGACCAAGGTCCCGATCTAGCGTGCGGATGAGGAGGTCATTGACAATTGCCCTAACCCCCTTACGGCTGTAGCCGTCCACACACAGATCGAGAAGCGTTCGATTGTTAAAGTCTCGGGGAAAGAACCGTTCCCGCAGGCTTTGATAGTTGGGACAGTCATAGAGACAGTGTCTCCGTGTGCTTATCCCGCGCCCGCAGAAACATGTTGGATCCTTCCGAAAGAAGCGAGACTGATTGTCGCCAAAGGTTCCGTGTCCCGTAAGTACTTGGTTCAGGTAGAAGTCTCCGTGCAGTCGCCCGAGGCGGACTCGTGGGAACAGTTCATGCGTCCTGTCTCCTTTCTCCTGTGTGTCCCAACGAAGTTGCCAAGATTGAATGGCGCGGGCTAGGAGTTTCCTCTTCGCCTGAGGGCGAGTGACCTTCACCTCCACGTCGACTGTAGGTCGGGTCGTGGCGGCTTTTGCCAACTCATCTGCCCTTTCGTTGTAAGTGTGACCCACATGAGCTCGGATCCAATGCATATGAACCTGAACTTCACCATGAAGAACCAAGTCCTTGATCTCGGCAACCGCCTTGTGTTGAGACACTAAGCAGTTGAGGGCTTGAAGCGCCGATCTCGAATCTGAGTAGATGTCGAGTTCACCGAGACCTCGCTGACGTGCGTCCATTATCGCGGCTTTGATCCCATGGACCTCAGCCGCAAAGACTTCCGCGCCATCAGTGAGACGGAACTGGTTTTCCGAGACGATCTGTCCTTCGGCCACAGCTGTGAACGCACACCCGACGGTGTTGTTCTGCTGCTTGGATCCATCCGTGTAATACGAACACGTGGTCCGCGGAATGAGGTCCGTGGTCCAAGGAATCCGACCGAGGTCTTCTCGTCTATAGGAAGGGCGCCAGAGATCGACTGTCCCAGGGTCTAGCCCGGTACCGTCAACGCCCCTGTGCCACCTGACCAGGGCTGTGAAGTCCCTGTTTAGCTGCGCTCGTAGATCTAGAGGAAGAACTCCTGCTAGTACTTGCACAGCGTTTGTCGAAGTCGTGCTGTAACACTTAGTCACACACAGGAGAAGACCTCGCTGTGCGCTAAGTAACCGTTGTGCTTCTGCTACTCTACCGGTGTACCAGATGGAGGCCGCGTACAAGATAATCGGCTCCGCCACAATTTGGTAGAGCATCTTACGGAGTTGCGGTTTGATCCCCCAGTTAGCTGCGGTGAGACGATCCATTTTATGTAAGAGGTTGAACGCTCGTTCCTGAACTGCGTTCAGGTGTGGCATCCAACTGAGATGTTTGTCGATGGTCACTCCCAGGTAGACAATGCGATGCTCGAATTTAATCCTGTGCCCATTCATACGAATCGGCCTGGAAGGAGCATATTTGAGCGTGCCCACCGCGGGAACCACCGTGTAGTTGCACTTAGCGTAACTGAACTCGAGTGAGAATTCAGTTGCCCATTGTTGAATCAGGTTCAGAACCGGATTCAGGATGACTGGAAAGCGATACACAGCCATGCTTCGTGCAGCCACGAAAACGTCATCGGCAAAGGCCTGAATTAGCCATGCCTCCGTTATTTGCGATCGTCTCAACAAGATGTTGATGATTACCAACCAGAGGATCGGTCCAAGGCAAGAGCCTTGGGGTACACCCATGTTAAAGTAGTGTTCCCCGACGAAGAGGATGATCGAGCGACACCAGAGGTAGTCGTCAATCAAATTTAGCAGGGACAGTTCGACTCCCAACTCGGCGAGGCATCGTAAGATGTCCGCCCTGCGCACGCTGTTAAAGGCGCTCTTGATGTCGAATGTCAGGAGACATGTGAATGCACCTGTACATTTGGAGTCGGCAATGTAGTCAAACACACTGCGTAGCGCGTCGACAGTGCTTCTATTCTTTCGAAAGCCGTACTGTCTTGCGTCTAGCAGCCCATTGGTCTCTAGGAAGAGAGCCAGTCTAGTTGCGCACAACTTATCCAAAACCTTCCCGAGGGCCGGTAATAGACAGATCGGGCGGTAGGAGGCAGGGTCGCTGCGATCCTTTCCCGGTTTTGGGAAGTAGACCGCTATCGCCCGCTTCCAGGTCCGCGGGAAACTAGATGTCTCGAGACAATGATTGTACAAGGCCAGTAACCACTGAGGGTGGTACTGGAGGACTTTGCGGACGATTTCCAGACTGATCCCGTCGTGGCCGGGTGCCTTACCTTTCGGCAGTGAGTTCACTGACAACTCCAGTTCCTCGAGCGTGAACCAGTCTGGTTCGTCAGTCCTGATGTTTGCGACTACGGAAGCCTCATCAGCCGACAGGAAGTGGTATCTCGCAAGTTCGTCCTGGATTTCTTCCCAGGTGGAAGGTATGTGGATGATGATCTGACAAGCAACATGTCACTAATCAAGAAAGGAATGTGGAATGTGTTCAATAGATAAGCTCCATAGGGGGTTGACATTGGGGAAACACAGTGATTTGAGAAGAGCAAGTCTTATCTCAGTTTAGTTCAGTTGGTATCTGGACTCGTACCTAGAGAGTAGTGTAGGACCGAGGTCCTTGTGCGTAGTGTTCTGGGTCTTATATCGTAGGCCGAGTATCCATGCGTTGGGAGATTCGAAGTTGATCTCCGATAAAGTGAATCTAACGTGCATTGAGTGTGAGGTGGAAGGTGTAACTTGAATAGTATACAGCCAACCTTTACTGTATTTAATTTAATGTTGAACCGGGTCACCTATATCCGAGTTGTAATAGTATATAATTGTAAATGGCGTATTTAGTGTGTACATATATTCTAAATAAACTGTTAATTCAGTTAATTGACAGCGTCAGTGTTCATTTACACAATCCTCACACTGGGTGACCGATATCACCTAATAATATCGGTGGTGGCAGCTATAATTACCACGGACTTTCTTCAAAGTTGTGTGGGCTGAGAGGAACGTCCGACAAATTAATGGCAGCGTCGGGATAGAATCGCCTGAGACCAGTGACCATTGAGCCGTGTTGCAGGGTGTTAGTGCTGGAGTACCAAGTGGAATTCTTGCGTGGTAATGCCGGATCGTCGAGTGGGTGCTAAAGTGTCGTGCCGGATCGTCGAGTGGGTGCTAAAGTGTCGTGCGTATCTTTATTAGAAAGAACTGAACTAAGTGTTGTGCCATATTACCGCTACATCGTGGAACTACCTGTGAATAGAAGAGTACCCCAGCAGATAAAGTATAAGGTAAGGTGTTTTGATCTGCTGGCATCTCGAACCAAAATTTGTTGTTGTATAATAAATAGTAATTTAAGAAAATTGTCTAGATTATTTATGTGTTTTATCAATACTTCCTACCTATAAAATATTAATGACTATATTTGCTATTGTTTTAAGGAAAGGTCATAATAACTTCAGCTAGTATTGATTTTCTATATTTTTTTTCTTCTAACAATGGTAGTAAACAAAATAAAAGCATTGTGTTAAATGTATTTGGAAGGAATAATTAAATTTAAATTATTGTTAAAGTAAAATGTAAATGAAGCAATATTGTTTAAGTTTGAAGAGTGTATAACTACATTTGCTTAGAATTTTAATTGGCCAATAGTAGTGGAAAAAAGGCTCAAAAGAGGGCCATAGTGAAAAAAATGCTCAAAAGTGGGCCATAGTGAGAAAAAAAGGCTCAGAAGAGAGCCATAGTGAGGAAAAATAAAAGTGAAGATCTTGTGATCAAAATATTATATTTGTTTTAAGTGTGAGAACCAGCATTGAATTTGGAAATATTTAGTGAGGATAATTGTAGAAATTTATATATCCATGTTATACAATTTTTCTTTATGTGGATTTTTTTGATTGACATCAATACTTTTATTCAATTGCAACGTATCAGTATTATTACGTAAATTGTATGTTATTATCTAAGTGTATAAATTGAAATCTATATTGCATAGTAATCAAATCGATTTATTGTTTTACCTTTTGTTTTATTGGAAGTAAATTGTGTGATATCAATGGTTGAGGAAAATTAGATTATTCAGTAGGTTAATTAGAAATGAAAAACATTGATTATCTGAAAGGTATTAATTAGTATAATAAGTGGGGTATAAATGTACTAAGTTAGGAATTTAGGAAATATTAATTTGGTAGGTATAAATATTATTGTAGGGTGGTAATAACAATCGGTGAAGGTATGGCTTTCTTATTGAAACTAAAAAAGGTGGATCTTCAGGTGATAGCTAAAGAATTAGGTTTTAAATTCACGGAAGATGATACCAGAATTCAGCTTAGGACAAAGATTATGGACAGTGATGGGTATGACGAGGGGGTTATTAAGGAGTTATCTGAAGCTATTGTTGCAGAACGATTAGAGCGCGAAGAAAAACAAGAAAAGTTAGAGCGCGAAGAAAAACAGGAAGAATTAGAACGCGAAAAATTAGAAAGCGAAAAATTAGAAAGCGAAAAATTAGAAAGCGAAAAATTAGAAAGACAGGAAAAATTAGAACGCGAAAAGTTAGAAAAACAGGTGTGTATTTGTGTCAGCCGATTATCTACATTAGGGATATAGGCCCATGGGGGGAGTGCCCTTCGTGGGGGGACTTTCTAAGGGAACCTAACCCGTATTTAAGCAAGGTTCGAAGAAAACCACAAAAAATCCGAACGGTTAGGCCGACGGCCGCGATTGGGTTCGAATCCAGCACCTGCCGTCTACCAGTTGAAAGGTCAGAACCTCTCGGCCACTGGTCGGGCGTTAAAAAAACAGGAAACGTTAGAAATTGAAAAATTAAGAATGGAACATGAATTAGAAATGGAAAGGCTAAGAGTTCAAGGATCAGCAAAGAATTTTAATGTGTCTAGGGAATCTAATAATGAAAGTAATATAGAAAAATTGATCAATAATGTTAAAACTATCTATCAAAGTACCAGAAGGGACTGAGGGATGGAATTTATTTTTTAACAGCTTAGAAAGGGCATTCAAAACTAAAAATGTACCGGAAAACCAGCAGGCCGAAATTCTACTAAATATGTTAGGAGATAAGGCGGATAATGTGTTAATTTATACGACTACGGAACAAATGGAGAATTATGAGGAATTAAAGGAGTTAGTCCTAAGGGAACATGAGCCGACACCGAAGGCGTGTTTGGAAAATTTTAAGAAGGCTAAGAGGAACCAGAACGAGACTCATGTATTATTTGTATAGCGTTTAATAGCGACATGGGAAAATTATTGTAAGATAAGAGGTGCTGACTCTTATGAAAAGGTCAACCAGTTAATAGTTACTGATAAGTTAGTAAGTACGTTAGATGAGGATACTGCATCATATATTGGGTTAACTCACCAGGGTAAATGGTTAGAAGCTTCTAAAATTGCTAAAGAATGTGACCATTATTTTGACCATAAAAATAAGTCTTACGCAGTGACGTATAAAATTTTCAAGGTAAAGATAGGTATCTAAGCAATGAAAAAAATGAGACCGAGGGAGGATAGCAAAGTTAGTGGTAATTGGAGGCAAATCGGGAGGAATGAGACTAATTCTTTTTCGGATAGGAAAATAGATTTTAAGAAACCTAGTGATGCTTCAGCGCCTAAATGCTTTAAATGTGGTTTGAGAGGTCATTACCAACGCTTTTGTAATAAAGTGGGTAATGAGGGAAATAATAATGGTAATAAAGGGCGAGATCCGAAAGCGGGTGTACATAAGATTGTTGTAATATGAGACAAAGAGTTACCTAATGGAGCTATTGTGGCGAAAATATCGTCAAAGGCCGAACAGAGAACTAATGTTATTGGTGAGAAATTAAATAAACTTGAGAAAATTGAAGTTAGTGTAAATGGACAAAATGCAAAGGAATTGGTTGATTCTGGCTGTGAAATTAGTATTGTTCATAAAGATTTGGTATCGGAAGAGAAATTAAAAGGAGCGGGTAGTATTTATTTACAAGGGTTATTCGGTGAAGCAGTTAAATCGCCGTTGGTTAAATTACCGTTAGCTATTCCGCAATTCGGACAAACTAATATAATTCATCAGGATGTACTTTGCGCAGAGACCGATTATATTAATAAGCAAGTAATTTTCCATCCCGAAGTGATTAATGAGTTGTCAGGTGCCAACCGCGAGGAGCCATTGCTAGAGGCCCAAGAATTAGAAAATTCGGAAATTATTATTGATAACTCGAGTGAAAAGGAAGGTATGAGTAACGATAATTGTAATGTTTACACAATAGAAGCGAGGTCGGAAAATTTACAAAGTCAGAATACAGAAATACGGACGCGAAGAAAAATAATAAAGCTATGGTTAGCAATTCCGATCTGTTTAAGAAATCCCAAGTGGAATGTAAAGAATTAGAGAAAGCTTGGGAATTAGCTAAAATGGATAAGGGGGATTATTATATTGAAAATGCCTTATTATATCATAAAGAGAAATTGGTAGGCGAAACTATAGCGCAATTAGAAGTACCCAAAGTAAGAAGAGAAGAAATCTTAAAATTAGCTCATAGTTCGGTATTTGGAGGGCATCAGGCAGCCAAGAAAACTTTACAGAGAATCAGGTATTCGTTTTATTGGGAGGGGATGGCGAAAGAAACTAAACAATTTTGTGAGTCATGCTTAGAGTGCCAATTGACTAGAGGAGGTAAAGTGAATGTTAGAGCTCCTATTTCCCCAGTATCGCGGCCGGAATTTCCATTTCAGGTAGTTAATGTTGATTTAATTGGGCCTATTGATCCTAAAAGTTCACAAGGACATCAGTATATACTGAATTTAATTGATCAACATACGAGATGGGCGGATGCGATCCCTCTAAGAAGTTTAACGGCTTAAACCGCGTGTGATGCGTTACTTCAAATATTTGCGAGGACAGGAATTCCAAATATAATTGCCTGTGATAATGGTACCAATTTCACTGCCGACTTAACGAAAGAATTTGAGAGAAGGTTAGGCGCTAGTCCAAGATTTTCGACCCCACAGTATCCACAGTCCAACGGGCTTGTGGAACGATTTAATCAGACTCTTAAACGTATGTTACACCATACTATTAGGGAAGAAGGGAAAAGATGGCATGAACAAATACCATTTATATTATGGGCGTATAGGGAAGTCCCAAATTCTACGACGAGAATCGCACCTTTCCAGTTATTATATGGTAGAGCGCCGGAAGGTCCTTTATAGATTCTCAAGTCATCCTGGTCAGGAGAAAATAGGGGGGCGCAGTTCGATACTACGCCAATTCATGAGTATTTGAATAAACTTAAGGGACGTTTAGAAAGAGCCGCAAATGGGGCAAAATTATCGTCCGAGGTGCAACACATTACAATGGCGTATCATTATAATTTAAGGTGAAAGGAAAAAACGTTTGAAGTAGGTGATAAAGTAATACTGTTAGTCCCCGATTCAACTAATAAGTTATATTCTAGGTGGCAAGGGCCGGCAACTATTGTCGAAAAACGAAACCAGCATTCGTTTATAGTTGAGTTAGCCGACGGGAGTAGGAAGCATGTGCACCAAAATAAAATAAGAGAATTTATTGCTAAATGTAATATAATTAATAATGTTTTCGAAGGAGATGAGGAATTGGGAGAAGTTGCGGAAATTCCTATTTTGAACCGGGATCAAGAGGTAGAACGAGATATAGAGAGGTTCGAAATAAAACGGTTATCTAATAGTCAAGTCAAAGATATAAAGTCTATTTTGAGGGAGAATAAAGAGGTGTTTATGGGTCATGTACGACCGGCGGATGTAGGAGAACATCGCATTGATCTTAAACCGTGGGTGGCAAGGAAAAAGCCAAAGCTATATAGTGTACCGGTAGCTGACAAAGAGGAAGTAGATAGGCAGATTCAGGAGTTATTAGAATTAAATCTAATCGAGGTGTCAAATGCTGAAATTAGTCATCCAATTGTTTGTGTGGCGAAAAAAGACGCAACCATTCGACTCTGTATAGATTATAGAGCTTTAAATTCGGTAACTCAGGTTTCAACATTTCCGATGACAGATTCACAAGAAATCATGTATACCGCTGGGGCGGCTAAGTATTTATGTTCAATTGATTTATTGAGGGGTTATTGACAGATTAAAATGGCTGAGGAGTGTAAACATTTGACAGCTTTTACAACGCATAACGGAACTTATCAGTGGCGTACTATGCCTTTTGGATTATCAGGGGCGGCTGCTACGTTTCAGAAAGATATAAATGAGGTTCTTCAAGGTCATCGGAGGTATACGGAAGCATATATTGATGATGTCATCATTTTCTCCGACACCTGGGAAGAGCATTGTAAGCATGTTAGGGCCGTCATGGAAGAGTTGAAAAATAGAAATTTTACGATTAGGCTAGACAAATGTAAATTTGGAGAGAAATTGACTAAGTTTTTAGGTCATATAATTGGAGGTGGAACGCATGCACCTGATGAGGAGAAAATAAGAGCAATAAGGGATTTAAAAATACCAAAAACTAAAAAGGAAGTTAGATCTGGTTTGGGATTAATGGGATTTTACCGGTCTTATATTCCAAATTATGCCGAAATTGCTATACTTTTAACCGAATTAACCAAAGGGAAGGTTAAAAATACTGTACCATGGGATGATAGGGCAGAAAAAGCATTTAATACTCTTAAAGATGAGTTATGTAAAGTGACGAGTCTGGCTACACCTATCGTAGGCCGGGAATATCAGCTCCAGGCAGATGCTTCCGACCTGGCAGTAGGATGTTTTTTTACTCAAAAAGATGAAAAGGGTCAGTTTAAACCGATAGCTTTTGCCAGTCAGAAATTGTCAGGGGCTCAGCGTGCTTGACCAAGTATAGAGAAAGAGGCTTGGAGTGTTCTCTTCGGGTTGCGAAAGTTTGAAAAGTGGACCTATAGATCTCAAATTGAGATCATTACAGATCACAATCCATTAAAATTTCTCACTGAAACAACCCCAAGGTCTCCCAAACTCACTAGATGGGCTCTTGCCTTGCAACGCTGGAACCTGAGTATTTCTCATCTTCCAGGAGCTCAACATTTGAATGCTGACGCAATTTCTAGGCTACATAGAAAGAGCTGGGAAGAACAACCAGTTGCTAGCACATCAGCATCAATGAACAAATAGTGGACAACCTTAAAGGGATGTCATCACACGTTTAAATTTTTTTTCTGTGTATGTGTAAATATTGTTGAATTTTGTGTTTATAATAGTGTATTAGTACGTGTATTGTTTATGTAATAATAATATTAGTACAAGGTTCAGTAGAGATGTCAGTAGATAATGTTCAGACACCTGGAAATACCTATGTAATAAGCATAATGAAGAAATCTGTAAAGAGACTATTGAACTCTTCTGCGATATTACTATATGTTTGGGGAAAATTAGCCCCTAAAAGGCATATTTTCCGCTAAGGTGGGGGATGTCAGGTTCTGAGACCACCTCTGCTGAAGATTGGAATTTCCGCTATTTCTCTATCTTAATATTTTGAATTGTCCTGGCTGTGTACTAGAATTTTCAAGGTGACATTCTTCCTTTGTTGAAGGGAGAATCGACAGGTAATCCTGTACAGGTGGTGTTGGGAGAAAGAGGATATTGCTGAGAGGCATGTTCATCCGTCAGTGAGGTATGTGGATGATGAGTTGACATGCAACATGTCACTAATAAAGAAAGGAATGTGGAATGTGTCCAATGGATAAGCTCCAAATGGGGTTGACATTGGGGAAACACAATGATTTGAGAAGAGCAAGTCTTGTCTCAGTTTAGTTCAGTTGGTACATACACTCGTACCTAGAGAGTAGTGTAGGACCGAGGTCCTTGTGCGTAGTGTTCTGGGCCGGATATCGTAGGTCGAGTATCCATGCGTTGGGAAATTCGAAGTTGATCTCCGATAAAGTGAATCTAACGTGCATTGAGTGTGAGGTGGAAGGTGTAACTTGAATAGTACACAGCCAACCTTTACTGTATTTAATTTAATGTTGAACCGGGTCACCTATATCCGAGTTGTAATAGTATATAGTTGTAAAAAACGTATTTAGTGTGTACATACATTCTAAATAAACTGTTAATTCAGTTAATTGACAGCGTCAGGTTTCATTTACAGAATCCTCACAGTGGGTGACCGATATCACCTAATAATATCGGTGGTGGCAGCTATAACTACCACGGACTTTCTTCAAAGTTGTGTGGGCTGAGAGGAACGTCCGACAGACTCCCCGATTTAAAAATAATTTAACTTGGAATTTAAGATCAACAGAAAGAGGAAATAAGTAGAATGTTCATTTTGAAACTGTTAGAATCTGTTAAAATAGTTTCAAAATTCTTTACAAAATTGCTCGACAGGTGGCACTGAGGAATTCCTAAACAAAGTACTTTAAGCACAGAGTGATCAATCTTCTTACGGAAGGAAATGAGTGAAGCCATCTGTATAGTGAAGCAACGTGTTTTTCTAGTGCTCGGGTAAAACTCAGAGAGCCGGTTAAATACCATTTTTACAGAAATATGCAGCAGTAGTTTTAAGCTTGTTTTAGTCTTAAGGCCCCTGTCCTCGCTCAAGGAAACGCTTGCGAGCTGATGTTATTCCTATGGGGAAGCAATTTTCTAATAACTCTTTCGCATTTTCACATTTTTTTTTTTTTTTTTTTTTTTTTTTTTTTTTTTTTTTTTGCATTGGATAGCTGAGATGCATGCCGACAGCGCATGCTTTCTTTACTTTTTCGATTTTGGTTGCAGATATTTCTTTTAAATGTACTTTCAGTTTCGAAAACGGTTTTGAAAGTGAAACTAACTTTGTAAAAAATATCTGCAACC
Source organism: Maratus speculifer (assembly GCA_964019185.1). Taxonomy (NCBI): domain Eukaryota; kingdom Metazoa; phylum Arthropoda; class Arachnida; order Araneae; family Salticidae; genus Maratus; species Maratus speculifer. The sequence goes on from OZ025293.1 coordinate 86,568,921, forward strand.
AAAATCGAAAAAGTATAAAAGGTGCGCTGTCGGCATGCATCTCAGCTATCCAATGCAAAAAATTTTCAAAAATGTCAAAATGCGAAAGAGTTATTAGAAAAGTGCTTCCCCATAGGAATAGCATTAGCTCTCGAGCATTTCCTCGAGCGAGGACAGGGGCCTAAAGCAGGGATCCCAAATGTTCCGCTAACTGAACATCAATATTTTTTAACAGAAAATTTCATGATAGATTTCTACAGTATTTGCGATAGAATTAACTTCCAAAGTTCGTTTCTCAGCAATTTGCAGGAAAAATATGAAAGGAAAATTTCTCTAAGAAAATTCTGATGTTCAGTTGGCGGACCATTTGGGAGCTTTTGTCTGTAGGCTCCTGCAGGGCTCCTAAACAGTTGGCGAACTAAACATCAGTATTTTCTTTGAAAATAAATCTTTTTAGATTTTTCTTGCAAATTGCACGGGAATAACCTCCAGAGGTAAGTTTTAGCAAAATGCTGTAGAAACCTACCATAAAATTTTCTGTTAAAAAATATTGGTGCTAAGCTCGCCGACCATTTGGGAGCCATGTATGATTATCATTAGCTGGCGAGTGTTGTCGCTTACAGGGACAATAGCCTTAATTAAATTTCAGATAAATAGTGTCGTGTATATGAAGATGACAGGTAAAATGTATAGCTGTACAAAAGCATTGAATTATCCTTCCGTCTAATGGTATAAATTGCTGAAAGTGAAATCGCAACTGATTATGTGTTTTAAACACATTTCAGTATAGTTGTAAATTGTTCAGGAATTCATATTGTCTCTTCGTCTGGTCGTCTGTCTATCTGTCCGATCTCTAACTATTGTTAACATAGCTGGAAGGTTTTGTAATATTTTTACTAAATCATATTAGGCAATGAAAATAAAGTATGTTGCGTATATCATCTATTTATGGAGATAATCAAAAGTATCCTTTTAAATTTTGCTCTACACTGTAAAAATATGCCTTGAGTTTTAGAGGTGATCTCTGTGATTTTTCTTGATTTAGCTGAACATTTCCGTTTTAGAAAAAACCTGGAACTTTTCCTTTAAATACCGGAAATTTTTATTCCTGTACAGTCATCTAATTTAAAATTTGCGTTTAAAAAAAAAGTCTGCAACTATTCCTGGAATTACCGGAATTGTTTATTCTAGGGTAGTCGACTAACTGAACGTTTCCATTTAGGGGAGTAGAACGGAAAACCCTCAGCTCGGTTTTTTCTTCGACGCCTTAGGTCGAAGATAAAATCAGTCCGAGTTCCCGAGTACATTAACAAATTTGCTTGAAAACTGTAAACACAAACGCAACACGTGCTTTACTGATAATATTTACTTTGAAGACCGAATTTGTTATACAGAAAAGAGGTTAGTTATTCAATTATAACTTTTTATAATGACTATTATAAGTATTTTAAATAAACGTTGGTTTGAATAAAAATTCTTAAATGCGGTTATTACGCGTTAGGTCTATTGAAATTTAGAAATACATATACTATATATAGAGCTGAAAATAACCGGGATAAAACTGAAGATACCAGTTTGCAAAATGAAAAAAACCTGGGTTTAAACCTGAAAGCAACAGTTTCTAAAATGGAACATTTCAGTTTCTAAAACGAAACATTTCAATTTTCAAAACAGAACAACTTGGTTTTCAAAACGGTATATTTCAGTTTCCAAAACGGAACATTTCAGATTCCATAACGGAACATTTCAGTTTCTATAACGTAGCATTTCAATTTCCAAAATTGAACATTTCAGTTTTCAAAACGGAACACTTCATTTTCCAAAAACGGAAAATTTCAGTTTCGAAAACGGAAAAGACATAAAAGTAAATTTTACTTGAAAAAATGGAGCAGATACGGCAACTTTGCTGCCAGTACGTTTTCCGTTTTTTCAAGGAAATTTCTTTTACAGTGCATGAAGAAGTTTGTTAATTATATAAACATATAGCATATGTAGTCTTCATCCAGTTCGTCCGTCTGTCCGCATATTACAGAGCAAAATCTACTCTACTGAATTTTTAGAAATTTAGTGTATACAATCGTTGCAGTATTTTGTTACCTCATTGCAAAATTTATGGAAATCGAATCATAACTTAAAAAGAAATACAAAAAAGTTTTCTTAATTTTATCAAATTCTGCCATACGTAATTAATTTAATTATTGTAGGTACTGATCTTAGGTTTTCGTGATTTTTACGTCATATGTAAGTTGGAATCATACTAATCCAAATTTACAGAATTTAATGTAATTGTAATAAATTTTGTATCCATGCATTTTTGCATAATAAAACAACAGCTATTGAGCCAAGAATGTTTATGCAAGGTTCGCACGCTCCTCATATTTTTTAAGGACTCCGACACCACTATTAAAAATAAGAAAATTCACATTTAATTTTTCAAACAAAGAATTCGCACCCATCACCTTCATTGACAGATTTTACAATATTTTTCAGCAGTGAAATACTTTGAAAATATTAAAATTTAGTGGTAGAACTGTGCGAACCCTGTTATAAAACTTGTTACAGACATGTCAACCTCCGGCTTTTTATAAATCAAACAATTATACTTCTAACCAGAAGTTTATTGAATCAACGAAATTAAGTTAATTTCAAATGATCCCTTGAGTTAATACTAGACACTTCTGTTTAAATAAATTTTCTGGCTCGAAGTACGTTTTCACGAATTAACAAAAGCCGGACGTTGGCAACTCTGTTGTTATAGTACGAACGCGCCTCATTTGACAAGTTCGACATAGGATTTTTAACTTATTTACATCAGTAGTTTAAATAATGACCTTTAAAAAATATAAATGATAAATTCAAGATAGGCGTCATAAATATATTTCATTTACATTCGTTTAAATTTATTTTGATTTAAGTTAATAAAATTAATTTTTACAATATAAGATTAAAAAAAATTAAATGCTATTTCCTATTAGCAAAAGGTTCGTATGCCCCAAAGGATTCTAGGGATTTAAGATAAGTAGATGCAAGAACATTAGCAAAATAATGATCCTCTTAAATTAAATCATATATTTTTTTTCACTATATAAAAGAAAGATTAAGAAAATCATATTTCAGAGAATCACTCACTAAAATGCTGCGAATTTTCATTTTCGTAGAAATACTATTGAAAAATGCTATTGAAAATCCTCAGCGTCATTCCCATACTCAGCATATTTATAATGCATATCATTTAATCCATTGAATGCCCACTCTATTGTATTTGTGTCATTTATTTCTTGTGACACTGAATTCCCGCAATTGCAGCCCGAATTTTGAGTAAATTATAGCCGTCTAAAGCATGTGAAGAAAAGCTTTTACTAATTACAAAGTAAATTTGTTTGTAAATTCAGATGTCGTTCAACCATTTCAACATTTCGTAAACAGAAATACTTTTTCCCTGAAGCTGTTCAAACTGTTTATTTGGTTAGAATGCAGTGTTACAGAGTACAGTGGAAGTATTGTCATATTTATTTTTATCTAAGTACTAGCAAGTTTATGTAAATTTTTCTTACTCAAAACAGATTTTTTTAAATCCGCGAATTACAGGTTGTAAATTATCGTATATCTATTTTTCATTTACCGATAATTTTAGAATAGAAAATTAATTTTAATAGTGAGTGTGTTAAAGAGCTTATTATACTAATGCAACCGTTTTCGAACATTAATTGCACTTTAACCTGTCACAGTTTTATCAAATAAAATACACTGTAAGCTTCTGGATTTTGGGATTCAAGTTTTAAAAGAAGATTGTCGTGAGAGTTGCAGACCTTCATAAAAGCACCTTTTTTGAAAAAGTGTGCAATAATGTTTGATGGAAAGTCTTCGACCCTTGTCAACCTGTGATGTGCAGAACTAATTTTTTTACGAAATTCAGTAATAAAGATATTTTTTAGCAATATTTAATATAAAAAAATAAGCATACAGAATTGAAATGTTCATTAAGAGATCAAAAGCCAGCTTGTTTCGTGTGTCTAACGGAAAGAGAGAAAAAACAGTCTTGATGATTAAATATTAATGAACTTTTTAAGATAGCTATTGTTAAACAAATTATTGAAAATGATCTTTATTATATTTTTCAAGAAAAGTTGTAGCATTCTTAAAAACAAATGCTATTGATTGTTTAATTTTATCCTTTTATTCCGAAACATAGACGTAGACATAAAGGTAAAGGTAAAGGAAGAGTAAGATATAGGTAAATTTTTAATTTTCATCTGTGTTAAACCTGTAATAATTACTTTGAACTCAGAGTTAAAGCTTCAATTACGACGTTTGCAAAACCTCATATTCATAGATGCCAAGGTCTATTTATTATTCCAGAGATTCACTTAAGACAAACAAGTTTAAAACCGTAAAGGTTTTATAGAAAAAATGTGTCTCCTTCTTACATGGTACAGAATAGGTTTCATTTTAAAATCGTTTAATAAATAAAATTTCCGGTTAGAAACATGTTTGTTGTGGTTCAGACTCCGGAATAATTAAAAGGTGTTGGCAGCTGTGTTGCACATGTGTTCCAGTGATATAAATATACAATGTTTATGACGTAATAAAAAGGCTTTTTTCGTATTTCCAAATAAATTTGTGCGTGAAATCCGGTGTCATTCATTTACATAAACATTTTCCCAACGTAAGTGCTCTGCGCTGCAAAGGGTTAACTGAGTTGCCTGAACTGTTTTCTGGCAAAAACAGTTCGCTCGCTTCATCACTGTTTTTTGATACCAATTAACCCTCTTACAGATAAGCCGTGTTAATATGTTCACTAAGTTCCAGATTTCCCAGCAATATGAGCAATATTTAAAATAATATAAAACAAATGATTTAATGAGCTCTACAATGATTAATACTCTCAAGCTTCACATTCATATTTATGATTAAGTATTTTTACATAATATTGAAAGAATCATGTTTTATTAGCATTTAAAATAAAATTCAGAGGAAAAAAACATTACAAATTATTTGTAACTGTAAATTTAACTTTATTTGCAGATATTTTTTGATTAACTCAGGCAAATATTTTAGTATGGTAAAAGTAGAGTAAGATCTTTATTATATATTTTAAACTCCGCGATGTTTACGCAATATATGTTATTGCTATTAAAAATTAATGAAAAAACTATATTGCGATTAAGAACTACCGTAATTTCGTGTAGATAAGCCGCAGCTCAAACAATTTTGTTTCGACCCAGAAATTTTCGAAAATGAAATGTAACATTTTGTGTCGCGGTACATATTTATCTTAAATTACTGAATGAATTTTCTGGGTCGAAAATGAATTGTTTGAGCTGCGGCTTATCTACACGAAATTACGGTAATGAATAAGTATATAAATATAATAATTATATAAATTTCTAAGTTCCATTGATCCAAAAATCTTAAATATGTGTCGAAAGTTGTTGTTACCACAAAAAAAACTTCAGAATTTTTCATAATATAGATTAACAATTATAATGTAGTTAAACAAACAAAAAAAAAAAAAAAAAAACATAAAGTGTGTTACATAAATAAAAATAATTGTTTACTTTTCTTTAAACTTTTAAACTGTTTTTTTTCTTTAAACTTTGATTATACTCTTCGCTCTTAAATTTTATTTGTTTTATTTTGTATTCTTGTTGAACAATATGTTAGCCAGTGTTCTAAAGGGACATTGAATCAAATTACTCCCAATATTATTACATAATAAATTTGATTTTAAATATTGATTGAAGTTATACAATGGCATAAGGGTAAATTTATTATATAAAAGTACTGGTAGCAAATGATGTAGCGTCCCCGATTCTACGCCACACTGGAAAAGTAATTCACACTTCCAAAATTCATAATTACAAATTGGACTTGAAAGACTTGCGCCTGTTGACGCTATTTCAAATGACGATTCTAATTTCAAAAACTCTCAGATTGAAAAAAATCCCTGTCGGCATGGCCTTTGGCGGAGGTAGATTTCGAAAAGTTTTCATCTCAAAAAAAAAAAAAAAGATTAGAGATAAATCCAGTTTAACTACTTTATTCAGCCGCTTTTAAAAATTTTTTAATTTCATTCTTCTGTAAGAACTGGTTTTATCAAATTCATCTTAAACGAAATTCTACTCAAATGCCCATTTTGACAACATATTTTGAATTATATTCTTACTTTATTTAAAAAAATGACCAATATGCTCATTATATAGTTCCTAAATAACAAAAAACTGTTAATTAAATTCGTTTGACAGCAAAATTGAATTTTAAAATGTGTCATGAAGTAACCAATTTATTATTTTAATACATCCACATTTCTTTAATCAAGATCGCTTTGGGAAATTTTGTGCGAAGTGCCCACTTTGACAGCTTTTTTTTTTTTAAAATATATATATAGCCTTTATCAAAAATCTTACCAATACGGCACATTACACAGTTCCTAAATAACAAATAACTGTCAATTGAATGCGTTTGAGAGCAAAATTGAATTTAAAAATGAGTCATAAAATAAACAATTTGTTATTTGAATACACCCTCAATTCTTTTATCATGGTCGCTTTGGAAAATTTTTTGCGAAGTGCTTAAAATATATATATTCAATCTTTATCAAAACATCGACGAATACGCACATTATATATAGTTCCTAAGTAACAAAAAACTGTCAATTGAATGCGTTTCAGAGCAAAAATGGATTTAAAAATGGGTCATAAAATAACCAATTGGTTATTTGAATACCCACAGTTCATTAATCATGATCGCATTGGGAAATTTTGTGCGAAGTGCCCATTTTGGCAGCGTTTTTTGAAATATATTCTGCCTTTATCAAAAAACTGGCATATCCGTCACATTACATAGTTCCTAAATAAGAGGACCTGTAAATTGGAAGGGTTTGAGAACAAAAATGAATTTAAAAATGACTCAGATAAAATGCAATTTGTTATACTTAATCAATTTTTTAATGACCATAACTTCAGGAAATCTGTTCAAAATACCCTTTTTGGCTTTTTTAAAAATATATTCTGCCTTTATCAAAAAACTGGCCAATACGTCGCATTATACAGTTCCTAAATAAGAGGATCTGTCATTTGGATGCGTTTAAAGTAAAAAATGAATTTTAAAATGAATCAGAATATAAACAGTTTCGATTTGAGGTTTTTTTTTCCCAACTCCTATTTTTGTTTAATTTATTTTTGCTATAAGAATTGTTTCTATGAAGAACTTGTTAATATAAAAATTGTAGATATTATTGTGAAGATGTAAAATCAATTTAATTAGATTTGATTAAGAATTGAGTAAGTTATGGATTTTTTTCTTTTTCCTCCTCCCCTTTTCTTTTCGTTTTTAATTTTTTTCATCGGTAAAAATTGGTCCTATCAAAAACTTGTAAATGCAAAAGTTTTAGATAATATTGAGTACATTTATATAAAATTTAGTGGGATTTAATATCTTGAGAATTGACGAAGTTATGAATTTTTTTCTCCCCCAAACCATTTTTTTTCGCCCCTTGAGCCCATTTTTAACTTTATCAAAAATCTGTCATGCATAAACTTTTTGCCCATTTTTTAGAAGTAATATAAACTTTAAATTGATTCGATAGCTATTTTAATTAAGAAGTTATCACGTTTTTTCGGTTTTCACAAAAACCCTCCCTATTTCCACCCCCTTGGTCCGATTTTGCCCATTAACGAACTCGACCGAGATTTTAAGCTCCTTGATTTTATGTAAAAGTTTGAAGAAGATCTGAGCATAATTATGGAAGTTTTCGTGTCCAGAAGAAAGTGATATACACCGATAGATAGATAGATAGATAGATAAACTTTTTTACTGATGGTAGTTTTGGGGTCTAGGAGTCATGATTCGTGTAGATCCGCAAAAATTTTTCAGAAATTCCAACATGGGAGAGAATGCAATAGGTAGTATTTCATACGAAATCTACTAAAAATTCATCTAGCACACCTGTGCTTTTAGATTTTGAAATTACCATTTACATTTTCACCAATGATAGAAAGTAATTTCTATATTTTTACGTTTTAAACCATTGAAGAGTGGCGAATATTATACATACCATATATTTTTAATTGATATTGGCAACACAATGTTGGAATTACATTTATTTAATTGCACGCGAAGAGAAGCTTTTATTTAATTTTGTATAAATCGATTCATACGTCATTAATTCAATTTCATATAAATACTCGTTAATTCCGGTGTCAATCAATTATATTAGAAACGGCAGACAACGTTATTAAAAGTGTTAAAATTTCCATGCATTTTTAAATTTTTATTGCTTTGTTCAAATTACAGTTAAACTAGCATTTAAAAGTCCATACATAATTAGTTCCTTTCCTGAATTTATTTCTCTCTCTCAGGTAATTCTCTGTTTCAAATATTAATTCTAAATTTTGAAGCTTTAATCTTTGCAGTCTTAAGAAATGTAAGTTTTCATCTTGAAGTTTATAAAATATCCTCTCAAAGAGGCGGAATGTGGCTGTTAATCTGGATATTTAATCGCAAACGTCGGATTGGACCATTAATTAATTTGTTCCTAGGCGATATTTCATATCTAAATTTTAATGCTGTATCCTGTTTGCATTTCTAGATTTCTTAAAACTCGGAAAATGATTCGAATACTCATTTCAGTCGTACAGCTACCTTTTAAAATACATATAGGTATTTCTGTGATTAACGCATATTTCCCCTAGAATTTAAAGCATCTTGAATGAAAATAGTCGCACAATATCGTGCTCTTAAAAATTTCCGAAGGTTGCATCAGAAATCATTGTATCGTAATGATTATTATTTTTAACGGCGTAATTAATAAAAGAAAAAGAATGTTAATATTAATATTATTTACGAATAGAAATATTCACCATATTTAATCAAAAACTCCAAAAATTCTCCATTTAAAAATGCAAAGATTACTATTTGATATTAACCCATTAGTGCCTAGCGTCCCTTTTTAGGGACGCTTCAAAAGGTGCATTCAACACTGTTTTTGACACCGGTAAAAAAGAAAAGCAATAATTATTCTATTTAAATGATGCATTTTCGTGATTAATGAACTAAACTTAAATCTTCTAAAAATAGTGGTGCCAACCAAATAAAATTTACGCAAAAGATGCTGGGCACGAATGGGTTAAGATTCATTAGCCTGCTATGGTTACGCTTAGGTTTTCTGCTTTCATTTACAATTCATATAATTTGTACTGCATTGAATTGTTTCATAGTCCACGTGACATTGAAGAATGTTCTTTTGTTTTAATATGCAACCACAGCGGGTATAACTACGTGATAACGGACACGTTGTGAGTAGGATTATTAAAATAAATGCCAATTCATTCAATTCACTACTAAAATATATCTGGTTTACAATTACAATTGCAACAACTTCAAATCAGCATTTAAAATTAACTTTAAAACTGTACATCACTATAAAATTTGGATAATCCAAATAATTGTGTATGATGTTGCTACTTTATTTCCAATATAAAGAGTTGTTTAGAAACTTGCCCATAGAGCAGAGTTTTGGAGTTTATCCCGTCTTTTCAAACCAAAATTATTGAAAATTAGGTCCTGGTGCATGCAAAGTTACATCCCATGATTTAAAGTTATCCTGGATGACTGTAATTGGGAAAAGGGTCTGTGAACATTTTCGCAGTCCTATTGTTTTAAACCACACCTAACAAATTCCTATGGCTTTGGCAGCATACTGGTGAAATTTCATGGCATTTGATTTAGCTATTCTTTTGCTATAGTGTTCTATATTCACAACTTAAAAAAGCACCTTGTATAAAATATTTTACAGCAATATCTTGCACAGAGGAAATCTGCTAAAAAACGGAAATTTCCGCTCAGAGAAAAAATTAGCTTTTCGATACTGCTCGATAACGCTTCTCATTGTGGAAAAATCGTAAATACCACAAACTTCTGTAAATTAACAAAAGATTTCGCAAAGAACTAATATTGAATGTAAAGCCTCTGTAATAATTCCATAGAACAAGTAAAAGTATGAAAGGAAATAAATGTAGAAATACAGAATACTGGAAAATTATACTATAGCTTAATTCCATGTTTTTTTGTAGAATAAGTCACATAGCTGAAAACTTTTATGCTTGTTTTACACAGCTATTTTCGAAAAGTTTGCTTGGACTTATTCAATCAATGAGATATCTCCGATAAAGTGAGCCACATTTTTCCATTCGAAAATACTGGTAGCAAAAAATTGTTGCATGTGAGTTATACTACAAGTACTCATGGAAATAGCGAATATGGATCAGTATTTCTTGGATTTTCTTGGAATTTATTTCAGTATTCATTGAAATATTGAAAATAGAGATAAGTTGAGAATCTAAAAATTGATATTTTAGTGATTTTTTAAATAAAAATTGTGTAAAATTTCTGCCGCTTTTCATGGTAAAGAAAAATTTGGAAATGAAAAATTAAATACATCTTATGAAAACAGAGAACAGTTGAAAGGCCAAGCAGGACAAACAGATGCTTATTATTTATGGTTGAAAACAAACTAAAAAAATCGCATGAAACCATCAAGTAAACGAATTTAACTTAGATTAAATGCAATTTTGTAAAATGCAGAAATGATTGTCGACACCAGAATTCACAAACTGACTTATTTGAAAATAATAAAAAAAATTTTGTTTGCGTGATTCGTAAAAGTGTAATTTTCATTTCAATATTCTGGTGCTAATGTGACTTTTAGGAGTAAAAATTAGCTAGTCCAAAAGTGAACTACCGCCAGAGAAGGGGTTAACCCCTTACGGCGAGGTGGTTTCATAGATATACCATTTAATTTTATTTCCCAAAAGCCACATTGGCAGCGGAATTTTTTTTAAAGAAATTACGGTTTATTGAATGCGTGAAATATAGCCCCCCTCCCCCTCTCCTCCTTTTTTTTTTAAATTTACAAATAAAGATGTTTTCAAATTCCGGTGTCAGTCATTAATTTCAATACTTAAGCCATGAATTTGCCCAGCGCCGCAAAGGGTTAAGAGGGAAAATCGAATGCAATACAATTGTATTTTTGTGAATATAATTAACGTAATTACCGGCGGATAATCCACGGATCAAGCAATGATTTTTTTAATGTGAACACTAATAAATCTTGATTACTCTAATTTATAACTATATTGTAATAATAATAATATATATTCTACAACGAAAAATTAATAATTTATATTATAAATAGATATTTTGCTTATAAGACGTTATTAAATTATTAAAAACATTTAAAATACATTAAAAAATGTTTATTTTTTCTATTTACATTTTGAAGATGACTCAATTAAAAAAAGTTGAAACATGTAAATAAAAATTTTTTAATGTATTTTAAATGTTTTTATTAATGAAATAACGTCTTATAAGCAAAATATTTATTTCTAATATAGATTCTTAATTTTTCGTTGTAGAATATATATTATTAATATTACGATACAATCATTTTTAACCCAGAAATTTTTTTAAGTGTAATGTGACTTAATAGATCACCGTAAATATTTGTCTTATGTTACAAATTAAGATTTCTGGGTGCAAAAACAATTGTTTGATACACAGATTATACGCCGGAAATTACGGAATTCAAATAACTGTTATTTAAATCACAATTGAAAAACGTAGTTAAAAAATGGGGAAAATGAATATGAAAATATCAGAAAAATCTCAAAATATATAAAGAAATACAGAACAATGTAAAAAAATACAAAACCGAATAAATAACTTCAGATAAATAGATCAATAAAAACATAACAATAAATCATTATTGAATATTCCCAAATCCATACAATGTAATACTTTTAATACTATACTTTGTTGCAATAAAATTGTTTAGTTAATCAAGCAATTGCATAATCGAGAAGACCGTAATATTAAAAGTTTTATTAAGGAGTTACGATAGATAATTTTCTAGGATTAACAAATCTTGAATTGCAAGCAACGAATGACAAAATATTTTTTGGATTAAGTATTGCCAAGCAACAAATTACTGAATTCTCCAGTTTGATTTCTTGGATTAAGAGGCTAGATTAAATGTCAGCTTTCTAGAATGTGCTCATAATTACCTAGCTTTTCTTAAGATACATTTTAAATTAATAAACATCAAAGTTTTAGCTATTCGATTTATTATTTGAAACATAAGAATTTTACAAAAGATCGTAATTACTTTATTGAGAGAACAAATTTGTTCCTCGTTTATTAATTATTATAGGAATCGTAATTTTAATTAATGATGTATATATATGCTAAAACATGTGCAACCGAAGGAATTCAAAGGTACAATTTAATTTTGTGTATAGAAATGTATTATTTTACATACGTAAAAAGCGACATATATTTTCCCACGCCCATCCAAATATAAGGCTACGATAGGAGGATTTAACAATAAACTCTTCTAATATACCTTCTAATATTCATATAATTCTTCCTTTAGTGTGCGGTGTTCACAAAATGGTCACCTAATTTTATTTAGTTGTGTACGTAATATTTAGCTTTAAAATTTCATTTTTTTAAAAAATACGTGAGATAAAAGATGTTTATAATAATATTGGCTTTTTCTGATATCGATAATCATTTCCTTATTTAGCAGACAAAATTACTCCTCGCCGGTAAGAGACAACCCTTTCCGGTACACTGTGCCCAGTCTGGGCTACTTAATTTTAATTCCAAACTTGCAATCGGCACCAATAATATTTTAATAAATTTTTCTTTTAAAATGAAATCTTAAATTAAGTGATTCTTAGTTTCTAAAAAAGTCGTTTCTAAATTCCTGTGACACTCAATAATTTCGCATTTTATTAACAAAATTTACCTGTGCCGGAAAGGGTTAAAGTATGTTTATAGCAAATTTTCAATTACAGATGAATATTTTTCAATGCTACTTTGCTCCACTTTTTAAAAACAGAAATGTTTTACATACGCTTTGACAAAATTTGAAAGAGAAATATGTTACGAAATTTATATTCTTAAAATAGTGCTGCGAAGAGAACATCAAAATATTCGCCACTATTTGAAAATTTTCAAAATCCCCAAGTATAAAGGACAGAACTCAAATTTCCTGCATATTTCATGTAAAATTAATCCTTGCACTAGGGAGATGAAGCTCACCCACCTCTAGTATTGCTAGGTGTACCTCGTAAATCCGGACACCACTAATAGCTTTGTGTTTATTTCGTCATTTTTATTGCAAATTATTTGGCCGCTTTATAAGAAGATTTTTTTTAATAGTTATGTCAAGATCATTTGTAGCACCCAGTTACGCGGGACATCAGTGGCCAGTGAGAATCCCCTATCGAGAACAAAGGGTTACAATGTTTTTATCAGAAACTTTATTTATTAAATTGGGTTCAATATTACCGCCTTATAAAAGCCAATTTAATAAATTGATCTCAATTTCACCGACCTATGAAAGCCAGTTTTATAAATTGATTTCAATAGCACCGCCCTATGAAATCCAAGTGTATGTGCTTACATAAAAATGACGGCTTTCATAGGCGGATTTTTTTCGGGTATACGGTAACTTGTATTTAAAAAAATATGTAAAAGTTAAAAAATAACGTTCCTTAGTTAGAGGAAATACGAGTGCTCTTATTTATGTACTGTGTTGATAATATTTTTTAATCAAATACTTCGGAGGTTTAATGCAGATACGACCACTAATGAAAAGAGTCGTATGAGAAAATTTTTCCATTGCAAGTCTGTCATTGATCTTAAATACCGGTATCGTTTTGCCCGGAAGAATTATTAATAATTGCCCGAATTGTTAAAGAAGAAATGAAAAAATTGATAACATTTTTCATTAGGTTATTTTGTTTTTCCGATTTTAATTCTTACACGCAGAATACCTTGTATTTGGTTGTCGCAAAAGTTGCTTGTGCTATTTTTGGTTATAAAACGGAAGAAAATTTTGGGTCAACTTAAAACAGGGTGGTGAGTGGTCAGAGAAAAACATAGTCAAAAAAGGCGTTAAATAGAACAGTTTTCTGTTTAAAATGTATTCGACTTCTTTAATCCCTATATATTAATCGAATTATTTTCTTTATTTTCTAAAAGAAAACACTGGTAGTTTCCTCCTTTTTTTATTGTGATTTTCTCTGAACACTTGCCACCTTGTAATGTTATACATGCGAGAACTTTTTGAATGATATTTTGAAATTTTTTTGCCACCGCAAATTTTGAAAATTATTATTAACCATTTGCACTCCTTAGTATGTGCCGTCTGACTGGGTGTCATCTTTCTTTGAAATATTTGTTTTGGGTGCCAGTAAAAAAAGAAGATAAAAAATCTTTAATTAGAGTATTTTTTTATATCGTGTAATTGAAAATAAGTTCTTTTGAAAATGTGGTGCCGACCGAATAAAATTTGTGTAACAGACACGGGTCGAAAGGATTAATTTTGATTAATCCCGAATTTTATGTTATTAAATAAGCAAAAAATTCTATTCTAAAATGGCAGTTGCTAGAACTTCAGGCATGTTGTCCACCCCAAATTTACATAAAATCATCACTTGGATACCTTTCAAAGTGTCTCATCTAAAAATATGCATTTTTTTAAATAGTAGTTTCAAATTTTTAAAAGTAATATCTAACCCTTTCGCGGAGAGCATCTTTTACAGAATTTCTATTCTTTTATCAGAGATTTTTGAAAGTAGAAATTTTTGCCTCCAGTAATTTTTCTTGTATATGATGCAGCTTAGTTAAATCCCTTTCAAACCGGAAATTTTATTGAGAAAGAGAAATAAAGTAAGTGGTTAGCAGAATCAACTCATATTTTATCTAAAATAGATTCTGGTAGGAAATCGAGCTATTGCAAATGCAAAATTTCGGAATATTTAAAGAAAGATTATACGAACAGTATAGTATAAGAAAGAAAATACTGATATCGAAAAACATTCGAACTGGATATACCAGTTACCGCAGTTATTATAAATGAAATTATATTTAAATTAATACTTATAAAATGTATCAAATTTATAAAATAATATTTATAAAATTATCTTCAGTTTATACTTTAAAATCAAATTAGTGCCTAATTTTGCGTGTATGCGGCGCACTTCAGTTAATTCTATTTCCTACCAGAATTTATATTTCCCACAGAAATAATATGTGACGTTCTTCTGCTGACCATTTATTTGAAGTCTTTTTTAAAATAAATTTCTGATTTTGAAAAGTCTTAACACTAGAACCGCAGGAAAATTCATTCAAGTTTTATAAAAATATTTCTCACCGGAATTTTCATTTAAGACTTTTAAGTTATTCATTGAAAATATTTTTGCTCAGCATATATTTAGATTATTTTATTAAGCGTTTTCTGGTTCGAATCGACGTCTCTCCATATGATACGGGTCAAAATGACCCGTCTCCACGGTTCTAGTGTTAAATAATCCGTGGTGTATACATGGAAAATTACGCTAGTTCACAGCTTCTAACTTTAGTATCAAATGTTACATAATATATATAAAAAAAAAACATTGCGTAGAATCAACTCAATTTATTAAATAATCTTTCTAGATCACTTCAATTTTATTTAACTTGAATGGACACTGACGATTCCCAACTGTGGCATTGTTGTAAATGTTACATTGTGTAAATTTCGTAAAAATTATGTGCATTATTTAATGATGAAAAATAGCTATTCTATATACGTTCTGAAAAATTTTTCTTTCAATAAGCACAGGATAAATTATTGACACACTAAACAGCATCTTTATTAACCTCAATATTCTTTAAGATAGCTACTTTTAAAGTGTGCTATTATAAAATAACGAACTTAAAATAGACGGTCTCTAAAAAGTTTGCGGATGACTTAAATGTGATTTGTGTCCACATCAAAGTGTTACAATTAAAAGCACTTAAAAATTTTCTTCTTTACTTACCAAGCAGAAATATACTGTAGTTAAATTAGAGCTTCAAACTCTTTTGGTCTATAAAACATTTTCTCATTTTCAGCTTATAATTTTAAAATCTGAATAATTCAAATATCAGTAGGGGGAACTGGGGTACATTGATACATGGGGCACATTGATACACCCCCTCTACCGCTCACAGGGTCATTACAGGAAGTTTCACAACAGCTCCAAAAGATGATGCTAGTGTATTCAACTACATACAGAAAATCTTGGAATGATTCAGTAGTTTGATGAAATGGGACGGGTGATTTATTGTTTTTGTTGTTCAAAAGTAAATATGAGTTGTACAATTGAAATGCTATTATATAACTGTTCCAGTATTTTCAACCAAAATGAATACTCTCCCTGGTAAGTACAGCTACTCTTTATCAGTTCTTCATTATTTATTGTTAGATATATTGTGAAGTGTTGGATTTGAGACTCATTTTATTCAAAATCGCTGTATGGGGCACATTGATACAGTCTATGACGGGGCACATTGATACAGCCTAAATTCTTTAATAGTTCATATTTTCATTATCTTTTATTACTTTTTTTACCATACACTCCTTAATCCAACCTTTTTTTTCACGAAAAATTTCTAATATTAGTTTTTATTGAAGTGAAATAGCTCTAATTTCTTTATATTAGAACATTTTATAGTATTTTGAAAACAGAAGACGTAGGAACTTACCCAGCATCTAGTGCTAGTAGAACTAATAAAAGAAAAGGACGCCATTCTGGCAAATCTCGAATTTATATCGATTCTCCAGAGAAAAAAGTATTTTCGACATGCGAAATGTTAAGTAAGAGAAACAAACTGCAGAACAGAAAATGATACTTATATTATAAACAGAATTTTTAATATAATTATCCTTTATTTTCGGTTTATGAACCTATTTATAAACAGAAAAACTGGTAATTTTTTAGTCTTTCATAAGAAAGAAGATAATGCTGGGGTTGAAGTGCTAGATATGACAAAGTTACCACAGCCAACAATCAGACAAGAAACAGCCAGAACATCAGGTCATAATATATTTAATTTTGATTGCTTTAATATTGCTTAAAAATAAATTGTGGGTGATTTGAATTTTTATAAATAAATATAAAATGGTTTTCTAATTCATTTTCTATGAAAAATATGCATTGGTATTATTTTGTCGTCATTTTTCTCAAACGTACCAATCTGCCCCGGGAATGGGGCACATTGATACAAATGACTTTTTTTGATTTTTTTAAAATTACATGCAAAAATACTATATAAAACAATGATTGTACATTTTTATAACATACTACACAAGTTTTGCTGTCACCTCATGGAAAAAAAACTTGAATTTTCTACTTTCTTGACACCAAAAAAAATCTTAGAAAAAAACTGTATCAATGTACCCCAGTTCCCCCTATATGAAAAAAAGCCCTAAACGATTCCAAAATTTTACTTTGTTGAAAATTCATTGGATTTTAAAGACTTGTTTGTCATTAGGTAGATAATTACTGTTAATTATAAAAATATGTTTAAGTCACAATTTTCAGTGGTCACCATTTGACGATTTATATGTTAAAAATATACAGGCGCCTCGTCGTTGACAGAAATGAATGAGTTATGAATTTTCCAGAGGAATTCATGATATAGAATTAGATTAAGTACAGTAATTAAAAGAAAAGTAGTCCGTACCATCATAAATTGGTACAATACCGTGAAATGGGGGGAATAGGAACGAAATTTTTCGGTCATAGAAATAAATTCATTATAAATATATGTGCTGATATTTTTAGTTCCCAATTTTTTTATAAGAAGGTAATAACATTAAGAATTGGGAAATTCAGTTTTGACATGTTGGCAACACTACTGGGATATATAAAAAAACTTCAACTAAAAACTTCAAGTCCTCAAAAACCTCATTTTTTTTAACGTCTTCAAAACTTTGTATGTAACTACAGTATTTTTCGTATTCTAAACCCAAGATAGGGGATTTTTAATTAATGATACACCTGTAAACGAAATGCTGTATTAAATTCTACTTATTTCTAAACTACATAATAAAAAAATGAAAAGTGGCTTGTAACATCAGAGATTTAAGATTTACGGGGTGAATCGAAACATGTTTTCTCTCATGGTTTATTTTTTTATACAGTAATAGTTTCATGTAATATATGAAACATATGTATGAATAGGAATTGTAACAATATTTTGTTTGTTCTAATTCCTTGAAGAGTTTAAAGGTGCGAAGAAATTACTTATTTAAACAAAAAAGTCAACGCCCGAGCCAACAGACATGAAACACAAAATAAAAGAATTAAAAAATGGCAAATTATTTAGAAAAACTACAGAGAATTATTCTCTGACATCCACAACATTACACAAAATGAAATACTCAAAATGAAAAACTAATTAAAAAAGAGAGAGATGCGAACAGTAAAGGGCTGGAGATGTGGTCTAAGGGCTGGAGATGTGGGCGCATTAGTAGACCGTATTATCACATGCAGCTATTGGGGCTACTCATTCACTTACCCAATGACTGCTAGTAAAGGATAACACTAAACAGGACTGAATTTGTATTAAATTCTACTTCGAATACAATTCGAATAAAATTTCTTAAAATAAATTTTAATTTTTCTTGAGTTCAAAGTTGTTTTTTAATTTTTAAAAAGGCATATAACTTGTATAAAGGCATAGGCACTTGTATATAAAATAAAGGCTTGTTTTTATAGTAACTGTGTTCCTATTTTTCTCTTACCAATATTACCTATTTTTATTAACACTATTAAAGTTTGCATCAAAATAAATAAAGATTTAACATTTGTTCCGATTCACCGCTATCTGCCGGGTGAATCAGAACACCGTTAAAAAAATAAAATGTACATATATAAACAGTAAAAATGTTAAGTTCTTGCTTAAAAAGTAAAGAACAAAACAAGACCGAAGTTTCTAGTAAAAAAATAAAAGAATTAAAAAATCAATTATTGCTTTTTTAACGTTAAAGTTGAAAAGTGTTCCGATTCACCCCATTTTACGGTATAAGCAAGTCGAAAAACTAATTCAACATTCGGATTTATCACGTCTTCGAATTTTAATATAAAATCTTCAAGTTTTGGCATAAACATGTTTTAATTATCTATTAGTGCAATTCAAATATTACGATCGGACACGTAGTATTTTTGGCACGATATGTGTAAGAAATGACGCCAATTTTTCGATATCGGAATAGAGTCACAACACCGGAATGATGGAGTGAAATTTTAGCATGTTATGTACCGGGTGATCCAAAAGTCAGGACGAACTTCAAAAAGGAATAATTCAAAAACTAATCAAGATATAAAAATACAGTTTGTACCGGAGGGATGGAGAAGGCAACGAAATGTGTTACAATGAAAAAAAAAAGTTTTATTGGCGACCAACAAATGGCGCTATAATGTTTTATTGCACCAAAAGATGCTTTACAAATGAAAAAATTTCGACAACTTACAAGTAAGATTAATTTCAGTTTGTGCTACAGTAAATGTTCAATGTGCTGTTCCTCATTCATATGTGCAGTTATTATGCTAAGCACTACACTATTCACAGTATTTAGTAGCATTTCTTGCATTACGGTATCACATTTTGGCGGATGGCATCATTCATTGCTACAGAAATATATTCGCCAACAGAAATATATTTTTTAATGCCACACAAACTCCGGTTTCTTGTCCATCAGTTTGATGCAAACCGTATCTTTGTTTATTGATTCGTTTTTTGAATTATTCACTTTTAAAGTTCGTCCTGACTTTTGGAACACCCGGTATATAAATTAGAACAATATTGATAGATACTTCTAATTCGTAATATGTTTGTAGATGATAGAGTTAGATTAGAATGAAAGTGTTTATTTTAAGTTGTATTAATCTTCACTATTTTGGTGAAAAAATCGAAAAATTAGACCATTCACCGCTTAAAGGACGGTGGGATAAAATATATTCCACTTAATTTTAATTGCGAAATGCCACATTGGCACCAGAATTTTCAATTGGAATTTTTAATTTTATCAAGTACTCCAGAAAAAAAAAACCCCTTTTTTCTGTTTTAAAATAAATTTGTTTTTAAAATTCTGGTGTCTTTCATTCATTTCAGCATTGAAAGACTAGAAGTGCTTTGTACCTCAAAGGGTTAAACCTGATTTATTTTATTCGTTAAAATTTAAATTTTGTATTTCCCACAATTTTTAAAAGAAGAGTAAATTTATCCTATTTTATCAAGGAATTCCTAATGCGTTAATAACATTTAAATAACACATTTTTTAAATATTTTCTTTTGCCTATAATTAAGATGAATAACCTATTGCCGCAGTCATAATTAAATATTTAAACAAAAATTAATACGAGATCTGACAATATAAAACATGGTTCTCAGTGTGAATCACTATTATTATGTTATTGTATTTCTAGGGATAAATTTCAGGAATAAAGTTGGAGGTCAGTCGTGCCGCTACATTCATTATAGACGCACGTCTTTTCGCCTGATGAATATAGACTAAGTTCTATCGAAAGGCCTTGCGGTATTTTATTTATTTTATTTTTATTGTATTTCAAGAAGTTTTTTTTGTGTTCTATTGTATTTCTGTTTATTTTATGAAATTGAAATATAAATTGCATAGAACAATTAAGAGAGAGTGACTTACATGTTCTTATAATAATGAAGCTTCAACTGTAATTGCTTTATCAGAGATTCATTACAGCTGGAGCAATTTTCTATCAGTAAAATTAAATAGGAATTATCTCTTTATTAAAATCGCTTACTAATGAAAAATTTTAATAAAAAAGCCAAAAACTGTTTTTTTATTAATTTTTATTAATTTTATTTATTTTTTATTTATTTATGTATTTTTACAGATGAAAGTTTACTTCAGCAGTGGTATTTCCAACATATTGCGACAAGCAAGACAAATTCCTGTCATTGTCAATGAAATGTACTATAGCACTTGCGCAAACTGATTGCAGTAAAAAGAAGTAGAAATATTTAACATATATGTGAGAGAAAATTTCCAAGAATAAGGCGCTGAAATAAGACGAAATTTCCTATTCAAGTTTACTGATGGAAATTTTGACCGGCGTTAATCAAAACTGTTTATCCAATTAAAGTACAGCAGCCACTCATCAGTTACTTAATTCGCAACTACTAGGCAATATATTGTATGTCTGCCCCTTTTAGCAACGCCTTGGAATGTTTGATATAGTTCATTGAAAAAACAATGAACATTTGCAGGTGAATATTTTCAAGCATTAAAAACTTAAAGCTATCCAATTTCTTTGAATATATTAAAAATATGCCTTTATAGCCTAACGAATCGCATCGATGAAACGAAAATGACGCTCAAGCTCATTTTTTTAGATAAGTCTCATTTGACTAGGTCTGGAGAATAGAGTAGATGGTCCGTAAATTTTGTTCTATATATCAAGAATTTCAACCATAATTCTGTTTGAATATTAGCACATCAAGATTGTTCCTTAGTATGTTTTTAAAATTTATTGAAATCTAAAAATCTTTTTTTTTTTTTTTTTTTTTTTTTTTTTTTTTTTCATTTATCTGAACAATGTCAAGAGAATGCCATTTGTACAGCCTTTTCTATGCAATGGTTCCACGTCGGGTCTACCTAATTTTAATTCCTAAATTAACCCTTTAACGATCAAAGCATTTTCATTGCTAAGATGTCGAAATAAATGAGTGACACCGGTAATTAAGAACAAAAATATTCCTAAATAAGAAAACGTGATTTTTCACATACATAATAAAAGAGATATTTTTAGATAAAAATACCGGTGTCAATGTTGCATATCGGAATTAAAATTTTGTGGTTTCGTGGCGAAACCAATGAACGTTAAAGGGTTAAGAAGCAAAATCAAGAATATTTTAATAAAATATTTCTTTTCCAATGAAAGCTTAAAGTAACGAATTTTTTATTTCAAAAAAAAAAAAAAAAAAAAGGTTATAAATTTTGGTGGCAGTCAGCCATTTCATCAATATACGAACCGATATTTTTGTGCCGAAAAAAATTCAACCTTTGTACTCGAGAGGTAATTCTCACTCACGAATAATGTGCTAAGGTATCCCTCGTAAATCGGGAAGCAAAATGCTTTTTTACATCACTAATATCTACAGATTATTTCGCCATCTTTTATCGGCCATTAAATAAAATGAAGAATTTTTTTTTTAAATACTGGTGCCAAGAGCATTTGGACTGCCCATTTACGCAGGACACTAGTGGTCAGTGAGAATCTCCTTTCGAGTGCAAAGGGTTACTATCTAACTGTGTTTATATTTTGGAAACCATTCTTCCTTCTTATCAGCTAAACAAATTAGTGACAGATTTTTGCATGCAAAGAAAACTGCTCGAGAAGATGCCGGATAACCGAAAGATAATAGCCGGAAAAGTCAAGAGCTTTGAGAATTACATACATTTAAAAACCTGTTATTTCAATGCGCTTTTGTAGTTTTCAGTCTTCTTTAACCACTTAATGGTCGCATTAAATTACGGTTCAAAAATTCAAATTCATTGCTCCCAGCACTTTTTTGAGAAAAAAATCCTTCTTATTTAATGACAAGTGAAATGATACGAGAATAAAGTCAATTACACTATTTTATAAAACTGGTGGGAATCAAACAATTCCGAATAAAAGCCGTGAAGCTTGCAGCCCGTGAATGTCTCGGGCGTGACGATTATGTGGTTAATTACATAAGTCGGAACTTTTATATAAAATTTGTACCGTAATTTCGTGTAGATAAGCCGCAGCTCAAACAATTCTGTTTCGACCCAGAAATTTTCGAAAATAAAATGTAACATTTTGTATCGCGGTACATATTTATCTTAAATTACTGAATGAATTTTCTGGGTCAAAAATGAATTGTTTGAGCTGCGAAATTACGGTATCTACGCGAAATTACGGTAGTTAATTATTTTCAAATAAATCTGCTGTAGAAATATATCTGAAAAATAACAGCTGGCGCTCCTAAAAGCACGCCTGGAGCCACCACTGCAGGAAACATATATGAATTTAAGGGATGTGACTTGGCGACTATTTTTTCATTCTCTGTAACAACTTTTTAAAAATAGTAAGTATTATTGTATATTTCTATTACACATCTTATACAATTGCATGTAGAAAATTTTAGTTTTGAGAATATGGTGCAAGGTATAATTAAAAAATAAGAGGCAGTGGCAGACCTGCTGTTAATTTATCATAAGTTAATACGTGGAAGGAAAATATTTAAAATAACATATCAACTTTAAAATGTTTTCTTTTCCCATCTTAAAAATACAATTCTAATTTTTGATTAAATATGTGTTATTTTCTTGTGATATAAAACATAGCTAAAAGAGTTACTTTGTGAAATAAAATATTCGCGAAAAACTCATGACGAATAATTCGTTTTCGATTTGTGTATGTTCATTACTATAATTATAAAATTATGAGAATCTGTACATTGAGCATCAAAATGTCTAGTTCATAATTACTTTTATGGCTCATCTCTAATTTCAGGAGAGATAATCAGAATTCTTTAATGGAATACATTTATTTATCTGTCACTCTGATTCTAATGTAATGAATATGAATAATATGTTAAATGTCATTTGTTGCTTTGACAATTGTTTTAATGATATTAGGATATTTATCATATCCATGTACAGAATGATATTAATATACATTTCGTAATTTTAGTGGTCTTTTTTCTTTGCTCGGGGTCTCTTTGTTTTGAAATTTTTGATTTTGGTATTAGTAATAAAAAGAAATAAAATTTGCCGTATATCATAAGCTCATTTTGCAAATTGGATAGTTGTAGGTGCCTTTTTATTTTTACTTTTATTTTGTATTTTTCTGTATTTTTATTTTGTAACAGTAAAATGATGTGCAAGACTTACAGGGTTTGCACAGTTCTACCAATAAATTTTAAGAATATTTTAAGAGAATATTTTAAGAATAATATTTTAAGAAGTATTTCACTGCAGAAAAATGTTGTAAAATCTGTGAATTATATTGGTTGTTGCAAATTCTTTGTTTTAAAAGTTAAATGTGATTTTTCTTATTTTTAAGACCTTATTGGATCGAAGATATTCGGAGATTTACAAGGCAAAAATTTCTCTAACAATTTTCTGGTGTCTCGCGGTAACGAGGTTGGACAGCCCTGTGCTACACTTTTAAAAAACGGGCGATTTTACGGAAGTATTACTGGTAATTTGAACGCCAGTGCTATTAACTGTTTTTTAACGGGAAAATTTCCGTAAATTCCGGGAAAAACTCGCAAAAAAACAGAATATTTACGGAAATTTTTCCGTTAAAATACAGTAAATAGTACTGGCGTCCAGATTACCAGTAACAGTTCCGTAAAATCGTCCCTTTTTTACAGTGTAGAGAATACACTATATGTCTCCTCCTCTTTATTCATAACGCTATTAATGTGTCATGAAATAAGATTAAATAAGAAGAATTTTTCTATTTCAAAAAAGTGGCTCGTTGGGAACACAGTTTTCATATTGGTTAATTTGACATGGTACCAACGATATATCCCATGTAAATTCAATCCAGAATTCTAAATTTGCTCTGGAATTTTTGAAGAAAATTTTGCTTTAATCTTGCATGTAAAGAAAAAATTTTATAACAATATATATATATATATATAGATAGATAGATAGATATTGCAAATCTATGTGCCATAAAATCAGTGTTACCGCATCTGGCAGTTTTTTTACCTAGAAATATTAATTGTACGCAAAAATATTTTCCCCCATAATCTTTTACTTTATTTATGGAATATTTGTCATCTTATAGCAAAAATAATTACTAAAGCTTAATGGGATGGATTTGGAATGGCTAAATAAAAAATCAGCCAGCTGTGGTAACACAGCATCCAGTCTTTCCAAAATTTAATATCGCATGCACTTTATGTATTAAAGTTTTAAATAATCTCAAGTTTCTACAATTTATTTTTCAAGACGGAGATTACTATTGGGAAAACCTGGCATCCAAACATAAAGACTTCCAGTCACAGTGTGAATATGTATGACGACATATATACCTCTCGAGGTGCCTTGCCAGGTGAAGGTCTCGTCATCTGATCAAGGTTCTAAATTACGAGACCAAATTGATTAGCCATTTGCAATACAAACAACAGGATATAACGTTAAGCAACCGACAAAACAAAGTATGCTAGACTGAGAAGCAAGTACTGCAGATGTGATGACGCGCGAAGCGAAGGAATCAAGTTTTTTGCCGCTACGCGCCAATTAGGCGGTCACCCGCCCCGATACCAGGTATCTAACCCGTTAAGCTGAGGTAACTCGGCAGGTACGGACCTGGTCATCGATTAGAAAGAAAGAAAGAGTATGACAACATAGTATTTGTCGTTATTGCAAATTTAACGAAATCCATATTTCCGTACTTTTTAAATTATAATTCGCTTTATTTAGTCAGAGAAGAATGTGGATAAGTAAACTAAACATTACTATTCGAAAAGTCGCTACGATGGACAGCCAAGCGTGTTAAATTTTTACCACCGTTTGCTATAAATTTGTTAACTTTGAGACCCTTGCCCACTAAGCAGTATTCTCTTTGAGTTTTCATTTATATTATCATTGTATATTAGATAGGCACTGCGAATCATCAAAAATAAGATTTAAAATTTATACATGAGCACAATGGAAATGAAATTTGCATGTAAAATAAATTGTACGCTATTGCGTCCGTAAGGGAATTAGATATTGCTGTATTTTAGCAATTAAACTTTGTTCTAACATTTTTGTGCTATACGAATTGAATATTTTCCGACTGAGCGAAAAAATAAAAAGCCGGTATTCGAACCCATATCCTTCGCTTGCAAGGCCTATGCTTTACCGTTTAACCCTTTCCGGCGCACTACTCTTTAAAGTTGGAATTTAAAGAAAAAAAATAGGCAATCTATTTAGGCCTAGAGGAGTACACAGGTATTGTTTTGTAAAGATTGCACTAACCATTTTAATTATACAGCTGTTGCCGAAGTGGTTACCTCCCATAATTAAAGCATTGATAAGCGCAGTGAGAAGAGCATTGCTGTGAAGCGCGTATTACAGTAAAACATTTTACCTATTATTTAAAAACAGTAGAGTTTGATCTCTGTGGTGCTGCCATCTAGAACTCATAAGAAAGATTTAAAGTAGCCATTAGAGTAGTTTTTGAAATCTTCACGGAGTTTTTGTGTCTCTAAACAGGGGGAAATTTAGGTGTTGCCGACCCGGCAATACTGCGCGTTAAGGGGTTAAGCTAACTGGGCGACAACCGGTGGACATTTCTTGCTCAAATAACATTATTGGTCATAATCAGGGCTCACAAATGGTCCGCGAACTGAACACCAAAATTTTTTAACAGAAAATTTCATAGTAATTTTCTACAGCATTTGCGCTAAAACTAACCTCTGAAACCGGTTTCTGCGATTTTTGCTAGAAAAATATGAAAGGAAAAATTTTCTAGGAAAATATCGATGTTCAGTTAGCGGACCATTTGAGAGTCCTGCATAATATATGATCTGTCATTTTGACAGCTTGACAGAATAAACCGCAGTTATTATTCGCTCAGTTGGAAATATTCAATTTGTATTATAAATTTACCAATCAGTTTGATTGTTAAAAAAGTAGTAAATTTTTGTGCTTATATAAACTTTTCATCATTTAAGCTACTATAAAATATATTTAAAATATATACTTAAATAATATAAAAAATATTTAAATATTTAATACTTAAATAATTAAAAAATATATATAAAATATATACTTATTCAATCACTTGATTGATTTGCCCGTGCTTCGTACGGGCTAGAAGAATTTGCTTTATTCATTACTCAAAGCTTATTGACGCCATTATTTTTTTAAATACTATTTAATTGCAGAAATGTTTTGACTAAATATTTCTAACATTTTAGCTTGAATGAAGTATTGTTAACCCATATTTTCAATTTACTGTACGCAAAAAAGAATCCGTTAAATGGTTAGATATTCCATACATTTAATATGATTTTAATTTAACATGACATTATTTTTTTATTTAGATTTTTCTAATTAATCAAATAAACATGTTTATATTTTTAACTTTTTCTTGTTTCTGTATCTCTTATTTCAACAGTTATGTATTTTCATTAATTCAATTATTCATAATTTTTTTCAAATACATTCGATGACTGAAGGATTTAATTTTAATTAGAAATTACCATGATATAAATTAAAAAAATTAAATACATTTATTATCTATAATTTATTCAGAATTCTTCTTGTAAATAAGAAAAAAAACCTCGTATCGCTTTAATTTGTTTCCCTGTTATTTTTTATTTTAATAGAAAAGAGCAAAGAAGGAAAACATAAAAACTATTGTTTAACATCATAGACATAATTTAGCAATTATTGCATTTAATTGAAGCATGAAATTAGAAATAACTTCATTTTATAAAATTGTCCATTATCGAAATAATTCAAACTTAACGGCTCATTAAATTTCTCTTTGCATTTTTAAATCCTAGATATTTTTCTTCCCCCCCCCCCAAAAAAAAAATGTTTTCAGTTTTTCCTAATACTCTTCTAATTCTTTTTTCAATTATGTAAATTTATAGCGCCTATAATTTCCCGCGTTGTTCTGTCCGTCGATCCGTTCGCATATAACAGAGCAAAAACCACCCAATCGAATTGAAAATGTTAAATTTAAGTAAATAATTGTTGAATAACTTTGTAGAGTGCTTTCAAATTTTATGAACATTGAATGTATAGTTCAATTACAAGAACATTCAAAAGTATCTCGTTACATTACGGCTTATTGGAAAATATAGTTTCAAGTGCATTTTAATAATATTACACTCTTTCGAACATAATTAAATGGATATGCATTTAGGAAGCATATACTAAAATATAGATGCTGTTCAATCTGTAGTGAAAAAAAAAAATTGTTATTAATTTACAGAGCCACACAAAAGTATTCCATTACATGATGGTATATGGGGAAACATTGTTTAAAGGGGGTGTTTTATTTACAGTAAACTATTTTACATATTATGAAATTAATATCCGCCACTGAGGTTTACTACAAGTTACTTCCTGATTATTAGAAATCAGAGAGTATATACGGGTAAAGGATTAAGCTACTATGCTGTATCCGAAGTACTGTTTGCAATTACACCAAGATCTGAATGTTTTTAAAACTTAGTTACAGTACGAACGCACCTCATGTTCTACTATAAAAATTATAAGCAGTAATTGACTGAATATTTCTGCTATTTAATGACATGCATAAAATATGTTTCAGTGGACCGTTAATGAATTAAAATTTCCAAAACTTTCATTTTCCCTACGGTAGTACATACTTTTGACACATTTTTGAATTTCTCCAATCAAATCAGTGCCCAAATGTTACACTGTTTATGAACTGAATTTTAATATTTATAAACAGAATATCTTGACATGTATAGAAAATAAAAATAGGTCTTAAAAGGCATTTAAAAATGTCTCATAAAGTTGAAAAAGGAAAATAACATTTTACAAGAAATTATTACTGAGAATGCCATACGTGGTCCATAAAATTTTGCAAAATTCATTGTTTTATCTCATCATCAATTTTCTGTGATTCAATAACTCGACTATTTATTTAAAAAAAAATAGTGGTATCCGGCAGGCAACAATTTGACACTCCTTCTCTAAGGCTATTCAAACATTTCAAGATTTTTTGATCAGAATTGCATTGTCCCGGTATCGACTAAATGAAAAATCCAACTAATTCGAGATTTGAAGCAGAATTATATTATTTGTGTATCATTTTACTAAAATCTATGAAATCAAATCATATGAGTTACACTCAAAAATATTCATGTAATGTTTATTTAATACAAGGAATGAATAGTTAAATCTAAAAGTGTCTAAATAACAAACATGTATGATGCGTTTCAATTTAATAATAATTTGAGATATGGTCTCTCTATGAATGAGATATTTATTACAAGTGCATTTGTCATTGTATGTAAAATGACCTTTAATCATTTAAACGTAAATATCATTCGATTTTATTCTTTATTTATGCTTCATGCAAGCCATTTTACAATTTGTTTCTTTATTCGGAAATACACACATTTACATTTTCTAAGCAAATGGTTTTACTCTAATATACATTTTCTGAAAGGAAAACGAAATTCAAGAGATTATTTACATACTTCAATCATTAATCACTAGATATGTCGGCAAAAGTACAAATGGTTTCTAGCCTCCTCGAGAGATGGGATTCCAAAAGTATTTATTCAATTTTCTAGTAGTCAGTTTCAAAATTATAATAGCGCCTAGTTGTTATTCATACTTTACACCCTGTTTATACAGATAAATTTCTATTCATAAATTCATTTTAAAACTTCAGAATTATGTATAAAAATGTATTTTTAATGCAAATGTTGAAGTAGTCCAGGGGAAAAATCTTAGCACTCCTTACTAATTGTGACTCAAATAATCGCAGAATAAAACAAAATCGGATCTCTAAGTTCTTATATTTGTATGAGACAAATTCTGTGTAATTCGTATTATTAAGCAGAAAAATGTCTGCTGTTAAATGAAACGAAGGAATGCATATTGATAATATTATAACTTAAAATTAGGACCGTGTAAATTCTGCATTATAATTTTTAGTAGCATAATGATGTATTTCAATGTCCAAATTTTTGGGATTTGTCAGTTCCAAATACACTATATGGCCAAAGGTGACCGGCCACTTGTGATTTTAGTAATTTCGATAAATATCGAGAAAAATACATGAAGAATTATCCTGAAACTCTAAGTGTGTATCATAATAGTACATGTCATACATTTGCGCGGAAATGTTTTCCCAAAAATTCATAGGGGACCTTCAACAAATTGAAAAGAACGAATATCTTTTAAATAATCCTGTCAAAACTAATGTAGCTAAAGCGTTAAAACTGTAAATTATGATTAAGTGGTGTATTGTAATAAATTGTGTTCATTTTTATGCGGTTAGCATGTATACTCGTAGAGAAATTAATGTTTTTCAAAAAACAGTACCAATTTTTTTCAAGTTTTTTCTTATAATTTGCAGAAATCTTAATGTAAAGTAATATTCTTTTCTAATAATGTGACAAACAGCATTGTGCCCTGCAATACCCTGCAATCAGAATTAAAAAGTAATAAAAATATGAGCAGCTTTACTAAATAATTTTTAATTGCGCATGCGTGAAGTCTATGAAAAATTCATTTGCATATTGTGTTATTTAAATGTATAGAGCAACTTTTCTTAAAGTCTCAAGATCACAACTTGAAATATCTGAAAGTGATCGCCTATTGAATAAGCTCAAAATCCGTTATTCGCGAAATGAAGCAAAAAGATGAGGGGCGATTTGCATTTATCCATTCATTAGCGTCAATATAGAACACACAATATGGTACATACTACTACATTTAGACACAGCCCCTCATTTTTAACTTCATTTTGGGAATAGCGGATTCATAGCTTTTTCTCTAGACGACTACTTTCAGAATTTTCAAGTTATTATTTTGAGATTTTCAGAAAAGTTGCTCTATATACTTAGCTAATACACTATGCAAATAAAATTTTGATAGCCTTCACGCATGCGCAATGAAAAAGTATTTAGTAAACCTGCTCATACAATTTTTATTTTTTTAAAATTGTGATTACAAGGTATTATGTACAATTTATTTTGTCATATTTTCGTAATTGGAAAGTTGCGGACATTTTTAAAAAAAGGACGCACCACTTTTGGTATTTATCAAATATTGCCAAAAGGTATCAATCCGAAAGAAAACTCCTGTTCTAGACGACCAAAGAAAACAACTCATTGATAATACAAAGACATTTTGACATTAGTTTCAACCCATAACCTGTGTGTGCGTCAGTTTATATAGAAGTTAACCTTCCTGTACAATTATCCATAAACCATTGACGTCTGTTGGCAGATACATTTCTGTATTTTTGGAAAATATGCCATTCGCAAAAGTTTATAAAACAGATTAAAGAGACCCGAAAATACAAATTGTCAGATGAATGGTTGTTTATTCTAGTCAGTGATGAAAAAAATTCAATTTAGATGGCCCCCGGTGGTTGGTCATGTCACCGACGCGATATTCGCAAGGAACCATGAACTTTTTTAGTAGCCAGAAAGAAGGGGGTATATCAATCATGTGGTCAGTATTTTCGTATAGCCTAATCGGTTTAGAAATAGCACATGTGATACTCCTGAACCTAGGTTGTATATTCAGATATTCCAAATTCTTACTAAAAAATTTAAATGAATTACCTTTACTTTAGGTTTTCATGAAATCTCTCTCTTTAAACAAAGATCAAATGTGATATTTGGTGTGAATTCGGAATTTCCTATTAAACAGGGAAAATAATACAAATTATCTCCGGGTCTAAAGAGGATATTGGAACAACCAATATTACTTTATCGAAAAGTCATCAATATTCCAAAGATTACCAGAAATGCATGGAGTATAGTTACCATGGCTCCCAATCAGTCTGATTTTTGGACACAACTTTTATTTAAATTTATAAATTTATTTATAAATTTTGCAGTAACATACCAAGAAGAACGTTTTTCTTGAAATTTTTGTAGAAACTTATCAGGAATTTCTATCGAAGCATTTACTGGTTAAAAAATAAGATCCAGTAGGAACCCTACTGTTACTTTCATGTGGAATGTAGCTAGGGGAGGACAAATGTACCAGCAAGACCATTGCTCAATTTTTGTGTCAAACTCTGCAATGCAATGGTTTAGACGAAACCAAGCATCTGTTATAGACTATCCAACCCTTTTTATTTAAAGGAATTTACTCGATACCATCTGGGGCAGATTAACACGAAAAGATATGCTAAAGGGCGTAAAGAACTAACGCTACAATCTGATCGAAGTGAATTTTGTAAGTCAGAACTTCTTCAAACTGTTATTTTTAGTCACGTTTTTGAAAAAATTAGAACAAACGGCTTGAAAATTTAAAGAAGTTAAAGGGAGAAAAAACTAGCCGGATGTGGCAAACCGAAAACATTACTCTATCTCATACCGGTTAATTTTTCCAGAATAATTAAACATAGCAGCGTCAACGGTTAGGTAATTTACACAAAAATCTAATCTGCTACAACCTATAATTGAATCTAAAATTTGATGAAAATCCGTGTAGTTGCATTTGAGATAGAATTATTGCAGAAATCGTAAAAAACTGGATAGAAGTGCCACCTGTTTTTCTCTAAAAAATAAAGAATAAAAATATATATCATGGACTAACTGAATATAAAATTTCATGAAAATTCGTGCATTAGTTCCTGAGATTCCGCTATTGTGATAATCATGAATAATGCCACATAGCAGCGCTACCTATTCAGAGATTTACTTCAAAAACAAGAGAATATTCATTTATATATGAGACTAAATGAATCTGAAGTTTGGTGAAAGTTCATGCATTAAATCTTAAAATCGAACTATTGCGATAATCATGAATAATGGCTCATAGCAGCTCCACCTATCTACTCCAAATACAAGAGAATACTCATTTATATCAAAGAAAAAATGAATCTGATGTTTGACGAAAATTCGTGCATTAGATCCTGAAATAGGGCTATTGCGATAATCATGAATAATGCTCCTTAGGAGCATCACCTGCTGAGAAATTTACTCAAAAAACTACAGAAAAATGATTTATATCAGGTACTACTTGAATCTAAAGTTTGATGAAAATTTGTGCATTAAATCTTGAAATAGAGGTATTGCGATAATTGTGAATAATGCCGCATGGGAGACCACAAGTTGAGAGATTTACTCCAAAAACAAGAAAATGCTCATTTATATCAGAGTCTAAATGAATCGGAAGTTTAATGAAAATTCGTGTATTATATCCTGAAATAGAACTATTGAGATAATCATGAATAATTCCACATAGCAGCACAGCCTGTTACGAAATTTACTCCAAAATCTACAGTAAATTAATTTATATCAGGGAATAACGGAATCTGAAGTTTGATGAAATTCGTGTATTACTTCTAGAGACTGAGCTATTGTGATAATCATGAATAACCTACATAGAAGCACCTCTTGTTGTGCGATTTACACCAAAATTTAATCAGAACCATATAATATTATCGACTAACGTAATCTGCGGTTTTATAAAAATCCGTTCATTGGTTCTTGAGAAATAACTATTGTGAAAATCGTGAAAAATTCAGCATAGCAGCTCCACCAAAGAAAATGCATCCCCGTGGAAATATGGGGTTGTGCGCAAATTTTGTTGGATTTGTTTTGACCGTGAAAACTTCGGGATGCGCAGTGAGAAGGTGAACCAATCCGGTACGCAAAAACCCTAGCTTGTAACGTTATGCGAAAAATATAGAATTCATATTTATTAACATCATATTTATTAGCCATAGCTGCCAACTCTTATTGATTTTTATACCAAAAAATTTAACAAGAATATTTGGCTGATTTAATCGATTTTGACAAAAAAGCACTAGATGTTGGCAGCTATGCAATAAGCGAAATTTTTTATACTTTCTATTTAAACTAAATAATAAGCTTTCCCTGGAATTAAACTACATCTATGCATAAAATTATTAAATATTCAAAATACGAGAAATCTATTGCGTACAATAAACTCGTTAAAAATCAGTTTTCAACCTATATATACATTTATATGTATATACATATTCCAATTTCTATTAGTTACAGTTTCATTTAAAACTTAAATTGCCTCGAGACTAATATCTAATATTTCATGGTTGTTAAAACAAAATATTCGCCTTTATGTTCCTCAAAACGTAAAAGTAAAGGAGACTTGTAATTAACGAAAGGCTCTAAAGAATTCCTAAAATTGCTACTTTTGGATCTTACTTGAAATTTATTGCACCTAAATAGCCTTCGTTACACTCACTTTTGTTTGGAGTAACGGGAGTGAAAACTTTCAGGACTAAAGTTGAATCGCGTGACTAGAAAGGTTTATTGCTTCATTTGTGTGAGATGAGGAGAAGAATTCTTCCTCGAAAGGAGAGGATTCAATTACTTTTTCAGAGAAGGCAAATAAAAAGACTTTTATTCCAGTTTTCAAGTAAAGCAAATTATTTGAGCTGTACTGTTCATGATGTGCCTGTTTTTTTCAGTTCGTGTACCAAGACTGATATTTGTGATAATGAAAAAAGTTCATTGTTATTGTAAATTTAAAATCCAGTAAATTTAAAATCCAAACATATAAACTGTTTTAAATGCCTTTGTAACTTTTTTATTTAAAGATGAATATTGATTTGTTTAGTTTAGGAAAAGGATCCCATGAATTCATAATTTCAATACCATTACATCCAAGTACCAATATTTACGTTTATTAATTAGAGAAGTTTCCTGCTTATAATGTTATAACTATCATTATAGTATATATACATTTTGATGGCATTTACAAAAGAAATGTGATTCAAAATTATTTTTTTTATAATTTTGGAACCAGACCATAAAAATTGTCGTATGTGACAGCCCTTTGTTTCCCGCATACAATGGTTAATTTTAGTTACCTACTAACAATAAAATACGGGTTATTTGAGTGCGTTAAATAGAAATAAAAAGTATAAAGGAGGGCTGTCCAACGCAGAGCCGGCGGGTGACATGGCGCTCTTTGAAGCTTTCTTGTTGCCCTTTTGAAGGTTCGGATTTTTTTTTTGGATAAAAATCCACTTAAAAAAGTGCTTCTTTAAAATCATTAGTGTTCTACGTGATTTTTTTTTATGTAGGTGCCGTTAAATGTTTGGCTCTTTACTTTACAATTTTTTTGAGATAGACTAAAAAGAATGTAATTCTAAATTTATATTAAATGGTAACTTTATATTTTTATTCAGTTATTTTTCATACCGACCCCTTCATATATGAGGAGCCTTATTGCTCAGATTGTCGTGTATCTGTGCATCTTTAAAGACATCTGGATACCATTACTTCCAACCAGTTTGCCAATTAGGTCTTTTTCTTTTATTCAGAAATTCCAAACTCGTATCAGAAATTAGAAATATTAATTTTTGTTTTATTTCATGACAGACATTCCCTTAGTATTTAAAGTAGAAATTCTTTTTTCGATATTTCTGAACATAAAAGGATGCCAAGGTAACATACCTCCCCCCCTCCCCATCTACTGTAGCGAGGTAATAGTTCTCTATGTCGTTTCCAGTAGCGTGAATAATGATGCCTTTGAATGTTTGTCAATAGAGGAGTTACGCTTGCGATATGTAAAAGGTTTGACTGCCCTGGTATAATGTATCATCAATATTTGTTAAATATTGGATTAACGCTTAAAAAGTTTCTTATAAGATGTATCAACAGAAATGTAGTTTTTATTAATGCAAAAATTTTAATCAGAAAAGAAAAATGGGAAATTTTTTCTTGTCAATATTGCTAAAAAGCTGAGGAAAATTTAAAATAAATTTCTTTTAGACCATATTTCATTCTGATATATCCAAGATACTTGTGTTAGTTTTCCTGCTTGTCCCCTTACCTCATGTTACGTCGACGATTACGACAAAATGCTGTTGTTTCAAATTGTTCATCGCAGTTATTCTAATTTTCTACTATTACGTGAGAATTTGCACACTTAGTTTAGACGTCTACTTTGCGGCAATCACCATTACTTTTACTAATTAGGGTCAAAAACTATACTTTTTCACTATATTAAAATTGATAATTCGATTTTAAGTATTTGAAAAAGAAACTCATTCACAAGCGGATGAGATCGGACATGCCAGTTTGGCCTCCGTTTTTATTAAGAAATTTCAAATTTAAACTAGAAATAAAAAAACCTTATTTTATGATTGAATTTATAAGTGACCTAGAGAGATCAAATAAAGTACAAATTTTTCTTTCTAAATTTACGAAAATTGAAATTGAAATTTCAGATTAAAATTTTTTAAAAATGGCAACCCTGGAGGAAATAATCACAGAGCTCAGGTGATATGTGACAAAATTGAGTTAGTCATAGGATTGCATACACATAAATAAAGATTTCGCTCTTTATAGGTTATTTTCTCAAAATAATAATAGTACATTTACTACATTTATCATCTGAGCTTTTCAATTATTTTCATCTCAGCAGCAACTGTCTCATTTGCTTCGTTAAGCATATTTAATGTTTTTTCGAGAGAAATTTTATATCATACAGATGCTGTTTTAAATTTCGAAGCATACTTATGTTTGTATCTAAAAGCAGGACTGACATTTGTGACCTTTTCCTATTCTATTCGCACAATTATTAAAGAAAAAAAATTGCAGTACATTTGTTTTGCAAATATCGAAAATTGTATAAGAAAGATTTTTTAAGAAAGTGGTTCTTGGTAGAATATATTTTTTTTTCTATCTGCGACAGCCCTGTGAAAACTGACTTTGCAATGGTATAGCATTAGATAAAGTGTACAGTCACCGCAAAAAAAATCTTGACATTTCCGATTTCAGACGTTTTGTTAAATATCTAAAAATACACATAAAGAATAACTCCGAAATTCCAGTTGCATAAACAAAATAGTACAAGTCATATATTTTCGAGAAGATTTTTTTTCAAAATCTAATAGGGGACCATAATAGCTAAAACCTTGTGTGGAAATTACAATAAATTACAATCAACGTTTAACACACAATACACAAACATACAGCACATACGTATACGTTTCGCGAGCACCAGGGCTCGCTTCCTCAGTGTATAAAATTTAAAATGTTAAAAACAGAAAAAAACCCCCAACTGACAGCAGGTCAGAGACCCAAATGATCGCAAACACAATACCGAAATACCCACAAGGCTCAGCAACCAATGAGATTAAACCGGAAATTAAGTGTCATGACAAAATAAATCTAACCAGAAAGTTGAGATGTACGGTACACTTGAAAGATCATTAACCAAGGAGTTTTTTGCTTTATGTATATAGAGTGCTTCGAAAAAATCTAAGTCTAGCGGAGTAGTGCATTTTTGAATTATAGTAGCAGAGGTAAAATTAAAATTATGGCCCTCCTCCCAACAATGAGAGGCAATAGAGGAATTCTTTAACTCTTTTCTTTTTACATAACCTATATGTTCAGCGATTCTTTTTCTGAGTTTACGTTTAGTTTGTCCAATATAGGACAAACCACACTGACATTGTATATTGTAAATGCCCCAATGATCCAGAGGAGAAATTTGATCTTTTAATTGAGAAAAGGTTAATTTATTGACTGGTTTAAATACTACTTTCAAATCATAATGTTTCAAAATATTTGCAACTTTAAAGCTAATGCTTTGATGAAACGGTAAAATAACTAAACTAGAATAAGAAACAGGTGTAACAGAAGAATCTGGATCATCGGGATGTTTATTAAAACTATGAGAAATTAATTTATTGATATATGATAAATTGAAGCCACGATCTATAGCAACAGATCTTATGTAGTTTAACTCATCAGTAAGAGAACTGTTATCTGAACAAATTAAATGAGCTCTATTAATTAAATACAGAAAAGCAGAAGCTTTCTGAGAAGGGGGGTGACATGAATTAAAATGGGGGGGCAGTGTGACAGCAAAGGGTTTACGGTAAACACGGGTGTCAAAAGAGGTTAATTGACGAGTGACTAAAACGTCAAGAAATGGCAATTTGTTATCATTTTCAACTTCATAAGTGAATTGAATGACTGGATCTATTTGATTTAAAATAGTCAAAATATTATCAACAGGAGAAACAGAGGGGTCGATGAGGGCAAAAGAATCATCGACGTATCTGCAATAAAATGGGAAACTGATGAGATTAAACATTTAACTTCAAAGTAATGCATATAAAGATCAGCTAGGAAAGGGCTAAGGGGGTTACCCATAGCTAAGCCATCAGACATGGAATATAATTGGTTGGAAAATTTAAAAGTATTTAGTTTTAAACAAATGTTGAATAAATCAACAATATGATTAATTTCGTGATCAGTGTAGTGGAATTCTTTTAGTCTGAGAGTAAGGCATTGAATTGCACCAAGAACAGGTGTGTAAACAGAGATGTGACATCAAATGAAACCATTCTCAAAGAGGGGGAGGGAGTAAAGTTCTTAATGAGATTAACAAAAGAGCTTGAATTTTTAACAGTGTAAACATTGGATATTGAGAGAAAAGAAAAACGCTTAACCAGATATTTGGCAAGCGGGTAGGAGGCTGAACCGATATTGGAAACAATCGGACGGAGAGGGACGCCAATTTTGTGCTCATTTTTCATACAATTATTAATATTTTTAAATTTTGATTACAGGGAAATATGTGTACGCTCAATACCCTCCTTGTAGTACCTCCCCCTCTGGTGCTCGCGAAACGTATACGTATGTGCTGTATGTTTGTGTATTGTGTGTTAAACGTTGATTGTAATTTATTCTAATAGGGGACCGTCAACAATTAAAAAAAAAACTAATATCTTTTGAATAACCCTGTCAAAACTGATGTAGTAAAAACATTCAAACTTCAGATTAATATTACGTGGTTTATGGTAATAAAATCGGCCCATTTTTATGCGGATAGCATGTATACACGTAGAGAAATTAAGGTTTTAATAAAAACGGTCCCAAATTTTGCCATGTTTTTTGTTTATAATTTGCAGAGTTGTTAATAAAAAACAATGTTCTTTTCCGAAAATATGAGAAACAACATTGTACACAATACCCTGTAATCAAAATTTAAAAATATTAATAATTGTATGAAAAATGAGCAGGTTTTTTAAATAAATTTTCTCTGCGCATGCGTCAAATCTAAAAAAAAATCCATTTACATATTGTGTTAGCTAAATGTATAGAGCAACTTTTATTAAAATTTCAAACTCATAGCTTGAAAATTCTGAAAATTATCGTCTAAAGAATAAGATCAAAATCCGAAATTCCCAAAATGAAACAAAAAAATGAAGGGCTGTATCCATATTCCATTGATTATTGTTTACACAGTATTGCACATACGGCTAAATATTTTGATACAGCTCCTCATGTTTTTGCTTCATTTTTGGAATAGCGGATTTTGATCTTTTTCTGTCGACGATAACTTTTCGAATTTTCAAGCTACGATTTTGAAACTTTAACAAAAGTTGCTCTATATATTTAGCTAACACAATAAGCAAATGAAACTTTTATAGAATTGACTCATGCGCAGAGAAAGTTTATTTAGTAAACCTTCTCCTTGTTCATACAATTACTAATATTTTTAAATCTTGATTACAGGGTATTATGTACAATACCGTTTCCCGTATTTTCTGAAAAGAACATTGTTTTTTATTAAGAACTCTGAAAATTATAAGCAAAAAAACGTGACAAAATTTGAGGCCGTTTTTATAAATACCTCAATTTCTTTACGAGTATGCATCCTATCCGCATAAAAGTGAGCACAATTTATTACCATAAGGCACTTAATTCGAATCTGCAGTTTGAACGTTTTTACTACATTAGTTTTGACAGGGTTATTCAAAAGATATTCATTTTTTTCAATTTGTTGACGGTCCTCTATTGGATGTTGGAAAAAAATCTTCTCGAAAATATATGACCTGTTCTTTTTTGTTTTACATCTGGAGTTTCGGAGTTATTCTTTATGTATATTTTTAGATATTTAACAAAACGTCTAAAATCGCAAGTGTCAAGATTTTTTTTGCGTTGATTGTATTTTGGAAACTTACGATACGAATACTTTATAGGGTCCATAACCGTTGTAAAGGCTGCGGTAAGCTTATGAAACCACTTAATTTTAATTACCAAATGCCACATTTGAACCAGAAATGTAGTATATATATATATATTTTTTATTAAATATGCGAAAAACATTTTCTTACCTGTAAATAAATTTGTTTGTAAAAATCCAGTCATTCATCAATTCGAAATTTTAACAATTGAAGTGATTTGTGCCTGAAAAGGTTAATCGGTAATTTACTCTACAACTGAAGACACACCGTCGTTATCATTGGAACTATTACGGTGAGAGACATGTAATTTATAAACTAAAAATTTCTTTCGTAGGTATTCTGATCTTGCTACAATTCTGTGAACATTTTGGAGAAGGTTTGATCAGTGTTGCCAGTGGGCTACTTTTTAAAAATTCAGATTTCTTGATTAGCATCACTTTTTTGAAACGACAAGATTCCGTTTCTTTTTGCCTTTATTAATATGTCATTAAATAAGGCGCATTTTACTATTTGAAAAAAGTGGTGCCAGTCAAGAATTTCAATTTAAAATAAGTAGAACATCTCACAACATTGGTTCTGATAATAAAACTACGGATAAAGAGGATAGGTGAGATAGAGAAGTTAATATGAATACGATTTATCTAACTGAGTCAGAAGACTGCGGAAGTTTGTTGTTTACATCGAATCAGTGCCTAAGTAACGCAAGGCAAACTTCCACTTATAAATTATAATACATACTTTCGCAAGGTAATGAAAATGATGCACAAAAGTTGTGAAAATTTCTGTTTAAATTGAGTGGTGAGAGTGCCCTGGCAATAATCAGATTCACGAACATTGATAGAAGGTTAATTTATGTAATCACAATCTTCCTCTGTAGTTCTTCAGGAGAAATGTCAGCATATTTCTACTTTAAAAAAAATCTGGTTCAAACGAGCAAAATTTAACCTTATTTAAGGAGAGATTTTTTTATAGATAAATACTGGTGGTGAAGAATTTCGTGGTCGCAAATTCCTGAAATGTATCCTGAAATATATTGGAAATGCAGGGGATGTATATCACCGGAGTTCTGCAATAATTTCCGACATATAATCCCTGAATCAAACAACCAATTTTCGCGATCTAAAAGAACATTTCGTGAAATAAAATTTCTGTGTCCAAACGTGATAGTTTTCATCTGCGAGTTTTAAGCAGAAAATTACGGTATTGTCAGTAAGAACGCATAGATAATTTTATGATAATTATGACAAAACTTTTGCGTGCAAAAATCCTTTAAATTACGAGACCATTTCTATTAAAATTTACTTGTGGATGTTAAAAGTGATTGTAATCAGAACCTGCAAAAACTATTACAATTGGAATTTCACAATCTTGAGGTTATTTGATTTTGTGAAGATTAATAGTCCCATGGTTATGATGAACTATTAATACAAAATTTGGGATGGGATTCAAAAAACTGTTATCCACAAAAATAATAGAATTGGAATGTAATACAGGTATTACATTAAAACCACAATTCATAGATGTTACCAAAATATAAAAAATTGTTTGTCGATGATAATAAATTTTCATTATTAAGTTCAGTGATTTATAAATTAGCTCCACCATTAAGCAAAAGTAAATCATAGATGGGCTAAAGATATGGGCTTCCTCAAGCTCAAAATACTTGATATTTTGCATTAAAGTAGATTTCTCGGTCTTTGAGTAGTTAGCCACGAATTTTGTACATTTAGATATTAAGAGGAATTTAAGATAAAAGTATCGGATCAATGTAGGTCTACAGTTTTAAAACTTTCAGGAAGGGGTGCAAAATTCTAGGCGCCAACAGACCGTCGCTCACGATTAAATTTATATCGTATTTTTTCGTCTGCTATTTCGTGTAAAATTCGTGCTAGTATGCTATTAAATTTTCAGTGAAGAAAACGTTTAAATTTTAGTGGTGATAGACTACCGCTTGCGCCTAGATTTGCACTCCTGTTTTCAGGGACACAGTACTTTTGTTCATAAAATGTTGAAATGATTCAACTTCACCCAAAATTTTCGAAGAAATTGGTTTGAAAATTTATAAACTATTTTTCTGGCTTACATTATTAAAATAAAATTCATTCAAAAATTATGGCAGACAGTCGGAAATTTGCAATTAAAAATGAGCGAAATAAATAATAAACAATCATATTTCAAAAGGATTAAATCGTCCAAATAATAACTTTTTTCACCAATGTTTCAGTGAAAAAACAACAAAAAAATTCTTGGTACCAGTACATTTTGACATTGTTATTTTATAGCACAAGAATTTTGTCATTGGTCTCATAAAACTCTCGAACAGCAGCTTTCACACAACATTACTGGAAAGATTAATTTTAATTATCAATTTCTGCTTTTTGTTTCGTTTTGCTTTGGAATACAAAGCAAAATGCAACGCATTATTCCAACCAAATACTTAAATCCATTGCATAAATAGCACTCAGTGCCGTCCTTTTTGAAGTATTCGTCCCAAAGCCTCAAATGTAATCACATCAGTTCGGACTTTATAAGTAACGTAACGTCTCATTTCATAACCTCCTACTAAGAGTTAAAAAAAATAATTATTGCCACTGTCGCTAGTAGGAAATCTGCATAAATTCCTGATATATTACAAAGCAAAAACATATGCGATATCAACGGCAATGTTACAATGATGTGTGAAACAATGTTATTTAAAATTATAGAAAATACACAATGAAGATGTCTTTCAATTAAATTTAAACAATCGGAATTTTCTCTCTTATGTAACGATCTCGACTTTTGTTTCTGAATGGGTGACTGACGTGTTTAGTTTTATGCCTACATATTGTGGTGCTACTAATAGACAAATGCGTGGAGCTTTGTTGCTAAAATCAAGGCAAACCAATCAGGGTAATTAAAACATACTTAGTTTTAAGGCTGAAAGATTGTGTAAGACATTTCTTATTGAAACTATAATAGAGAAGGATTTCAGTGAAACTTCTAAATTTTAACACAAGAACGTCCAGAAATGTTGCCCAATCTTAATAAAAACATTTTAACACGACAGTTTTTATTTAAAGCAATTATACTAATTTGTTTAACCGAGTTTTTTCTAGTTGCAATTTAACAAAGTTTGCGAAATAAAATATGGTTCGAATAGATATTTTTTCAAATGATCGGTGTCGAAATAACACAATCTGGACGTTCTAGGTATGAGCTGCGCTAGTTTCAACTGAATTCACTAAAATCTTTAAATTTTCACTTAATATATGAAACTATAAATTACTAAATCTAAATCTAACTTACGTAATAAAAGCTGTTTCCTCGAATTCCAATACGGCTTTCGACATCGAAATTATACTGTTATTGCAAATAATTTGTTATCGCACGCATTCAAAACATACGTAAACTGTCACTAAATACTAGCAATATATAATTACCGCAAAGATTTCAAGCAATGACTATATACTCTCTTACCAAAGTTGTCTCCCTGTCTCAGCTGTGGCACGAAAGTAACATCAAACGCATGAGGAAATAGTGCAAGCTTGAAGTCTCAAAAGTTAAAGTATAACTTAAATCGATAAGATAGAACTTGACTCAAAATTATTGCTTTAACCAGATTTCAACCCTACTATTATTCCTAGCAGATTAAGAGCATGTTGTAATTATATAAAACTGGTAAGAAGAACAGAAAACACTACACTCTAAGAGGCAGCAGCCAACTCCAGAAAAATGGAAAATAACATAGCTTCCAAATATAAAACTTATTTCCTATCACCATTTTTTAATACTTTCCCGGGCAAATTAATTCTTTGGCTGAAATGTTGAAAATAGTGACTGCCACCAGAATTTTGTAACCAATTGATTATTTAAATAAAAAGACATGTAAAAAAAAAAAAGGTGAAGTTTTATCATATGCATTATGAAAGCAAAATATTTTATTAAACATTCTGGTGAGAATCTATCAATATTTACTAAAAATGAATTGGGAATCATATTCCCATTAACCGTGTAAGGGTTAACTGAGAAATTTGTTTATTTAATCATCGGAAACATGGGATTAAAAATATTTATTTTTTCTGATCAAAAAAATTTGTAAGTTAAAAGCGTAAGGTTTGGCTGATTTGGAATAGTGATGGATATATGACACGTTCATGCACATATGAGACTCTTACAACAATAATATACCCAGTCCCTTAAAAAAATGAAACAGTTTTTTTAGAATGTACATAATATATGTTATATTTACTGCCCAGTGATCCAAGTCTGTTTACAACATGCCTTCTGTTATTTTTCATCTATTTATAGACTTGTTTTAGCGTGGAAAAGAATAAAATAGATTTTATGAACATTTCTAAATAAATTACATCATTATTTTTCAAAATGATTGTACCATAATTTCGGGTGTATAAGCCGCGCATCAAACAATTCTTTTTGGACCCAGAAATCTTATTTAGTGATTGAAGACAAAATTTTACGTCGATCTAATTAGATACACTTATTTAAAAATATATATATACGCCGGAAATTTCTGTAAACAAATAAAAATTGGAATCTTTTTTTTTTCAACCGAAAAAAAGCAAATCTCCACCTTCTTATGGCAAACGTTACTTTCTGAAAATGATGGGTCGAAACCTATATTATTGTTAAGAAATAAATTTTGGCAAGTTTGTGAATTAAGTTAAAATTAATTTTCGAGATGCACAACAAATGAAAGCTTCCGTAAAAATGAATTACAAAAATATTGTCAGCTTGTTACTATAATCCCTTTACAAATACTTATATTTTTTTCTTGATTTTTTACAAAAAAAAAAAAAAAAAAAAAAAAACAATTAATTTAAATACAAACGCATGAGTGTATAATTAATAAAACGTAAACAATTTATTTTTTATTTATGTTGAAACTAGAAAGAATCCAAATAACAACCAAAATTTTCTAATTTGACTGAAACACAAGGTACAGTTAATACTTCACTGTACATTGATTAAATTCATTCCAGAATTTCCTTAAAGTGTGTGAAAAGTTCAAAATTAACAAAATGCTTGTCT
Organism: Maratus speculifer; assembly: GCA_964019185.1. Lineage (NCBI taxonomy): Eukaryota > Metazoa > Arthropoda > Arachnida > Araneae > Salticidae > Maratus > Maratus speculifer. Next base: position 86,613,473 of record OZ025293.1, read on the forward strand.
TTCTAAAATACAAGTTTCCTCTTAAATGATAAAAGAAAAAAATACAGCCTTTATTAAATTAACATAAGTATTCACGCAGGTAACGTAACGAGGAACAGTTGATAAATTTGAATTAGGGAGTCAAGTTGAAGGAATACATGCGTAAGTAACAAAGGGGATGAATGTGTCATTTAGTTTTCTAGACAGGTGGTATGCAGGGAGCTGACGCTCCTTAAATGACGAAATAGCTTCTTTGAATACCTACAAAAATCCATTTCGAGTTTATTTTGTGAAAACACTTAATGAACTATGCGAGTCATTTACCTTAAAATTGAAATAGATTTTAAATGGAAAACGTTTAAAATAACTTACGGAGTTTTACGAATGGACTATTTATAACAAAGAGAAAATTATGAAATTTATTTTGTGTCATTTCTATGATTTTTTTTATAATTTTAGAGTTTTTTACAATTCTTCTGCATAGTTAGTAATATTTTTGTTAAAGAATTTAAACATTTTGTAAAGTTTAACCTTTCGAAAGATTCTCTTATTTTTTAATATTTTTAAATGCCGTGTCATATTATTCGCGTGGCAGAATTTAAATATTTTTCCTATGAATTTTGGATAAAAAAAATATTTCTGGAATTTGCAAGGAATAATAACTAAAAACAGAATTTATACGCTCAAAAGAATTTCAAGAGCATTTGAGTAAAATTTCCGTAAGGATATATTTACTTTTATTAATATATATATATATTATATATATATATATTATATATATATATTATATATATATATATCTTTAGGTATAGCGACCTGCTCTACATTTCTAGTACTAAAACACCTAATATCCATTAACACGTTCGCTGCCGCTTACATGAAGATGTGATGATAGTTACACGCTGTAGAAGTGGGTTTTTCCCAGAAGCCAATTTACTTTTTATAACAAAGATGAAAGTGAAAGATTTTCCCAAGCGGGCGCGTGACTGGATATTGGACATCACCCCACATCACGCGCTGGCGCGTAAGGGGCCACTTAACATTGTCGCCACACCACGCACTATCGCGGGAGCGGCAGCGAACGTGTTAAATCACTTGATACACATAAACCCTAAAAATCTGCATTTATTTAAATTCAGAATATAACACTATTTGTGCATTATGCTAAGTTTTCGACATTGAAATAACAGAATTAATTTCTGTCAGAAAAATATCAGATGCATATTGTTCCAATTAAAACTTATAGCTAAAGTCTGTCAAACCGAAATAAAGTCACTGTAACTTTGCACCGTAAACGAATAGGAAACAAATCAATGAGAAGAAAAAATATATAATAAGATAGTTTATTACAGATACATATATACATGGAATAACTCACTCCCTGCCTCTGATGGACAGGAAATAAGGAATGTATGAAAAGAAGGGGAAAAATGTCTCGCCGAAATAACGCCACTACTGTTAATAATCAATATATCCGTCATGTTTATATATAACATAAAGTATACGATGTGGCATACAATTTACCAATCACTGGAATGGAACGCTATCAATATTATCCCATGCTTCAACGATGGCGGTCTTCAATTTAGCCACAGACGTGAACTGTCTGCAATTGACATTTAAACCTGTACTGAGGATGACCCACACATTTTCTTGAAGATTTAGATGAAGGTACAAGACAGACCATTCTACATAGATGCCAACATCTCTTAATTATTCCGGAATCTGATCTAAGATGAACATGTTTTCAAGCGGAAAATTTATTTAACCAAAAATTTCAAAATTAACTTGACAATGGAACCTCATGGATACCTCATGGAACGAACACGCACTTTCTCATATACTTTTTCCGGTTTGAGTATGCTAATTTTGGATCAGACTCCGGAATAATTAAGATGTGTTGGCATCTATGCATTCTATGACATGCACCCAGTTATCCAAAAACCTTTCCTAGGAAGATTTTGAAAAGGTTATACACTGTAAAAAAAAATGTAAATTTACGGGCATTTACCGTAATATTTGACGGTAGTTGTCCGTTTTTGAAGCCTAACGGTACACTTCCGTAAATTTACGTTGCGGAAACATAAATTCGGAGTACTAGTATGTTTTTACGGGCAAAGCCCGTTTTTTTATGCAGGATGTTCAAATCTGCTACCTAGCCATTTTTTTTACGGACAAATACCTTTGAATAAAAATCTTTCGATGACGTTTTAACAGAACGTTTTATTTTGTTTGTTGAAAATATTATTATTATTTAATTAAATTATTGTCTGGTTTAAATTATCGCATCTGGATTAAATTATCGCATAAAATTATCGTCTGGTTTTAATATGCTATTGTTTTGGCAAATTTATAGAAAAATTAGTCGGTGGTAGCACTCCAAAGATTTTCTTATCTCATATATGTAAATACTTCCTGAAAAGTGCAGTATAACAGCGCCACCGGTTATGTGGTGTACACCAAAATCTAATCATTAACAACTTACGTGAACTCCTAACTGCATCTGAAGTTTGTTGAAAATCCGTGCATTAGTTTTTGAGATAGCGCTATTCAGGGCCGAAACTAGAGGGGGGGCAGAGGGGGCACGTGCCCCGGGCGCCAACTAAACAGAAGGTGAAGTGGGCGCCAAATTAAGACTTGCTGAATCTGAAATAAGTTCTGCATAACAGTGCCACTTGCAGGGTGATATACACAAAAAACTCAAATAAAACTCAAAATAATCAGGACTAATTTTAATGAGGGCTAAACTGAATCTGAAGTTTGATGAAAATTCATGTATTAATTCTTGCGATATAACTATTGCGAAATCGTGAAAAATGCATCATCCCAGGTAAGCATGGTAGCACAGCAGTATCGGCTCGATAGTGCCCAATATCGGACAATTTTGGCGTACATCGGCAAAGACAGGTTACCTTTTACCAGGGATGTAGTGGAAGGTATACGGGGGTATACGCCGTATACCCTCTAGATTTTTTTAAGGAACACCGTATACGCTCTGCTTCTCAAAAAAACTATAGTATATACATTTTAGGGTATACCCTCTATTTTGAGCGTATACTCTCTGGATTTTTTGCCATTACACCACTCCCTTTTACCAACATTAGCCAATATTGATCGATGTTCGGCGATATTGGATCTAAAATATAAAAACTTGTGGAATTTTCAATATTTAAATTTTTAATTTATGTATTGTACATTTTTGGAAAAATGGAAGGTAGGAATCAATTTTTATAACATCTTAAATTCTGTAAATTTACGTAGAAAAAGTCTATTTCTCAATATCGGTCTATATCGGCCATCGGTCATGACCAATATCAGCCAATCTTGGCCTCTATTGGCAAAGACCGATTTTATTTTACCGATATTGGTCAGTATTGGTTGATGTTGACCAATGCTGGATCTGAAATATTGAAACTTATGGAAACTTAAGTATTTAAATTTTTTAAATTATATATTATACTTTTTTGGGAACAGGTCTTTTTTATTGCATGGCCAAATCGGGACTTTGCCTATGAACCCTGGACTTCAAGGGGCCCGCTCCATAAATTAATTTCCAAAATATTTATCATTTCCCCCAATTCCAACTCTGAAAATTTTCAAATACAAAATACAAATTTAATTTTTAAAAAATTTTGCCTAACTTTCTGGAAAACAAATTTCATTTTGAACTCGCAGAGCTCAATGCTTTCGCAAAGTTAATTTCAAAAACTATTAAAAAAGAAATAATATTTTAATTGTAATAGATCGTATTAACAACGAACTTAAATCATATCAAAATTTTAGTGATTGAAAATAATCAATATGTGTAGTACAACTTAAAAAGATGCTAAAGAAAGTAACTTGGTAAACTCTCATTTATATGTTAGAATATTTAATACTCTTCTACAAGCTGAAGTTATTAAATTCATCTAAAAGTAATGTAACAAGCTCCTAAAGTTATATAAAATAATCTTGTTCTATACTAAGAAAAGAAAAAGAATATTTTTATTAATTAAAATACTTAATTTAGAATTGTCCGAGCTAAGAATTTTCTTCGATTTGAAATCCAAGCTGCGGTTATATTCAACCAATCAGAGACAAGCATCCTTTTCAACATTTCTGCTCTGATTTCAACGCTTACAAAACCCAAAACAACATGGCGGATGGCGGTCTATCGTCTGTTCGAAGCACCTGTCTTACGTTAATCCTCATTTAAAACAGGTAAGCGCTTTTATAATTTATATTCTAAATTGATTTTGAAGTATTGCTTTCTGTTTAAGTTATTTATATTCTTGTGTAGCATGTATTTTCTGTTCGAATTGTGTTTATTAAAAATTATCGCTAATGTAAATAACAAACGTTTGAAGTATTTTATTTAAATATGATTTTATTGTATGCTGACAAGAACAATTATGTTTTTATTCCACTAAAATTTTTCTTATTTGCTGATTGATCTCTCATTCTTGTAGAATTCATAGTTTAAAAAGAAACTTGCAAAAATATTTGAATTATACCAAATGAAAACATTGCTCGTACGGTGCTTGAAAGTCCTTAGAATTTTAAGAAAGAAAAAAGGGTCCTTGAAATTGTTTGAATTTAAATTTTAATGAAGGTGCTTGAATTTTGTTATTTCTTTTTATAGGTGCTTGATCTTTCTCATCCAGGTGTTCAAAATAAAATAAAAGTTTCATGTATTAAAAAATAATATTAATAATAATCAGGCGAAAATAGTTTTTAGGTAGATTTCGTATGAAATACTACCTATTGCATTGTCTCCCATGTTGGAATTTCTGAAAAATTTTTGCGGATCTACACGAATCATGACTCCTAGACCCCAAAACCACCATCAGTAAAAAAGTTTATCTATCTATCTATCTATCTATCTATCTATCTATCTATCTATCTATCGGTGTATATGACTTTCTTCTAGACACGATAACTTCCATAATTATGCTCAGATCTTCTTCAAACTTTTACATAAAATCAAGGAGCCTAAAATCTCGGTCGAGTTCGTTAATGGGCAAAATCAGACCAAGGGGGTGGAAATAGGGAGAGTTTTTGTGAAAACAGAAAAAACGCGATAACTTCTTAATTAAAATAGATATCGAATCCGTTTAAAGTTTATATTACTTCTAAACAATGGGCAAAAAGTTTATGTATGACAGATTTTTGATAAAGTTAAAAATGGGCTCAAGGGGCGAAGAAAACATGGTTTTTGGGAGAAAAAAATTCATAACTTCGTCAATTCTCAAGATATCAAATCCAACTAAATTTTATATAAATGTACTCAATATTATCTAAAACTTTTGTATTTACAAGTTTTTGATAGGACCAATTTTTACCGATGAAAAAAATTAAAAACGAAAAGAAAAAGGGGGGAGGAAAAAGAAAAAACCCATAACTTACTCAATTCTTAAGCAATCAAATATAATTAAATTTATTTTACATCTTCACAATAAGATCTACAACTTTTATATTGACAAGTTTTTCATAGAACCAATTCTTATAGTAAAAATAAATTAAACAAAAATAGGAATTGGAGAAAAAACCTTAAATCCAAACTGCTTATATTCTGACCCATTTTAAAATTCATTTTTAATTTTAAACGCATCCAAATGACAGATCCTCTTATTCAGGAACTATATAATGCGACGTATTGGCCAATTTTTTTTATAAAGGCAAATATATATTTTTAAAAAGGCTGCCAAAAAAGGTATTTTGAACAGATTTCCCGAAATTATCGTCATTAAAAATTGATTAAGTATAAAAAATTGCGTTTTTTCTGAGTCATTCTTAAATTCCTTTTTGTTCTCAAACCCATCCAATTTACAGATCCTATTATTTAGGAACTATATAATGCGACATATTGGCCAGTTTTTTGATAAAGGCAGAATATATTTTTAAAAAGGCTGCCAAAAAGGGTATTTTGAACAGAATTTCACGAAGTTATTGTGATTGAAATTTGAGGAAATTTAAAAAATTGCGTTTTTACCGAGTCATTTTTAAATCTTTTTTTGTTCTCAAACGCATCTAATTTACAGGTTCTCTTATTTAGGAACTATATTATGTGACGGAGTGGCCAGTTTTTTGATAAAGGCAGAATATATTTCAAAAAAAGGCTGCCAAAATGGGCACTTCGCGCAAAATTTCCCAAAGCGATCATGATTAATGAACTGTGCGTATTCAAATAACAAATTGGTTATTTTATCTCATTTTTAAATCCAATTTTGCTCTGAAACGCATTCAAATGACAGTTTTTTGTTACTTAGGAACTATATAATGTGCGTATTCTTCGGTTTCTTGATAAAGGGTGAATATATATATTTTTAAAAGCTGTCAAAGTAAGCACTTCGCAAAAAAAATTCCCAAAGCGATCATGATAAAAGAATTGAGGTTGTATTCAAATAACAAATTGTTTATTTTATGATTCATTTTTAAATTCAATTTTGCTCTCAAACGCATTCAATTGACAGTTTTTTGTTATTTAGGAACTGTGTAATGTGCCGTATTGGTCAGATTTTTGATAAAGGCTAAATATATATTTAAAAAAATCTGTCAAAGTGGGCACTTCGTACAAAATTTCTCATAGCAATCTTGATTAAAGAATTGTGGATGTATTAAAATAATAAACAGGTTACTTTATGACTCATTTTTAAATTCAATTTTGCTGCCAAACGAATTTAATTAACAGTTTTTTGTTATTTACGAACTACATAATGAGCATATTGGTATTTTTTTTTTAATAAAGTAAGAATATAATTCAAAATATGTTGCCAAAATGGGCATTTGAGTAGAATTTCGTTTAAGAGGATTTTAATAAAACCAGTTCTTACAGTAAAATGAAATTAAAAATTTTTTAAAAGCGGTTGAATAAAGTAGTTAAACTGGGTTTATCTCTAATCATTTTTTTTATTTTTATTTTATTTATTTTATTTATTTATTTATTTATTTATTTATTTATTTATTTTGAGATGAAAACTTTTCGAAATCTACCCCCGCCTATAGGCCATGCCGAAAGGGATTTTTTTAGGATGTCAGAGTATGCGAACTTGTACTCCGCTTTTTTTCACACAGTAAATTCGATCAGTTGATACATCCAACTAGTTTTTTACAACAAACAGTTTTTCATCTACCTTTGATTATAAACCATCTGTTTTTGATTAATCAAATTATTATTTATTAATGATGCAACAATTGGTCTTTTCCACTATAGCACAAAATTAGCATTCGCCACAGTGACCGAAATGGATTTCCCCCTACTTCTATCACTTTTCAAAAATTTGTTGTTTATTTCATTTAGGGAATAGGGATGTACTGAATATTCGGTATTCGGCCTACTCAGCCATGTTACCAAATATTCGGTTAGGCCGAATCCAATACTTAATAAAGCCTTTTAAAACACATTTTAAAAAACTTTTTACAATTTCTACTTTTAACTGTCAATTTATTAATAAATTTAAAATAATTAGAAATACAATCATATTTAAATAATATAGAATTTTTTTACATTATTTATTTGCTGTTTGTAAAGTTTAACTTGAGAAAATTAACCATGAGAAGGATTAAAATTATGATTTATTAGGATTCTCCTTAGGAATAAATGATGCAAGTGCAGATGCAAGTTCCTAAATTCTATTTAGTAAATAATCTGTTTCTTGCTTTTCCCAAAAGTCCTTAAACAAGAAAGGAAAACATTTTGAGATTACTAATAGCTATCAAGGCAGACAATTTTTTGTTTATGAAACCATAATCGTAATCAACATAGTGAATCATAAATGCATTGTATTTCATCTCACTCTAGGTCAAACTTGTATTTTCGTTTGTTGCATTAACAATAAATAAGATACCATATTTTCAACTCACATGCTTTGATTATTCCTTTATTCAGAATAAAGTTGAAAGTATTTATAGTGGCGGTCAAATGTTTCCGGCCAGCAAAAATTTTTCAGTTAATTTGTAAATATACTCATATGAAGAGGAATCTCAAAGCGATACTTATACATTATATTGACATATTAGTTAGGAATTTACTTATAGAAGAATGTGTAAAAATCAATAAATTTAATTGAAAATTTTAAGTATAAAAAAAAAAAATGTATGTTCTCAAAAGTGTCCGGCTACCTTCACAGGTTTGTGAACGTGTTATCCCAAGCGAGACTCATGTGATGATGCGTGGAGAGAATGGGGTGTTCTATAGATTTTTCAGCGATGGTAAGTTTGGTGGATTTTTTATGCAAAGCTCAGGGAAGCTTGTTTATGCTGAATATTATTCAGTTCTACTGTTATATTTGAATGTTACGTGTACAGTGGCAATCAAAAGTTTCCGGCCAGCAAAAATTTTTCAGTTAATTTGTAAATATACCCATATGAAGAGGAATCTCAAAGCGATACTTATACATTTCAGAGTTTCCCCCAGAGGGTTTCAGGAGGGCGCTCCGGCCCTCTTGCCCTTTAGTTTAAAAAATAGCATCCTTCTTGCCCCTCAGTTTAAAATATAGTGCCCCTCTTGCCCCTCATCCAAAAACTAGCACCCTTCTTGCCCCACATTTGAAAAAACGCAGCCCTTCAGCGATGATGATCATGGACTGTAGCGCGTACATTATGAAAAAGATCGGCAAAGGAACGCAAAAAATAGCTCTTACGCAGCCCACGGGCAGTGATGCAGCCAGAATTTGGTTCTAGGGGGGTTTTGAGTTTCTTATAAAGGTGATTACCGGTTATTTGAATCAGCGGTTAATAGAATCAGTACTAATTAAAATATTAACTGTATAATACTTAACTTAAAGAACATCTGTGTGGCAGGAAATCATAATTTTTTAGCATAATGCGTCTCAGAAAAGTGATTTAGCTCAAATAAACAATTTTTATTTGACTGATCCATGTAATATGCACTTTCACAATTTTAAGTAGAATTTTCGCCATTTAATTGAATTACTTCAATTAATGAAATCTGATACAATAAAGTGGCGGATTCTGAAATGCGTCAAAACATTTAAATATTAAGTTTGGTTTTGATTCATATAAACGGCAATTAATAACGATCTTTCTTATAGCTTTTAGAGGGGTTTTAACCACAAAACCACCCCCTTGGCTGCGGCACTGCCCACAGGATTCGTAATTTCGTCAAAGAATCACAAAAAAATGCAAATTTTGTTTAAAAATCGCGTAATAACGACTAATTTCCGACAAGATTCGTGAAAAATGTCTAACTTCGTCATGAAATCCCGAAAAAGGCAGCAGATGTGCGAAAAAAAGCAAAATTCGTCAAAATATCCCGAAAAAAAAAAAAAGTCAGATTTCGTCAAAAGATTACAAAAAATGCATTTTTTTTCAAAATAGCACACACACACACACACAAAAAATGTGTATGTCAGGAGTGAACTTTTTTGTTCTAAAGACTTATTTTCCTGCTTCAAAAATGCGTTTTTGTTTTTATTGCCCTAAAAAGCAGATTCTCCTGATTCACAATCATTTTTGTGCGAAGAAAAAATTGCACCCGGGGCATAATTAGAATTTGATGCCCCCCCCCCCTGCAGGGTTCTGTTCATAATCCATCGCAATTTTGTCGTTTTATTGTGATCTTTTCACGAAATTATCGTTTTTTCTTTTTTGAAGCAATATCTGTCGTTTTTTCGTGATCTTTTAACAAAACCTGCTGTTTTTTGCGACTGTTTAACAATATTTACCGTTTTTTCACGATTTTTTAACAAAAATTACCTACAAATTACAAAGTCTACCAAAAAAAAAAGCCATTCAGCATACAATTAAAAAAGCTTGTGAAAAAATGTAAAAGAAAAAAGCTGGAGTTAGAAATTTTAGACTAAAAGAAAATAAAACTAAACAAAATAAAAATAAATAAATAAAAGGTCTAATTAAAATGCTTAAAGGCTGGTAAAAGTCTTGTATTTAAAATGCAATAAATTATTCATGTAGAAATATGTAATTTTTTCGCATATGTGTGTATTTATTAAGCTTTTTAGAAAAATTGATTTAGTGGATTAGTTAAAGTATCTGTATAAAAAATTTTTTAGTTTTTGCAAAAAAATTGTGTTTTAGTATTATAACAATGCAAAATTATCAAGTGTCTATTTTTGTCTAGTGTTAGCACAAATAATTTTCAAACTAGACAAAAAAGATTCTTTATTTTACGGAGATTTTTTCATAAGACTTTGATACTGTATGTTATGTTTAGCATTAGCCTCAAAACATGTGAAAAAAAAAATTCCTCTTCATACTTTTGCAATGTATAGTATTTTATAATGTTATTAATGTTTTAATTGAAAAAAGCTGGCTTTTACTTATTTTTTAAGATGGTTTACAGATATTTCATATTAAATTTGAATTAATTTATTTGTAATACACTTATAAATATTTTCTATTAAAAAATGTACATTTATACTAAATTTTATCAAATAAATGAGTCTTTATAACTGCTGATGCATCTGTGAAGGCATTATGTCTGAAATTGAAATTATAAATATTCATAAGAATACATTAAATTAGACTGTAAAGTTGTGGTTTGGAATTCGTTGTTGCATAGCTCTACATATACCAAACATTTTAAAGATTATATGAAACAATAACTAAATGTTACACATAAAAATGGAATTTTTCTTACATACTTCTATTTACTTTTGAAATTGACAATAGCTTATGTGTATTTAATAATTGAAATTATCCAGGGTTCGTACAGACTCCTTAGACTCCTCGGAAACTACTTAGAAATGAAAATGTTCCCAAGTAGTACTTAGATAAACAAAGTACTCCTTAAATTGCTTTGCGATTTTGCACGCAAGCGATATTATACTCTTGGAAAAACCTTTTATCCCAGATTATTGTAAATCTTTTTATCTATATTTTATTTATGTATGTGTACATAATTTAATCAACGTATTCAAGAGTAGATAATGGGGACTAGTATCTTACAGGGATATTAATAATGGTGCTTTTTTTTTCACTTTTCTATGTATGTCATGGACAACATCCACCTTCAAAGAAAGTGATTAAGGTAAAGTCCTCTAAAGCTGACACCCAAAATACAGTTCTTAAAGCTGACATCTTTAAGTAAAACAAATATTTAAAGCATTATCAATTTTCCAAATTCAAGATATTTTTGATTTAAGAAAAAAGGAAAACTCATTCTAAATTATTTTAGAAAATTGGTAATGCTTTAAATATTTGTTAGAAGTCGGCTTTAGGACGGCCTTTCTTATCGCTGCTCTAAAACAATAAATTCAGAAGTTGTTATATTTTAATGTGTATGTTGCATTAGCTTTTTTTTTTTTTTTTTTTTTTTTTTTTTTTTTTTTTTTTTTTACCCTTGAAATTTTTTTAAAGATGTATGCGATATATATAAGTGTTTCGAGTTTGACTGATCTCTGTGCATATGACCATTGGTCACTGCTTTGGAAAGTTGAATGTGTATTACATACCCATCATACGTAGTATAGGGTAAGTCTTGCAATCGTTTTGAAAATCGAAAATTTTTTTTTGACGGATTTACGCGTTTCGAACACTGGAGATTCCGAAAAACATATTTTTAGAAAAAAAAATTTGCCGTCTATGTATCTGTCTGTCTGTCTGTAACTGCTCTATCTCCTGAACAAATTGAGATAGAGATTTGAAATTTTGTATGTGCTTAGTATGTAAGAATGGGACGAAGCCTATTTAATATCAGTAACCTCGATTATCCGGAACTACTTTTTTCGGACTCTCGAAAAATTCGTTCTGATGAAAGATATATAAAAATTTTCGAATTCTTTTATTTTAAAAAGTGGAAGTAAAAGGCAATAAAATAACACAAATTTTGCATAAAAAACGAAGTCAATCGGATTATTAGTTGTTGAGATATTTCTAATCCTATTTTCCACATTCTTTGATGTTTCATGACCCTGTATTTCATTCAAATTTCAATTCCAAGATATATTTTAATTGGAAATGAGATACTTAATTCGATGCAAGGAACCGTTAGTGAATATGATTATTATTTTCAGAGTTATAAGGAGTTTCTTTTACGCAATTCAGTGCTACTTGAATAGTTTGGCGTTTCATATAATTTATCGAAATTGGTTCATCAGAAATTCATTAATTGAGCATGATTATGTGTTAAAAAGACTTAAATATACGTTTATATTTTGTTTTGGAATTGTAATGCATTTTATAAATTGTTTACATACGTTATGTTTTCATATATTTCATGCATATCCATGATGGGTAAGTATTATGGTGGCCTCCAACGACTAGTTTTTTTATTTAAACTTACAAAATCACCAAGGTTGTGAATTCTGTGCAATTTCAGCACCAATAACTAGATATTAATAGAGAAAAATTGTTTGAAATGTTCTTCTCTTCAAATGGTGATATTAAAAATTGTAGTATGCAAGTGCATGCCACATAAATAACAACAAAAGTGGCAAGTCCTTAAAATTTTTTGGACTCCTTGGATTTTTTCTTCCCAACTCTGTATGAACCCTGGTATTTAATAATTGAAATTATCTTGTTGTAATAAAACTTGTTGAATTAAAATTTTGAAAAGCTCATTTCATTGTTATTTTAAAGAATGCATACTCACACATAAACTAATGCACAGTTATTCATAATGCTGTTCTATTCAAAAGAATTACTCTTTTTATTAAATGACTTTATGTGTGGCTTCAAATAAACATTTATGAGTAATAAAATAAGACTTGTATATTAATACAGTCAAAGTTCTATAATCCACACAAGTTGGGGCCAAAGGTTGTGCAGATTATGGAATATTGTAGATTATAGAGTACTATGGATTATACGTCATTTCATTATTCCTAGACGGTGTTTTAATTCTATAATCAAAATAATATGAAAAGATAAAAAAATATTAAATCTAATAATTAATCTAACATGCTATCTCAAAAAATGCCTTTTTAAACTTATTTTATAAAAAAATTGATATGTATGTGTCTATACTAATAAAAGAACAAAATGCTCTGTCTGTTTGTGTGTGTGTCTGCGATGGCTAGCAAAATCTACAGCACGTACAAAGCTCAAAATTTTTTTGAGAGTAGCCCAATGTCTCTCCTGATGCACCTGAAGCTCAGAATTTCAAAATTCTATTTATTAACTGAGTAATTAATTAAATTCCAAAGCTCACTCTAATAAAAAATCGCCTTTTTTCACTTTTTTTCCCTTTCATTTTCTTATGGTTGATTGGTTGCATAAAATTTTTGCAGAAATAATTAAAAAAGCTAGGACAGACCTTTAAAATTCATAGACTGGCAAATTGTCAGTTTAAATGGGGATTTTTTTTTTAAATCACAGCTGCTGTACACCATGGAGAAAAAGATAGGTGGAGGCGAAGTAAACCGAAAAAAAGGTTTGCAATATTAAACCATTTATCGCTGAAATTTTAATGTCTCAAACAAAAGCATGAGGAAGGAATTTTGTATTAATAAAATGAATTGAAAGAAATTAATTACAGCTGAAGCATATCTTACGAAGAAATAGTAATTTTTTAAAATGGTGTTTTTCTATTATATCATTTAGATTAAAGTTAAATTGCATTTATGTTATGGTTAGAATAAGGATATGTTACAATAAAGTGAAGGCTAGGTTACATTTCTGTTATATTTAATTTACGGTAGGGCAGGGGTACAGAAAATGTTTCTATTCCCAACATTTCCCCCAATCCAATTGAAAATTTCCCTAAAATTTTACGGTTACAGGTAAATACTATATTACCGTAGGTATAGAAAATTTATTTTTCCAATATTTTTCAACTTATACGCAACTATATATGGCAGATTGGCCATAATTCTGGGTTGGGAAAAAAAAATCTGAAATTCACAGCAATTTTTCTGAAAGGTTACAGCAGAGTAGAAGGCAGGCAGGGGGGGGGTTGTTTGACGAAGTTCGCTTTTGTTTTGAGATCTTTTGAGGAAATTTGCGACTGTTATTTTGCCATATTTTGACGAAAATGACGGTTATTTAGCCCATTTTAACAAAACTTGTGGTTTTCTCGCGATCTTTTGACTAACTTTGTGATTATTTTGCGATTTTGTGACGAAATTCGCGTTTTTTCGGTAAATCTTGGGCTTTCGTGATTCTTGGATTTTTATGTCCAAATTTTCATATTGATGACCAGTTTTTTTTTTTTTTTTTTTTTTTTTTTTTTTTTTTAATTTTCTGAATTGAATGCTTTAAATTGCCTGAAAATTAATCCAGAATCACCCTTGATTTACTGTACATACAATAACTGTTCTGAGATCGATTTTGCGAAGGTCGCTATACGGCTCTTTTTAATTGTATTTTTTTTTTTTTTTTTTTTTTTTTTTTTTTTTTTTTTTTTTTAATCTCTGGGAATTACGGAATTTGTTGTTAAAATCAATTGTATATGTTTCTGCAAAATTTCCCCAATTCGTTAAAATTTCCCCCGATCCTAGATCGCCGGATCGGACATATTCTGCACCCCTGCGGTAGGGTACTGTTAAGTCGCTGTTAGGTTACAGACAGGTTCTGGTTACGGTACAAAAGTTTAAGGTTAGGGATTTATACACAGAGTGAACATTACGCAAGATTTGATTAAAAATAACACTTACTTTTGTTAAATAGCTCTGAAATTATAATACTATATACCAATCTTTTAGCTACCATCGTGTATCGATTTCATTCATGGTATAGTCGGATTTAAGAGTGATATAATTAGTTTGAAAATTAAAATATTTCACTTGGGATTTGTATGTGAAAATAATAATTAGTTACGTAACTTAACAATGATTTTTACGGGTAAATATCAACTTTTTAAAACGAAAATCATGCAATCGTTGGATACATATTCCCTCCCGCGTTTTTCATTGCTCATTTTGAGTATTTTTAGAGCTTAATATTAGTTGTTGTTTTTAAAACCGATTTTTCACACAGTCAGTGGCTACGTATTTCAGACAATGCATTTCTGCATGTAACGAGTTAATGATAAAATCATACAAATTTCAAGTTCGTTTAATATTGTTAATATGGACCCAGGCAACGCTGGGCGGGTCAGCTAGTATTTAAATAAAAAGAATTACATATGTTCCATAATACAGTTTGTTTTTGACTGTTAATAAAATAAAAGAGTTATATTTTAAAAAGTAGATGTTTTATTATGATTTTTTTTCATTTTTTTTTATTAAAAAAATCCCAAATTTGTAAATTTTCTTAATTGTTTATTTCATTGTTTACATTCTTAAAGTAACGCGAGTTATAGAAAATTGCACATTATGGGTGTGCGGATTATTGATCTTTGACTGTATTCTTTAAAATTATTTAAGTAATAAATTATGATACTAACTATGCAACTATTGTCCTTTTTAATTATAAAAAGCAGTAAAAAAGAAAAAAAAACTGTGTGTGTGTGGGGGGGGGGGGGGGAAGTCAGTGTAAACTAGAGAAAGCCTTTTGTATGGTCTTTTAAAAGTTAGCTGATATATTTACTGATTGATATATTACTGCAAATCAATACGTATTATTCCAATATTAATGTGTTCATTTTTGAGAAATTGGGTTTTATTGAATTCTACCTCAATTAAGTCTTTAAAACTAACTAAAAAAACACCAATCTTGGCCAGTAAAGCTAGTTAAAACAAATAAAAGCCACCGGCATTGCTTTTTTCAATCCTGGTTATAATCGGTCAGACGGCTATTGGCAAAAGTTTTTAATACTTTAACAATTAGACAATTGTTGTTCTATAAAATAAATTGTTACATCTTAAAATGCATTAACTTTACACACTTTGACATACTCAGTTATTTCATGAAATATTTAGGTATTTTATGAAGTAACATAATTACTTTAATGGTAACTAAAGCATTTTTGTAAACACCCTGTATAATACTGCATTTTTTTACAGATGAACCAAGTAGGCCTGGCCGACTACAAGCTACTGGGTTAAAAGGCTACTAATTAATGATTTCAAATGGACAGCTCCAGAATATGATGGAGGCGCTTCTATCACTGGTAGTGTCATCAAGAAGAGAAAGAAATGGAGGCATAAAGTGTGCGTCTGAAGTAAAATCTCAGTTTTAAATTTTTAAATGAATAACTTTATTTATTTGTTTTAATTTTTATGTTCTAATATACTATAAATAATAAGTATTTTTGATTTAAAAAAAAAAAAAAGAATTCTAAAATTGAAAAATGTTAATGATTTGTCAATTTAACTCTAGTGACCACGTGGGTCATTTGTGAACAGAATAGTTGAGGCAGATATGAACAGTTCATAAGTGTCTGAATAATTATTCCGTGATTCTGTTTCTTTCAGTTCACTTCACGCGAAATAATGTCATAGCCAATATTGTCTTGAGATAGGAGACTTTTTGGTCATATATTTGATTTTGTATTGAACTTTTCACAAGAGCATCCATTAGCAAGTAGGTAAAGAGCAATAAGCTTATTTATATCCAATTATAATTTAAATACATGTAAAGTTTTCTAAGATGCAATAGTTTTTTGCAATATTTTGCTAAACAATTTACAATTTCATATCTTCCAAACTTGGTATGATGGCCCACTTTCACCTCTAAAATAGTGTATGATGCTTTGAATGGAGATAGATATCAGAATTGCCTGAAATTAAAATTTTTAAACTGATACTATAAAATATTGTAAGCTCCCCCCCCCCTTCCTCTTTCAAAAGTAAAAGAAGTTAAATTTGGGTGTGTGCTTGTAATTGAGTTTATTTTTTTAAATCATTATAAAATCTTTTATCATTATTTTAGAATAGAAGGAAAATACAAATATACTAGAAGGATTCAAGGATACCCATACAAGGTATATATATCCTATACAAGGATACTAGAAGGGAAATACGAGAATAAGAATCTTTTGTACTTTGGCAGATTTTTGATAAATATTATGTAAATTCCCCTAAGCAAAATTTAAAGGCTTTATTTTTTTCAAATGTACATTTTAATTTTTATTTTATTCCGACAATATTTAATTAGTCATATAATCCTCCCTTTACCCAATCTACTTATTTTCGTCTTATTATCTTGTGCTTAAATCTATCACTGCGGAAGTAGAATTTTGTTTATAGTAAATTTAACACATAGTGTAACTAATGATCATGACAACAAATAAAAAACAGAATGTAAAGCATATCAAATATTTTTCCTTGTGTTCGTAACTACTCTGCTGTTGGGGCACTTGTGAGCAATTCATTGAATTTATAAAGTTATTAAAAAAATAGAAGAGCTAACTATAAAGATGATTTTATAAAAAAATTACCTTGTTTAAAAAAAAGGGTTCTGTTTACTGTATTCAATATTTTTTGTTTTCAGAAATTAACCAGTAATAAAAAAAGCTATGTTTATGTGAACTATTCACATGTGCTCCAGTCTTTCCTTCATGTATTCAAAGACAATACACACATTAGGCTGATTTTTTTTTTTTTTTTTTTTTTTTTTTTTGTATCTCTCTCTCGTTTAATTCAGTTCTTAAGGTGGTCAGTGGGCTGTTGTAGGTATAATGGTTGTTTCATATGAAGAAATCTGTATCAGCTTAAACTATGGGTAATTGTAAAAAAAAAAAAAAAAAAAAAAAAAAAAAAAAGTAGTAATAGCAGTATTACTACCACAGAACTAAATTTTGACCAATTTGGTCATATAACACTAAATTTGGCAACAAAATAAATTGCCATATATAAAACCAACTTAGCTGGTTAATTTGGTGAAATTTTCTGTCTTTTAATGCATTTTTAAAAAAATGTATATTTTTGTGAATGTGATAATAATGAAAACATGCTTTTTTTTCATTCATATTTAATTCATAATAATCTTTTTTTTTTTTTTTTTCATATGTAGATCTGTAATGTTGCAAACAAGTTTTTACCTGCTTCCTAATATGTTAAAATAAAAAATTATGCAGAAAAATGTTTCTAATGACGATATTGCATTTTGATATTGTTACAAATAATTATTAATTTTAAGGCATTTTCATTCAGTTAGTTATAATTCGAAATATTAGGTGTTGCATTGAAATCATTGTAGCGCCAATTCGTCGCAGCACCAAATCATCACAGCATCAATTTGTTCGTGTGAAGTTTTATTTCCAGCCTCCCCACCCCCCTCCCAAAAAAAATAATACTCATCACTAAGGAGGTGGCACAGTGTGCAATATTATTAATCTAAATACGTTTTTGTTAACTTAAAAAAATTGACTGTGAATTACAGGTCAGCAAATTAGATACTCTACCGTATAACATTTTTTAGAAGAGGCATGTATTGTTTTTAATTTCTCAAAAATTAAAATCAATTACAAATACCACTACAGATCTGCCAACTATTGCAGTTAAATGGTATTTTGAATGATTTTAAATGCTCACTACGATAATACAATTTTACTAGCAAAGATGATTTTTTGTCATATCTGAATTACTCTAGATTCTAGAAAGAAAAAAAAAGGGGGGGGGGCACCAGGTGGAATTTTTCGAAGAGGAACCACTAATTTAAAGAAAGAGTACATTTTTTCAAAAAGGGCTATTTAAAAAGGGGGGAGGTATGCTTGTTCTTTGTATACCAAAAATATTTGCTATAATTTTCAAAGATCAATTGAATTTCCACAGACTGCCATAGAAATGTTAAAAAAAAATCATTGTGTGCATCAAAAGAGTTTAAAAGAGCCGCCAAGCACATAAAACAAATAAATTGGCTGCTTATGGTGCCATTTTAAGAGTTTCTTGGGGGATGGGTTATCTTTGAGGGGTAGGGTTTGAAATTGTGTGCAGAATTGTGTGATTTACATACAGAAACGGAAAGACCTACACATTAAAATTCTGTACTGTGTTCCCCCCCCCTGTAAATTCTTCTACATATTTTTTTCTGCAAAGTGAGCCAATCAGTTGTGCAAAACTGTTGAGAATTTTGGCGATCAGTCATGATAGATTATCGTGAATTTTAACAAATGAGTACGTATAAAAAAGTCAATTAGTTGCAGAAGAAATAAATTTTGTCAAAGGGTCATGGTACAAATGCACATTCTGCCAAAATATCACAGGAAGAAATTGCAAATCCCTTAAATAGAACAATCACATTAAAAAAATGAAGTTTCATCAAAGAATCTTGGTAAAAAATGCCAATTTCATCATACTTACAAAATGCAGATTTCAACATAGAATCATGATAGAAAAATGGGAATTATGATTCTGCAGAGAGGGAGGAGGTGATATGAATATCATTAAATAATTGGAAGAAGTGTGACTTAGTTGACATCTTCGGAAAAAGTGTGAATTTAGTCAAGATTTCAGGGGGCGGGGTGCAAATTTAGTTAAGATCCTGGGAGGGAGTGCAAATTTAGTCGCGGTCTCCAGAAAATGCATTATTTAGTCGAGATCTCAATAAAAGATGCAATTTTAGTCGTGATCTTGGGAAAACGTGCAAATTAGTTTTGATCTCCAGAAAACATGCAAAATTAGTCAAGATCTCGAAAAAAATGCGCATTAATTAGTCGAGATCTCGAGAAAAAGTGCAAATTTCGTCGAGGTCTCAGGAAAACGTGCAAATTGAGTCCAGATTCTGGAGAAAAAAGTGCGAATTTAGTCCAGATCCTGGGGGAAAAATATGTGAATTTAGTCGAAATCTTGAGAAAAAGAGCAAATTTAGTCAAGATATCTCGAAAAGAGCACCAATTTATTCGAGATATCTAAAAAAAAGTGCCAATTTAGTCGATCTTGAAAAGAATGTGAATCTAGTTGAGAGATCTTGTAAAACATACAAATTTAGTTGAGAGTGCAGTGACAGAACTATTTTCAAGTGTCTGCAACAATAATATTATTAAAAAGTCTGCAAGATGGAATGTATTATATAAATCTAGTCTTTGTACTGTTGTAGTGTTAATTATGGCAACGTGTGTGTATGTGTAAAATATTTCCATCACTTACGAAAAAAAAAAAAGTTTTTCGATAAACAAAAATATTTATTTATGGCTCTAAGCAGAAAATTAGTTACTAAGAGAACATTGGAAAATTCTCTATTTGAAAGAAAAAAATATTTTATTATTCTCCAAAATTCTCAATATAACTGTTGATTTATTGCATGATACAAAAGAAGTTGATGTCGCTATATTTTTGAAATGGTAGTAAAAAATTGTTCCCTATATATGAATTGAAGCACTTTTTAAATCAGGAACTAACAGAATTTGAAGTTTTATAATAACCTGTGCATTAGTTCTTGAGTTAGAGATGTTATGGAAATTGTGAATAATGCATCATATCAGCACCACCTGTTAAGAGATATACCCCAAAAACTAACCAGCTTCAGTTTATATCGATGCTCTAACTGAATGTAAAGTTTTGTGAAATGTCATGCATTAGTTCTTGAAACAAAGCAGCCACATTTTTTTTTTTCAATTAAAAACTTACAGAGTTGACTGATAGACATTTTCTTAAAAACTTTTAAATCTCATTCCTTGCCTTCCAATACGTACAAATCCACCAAAAGTCAGAATACCATATTTTCTTTGAATTCAATATTTTCTTGTAAAGATAGAAGAACATAAAAACATATGAAAAAACATGCACTCTCAATTACAGTTAGCAATGAAGAAGAGATCTAAGAAATACAATATACACATTGGCTTCAAAACAGACATAAACAATTAAAAAATGATTAAAACCAACTATAATTGGTTCAAACGGCTATAAGTGGTATATATAAACGGTTCAAGGTGCTATAAAAGCATTTTACTTTGATATAAAGAACATTAATGTCTATCAGAGATGTTCAGGCCTTTTTGTTTTTGGGCTCAAAGTTTTATATCAGAGCTTAAAGAATTTTGTCATGTTAAAATTGCTTCAAATTTAATCTACTCATTTAAAAATATTTTACATAGAAATAAAAGGTCAAGTGCAAGTTTTATTCATATACAAAAAGTTCAGTAAAATAAATTACTAACTGTAACATTACAACAAATGAATTATTTTACAATAATTGAAATTAATTTTGGGTTAAACTCGAATGAATTCTAATTCCTTACTTTTTTGTTACTTGTTTTAATAGGATGCTCATAACAATTATCTATTAAACATAAATGCTGTATTTGCTGTTCATCTGGAATAATTGAGATTGTTACTATACTCAATTTCTGTTTATTGTGTATACTTTTATGTAATATTTATTCTTACCTTTTTTTAAATAGGACATGCTTGGCTGTTAATCTGGAAAAGGCACAAAATCGAAAAAATGGTCTACAAGATACAAAATCAATGTGAATGTGCAGAACCTTGGTGATAAATTGTGTTACTACAAATCTGTGTGAAAAAATTTAATTTTTTATTTGTTTCTTAATTTGTTATTTAAATTTGTTACTTTTAAGAATACTGTGTTGAAGTATATTAAATAAATTTGTAAAAATTCATGTTTTCTTTTTATTTATTGAATGATAATTTATAAAACAGAACCATTCTAATAATTTCATCTTCAAACATTCCCAAGTTTAATCAATTTTCACCAAAATCTCGTAAACAATATAGTATGTATTATCTGTGTACACAAGATCAAGAACCGTGGGACATGGGTGCAAGACCTTCAATCTCAGGACTGATTTCAGTGTTGAAGAGATTTTTGACTGACTCAAAATTCTACCTTATATACTTAAATAAGAGTGGTTCTACCATCAAGAACATTTAATCACTTTCTTTTATTGTAAGAGACCAATTTCTAGGTATAATACAAGACAGAAATCTTCCAACCCTTTTGCATTTAGTTATTTCTAATGCTCAGAAAAGATTTCAGTCTTGACTTAGATGGGTTTCTTGCACCCATGGGTGTGGGATTATGAATCATTGTTAAATCAAAAATGGACTACTTTTGTTTCATGTAGTATTTAGTAAATATGTAATACATAAAAAACGAAATAATAAATTAGCAATTGTGTATCATAAAAAAGCTGCTCTCTGTGATTAAGGGGCTTGGAAGGGAGGAGAGGGAGCAATAGTAGTACAGCTACTAAACTGATATTACTAATCATAATTTTTCTGTTCAATTTAGGAATCGATGCAGGTTTTTATTCTTGGGGCTCATTTTGTGAAAAAGAAAAGTTATTTTTGTGAAAATAACATTTTGTAATGGAAGTTGACTTTGTTATTTGAACAAGGAATTTAAAAACTAAATATATATATTTTTAAAAATTCCTTTGCTAAGTTTTTGAAAATTATGACATGTTTTTGTGTACAAATTAGATTTTAAAACAGTATTTATGAAAATGGCATAAAAGAATTTTGTGAAAGGGTCTATTTTATTAAAATTATTTTATGAAGAAGCCTTTTTTATTAAATAGATTTTTGTGGACCCCAAATTTTGCCTGGATCAACCCCTGTAATTTAATATTAAAGTAACTAGTTTTCTATTTTCATTTTACATATCAGACTTTTATTTAAACACACGAGGGTTTGTTATCTTACCAATTTTTAAATGCTCCACCACTCTCACTATTAAAGTGTGATGGTAAATTTTGGAAAGCTAAAAATTGTATTTTAACATAAGTTATTAATGCAACAACACCAAAAGTGAGAACCTTGTAATTGAATAAAAATACAATTTACTATAGGAAATGAGTGAGAATGCTCTCCTTTAATAAAATTAAACTTTTATTTGAAAAAAAAAAAAAAAAAAAAAAAAAAAAAAAAAAAAACTACAAACTGCCTGCTAAGAGTGCACCTTAAAACCTTGGAAAATTAGGCTTTGAATATACAAGTTTATAATATGTATAAGTTATGAATGTTTTATTCAAATATTGGGAAAACATAAGTACTCCTGTTAAAATTTTTGTTGTTTATTAGTGTTGTGAATTATCTATATTCCTCTTTTAAATCTATTATGGATTTTCAATTGGTATGTATGGTGATCCCCATTAAAGATTTTATTTAAAAAACCCATAATTTTATGATTTGTGCCCTCTTTTTTTCCCCCCTGAGTCCAAAAGAGAATGGGGGGTAATACTGAATAACTGTATGGAAATTTATATTAATTTCACTGAATGATCCTTTTTGTAATTTTACAGACAATGCTTTTTCTTTAATGAGGTATCCTAACGTATGTATTTTGTTATTTTATGGGCAATCGCTCCTTTTTTTCATGGGCAGAATTTGTATTATTTTATGGGCAATGTCCCTTTTCTCAGAGATATCTTGGTATTGTATTTTTATAGTCAATGCACCTTTTTTTACGGGCATCTTGGCATTATAGTTTTACGGGCAATGCCCCTTTTTTGACGGGCATCCTCGCATTATAGTTTTGCGGACAATGTCCTTTTTTTCACGGGCATCGTGGCATTGTAGTTTTACAGGCAATGCCCTTTTTTTCACGGGCAACTTGGCATTGTATTTTTACGGACAATACTACTTTTTTTACGGGCTAGTTATGCATTTGATAAAATGTAAAATTACGGGTGATTTTTTGATTTACGGTCTAAATATTTTTTTACGGACACTGTCCGGAATCTCTGCTGCCGGCTTTTGTCCGTAATTTTACTTAGATTTTTTTTACAGTGTAGGGGCGTTTTGCTGCTGGAAAATCCAACTTACGCCAACAATCCTCTGTTGAATTATTAATAAATCGGTTTATAACAATTAGAGTTCTGAGAGAAAAGCCTGGTTAAGTTTATCACCATAGTCGATACCTCCAAACATCATTAAACCCTTTCCGACAGGGGCAAAATCTGTTAGTAAAATGAGAAATTATCGACTGACATCGGAATTCACAAACATTAAAGGTCGCCATCATTTACGCATTGGATAATATTGATGATATTGCATTTCAGGGATTGGTAAATGGTATCCACATCGTGTATTCCAAGTCATACATAGTCTGTCTCAAAAATTTAAGCACAACCATAAAATATCGATTTTTAATGAATTATAAAAAGTTAGAATTAATAAAATTTTTTTGTTTACATATTTCGCAATATTATTTAAATAAACGATATCAAAAATAGAAAAAAATAAATTACGTAATTTCAAAAAATGCAATAAAAAAAGTTATAAAAAAACTGTCTTAAAAGTTTATGCACAATGTCAAAAACAACCATATTTATAATTTTTACAGAACTTTTACTAAATTTTTTTTTTCATGTTTTCGGATTAGATCAAATAAATGTGCTTTCGTCGAAATTATTAGTTTTTGGGGTTTCTGGTGGCAAAGAATACCATGCTTTCTCAATAGCCTCTTGGAGTTCTTCAATAGAGTCATACTGCTTTCCATTGCCTAAACTTGGCGGGTTAAATTAGTCCAGACATTCTCAATCGGGTTTAAGTCTGAATATAAAGCTGGCTAGTCAAGTACTTTATCATTTTTCTGAAAAATCCAAAGTTTTGTAGAATGGGATGCGTGGATTGAGGCATTTTCTTGCAGAAAAGTTCATTCAAAACCCCCCCAGAATGTCACCGAATGGAAGCAAATGATGGTTTAGCGTCTCTTGAAACTTTTTTGAATCTTCTCTTCCTTTTAAAAAAGCCAGAGAGGGCTGGCAAATGTCCCAAATGCCCCCCAAACCATAACGGATTTACCGCCTTGCTACCTGCTGAAAAATGGTCTTCGGTTCTTGCGTAACTCATGGCAATACGCGTTCCAACCATCAGGGCCATCTAAGTTCCACTTTTTCTCATCGCTGAATAAAACAGTAAGCCATTTGTCTCCGTAGGTCGTGTATTTTCTAGCCCAGTTCATTCTTACCTGTTTGTGATGCAATTTAAGAGACAGTTTGCGAGCCAATTTCTTTTACATGATGCAATCACACGCTTTAATACGTCTATTTACAGTGTCTTTGGACATTTGAACTCTGAGATTATTTTTAATTTGCCGTATGGGGACATATTTTATCTAAATACCAATCTCCGTATTTTCCGATCAATCTGAACAGTCGTCATACGTGGTCGTCTACATCTTGGTTTCCGCTTAAAATTATCATTTCTAGAAAGTACTTGATATATACATAGCTTTGATCAATTTACAGCTTTTGCAATTTCAGAAACAGTTTTATTTTGAGATTTCAATTTAAAATCTTTCGAAATTTCACATTTTGTGAATTCTTTACCCTTTGTCATGTTTAAAACATTAGGAAATAATTTCTCCACCATTTATACTTGTATAAAAGTGCAAGATAATGTCATACAATGTCATTACACAATACCAATCCTGTGTTTCTAAAAAAAATTGCATAAAGTGCTTAAACTTTTGAGACAGCGTTTCTTCAAGAAAAAAGGAAAAATAAATAAAGATAAATATATTTTTTATTTTAACTACCCAAAATGGCTTATTTTATTTTATTTTGATTAAATCTTGAGTATTTATTGTAAATTATCATAAAATATTTTCTTCTTCAATTATTTTAAGCCAGATTTGCAGAGTGCTTAAACTTTTGAGACAGACTATATGAAATTGGCAGAAATATTTGCTATTAACAGTAGTGGCTTTATTTCGGCGGGACGTTTGAGGACTCTTACAGAGTAAAATGTGTCTTTTAAGTAGCCCCAGAAGAAGTCAAAGGGATTAAGATTCAGGGAATATGGAAGCCAATCCATATCAATGTCCTTTTTTTATTCATAATTTCCTGAAAATTGCAGATTTCAAAGGAAGGCCATTTTTGCCGCATTAATCGAAATACTTATTAAAAAATGTAAAGATTTGGATGATGTAAAACAATTTCTTTCTTCAAAAATTGGACTCATTTTTTAACAGAAATGATCTATTTTGTCAATTTAATTCTGAAATAAGTAACTTTTTTATTAATTTAAAAATTTTAATAAAAATTGATGTTCTAAGAAATGGTAAATAGAACAAATAAATTACTGAGGAAAACAAAATTTAGAAAGAAATAAACATACCTAATTTATTTAACTTTAATCATCTAATGTGTCTAGTCCATCGTATGCCATTGGTAGCACAAATGCTGTTGGTAGCATGTATGCTACTAACAGCGTTTCCAATTTAGTGGATTTGTTAATTCAGACATTCAAATTCATGCCATAAATTTAAAATATCAATATTGACTTTATCAATAAATGTTGTAACCGATATTCTGTGATTAAATAAATCGAAAATTAAATTTGAAATTTTCTGGTACGAATTCAGATTATCTGTACTACGGAATTTAAAGACGTATTGTACCATATAATTAGAGAATGAATAAACACTAGAATTTCGCTGAGCGGTCATTTTGACCGTTACCGGATGAATTTACACGGATTCGAAACAGAATTTTTTAAAATAAAATTTGATGTAAAGATACAAACAAAATATGGTTAAATCAATAATTTAAACTGTTTTAATTAAAAATTCCGGTGTTAACTATTTTTATAAAACTTAAGTAAAATTTCCCGTAATTCTTGTGTTAAAGTATCCTGTAACACAGGGCTGTACAACTCGGCACCAGCAACCCACCAGAAAAAATTTACAGAAATTTCTGCCTTATTAAATTTACGAATAGCTCCGATTCAACAAGGACTTGTTTTCTGTAAGAATTTTCTAGTATAACGTGGGTGCCAGGTTGGACAGCCTTACTCAAACTTTTATTTGTGTTGCTCGAACAAACGAGAATTTTTCACCTGTGAAACACAAGATATTTTTTTTGTTATATCACAATTTGATTAAAGATATTATCTAATAAATAAGAACACGCTTTGAACCTTTCAATTTTAGGGGATGAAAATTTTTATTTCTCTTCAACAGTGTAATCGTCAGTTTAATAATAACGATTATCCAATATCTTAATTTCAGACGTATAAGCTGCTCGCTGTTGCTAGTATTGCCTCCAATTTGCATTAAAATTTTAATTCATACTGGAAATGCAGAAGGAAGACTTTTTAATTTACATTATTGCTAAATGTCTCTTATTAAATTAATCCCAAAATTCCATTATTTATTTATGTTATAAGAGCTGAATTTCTGAATAAAAAAGGAGGTTAAATTGTAAACCCTAAAGCCGCTGCTCAATAAATCTCTTTCCTGCAAGAATGCATTTCAAGTAAAATGTAACACACTTGCGCTTAACTTTTATTTTAATTAATTTTTGAAATAAAATTTCCAGTCTGAAGTTAAAGTTCTTGATAAATTTTCCGTTTGATTATTCCGACTTACCTGCGGCAAGTAAACTTGAAATTGCGGTAGTTAAAGTTACTTGATCGTTGATTTTAAACAAAAATTATAAATAAAGTTTTCATTCTACCCGGTCAGTTTGTAAAAATATTTTACGCATTGCCGGATAATGCTACTCTCTAAATGATGATTTTAACTTTACTTGCAGATAGGAAATTGTGGGATAAATAAAGTTATCCTGATTAACCAGTAACAGTACGTCTTACTATTTTAAAGTGAGACGAGATATTATTATAACACTTCATATTAATGCATAAATGCCACATCGTCACCAGATTTTGGAATTAAATTTTGCTTCTGAAATTTAAGGAAAGGATAGAATTTGCTTATTTTCAGATAAATTTGTTAGAATATTCCAATCATTATCAATCATGTTAGTCAACAATTTTAACCTTTTTGAAACAGAAATACTTTACCCTAAAAAGTTTAACCCATTCGTGCCCAGCATCTTTTGTGTAAATTTTATTTGGTTGGCACCACTATTTTTAGAAGATTTAACTTTAGTTCATTAATCACGAAAAATGCATCATTTAAATAGAATAATTATTGCTTTTCTTTTTTACCGGTGTCAAAAACTGTGCTGAATGCACCTTCTGAAGCGTCCCTAAAAAGGAACGCTAGGCACTAATGGGTTAAAAGGAGCAAGATTAACGAATGTCTTCTGAATATTGTATTCTGTATAAGATCAGGAAATATAAATACAAGCGTTTTGGAACATATTTAATTCCATTTTTTATTGCAAAATTTTGTGTTTAACCCCTTAAAGCGCGGTAGTATGGTAATGAAAGTACTTAATTTTAATTGAAAAGGCCCCACTGACAGCAGTATTTTTGTAAAAATAATTTCGGTTTATTTTAAATGGGAAACATAGCCTTTTTCATATTTACAAATAAATTTGTTTTCTAATTCCGGTGTCACTCAATTATTTCAGCATTTTCGTAATGGAAATAATCTGCACAGCAAAGGGTTAAATAAGAGTATGATTATTCTTTAAAAATAGTAGTTTTCAAAATTTCTTGATTCATATCAAATATCTTTTTTATATATAAATGCATGGGTCACATCTATACTTACATTTAAATGCCGAAAATTCCGAAATGCAGCTGTTTCTTTGGTTAGTCACATGCACATGAACTTAAATAAGATCTTAGAGAAAAATGCATTCAGAAGTATGCAGTCTTACAAAACTATTTTAAAATAGTTGTATTCAAATTTTCTAGTTTACATCGAAACATACAGAGCTCAGTAACCTTCTAAAACTTCAATACTCCATTACTTTAGAAAGAGATTTAGATACACGTTTTTGTACCCTATTTAGATATTATGACTGAAGCATCATGTATTCAACACTAGATCTAACATGAGCCGTCATTTTTACGGCTAACATATGAATATGTTTCGGAAATTTTAATATCAAATAATTTTAAGAGAAACAAAGAAGAAAAACGTTAAATAATAAAATTAAACTGTTTTAAATTAAAATTCTGGTATGAAATATTTTTATAAAACTTGACTCAAATTTCCTGTAGTTCTAATGCTAATTTTCACCACACCCTAATGATGAACAACATATGTGTTTAGCCACTGAAATTTTAAGATATCCTTTAAATCGAAGTTCTCACTTGGATAACTTTCAAGGCTCGCATCTTACAGGGAAATTTTTTGTTTGTATCAGTGTCCGTGATCAATAATCTTCAAATATACTTTTTTAACATTTTTCAGGAGCAAAACGTTTTCAAAGATAATGTATTTAAATAAATGAAAGTCACCGGAAGTTACAAATAAATTTAATTTGAAATAAGAAAAAAATGCTGGATTTCACATATATCTCAGCCCTTTCAGGGCACAGTATCTCCATTGTTGAAATATTGTAATGAATTAAAGAAGCCGAAAGGAGTTGGGTTAACGAGGGTCATTTTTCGCCCATCGGGCCTTTCATATGACATACATTTTTTCATTAGTATACCTCATATCAAATAAGAAAAAGTGGCGTTTCAAATGAAAATATTATAAGTGATGGGAAAATTAAACTCTTGAGCTCTGATGGTAGAATTTTCTACCACATAATTTTAGTTCCGCAGTGTCACAATGGCACCAGAAAATTCGACCAAATTTATTTGAAAAAGGTTTAATGCATGTTTTCGTGTTTATCGTTAACGGGTTTTATTCTTTGCAAAATACTGGTGCCAATGTGACATTTGGAATTTTGAAGAAATTTACACCTCAGATCTCAAAGGGTTAAGTACGTATATGTACATCAATGACCATAAACACTCTTGTCATTCGATTTAATCCATATAACCAATAGTAAATACAACACTAAATACAAAATTAAGATGAATAGAGCTTATTAAGACTATTACTTTAATATATGAATTAGTGGAACTAATAATTAAGAGAAAATAATCATATTGTTTCATAGACTTTTAGAAATGTGTTAGATTAGTCTTCTTTCTTGATTTCTTCACCCGAATCACTAGCCAATGGCTGCGTTTTGTAGTATATGAGCATATTCAAGACTTGGTTTTGTATTGGTTGAGTTATGGCATCAGTAAGCCAGAAAACATAATACAGAAGCAACATGTGCATAGTAACGTATGATACTTGCGCCTACTTTGCATTGACAATACCACTGTATAGTGTTGCTTCGATCTGTTTTTATCCATATATAATAGTTTTCAGCACATGTATGTTGAAAGACCGAACTTTATTTGCGACACATATCTCCTTAGCATTGTCTTCTGAAAACTGTTGTTGCTCTAGCCATTTCATATTCGAGATCCATTTCTTACAGAAATTCCAAACAATCCCGACAGCATCTAATGATATTCTTAACATCATGTGGTTTTATCCACTATCTGATAATGCGTGCGTCTTTTTTTAATATAATGTACAAGATTGTTATCGTTATTGTTCTTTAAATCCGCAAAATAAGGTCCAAAGACATCTAAATCATAACATGGAAATCGTGCTGAACATCACAGGCTTAACCAAAGGTCTTTCCGTGTGTATAATGAGAAAGGTCATCACTGAAATATATAGTTCGCAATCTTCTGGATATAAATGTACGTACCATCAGAAACAAGTATCATAGTATCATTATTGTCATCCGGAATAAATAATCTTCTTGATAAAGGTCTAGTATATTTTTCAATAATGTGTTCTGGTGATGTGTTTTATTCCAAAGTGTAGTAGAACAAAGTTCTCAATCAAAGACTGTCTTGCATATTGCACAGGAAATATTCTCCTTTTTTTATATTAAGAAATGATGAGAGAACACCGGTGGGAAGACCAGTTCAGAACTTTACAAGTAGCATTACCACTTTTACCTCTTTTTTAGGAACGCGTTTTGAACTTTACTAGACAAAAATATAGTTAAAAACGATATAAATATACCCATGAGAGTCAAACAATTGAACTTGGAAAGCTGTCCCAAAGTGTCAAAATCGACGCCTCTCTTCTTTTCTATATTTCTGCTATTGTTTAAAAGATTTTCAATATGTTTTTTATACATTGATGTATTTTCACATATTGGTCGTAAAGTTTGCAGAAACAACTTACTTAACACCAACGACGTAATATAAATTTTACAGTATTATTTTCCCGACGAAATATAGATTGTAGTTTTTATAAAGGCTTGAGTTTGAGATGTTTTTGGTACAGTCACATAGCAGCTTTTTAAATGTATACATTATACAAGAAGTGTTAAAAGTTGTAAAAACGAGGTATTGATACGTGTACATTAAGTTTCTTATTTGTGATCTCGCCGTTAGTACTCGTTGAGGCAGAATTTCATTTTGTTATTCCAGAAGAAAATATAAAAGTATCCTGAGCCAGAAACGCAAGAAATTCATAGATGCCCAAAATCTGCATTTAGAGCACAACTTATCACCACTATGTAGATCGCAGTTTTCAGAACCTGTAACTATCGATATACTTTCCTGTTTGAAACAGATACGAAATTCCGTATTATTTTTTCGTCAGATTTTACAACAATAACATTGATTTTAATGTATTCTTTGTTATTAAGTTCTTCAATAAGTATTTGCAAAAACAGTTTTATAAAGCATCATTTAAATCTGAACAACGTAAATACTTCTTGAGTGCAGCAAAACAAATCCGAACGCGAACCAACAGCAGTGCAACTGATACACTTTCACGAAATATTTTTTTCTCTGAAAGATAGAAGCGCACAGTGAACCAAAATAAAATGATGCTCATATAAAAGCTATAAGGAATAGTTATCATTGCAAGTTAAAAATAATTTGGCTCATCGAGCGCTTCTTAGAAAAAATAATTCAAAGATTCAACAAGTAAGAAAAATCATGCGTTAAGCATAGATTATGAAGCACTTTCCAACACTTAATGAAATCTGTAACAAAACTTTGTTATATAGGGAAACAATAGTGTATAGCCAAATATACCCAAATATGTATTCCAGCACATTAGAACAGGCCTGTATTTCATATGTCAGTTCATATAATGGGAAAATTTAGCTTAGCAAGAAAATACCCAATAGCTTGAAATTTCTTTTTCAGCAATTCATACTATTAGATGAAAACATACTTGGATACTTTTGTTCAGCCCTGTAGTTTACATTGTATCTTTATTACACGTCAGCATTAGGCTAAAATTTATTGTAAACTAAAACACTTTTAAAACAACTGAAATCACATTCTCATAAATCATCATTCATAGGCGTCCATGTACCGAATTCTTTGCGTGGCCCTGTATATCCCTTTATCTACATTCTGCAAACATTTCTCAGTAAATTGAATGCAGCTCAGCGTAAAAATGCATAGCTTATTTAAGAACCACCTTTAAATAATTTATGCTCATATTCAGTAACGTTGGTGAGCTCTTTTGGGTAGCCCTGTATATCAACTATAACATTTATACACACCATTTATGTGCATATATTTAGCGAAATATAAACGCGAATATCATAATTAAAATGCATTTCATCCCTCCATCAGCCATCATCGGACACATATACGGTACTTCGGAAAAAATATACTATTTGAAACCTTTTGTGTGGCCCTGTAAATGCTATGTACTTCATATTATGCAAGACAGTTGCGTATAATTTATATTAAGCTTCAGTGACATATATCAATTTTATTATACATGAAAAAGCTTAAAATATTTGAAATATGTCACACGCAATTCCTCCTTTTACCATTATCTAATGGAATTCTTTTATGTGGGCCTGTAAATGAATAATAGCTACATTTTCACCTTATATTTTATAGAATGCATATTTTAATATGTTTGACATGGTATAACATCTTTAAAATTCCTTTGAAACGATTTTTCTCCATAGGCCGTAATGCAATAGGAAACTTTTGATTCGCCCTGTAGACAAACTAATCATGGTAGAAACTTCATTTTCGATAGAACTTGTGCTAGGATAAACGTCAATAACGTCCTAAAATTTCATGGCAATCCGAGTATATTAACGATTATGTTCCCCATGGGCCGTAATGTAATGGAAAACTTTTGATTCGCCCTGTAGATAAACTAATCATAATAGAAACTTCATTTTCAGTAGGGTTCGTGCTAGGGTAAACGTAAATAACGTCCTAAAGTTTCATGGCAATCCGAGTCTATTAACGATTTTTCCCCATAGGCCGTAATGTAATGGGAAACTTTTGATTCTCTCTGTAGATAAACTAATCATGGTAGATACTTCATTTTTAATAGGACTTGTGCTAGGGTAAACCTCAATAACGTCCTAAAATTCCATGGCAATCCGAGTATATTAACGATTTTCCCCCATAGGCCGTAATGTAATGGGAAACTTTTGATTCGTCCTGTAGATAAACTATCCATGGTAGAAACTTCATTTTTAATAGGACTTGTGCTAGGGTAAACATCAATAATGTCCTAAAATTTCATGGCAATCCGAGTATATTAACGATTTTTCCCCATAGGGCGTAATGTAATGGGAAACTTTTGATTCGCTCTGTAGATAAACTAATCATGGTAGATACTTCATTTTCAATAGGGTTCGTGCTAGGGTAAACCTCAATAACGTATAAAAATTTCATAGCAATCCGAGTATATTTACGGGAGTTAGAGCGCGGACAGACGGACAGACGGACAGACGGACAGACGGACAGACGGCCATCCGGCCAGACGGACAGACGGACAGACGGCCAGACAAACCGAATGCATAAGCACTTTTCAACTTTGTTGGAAAGTGCTAAAAAACGACAAAAATGTAGGAAAAGGCCGAAACACTCTATTTTTGAGCTACAACTTCTATGACTATTTTATTTATCATCTAAATGTTATATTAAATAAAAATACA
The DNA here is from genome assembly GCA_964019185.1 of Maratus speculifer. Classification (NCBI taxonomy): domain Eukaryota; kingdom Metazoa; phylum Arthropoda; class Arachnida; order Araneae; family Salticidae; genus Maratus; species Maratus speculifer. The sequence goes on from OZ025293.1 coordinate 86,646,843, forward strand.
TATCTTCAAGTATTCAAAAAATAGCCCTTATCAGCCCACCTCTTTTACGCACAAACTTATATGTTATTGTAATAATCGCTATTTTTCACGCACATAAGAAACTGGAAAAAATATGCGAAAAGTCTGATGACATTGTGTATTTTGTAGTCGTAATTAAGTGATTTCTTGAACATACTATCTCCCCTGAAAGTTTTAACACACAATAAAATTATGTTATGAAGAATAATACTCCTATAACGTTGTACAAACAATCATATTTCTTCTGTGCTCTGCCAGGCTTGCTTTTATTAATTTTCCTGGCTTTAGTGTTTAATGTTTCTTTGTATTGAAAATCTTTATTTTTCGAACCATTAAAAAAATAAATATGTGAAAAAAAGTCAGACGCTACATAGCAGGGCAATCCAAAATGGCGCCCGAGAAACACAAAAAATAAATAAATAAATAAATAATTAAAAAAAATACAGAGTTTTTTTCCTTATTAAATCTCCGAATATCTCCGATTCAATAAGGTCTGAAAGAATTTCCGAAAGAATTTTCTGCTAACCCGTGGGCGCCAAGTTGAACAGCCTTGCTATATAGGAAGAAGTAATATTTAATATTAAATTTTAGATTTAAATTACACAAAAATAAAAGTACTCAATAAAATTACAAAGTGCTAGTAAGACGATTAATCGAATTATCTATGTATACACATTCCTATTTGATCGACATATCATACTCTGGGAATTATAGTAATTTTTATATATAACATCTGAAAGTATCGGCATTATGAAAACTAATGAGATATTCTTGAAATGTTTAATCGCAAAGTTTTTCTGGCATTCAAAAAAATATTATTCTAAAAAAATGGTAGTTTGTTAAATTACGTTCCAGCAGTTGAATATCCTTAATTCAGAACATTGTATCAGAATTAATTTAGAGTATCATATTTTCAGGTTTTTTTTTCAGTTTATATCAAATTTAATTATTTTGCGACATTTTATTCCCGTTAAGGATTTTTTGCCTTTATTATTTCCTCCTAATCATTTTATTCAATAATGTTGTAAGAATTCTTATCCTTTTTTTTACTTTCAGTGAAAAGACGACCGTTATGGCAGCTTTTTTCATACTTATCCTTTGTTTAGCATCGTTAAAATGAGCTAACATATGGTATAGGGATAATATTCCATCATACAAACATTTCTACTTAATCCATCCGCCGATTCTATCAAATTACATAAGAAATGATATATTCAAGAGAGCTTTTAGAAAATTTTCTTTATTTGATGTCATTATTTGGACAATAGAACGTATCATTAGTGTTTCAATTTGTCGTAAATGTAGAACTTAATTTAAAAATAAACAGCATATTTTTAATTTGCTACAAGCGAATAACTTACCTTATAATTGCTATGCTTGTTTGCCATCGTTATTTTCGAAAAGTCTGCTTGGCCTTATTCAATTAATGAGAATGTGCCGATAAAATAAATCACATTTTTTCGAACTAAAATACTGGTAGCCAAAAATCTTAGCCTGTGACTTACACTACAAGTACTCCTGGAAATAGCCAAATAACAACTTTTCTAAATATAAACATGTGAAAGCACAACATATCACCAAAACTAAAAATAAAAACATTATTTCTAAATGTATTACTATCTGAAATTACAACAGTTAAAGATATATTCGAGAGTGAAATTTAAATAATTAATTTTATTGATGTCTGTATTACGACAATAGTACGGATCATTAGTTTGTCAATATTTTATAAATGTAGGAATTAATTTAAAACTAAAAATCACTAGCATTAGTTTGATGCAAGTAAAACAATTTACCAGTAAAAACACAATACATGTTTTATTTTTTTAACAGAGGAATGATTAATAAGAAATTAACACAAAATCATGTTCTTTTTACTGCTTTCCTTTGAATGCTACATAAAAATTTTTATGTCAGTATCATTTTTCCTATTCATCTTAATATATTTTATCTTAACCCTTTGAGGGGCAAGCAATTGCGTTCGTGTAATTCTGAACTCCCACCGGAAATTTGTAAAAAAGTTATATCAAAAAGAGGAGAAGCAATTTCACGACTGTTTTCCACTAAAGTTAGAAAAGTGAAACTTGATGACATTTTTCTGGTGTGAATCTTCATCTATCGTAGGTGGTATATAATATATACCGCCGCCCCTCAAGGGGTTAATATTGAATCGCACTTCACTTATTTATTCCATTATTCACAATAATATTTCAAACCTAAACTTTATTCTACGCATCTACTTAAAGTAATATTTATCAACAACAAAACAATTTCGTTGCCTTTCATATAAAAGAAATTACAATCTACATAATAATTTTATTGTGGTTCGCCCCTTCCGTTAGGTGGCTTATGACCATGATTGACTAGACTCCGCCTTAAACTTGCGGACACCGATCCCATTTATTTTAGGACAATAACTTTGTATACTGCTTTGTTCGAATTCCTAAGGATCTTTCAGCAGCCGCCAAGCCCCGCTTTTCAATGTTTTTAATTTGTGTAATTTACCTTTTAAAATTTTCCGGTTTCAGTTTTTTCTACTTAGCTCTTTTATACTCGGAATATGGGTCGGACACTGTCAACCTGGCTTCCGCTAGAGCGTCGGAATTAACGAAGAAAACCTAATGAACCGAATATGGAACGCTTTCCGCAATGTCTGTGGCAGAAAAAAATGTGTCATTTTAAAAATTAAAATTGTGCACGACATATTCACCGTGAGTGGTTATATGACACAAATATATCAAAGTGGAAATAATAATTATTATGTATGTCATTTTTCTTAGGGGATTGGAAGTATGAAATACATGTTACATAAATAAAAGTGATTGTACAATGTACACTGACCTTTCGTTATTAATTATTCACCTATTATAAATAATATACAACCATTCGTCTTAAAATATAACCAGAATATGTTACGAATTTTTTTGTATCAGATGATTAACAATTTATTTCTCGTTGAAAGGTTTTTCTCGACAGAATGTCTTGTAATTTTATTATCTATCGTTATATTTAATGGCGGACGTTCCTCGTAATACCCAAGTGCTAATGGCAGAAACACTAACTGCAGTGATAAAATGGGTAATACATTCACTTAATCAGCTGATGTAGCAAAATTTCGTTTTCACCAAATATATATATATATATATATATTCAAATACAAAAGTGGGTATTTATAGAATTTTGTATTTATAAAGACAAAAAAATCCATATGATATAATTCAGAATGCTATTATGTAATTAACTGGTATTTTTTATAGTGATTCGGTACACAGAGAAGTGAAATATATTTTAAAACTGATATTTAAAGAAATGTTAAAATAAAAAAAACTTAAATGAAGTAACTTAAAACAGTTCAACTTGTAATTAAATCATTAAATAGCTTTAGATGAACGTTAACTACAAAATAAAAAAAAAAGGTAATTATATTTAATAAAAATTTTAAAATAAAATATAACACAGTAAAATAAATAATATATATATATATATATATATATATGAAAAAGATTAAGTCAACACGGTGACCTGGCTTTACCAAAAGGAGACGATGAAAAGGAGAAATAAACCAGGTCCCAATTAAAATTATTCCTGTCTATGTTTCATTACACCCACACACCGGGACATGAACGGAATATCGGACCTTGTCTACGGGATATCGCGAAGTCTCTAACTGCAACGACGAAAGACGGTAAGCATCAATTACCGAGTTTTCCGGGAAATTCTGGTTTTACTTCGCCAGAGAAGACGAAATAGGCACCAAGCGTTTTCCTATATATCGTTTTTGCACAAATCAGGGAAGCTGTTAATGAGAGATAGTTCGGGACACCACTGACTGAAACATGTTCTTTGAGAATTCCTCAATAGATAAGCAGATGAAACTTGGATATTTCGCTCAATGGTATTACAAAAACTCTATTTGTTTTTTTATAGAGAACAGGAATCGATAGTTATACCTAAAAAATTCACTCCAGCTCACTGTCTGGCGACCACCTCATAAAAAAGATTAAGGTAAAAGAAATTGATAATAACATGTTTTAATAATGATATTTTTGATTAGATTAGGGTTTTAGCACCGCCTTCTGTATACAAGGCCTGATTAATAACATAAAATAGCAACTGCTGATTTTTTTTAAACGTAAGTAAACATCTCATGCACTTAGACACAAATGCTTTATAAAAGATTTTTTAACTTTTAAAAATTATTGGTGTCAAAATTGGAGACACCGTGCGCACTCTGAAATATAAAACCCTCTTTCGGCAGCAACCTAATTTCTATCCGTGATTAGGCCTAATATTCAGGGTTGGTGGTTTTATGTTGTCCAAATGTATTAAATATCGCCTATCTTTATTTTTAAACGTTGCTGTTCTTCATTTTAAAGTACCCGAAATGTGATTTAGTTGCTGTTGACTTTTTCACAAAAAATATTTTTGCTCAAACTTTATGGCTCAAATTATTATGTATAAGACTACAAAGTCGTCAAATTTTGGGCGAAAAGTCTTAGTACATAAATTATGAGCAATTAAATTTCATTTCGAGACATATAGACCCAGAAAGTGCATTAAAGTAAATTTCACAATAAGACATGTTTGACATTTATATTATTATTATTTTTTTTACAATAACACAATAATATACATATACAATTAAACCGAAAAATTAAACATACAGGATTTAAGGTTCTTTAGTTTACCAGGGTTCGCACAACTCTACCACTAAATTTTTATAGTATTTTCAATGTATTTCCCTGCAGAAAAACATTGCGGAAATTGCGAATCGAGGAGTTGGTTGCTAATTATTTTTCTTAAAAATTAAATATATTTTTTTATCATTAATAGTGGTGCCAGAGTCCTTACAAAATATAAGGATTGTGCGAACCCTGTTTAACTAACATTGTTTAAGAATGGTAAATTTTACGTAATTTAATAGCAGATTTAAGCGAAAATTATTATTGATGGTAGATTTACCACTTATTTTCAAGCATTCGGAAAAAGTCCAAGTATCAAATTCAATTTTTCTATTATTAAAATAATTGATGATTATAAAAACATAATTACATTAATTTTGGATAGTTTGATGTATTGTTTATTTATTGGAAATATTCAATGTCCTCAATGAATTCACGAAATCAATATCTTGCTTAAATATAACTAAAGTTCAGACATTTTATCAATTATCAAAAATGTCGACAGCTGTGATAATGGTTTCTGTTGGAAGGACGTAAGGAAATAATACGAAGAAGATATTGTCTTTTGAGGAAAAGAAACCTTTTGCTTCTATTTAATTAAACAAAAATTTCAGTTCGAGAAACACTTTTAAAAATACCAAATCAAAACATTTCTAGAAAATATAAAATGTTTTTTTTTCCACGTAACCCGGTGCAGGGCTCCCATATGGTCCGCGAACTGAAAATCAGTATTTTTTAATAGAAAAGTTTATGATAGTTTTCTACAGAATTAGTGCCAAAATTAACTTCTAAAGATGATTTCTCGGCAATATGCAAGAAAAATTTGAAAAGGAAATTTCTCTAAGAAAATTTTGATGTTCAGTTGGAGGACCATTTGGGAGCTTTGCCAGTGTTACCAGATTATGGACATTTTTAAATACAGATTTTTTGACAGTCACCACTTATTTAATATAATTTGCTTTATTTTACAGGATTTTATATCCATTTTTAAATAGGCCGAATATCTCTTCTTCTAAAAGGCGGTGACAATCAAACAATCTGAGGACTTTTTTGTCCCCCATTCTTGTAACAGTGATGTGACCAAACAGTGAGATTTTACTCTCCATATTTTAGGAGATTGATGAATAGCCTGTGTTTTAAAAGTAGTTTTTAAATAATTTTATTTCAACTGAAGTATAAAACTTTTATTCTTTTCAGATACTCTTGAACAGAGTATGTGAGTACACTTAATTTCTTCAAACTTCCAAATTTCAAATTGGCACCAATGTTTTGAAAATGAAAATTTCTGCTTACCATATACACGAAAAGATGCATTAAACTATTTTCAAATAAATCTGTTTGAATATTCCGGTGAGAATGTGACATTTTGGATTTAAAATTAAGTAGTAGAAAATCCAACCATCAGGGCTCAAAGGGTTAAGCAAAGCAACTTACTTACATTTAACACTTTCTGGCAAACTCTGCTAAGTCTGAGATACCCAATTTTAAATCCAAACTTTCAAATGGAGCCAGTTATATTTTTATAAAATTTTGCTTTTAGAATGAAAGCCTAAATTAATGAGTTCTTAATTTCTAAAAGAGTCGTATCTAAATTCCGATGTCAGTTGATAATTTCTCATTTTACAAGCAGAATTTTCTGGAAAGGGTTAAAATAGTGAAACTTCAACTGTAACTAATTTCGCAGGGGTTCATTACCATCGCGGCAAATTTCCACCAACAAAATTACGCAGACAGCCTCTCCATATTTTAAGCCTCATTAATGAAAAATTTCAATCCAAAATAATGGAAAAAACTATTAATATTAATTTTAATATTAATTTTCGACATTCTTTTTTTTATATTAATTTTTACTTGTGAGAGTTTACTGTGTGAGTTTACTTGTGAGAGTTTACTGCGGCGGTAATAGTTAAATCACATTGTGAGAACAAAGAAAACCTCTTATCAGCGTCAGTGGAAATACAGGGTGTTTATGAAGTCCCGGACCCATTTTGATGTTTAATAACTCATAAAATAATAAAAATAGATTACAATTAATAACATAAATTGTTAGACGGACTAAAAAAGCTTCATGACCCTTGTCAATGAACTTCCACGTGTCATTAATCCCCTTCGTCGCACATGCTTGTTTTATATGATTCGTCGCACATGCCTACATGCTGGCCGCTACCTGGCGTGAAATTGACTATCGACTTGATATTCTCCTTGCGACGAGGGGGGCAAAGGTGGAAGTTCATTGACAAGGGTCATGAAACTTTTTGAGTCTATCTAACCATTTATGTTATTAATTTTATCCTTTTTTTTATTTTATGAGTTATTAAACATCAAAATGCGACCGGAACTTTATAAACACCGTGTATTATAATAACTGAACAGACTGACAAATATGTAAAAATGAATAGATTTTTCTACTTTATTTCTAGAAGATACGTCTCACGCTAAAATCAGACGAAATTATTTTAGCGAAGTTTATAGTTGAAAGTTTTCTCCGAGAGTAATCAGAAAGTGTTGATTCAATTAAAAGAAACAACTGTTATCTTGTTACAGCATCCTACTTGCAACTGCTAGACAACACACTATATGTCTCCTCTTTCTTCAAAACTCCACTTTTCAAAATTAGCACATGCAATAACAACATTATATTTTAGTCCCGATCTTGTGTTTTGTAATTGTATAAAAGCAAGAATTAATCTTTTCCCACCGGCATATTTGTTAATTTTCAATGCTTATAAAAAGGTTAGAATTGAAAGGTCAGCATGTACGTTTATTCACTTTAATGTTAAACTTACACATTATATGGCTTTAATACACGCATGTACAGGGCTGCCACGATGCTCTATTTTTTAATTCCTTGCACCACTTTCTTAAAAAGGAAGTCCTTTACACATGCTTCACAAACATTTTCTGGATAAATATACTTTAAAATTTATATTTGAAGAATACTGGTGAGAAATATAAAAAGAGTCGACTTTGGCAGCATGTATGTAGTAAAGTGATTTGCTTTATATGAGAACTCTATGTAATATCCAGATAGACATATTTCACTACCTTCGATGTTGCCGTTTTCCTTGTGGTCATACGATGTTTTTCATCTTTAAAGACTTTACAAAGAAATTGTCAGACATCCTGTAGGAGGAAAAAGTTTAATTCTAATTCGATCTGATTTTCTCTTCACCTTTTCTTTGTTGAATCGCCCGTCTTTTTGTTAGCCCTTTCAGGGGTGCCATTTTCAGTCTCCAAACGGTTAATTTTACTGTTCCAATTGCCATGTGGTATACCAGTCAAATTTTAGTACAGTTTCGATCAAATAATCAACGTGAAAAATAGATCTTGATTATCTTCAAATAAATTTCTTCTTACATTGCGGTTTGGGTCAATTATTTGGACATATTTGGAGCAGAAATGCTTTGCCCCTGAAAGAGTTAAATATCACTATTTGTTGTTATAGACTAAGAGGCATCACTTTTCCTTTCTAAGTGCGGCCTTAAAATAACCCATCCAGAACACAAAACAACGCTGATGAACAACATTTTAAGGAGAATGGTGCGATGGTATATTTATAAAACCACTTAATTTTAATTCTCGAACGCCACATTGGCGCTGGAATTTTGGTAAAATATACGTTATTGAATGCGTGAAATATAGGTTTTTCTTATTTACAAATAAAATCTTTTTAAATCCGGCGTCAGACATTAATTTCAACTTAAGCAATGAATCTACCTTGCGCTGCAAATGGTTAAAAAATGATTTCTACACGTACTTGACGCAGCCTTCTTCCAAATGTAATTAAAGTGGAGGTTTCTACTAGGCAATTTTGATTTTTACAAGGTTGAAGGTTGAGGCCTCTGTGCTGTCATTTGTATGATTTTTACTTTCTTTTATCATTACAAGGAAGTATTGTGTACGTGAAAATTTTTATCTTCCTGTTTTCGATGAATTTCTACGTTTTAGAATGTTCTAAACACGATTTGGTGGATTATAGAAAATTTCTGTCTGAGACAAGCATTATCTGTCACTTTGTACATCACCTTTAATCTGTATTAAAAAAACTGTGCGTGTTTATTTTCATGAATTAGTTCACGAAATTTTACAAAACATTAGATTCTGCTTTACTCCAATACAAACTAGAGATTATTAGTTCACAAAATGATTAGTCTTATTCACAATTTTCACAATGGCCCTATTTCAGAAACTAATGGACGCATATTTATAAAATTATCGATTCAAATAGTCCTTGATATAATTTGGTGTGACAAATTTTTGGTTCCAATCTCTCAAGAGACGGCGCTGCCATACTGTATTGTTCAAGATTATTGCAATATCTCTATCTCAAGAACTTATGCACAAATTTTCATCAAACATCAGATTGATTTAGCCCATGATATAGATTAGTGTTGTTTTGTTTTAGATGTAAATCCCCTTACAGATGGCACTACTGTGGTGCATTTCTTAGGATTTCGCAATAGCTGTATCTCAAAAACTAATGCATGTATTTTCATCAAACTTCAGATTCAGTTAGCACCTGGTGAAAATTGATCTTGGTTTGTTTTTGGTGTACATCATTCAACAGGTGGCGCTGTTGCAGAATTTTTAAAAGATTTTACAATACCTCTGTGTCATAGACTAATACACGGATTTTCATTAAACTTCTGATTCAAATAGAAGTTGACATAAGCTGTTGCAGACTATATTTTGCCGTAAAGCACCTAACAGGTGACGCTGTTATGCTGTATTTTCCAGGAAGTATTATCATATATGAGGTAGAAGAAAGATTTGGAATTATCACACTTGATTATTTTACTACAGAAAAATTCAAAAGTATTACGGATTAGTGAAAAAGTTGTAAACATACGAAAAAAACACTTATGGTGAATACAGAACTCGCTATCCTAACACGGTCTTTTTCGAATTTTACGGTACAAAGAAGGTTTCTTTATTTGAAGAATCACTTCTTTAATCATGAGTCAGAATTGCACACGTGCCAATTTTTACGCTTTTTTGTTATTACCGTAATTTTCTGCGTATAATCCGTAGATCAAACAATTCTTTTTTGGACCTAGAAATTGTTTTTAATGATTGATAACAATATTTACGGCGATTTAAAAAGTTACTTTTCTTTTTCAAAAAATTCTGGGTCGAAAAATAATTCTTTAATCCGCGGATTATGCACAGGAAATTACCTTACTCAAATTCAATAGAAATTCATGTCTTATTTAAATTGCCTTATTTAAAAATTAGTCGAAAAGTTAAGCATAATTAAAAATTTTTTTATAAAAAATCAAATATTTAAAATAAAAACAATGTGTGTGAAAGCAACTATTATCAGAGCTGTGTTCCGTTTACTACCAAGACCAATATCAATATATATTGTCTTCGGGGTTTTTTTATTATTATTTTTAAATGAAAAAGAATCTATTTTAAACCTTAGAATTATTTAGATTTATTTAAGGAAAAAATTCCATAAGAAAATACTGATGCCGAAGTACTTTCTGAACTGGAAATTCCAAGGTACGCACGTACTCTGATTACATAATTTTAATTCAAATGGGTCATTTATTAAATCTGAAAAACTGCAAAAATTAATATTATACTATTTACGAATTTAATTGTCCATTTAGGATACATCAAGCTGCAATTATAAATTATAAATAAATAAATAGATAATAAATTCCTGAATGTAAATATTAATGGTAAATAATATTTAGGTTTCCCAAAAGGCAGTTACTCAGTATGATGTGAATGTGACTTTGCGTATCTGTAAAATTCGTTTAATGTACTCCAGGGAATCATTGGGAAAAGCTTTTTAAAGTTAATGAGTATTAAGCATACATCAAATGAAATGAGAGATCTCATGCCAAAGGGATATGGCAAATTTGATATGATATCAAATTTCTGAATATATTATACAGTTTTGTTTTATCTTCTATATTACATTAGATATATAAGTTCCCTTATTACGCACGCTGTGAAACGACGTTGCTTATATGACAATTAAATATATTGTTTTGTAAAAAGTGTACAAAAACTAGTTTGGAAACGGTTGAATAACGGCAGAAATACATATCAGATTTTTTTTTAAATGCATGCTAAATATATTTTTAAAAATCTGCTAAGTTTTACCAATGTTGAGTCGTGTATCTGACTCTCTGGGGCCAAAGGGGGTCCAAGTTTTAAATCGTGAATAATAACCCGTATTTTTTAATTGCAGTTTCGGAGTCTACGGGGGAAAATACGTAGAACTTTTGCTTAACTTTTTTTCTTATCCTCAAATGATCATGGTTAAATTCATCCAATTTGATTGATACATATTTTGGTTTTCTCAACAAGGTTTATTTATTCAGAAATCTGACTGGCTAGAAATTTTGTCATTACAGTTCCCTTCTAATGCTAGAATAGTGTTTCGCAAAAAACATCAGTGGGGACTGTTTTAAATGACTCATGAGCTTTTTGTAGAAAAATTATTACAAATGTAAGGTAAATGCACCATTAGTGGGCCACTTAAGGACATTTGTCTAATTATTAATAATATGTTAGTGAATTCCAAAAAACATATATATTTTTAGCCTAGTCCTTACCTTCATGTATCAGAATAAACATTCAAATTTTTAAAATATATTCCTTGGAAAAAATGAAAAGTAAAAAATTTTATCTTCCTCTATGCTCCAGTAGTGGGCATAGTAAAATTCTGATGCTCCAGAAGTGGGCCACTCCATTCTTGAGTTTAATGTGTACTGTACAGAGGTTATATATATATATATATATATTTGTATTACTACACTTAAATATACACAATAATGAAATCATATTTAGAAGTTTTGATGATTACGTAAAATAATTTCAGCTTCTCTTTAGTTTTTTCGAACAGTCTGTAATATTTTATAACTTAAAAAAATATATCTGCCCTATTTGTTAATTTGCAGTAGTGATAAATAATAAGATATTCATAATAAAAAGGGTAATTAAATGCTGAAATGATTGCAAAACTATATTATATTTATAAAAAAAAGAAAAAGAAAAAAGAAAAAATTTGAGTGGTATTTAAATTTAACTTCATTTATTTTTCTTTTACAGCCATTTTATTGGCTTTCTTTTTTTTCATTGGATATATTCTTTAACCCTTCCTTTTGAATGTTTCTTTTTCATTTTTTCTTTTCTCTTTTTCTGCAGCTATAGCATGTTTAATATCTTCTCTCTTCTTAAAATATTGGAGCATTTGAGGAGAAGTCACAACTGCAGGAAGTTTCTCTCGCTTTCTCCTTTTCTTTGATTTATCTTTTCCTTCTGGCCAGAAAAGAACTCTTTCGAAGGGAGATGGTACATTTCTAGATGATTCAGCAATTGGCCCGGTTGATCCTTCTGGAATATCCACCTCACAATCAGCATATTCAACAATGTCAATTGATTCTGCATTGCATGCCGCCTCAATAGATATGACTGGTGCACTCTATAAGAAGTAAAATGTTTAATAAATAAATAGAAATTTTTTTATAAATAATAGTAAAAAATGTGCCAATTTTAAGTGCTTAATACCAAAATTATTTTGTGATAGTTTACCTGGAAAACTGGTTCCTTTTTTAAAGTCTCCTTTGTCTCCAACCATAAGTAATAAAGATCTGTTTACTCCACAGGGCCTTTCTATTCACCTTTATTTTCGAAGAAAGATTTCATTTTTTTCTTCTCCAATTTTTTCTTCGAGAATATCCAAAAAGAAGCCATTTTTCTTTCCTTTATTGGTGATATTACCACTTTCTTTGATGTTACTTTGGATTCTACAATTACTTTCTTTGAATCCCATGGAACCAGTCCACATGCACGGAATCCATTGATAATTTTCATGTTGCAGGAGTTAAGCGATCTAAAAATGGCTTTAGAACTGGTGGAAATTCATGTTTCTGTAGTTGTTTGCCTTCATGGGTTATTCACTTACTTCCTGCTGCCAAGCGCTTTTAAGAGTATGGAAAACAGCAACGTCCATAGGTTGCATCAGGTGTGTGGCATTTGGGAGCAAAGCTAGCATTTCAATTCCATGAGCTATAAAGAAGGTCCCTAGGTTCATAGATATGTGAAAAGTGTGTCCATCCATAAATAACAGTACCGGTTTCTCTATGCTGTGCTTATTTAAATATGGCTCAAAAATGTTTGTCACATACTCATAAAATGTTTCTTGAGTCATCCATCCACTTTCCGAATTTCCAATAGCCCAATCAGAAGGCATAGCCTTTGCAAATTGTTGAGGGATCCTATCATACCTGAAAATTCGAAAGACAAATAATTAGAATATAAAAACATATTTATCTATTTCAAGGTTTAATTTACTAGATTTATGATTTTAGACATACTTACCTATAAACAATCATTGTGGGCGCAAGTTCACCCGCTGCATTGGCTGTTAAAAGAACAGTCAAATTAAGTTTTTCATCAGCTCCAGCAGTGGTATACATATTTTTTGATACTCTTTCAGCAAAAATTTTTCCTGGCTTCGGATTAAAAAAAAAAGCTGTTTCATCACAATTGAAAACCCTCTGGGGGTTACGTAAGACATTGTTCAGTTATTTTGTTTTTTAAATAAGTCTTAACCTCTAGAAACCAATCATTTATACTTTTTTGGGACACTTCTTTCCTGATCGTTGTTAAATTTTGGCTGGTACGCAGTTTAATGTCAAGATGGCGTTTTAAAAAACTCTCATACTATTTTCGTCCAGGAAGACCATTTTCTCCAGGGAAAGTGATTTTATGCTCTTTGGCCAATTTTATTACGTTAGTCATGAGTATTTCTTTTGTAATAGGAAATCCTTTACTGGCCATGCTTTTAATCCACAAAACAATGTTGTTTTCCTGGTCGTTGGTAAACAATGTACTTGGGCCTTTTTGTGTAGCTAATTTGACTTCTTTCAACTTTTTTTTGCAAAGTTGTTTTTGCAATATTCTACTGCTTAGCTACAGAACGGATACTCTTTCCTTTCTCCACATCCGCAATTGTACTTTTTAGTTGTTCTTCTGTATAATTTTGCTCCTTTCTTTTTTCCATTATCCTTCAATATAATAAACATATATAATAAAAGATACATAAAATACAACACCACCTGTGTAAGCGATTTACATGAAAAATTACTCAGGATCAACATGTATCAGGAACTACCTGAATATAAGTACTTTTTAAATTCCGTGAATTAGTTCTTGAGGTAAAGTGCCCGCAACATTTCTGTCATGTACTGACAGACATAGTCACATACTCAGAGACAGACATTTTGAAAAAACATGTTTTTTGGAATTTCTGAAAAGTTAAATATGTAAATCCGTAAAAAACAGCCATTCGAAAACTCTCACGAATCCAATCGTCTCCAATTCATTCTTTTTCTAATTATGGAAGCAAGTAAAAAATATACATTCACTTTGCATACCTGCCAACTTTTACGCTTTTTTCTTGACACAAAGTTTGGGAAGAAATTTTTGAATTATTGAATCGCAGTGATTACCCATTAAATAAAAAAAAAAGTTTTACTATTATTTTATAGTGGTAATACAGGGTTCCCAAATGGTCCGCGAACTGAACATCAATATTTTTTAACGGAAAATTGTATAGTAGGTTTCTGCAGCATTTGTGTTAAATCTAACCTCCGAAGGCGGTTACTGCGCAATTTGCAAGAAAAATATAAAAGGAAAATCTTTCTAAGAAAATATTGATGTTCAGTTGGCGGACCATTTGGGAGCCCTGCTGGTAAGAAAAAGGCGTAAATGTTGGCATCTATGACTTTGAAAACATGTAAAAAAATTACTAAAATATGTACTTTTAAAGTATAGTAAAGACAACAGTATATAAAAAATAGCATCATGTATATAAAGCTTGTGCTTCTATTTGCCGACAGTAGACCGCAAAGTTGCATAGCATTGCGTTGCCGCATAGCATTGCGTTCGAAATTTAGTCAGTTATATTATGTTGAATATATGAGTCATAGACTTAAGTAATATCTCAGAATTTCGGTTATTTTACTTATAGGAAATATATATTTCACAAAGATAAATAAAAATCCCTACTACAGTTAAACAAATTTAAAATAGTTGACAGATAAAATGAAGACTATAATAAAAAGTTCAGGAACCAGAGAATAAAAATAGTGCTGAAAGTTCACGAATTTTAGATTAACTTATTTACGCTTCAGAGATTCACATATCCTCAAAGTGAAATGTGTGCTTGTCCTTCATTTATTCGTCAAACTTTAACGACAGCTGCAAATGCTTGTTCGGCAGATTTTGATCATCATTTAAGTTAAATCATTTACGGCCTTACTCTTTAAAATCTGAGTGAGAGAGTGGGAAAAAGAAGAAAAATTAGACTTCTTTTCTATTGTTACAATAAGGTTACATTATTAAATCCTTCGACTTTTAAGAATTAAATACACATTGTATTCATAGAAATTTAAAATATGTAAATACATTTAAAAAAGAAGTTAAATATGCAAATTAATTTAAAACACATTTCTATATTCGTAACGCATATACAGTGAAACCTCCAAATACGGGACACTATGAATAAGGGACACCTCTATTTAAGGAAAAAATGTTCCGGTCCCATAGGCTTATTGGGAAGTTTCACTGTAATAAAATCTCCGAATAAGCGACACCTCTATTTAAGAGACAAAATCTTCGGTCCCATAGTTGTCCCTTATTCGGAAGTTTCACTGTATTTTCAAATGTTAAATCACTGTTAACAAGAGCTACCAAGGCGCCGGCTTTTATGATACCAGTATTTTAATACAGAAAATGTTGTATTATTGAATGGGAGCATTCTGGGGATTTAAAACATCATCATTTACGCTAAAATAATACTGGTGCGCCAAAAGCCGGAGACTTAGCAATTCTGCTGTTAACCCATATATTCTCGCTCCCGCGATATTCACGGGCTGCAATCTTTACGGATTTTATTCAGAATTGTTTGATTCCCACCAGTTTTATAAAATAGTGTAATTATCTTTATTCTGGTATCATTTTGTTTATCATTAAGAAAGGTGACTATTTCTTTTACAAAAAAATGGGTGGCAATAATCAATCTGAATTTTTAAACCGCAATTTAATGCGACAGTTAAGGGGTTAATATAAAATTAACGTCGTAATTTTATCGCAGTGCGTTAAACTTACCGGAGATTTGTATTATTAGAAAACTGTCCACTATTTCGAATTAGCAATATTATCACATTTATGCTGTCATCAAATAACCTACATGTTATTATTCGAAAAGAGATGTGGATTTCTAACCGTGTCCTTACTTAATCCCAATTATCATCTGTAGATGGAGCTTTGCTGTCTTAGACTGTTAAAATGCTTGAAAAACGCATAAAAAAGGGTAAGAGACAAGTGATTTTAACAGTAGCAGCCGTAGCTGATGCATTTATGTACCATTTCACCGCCCTCTGAATACTACGCCTGAGCGCTGACCAAAGATAGCGGGTGCCAATGTTTTTAACGTATGTACAGTCCGTGAAATTCAGATAACAGTGTTATAGGAAAGATTTTTTTGACTTGTTAAATCTAAAAAAATATGAAGCGGAGATTTTTTTAAGTATTTGCAACACATTTCAAGGGGCCATTGACACGCTGAAAAATTTCCGCTTTTTCAACCACCATTTTTTAATCAGCGCTCAGGCACTGCCATCGAAATACTCAAATATAGATGATATGAAATGTGACGCCATCACTAATAGACCGACGTATCACTAGTATTGGTTTTCGTGCCGGATAATTTTGAATAGCAATATTCTTTTATTATATTTGTCAAATATCTATCATCTTATAAAATAAGAATACATATTTAAAATTACTGATGAGAATGTAGAAACCCCCGGCAACGCTGTGGCATTCCGAATCTGGCTGAATTTTTATTTAAGGATTCTGAAATATCACCATTAAGTTTATATACTAATTATTGTTTTAAAAAGATGATAGAGCTTTTCTCAAAAATAGAATAAAACTGCTATTCAAAGTTTTCCGTTATCAATTCCAACGCGAGTGAGAAGTCGGTCGATTAATGATTACGTCACATTTTGTGTACTTTGGGCTTGAATATTTTAATGGCAGCATCTCCGGCATGCTATTTAGATGTCGGTGGTCATTTGTAAAACTAACGTAAAGAAATTCTAAATACACCTAGAAAAGTTTGAATACATATTTTTAGTTTTTATAATGATCGATTTTTTGTGAATAAAATAAAGGAAAAATTGATAATGAAATTTCTCTCGTATGAACAGGAAATTTCTAAATAAATAAAAGAAACCCCGCAAAATTTGGCAATAATGCTTGCGGCATGCATCCTGTTAATTTCAGTATCTCTGCGTTTCGGCATATTAAGCATTTCGAATTTTCACCAGAAAGTTTTGATTGTCCTTTTTTCTTTAGGCATTCAATAAATAAAATTTGTATTCAAAATTTTCTTGTGTTAATTCAATGTATCGAAATACCACATCCGCCACAGGCTGCAACACTACATAATGTTCACTATCTTTGATTGTGTAAACGCTGAAATAATAAACTGTTATTTTAACACAATCTAACTGATTGGTAAAGTTATCATACGAATTAAATATTTTCCAACTGAGCGAAAAATTGCCCAGGCCGGGAATCTAACCCATATGCTTGGCTTACAAGGCCAGCGCTTTACCGTTTAAGATAACTGGGCGCGACAACCGGTGAGCATTTTTCGCTCAGATAACATTATAGGTCATAACATCAACCGGTGAGCATATTTCGCTCAGATAACCTTATAGGTCATAACATTGGTCACATGATGTTATGGCCAATAAGATTATCTGAGCGAAAAATGCTCACCTGTTGTCGTGAGCAGTTAGCTTAAACGGTAAAGCATTGGCCTTATAAGCCAAGCATCTGTGTTCGATACCCGGCCTGGACAATTCTTCGCTCAGCTGGAAATATTTAATTCGCTGAAATAATGGTTTGAAATTTGAAAATCCATTGATATTTTGAAGACTATTACTGTTTTAGACAATGAAGCATCATGTTGTATTATATTTGATTCTAAAACAAGTAATCCATTTACAAATATTGCTGACTTCACATATACATGCCTGAAATTCAATTTTAAAATGCAAACATCTACACGAAAAAAAGGTTTTTTTATAAGACATGGAATTTTAATCCTGAATGTCTAAATAATTTTGAAACATGAGAAAATCCACGTATACATATATGTGAAATAATAAAAAGAGAATAATATGAATCATACGACAGTATCGAAAGATTTTTAGAAGTAAATAAAATTTAGTGTGATATTTTTTTTTAATCTTAGACACACAATGCCATATATATTCTGGCTATTGTTTTATTAGTTATTTATTAAAAAAAACAATTTACAACGTAAATCAATAACTTGCTTAAAGGAAACTAAAACTTAAGATTATTTTTGACAATTGTTCAAAAATCTCGACAGCTGTCATAGTGGTTTCTATTTAAAATAGAAAAGGAAATAATACAGCGATGACATTTACTTCAAAAGAAAATAACATTTTGTTTCTAGTGAGTTAAAAAAAATTTCAATTTAAAGAACATTTTTCCAAAATTTGTTTATAAAACCATTTTTGAAATATCGATTTGTCTTGAGAATTGTAGTAATTTGATTTGTGAACTACCGTAATTTCCCACGTACCTGCCGCGGCTCAGTTAAGTTTTTTCATACCGGAAATTTTATTGACAAAAATAAGGTAAATAAGTTCTGAGTAGAACTAAGTCACATTTTATTTTTAAAAAATTCTGGTAGGAAATCGAGTTAGCCATAGTGTGGTAGTAGTTGAGACGTATATTTGCAGTACTTTGTAGTATTCTGTGTTTTTGAATAGAGAGATTTGTCTTAAACTTAATAAATTCGCTCATGTTTCATATCTGAAACATAGGAACTATGTCACGAATAATCTTTGAAAATCTTACGGGAAATTAATGGTATAATCTTATTTACCCATCATACGAAGTATATGGTAAATCTTGCAATCTTTTAAAAATCGAAAAAAAATTGACGGATTTAGGTTCTTTAGATACTGGAGATTCCGAAAAACATATTTTTAGAAAATAAAAATTGCCGTCCGCCCGTCTATGTGTCTGTTTGTCTGTCTGTATGTCTGCGTGTCTGTGTGCCTCTAAACGCTCTACCTCGCGAACAAACTGAGATAGAGACTTTAAATTTTGTGTGTACTTTATTACATAAAAATAAGACGAAGCTTATTTAACATCAGTAACCTCGATTATTCGGAACTATTTTTTTCGGATTCTCGAAAAATTAGTTCTTATTAAAGGTGTATAAAAAATTTATTTTAAAGTTTTATTTTATTAAAGTTTTTATACGTATTTTAAGGAATTGTCAGGGTTCGAACCGTTCCTAAAATTGTCGCACTTTGCTACCAGTATTTAAAAAAAAAAATTGTAGAATGCTCCCTTTACATCTACCATAGAATTACACAATAAATACTACCGTTTTAAAATTGTGGTAGGAAAGTATGAAAATTTTAGAAACGGTGAGAGCCCTAGTGGACGAAAAAGGCAATAAAATAACACAAATTTTGCATACAGATCGAAGTCTATCGGGTTTTTAATTGCCGAGATATTTGTAATCCTGTTTTCCACATTCTTCGATTTTTTGCTACCCTGTATTTCATTCAAATTTCAATTCAAAGATGTACTTTAGTTGAAAACGAGACTGTAAATCCGATGCTGTAAACTACTAGTTAATATGATTATTATTTTCGAAGTTATAAGGATGTTTCTTTTACGCAGTTCGGTACTACTTGAGTAGCTTGGCGTTTTACATAATGTATCGAAATTGTTTCATCAGCAATTCATTAATATAATATTACTATGTATATTAAAAATATTTAAATATACGTTTAATTATTTTTTTAATTGCAATGCATTTTATAAATAGTTTAAACAGGTTTTATTTTCATATATTATATTATGCATATCCATGATGGGTAAGTATTACGGTGGCCCCTTCCGACTAGTTTATGAATTGAAATGGTAAACAAAATACGTTTTGAAATCTGTAAAGAACATTTACTACTTAAACATTTATGGAACGAACCGTTCATAATAAAAAAAATGTGTAAAAATTTCATTATTATCTATAAATCAGAAAGTAAAATATATAGATCCCGATAGGCAAGGGGTTGTAGCATATAGTACAAATGTTACTGTTCTTAAAAGTATTTTTTATTAATAATTTTCCAGAGACATTTTTATACACTATTCAAAAACATTATATCATTAAGATTATTGATAAAAGATACAGGTAAGGACAATAAAAATTCGTCCTATATGATTCGATCCTTGCGCTCGGTCCACTACCTAGAAGAAAATAATTGTAAGGTAATTTTAAGCAAGGTATCTGAAATACAAAAAATTAAAGTAGCGTGTTATTCTCATTCGTTAGCTCAACATATTTTATATAACATGAAAAATCTATTTATATTTAATTGTTTTCAAATGCAGAGTTTTAATCCTTTCAGGTGCAAAACAAACCCATTGCTAAAGTGTCGAAATTAATGATCGAAACCGGAATTTGAAAACAAATTTATTTATAAATAAGAAAAAAAAAGAAGGCTTTGTTTCACACATATAAACCAAAATTTCTTTTACCAAAATTGTGGTGCCGATGTGGCCTTCGGGAATTAAAACTAAGTGGTTTCTTAGACAAACCAGCGCCCTTCAAGCGTTTAAAGGCATTTGTTGATGATTCCATATCAAAAACATCATCAGCGGGGTCAAAATACTTTATTCTCAGAAATTCAAGTAAACTGAACAAACACAGGGGATGTCCTTGAATTGGAAAACATGAATTTTGTTTAAGCTCTTTACGTGGAAACCACATTTCCATTTAACCTTCCGTCTACCAGACGGGTCCATTGGACCCGACAGCAATATTTCTGGTGTCAATGGTAAAATGAGAAATTGTCGATTGACACCGGAATTTATAAAGGACTTGTCTAGATATTAGGAATTCCTTAATTTAAGCTTTCATTGTAAAAGCAAAATTATATTAAAATATTACTGGTGCCGTTTGCAAGTTTGGAATTAAAATTAGGTGTTGCCGTAGATAAATGGGTGTTTTGTCTGGTAGACGGAAGGTTAAAAAAAAGTGAAAAGATTATCTCAAGAAGATGAAAGTTTGTATTGAGAATATGAATTATGTGGCGTTAACCCTTTCCGGCACACTGTGCCCGGTCTGGGATACCTTATTTTAATGCCAAACTTGTAAACGGCACCAGTAATATTTTAGTAAAATTTTGCTGTTACCAAAAAAACGTAAATTAAGGAAGTCAAAATATCTAAAAAATTCGTTTGTGAATTCCGGTGTCAGTCGATAATTTCGCATTTTACTAACAGATTTTACCCGTGCCGGAAAGGGTTAAATACAGATATCAATTTGAAAACTTAAGTAAAGCTAAAGGATTAACCGGAAAAGGAATTTGGAAAAATACACTAACATTTATGAAAAATACACTAACAAGGAAACCACATTTCTTATGCTCGCACTTTGCATTTAGATCTGCTGCATTTTAAAATCCCTATACTACGAAGTTTGAGAATTGGTAGAAATTTTTTGTTAAAATTATATTTTTAATTTTACATCAGCATATTTTTCTGTAAATACAATTTTCGAAATCGCTTAACAGACTATTAAGATTGAAAAAAAATCTTCCAAAAGAATACTTTTTTTAAGTACGAAAATTAACCGAATCCAAATCATCAATACATCAGTGGTATACATTATACCATAGCTGGCAAAATTTTACGCTTTTTTCTCACCTCTAAAATTTAATACTTTCAATATTTAATGGGGAAAGTCCGCGTTTCAATAATGCAAAAATTTCTTTTAAATTTTTGTGGTAAGAAAAAAGCGTGAATGTTGGCAACTATGCTTCATAACTTTCAACAATCATAATAAAGAGTTAAAGTGCAGTCGTTAAAAAAAAATAAACACACCCTACTATCATTGCTTGATTACCAATTGGGCACATTCTCACCAGTAAAATCAAACGGAAAAGGATGCCTGATTCATAATGGAAGTATTCATAAATACGGTATCTGAATAAATCGAACTTTTCTATTAAAGTTTCTTGGTGAGCTGTTGGTAACTTGGTCCTGCCTGCTATCTCGGCAACAAATAATCGTAGAAAAAAGTTACTGGTATTAATCGATTTTAAATAAAATCTAATTTTAAATCATGTGTATAAAATTTGCGTAAGGGGTAATCTACAATTTAAAACTATCCCAAATTTTGTTTTGGTTTTTTCAATGCAACCCCGAATTTTGACAAAACATTTTTGATCTTCGGTTGAAACTATGCCTAATAACGAAATTTCATGCAATTTGAATAAGTTCTGATAACATAAATATTCAAAATTTACAGCTTCTAATGATAATTACCTTTTCATATTTTTATTAATATATCCTGAAATTATAATCATAATATAAAATAGTTTTTTTTGTTCTTTTCTCTTTTTCTTGAGAGAGAAATTTCTATTTCTGCTGAGAAAAAGTATCACAAGACCCCACTTCTTCTTTTCCATGTTTTTGTACGCATATTCACTTGTAACGGCTGGGTGCTCGTACTGGGAGTTAAATGGAGACATACTCAGGAATTAAGATAAAAACACAGTTTATTAAAACTATAAGGGCTCAAGGGAAGTGGAGCAAGTCTCTAAATTTCACAACTGAGAATACTACTAAAAGATTAAACTCGTATTCACAGCTCCGGAACTAGCTCAATCGGGGCACCTCTGATTACTTCTCACTATCCTTCGGCTAAACTGCTAGATAAAATCTAATTAGACAGAGCGTGGCTGTGGCTATCTCTTTATTCAGTTTTAGATAATCAACTTAATTACTATTAAATTTCTTACCACCGGCCCACTTCTCAAGTCGAATTCTCAAACTCCTTATCAACTCACTGGAGGCTCGATGCTACTTTATACTACTCTCTCTGGATTAATCAACGCCGCTAGACACACTCTGCTAAACACCAGCGGGAAATCACGGCTAGAGACACACTTCGCTGGATAATATTGCTAGACACACTCTCTCTGCTGGCTATCGCCAGAGACACACTACACATACTCAAACTCCAAGCTTTTATATGCTGCAAAGTGAGATCCTTCAAATTTACATATTACTACTAACCGCGAGCCTAACTGCAGAATCCGAAAGAGACACACACACTCTAGAAAGTTAAAGTAAAAGAGAGGATAGATGTCGCTTTTACGCTTACACATGTTAAATTATTGACGTCACGATATCAGAAATACTAGAGTGCCTTTATGACAAAGGTCACTGCCTCACAACTCCCCCTCGGATTCCACAGAGAAAAAGGACTGGGCCAAACGCATTCCCAGGACTTTTTCTTGTTATAAATTTCAAACCGTAATAAAAAGAAAGTGATGGATGAAATTTGGCACCGAAACATAACTTTTAAAATCTTACACTTTAACCCACCTCAACAAAACCATCAGTTTGCATCAACTATTCACATATTCAATCCAATCATCCTTCTATCTTAAAAATAGCCTCCGAAAAACTTTCAAAACTCTTAAAACTTTCAAAACTAATTACTTCCTCTTTCAAAATAACCCACTCCACTGGGAGTGCTAAAATTAATCAAAACACTAAACCTTCGAAATTTTCCTCAATACAACTGTATCTTTACCAAAAATTTCTCCATAAAACTTTCCTAACACTAGAATTTGCACCAAGTCGAAAAAACCCAATGCGCAAAAATTTTCCTCAACAAAATTGCGAACTCATCTAAAATTAAATTTACATCATACTACAATAACTCTGCTACTACGTAATACCTACATACCCATTAGCCAATGACCTAACTCCCAAAAATTCTTCAGAACTAGCTCCACTTTAACAAAATTTGGGGTACATACGTACACCTTCACATAGCTGTGCTTATGCAATAATCTAAAGTATCAAATTTACAAAATGACATCATCACATGACTCTTCATCTGTATTAACTAAAAGAAAAATAGCAGTATCAATATTTAACACAGGTATACTTCCCTGCAACAAAATCACATTAACATTCAATTTTAATACAATACAATTTCATATTCAAATGCAACATAAAACTTCGCAACTTGCGGAAACCATTCCCAACTCAAGTACAAACGCGACACATAAACCACGAACGGTAAGAAAAAATTAATTCATTAAATGTTAGTGGGTCATACCAAAAATAAAGGTCCCTTTTGAGAATTTTTTTTTCAAAAATTTTTTCATTTAAATTGAAATAAAAATATCATTGAGAGGGTTGTATACATATTCAAGAGTAGAAATTGAATATCAGCAGCACACTTTTTTTAAAAATATTTACCACTACTCTTAGAAACACAGACACATTGGCTGAAAAATGTCCCCTGTGTTACCATATTTTAAAAAGTCTTCTCATTTTTTCTTATTAAAATAGATTATTGCTTTTACAATATTAACACTTTGATATAAATGCTCTTTTTCAGCGCCATATAGTTTTTTGTTTATGTATATATTTTTTCATGATATAGGTATATTATGTCCCCCGTGTTACCCTTTTTTGCATTCTCCCTGTATAAAACTTTATATAACTTGGTAAAAATTACTCTAGTATAATAAAATTATAGTAAAACTTATTTATATATATTAGCCAGTGCATATTATAAAACTGATTCATAAGAAAGTTTTTTTCTCTTTTGTTCTGGTAAAGGAAATGTCAGTAACATAGGGGACAATAAAGTAACAAAGAAGACATCCTAATTGAACATAAAAAAGTAACAATTTTAAAAGTGTACTTATGTATTAATTAAAAATGTATTTCTGATACAGACCAACAAATGCAATAAAAAACAGGATATTCTGTTGCATTTCATTTTTAAACTTGGGTTTTTTGTCTCTTAAAAACATATCAACCAATATCATGGTAACACAGGGGACTAGTAACACAGGAGACAAAATGAAATAAATTATCACCTATGTATTACTATTTTCATAGAAACAATGTAAAGTTAGATGGAATATTTTCTTTTAACTAAGACTTATAATTTAAATGTCAATTAACTAGAAAATTAATAATTAATCGAAATAAACTAATAGTAACACAGGGGACACACAAAAAACACACCCACCTTCAAAAATCACCTTTATTTAGATAATATTCTTCAAAATTAAACAAATGAGGAAAATGACTACCTAGGATGAATGCTAACTCTAAAAGTACATGAATGACTGCTGTTAACAACATTTAGCTTGCAAATTCTTATTTTAATAGGAAGAAAAAGGTGGCGGTAACACAGGGGACAAAAACTAAGGGACACGGGAATTTTTCTTATAAATGAAGAAAAATATTTACAAAAAATATTTAAAGTATATAGGGATAATATAAAGACTACAAAGACATAAAAAATATCCTGAAAGATAACTTAAACGATACATATAGTAAAAAAATAGGGTTTAAAAATTAAAAATTGTTCTTGGGACATGGCTTTTTACAGGACACAATTATTATGAAAGTTATTTGATTAACAATAAAAGGAATTTATCTCAAATTTAAAAATTGCATTAGAGAAAAATATATTTAAAATATATTTTCCAATATTTAAATTTAATTTTGAAACAAAATTTTAGAAAATAGAGCAATACAAAGATTCGGGACACCAAAGGGTGCTTTATTTTTGGAATGACCTTAGTATAAGAGATAGAAACGCGTGTCAAGGACTTCTTGACCGCAAAACACATGCACGCCTGATTCGCGGCGCGTGTACAAAATAACCCAAATTACTATCTGTACCTTTCTGAAAATTAAACATATATTAACATACATTTTATAACATATGAACAGTATAACAATATAATAATATTTTAACAACTAACATAACAAATTAACAATAGATCCAGAATTTTTAAAAAGCAGTTAAGACAAGAATTTCAAAAATACATAAAACTAACAATTTTCCAAATTTTGAACACAATTAAGCACTGCTCGTGAGTCCGTCAAAAAATTCCAAACATGGAAAAAAATACAAAACAGTCTCTCTGCTTTTTATTCCTTCACATTGCTACCACATATATGCACTGTAATAGAAATTTAATAAAGAACATGTTCACCCAATCATAGAGATGATTCGCTGCTAGCCGGCTTCATACTACAGAATGGCTTTCTCCTCTTGTCCGAAAAACCTTGCACGAAGGATCTTTCGTCATCAGAACTGTACGGTGACGCCACAGTTGACTGTCGTGTCTGCAGCCTGGTCCTGAATGGATGCCGTGGGATACTTGTAGTTTCCACTCGACGACTCCGCTCTGATCGGTTCGCTGGGGTCACTCCATGGCGAGATTCACACTGCTGATGCCGGTACTCTGAATGTTGTCTCCTCTTTCTAGACGCACCCGAAGTTACTGAAGATCCTAGGCCACGTTTCTTTCCGGATCAATGCTGTCTCTTATTGGGCAAAAAATCAGATTTTAAAGTTCTTTTAACAGTTTGACGAGTGTCCATATGAAGTTTTTTTCGAGGATTAATTACTGAAGATGTTGAACTATTTGCTAACTTGTGTTTTTGAGGTTGCTGTCTAATAAGTGGAGGAACGGGACAGTTTATAATCTTTTGCCTTTTATGGCACCCTGAGTCTGATGTATTTGACACTGCTCTTTTATTTTTATTATCACACTTTGCTCTCGGTTTAATAGACTTTCTACATTCAGTAACAGTTTTTGGAGCTGTTTGACCAGATTTTCTTCTTGCATACTGATGAAAAGAATTAGATGAAGAAGTGCTGGACTCGGGACACTCATTGGATCGGGAATTTTGCGAAACACCGCTCGACACATGAGAACCTTCAATACCATTTTCTCTAAACTTATAAACTCTAACCTGATCCAGATTAACCGTCATTCTTTCACCATTGACATTAACAACCAAATTATTATTCCGAACTTCCAAAACTTCAAACGGACCCACAAACTTCGGCCCAAACTTAGCTACCCTCTTTTGACGACATGAACTTAACCAATGCTTTTCTACTAACACAAAATCTCCAACTTTCACTTCTAACTCCCTCCTACGCATATTATAATACTGTGCTTGCTTCTCTTGCGCTTTTCCCATCTGAACTTGAGCCTCCTTAACCAAACTCTCAATATCCTGGCACATAAACTGACTTTCCGCATCCGACACAATAACTAGCCTTTGGAATGGAGTAATGACTTTCCTACCCAAAAACAATTCAACCGGCGTTTTCCCCGTCGACTCGTGAACTGCCGTACGAAGTGCATACGCAAAATGCTGAAGAAACTGGTCCCAATTTGCATGATGAGAACCAACATAAGAAATCATTTGAATTAATGTACGATTTACACGTTCAGCCATATTAGACTGAGGACGATACGGAACAGTAAAAGAATGATCGATCTCCAGCTTCTCACACAGGGCCTTAAATATATCAGAAATAAAACAAGGGCCATGATCGCTAACTACCCTAATTGGTGCACCATATTTAGAAATATAATTATCGAAAAATGCATCGGCAACTGCAGGTGCAGAAGCCTTCTGGAGGGGGACCAACTCTACCTATTTACTAAAATAATCAACTATAACTAGTACAAATCTATATCTTTTAGGAATAGACAATGGATAAGGACCGATTAAATCTACACCTACACATTCATTAGGAAAATTTACTTTAATAGGAATTAATTTGCCAGCTGAACTTACATTTTTATAATTATAACGTTGGCATGTGCTACAGCTGGAGACATAAGCGCGCACTGCTTCCCGCATTTTAGGGATGTAGCAGGATTCACAAATTCGAGCATAAATTTTCCTGATTCCTAAGTGACCTGCTAATGGATTATCATGAAATTCTTTCAAGATGGCCTTACGAAGACTAGCCGGAATAAAAACTCTTAAATCATCACGTGAATTTTCAATTTTAGAATAAAAAAGAAGACCATCGATAAGCTTAAAAGATTGGGACCATTTCTCAAACATAGGCACATTTGCGCTCGGGACATCATCAGGATTTTCCAGGTAACGATATAAACTACCAAACTCCTCATCTTGCTTCTGCTCCCTTATTAACTGCTCTCGTGACCTTAACACCAACGAAGACAATGCACAACACTTAATTTCCTCCGTGACCTCTAAACCACCATGCGGGTTTCGAGACAAAGCGTCCGTTACCGCATTTTCCTTGCCAGCCCTATGTTCTATAATCATATTATACTCTGCTAACTTCAAACACCATCTGACCATACGAGACGACAAACCCTTTCCATTAGTTAACTTTGTCAAAGCGGAATTATCCATAATGACTTTAACGGGTATATTAGTGAAAAAACAACGAAATTTATTCAAAGCCCAAATTACTGCAAGACACTTCCTTTCTGTAATCGAATAATTCCTTTCAGCTGCATTTAAAATTCTCGACCCAAACGCTATAGGTCGACCTTTCTGTGATAACATAGCTCCAACCCCCACTGCACTCGCCAAAACAGGAGGGGAAACTACTGCCTCTTTTAATAATTCAAACGATCTGTGAGCCGCCGATGACCATACGAACTTCACCCTTTTCCTTTTTAAATTATACAATGGTTCACATAACTCTGAAAAATGTGGAATGAACTTGGCGAACCAAGCCACCATCCCTAAAAATGTCGCCACTTCATTAATATTTTTGGGGGGATTAATTGACGTAATTGCCTCAATTTTCTCATTATCTATATTAATACCTTCACGCGTAATTTTAACTCCTAGATACTTTATCTCTTTTCTCAAAAATTTACATTTTTCCATCTTAACTGTTAACCCAGCGTCTCTTAACAACGTAAACACTTCCCTCAATAATCTCAAATGCTCTTCAAAAGTAGTTGCCATTATAATTATATCGTCGAGGTAGACCAGGACACCCTTACCAAGCAAAAGTTTAAGGATATTATTCATGGCCTTCTGGAACGTTGCCGGTGCCCCCGATAAACCAAAACTCATTCTCTTAAAAGCGAAACAACCGTCCCGAGTAATAAACGCAGTTTTAAGTATGTCCTCCGGCTTCATTGCAATCTGAAAATAACCTGACGTAAGATCTAACGTTGACATATAATTCGTACTCGTTATATTAGCCAAAATATCATCAATTACTGGAATAGGATATTGTGTTATCGCATTTAACATTCTATAATCTACTGCAAACCATGCCTCTGGATTATCTAAACTTTTCCCATTATTCTTACGACATAACACTACTGGAGATGCAAAAGGAGACTCAATTGGCATTATAATATCGTCCGCTAGCATTTTCTGAATATGATGATCAATTATACCCTGTTTAACTTTGTCATACTGATATGGTTTACTAGCAACAGGTGCCTTCAAACCAGTATCAATCTCATGCCACGCAACATGCGTTAAACCCGGTTTATCAGAAAAAAACCTCTCCAAACTCATTCTAAAACTTGTTAAATTCCTCCTTCTCGATTTCACTTAACCCCGACTCTCCCAAATCAACTGACACTGAAACAGGTTCTTTCTTACTCACATTCTCATCATTAATCAGGATTAACGACTTTTTAAAGAAATCCAGACTAATTCCTCTATCCTTCATATAATCCACACCAACTATACAATGCACTGTTAATCCATCTAACACACAAAACTCCCAACACGTCTTAACCGAACGAATTTCAACTTCCAACTCTACTGAACCTTTATTATCACAAGCTACTCCCTGTGCCGACTGAAGCACCAGACTTAACCTCTTCAACTTCTTATACGAAAAATATTTCCGATAACAATCAAAAGAAATGAACGACTTATCTGCCCCTGTATCGAGGACACTCTTAACGACAATACCATCCAACACAATTGACACTTCAGGTAACTCGAACGGATTAATAGTAACTTTATTCAAACTCACAGAAGGCTTTTCCGATTTAACCTCCTGACTGCCCGGCAAAAGGGTAAAATTGTAATGTTGTTTTCTCTGTAATTTATTAAAAATATTAAAAAAAGATGTTTGTTCCAACCTGATACAAAATATATTATTATGTAGAGGTGTATAATCTTTGAGAGTATTAATCCTAACTTAATTTTTCAAAACTGGGTTTTATTTGTAGAATTATATTAATTTAAATATTGCTTATGCTGCAATGAAACCTGCAGGTTAGTGTGCGAAAAAATCAGCCAGCGGCAGTCAGGAGGTTAACCTGTGATTGCATACCTTCCGAAATACAGTCACCTACCAGTTTAACTGACCCGACCTCTTAACACATCTCCTTTGCATTGATCTACCTTCAAAATTCTCATTCGAAGTTAATCTCCTTACTTGCGAAGAAACATTCTTGTCCCGTACTCCCCCTCTCCGATCATAACCACTATTCTGCCTATTTCCATACATATATCTATCACCACTTCTAAAATTATTACCACCACCACAATTCCTATTACCATTACCAGTGTTCGACACATTACGACCAAATCCATAATTTCCATTACTCAAATTATTATCCGGAAATCGCTGTCCCCCTCTCAAAAAATTACGCTGCCCCTCATTTCTCAAATTACTTTCCGTGACAGGACTCTGTCGAGGGCTACGCGAATCCCGTTGATCCGAGCTATGTAGAGTTGCAAAAAGTTGGTTTATTCCCGGGTTTATTTCCAATAGACCAGGTTTATTCCCAGGTTTATTCCCAAAAAACCGAATTATTCCTAAAAATCCCGGGTTTTTTCCAGGTTTATTCCTAAAAACCCGGTTTATTCCCGGGTTTAAACCGGGTTTTTTCTAACCTTTGCAACGCTAGAGCTATGCCGAGTCTCATACTTCGATAATATTTGATGCATTTCTGAAAAATTCTTAGGTGCTCTAATTTCAATATAGTCCTGTATATTCGGATTAAAAAGAGGAAGAACAATGTCCAACAATTCCTCAAATGTGATATCTAAATCCAATTTATTTTTTAGTTCAAGCTTACGTAGGTAAAACTTTGATGCTGACTCATAAATATTCTGCTTATTGCAATAGAATTCTTTTCTTAAAATACTTTTATCTTTAACGGGAGGAAATGCCTTCTTTAACTCAATCACAGTCTGTTCAAATCTTTTACCTTCATCATTAATCAGAAATTCTCCTATATTTTCCAACCACAAAAGTGCTTCGCCCTTCAATGAGCACTTAAGCACTACGTATCTATTTTTCTCAGGTATATTATTAAACAGGATATAATCATCTAGTTTGACTAAAAATTCACTAATGTCACCTTCACCGGTAGAATAAACACGTGGCCCAATCTCACAATGTCCGACATTTCGTTGGGCGCCATTTGTAACGGTTGGTTGCTCGTGCTGGGAGTTAAATGCAGACATACTCAGGAATTAAGATGAAAACACAGTTTATTAAAAACTATAAGGGCTCAAGGGAAGTGGAGCGAGTCTCTAAATTTCACAACTGTGAATACTACTAAAAGATTAAACTCGTACTCACAGCTCCGGAACTAGCTCAATCGGGGCACCTCTGATTACTTCTCACTATCCTTCGGCTAAACTGCTAGATAAAATCTAATTAGACAGCCCGTGGCTGTGGATATCTCTTTATTTACTTTTAGATAATCAACGTAATTACTATTAAATTTCTTACCACCGGCCCACTTCTCAAGTCGAATTCTCAAACGCCTTATCAACTCACTGGAGGCTCGATGCTACTTTATACTACTCTCTCTGGATCAATCAACGCCGCTCGACACACTCTGCTAAACACCAGCGGGAAATCACGGCTAGAGACACACTTCGCTGGATAATATTGCTAGACACACTCTCTCTGCTGGCTATCGCCAGAGACACACTACACACACTCAAACTCCAAGCTTTTATATGCTGCAAAGTGAGATCCTTTAAATTTACATATTACTACTAATCGCGAGCCTAACTGCAGAATCCGAAAGAGACACACACACTCTAGAAAGTTAAAGTAAAAGAGAGGATAGATGTCGCTTTTACGCTTACACATGTTAAATTATTGACGTCACGATCTCAGAAATACTAGAGTGCCTTTATGACAAAGGTCACTCCCTCACACACTTCATGATATGTTTCGTTTTATTCAACTGTGAAACTTTTTTGAATACGGGGACATTGAAATGCTGCAGGTTTCGAAACTTTTGAATATTTAACAGATTATATCTTCTAACAGAAGCAGTAGTTTGGTAAATTGTTTCCATGTTTTTTAGCTTGCCTTAGGAGTACACTTTCATACTCAATAACACAAAATTTGGGGTATTATTGCTAGTGGGGACAAAAGCTTCATTTTGATTGCATTTTGTAGCAACATAATAATGTAAATTTTCCTGTGAAAGAAAGTAAATTATACTAAGTAGGCACTATTATTATACAGTTTAATACAAAAGAATTTTGGGATGTTGTTGCTTTTAAGACATATATAGCTTAAAACATACCGGCATTTCACTTTTCATGAAAAATGGAATACACAGTGTTCAACTTTGACATTTTCTATCGGGTAGATGAAAAATTTTAAGGACTTTGAAACTGTACAATATTTATTAAATGCCATTTACTTCAATATAAAAAAATAAAGCAAATAAAAAAACAGCTATTGCCCTCTGTCTTATTATAAATAAAATTTTCTTTAATAATGTCACATTTTCTATATAAGAGTGCTGTTAGTGAAATAATTGACCCCCTATCCAAAAAATAAATGCAACGCCACTGTGCCCTTCATGTACAGGGCATAGCCGGATAAGCATTGAAAACATACCTTTCAATCAAATTTCTTGATTTTTTCCCAGGTGTATCTACATATCTGAAAATCCATTTCCCCTATTATTAGCTTATAAATATTGATATTTTATGAGATAAAAATGTTTTTTCAATTTTTTAAAAACCTTGTTTTCTCAAAAACTACTGTACCGAATTATATGTGATTTATTGAGTTTATATAGACATTAAAGATGAATACCGTAATTTCGTGTAGATAAGCCGCAGCTCAAACAATTTAATTTCGACCCAGAAAATTCATTCAGTAATTTATGATAAATATATACCGCGATACAAAACGTTACATTTTATTTTTGAAAATTTCTGGGTCGAAACAGAATTCTTTGAGCTGCGGCTTATCTACACGAAATTACGGTAACTGGTAAGGTTTGTATAATTTTCTGATTATAAAAAGTGTATGATTAAAAATTTTTGAAAAATGAAAATCATATCTTATAGTTTTCGGAAAATTACCATTTTTTAGTAAAACATTCCTCTTATGTGCCCATGTATTATATATAAAAGCTGTAAGTTTGCGTTGGGTACTACATATAAATATTTACAAAAGTATCTATAAAATTGATTAAAATTCATTTCAAGGCGTTACTTTGGGCGGAGCTACGCAACTTTGAAATCCGAAGATTCTCTGGAATGTATACTTACAGAATTGGCGTATTTTAAATTTTAATGAACACATGAGCATCATTTTCGACGCTGAGGATACTGTTTCGATAACAAAATTTTTTGTTGGTGTCACTTACAAAAACAAGAAAGAATATTTTTGTCATAGAAACTAACTACATTCTACGATATCGAAATGTAAAAACAGTGATCACAGCCAATTTAAATGAAAATGGCTTTCATCAGTTTTTATAAAGATAAATTATAATTAGTAGTTTCAAGCTTTTTAACCGAGCGATGGGCTCTGATTACCATCATGTTAAACGTTTAGGTCTAAGTAATGGTTAACCGCCGCGATCAGAAACTAATGTAATGAATGATTTCTATTTCTTATGATGTTATCTAAGAATGATAATTCGAAATGTGATTGTTAAGGAAGTTTCTTGAAAAAACTCGTGGTTACAGAAAAATATATATATATATATATATATATTTTTTATGTATAAAATAATGTAGTATATTATCAAGTGTCAGCTGTTTTTTCCTCCCTCATAAAAGTCACTGTTCTTAACAGTGAGAGCGTAAAGCACTGAAACCGACTATGTATTTACATATAATATTATAATACATTCGCATAAAATTAGATATTTCTTTACAATATTTTATCTTCTGTTAATTTTTTCACCGTTCTTTTTTGCACTATATTTATTTAAAAAAGCACATTTTTTATCTCATCAAACATAAAACGGTTCAAAATTGTAGAAATATATTTTTCAATACAAAATATCATCCAGTGCTGTCAGCTTTCTTTTTTTTCCTTTAACTCACATTATGAACCTTTCGATAATATTTATCTTCGGATTAAATAGCTTTAGAAATCTGCTATTAGAAGAAAAGGTTATTATTAGCATACATCTTGATTAAAAAATTGTCTGTTACTACCCAATCCTGATGATATCGCACAATTAAACGAGTGCATTAGGCCCCAGTTCTAGTTATATTATATTTATATTTGATTTGCGGATATTTATATTTGATTCTTCGGATTTCTTGAACAATTTCAAAGTTGCGTAGCTCCGCCCAAAGTAACGCCTTTAAATGAATTTTAATCAATTTTATAGATACTTTTGTAAATATTTATATGTAGTACCCAACGCAAACTTACAGCTTTTATATATAATATATGGGCACATATGAAGAATTTTTTACAAGAAAATGGTAATTTTCCGACAACTATAAGATATGATTTTTATTTTTCAAAAATATTTAATCGTTTTTTCACACACTTTTTATAATCAGAAAATTATATAAAACTTACCAGTTATGCATCTTTAATGTCTATATAAACCCAATAAATCACATGTAATTCGGTACAGTAGTTTTTGAGAAAACGAGGCTTTTAAAAAATCGAAAAAACATTTTTATCTCTTAAAATAGTGATATTTATAAGCTGATAATAGGGGAAATACATTATCAGATATGCAGATACACCTGGGAAAAAAATCGAGAAATTTGATTGAAAGGCATGTTTGCAATGCTTATCCGGCTATGCCCTTTGAACATTGCTAGTACTGCCAAAGTTGATTATTTTTATATTGCGTTCGCACCACTATTCGAAAGAAATACATTTTACAGTTTATTTCTCTTGAAAAATATCAAAGCATATGTGAAAGATTTTTGCTTTGTGAAAGTGGTGCGAAATAGAACGATAAAAAATTCGCTTGTGGTAGTGCTGTCTAACTAAAAAATTGACACACATTTTAAATTTCAATATACAGTATTATGGTGTTGAATCTCATTAGAATTCTGTCACCAATATTTGAGATTAGAAAGTTTCTATTTAATATTTCAGCCGCACAAACCGGAAATAAAATCCCACAAAATCGTAGAACTCGAATTAAAATCCTCAGTCTTCTATGTTTGCCATCTTTCAAATGCCGCAATGAACATGTTAAATGAATCTATTAATGTTTCATAAAATTATTTATTTATTCGCATTTTTTCATTCAAATTCTAATTGTACACATTTATATATCATTACATTTAAATGCATAAAAATATAAAATGTAAATGTAAAATTATGGAAAAAAAACGAAATGAAGATATTTTTTTAAATATAAAGCTGAATAAGTGTTATCTAAATGCACGGCTGGTACTGACGACAATTTTAATTAATTAATTTTTTTTTTTTTTTGCACCACTACTTTTTCATATTTCTCTTTCGCTTGTTGTCAAAGTGCATGTAAAAGAATGTTTCAGAATTAAAAAATAGCCTACAGTTGAAACTGTTGAATACTGCGCATATCGAACCATGTATTTGCTTTTAAAATATTTCTACTTTTTCATATGATTAGGTAAGATTAAAATAAAAAAGAAATTGATTGTGATTAAAATGAATTTGATTATGATTAGAATGAAAAAACATTAAATTAAAATGAAAAGAAAACTAATATTGATTTTATAAATCGATGTGCAAAGAGCAGGGATACCGCAGATCTTTTGATCAAAACCAATAGTTTAAAAAAATCGCTGTAGGTTGCTTTCTCAAGTACAGGGTGATTCAAATTAAAGTATCCCTGTTTGCGAGGCCCTAGAGAGAGAACTAGTGGATGAAATGTCTTCATATTTGGAAGATATATATATCAGACCATGGAAAATTGAATGGTGCAAAAAAATGTTTAGTTCAAAGGCCACCAGGGGATAAAAAAGTGCGGCGATCGGTTTCAGATAAGAAAAATGTAACACGACTTAGGATGTAAGGTGCGGATCTTAGTGCGGATGGGCTGAAT
Organism: Maratus speculifer; assembly: GCA_964019185.1. Taxonomy (NCBI): domain Eukaryota; kingdom Metazoa; phylum Arthropoda; class Arachnida; order Araneae; family Salticidae; genus Maratus; species Maratus speculifer. The sequence continues at coordinate 86,682,742 of OZ025293.1, forward strand.
CCTACCAATAATATTTATTATTATTAGTTGTTTAACTTTTATTAATATGCTTTCATTAATTTTAGTAGTATTCTTATTAGGCGAAGAACATTAAATATGTAGTGTTGGGAATTGAAATTAACATTGGATGGTACCACGTGGTTATAGTTGGTAATTAACATAATTTTAATTTTCTTTACTCGAATCATGCTAAATAGGTGAGAATTTAAATATTCCAATACTCAACTCGGTAGCATAACTTGTATGTAAATATTTTTTTAACATTTATTACCGACGCCGACGCCTTAAATAGATAAAAAGGAAGGCGAATAGGTTTGAAATATTCTGAGACCGCCACGATGGTTCTCTCATTTCCTGAGCCTGCTTTGCTGCTGAAACTTTTCTAACAAAATAACAATAATGCGGCCAAAACGCTTCGGTTGTACCGACTGAAGAAATCTTTGCGTACGGGTCCAATTACACCATGTACCCTGCGAGGAATGATTAAACGCTTTGAGGAAACTAGCAGCTTTGCAGTTCAAGCTGGCCGAGGACGAAGGAAAAAGATACCGCAGGTGATGGAGGACATCGCAACCGCTGTTGTTGAGCAGGCCAGTTCAAACACAGCTGGAGCCTCCAGAGTTCAAGCCGTATCCAGGAAATTGGATTTGCCATACACTACTGTATGGAGATGCATGCGTATAGCACTCAAGGCCTACCCATATGAGAATCGTCGTTTCCAAGAATTAAAACAAGGTGATAACGATCTTCGTGAAACGTTCTCTTTGATGTTCTTGGCAAGGACGGAAGTGGATAAAAATTGGCCGTTTAACATCCTATGGACCGATGAGGCCGACTTTTACATGAGTGGAACAGTAAATACACAAAACTGTCGTATCTGGTCAACCGAGAATCCTCACCGTATCCAACGAATGCTCCTACATTCTCCGCATGTTACTGTGTGGATCGGTTTCACTGCAACCTTTATGATTGGGCCATTTTTCTTTGAGGAAATTACTCCTCAGGGACCAAATACTTGTACTGTAAATTCAGCACGTTATTGGGACATGTTGCAATGTGTTGTCATCTCAGAACTCCAGCAGCATGGGTGCCTTGCTACAACAACTTTCCAACAAGATGGTACACCCCCTGACATTGGGCGTGAAGTACAAAAATTGCTCGATGCCATTTTACGGAGGATCACATCATCAGCCGTGAATTTTCTACAAAATGGCCTCCACGCTCATCTGACTTGACACCGTGTGATTTTTGGCTTTGGGGTTATCTCAAAGATAAAGTTTATCGAGTAAATATTGGAAATCTGGTGGATTTAAAAAATCAGATCCTCTTGCATGCATGCAACATAGGTCGAGGTCTGTTACACGCTGCTGTGGATCATGCGGTGACACGATTTCACGTTCTCGCGCTGAAGCAAGGAGGACATATTCAATCCGACCTGTAAAAATTTTGTGTGCTGTCTATTACCACATGTCTTTCGCTTGTGCTCTCGCAAACATTGTTTTAAGATCGTCAGTTTGTGGGAAAAAAATACAAAAATAAAGTCAATCACTGACATCCCGTATTCTGTTCTTTATTGGTTGCGTCATAGTCAAGGTTTCTAAAATTTAGGTAAAATAGTCCCAATTCCCACCGATTAATATTTAGTGTTCTTCGCCTAATAAAAATACTAATGAAGTTAATGAAAGCATATTTAATAAAAGTTAAACGTATAATACTAATAAATATTATTGGTGGGAATCAGCCCATTGGCACCAAGATGTTTGTATCTTGAGTCGTGTTACATTTTTCTTATCTGATACCGATTGCAGCGCCTTTTTATCCGCTGGTGGCCTTTGTTTGAACTAAAATATTTTTTGCACCATTCAATTTCCCTTGCTCTGATATGTATATCTTCCGAATATGAAGACATTTCATCCACTGCTTCTCTCGCTAGGGCGTCGCAAACAGGGATACTTTAATTTGAACTACCCTGTAAAAGGAAAACTCGCTCATCAATGTTTCTAAAAATATATAAAAAAGTCTTTAAATAAAGGTGGTGTTGATATCGGACCAAGTAATAAAATAACTAGAAAAAGAAAATGGAATTTTTAAGTCTGATACCTTTATTTGTAACTAGAAAATTCCTGATTATAATTATATCGTGGAATTCGCAATGTGCTTTTATGATAGCAAATTTGCTTAATATAATTCTACGCTTAACACTTTAACTTTATTGTTTTCTCTACGAAACCACAAAATTTTATTTCCGATATGATACAACGATACTGAAATTTTAATTTTAAAATATTCATTTTATTAAGTATGTGAAAAATCACTCTTTCTTATTCAAAAATATATTAGTTCGCAATTACTGGTGTCAATTATTTATTCGAACATGTTATCAATGAAAATGCTTTGCCCTTTAAAGGGTTAAATAAAGGCTGTATTTCTTAAATGTTTATTAAAACTGTATCCACCCGAAAGAATAAGTAATAAGTTATATTTACATGTACATTCACTTAAGGGAAATTAATTATAGAACGAAAAAATATAGGTATCTGAATTATTACAGGGTACTTTTTGTTTTCAGTTACAGAATTTTTTAGAATTAAAAAATAGCGACATCTGGTAAATGCTGCGCATGCGGAACCATGTATTTCCTTTGAAAATATTTGAACTATTTAGTAGTGGACTTTCTATGATTAGATAAGATTTTACATAAGAAAAAACTGAAATTGGGCCAAAATAAATTGAAATGAAAAGAAACTTAAAATTGATTTATAAATCAATGAGCATAGATCAATGATCAGACAGATCCTTAGATGAAAACAAGTAGTTTAAAAAAAATCGTGGTATGTTTCTCTATGAATTAAGATCAAAACTCTCACATCAATAAGTTTCTAAAAAATTATTAGGATGAGTGAAGCGGATCCTCTACTAGTCTACTCAAATTACATTTTGTCATAAACTTTACAATAAAACTATTCAGTTTTTTTACTTGAAACTAAACATAAAATAAATTATAAGCTGTAAATTTGCATATTATTACCCTTTTTTTAATAGAATAACCTTTAAAAAGTTATTATTTTAATTAATTTATTTTACATGTTTTTCCATTACGGACGCATTTTTGGAATAAAAAATGAAGCATGTATTTTTTCAGAAAAAATGTATGTACCACGGAGTTGGCAATTACAGATAGAATCATGATTAATTAAATTAAAAAAAATGCATTTTCTTTATTCCGACAAAATCTTATTTACGCTGATGAAGCTTACGCATATTAAAAGAATTATATTATGATTTTTTTAAAGTGGCAACAAAAGAATTGTAAACAAACAAAATTGTTAAATTCGTCACATAAAGAGTTATTTGAATTCCAAGGTTGAAAACTGAACCAAATAAAACATATATATTATTATTTTGGTATATGCAGGATTATTTTTAAAAAGTTTGCCGTTTAAAAACAATTTATGAAATGTATTAGTTATATTACAAAAATATGCCAAGAAAACATACATTTACTGATTGTAAAAAACGCAAATATGATATAGCTTTAAGGCAAGAGGCTAGATATCAGCGTAAAACACAACGGAACAGATGTAATATCAAAGTCATATACACACCACATTGGCGCATTTCTTTCCGAAGCCAGTTTGGCAAAAAACTCGTTTTCGAATATCAATTACCATATATTTTTAAAAAGGGAATACAAATAAGTTTTTAAAAAGTTTAATTAATATATGTAGAATAAAACACTTTATATAATATAAAAAAGTAAATAAAAGTAAATAAACATTTTTATTAAGAAATAAACAAGAAAGAATTTCATACCTTTTTTTTTTTTTTTTTGGCATCAAATAATTGATGTGGCTGCGATCTTCAGCATTAAGGGTTACTTTTTTATAACTGGAACGGATTTTAATCATTTGTTTTATATATATATATTTGCATTTTGCATATTTTTCTCAAAAAAATTTATATCTTTTGTTTTAATTTGACATAATAAATGCATTAAATATACAAAATTAATATATATATATATATATATATATATTTAAATAAGACTGATATATTAAACTCAAATCGCACACCATATTTAACCAACTAAAGAAATATATAAAATATAAAATATAAAAATATTCTTAAAAGCAAAAACTCACGAACATCTACACCGCTAAACAAACTTGAAAAACCACTACGTGAAATATAACTAATCCATAAATTATAAACTGATCCAACAAATAACAACTCATAAATAACTTAAACAAGAAACTCGAAAAGTAACAAACATGGAGACGGCCGGCATGGCTTATGACATGCACTGCTGGGTTAAATCTGATTTTATGCATGCAACATTCCCCATGCCCGTCACAACCATATATGAATTTTAGCTAAAAGCATTCATACTAAAAATAAACTATCGACCAGCAATAACCTTCAAATGACCCTTAAACTAAAACATTAAACTTGTCGAACTATCAAATCCATTCAATAATGATTTCAGTTCATTTCGACGACTACTGCCCCTAACAAAATCATTCATAATATTTTTCATAAAGTTCCGAGGGTAATCTTGTTCAGAACCCAGTCTGTACCACTCCACAATGTCATTAATCGCATCTCCAATTTCTGAACTCAATCTATCAATACGAATTAAACCATTTCTGAAAATATTTCTTTTTACCGAGACATGTACACATGAATTGAAATTCATTAACTTTAAAGTTCGGAAACTAAAAGTGTTCCGTTTATCAAATATCTTTGTAACCAATTTTTTACGCTCTAAAATTAAGTTTACATCCAAAAAATCAATATTTCTGCAATCCAGTGAGGAGGGCTCTAATTTCAATGTTGTAGGGAAATCTAAAATTATATTATCGTTATTTAATTTAACTATTAAAACATCATCAATGTATCTATAACACAAAATATTTTTATTTAAGTTATTGTTACGTTCATATAAATATAGGTATATGTCAGCTATAATAGAACTACAACTCCCCCCCATTGGAATGCCACGAATTTGTCTAAACGTTTTTTTACCGTCGTAAAGGTAATTTTCTTCTACAACAAATTTAAATAAATTCAAAAATAAATCGATATCAGTTTCTGATTTACACTCAGTAACATAAAATTCCACAATTTTCTCCTTTAAATCCGTTAAATCTATATTATTGTATAGGTCTGCGAAGTCATATGCATACAGACCTGTAATGTTTTTTATATTTTTCAGCTTATCCAATAAGATGTAGCTATTTTTTATAATAAATGTTGATTCCCTACCAATCACTTTGTGAAACACACCTGTTAAAATCTCCTTTAATTTTTTACTAACTACCTCAATGTAAGATCCGAAACCACAAGTTATGCTTCTTAATTTAATTGGCTTTTTATGAAATTTAGGAACTAATATAAGATAAGGGAAATTTTGACTTTTTTGTTTTAACTTTACTTTTTTATAAAGTGCTTTGATTCTATTCTCCACAACAGTGATTTTTGTATTCAAAAGTTGATAATGATATTTATTGTTATAGCACTCATTTAAAAGCGTACTATAAAGTTTTTTACATATCAATGCGTAATTTGTGTTGGCTTTGTCTACATATGTAATTATAAATTTATCCTGGAGATTCTTAATTGAATTTGTAATTTTTATATAATTTTCGCGTGACATACCGTCACAATATATATATATATATATATATATAAGTATATAATATATATTTATAGATGTATATTATATGCATGTATAACACTATATATAATTTCGGTACTACTTTATTAACCCGTCGGCCAAAAAAATATTGCCAAACTATAATATTAAATGACAATAATGGATTATCTTGAATGTCGCATTCAATGACATTAAGAGCCTGCATCAGTCAAACCGAAACTAAAAATCCTATCACAAACCTATGCTTGTTGCCACAAGGAAGGCATATCCCGAACCCAAATATTGATACTTTAAAAGACCAATGATATTTTCCAAGCTTGTAATTAATAAGAAAATGGTCATCTCACGCCACCCTTTACCTCCAGGCGATAAAAAGGGGATAAGATACCCCAGGAAGAAAAAAGTCATTAGCAAATGCTAGAAACTCTCGCACCATTTCAATACTGATAGCCCGAGGGATATGTGCATTTGGATAGTTTCCTCGAGATAATTTCTGACCAAAACACTCGGATCCGTTTTAAAACAAGTCGAAATTGACCTTTTTTGTTAGATAGTTTCAAGTAAAATTGAATCATTTATATGTAATTTTAAAAGACAGCATACAGATCGTGATTATTATGTCAGAGATTGCACATTAAACATTTTCCAAAGAATCTCCTGTACATTTTAATATTTTTAAATGATTTTTTTTTAGCATTGAATAGCTGAGATCATTGAACTGTACAAAGACCGTTTTATATTTTTTCGATTTTGTTACGAGTATTTTATAGTGGCTTACCTCAATAGAGCGAAATCCCAAGATAGAAATTTTTAAGATATCTCGTTTGTATTTTAATATTTTTAAATGATTTTTTTAGCATTGAACAGCTGAGATTTTTCGGTATAAAGACCGTTTTGTACTTTTTTGATTTTGTTTACAGGTGTTTTAAAGAGGCTACTTCAGTCAAGTGAAATCCAATGGAAGAAATTTACAAAAATATCTCTTCTACATTTTTATACTTTTAAATTATTTTTTGGCATTCGATATCTCAGATATTTCGGTACAAAGACCGTTTTGTACTTTTTCGACCTTCTTTAGGGGAATTTTAAAAAAGTTACTTCAGTCAAATGAAATCCAATGGAAGAAATTTATAAAAACATCTCTTCTACATTTTAATATTTTTAAATGAATTTTTGTCATTGGATAGCTGAGATCTTTCGGTACAAAGATCGTTTTGTACTTTTTCGACTTTGTTTAGGGAAATTTTAAAAAAGCTACTTCAGTCAAGTGAAATCCAGTGGTAGGAATTTATAAAAATATCTCTTCTACATTTTAATATTTTTAAATTATATTTTGGCATTCGATATCTCAGATCTTTCGGAACAAAGACCTTTTTGTACTTTTTCGTCTTTGTTTAGGGGAATTTTAAAAAAGCTATTTCAGTCAAGTGAAATACAATTGTAGAAATTTATAAAAATATCTCTTCTACATTTTAATATTTTTAAATGATTTTTTTGTCATTAATTAGTTTAGATCTTTCTCTACAAAGACCGTTTTGTACTTTTTCGACATTGTTCAGGGGAATTTTAAAAAAGCTATTTCAGTAGAGTGAAATCCAATGGTAGAAATTTATAAAAATATCTCTCCTACATTTTAATATTTTTAAATGAATTTTTGTCATTGGATAGCTGAGATCTTTCGGTACAAAGATCGTTTTGTACTTTTTCGACTTTGTTTAGGGAAATTTTAAAAAATCCACTTCAGTCAAGTGAAATCCAGTGGTAGGAATTTATAAAAATATCTCTTCTACATTTTAATATTTTTAAATTATTTTTTGGCATTCGATATCTCAGATCTTTCGGTACAAAGACCGTTTTGTACTTTTTCAACTTTGTTTAGGGGAATTTTAAAAAAGCTATTTCAGTCAAGTGAAATCCAATGGCAGAAATTTATAAAAATATCTCTTCTACATTTTAATATTTTTAAATGATTTTTTTGTCATTAATTAGTTTAGATATTTTTCTACAAAGACCGTTTTGTACTTTTTCGACTTTGTTTAGGGGAATTTTAAAAAAGCTACTTCAGTCAAGTGAAATCCAATGGTAGGAATTTATAAAAATATGTCTTCTACATTTTAAGATTTTTAAATGATTTTTTTGTCATGGGATGGCTCAGATCTTTCTGTACAAAGACCGTTTTTTATATTTTCGACTTTCTCTAGGGGAATTTTAAAAAAGCTACTTCAGTCAAGTGAAATCCAATGCTAGAAATTTCTAAAAATATATCTTCTACATTTTAATATTTTTAAATGATTTTTTTTTTGTCATGGGATAGCTCAGATCTTTCGGTACAAAGATCGTTTTGTACTTTTTCGACTCTGTTTAGGGGAATTTTAAAAAAGCTACTTCAGTGAAGTGAAATCCAATGGTAGAAATTTATAAAAATATCTCTTCTACATTTTAATATTTGTAAATCATTATTTGGCATTCGATATCTCAGATCTTTTGGTACAAAGACAGTTTTGTACTTTTTTGATTTTGTTTACAGTTGTTTTAAAGAGGCTACTTCAGTCAAGTGAAATCCAATGGTAGTAATTTATAAAAACATATCTTCTACATTTTAATATTTTTAAATGACCTTTTTTTTGTCATTGGATAACTTAGATCTTTCGGTACAAATACCATTTTGTACTTTTTTAATTTTGTTTACAGATGTTTTAAAAAAGGTACTTCAGGCAAGTGAAATCGAATGGTAGGAATTTATAAAAATATCTCTTCTACATTTTAATATTTTTAAATGATTTTTTTGTCTTGGGATAGCTCAGATCTTTCGGTACAAAGACCGTTTTCTACTTTTTCGACTCTGTTTAGGGGAATTTTAAAAAAGCTACTTCAGTGAAGTGAAATCCAATGGTAGAAATTTATAAAAATATCTCTTCTACATTTTAATGTTTTTAAATGATTTTTTTGGCATTGGATAGCTGTGATCTTTCGGAACAAAGACTGTTTTGTACTTTTTTGATTTTGTTTACAAGTGTTTTAAAGAAGCTACTTCATTCAAGCAAAATCCTATAGTAGAATTTTATAAATATGTCTTTTTACTTTTAAAGATTTTTAAAAGGTTTTTTTGGCATTCGATGTCTCAGATCTTTCGGTAAAAAGACCGTTTTGTACTTTTTCGACTTTGTATAGGATAATTTTAAAAAAGCTACTTCAGTCAAGTGAAATCAAATGGTAGTATTAAAAAAAAAAAGAATATCTTCTACATTTTAATGTTTTTAAATTATATTTTGGCATTCGATATCTCAGATCTTTCCGTACAAAGAACTTTTTGTACTTTTTCGTCTTTGTTTAGCGGAATTTTAAAAAAGCTATTTCACTCAAGTGAAATACAATTGTAGAAATTTATAAAAATATCTCTTCTACATTTTAATATTTTTAAATGAATTTTTGTCATTGGATAGCTGAGATCTTTCGGTACAAAGATCGTTTTGTACTTTTTCGACTTTGTTTAGGGAAATTTTAAAAAAGCTACTTCAGTCAAGTGAAATCCAGTGGTAGTAATTTATAAAAATATCTCTTCTACATTTTAATATTTTTAAATTATATTTTGGCATTCGATATCTCAGATCTTTCGGTACAAAGACCTTTTTGTACTTTTTCGTCTTTCTTTAGGGGAATTTAAAAAAAGCTATTTCAGTCAAGTGAAATACAATTGTAGAAATTTATAAAAATATCTCTTCTACATTTTAATATTTTTAAATGATTTTTTTGTCATTAATTAGTTTAGATCTTTCTCTACAAAGACCGTTTTGTACTTTTTCGACATTGTTCAGGGGAATTTTAAAAAAGCTATTTCAGTAGAGTGAAATCCAATGGTAGAAATTTATAAAAATATCTCTCCTACATTTTAATATTTTTAAATGAATTTTTGTCATTGGATAGCTGAGATCTTTCGGTACAAAGATCGTTTTGTACTTTTTCGACTTTGTTTAGGGAAATTTTAAAAAATCCACTTCAGTCAAGTGAAATCCAGTGGTAGGAATTTATAAAAATATCTCTTCTACATTTTAATATTTTTAAATGATTTTTTTGTCTTGGGATAGCTCAGATCTTTCGGTACAAAGACCGTTTTCTACTTTTTCGACTCTGTTTAGGGGAATTTTAAAAAAGCTACTTCAGTGAAGTGAAATCCAATGGTAGAAATTTATAAAAATATCTCTTCTACATTTTAATGTTTTTAAATGATTTTTTTGGCATTGGATAGCTGTGATCTTTCGGAACAAAGACTGTTTTGTACTTTTTTGATTTTGTTTACAAGTGTTTTAAAGAAGCTACTTCATTCAAGTAAAATCCTATAGTAGAATTTTATAAATATGTCTTTTTACTTTTAAAGATTTTTAAAAGGTTTTTTTGGCATTCGATGTCTCAGATCTTTTGGTAAAAAGACCGTTTTGTACTTTTTCGACTTTGGATAGGATAATTTTAAAAAAGCTACTTCAGTCAAGTGAAATCAAATGGTAGTAATAAAAAAAAAAGAATATCTTCTACATTTTAATGTTTTTAAATTATATTTTGGCATTCGATATCTCAGATCTTTCCGTACAAAGAACTTTTTGTACTTTTTCGTCTTTGTTTAGCGGAATTTTAAAAAAGCTATTTCACTCAAGTGAAATACAATTGTAGAAATTTATAAAAATATCTCTTCTACATTTTAATATTTTTAAATGAATTTTTGTCATTGGATAGCTGAGATCTTTCGGTACAAAGATCGTTTTGTACTTTTTCGACTTTGTTTAGGGAAATTTTAAAAAAGCTACTTCAGTCAAGTGAAATCCAGTGGTAGGAATTTATAAAAATATCTCTTCTACATTTTAATATTTTTAAATTATATTTTGGCATTCGATATCTCAGATCTTTCGGTACAAAGACCTTTTTGTACTTTTTCGTCTTTGTTTAGGGGAATTTTAAAAAAGCTATTTCAGTCAAGTGAAATACAATTGTAGAAATTTATAAAAATATCTCTTCTACATTTTAATATTTTTAAATGATTTTTTTGTCATTAATTAGTTTAGATCTTTCTCTACAAAGACCGTTTTGTACTTTTTCGACATTGTTCAGGGGAATTTTAAAAAAGCTATTTCAGTAGAGTGAAATCCAATGGTAGAAATTTATAAAAATATCTCTCCTACATTTTAATATTTTTAAATGAATTTTTGTCATTGGATAGCTGAGATCTTTCGGTACAAAGATCGTTTTGTACTTTTTCGACTTTGTTTAGGGAAATTTTAAAAAATCCACTTCAGTCAAGTGAAATCCAGTGGTAGGAATTTATAAAAATATCTCTTCTACATTTTAATATTTTTAAATTATTTTTTGGCATTCGATATCTCAGATCTTTCGGTACAAAGACCGTTTTGTACTTTTTCAACTTTGTTTAGGGGAATTTTAAAAAAGCTATTTCAGTCAAGTGAAATCCAATGGTAGAAATTTAGAAAAATATCTCTTCTACATTTTAATATTTTTAAATGATTTTTTTGTCATTAATTATTTTAGATATTTTTCTACAAAGACCGTTTTGTACTTTTTCGACTTTGTTTAGGGGAATTTTAAAAAAGCTACTTCAGTCAAGTGAAATCCAATGGTAGGAATTTCTAAAAATATATCTTCTACATTTTAATATTTTTAAATGATTTTTTTTTTGTCATGGGATAGCTCAGATCTTTCGGTACAAAGATCGTTTTGTACTTTTTCGACTCTGTTTAGGGGAATTTTAAAAAAGCTACTTCAGTGAAGTGAAATCCAATGGTAGAAATTTATAAAAATATCTCTTCTACATTTTAATATTTGTAAATCATTATTTGGCATTCGATATCTCAGATCTTTTGGTACAAAGACAGTTTTGTACTTTTTTGATTTTGTTTACAGTTGTTTTAAAGAGGCTACTTCAGTCAAGTGAAATCCAATGGTAGTAATTTATAAAAACATATCTTCTACATTTTAATATTTTTAAATGACCTTTTTTTGTCATTGGATAACTTAGATCTTTCGGTACAAATACCATTTTGTACTTTTTTAATTTTGTTTACAGATGTTTTAAAAAAGGTACTTCAGGCAAGTGAAATCGAATGGTAGGAATTTATAAAAATATCTCTTCTACATTTTAATATTTTTAAATGATTTTTCTGTCTTGGGATAGCTCAGATCTTTCGGTACAAAGACCGTTTTCTACTTTTTCGACTCTGTTTAGGGGAATTTTAAAAAAGCTACTTCAGTGAAGTGAAATCCAATGGTAGAAATTTATAAAAATATCTCTTCTACATTTTAATGTTTTTAAATGATTTTTTTGGCATTGGATAGCTGTGATCTTTCGGAACAAAGACTGTTTTGTACTTTTTTTATTTTGTTTACAAGTGTTTTAAAGAAGCTACTTCATTCAAGCAAAATCCTATAGTAGAATTTTATAAATATGTCTTTTTACTTTTAAAGATTTTTAAAAGGTTTTTTTGGCATTCGATGTCTCAGATCTTTCGGTAAAAAGACCGTTTTGTACTTTTTCGACTTTGTATAGCATAATTTTAAAAAAGCTACTTCAGTCAAGTGAAATCAAATGGTAGTATTAAAAAAAAAAGAATATCTTCTACATTTTAATGTTTTTAAATTATATTTTGGCATTCGATATCTCAGATCTTTCCGTACAAAGAACTTTTTGTACTTTTTCGTCTTTGTTTAGCGGAATTTTAAAAAAGCTATTTCACTCAAGTGAAATACAATTGTAGAAATTTATAAAAATATCTCTTCTACATTTTAATATTTTTAAATGAATTTTTGTCATTGGATAGCTGAGATCTTTCGGTACAAAGATCGTTTTGTACTTTTTCGACTTTGTTTAGGGAAATTTTAAAAAAGCTACATCTGTCAAGTGAAACCCAATGGTAGAAATTTTTTAAAATATCTCTTCTACATTTTAATATTTTTAAATTATATTTTGGCATTCGATATCTCAGATCATTCGGTACAAAGACCTTTTTGTACTTTTTCGTCTTTGTTTAGGGGAATTTTAAAAAAGCTATTTCAGTCAAGTGAAATACAATTGTAGAAATTTATAAAAATATCTCTTCTACATTTTAATATTTTTAAATGATTTTTTGTCATGGAATAGCTGATATCTTTCGGTACAAAGATCGTTTTGTACTTTTTCGACATTGTTCAGGGGAATTTAAAAAAAGCTATTTCAGTAGAGTGAAATACAATTGTAGAAATTTATAAAAATATCTCTCCTACATTTTAATATTTTTAAATGATTTTTTTTATCATTGGAAAGCTGATATCTTTCTGTACAAAGATTGTTTTGTACTTTTTCGACTTTGTTCAGGGGAATTTTAAAAAAGCTACTTCAGTCAAGTGAAATCCAATGGTAGAAATTTATATAAAAAAAAGCTCTCCTACATTTTAATATTTTTTATTTTTAAATGTGTTTTTTTTTTTTTTTTTTTTTTTTTTGTCATGGAATAGCTGATATCTTTCGGTACAAAGATCGTTTTGTACTTTTTCGACTTAGTTTAGGGAAATTTTAAAAAAGCTACTTCAGTGAAGTGAAATCCAATGGTAGAAATTTATAAAAAAAGCTCTCCTACATTTTAATATTTTTAAATGATTTTTTTGTAATGGAATAGCTGATATCTTTCGGTACAAAGATCGTTTTGTACTTTTTCGACTTTGTTCATGGGAATTTTAAAAAAGCTACTTCAGTCAAGTGAAATCCAATGGTAGAAATTTATAAAAATGTCTCTTCTACATTTTAATATTTGTAAATCATTATTTGGCATTCGATATCTCAGATCTTTTGGTACAAAGACCGTTTTGTACTTTTTGATTTTGTTTACAGTTGTTTTAAAGAGGCTACTTCATTCAAATAAAATCCAATTGTGGAAATTTATAAAAATATCTCTTCTACATTTTAATATTTTTAAATGATTTTTTGTCATTGAATATCTGAGATCTTTCGGTACAAAGACCTTTTTTTTTGTTTACAGCTGTTTTAAAGAAGCTACTTCAGTCAAGCAAAATCCTATAGTAAAATTTTATAAATATGTCTTTTCGACATTTAAAGATTTTTAAATGATGTTTTTGTCATGGGATAGCTGAGATCTTTAGGTACAAATACCGTTTTGTGTTTTTTTTTTATTTTGTTTACAGGTATTTTAACCCGCGAGGACGCGCGCAGGGCCTAAAAGACCCCGAGTGCGTGTGGTTTTTACAATTGTAACCACTAATTTTTTAAAAGTGATCGTCAATTTATTTTATCGCAAAATTTGTAAGAATTGTCTCCGTCTTAATAAAGTGACTGTTATAATTAGAGTTTATTGGTGGCAAAGTTAAAATCATTCATACCTTGAAAAGCTTCGGGTTAAAGAGGCTACATCAGTCAAGTGAAATCCAATGGTAGAAATTTATAAAAATATATCTTCTACATTTTAATATTTTTAAATGACTTTTTTTTGTCATTGGATAGCTTAGATCTTTCGGTACAAATACCGTTTTGTACTTTTTTAATTTTGTTTACAGATGTTTTAAAAAAGATACTTCAGTCAAGTGAAATCGAATGGTAGGAATTTATAAAAATATCTCTTCTACATTTTAATATTTATAAATTATTTTTTGGCATTCGATATCTCAGATCTTTCGGCACAAAGACCGTTTTGTACTTTTTCGACTTTGTTTAAGGGAATTTTTAAAAAGCTACTTCAGTCAAGTGAAATCCAATGGTAGGAATTTATAAAAATATCTCTTCTACTTTTTAATATTTTTATATGATTTTTTTGGCATTGGATAGCTGTGATCTTTCGGAACAAAGACTGTTTTGTACTTTTTGGATTTTGTTTACAAGTGTTTTAAAGAAGCTACTTCATTCAAGCAAAATCCTATAGTAGAATTTTATAAATATGTATTTTTACTTTTAAAGATTTTTAAATGATTTTTTGGCATTCGATGTCTCAGATCTTTCGGTAAAAAGACCGTTTTGTACTTTTTCGACTTTGTTTAGGATAATTTTAAAAAAGCTACTTAAGTCAAGTGAAATCAATTGGTATTGATAACAAAAAAAAAAAAAAAGAATATCTTCTACATTTTAATGTTTTTAATTTTTTTTTGGCATTCGATATCTCAGATCTTTCGGTACAAAGACCGTTTTGTACTTTTTCGACTTTGTTTAGGGGAATTTTAAAAAAGCTACTTCAGTCAAGTGAAATCCAATGGTAGAAATTTATAAAAAAAGCTCTCCTACATTTTAATATTTTTAAATGATTTTTTTATCATTGGATAGCTGATATCTTTCGGTACAAAGATCGTTTTGTACTTTTGTCCACTTTGTTCAGATGAATTTTAAAAAAGCTACTTCAGTCAAGTGAAATCCAATGGTAGAAATTTATAAAAAAAAGCTCTCCTACATTTTAATATTTTTAAATGATTTTTTTGTCATGGAATAGCTGATATCTTTCGGTACAAAGATCGTTTTGTACTTTTTCGACTTTGTTCAGGGGAATTTTAAAAAAGCTACTTCAGTCAAGTGAAATCCAATGGTAGAAATTTATAAAAATATCTCTCCTACATTTTAATATTTTTAAATGATTTTTTTAT
The DNA here is from genome assembly GCA_964019185.1 of Maratus speculifer. NCBI lineage: Eukaryota > Metazoa > Arthropoda > Arachnida > Araneae > Salticidae > Maratus > Maratus speculifer. The sequence continues at coordinate 86,698,016 of OZ025293.1, forward strand.
CATTGGATAGTTGATATCTTTCGGTACAATAATCGTTTTGAACTTTCTTGACTTTCTTTAGGGAAATTTTAAAAAAGCTACTTTAGTCAAGTGAAATTAAATGGTATAAATTTATAAAAATATCTCTCCTACATTTTAATATTTTTAAATTATTTTTTTGTCATGGAATAGCTGAGATCTTTCGATCCAAAGATCGTTTTGTACTTTTTAGCACTTTCCAACAAAGTTGAAAAGTGCTTATGCATTCGGTTTGTCTGGCCGTCCGTCCGTCTGGCCGGATGGCCGTCTGGCCGTCTGGCAGTCTGTCCGTCTATCCGTCTGTCCGTCTGTCCGCGCTCTAACTCCCGTAAATGTACTCGGATTGCTATGAAATTTTTATACGTTATTGAGGTTTACCCTAGCACGAACCCTATTGAAAATGAAGTATCTACCATGATTAGTTTATCTACAGAGAGAATCAAAAGTTTCCCATTACATTACGGCCTATGGGGGAAAATCGTTAATATACTCGGATTGCCATGAAATTTTAGGAAGTTATTGACGTTTACCCTAGCACAAGGCCTATTTAAAATGAAGTTTCTACCATGATTAGTTTATCTACAGGGCGAATCAAAAGTTTCCCATTACATTACGGCATATGGGGAAAAATCGTTAATATACTCGGATTGCCATGAAATTTTAGGACGTTATTAAGGTTTATCCTAGCACGAACCCTACTGAAAATGAAGTATCTACCATGATTAGTTTATCTACAGAGAGAATCAAAAGTTTCCCATTACATTACGGCGTATGGGGAAAAATCGTTAATATACTCGGATTGCCATGAAATTTTAGAACGTTATTGACGTTTACCCTAGCACAAGTCCTATCGAAAATGAAGTTTCTACCATGATTAGTTTATCTACAGGGCGAATCAAAATTTTCCTATTACATTACGGCCTATTCCGAAAGTCGTTTCAAAGGAATTTTAAAGATTTTATACCCTGTCGAACATATTAAAATATGCATTCTATAAAATATAAGGTGAAAATGTAGCTATTATTCATTTACAGGGCCACACAAAAGAATTCCATTAGATAATGGTAAAAGGGGGAATTGTGTGTGACATATTTTAATTATATTAAGCTTTTTCATGTATATTAAAATCTATATATGTCACTGAAGCTTAATATAAATTATACGCTACTGTCCTGCATGATATGAAGTATACATAGCATTTACAGGGCCACACAAAAGATTTCAAATAGCATATTCTTTCCGAAGTACCGGATATGTGTCCGATGATGGCTGATGGAGGGATATTGATGAAATGCATTTTAATTATGATATTCGCGTTTATATTTCGCTAAATATATGCACATTATATGGTGTGTATAAATGTTATAGTTAATATACAGAGCTACCCAAAAGAGCTCACCAACGTTACTGAATATGAGCGCATTATTTAAACGTGGTTCTTAAATAAGCTATGCATTTTTACGCTGAGCTGCATTCAATTTACTGAGGAATGTTTGCAGAATATAAATAAAGGGTTATGCAGGGCAACACAAAGAATTCGGTACATGGACGCATATGAATGATGATATATAAGAATGTGATTTTAGTTGCTTTAAAAGTGTTTTAGTTTACAATAAATTTTAGCCTAATGCTGACGTGTGATAAAGGTACAATGTAAACTACAGGGCTGAGCAAAAGAATTCAAATATGTTTCCATCTAATAGTATGAATTGCTGAAAAAGAAATTTCAAGCTACTGGGTATTTTCTTGTTAAGCAAAACTTTCCCATTATATCAACTGACATATGAAATACAGGGCAGTTCAAAAGAACTGGAATACATATTTGGGTACATTTGGCTATACACTATTATTTCCCTAAATAAAAAATTTTTGTTAAAGATTTTATTAAGTGTTGGAAAGTGCTTCATAATCTATGCTTAACGCATGATTTTTCTTACTTGTTCAAATTTGTTTAGGGAAATTTTAAAAAAGCTACTTCAGTCAAGTGAAATCCAATGGTAGAAATTTATAAAAATATCTCCTCTACATTTTAATATTTTTAAATGATTTTTTTGTAATTCGATAGCTGAGATCTTTCGGTACAAACACCGTTTTGTTCTTTTTCGACTTTGTTTAGGGAAATTTTAAAAAAGCTACTTCAGTCAAGTGAAATCCATTGGTAGAAATTTATAAAAATATCTCTCCTACATTTTAATATTTTTAAATGATTTTTTGGCATTGGATAGCTGAGATCTATAGGTGAAAAGACCGTTTTATACTTTTTTTATTTTTTTTACAGGTGTTTTGATGAGGCTACTTCAGTCAAGTGAAATCCACTGCTAGAAATTTATAAAAATATCTCTCCTACATTTTAATATTTTTAAATGATTTTTTGTCATGGGATAGCTGAGATCTTTTGGTACAAACACCGTTTTGTACTTTTTCGAGTTTGTTTAGGGGAATTTTAAAAAAGCTACTTCAGTCAAGTGAAATCCATTGCTAGAAATTTATAAAAATATCTCTTCTACATTTTAATATTTTTAAATGATTTTTTTGTCATGGGATATCTGAGATCTTTCGGTACAAAGTTTTGTACTTTTTCGACTTTGTTTATGGGAATTTTAAAAAAACTACTTCAGTCAAGTGAAATCCAATGGTAGAAATTTATAAAAATATCTCCTCTATATTTTAATATTTTTAAATGATTTTTTTGTAATTGGATAGCTGAGATCTTTCGGTACAAAGAGCGTTTTATTCTTTTTCGACTTTGTTTGGGGGAATTTTAAAAAAGCTACTTCAGTCAAGTGAAATCCATTGGTAGATATTTATAAAAATATCTCTCCTACATTTTAATATTTTTAAATGATTTTTTTATCATTGGATAGCTGTTATCTTTCGGTACAAAGATCGTTTTGTACTTTTTCGACTTTGTTCAGGGGAATTTTTAAAAAGCTACTTCAGTCAAGTGAAATCCAATGATAGAAATTTATAAAAATATCTCTCCTACATTTTAATATATTCAAATTATTTTTTTGTCATGGAATAGCTGAGATCTTTTGATACAAAGATCGTTTAGTACTTTTTCAACTTTGTTTAGGGAAATTTTAAAAAAGCTACTTCAGTCAAGTGAAATCCAATGGTAGAAATTTATAAAAATATCTCCTCTACATTTTAATATTTTTAAATGATTTTTTTGTAATTCGATAGCTGAGATCTTTCGGTACTTAGACCGTTTTCTTCTTTTTAGACTTTGTTTAGGGAAATTTTTAAAAAGCTACTTCAGTCAAGTGAAATCCTTTAGTAGAAATTTATAAAAATATCTTTCCTACATTTTAATATTTTTAAAGGTTTTTTTTATCATTGGAAAGCTGATATCTTTCGGTACAAAGATCGTTTTGTACTTTATCGACTTTGTTCAGGGGAATTTTAAAAAACTACTTCAGTCAAGTGAAATCCAATGATAGAAATTTATAAAAATATCTCTCCTACATTTTAATATTTTTAAATGATTTTTTCGTCATGGAATAGCTGATATCTTTCGATACAAAGATCGTTTCGTACTTTTTCGACTTTGTTTAGGGAAATTTTAAAAAAGCTACTTCAGTCAAGTGAAATCCAATGGTAGAAATTCATAAAAATATCTCTCCTACATTTTAATATTTTTAAATGATTTTTTTATCATTGGATAGTTGATATCTTTCGGTACAATGATCGTTTTGAACTTTTTCGACTTTCTTTAGGGAAATTTTAAAAAAGCTACTTTAGTCAAGTGAAATAAAATGGTATAAATTTATAAAAATATCTCTCCTACATTTTAATATTTTTAAATGAGTTTTTTGTCATGGAATAGCTGAGATCTTTCGATCCAAAGATCATTTTGTACTTTTTCAACTTTGTTTAGGGAAATTTTAAAAAAGCTACTTCAGTCAAGTGAAATCCAATGGTAGAAATTTATAAAAATATCTCCTCTACATTTTAATATTTTTAAATGATTTTTTTGTAATTCGATAGCTGAGATCTTTCGGTACAAACACCGTTTTGTTCTTTTTCGACTTTGTTTAGGGAAATTTTAAAAAAGCTACTTCAGTCAAGTGAAATCCATTGGTAGAAATTTATAAAAATATCTCTCCTACATTTTAATATTTTTAAATGATTTTTTGGCATTGGATAGCTGAGATCTATTGGTGAAAAGACCGTTTTATACTTTTTTTATTTTTTTTTTTTTTTTTACAGGTGTTTTGATGAGGCTACTTCAGTCAAGTGAAATCCATTGCTAGAAATTTATAAAAATATCTCTCCTACATTTTAATATTTTTAAATGATTTTTTGTCATGGGATAGCTGAGATCTTTTGGTACAAAGACCGTTTTGTACTTTTTCGACTTTTTTTAGGGGAATTTTAAAAAAGCTACTTCAGTCAAGTGAAATCCATTGCTAGAAATTATAAAAATATCTCTTCTACATTTTAATATTTTTAAATGATTTTTTTGTCATGGGATATCTGAGATCTTTCGGTACAAAGTTTTGTACTTTTTCGAGTTTGTTTATGGGAATTTTAAAAAAACTACTTCAGTCAAGTGAAATCCAATGGTAGAAATTTATAAAAATATTTCTCCTACATTTTAATATATTTAAATTATTTTTTTGTCATGGAATAGCTGAGATCTTTCGATACAAAAATCGTTTTGTACTTTTTCAACTTTGTTTAGGGAAATTTTAAAAAAAGCTACTTCAGTCAAGTGAAATCCAATGGTAGAAATTTATAAAAATATCTCCTCTACATTTTAATATTTTTAAATGATTTTTTTGTAATTCGATAGCTGAGATCTTTCGGTACATAGACCGTTTTCTTCTTTTTCGACTTTGTTTAGGGAAATTTTAAAAAAGCTACTTCAGTCAAGTGAAATCCATTGGTAGAAATTTATAAAAATATCTTTCCTACATTTTAATATTTTTAAAGGTTTTTTTTATCATTGGAAAGCTGATATCTTTCGGTACAAAGATCGTTTTGTACTTTTTTGACTTTGTTCAGGGGAATTTTAAAAAACTACTTCAGTCAAGTGAAGTCCAATGATAGAAATTTATAAAAATATCTCTCCTACATTTTTATATTTTTAAATGATTTTTTCGTCATGGAATAGCTGATATCTTTCGATACAAAGATCGTTTCGTACTTTTTCGTCTTTTTTTAGGGAAATTTTAAAAAAGCTACTTCAGTCAAGAGAAATCCAATGGTAGAAATTTATAAAAATATCTCTCCTACATTTTAATATTTTTAAATGATTTTTTGGCATTGGATAGCTGAGATCTATCGGTGAAAAGACCGTTTTATACTTTTTTTATTTTTTTTTTACAGGTGTTTTGATGAGGCTACTTCAGTCAAGTGAAATCCATTGCTAGAAATTTATAAAAATATCTCTTCTACTTTTTAATATTTTTAAATGATTTTTTTGTATGGGATATCTGAGATCTTTCGGTACAAAGTTTTGTACTTTTTCGACTTTGTTTATGGGAATTTTAAAAAAACTACTTCAGTCAAGTGAAATCCAATGGTAGAAATTTATAAAAATATTTCTCCTACATTTTAATATATTTAAATGAATTTTTGTCATTGGATAGCTGAGATCTTTCGGTACAAAGATCGTTTTGTACTTTTTCGACTTTGTTTAGGGAAATTTTAAAAAATCCACTTCAGTCAAGTGAAATCCAGTGGTAGGAATTTATAAAAATATCTCTTCTACATTTTAATATTTTTAAATTATTTTTTGGCATTCGATATCTCAGATCTTTCGGTACAAAGACCGTTTTGTACTTTTTCAACTTTGTTTAGGGGAATTTTAAAAAAGCTATTTCAGTCAAGTGAAATCCAATGGCAGAAATTTATAAAAATATCTCTTCTACATTTTAATATTTTTAAATGATTTTTTTGTCATTAATTAGTTTAGATATTTTTCTACAAAGACCGTTTTGTACTTTTTCGACTTTGTTTAGGGGAATTTTAAAAAAGCTACTCCAGTCAAGTGAAATCCAATGGTAGGAATTTATAAAAATATGTCTTCTACATTTTAAGATTTTTAAATGATTTTTTTGTCATGGGATGGCTCAGATCTTTCTGTACAAAGACCGTCTTTTATATTTTCGACTTTCTCTAGGGGATTTTTAAAAAAGCTACTTCAGTCAAGTGAAATCCAATGCTAGAAATTTCTAAAAATATATCTTCTACATTTTAATATTTTTAAATGATTTTTTTTTGTCATGGGATAGCTCAGATCTTTCGGTACAAAGATCGTTTTGTACTTTTTCGACTCTGTTTAGGGGAATTTTAAAAAAGCTACTTCAGTGAAGTGAAATCCAATGGTAGAAATTTATAAAAATATCTCTTCTACATTTTAATATTTGTAAATCATTATTTGGCATTCGATATCTCAGATCTTTTGGTACAAAGACAGTTTTGTACTTTTTTGATTTTGTTTACAGTTGTTTTAAAGAGGCTACTTCAGTCAAGTGAAATCCAATGGTAGTAATTTATAAAAACATATCTTCTACATTTTAATATTTTTAAATGACCTTTTTTTTGTCATTGGATAACTTAGATCTTTCGGTACAAATACCATTTTGTACTTTTTTAATTTTGTTTACAGATGTTTTAAAAAAGGTACTTCAGGCAAGTGAAATCGAATGGTAGGAATTTATAAAAATATCTCTTCTACATTTTAATATTTTTAAATGATTTTTTTGTCTTGGGATAGCTCAGATCTTTCGGTACAAAGACCGTTTTCTACTTTTTCGACTCTGTTTAGGGGAATTTTAAAAAAGCTACTTCAGTGAAGTGAAATCCAATGGTAGAAATTTATAAAAATATCTCTTCTACATTTTAATGTTTTTAAATGATTTTTTTGGCATTGGATAGCTGTGATCTTTCGGAACAAAGACTGTTTTGTACTTTTTTGATTTTGTTTACAAGTGTTTTAAAGAAGCTACTTCATTCAAGCAAAATCCTATAGTAGAATTTTATAAATATGTCTTTTTACTTTTAAAGATTTTTAAAAGGTTTTTTTGGCATTCGATGTCTCAGATCTTTCGGTAAAAAGACCGTTTTGTACTTTTTCGACTTTGTATAGGATAATTTTAAAAAAGCTACTTCAGTCAAGTGAAATCAAATGGTAGTATTAAAAAAAAAAGAATATCTTCTACATTTTAATGTTTTTAAATTATATTTTGGCATTCGATATCTCAGATCTTTCCGTACAAAGAACTTTTTGTACTTTTTCGTCTTTGTTTAGCGGAATTTTAAAAAAGCTATTTCACTCAAGTGAAATACAATTGTAGAAATTTATAAAAATATCTCTTCTACATTTTAATATTTTTAAATGAATTTTTGTCATTGGATAGCTGAGATCTTTCGGTACAAAGATCGTTTTGTACTTTTTCGACTTTGTTTAGGGAAATTTTAAAAAAGCTACTTCAGTCAAGTGAAATCCATTGGTAGAAATTTATAAAAATATCTCTCCTACATTTTAATATTTTTAAATGATTTTTTGGCATTGGATAGCTGAGATCTATTGGTGAAAAGACCGTTTTATACTTTTTTTTTTTTTTTTTTTTACAGGTGTTTTGATGAGGCTACTTCAGTCAAGTGAAATCCATTGCTAGAAATTTATAAAAATATCTCTCCTACATTTTAATATTTTTAAATGATTTTTTGTCATGGGATAGCTGAGATCTTTTGGTACAAAGACCGTTTTCTACTTTTTCGACTTTTTTTAGGGGAATTTTAAAAAAGCTACTTCAGTCAAGTGAAATCCATTGCTAGAAATTATAAAAATATCTCTTCTACATTTTAATATTTTTAAATGATTTTTTTGTCATGGGATATCTGAGATCTTTCGGTACAAAGTTTTGTACTTTTTCGAGTTTGTTTATGGGAATTTTAAAAAAACTACTTCAGTCAAGTGAAATCCAATGGTAGAAATTTATAAAAATATTTCTCCTACATTTTAATATATTTAAATTATTTTTTTGTCATGGAATAGCTGAGATCTTTCGATACAAAAATCGTTTTGTACTTTTTCAACTTTGTTTAGGGAAATTTTAAAAAAGCTACTTCAGTCAAGTGAAATCCAATGGTAGAAATTTATAAAAATATCTCCTCTACATTTTAATATTTTTAAATGATTTTTTTGTAATTCGATAGCTGAGATCTTTCGGTACATAGACCGTTTTCTTCTTTTTCGACTTTGTTTAGGGAAATTTTAAAAAAGCTACTTCAGTCAAGTGAAATCCATTGGTAGAAATTTATAAAAATATCTTTCCTACATTTTAATATTTTTAAAGGTTTTTTTTATCATTGGAAAGCTGATATCTTTCGGTACAAAGATCGTTTTGTACTTTTTTGACTTTGTTCAGGGGAATTTTAAAAAACTACTTCAGTCAAGTGAAGTCCAATGATAGAAATTTATAAAAATATCTCTCCTACATTTTAATATTTTTAAATGATTTTTTCGTCATGGAATAGCTGATATCTTTCGATACAAAGATCGTTTCGTACTTTTTCGACTTTTTTTAGGGAAATTTTAAAAAAGCTACTTCAGTCAAGAGAAATCCAATGGTAGAAATTTATAAAAATATCTCTCCTACATTTTAATATTTTTAAATGATTTTTTGGCATTGGATAGCTGAGATCTATCGGTGAAAAGACCGTTTTATACTTTTTTTATTTTTTTTTTACAGGTGTTTTGATGAGGCTACTTCAGTCAAGTGAAATCCATTGCTAGAAATTTATAAAAATATCTCTTCTACATTTTAATATTTTTAAATGATTTTTTTGTCATGGGATATCTGAGATCTTTCGGTACAAAGTTTTGTACTTTTTCGACTTTGTTTATGGGAATTTTTAAAAAACTACTTCAGTCAAGTGAAATCCAATGGTAGAAATTTATAAAAATATTTCTCCTACATTTTAATATATTTAAATTATTTTTTTGTCATGGAATAGCTGAGATCTTTCGATACAAAAATCGTTTTGTACTTTTTCAACTTTGTTTAGGGAAATTTTAAAAAAGCTACTTCAGTCAAGTGAAATCCAATGGTAGAAATTTATAAAAATATCTCCTCTACATTTTAATATTTTTAAATGATTTTTTTGTAATTCGATAGCTGAGATCTTTCGGTACATAGACCGTTTTCTTCTTTTTCGACTTTGTTTAGGGAAATTTTAAAAAAGCTATTTCAGTCAAGTGAAATCCATTGGTAGAAATTTATAAAAATATCTTTCCTACATTTTAATATTTTTAAAGGTTTTTTTTATCATTGGAAAGCTGATATCTTTCGGTACAAAGGTCGTTTTGTACTTTATTGACTTTGTTTATGGGAATTTTAAAAAAACTACTTCAGTCAAGTGAAATCCAATGGTAGAAATTTATAAAAATATTTCTCCTACATTTTAATATATTTAAATTATTTTTTTGTGATGGAATAGCTGAGATCTTTCGATACAAAAATCGTATTGTACTTTTTCAACTTTGTTTAGGGAAATTTTAAGAAAGCTACTTCAGTCAAGTGAAATCCAATGGTAGAAATTTATAAAAATATCTCCTCTACATTTTAATATTTTTAAATGATTTTTTTGTAATTCGATAGCTGAGATCTTTCGGTACATAGACCGTTTTCTTCTTTTTCGACTTTGTTTAGGGAAATTTTAAAAAAGCTACTTCAGTCAAGTGAAATCCATTGGTAGAAATTTATAAAAATATCTTTCCTACATTTTAATATTTTTAAAGGTTTTTTTTATCATTGGAAAGCTGATATCTTTCGGTACAAAGATCGTTTTGTACTTTTTTGACTTTGTTCAGGGGAATTTTAAAAAACTACTTCAGTCAAGTGAAATCCAATGATAGAAATTTATAAAAATATCTCTCCTACATTTTAATATTTTTAAATGATTTTTTCGTCATGGAATAGCTGATATCTTTCGATACAAAGATCGTTTCGTACTTTTTCGACTTCTTTTAGGGAAATTTTAAAAAAGCTACTTCAGTCAAGTGAAATCCATTGGTAGAAATTTATAAAAAATATCTCTCCTACATTTTAATATTTTTAAATGATTTTTTTATCATTGGATAGCTGATATCTTTCGGTACAAAGATCGTTTTGTACTTTTGTCGAATTTGTTCATGGGAATTTTAAAAAAGCTACTTCAGTCAAGTTAAATCCAATGGTAGAAATTTATAAAAATATCTCTCCTACATTTTAATATTTTTAAATGATTTTTTTGTCATGGAATATCTGAGATCTTTCGATAAAAAGATCATTTTGTACTTTTTCGAGTTTGTTTAGGGAAATTTTAAAAAAGGTACTTCAGTCAAGAGAAATCCAATGGTAGAAAATTATAAAAATATCTCGCCTACATTTTAATATTTTTAAATGATTTTTTGTCATGGGATAGCTGAGATCTTTTGGTACAAAGACCGTTTTGTACTTTTTCGAGTTTGTTTATGGGAATTTTAAAAAAGCTACTTCAGTCAAGTGGTAGAAATTTATAAAAATATCTCTCCTACATTTTAATATTTTTAAATGATTTTTTGTCATAGAATAGCTGAGATCTTTCGGTGCAAAGACCGTTTTGTACTTTTTTGATTTTGTTTATAGGTGTTTTGATGAGGCTACTTTAGTCAAGTGAAATCCATTGGTAGAAATTTATAAAAATATCTCTTCTACATTTTAATATTTTTTAATGTTTTTTTTTCTGTGTGTGTGTGTGTCATGGGATAGCTGAGATCTTTTGGTACAAAGACCGTTTTGTTTTTTTTCGACTTTGTTTAGGGGAATTTTAAAAAAGCTACCTCAGTCAAGTGAAATCCATTGCTAGAAAGTTATAAAAATATCTCTTCTACATTTTAATATTTTTAAATAATTTTTTTGTCATGGGAGAGCTGAGATCTTTCGGTACAATTAAAGAAATTTTTTAGAAATTAAACTTCAAATATATGAAAGAAAAATAATAAAAATATATATTTATAGATGTATATTATATGCATGTATAACACTATATATAATTTCGGTACTACTTTATTAACCCGTCGGCCAAAAAAATATTGCCAAACTATAATATTAAATGACAATAATGGATTATCTTGAATGTCGCATTCAATGACATTAAGAGCCTGCATCAGTCAAACCGAAACTAAAAATCCTATCACAAACCTATGCTTGTTGCCACAAGGAAGGCATATCCCGAACCCAAATATTGATACTTTAAAAGACCAATGATATTTTCCAAGCTTGTAATTAATAAGAAAATGGTCATCTCACGCCACCCTTTACCTCCAGGCGATAAAAAGGTGATAAGATACCCCAGGAAGAAAAAAGTCATTAGCAAATGCTAGAAACTCTCGCACCATTTCAATACTGATAGCCCGAGGGATATGTGCATTTGGATAGTTTCCTCGAGATAATTTCTGACCAAAACACTCGGATCCGTTTTAAAACAAGTCGAAATTGACCTTTTTTGTTAGATAGTTTCAAGTAAAATTGAATCATTTATATGTAATTTTAAAAGACAGCATACAGATCGTGATTATTATGTCAGAGATTGCACATTAAACATTTTCCAAAGAATCTCCTGTACATTTTAATATTTTTAAATGATTTTTTTTAGCATTGAATAGCTGAGATCATTGAACTGTACAAAGACCGTTTTATATTTTTTCGATTTTGTTACGAGTATTTTATAGTGGCTTACCTCAATAGAGCGAAATCCCAAGATAGAAATTTTTAAGATATCTCGTTTGTATTTTAATATTTTTAAATGATTTTTTTAGCATTGAACAGCTGAGATTTTTCGGTATAAAGACCGTTTTGTACTTTTTTGATTTTGTTTACAGGTGTTTTAAAGAGGCTACTTCAGTCAAGTGAAATCCAATGGAAGAAATTTACAAAAATATCTCTTCTACATTTTAATACTTTTAAATTATTTTTTGGCATTCGATATCTCAGATATTTCGGTACAAAGACCGTTTTGTACTTTTTCGACCTTCTTTAGGGGAATTTTAAAAAAGTTACTTCAGTCAAATGAAATCCAATGGAAGAAATTTATAAAAACATCTCTTCTACATTTTAATATTTTTAAATGAATTTTTGTCATTGGATAGCTGAGATCTTTCGGTACAAAGATCGTTTTGTACTTTTTCGACTTTGTTTAGGGAAATTTTAAAAAAGCTACTTCAGTCAAGTGAAATCCAGTGGTAGGAATTTATAAAAATATCTCTTCTACATTTTAATAATTTTAAATTATATTTTGGCATTCGATATCTCAGATCTTTCGGTACAAAGACCTTTTTGTACTTTTTCGTCTTTGTTTAGGGGAATTTTAAAAAAGCTATTTCAGTCAAGTGAAATACAATTGTAGAAATTTATAAAAATATCTCTTCTACATTTTAATATTTTTAAATGATTTTTTTGTCATTAATTAGTTTAGATCTTTCTCTACAAAGACCGTTTTGTACTTTTTCGACTTTGTTTAGGGGAATTTTAAAAAAGCTACTTCAGTCAAGTGAAATCCAATGGTAGGAATTTATAAAAATATGTCTTCTACATTTTAAGATTTTTAAATGATTTTTTTGTCATGGGATGGCTCAGATCTTTCTGTACAAAGACCGTTTTTTATATTTTCGACTTTCTCTAGGGGAATTTTAAAAAAGCTACTTCAGTCAAGTGAAATCCAATGCTAGAAATTTCTAAAAATATATCTTCTACATTTTAATATTTTTAAATGATTTTTTTTTTTTGTCATGGGATAGCTCAGATCTTTCGGTACAAAGATCGTTTTGTACTTTTTCGACTCTGTTTAGGGGAATTTTAAAAAAGCTACTTCAGTGAAGTGAAATCCAATGGTAGAAATTTATAAAAATATCTCTTCTACATTTTAATATTTGTAAATCATTATTTGGCATTCGATATCTCAGATCTTTTGGTACAAAGACAGTTTTGTACTTTTTTGATTTTGTTTACAGTTGTTTTAAAGAGGCTACTTCAGTCAAGTGAAATCCAATGGTAGTAATTTATAAAAACATATCTTCTACATTTTAATATTTTTAAATGACCTTTTTTTTGTCATTGGATAACTTAGATCTTTCGGTAAAAATACCATTTTGTACTTTTTTAATTTTGTTTACAGATGTTTTAAAAAAGGTACTTCAGGCAAGTGAAATCGAATGGTAGGAATTTATAAAAATATCTCTTCTACATTTTAATATTTTTAAATGATTTTTTTGTCTTGGGATAGCTCAGATCTTTCGGTACAAAGACCGTTTTCTACTTTTTCGACTCTGTTTAGGGGAATTTTAAAAAAGCTACTTCAGTGAAGTGAAATCCAATGGTAGAAATTTATAAAAATATCTCTTCTACATTTTAATGTTTTTAAATGATTTTTTTGGCATTGGATAACTGTGATCTTTCGGAACAAAGACTGTTTTGTACTTTTTTGATTTTGTTTACAAGTGTTTTAAAGAAGCTACTTCATTCAAGCAAAATCCTATAGTAAAATTTTATAAATATGTCTTTTTACTTTTAAAGATTTTTAAAAGGTTTTTTTGGCATTCGATGTCTCAGATCTTTCGGTAAAAAGACCGTTTTGTACTTTTTCGACTTTGTATAGGATAATTTTAAAAAAGCTACTTCAGTCAAGTGAAATCAAATGGTAGTATTAAAAAAAAAAAGAATATCTTCTACATTTTAATGTTTTTAAATTATATTTTGGCATTCGATATCTCAGATCTTTCCGTACAAAGAACTTTTTGTACTTTTTCGTCTTTGATTAGCGGAATTTTAAAAAAGCTATTTCACTCAAGTGAAATACAATTGTAGAAATTTATAAAAATATCTCTTCTACATTTTAATATTTTTAAATGAATTTTTGTCATTGGATAGCTGAGATCTTTCGGTACAAAGATCGTTTTGTACTTTTTCGACTTTGTTTAGGGAAATTTTAAAAAAGCTACTTCAGTCAAGTGAAATCCAGTGGTAGGAATTTATAAAAATATCTCTTCTACATTTTAATATTTTTAAATTATATTTTGGCATTCGATATCTCAGATCTTTCGGTACAAAGACCTTTTTGTACTTTTTCGTCTTTGTTTAGGGGAATTTAAAAAAAGCTATTTCAGTCAAGTGAAATACAATTGTAGAAATTTATAAAAATATCTCTTCTACATTTTAATATTTTTAAATGATTTTTTTGTCATTAATTAGTTTAGATCTTTCTCTACAAAGACCGTTTTGTACTTTTTCGACATTGTTCAGGGGAATTTTAAAAAAGCTATTTCAGTAGAGTGAAATCCAATGGTAGAAATTTATAAAAATATCTCTCCTACATTTTAATATTTTTAAATGAATTTTTGTCATTGGATAGCTGAGATCTTTCGGTACAAAGATCGTTTTGTACTTTTTCGACTTTGTTTAGGGAAATTTTAAAAAATCCACTTCAGTCAAGTGAAATCCAGTGGTAGGAATTTATAAAAATATCTCTTCTACATTTTAATATTTTTAAATGATTTTTTTGTCTTGGGATAGCTCAGATCTTTCGGTACAAAGACCGTTTTCTACTTTTTCGACTCTGTTTAGGGGAATTTTATAAAAGCTACTTCAGTGAAGTGAAATCCAATGGTAGAAATTTATAAAAATATCTCTTCTACATTTTAATGTTTTTAAATGATTTTTTTGGCATTGGATAGCTGTGATCTTTCGGAACAAAGACTGTTTTGTACTTTTTTGATTTTGTTTACAAGTGTTTTAAAGAAGCTACTTCATTCAAGTAAAATCCTATAGTAGAATTTTATAAATATGTCTTTTTACTTTTAAAGATTTTTAAAAGGTTTTTTTGGCATTCGATGTCTCAGATCTTTTGGTAAAAAGACCGTTTTGTACTTTTTCGACTTTGTATAGGATAATTTTAAAAAAGCTACTTCAGTCAAGTGAAATCAAATGGTAGTAATAAAAAAAAAAGAATATCTTCTACATTTTAATGTTTTTAAATTATATTTTGGCATTCGATATCTCAGATCTTTCCGTACAAAGAACTTTTTGTACTTTTTCGTCTTTGTTTAGCGGAATTTTAAAAAAGCTATTTCACTCAAGTGAAATACAATTGTAGAAATTTATAAAAATATCTCTTCTACATTTTAATATTTTTAAATGAATTTTTGTCATTGGATAGCTGAGATCTTTCGGTACAAAGATCGTTTTGTACTTTTTCGACTTTGTTTAGGGAAATTTTAAAAAAGCTACTTCAGTCAAGTGAAATCCAGTGGTAGGAATTTATAAAAATATCTCTTCTACATTTTAATATTTTTAAATTATATTTTGGCATTCGATATCTCAGATCTTTCGGTACAAAGACCTTTTTGTACTTTTTCGTCTTTGTTTAGGGGAATTTTAAAAAAGCTATTTCAGTCAAGTGAAATACAATTGTAGAAATTTATAAAAATATCTCTTCTACATTTTAATATTTTTAAATGATTTTTTTGTCATTAATTAGTTTAGATCTTTCTCTACAAAGACCGTTTTGTACTTTTTCGACATTGTTCAGGGGAATTTTAAAAAAGCTATTTCAGTAGAGTGAAATCCAATGGTAGAAATTTATAAAAATATCTCTCCTACATTTTAATATTTTTAAATGAATTTTTGTCATTGGATAGCTGAGATCTTTCGGTACAAAGATCGTTTTGTACTTTTTCGACTTTGTTTAGGGAAATTTTAAAAAATCCACTTCAGTCAAGTGAAATCCAGTGGTAGGAATTTATAAAAATATCTCTTCTACATTTTAATATTTTTAAATTATTTTTTGGCATTCGATATCTCAGATCTTTCGGTACAAAGACCGTTTTGTACTTTTTCAACTTTGTTTAGGGGAATTTTAAAAAAGCTATTTCAGTCAAGTGAAATCCAATGGTAGAAATTTATAAAAATATCTCTTCTACATTTTAATATTTTTAAATGATTTTTTTGTCATTAATTAGTTTAGATATTTTTCTATAAGAACCGTTTTGTACTTTTTCGACTTTGTTTAGGGGAATTTTAAAAAAGCTACTTCAGTCAAGTGAAATCCAATGGTAGGAATTTATAAAAATATGTCTTCTACATTTTAAGATTTTTAAATGATTTTTTTTGTCATGGGATGGCTCAGATCTTTCTGTACAAAGACCGTTTTTTATATTTTCGACTTTCTCTAGGGGAATTTTAAAAAAGCTACTTCAGTCAAGTGAAATCCAATGCTAGAAATTTCTAAAAATATATCTTCTACATTTTAATATTTTTAAATGATTTTTTTTTTGTCATGGGATAGCTCAGATCTTTCGGTACAAAGATCGTTTTGTACTTTTTCGACTCTGTTTAGGGGAATTTTAAAAAAGCTACTTCAGTGAAGTGAAATCCAATGGTAGAAATTTATAAAAATATCTCTTCTACATTTTAATATTTGTAAATCATTATTTGGCATTCGATATCTCAGATCTTTTGGTACAAAGACAGTTTTGTACTTTTTTGATTTTGTTTACAGTTGTTTTAAAGAGGCTACTTCAGTCAAGTGAAATCCAATGGTAGTAATTTATAAAAACATATCTTCTACATTTTAATATTTTTAAATGACCTTTTTTTTGTCATTGGATAACTTAGATCTTTCGGTACAAATACCATTTTGTACTTTTTTAATTTTGTTTACAGATGTTTTAAAAAAGGTACTTCAGGCAAGTGAAATCGAATGGTAGGAATTTATAAAAATATCTCTTCTACATTTTAATATTTTTAAATGATTTTTTTGTCTTGGGATAGCTCAGATCTTTCGGTACAAAGACCGTTTTCTACTTTTTCGACTCTGTTTAGGGGAATTTTAAAAAAGCTACTTCAGTGAAGTGAAATCCAATGGTAGAAATTTATAAAAATATCTCTTCTACATTTTAATATTTTTAAATGATTTTTTGTCATGGAATAGCTGATATCTTTCGGTACAAATATCGTTTTGTACTTTTTCGACATTGTTCAGGGGAATTTAAAAAAAGCTATTTCAGTAGAGTGAAATACAATTGTAGAAATTTATAAAAATATCTCTCCTACATTTTAATATTTTTAAATGATTTTTTTTATCATTGGAAAGCTGATATCTTTCTGTACAAAGATTGTTTTGTACTTTTTCGACTTTGTTCAGGGGAATTTTAAAAAAGCTACTTCAGTCAAGTGAAATCCAATGGTAGAAATTTATATAAAAAAAAGCTCTCCTACATTTTAATATATTTAAATGTTTTTTTTTTTTTTTTTTTTTTTTTTTTTTTTTTTTTTTTTTTTTGTCATGGAATAGCTGATATCTTTCGGTACAAAGATCGTTTTGTACTTTTTCGACTTAGTTTAGGGAAATTTTAAAAAAGCTACTTCAGTGAAGTGAAATCCAATGGTAGAAATTTATAAAAAAAGCTCTCCTACATTTTAATATTTTTAAATGATTTTTTTGTAATGGAATAGCTGATATCTTTCGGTACAAAGATCGTTTTGTACTTTTTCGACTTTGTTCATGGGAATTTTAAAAAAGCTACTTCAGTCAAGTGAAATCCAATGGTAGAAATTTATAAAAATGTCTCTTCTACATTTTAATATTTGTAAATCATTATTTGGCATTCGATATCTCAGATCTTTTGGTACAAAGACCGTTTTGTACTTTTTGATTTTGTTTACAGTTGTTTTAAAGAGGCTACTTCATTCAAATAAAATCCAATTGTGGAAATTTATAAAAATATCTCTTCTACATTTTAATATTTTTAAATGATTTTTTGTCATTGAATATCTGAGATCTTTCGGTACAAAGACCTTTTTTTTGTTTACAGCTGTTTTAAAGAAGCTACTTCAGTCAAGCAAAATCCTATAGTAAAATTTTATAAATATGTCTTTTCGACATTTAAAGATTTTTAAATGATGTTTTTGTCATGGGATAGCTGAGATCTTTAGGTACAAATACCGTTTTGTGTTTTTTTTTATTTTGTTTACAGGTATTTTAACCCGCGAGGACGCGCGCAGGGCCTAAAAGACCCCGAGTGCGTGTGGTTTTTACAATTGTAACCACTAATTTTTTAAAAGTGATCGTCAATTTATTTTATCGCAAAATTTGTAAGAATTGTCTCCGTCTTAATAAAGTGACTGTTATAATTAGAGTTTATTGGTGGCAAAGTTAAAATCATTCATACCTTGAAAAGCTTCGGGTTAAAGAGGCTACATCAGTCAAGTGAAATCCAATGGTAGAAATTTATAAAAATATATCTTCTACATTTTAATATTTTTAAATGACTTTTTTTTGTCATTGGATAGCTTAGATCTTTCGGTACAAATACCGTTTTGTACTTTTTTAATTTTGTTTACAGATGTTTTAAAAAAGATACTTCAGGCAAGTGAAATCGAATGGTAGGAATTTATAAAAATATCTCTTCTACATTTTAATATTTATAAATTATTTTTTGGCATTCGATATCTCAGATCTTTCGGCACAAAGACCGTTTTGTACTTTTTCGACTTTGTTTAAGGGAATTTTTAAAAAGCTACTTCAGTCAAGTGAAATCCAATGGTAGGAATTTATAAAAATATCTCTTCTACTTTTTAATATTTTTATATGATTTTTTTGGCATTGGATAGCTGTGATCTTTCGGAACAAAGACTGTTTTGTACTTTTTGGATTTTGTTTACAAGTGTTTTAAAGAAGCTACTTCATTCAAGCAAAATCCTATAGTAGTATTTTATAAATATGTATTTTTACTTTTAAAGATTTTTAAATGATTTTTTGGCATTCGATGTCTCAGATCTTTCGGTAAAAAGACCGTTTTGTACTTTTTCGACTTTGTTTAGGATAATTTTAAAAAAGCTACTTAAGTCAAGTGAAATCAATTGGTATTGATAACAAAAAAAAAAAAAAAAAAAAAAAGAATATCTTCTACATTTTAATGTTTTTAATTTTTTTTTGGCATTCGATATCTCAGATCTTTCGGTACAAAGACCGTTTTGTACTTTTTCGACTTTGTTTAGGGGAATTTTAAAAAAGCTACTTCAGTCAAGTGAAATCCAATGGTAGAAATTTATAAAAAAAGCTCTCCTACATTTTAATATTTTTAAATGATTTTTTTATCATTGGATAGCTGATATCTTTCGGTACAAAGTTCGTTTTGTACTTTTGTCCACTTTGTTCAGATGAATTTTAAAAAAGCTACTTCAGTCAAGTGAAATCCAATGGTAGAAATTTATAAAAAAAAGCTCTCCTACATTTTAATATTTTTAAATGATTTTTTTGTCATGGAATAGCTGATATCTTTCGGTACAAAGATCGTTTTGTACTTTTTCGACTTTGTTCAGGGGAATTTTCAAAAAGCTACTTCAGTCAAGTGAAATCCAATGGTAGAAATTTATAAAAATATCTCTCCTACATTTTAATATTTTTAAATGATTTTTTTATCATTCGATAGTTGATATCTTTCGGTACAATAATCGTTTTGAACTTTTTTGACTTTCTTTAGGGAAATTTTAAAAAAGCTACTTTAGTCAAGTGAAATTAAATGGTATAAATTTATAAAAATATCTCTCCTACATTTTAATATTTTTAAATTATTTTTTTGTCATGGAATAGCTGAGATCTTTCGATCCAAAGATCGTTTTGTACTTTTTAGCACTTTCCAACAAAGTTGAAAAGTGCTTATGCATTCGGTTTGTCTGGCCGTCTGTCCGTCTGGCCGGATGGCCGTCTGGCCGTCTGGCAGTCTGTCCGTCTATCCGTCTGTCCGTCTGTCCGCGCTCTAACTCCCGTAAATGTACTCGGATTGCTATGAAATTTTTATACGTTATTGAGGTTTACCCTAGCACGAACCCTATTGAAAATGAAGTATCTACCATGATTAGTTTATCTACAGAGAGAATCAAAAGTTTCCCATTACATTACGGCCTATGGGGGAAAATCGTTAATATACTCGGATTGCCATGAAATTTTAGGAAGTTATTGACGTTTACCCTAGCACAAGGCCTATTTAAAATGAAGTTTCTACCATGATTAGTTTATCTACAGGGCGAATCAAAAGTTTCCCATTACATTACGGCATATGGGGAAAAATCGTTAATATACTCGGATTGCCATGAAATTTTAGGACGTTATTAAGGTTTATCCTAGCACGAACCCTACTGAAAATGAAGTATCTACCATGATTAGTTTATCTACAGAGAGAATCAAAAGTTTCCCATTACATTACGGCGTATGGGGAAAAATCGTTAATATACTCGGATTGCCATGAAATTTTAGAACGTTATTGACGTTTACCCTAGCACAAGTCCTATCGAAAATGAAGTTTCTACCATGATTAGTTTATCTACAGGGCGAATCAAAATTTTCCTATTACATTACGGCCTATTCCGAAAGTCGTTTCAAAGGAATTTTAAAGATTTTATACCCTGTCGAACATATTAAAATATGCATTCTATAAAATATAAGGTGAAAATGTAGCTATTATTCATTTACAGGGCCACACAAAAGAATTCCATTAGATAATGGTAAAAGGGGGAATTGTGTGTGACATATTTTAATTATATTAAGCTTTTTCATGTATATTAAAATCTATATATGTCACTGAAGCTTAATATAAATTATACGCTACTGTCCTGCATGATATGAAGTATACATAGCATTTACAGGGCCACACAAAAGATTTCAAATAGCATATTCTTTCCGAAGTACCGGATATGTGTCCGATGATGGCTGATGGAGGGATATTGATGAAATGCATTTTAATTATGATATTCGCGTTTATATTTCGCTAAATATATGCACATTATATGGTGTGTATAAATGTTATAGTTAATATACAGAGCTACCCAAAAGAGCTCACCAACGTTACTGAATATGAGCGCATTATTTAAACGTGGTTCTTAAATAAGCTATGCATTTTTACGCTGAGCTGCATTCAATTTACTGAGGAATGTTTGCAGAATATAAATAAAGGGTTATGCAGGGCAACACAAAGAATTCGGTACATGGACGCATATGAATGATGATTTATAAGAATGTGATTTTAGTTGCTTTAAAAGTGTTTTAGTTTACAATAAATTTTAGCCTAATGCTGACGTGTGATAAAGGTACAATGTAAACTACAGGGCTGAGCAAAAGAATTCAAATATGTTTCCATCTAATAGTATGAATTGCTGAAAAAGAAATTTCAAGCTACTGGGTATTTTCTTGTTAAGCAAAATTTTCCCATTATATCACCTGACATATGAAATACAGGGCAGTTCAAAAGTACTGGAATACATATTTGGGTACATTTGGCTATACACTATTATTTCCCTAAATAAAAAATTTTTGTTAAAGATTTTATTAAGTGTTGGAAAGTGCTTCATAATCTATGCTTAACGCATGATTTTTCTTACTTGTTCAAATTTGTTTAGGGAAATTTTAAAAAAGCTACTTCAGTCAAGTGAAATCCAATGGTAGAAATTTATAAAAATATCTCCTCTACATTTTAATATTTTTAAATGATTTTTTTGTAATTCGATAGCTGAGATCTTTCGGTACAAACACCGTTTTGTTCTTTTTCGACTTTGTTTAGGGAAATTTTAAAAAAGCTACTTCAGTCAAGTGAAATCCATTGGTAGAAATTTATAAAAATATCTCTCCTACATTTTAATATTTTTAAATGATTTTTTGGCATTGGATAGCTGAGATCTATCGGTGAAAAGACCGTTTTATACTTTTTTTATTTTTTTTACAGGTGTTTTGATGAGGCTACTTCAGTCAAGTGAAATCCATTGCTAGAAATTTATAAAAATATCTCTCCTACATTTTAATATTTTTAAATGATTTTTTGTCATGGGATAGCTGAGATCTTTTGGTACAAACACCGTTTTGTACTTTTTCGAGTTTGTTTAGGGAAGTTTTAAAAAAGCTACTTCAGTCAAGAGAAATCCAATGGTAGCAAATTGTAAAAATATCTCTCCTACATTTTAATATTTTCAAATGATTTTTTGTCATGGGATAGCTGAGATCTTTTGGTACAAAGACCGTTTTGTACTTTTTCGACTTTTTTTAGGGGAATTTTAAAAAAGCTACTTCAGTCAAGTGAAATCCATTGCTAGAAATTTATAAAAATATCTCTTCTACATTTTAATATTTTTAAATGATTTTTTTGTCATGGGATATCTGAGATCTTTCGGTACAAAGTTTTGTACTTTTTCGACTTTGTTTATGGGAATTTTAAAAAAACTACTTCAGTCAAGTGAAATCCAATGGTAGAAATTTATAAAAATATCTCCTCTATATTTTAATATTTTTAAATGATTTTTTTGTAATTGGATAGCTGAGATCTTTCGGTACAAAGAGCGTTTTATTCTTTTTCGACTTTGTTTGGGGGAATTTTTAAAAAACTACTTCAGTCAAGTGAAATCCAATGGTAGAAATTTATAAAAATATTTCTCCTACATTTTAATATATTTAAATTATTTTTTTGTCATGGAATAGCTGAGATCTTTCGATACAAAAATCGTTTTGTACTTTTTCAACTTTGTTTAGGGAAATTTTAAGAAAGCTACTTCAGTCAAGTGAAATCCAATGGTAGAAATTTATAAAAATATCTCCTCTACATTTTAATATTTTTAAATGATTTTTTTGTAATTCGATAGCTGAGATCTTTCGGTACATAGACCGTTTTCTTCTTTTTCGACTTTGTTTAGGGAAATTTTAAAAAAGCTACTTCAGTCAAGTGAAATCCATTGGTAGAAATTTATAAAAATATCTTTCCTACATTTTAATATTTTTAAAGGTTTTTTTTATCATTGGAAAGCTGATATCTTTCGGTACAAAGATCGTTTTGTACTTTTTTGACTTTGTTCAGGGGAATTTTAAAAAACTACTTCAGTCAAGTGAAATCCAATGATAGAAATTTATAAAAATATCTCTCCTACATTTTAATATTTTTAAATGATTTTTTCGTCATGGAATAGCTGATATCTTTCGATACAAAGATCGTTTCGTACTTTTTCGACTTCTTTTAGGGAAATTTTAAAAAAGCTACTTCAGTCAAGTGAAATCCATTGGTAGAAATTTATAAAAAATATCTCTCCTACATTTTAATATTTTTAAATGATTTTTTTATCATTGGATAGCTGATATCTTTCGGTACAAAGATCGTTTTGTACTTTTGTCGAATTTGTTCATGGGAATTTTAAAAAAGCTACTTCAGTCAAGTTAAATCCAATGGTAGAAATTTATAAAAATATCTCTCCTACATTTTAATATTTTTAAATGATTTTTTTGTCATGGAATATCTGAGATCTTTCGATAAAAAGATCATTTTGTACTTTTTCGAGTTTGTTTAGGGAAATTTTAAAAAAGCTACTTCAGTCAAGAGAAATCCAATGGTAGAAAATTATAAAAATATCTCGCCTACATTTTAATATTTTTAAATGATTTTTTGTCATGGGATAGCTGAGATCTTTTGGTACAAAGACCGTTTTGTACTTTTTCGAGTTTGTTTATTTGAATTTTAAAAAAGCTACTTC
This sequence comes from Maratus speculifer, assembly GCA_964019185.1. NCBI lineage: Eukaryota > Metazoa > Arthropoda > Arachnida > Araneae > Salticidae > Maratus > Maratus speculifer. Next base: position 86,721,571 of record OZ025293.1, read on the forward strand.
AGTCAAGTGGTAGAAATTTATAAAAATATCTCTCCTACATTTTAATATTTTTAAATGATTTTTTGTCATAGAATAGCTGAGATCTTTCGGTGCAAAGACCGTTTTGTACTTTTTTGATTTTGTTTATAGGTGTTTTGATGAGGCTACTTTAGTCAAGTGAAATCCATTGGTAGAAATTTATAAAAATATCTCTTCTACATTTTAATATTTTTTAATGTTTTTTTTTTCTGTGTGTGTGTGTGTCATGGGATAGCTGAGATCTTTTGGTACAAAGACCGTTTTGTTTTTTTTCGACTTTGTTTAGGGGAATTTTAAAAAAGCTACCTCAGTCAAGTGAAATCCATTGCTAGAAAGTTATAAAAATATCTCTTCTACATTTTAATATTTTTAAATAATTTTTTTTGTCATGGGAGAGCTGAGATCTTTCGGTACAATTAAAGAAATTTTTTAGAAATTAAACTTCAAATATATGAAAGAAAAATAATAAAAATATATATTTATAGATGTATATTATATGCATGTATAACACTATATATAATTTCGGTACTACTTTATTAACCCGTCGGCCAAAAAAATATTGCCAAACTATAATATTAAATGACAATAATGGATTATCTTGAATGTCGCATTCAATGACATTAAGAGCCTGCATCAGTCAAACCGAAACTAAAAATCCTATCACAAACCTATGCTTGTTGCCACAAGGAAGGCATATCCCGAACCCAAATATTGATACTTTAAAAGACCAATGATATTTTCCAAGCTTGTAATTAATAAGAAAATGGTCATCTCACGCCACCCTTTACCTCCAGGCGATAAAAAGGGGATAAGATACCCCAGGAAGAAAAAAGTCATTAGCAAATGCTAGAAACTCTCGCACCATTTCAATACTGATAGCCCGAGGGATATGTGCATTTGGATAGTTTCCTCGAGATAATTTCTGACCAAAACACTCGGATCCGTTTTAAAACAAGTCGAAATTGACCTTTTTTGTTAGATAGTTTCAAGTAAAATTGAATCATTTATATGTAATTTTAAAAGACAGCATACAGATCGTGATTATTATGTCAGAGATTGCACATTAAACATTTTCCAAAGAATCTCCTGTACATTTTAATATTTTTAAATGATTTTTTTTAGCATTGAATAGCTGAGATCATTGAACTGTACAAAGACCGTTTTATATTTTTTCGATTTTGTTACGAGTATTTTATAGTGGCTTACCTCAATAGAGCGAAATCCCAAGATAGAAATTTTTAAGATATCTCGTTTGTATTTTAATATTTTTAAATGATTTTTTTAGCATTGAACAGCTGAGATTTTTCGGTATAAAGACCGTTTTGTACTTTTTTGATTTTGTTTACAGGTGTTTTAAAGAGGCTACTTCAGTCAAGTGAAATCCAATGGAAGAAATTTACAAAAATATCTCTTCTACATTTTTATACTTTTATATTATTTTTTGGCATTCGATATCTCAGATATTTCAGTACAAAGACCGTTTTGTACTTTTTCGACCTTCTTTAGGGGAATTTTAAAAAAGTTACTTCAGTCAAATGAAATCCAATGGAAGAAATTTATAAAAACATCTCTTCTACATTTTAATATTTTTAAATGAATTTTTGTCATTGGATAGCTGAGATCTTTCGGTACAAAGATCGTTTTGTACTTTTTCGACTTTGTTTAGGGAAATTTTAAAAAAGCTACTTCAGTCAAGTGAAATCCAGTGGTAGGAATTTATAAAAATATCTCTTCTACATTTTAATATTTTTAAATTATATTTTGGCATTCGATATCTCAGATCTTTCGGTACAAAGACCTTTTTGTACTTTTTCGTCTTTGTTTAGGGGAATTTTAAAAAAGCTATTTCAGTCAAGTGAAATACAATTGTAGAAATTTATAAAAATATCTCTTCTACATTTTAATATTTTTAAATGATTTTTTTGTCATTAATTAGTTTAGATCTTTCTCTACAAAGACCGTTTTGTACTTTTTCGACTTTGTTTAGGGGAATTTTAAAAAAGCTACTTCAGTCAAGTGAAATCCAATGGTAGGAATTTATAAAAATATGTCTTCTACATTTTAAGATTTTTAAATGATTTTTTTGTCATGGGATGGCTCAGATCTTTCTGTACAAAGACCGTTTTTTATATTTTCGACTTTCTCTAGGGGAATTTTAAAAAAGCTACTTCAGTCAAGTGAAATCCAATGCTAGAAATTTCTAAAAATATATCTTCTACATTTTAATATTTTTAAATGATTTTTTTTTTGTCATGGGATAGCTCAGATCTTTCGGTACAAAGATCGTTTTGTACTTTTTCGACTCTGTTTAGGGGAATTTTAAAAAAGCTACTTCAGTGAAGTGAAATCCAATGGTAGAAATTTATAAAAATATCTCTTCTACATTTTAATATTTGTAAATCATTATTTGGCATTCGATATCTCAGATCTTTTGGTACAAAGACAGTTTTGTACTTTTTTGATTTTGTTTACAGTTGTTTTAAAGAGGCTACTTCAGTCAAGTGAAATCCAATGGTAGTAATTTATAAAAACATATCTTCTACATTTTAATATTTTTAAATGACCTTTTTTTTGTCATTGGATAACTTAGATCTTTCGGTACAAATACCATTTTGTACTTTTTTAATTTTGTTTACAGATGTTTTAAAAAAGGTACTTCAGGCAAGTGAAATCGAATGGTAGGAATTTATAAAAATATCTCTTCTACATTTTAATATTTTTAAATGATTTTTTTGTCTTGGGATAGCTCAGATCTTTCGGTACAAAGACCGTTTTCTACTTTTTCGACTCTGTTTAGGGGAATTTTAAAAAAGCTACTTCAGTGAAGTGAAATCCAATGGTAGAAATTTATAAAAATATCTCTTCTACATTTTAATGTTTTTAAATGATTTTTTTGGCATTGGATAGCTGTGATCTTTCGGAACAAAGACTGTTTTGTACTTTTTTGATTTTGTTTACAAGTGTTTTAAAGAAGCTACTTCATTCAAGCAAAATCCTATAGTAGAATTTTATAAATATGTCTTTTTACTTTTAAAGATTTTTAAAAGGTTTTTTTGGCATTCGATGTCTCAGATCTTTCCGTAAAAAGACCGTTTTGTACTTTTTCGACTTTGTATAGGATAATTTTAAAAAAGCTACTTCAGTCAAGTGAAATCAAATGGTAGTATTAAAAAAAAAAAGAATATCTTCTACATTTTAATGTTTTTAAATTATATTTTGGCATTCGATATCTCAGATCTTTCCGTACAAAGAACTTTTTGTACTTTTTCGTCTTTGTTTAGCGGAATTTTAAAAAAGCTATTTCACTCAAGTGAAATACAATTGTAGAAATTTATAAAAATATCTCTTCTACATTTTAATATTTTTAAATGAATTTTTGTCATTGGATAGCTGAGATCTTTCGGTACAAAGATCGTTTTGTACTTTTTCGACTTTGTTTAGGGAAATTTTAAAAAAGCTACTTCAGTCAAGTGAAATCCAGTGGTAGGAATTTATAAAAATATCTCTTCTACATTTTAATATTTTTAAATTATATTTTGGCATTCGATATCTCAGATCTTTCGGTACAAAGACCTTTTTGTACTTTTTCGTCTTTGTTTAGGGGAATTTAAAAAAAGCTATTTCAGTCAAGTGAAATACAATTGTAGAAATTTATAAAAATATCTCTTCTACATTTTAATATTTTTAAATGATTTTTTTGTCATTAATTAGTTTAGATCTTTCTCTACAAAGACCGTTTTGTACTTTTTCGACATTGTTCAGGGGAATTTTAAAAAAGCTATTTCAGTAGAGTGAAATCCAATGGTAGAAATTTATAAAAATATCTCTCCTACATTTTAATATTTTTAAATGAATTTTTGTCATTGGATAGCTGAGATCTTTCGGTACAAAGATCGTTTTGTACTTTTTCGACTTTGTTTAGGGAAATTTTAAAAAATCCACTTCAGTCAAGTGAAATCCAGTGGTAGGAATTTATAAAAATATCTCTTCTACATTTTAATATTTTTAAATTATTTTTTGGCATTCGATATCTCAGATCTTTCGGTACAAAGACCGTTTTGTACTTTTTCAACTTTGTTTAGGGGAATTTTAAAAAAGCTATTTCAGTCAAGTGAAATCCAATGGTAGAAATTTATAAAAATATCTCTTCTACATTTTAATATTTTTAAATGATTTTTTTGTCATTAATTAGTTTAGATATTTTTCTACAAAGACCGTTTTGTACTTTTTCGACTTTGTTTAGGGGAATTTTAAAAAAGCTACTTCAGTCAAGTGAAATCCAATGGTAGGAATTTATAAAAATATGTCTTCTACATTTTAAGATTTTTAAATGATTTTTTTTGTCATGGGATGGCTCAGATCTTTCTGTACAAAGACCGTTTTTTATATTTTCGACTTTCTCTAGGGGAATTTTAAAAAAGCTACTTCAGTCAAGTGAAATCCAATGCTAGAAATTTCTAAAAATATATCTTCTACATTTTAATATTTTTAAATGATTTTTTTTTTGTCATGGGATAGCTCAGATCTTTCGGTACAAAGATCGTTTTGTACTTTTTCGACTCTGTTTAGGGGAATTTTAAAAAAGCTACTTCAGTGAAGTGAAATCCAATGGTAGAAATTTATAAAAATATCTCTTCTACATTTTAATATTTGTAAATCATTATTTGGCATTCGATATCTCAGATCTTTTGGTACAAAGACAGTTTTGTACTTTTTTGATTTTGTTTACAGTTGTTTTAAAGAGGCTACTTCAGTCAAGTGAAATCCAATGGTAGTAATTTATAAAAACATATCTTCTACATTTTAATATTTTTAAATGACCTTTTTTTTGTCATTGGATAACTTAGATCTTTCGGTACAAATACCATTTTGTACTTTTTTAATTTTGTTTACAGATGTTTTAAAAAAGGTACTTCAGGCAAGTGAAATCGAATGGTAGGAATTTATAAAAATATCTCTTCTACATTTTAATATTTTTAAATGATTTTTTTGTCTTGGGATAGCTCAGATCTTTCGGTACAATGACCGTTTTCTACTTTTTCGACTCTGTTTAGGGGAATTTTAAAAAAGCTACTTCAGTGAAGTGAAATCCAATGGTAGAAATTTATAAAAATATCTCTTCTACATTTTAATATTTTTAAATGATTTTTTGTCATGGAATAGCTGATATCTTTCGGTACAAATATCGTTTTGTACTTTTTCGACATTGTTCAGGGGAATTTAAAAAAAGCTATTTCAGTAGAGTGAAATACAATTGTAGAAATTTATAAAAATATCTCTCCTACATTTTAATATTTTTAAATGATTTTTTTTATCATTGGAAAGCTGATATCTTTCTGTACAAAGATTGTTTTGTACTTTTTCGACTTTGTTCAGGGGAATTTTAAAAAAGCTACTTCAGTCAAGTGAAATCCAATGGTAGAAATTTATATAAAAAAAAGCTCTCCTACATTTTAATATATTTAAATGTGTTTTTTTTTTTTTTTTTTTTTTTTTTTTTTTTTTTTTTTTTTTTTTTTTTGTCATGGAATAGCTGATATCTTTCGGTACAAAGATCGTTTTGTACTTTTTCGACTTAGTTTAGGGAAATTTTAAAAAAGCTACTTCAGTGAAGTGAAATCCAATGGTAGAAATTTATAAAAAAAGCTCTCCTACATTTTAATATTTTTAAATGATTTTTTTGTAATGGAATAGCTGATATCTTTCGGTACAAAGATCGTTTTGTACTTTTTCGACTTTGTTCATGGGAATTTTAAAAAAGCTACTTCAGTCAAGTGAAATCCAATGGTAGAAATTTATAAAAATGTCTCTTCTACATTTTAATATTTGTAAATCATTATTTGGCATTCGATATCTCAGATCTTTTGGTACAAAGACCGTTTTGTACTTTTTGATTTTGTTTACAGTTGTTTTAAAGAGGCTACTTCATTCAAATAAAATCCAATTGTGGAAATTTATAAAAATATCTCTTCTACATTTTAATATTTTTAAATGATTTTTTGTCATTGAATATCTGAGATCTTTCGGTACAAAGACCTTTTTTTTTGTTTACAGCTGTTTTAAAGAAGCTACTTCAGTCAAGCAAAATCCTATAGTAAAATTTTATAAATATGTCTTTTCGACATTTAAAGATTTTTAAATGATGTTTTTGTCATGGGATAGCTGAGATCTTTAGGTACAAATACCGTTTTGTGTTTTTTTTTATTTTGTTTACAGGTATTTTAACCCGCGAGGACGCGCGCAGGGCCTAAAAGACCCCGAGTGCGTGTGGTTTTTACAATTGTAACCACTAATTTTTTAAAAGTGATCGTCAATTTATTTTATCGCAAAATTTGTAAGAATTGTCTCCGTCTTAATAAAGTGACTGTTATAATTAGAGTTTATTGGTGGCAAAGTTAAAATCATTCATACCTTGAAAAGCTTCGGGTTAAAGAGGCTACATCAGTCAAGTGAAATCCAATGGTAGAAATTTATAAAAATATATCTTCTACATTTTAATATTTTTAAATGACTTTTTTTTGTCATTGGATAGCTTAGATCTTTCGGTACAAATACCGTTTTGTACTTTTTTAATTTTGTTTACAGATGTTTTAAAAAAGATACTTCAGGCAAGTGAAATCGAATGGTAGGAATTTATAAAAATATCTCTTCTACATTTTAATATTTATAAATTATTTTTTGGCATTCGATATCTCAGATCTTTCGGCACAAAGACCGTTTTGTACTTTTTCGACTTTGTTTAAGGGAATTTTTAAAAAGCTACTTCAGTCAAGTGAAATCCAATGGTAGGAATTTATAAAAATATCTCTTCTACTTTTTAATATTTTTATATGATTTTTTTGGCATTGGATAGCTGTGATCTTTCGGAACAAAGACTGTTTTGTACTTTTTGGATTTTGTTTACAAGTGTTTTAAAGAAGCTACTTCATTCAAGCAAAATCCTATAGTAGTATTTTATAAATATGTATTTTTACTTTTAAAGATTTTTAAATGATTTTTTGGCATTCGATGTCTCAGATCTTTCGGTAAAAAGACCGTTTTGTACTTTTTCGACTTTGTTTAGGATAATTTTAAAAAAGCTACTTAAGTCAAGTGAAATCAATTGGTATTGATAACAAAAAAAAAAAAAAAAAAAAGAATATCTTCTACATTTTAATGTTTTTAATTTTTTTTTGGCATTCGATATCTCAGATCTTTCGGTACAAAGACCGTTTTGTACTTTTTCGACTTTGTTTAGGGGAATTTTAAAAAAGCTACTTCAGTCAAGTGAAATCCAATGGTAGAAATTTATAAAAAAAGCTCTCCTACATTTTAATATTTTTAAATGATTTTTTTATCATTGGATAGCTGATATCTTTCGGTACAAAGATCGTTTTGTACTTTTGTCCACTTTGTTCAGATGAATTTTAAAAAAGCTACTTCAGTCAAGTGAAATCCAATGGTAGAAATTTATAAAAAAAAGCTCTCCTACATTTTAATATTTTTAAATGATTTTTTTGTCATGGAATAGCTGATATCTTTCGGTACAAAGATCGTTTTGTACTTTTTCGACTTTGTTCAGGGGAATTTTAAAAAAGCTACTTCAGTCAAGTGAAATCCAATGGTAGAAATTTATAAAAATATCTCTCCTACATTTTAATATTTTTAAATGATTTTTTTATCATTCGATAGTTGATATCTTTCGGTACAATAATCGTTTTGAACTTTTTTGACTTTCTTTAGGGAAATTTTAAAAAAGCTACTTTAGTCAAGTGAAATTAAATGGTATAAATTTATAAAAATATCTCTCCTACATTTTAATATTTTTAAATTATTTTTTTGTCATGGAATAGCTGAGATCTTTCGATCCAAAGATCGTTTTGTACTTTTTAGCACTTTCCAACAAAGTTGAAAAGTGCTTATGCATTCGGTTTGTCTGGCCGTCTGTCCGTCTGGCCGTCTGGCAGTCTGTCCGTCTATCCGTCTGTCCGTCTGTCCGCGCTCTAACTCCCGTAAATGTACTCGGATTGCTATGAAATTTTTATACGTTATTGAGGTTTACCCTAGCACGAACCCTATTGAAAATGAAGTATCTACCATGATTAGTTTATCTACAGAGAGAATCAAAAGTTTCCCATTACATTACGGCCTATGGGGGAAAATCGTTAATATACTCGGATTGCCATGAAATTTTAGGAAGTTATTGACGTTTACCCTAGCACAAGGCCTATTTAAAATGAAGTTTCTACCATGATTAGTTTATCTACAGGGCGAATCAAAAGTTTCCCATTACATTACGGCATATGGGGAAAAATCGTTAATATACTCGGATTGCCATGAAATTTTAGGACGTTATTAAGGTTTATCCTAGCACGAACCCTACTGAAAATGAAGTATCTACCATGATTAGTTTATCTACAGAGAGAATCAAAAGTTTCCCATTACATTACGGCGTATGGGGAAAAATCGTTAATATACTCGGATTGCCATGAAATTTTAGAACGTTATTGACGTTTACCCTAGCACAAGTCCTATCGAAAATGAAGTTTCTACCATGATTAGTTTATCTACAGGGCGAATCAAAATTTTCCTATTACATTACGGCCTATTCCGAAAGTCGTTTCAAAGGAATTTTAAAGATTTTATACCCTGTCGAACATATTAAAATATGCATTCTATAAAATATAAGGTGAAAATGTAGCTATTATTCATTTACAGGGCCACACAAAAGAATTCCATTAGATAATGGTAAAAGGGGGAATTGTGTGTGACATATTTTAATTATATTAAGCTTTTTCATGTATATTAAAATCTATATATGTCACTGAAGCTTAATATAAATTATACGCTACTGTCCTGCATGATATGAAGTATACATAGCATTTACAGGGCCACACAAAAGATTTCAAATAGCATATTCTTTCCGAAGTACCGGATATGTGTCCGATGATGGCTGATGGAGGGATATTGATGAAATGCATTTTAATTATGATATTCGCGTTTATATTTCGCTAAATATATGCACATTATATGGTGTGTATAAATGTTATAGTTAATATACAGAGCTACCCAAAAGAGCTCACCAACGTTACTGAATATGAGCGCATTATTTAAACGTGGTTCTTAAATAAGCTATGCATTTTTACGCTGAGCTGCATTCAATTTACTGAGGAATGTTTGCAGAATATAAATAAAGGGTTATGCAGGGCAACACAAAGAATTCGGTACATGGACGCATATGAATGATGATTTATAAGAATGTGATTTTAGTTGCTTTAAAAGTGTTTTAGTTTACAATAAATTTTAGCCTAATGCTGACGTGTGATAAAGGTACAATGTAAACTACAGGGCTGAGCAAAAGAATTCAAATATGTTTCCATCTAATAGTATGAATTGCTGAAAAAGAAATTTCAAGCTACTGGGTATTTTCTTGTTAAGCAAAATTTTCCCATTATATCACCTGACATATGAAATACAGGGCAGTTCAAAAGTACTGGAATACATATTTGGGTACATTTGGCTATACACTATTATTTCCCTAAATAAAAAATTTTTGTTAAAGATTTTATTAAGTGTTGGAAAGTGCTTCATAATCTATGCTTAACGCATGATTTTTCTTACTTGTTCAAATTTGTTTAGGGAAATTTTAAAAAAGCTACTTCAGTCAAGTGAAATCCAATGGTAGAAATTTATAAAAATATCTCCTCTACATTTTAATATTTTTAAATGATTTTTTTGTAATTCGATAGCTGAGATCTTTCGGTACAAACACCGTTTTGTTCTTTTTCGACTTTGTTTAGGGAAATTTTAAAAAAGCTACTTCAGTCAAGTGAAATCCATTGGTAGAAATTTATAAAAATATCTCTCCTACATTTTAATATTTTTAAATGATTTTTTGGCATTGGATAGCTGAGATCTATCGGTGAAAAGACCGTTTTATACTTTTTTTATTTTTTTTACAGGTGTTTTGATGAGGCTACTTCAGTCAAGTGAAATCCATTGCTAGAAATTTATAAAAATATCTCTCCTACATTTTAATATTTTTAAATGATTTTTTGTCATGGGATAGCTGAGATCTTTTGGTACAAACACCGTTTTGTACTTTTTCGAGTTTGTTTAGGGAAGTTTTAAAAAAGCTACTTCAGTCAAGAGAAATCCAATGGTAGCAAATTGTAAAAATATCTCTCCTACATTTTAATATTTTCAAATGATTTTTTGTCATGGGATAGCTGAGATCTTTTGGTACAAAGACCGTTTTGTACTTTTTCGACTTTTTTTAGGGGAATTTTAAAAAAGCTACTTCAGTCAAGTGAAATCCATTGCTAGAAATTTATAAAAATATCTCTTCTACATTTTAATATTTTTAAATGATTTTTTTGTCATGGGATATCTGAGATCTTTCGGTACAAAGTTTTGTACTTTTTCGACTTTGTTTATGGGAATTTTAAAAAAACTACTTCAGTCAAGTGAAATCCAATGGTAGAAATTTATAAAAATATCTCCTCTATATTTTAATATTTTTAAATGATTTTTTTGTAATTGGATAGCTGAGATCTTTCGGTACAAAGAGCGTTTTATTCTTTTTCGACTTTGTTTGGGGGAATTTTAAAAAAGCTACTTCAGTCAAGTGAAATCCATTGGTAGAAATTTATAAAAATATCTCTCCTACATTTTAATATTTTTAAATGATTTTTTTATCATTGGATAGCTGTTATCTTTCGGTACAAAGATCGTTTTGTACTTTTTCGACTTTGTTCAGGGGAATTTTTAAAAAGCTACTTCAGTCAAGTGAAATCCAATGATAGAAATTTATAAAAATATCTCTCCTACATTTTAATATATTTAAATTATTTTTTTGTCATGGAATAGCTGAGATCTTTTGATACAAAGATCGTTTAGTACTTTTTCAACTTTGTTTAGGGAAATTTTAAAAAAGCTACTTCAGTCAAGTGAAATCCAATGGTAGAAATTTATAAAAATATCTCCTCTACATTTTAATATTTTTAAATGATTTTTTTGTAATTCGATAGCTGAGATCTTTCGGTACTTAGACCGTTTTCTTCTTTTTAGACTTTGTTTAGGGAAATTTTTAAAAAGCTACTTCAGTCAAGTGAAATCCTTTAGTAGAAATTTATAAAAATATCTTTCCTACATTTTAATATTTTTAAAGGTTTTTTTTATCATTGGAAAGCTGATATCTTTCGGTACAAAGATCGTTTTGTACTTTATCGACTTTGTTCAGGGGAATTTTAAAAAACTACTTCAGTCAAGTGAAATCCAATGATAGAAATTTATAAAAATATCTCTCCTACATTTTAATATTTTTAAATGATTTTTTCGTCATGGAATAGCTGATATCTTTCGATACAAAGATCGTTTCGTACTTTTTCGACTTTGTTTAGGGAAATTTTAAAAAAGCTACTTCAGTCAAGTGAAATCCAATGGTAGAAATTTATAAAAATATCTCTCCTACATTTTAATATTTTTAAATGATTTTTTTATCATTGGATAGTTGATATCTTTCGGTACAATGATCGTTTTGAACTTTTTCGACTTTCTTTAGGGAAATTTTAAAAAAGCTACTTTAGTCAAGTGAAATCCATTGGTAGAAATTTATAAAAATATCTCTCCTACATTTTAATATTTTTAAATGATTTTTTGGCATTGGATAGCTGAGATCTATTGGTGAAAAGACCGTTTTATACTTTTTTTATTTTATTTTTTTTACAGGTGTTTTGATGAGGCTACTTCAGTCAAGTGAAATCCATTGCTAGAAATTTATAAAAATATCTCTCCTACATTTTAATATTTTTAAATGATTTTTTGTCATGGGATAGCTGAGATCTTTTGGTACAAAGACCGTTTTGTACTTTTTCGACTTTTTTTAGGGAAATTTTAAAAAAGCTACTTCAGTCAAGAGAAATCCAATGGTAGAAATTTATAAAAATATCTCTCCTACATTTTAATATTTTTAAATGATTTTTTGGCATTGGATAGCTGAGATCTATCGGTGAAAAGACCGTTTTATACTTTTTTTATTTTTTTTTTACAGGTGTTTTGATGAGGCTACTTCAGTCAAGTGAAATCCATTGCTAGAAATTTATAAAAATATCTCTTCTACATTTTAATATTTTTAAATGATTTTTTTGTCATGGGATATCTGAGATCTTTCGGTACAAAGTTTTGTACTTTTTCGACTTTGTTTATGGGAATTTTAAAAAAACTACTTCAGTCAAGTGAAATCCAATGGTAGAAATTTATAAAAATATTTCTCCTACATTTTAATATATTTAAATTATTTTTTTGTCATGGAATAGCTGAGATCTTTCGATACAAAAATCGTTTTGTACTTTTTCAACTTTGTATAGGGAAATTTTAAAAAAGCTACTTCAGTCAAGTGAAATCCAATGGTAGAAATTTATAAAAATATCTCCTCTACATTTTAATATTTTTAAATGATTTTTTTGTAATTCGATAGCTGAGATCTTTCGGTACATAGACCGTTTTCTTCTTTTTCGACTTTGTTTAGGGAAATTTTAAAAAAGCTATTTCAGTCAAGTGAAATCCATTGGTAGAAATTTATAAAAATATCTTTCCTACATTTTAATATTTTTAAAGGTTTTTTTTATCATTGGAAAGCTGATATCTTTCGGTACAAAGGTCGTTTTGTACTTTATTGACTTTGTTTATGGGAATTTTAAAAAAACTACTTCAGTCAAGTGAAATCCAATGGTAGAAATTTATAAAAATATTTCTCCTACATTTTAATATATTTAAATTATTTTTTTGTGATGGAATAGCTGAGATCTTTCGATACAAAAATCGTATTGTACTTTTTCAGCTTTGTTTAGGGAAATTTTAAGAAAGCTACTTCAGTCAAGTGAAATCCAATGGTAGAAATTTATAAAAATATCTCCTCTACATTTTAATATTTTTAAATGATTTTTTTGTAATTCGATAGCTGAGATCTTTCGGTACATAGACCGTTTTCTTCTTTTTCGACTTTGTTTAGGGAAATTTTAAAAAAGCTACTTCAGTCAAGTGAAATCCATTGGTAGAAATTTATAAAAATATCTTTCCTACATTTTAATATTTTTAAAGGTTTTTTTTATCATTGGAAAGCTGATATCTTTCGGTACAAAGATCGTTTTGTACTTTTTTGACTTTGTTCAGGGGAATTTTAAAAAACTACTTCAGTCAAGTGAAATCCAATGATAGAAATTTATAAAAATATCTCTCCTACATTTTAATATTTTTAAATGATTTTTTCGTCATGGAATAGCTGATATCTTTCGATACAAAGATCGTTTCGTACTTTTTCGACTTCTTTTAGGGAAATTTTAAAAAAGCTACTTCAGTCAAGTGAAATCCATTGGTAGAAATTTATAAAAAATATCTCTCCTACATTTTAATATTTTTAAATGATTTTTTTATCATTGGATAGCTGATATCTTTCGGTACAAAGATCGTTTTGTACTTTTGTCGACTTTGTTCATGGGAATTTTAAAAAAGCTACTTCAGTCAAGTTAAATCCAATGGTAGAAATTTATAAAAATATCTCTCCTACATTTTAATATTTTTAAATGATTTTTTTGTCATGGAATATCTGAGATCTTTCGATAAAAAGATCATTTTGTACTTTTTCGAGTTTGTTTAGGGAAATTTTAAAAAAGCTACTTCAGTCAAGAGAAATCCAATGGTAGAAAATTATAAAAATATCTCGCCTACATTTTAATATTTTTAAATGATTTTTTGTCATGGGATAGCTGAGATCTTTTGGTACAAAGACCGTTTTGTACTTTTTCGAGTTTGTTTATGGGAATTTTAAAAAAGCTACTTCAGTCAAGTGGTAGAAATTTATAAAAATATCTCTCCTACATTTTAATATTTTTAAATGATTTTTTGTCATAGAATAGCTGAGATCTTTCGGTGCAAAGACCGTTTTGTACTTTTTTGATTTTGTTTATAGGTGTTTTGATGAGGCTACTTTAGTCAAGTGAAATCCATTGGTAGAAATTTATAAAAATATCTCTTCTACATTTTAATATTTTTTAATGTTTTTTTTTTCTGTGTGTGTGTGTGTCATGGGATAGCTGAGATCTTTTGGTACAAAGACCGTTTTGTTTTTTTTCGACTTTGTTTAGGGGAATTTTAAAAAAGCTACTTCAGTCAAGTGAAATCCATTGCTAGAAAGTTATAAAAATATCTCTTCTACATTTTAATATTTTTAAATAATTTTTTTTGTCATGGGAGAGCTGAGATCTTTCGGTACAATTAAAGAAATTTTTTAGAAATTAAACTTCAAATATATGAAAGAAAAATAATAAAAATGGTAAATGTGTTTTTTTTTTTCGAAATCAATAATGCTTAGTACATTTGAGATTACATATTTAGTTAAACATATTTTTTGAAATCAACATCTATTTACATCATTTCTGATCCAATTTCTTGCGTGAAATATCACGAAGGATTTTTTTTTTATTTTGCTTTTTTGCCTACAAGTAACCAAAAGCGTTTTACTAATAGCCAGAGGCAAGAAATTTCTCCCACTTCCCTGCAAGACTCCCCGTAGAGTAAACCCTTATCACCTTACACGCTAATGGGTTTTAGGGTGTTTCCCTTTTGGAGGTGGAGTTTTACGGCCTTTTCAACTGTTTTAAATCAAAGTGTTTAAACTTTTTATACAAATAGCATAGATTAAATTTTCTTAAAAATCAAAATAAAAAACATTTTCTGAAAGCTAAATAATTAAACTCTGCATGCTGTTTTACCAAATTTTAAAATGTCAAACAGATTTTTTGTAATAAGACATTAAAGGAGAATTTTAAAGATTATAAAATAACGTTCTTGTATCGCCTTAAAAATAAAAAAAAGAAATAAAATTTCAAAATGACGTGCATAGTTTAAACCTACAGGTTTTCAAAACAACAAAAATTATTAAATTTGAGTAAAATGCAAAGGAAGGAAAGTGATAAATTTCTTCCATTGAAATAACATTAGCCGTTCTATCTCGGAGCGTTACTGATGTAGGGCCTTAAGCACGCAACGCATGTTTAAAAAGAAATCAAGTGATTTTTATTTCAGCTTTTTGTTTGTATTTTTATTCAAGTTTTACTAATTTATTTTTATTTTCGTTATTTAAAATAAAAATTGCGTACTACTTGGTTATCCCGTCAAATTATACAAATCGCCAGACTAATAGCCAAATTATACATAATGACATAATTTTTATTTTAAATAAAGAAAAACAAATAATTGTAAAATATTAATAAAAAATACAAAGTCGAAATATAAGTCACTTAATGACATTTTAAACACGTGCATCGAATTTAATGTCATTGAATGTGACATTCACGATCATCCATTTTTATTTTATCTTATAGTTTGGTGATAGTTTTTTGGTCGACGGGATAACCAAGTAGTATCAAAAATTGTGCCAATATGCATACTTTGACTACTAATTTGGTGATTTGCATATTTTGGCGAAATTGGTCGACGGGATAACCAAATAGTACCCGACAAACTATTAGGTGAATTATATAAATTGACGCATTTAAAAAAAAATAACGAAAAAACAAATAAATTAGCAAAACATTAATAAAAATACAAATAAAAAGTTGAGTTAAAAATCACTTGATGACATAACAAACACGTAGATTATGTTTAATGCCAAGTAATGAGACATCTACAATAATACATTATTGGCATTTAATCCTGAAATTTGGCGTTAGATTTTTGTTTGACGGGATAACCAAATAGTACCTTCTGACGATTTGTATTATTTGACGAAATTGGTCTAACGGATAACAAAGTGGTACCCATTTTAATGTCAAATTTTGCTTTGAATATATATATATATATATATATATATATATACCGGGTGTCCCAAAAATGACTGATGGATTTTAAAATTCAATAACTTGAAAACGGTGACAGCTATTTAAAAAATTTTTTGCAGGAGGGTTATGTATAATGTCAGGAGTTTTTTTTACCGTAATGTTTTATTTTAGTTCGAATTTCAAACAATAGGTGGCGCTGACAGCGATTGAAGGCCAGGTCGACGCTCCACTCAGCACTGATCACCTGGCCTTCAATAGCCGTCAGCGCCAACTATTGTTTGAGATTCGAACTAAAGTAAAAAATACGGTAAAAAAAAAAAAAAAAAACTCCTGACATTATACATAACCCTCCTGCAAAAATTTTTTTTTTAAATAGCTGTCACCGTTTGCAAGTTATTGAATTTTAAAATCCATCAGTCATTTTTGGGACACCCGGTATATATATAATGGAATACAAAATTCCAAAGAAATTCTCAGTTATTTTGCTGAATTTACATTTCTAAAATTAAAATGTGCCTAAACATAAAATGGCGTTTTTGCTTAATAAAGATGAATAAATAATGGGTATTACTTGGTTAACCCGTCAACCGATTTCGCCAAATTATTGTCCAAATTATACAAATTGTAATTTTTACTTTAAATAACAAAAGAACAAATAAAGTAACGAAACATTAAAAAGAATACAAATAAAACTTCATATTTAAATTGATGGCAAAACAAACACGTAATACGAGTTTACTGTTACATGAATGTGACAATTTTTTTTATCACCATCATTGCCATTTAATCTTTTAGTTTGGCGGCACCTTTTTGGTCGATGGGATGATCAAGTAGTGCGAAATACTATTAAAAAAATATTGTTACTTTCAAATAGTTATCTAATGAAATAATGCTTCGCGAGTCCAAACAAAGCACGGCTTTTGCTAGTAAAAAAGAAATTTCTTTTGAAAAAATGTGGGGTTCAAATCGGACTAAATAGATAAAAACTAGAAACGAATTTGGAATGCTTTAGGAATCTGCCACCACAATTTGTAACTAGAAATTTCCTAATTTACGATTAAATCGCGGTATTCGCAATGTCATTGTATAATAGCAAATTTTATATATAAACGTACGCTTAAACAAAGGCGGTATTTCTCAAATATTTATTATAACTGTATTCACTCTAATAAATAAATAATATTAATAAGTTACATTTCCTTGCATATTCACTTAGGAAAATTAATCATCGAACGACAAAAAATAGATATCTGAATTATTATTGGGTGGACTTTTTTGTTTTCGGTTTTAATTAAATATATTTTTTAAATATATATGCATTAACATACTTTGTCATCATGAAACATTTTTTCCTTTCTTTCCCAATAGCTGCGTTTAATTAATGTATTTTTCAAGAATGCAATTATAGAAATAATCTAGAATATTTAACATTCTCATTTATATTTATGTTTACAAATGAAATGATTTGGATTAATTTTATAATAATGATTGAAACTTGTTTATATATATATTTTTGTGCATAAAATGATAGCATTAATCTTGTTTAATTTAAAGTAAACATTTAAACTTATCAAAGTTTTTTTATTGATTCTATGCTTCATTAAGCATTTTAAACATGTCATGTTCTCTTTTATATAATAAAAAAGAAAAATCGTAATGATTATTATATGCTAAGTGTATTTTTTACTCTTCATTTAAATATTTTGGACATATAGCATTGGTATTATGTCAAAATATCCAATATGAAAACAGTGTTTCATTCATTAGCCTTCTTTTTTAATATTCAGTTTCTTGATTGTCACCGCTTTTAGGAAATAGTGAAATTTGCCTTATTTAACCAAAGTTAATCACATTTTTAATTAGGAGAAAACAATGGAAGTTTCACCATTTTAGAAAAGTGGTTCAAATCAAGAAATCTAGGTTTTAAATAAGTAGCTCACTGGCAACATTATTTTCATATTAGAGAGTCTGACAAGGGAGTTATGAATAAAGAAGAGGAAACATGTAGTGTATTGTCTATCAGTTGCGAGTGAAGTAACTCAGGAGGTTGTTAGAATATGACATCTGTTTTTTTATTCAAATCTACACTGTTATTATTATTATACCGCAGACCAGGCCCCTGCCTGCAGTGTTGCCAGTGGGCTACTTTTTAAAATTCAGTTTTCTTGATTTGCACCACTTTTTTGAAACGGTAAATTACCTTTTGTTTTCGCCGTAATTATCATGTCATTGTTCAAGGCACATTTTATCATTTGTAAAAAGTGGTGCATCTGACAACACTGCCTGTCTGTATGGCAATGTGCCCAGCTTAACGAGTTTTTTTATCTGGCCAGAAGCCGCTTGATTGGCACAAGCAGATATCTACCTGATTGTGGTTGTATCATTATTATTTTTAAAATGTTTATTACTATGCTGGCCTGATCCAGGTTACTTTTAATTATCTGTTTGGGTTCGTATGTACGATGTTGAAAATGGAAAGGATTAATAAGAAAAGACGGGGGCAACGCTAATTCTTCCATAGAACTAATACGAGCTGCTTATACGATAACCGATGCTCGATTTTGATCTCGTAATTTAAAGCCTTGATCAGGGGACGAGATCTTCACCTGACTAGGCACCTCCAGAGGAAAAATTCGCAGGTAACATGAAGGAATTTGCACCCACGACGGATTTTACATGCACCAGGTGCCGTTAGCGTACATGCCAATCTACAGTGTTTGATTACCGCCTGGGAAATCTTCCCCCATAAATCTTGAGAAGAAAATTTTGTTTTTTAGAGCCCTATTGATGGGAAATTTCTCTGACAAAATGATAAAAAAAAATCTCTTTTTTCTTTACTCATACAAGCAGTATTCTTTTTACTTGGATACAGTTATATTTATAATCTATTAAAATATTAGAGAAATTGGAGCATAAAAAATCTTGTGTTTGTCAGGACATTGAAACCATGCCGAAAACAGGAATAAAAGAAAGAAATTAAGCATTCCAATTTTTAGATTCCAGTAGTTTTTTACTCACGAAATCTTCTCACGACAGTTACAATTATATTTATTGATACTGAAAATCTCAAAAAGACCACACACCAAGGACAGTTAATTTAAAGACTGAATTAGATTAGATGAAAAAAAAAACAATTTGTAAGCCAATTTTTCTTTTAAAATATCAATATACAGAGTGTATCTAAACTACTGGGCAAAACTTTAAGGGGTGATAGTACACATCAAGACAAATAATATTAAATGGAAAACTAAGGGTCCCAAACGTCTTCTAAAGGAGCTAGGCGCCATCAAAGTTTAGGGTCCAGAATTTGAAATGATTATGAAAAACGGAGAAATCGGTCGATTCGTTTGCGGTTTTCACGAAAATTATTCTTTATATCAGTATTGTCTTGAAAATAAATTATAAAGATAAATTTGAAAAAATGCCGATAGAGGGCGCTTTAAACTTTGGAGTAACGAACAACTATTTTTTACCGTTATTTTTTGCATATCATTAAATTTTTTTCGAAGTTTAGACATAAAGTTAAATTTTGAGCTCAAAATCTGCGGTTAAGTTGCGCAAACTGAATTGTGTTCAAAGGGAATGGGTAGGTTCAAAATTCAAATGATTATAAAAAACAGAAAAATTGTTCAATTGATTTGCAGTTTTCCATAAATTATTCTTTATGTCAGTATTGCCTTGAAAATGTATTATACAGATAAATTTCAAAAAATGTCTATAGAGAGCGCTATAGACTTTGGAATAACGTACAACTATTTTTTATCGTTACTTTTTGCATCTCATTAATTGTTTTTAGAAGCTTAGACATAAACTTAAATTTTGAGCACAAAATCTGAATCGTTGAGAGTTGTTAAGTAGCGCAAACTTAACTGTGTTCAATGGGGGTGGGTAGGTCCAAATTTCAAATGATTATAAAAAAACGGAAAAATTGATCGATTCGTTTGCGGTTTTCTCTAAAACCATTCTTTATGTCAGCATTTCCTTGAAAATAAATTTTAAAGATAAATTTCAAAAAATTCCATTAGAGAGCGTCTTAAACTTTAGAGTAACCAACAACTATTTTTAACCGTTATTTTTTTTATCTAAATAAAAGTTTTTAAAGCTTAGACTTAAATTTTGAGCTCAAAATATAAATCGTTGTGAGTAATTATGTAGCGAAAAATTGAACTGTGTTCGTAGGGTGGGCAGGGTAACATTTGAACTCCTGAACACAGTTCAGTTTGCGCTTCTTAATCCCTCCCGACGATACAGAATTTGAGCTCAAAATTTAAGTCTAAGCTTTTGCAAGCATTTAATTGGATACAAAAAGTAACAGTTAAAAATTGTTGTTGGTCACTCTAAAGTTTAAAACGTCCTCTAACGGAATTTTTTGAAATTTATCTTTAAAATCTATTTTTAAGGAAATACTAACATAAAGAATGGTTTTAGAAAAAAAAACGCAAACGAATCGACCAATTTTTCCGTTTTGTATAATTATTTGACATTTGAACATTCCCACCCCCATTGAACACAATTCAGTTAGCGCTACTTAACCACTCTCAACGATTCAGATTTTCAGCACAAAATTCAAGTTTATGTCTAAGTTTCAAAAAAAAATTTAATGAGATGCAAAAAATAACGGTAAAAAATAGTTGTACGTTACTTCAAAGTCAAAAGCGTCCTCTATGGAAATTTTTTTAAATTTATGTTTATAATTTATTTTCAAGACAATACTGACATAAACAGTAGTTTTAGTGAAAACCGCAAATCAATTGACCAATTTTTCCGTTTTTCTATAATCATTTGAAATTTGAACCTATCCACCCCCATTGAACGTAGTTCAGTTTGCGCTACTTAACCACATATTTTGAGCTGGAAATTTAAGTTTATGTCTAAACTTCTAAAAAAAATTAATGAGATGCAAAACATAACGGTAAAAAATAGTTGTTCGTTTATCCAAAGTCTAAAGCGCCCTCTATCGGTATTTTTTTAATTAATCTTTTTAAATTATTTTCAAGACGATACTGACATAAAGAATAGTTTTCGGGAAAACAGCAAACGAATCGACCAATTTTTCCGTTTTTTATAATCGTTTCAAATTTTGGACCCTAAACTTTGTTGGCGCCTATCTCCTTCGGAAGACGTTTGGGACCCTTAGTTTCCCATTTAATATTATTTGTCTTTATGTGTACTATCACCCCTTAAAGTTTTGCCCAGTAGTTTAGATACACCCTGTATTTCTGAATTGTTTCACGGAGCGTACGAAAATATTATGTTTTTGACTCCTAAAAATGTATAATAATTTATAAGATAAAGAATTTTTCCCACTCTCATGCAGTGTTCAATTTGAATGTAAATTATTTCAAATAGCCAGAATTCCCAAGTTTCCTACCAATATTTTATTTAAGAAAAGGTTCTTTTATTTAAATGTAACATTTGGGTGATTTAATATTTATCAAAACATATAATATTTATCAAAACAATTTCTCTAAAATGATACTGGTATGCAAAAAGCCGCTGACTCAGAAACTCTGAATATGGCTTTTGGGTCGAAATAGATCCGAACACCTTAACAGAGTTAAAAAAAAAAAAAAAAACTATTAAATACCCTAAGACCTCCATCCTTCACTTCATTTTACCGCTATATTTCAATATTACTCATTGAGACTTAAAAACAAAAAACGCAAAACAGAAAATTCAAACCAACATACACTTTAAATTCTCTTCGCAACACTAGAAAAATTTAAAAATTAGCTTTTGAAAACAATTCATTCCCCGAAGTCATTTTTCGTTTTTTCCGTGCATATCATCGCAAGTTAAATATTATTCACATACTCTTATTTCAAAAATGTACTAAATTTTAAAGATGGTTAGTACTAAATTTTAAAGAAGTATTTCCATGTGAAAAATAAATAAATAAATAGTTACACGTAGTTAAATGATTTTTACAGTTAATTACCTGTATTTTAGAATGGAAATCAGACAATCGTTGGAAAACATACCCGCCACCAGTGGCGTAGCCAGGGAAGGGGTTCCAAATGCTCTGGATGCCAGTAATATTGTAAAGTTCACTTCGCTTTGTGAATTGCAGAATATTCTCCAATTAGATAAGGCGAGCAGACTTTTACAAAATTAGTGGTATCCAGAGCCTCTGGACCCTCACTCTGGCAATGCCGTTCCTCCCACCATACTCCCCAGTTTTTTTCCCTGTTAAGTATCAGTTATATTTTTAACCGATTGTTCACCACTCACCGGGCGTGTATGTTGCCCTTGAGCAAGTATGTATATGCCCTTTGAGCTCTGGGATGCAAATTTCTTAAAAATACCAAATATCACATTGGCACCAGTATTTTATAAAGAAAAAAACCGGTTAACGATATACACGCAAAAAAAAAAAAAAAAAAAAAAAGGGCATTAAACCTTTCTTAAGAAAATCTGGTTGAATTTTCTGGTGCCGTTGTGACATTTCTGAATTAAAGTTATGTGGTAGAAGATTCTACCAGCAGAGCTCAAGGGGTTAAGACAGAATTGAGTGAAATATATAAAATCATACCAATTTAAGATTAATAATCACGGATCTGGGCAAAGCAGAGTAGGTCAATATGATGTAGATGCAATAAGGACAATATGATATACATGCATTTTCTGAAAGTTCGAATCTGCGCTCTTAGTCAATGATTTATTTTGAATAGAACGAGTTTTGTCGTTTTCATTCGGTAATCTGTATTGATGGGTATTGGGGGGATGTATTCAGATATAATTTTATGTGCAATATTATGTATGTTTTATTAAAACTAATCAGTGGATATATGCATACAGACCCTCTTCTTTTTACTTCATTTTTGAAAAATAGACATTGAGCTTATTCCATTGACGATGATTTTCAGATTTTCAAGTTACGTTTTTAAGACTCAAAAAAGGTGTTCTGTACATTTAGCATTATGCACATTTTATTTTGATTGCATTCGCGATTGCGCAGTGAAACGTTATACAGAAAACCTGATCATTTTCCCTACTTTTTATTATTTTTAAATTTTGACTATAGAGTATTGTGTACAATATTAATAGTCATATTATACGAAAAGAAAATTTTTTTATATTACGAATTCTTATACTGAGACTAAAACAATTGGCAAAATTTGGAACTGTGTTTTTTTATACCTTAATTTCTCTACGGGTATACATGATATCCTCATAAAAATGAGCAAAGTTTATTACAATAAGACACTCAATCAAAATCTATAGTTTGAACGCTTTTGCTACATTATTTTTGACTGGGTTATCCAAACGATATTAATTCATTTTCAATTTATTGACGACCACTTATGGGGTTTTGTGAAAAAAATTCTTCTCAGAAATGTATGACCTGTAAAATTCAGTTTAGAGACCTGGCGTTTCAGAATAATTTCTCATGTGTTTTTCTAGCTATTTAACAAAACGTCTAAAATTGCAAGTGACCAGTCAAATTTGGCCATATAGTCTATTTATCTATAGTTGGCATTTCACAGAATTTTTTACACGGCATTACATGTGTTTTTAGAATACAATTATGAGCATCTCAACATCTTTATTTAGTTCAAATTATAAAAAAAGCTCATTAAAATAGCTTTTCTTTACTCGCATACATTGATTATCGCCATTAATATGAAGAAGCATCCGGAACATCACATAAAATCCTTGATCATAGAAATATTTCTCAGAAACCCATCATTGATTCTAGAAAATTACATTTATAATGATGCACTCAACCGAGCTATTTAGCTGAATCTCTTTTTTTGCTAACGTTAATACTTAGATTAGATTGTGAATTTTTGTATATTCTTTATGTATGTAAAAGCAGATTTAAAAATAAACAACAAGACTAATTTTAAATTAAGTTTTGTGTATATAAAATAAAGGAGACTTATTTTGTGACTCAATAATGATAATGATCATTAATAAAATGTAAACAAAAAATTCTTATATATGTGCAGTTTGAAAAAAGGGGAATCAACGTAGAGTTGCCAAGTGCCACAAGAAAATCAACGGTTCCAAATGTTTTGGACACCAGTATTTTATAGCAATTTTCTTAGTCTTATGCAGTAACGGAATTATCTGCGATTAAGCATGGATGAATGAAACTGTTAGGAATCAACTATATCAGGAGCCACCGCCCCCTGAAGACTAGACCTACGCGCTGAGACCAAATGGTGGTTTCAAAAGGAGGATTTATTTTTAACGTACGTACGGTCCTTTAAACTTTTACACTAATGTTTTTATAAAAGCTTTCTTTTATTTGTATAATCTCAAAATGAATATAGTGGAAAAAGCGTTTAAATGATATTGGCACGAATATTCAAGAAATCGTACATAAGCTAAAAAAAAAAAACCGCCTTCGACATCCGCCATATTTGTGTGAGAGCACAAGCCTAGACTTCAGGGGTCGGTGCCAGAGTATTGGGAGATCTAATCTTACCGGTACACCTGCAACATTAGGTCACCCTTTCACTTATTCTTCTGTACTTGAGTGTTACATACATATAAGAAAAATTAATATAATTTTCGGAGACCGGAAAGTAAAAAAACATGGTCTACTGTTTTAATTAAAAATTACGAATCCACACCAGAAATTCCAAAAAATATATTTTTTTAATTTATTGACTGCTATTTCTGGATTAATTATATTATAGGTAATTAATTTAAAATTTCTGGCAAGTATCACACGTAATACTTCTGAACCGAGGAGGGTAAAAAAAAATTCTTTATTGAAATTTTAAAGTTTAAAGGGACGTTTAAATTACTACGTTTAAAGGGGAAAAAAGCTGCCAATTTTAACGCTCTCTTCTTACAAGGAAGGTCTCCATACGGGCATACTCAGAAAAATCTGAAAAAATTACAGAATGTACTTCTCATATAGTTATATATGTTTATAAAAAAATTTCGGCGGAACCTCCTTATAACGTCCGTAAAAAAATAATAAAAATTTCGTTTATTTGGCGATTTATCTCCGGTTGGCGAAAAAACGAAATTTTGAAAAATACGCTTTTACGCTTCGAATGCTTTTAAAAGAAAAAACTTTCTATGTTCAATTTATTTAAGTAATTTTAGTTTTGCATTTTTACTTTACTTTAAGTGTAATTTTGTCATATACGTTTATATGTACTTATAACAAAATGAAATTAATATATTTTATCATTTAAAACACAATTTAAATTGATTAAAATTGTTCCAAATTGAAAGATACACTGTCAAAAATCTGCTGCATTTTGTTGCAACGCACTCCCTTACTTGTATAGAAAACGGTTACTTGGCCGTGAAATGGAGCTTTCTCATTGGTTGGAATAGATATATTATATACAAGCGGTGGAGTGCGTTGCAACAAAATGCAGCAGATTTTTAACAGTGTATGACACGGTCAATTCACAGTGCTAGGGAGCATTCTCATTGGTCAGAAGAGAGATATTCTATAAAAGTAGTGGAGTGACGTTGCAGTAAATGCTGCAGATTTTTAACAGTGAAGTCAATTAAAATCCATTTTAAGATTCGTTAAAATCGTCTGCTTTTGGCGAGGAAATGCACTGCCCCGCCAAATCCCGCGTCGCTTTCAGCTTTTCACGCCAATTATTCCAAACTATTTTATTTTTTTACATATCTAATAATGTAATTCCGCCGCTAATTTTCACTGATCCTTTATTACCTACATGAGTAGTTTAATTCGTATTTTTTTCAAAAAATTCTGAGTATGCCCCCAATGGAGACCTTCCTTGTTAGTAGAAAAATATTATTGTAAATGTTGACATATTTAATCTTTGAAATCTTACGATTAGAAATTCAAACATAGTGAGTACTATACCAAACTACTCGATATAAAAATAGTATTTGTAGTCGACTACTTTATTTAAAATTAAGATTTCTTGATTGGAACCGCTTTTTTGAAATAATAAAATTCGCCTTTTTTAAATAAGCAAAAATTACGTAAATAAATAATAGTTTTTTTATGTACAATTTTAAATAAAAGTTTTACAGAATTTGTACGCATCTATTTATGTAAGGAATTTTAGGTACGTTAATACAAGTTTTTTGTAAATAACTGACCGCTATATTGGAAGCTAGAATTTTTTCATTAAATAAAATAATTACTACTTTACAAATATTCAGGTAAAACTGCTTAAAAGCTCTTGAAGCGTAAGAACCAAGTATTAATGAAAATAATATGTGTGAGTGCTATTTTTAGGGGCAAGTGATATAAATGATATAACAACATCGCTCAAAGTGTTAAATAGATTCTGTAAAACAAATGTTTTCAATAAATATAAATTATTCGTTTACAACGTATTTAATATTTTTTGCATTACATTCGTGTGTGCTTACATTCTTATGTACAATTAATCTTATGAAAATGAACTCTCTTTCTTTAATTATAGAAAGGAAGGAATTATTTATCTTCTAAAAGAAAGAGATTAATGTTTACTGATTAGCCTGAGCAATTTTATTAGACTAAAACAAATTACTTCTATGTGTTCTAGGAAATCGCTTGACAATGATAGTATCAATAGACTATTTAATAAGTGCAAGCATAAACAGTCTTTTTGTACAAAACAAGTCAGTCGAAAATGATTTAACCCTTTCAGGAGAAAACTAATTCTGTAGTTAAATTGTTTAAATATTTGAACGATACTAGAATTTACGTAAAAATGGATTTATAAACAATTATATATATGTGTGTGTGTGTGCATGTGCATGTGTGTTTCCATGCTCATTATAAAAGAAAAATTTCTTTTTAAATCCTCGTGTGACTAAAAATGTAGTGGATATTATTTTACTGACATATTCCGAAGTAACACCAGAATTTCAAAATACATTTTTTTTCTATATATAATAAGAAATATTTTGTCATAAATGGAACTGGAATTTTGTATTTAGATTTTCAGAAAAAAATACGGGGTCTCTGAATTTCTTAATTTCTAGAATGCATTCTACCATGGGCATTTGAAGGTTGACCTGAGTCTAATTAACTCATTTTTTATAGCTCTCAATAGCAAGTTGGTTCATATTTCATGGTATGGCAGTTTATCATTTTTTGGGTAAAAGTTCTTTAAAGATATAACATAATACTTACAAACAAATATAATTATGTGTCCTACTTTCAAGAACAGTAAATTTTAACTCTTTCAAGCTCATTCATCACATTGCAGGACAACCTAAAGGGCATAGCCGGATAAGCATTGAAAACATGCCTTTCAATCAAATTTCTTGATTTTTGTCCCAGGTGTATCTGCATATCTGACAATCTATTTCCCCTATTATAAGCTTATAAATATTAATATTTTAAGAGATAAAAATATTTTTTTGATTTTTTTTAAAAAGCTCATTTTCTCAAAAACTTCTGTACCGAATTACATGTGATTTATTGAGTTTATGTAGACATTAAAGATGCATAATTGGTAAGTTTTGTATATTTTTATGATTATAAAAAGTGTGTGAAAAAGCGATTAAAAATTTTTGAAAAATAAAAATCATATTTTATAGTTGTCCGAAAATTATCATTTTCTAGTAAAAATTTCCTCATATGTGCCCATATATTATATATAAAAGCTGTAAGTTTGCGTTGGGTATTACATATAAATATTTACAAAAGTATGTATAAAATTAATTAAATTTCATTTAAAGGCGTTACTTTGGGCGAAGCTACGCAACTTTGAAATCCGAAGAATCTCTGGAATGTATACTTACAGAATTGGTGTATTTTAAATTTTAATGAACACGTGAGCATCATTCTCGACGCTAAAGATATTGTTTCGATAACAAAATTTTTTGTTGGTGTCAAGGAAGAATATTTTTGTCATAGAAACTAACTACATTCTTCGATATCGAAATGTAACAGCAGTGATCACAGCCAATTTAAATGAAAATGGCTTTCATCAGTTTTTATAAAGAGAAATTATAGTTAGTAGTTTCAAGCTTTTTAACAGAGCGATGGGCGCTGATTACCATCATGTTAAACGTTTATGTCTAAGTAATGGTTAACCGCCGCGATCAGAAACAAATTTAATGTAATGACTGATTTCTATTTCTTATGATGTTATCTAAGAATGATAATTCGAAACGTGATTGTTAAGAAAGTTTCTTGAAAAAACTCGTGGTTACTGAAAAAAATATATATTTTTTAATTTTTATGTATAAAATAATGTAATACATTATCAAGTGTCAGCTGTTTTTTCCCTCATAAAAGTCACTGTTCTTGACAGTGAGACCTAAAGCACGGAAACCGACTATGTATTTACATATAAGATTATAATATATTCGCATAAAACTAGCTATGTCTTTACAATATTTTTTCTTCTGATAATTTTTCCACTGCTTTTTTGGACTATATTTATTAAAAAAAGTATTTTTTATCTCATCAAACATAAAACGGTTCAAAATTGTAGAAATATATTTTTCAATACAAAATATCAGCCAGTGATGTCAGCTTTCTTTTTTTTTCTTTTAACTCACACTATGAACCCTTGGGTATTATTTATCTTCGGATTAAATAGCTTTTGAATTCTGCTATTAGAAAAAAAATTATTATCAGCATATATCTCGAATAAAAAATTGTCTGTTACTACCCAATCCTGATGATCATCGCAGAATTAAAACAGTGCTTTATGCTTCAATTCTATTCATACAATATTCTTATTTGATTTTCGTTTTAAAGAAAAAAAACTGAGCTACTTACTCATACTACCTTTCATTTAAAGTGGTGAGAATGTTCGAATAAAAATCATTATAGTTAACTGTCGTAACATTTAGATATCGAAGAGTTTTGTTGTTTTCCAATTGAAAATATTTTTCAGAATATTATCTTCGATAGAAACCATCAGTTTTCAATATCGAAATAATATAGACTGAGTTGAAAATTATGACCTGCACTATATTAATAAAATCTAAAATACATCAGTTGACACATTATCTATTGACATTGTTCCAAAGATTCTTCTGATTTCAAAGTTGCGTAGGTCCGCTCAAAGTAACGCCTTTAAATGAATTTTAATCAATTTTAGACATGCTTTTGTAAATATTTATATGTAGTACAAAAGCAAACTTACAGCTTTTATATATAATATATGGGCACATATGAGGAATTTTTTGCAGAAAATGGTAATTTTCCGACAACTATAAGATATGATTTTTATTTTTCAAAAATTTTTAATCGTTTTTTCACACACTTTT
Organism: Maratus speculifer; assembly: GCA_964019185.1. NCBI lineage: Eukaryota > Metazoa > Arthropoda > Arachnida > Araneae > Salticidae > Maratus > Maratus speculifer. Next base: position 86,750,580 of record OZ025293.1, read on the forward strand.
TATAATCAGAAAATTATACAAAACTTACCATTTATGCATCTTTAATGTCTATATAAACTCAATAAATCACATGTAATTCGGTAAAGTAGTTTTTGAGAAAATGAGGTTTTTAAAAAATCAAAAAACCTTTTTAACTCTTAAAATATTAATACTTATACGCTGATAATAGGGGAAATATATTGTCAGATATGCAAGTACACCTGGGAAAAAAAATCAAGACATTTGATTGAAAGGACTGTTTCCAATGCTTATCCGGCCATGCCCTTTAATTCGAACATTGCAATCGCCACCAAAAATATTCCAGTAAAATTTCATTTTATGACGAAATTTCAAAACATGTTTCCATTTTACAAATTCCGGTTACAATCAGTGATTTAACCATTTCACAAACCAAAATTTTCCGCGTCGAAAGGGGTTAACTACAATAACTCTATGTATATTGTACACTAAAGGTCGTGAAACAGTGCATTTTTTTCTTTTTTTTAACTAAAGCATATATCGAAAATGCTGGGTATTAATACTTTGTTACAAGATTCTTACCGCAGTTTAATTAATTGTTTTAAACTGGGCGAAAAAGTGTTCAGGCTTTCGAATCATGGAGTTTTGGTTGGAGCCACAACTGATGTATCTTTGGCAGACACTTATCTGGACATTTTTTCTACCAGTCTAAATTTAGAAAAATTCAACTGTAACTATTCGTTTTTAAATACGTATCCAATGTTTTTCTAGAGTTGTATTACCCGAATTTTGGGAAGTATAAGTATTTTTTCACAATACAGGAAATTGAAAATTCTTTGTCTCTGTTTCCAGCATTGTTACCAGTCGGGCCTTTCATTTTTCAGTTCGAATGCTACTATTTTTTAAAGCAACAATTACTGCATTTAATGGCTGAAAAAACAAAACAAAAAAAACAAGGAGTATCTGAAAATTGAGATCCACAGTTTTTAGTAGCGTTTCTTCCACAAGCAATGACTTTTGTATTATATTCGCACCACTGCTTTAAAAATTATTAATTTTGTGGTATATATTTTTTCTAAATGTAGCCAAACTTTATTTTGTAAGGAAAGTATATTTTGTAGCAAGTATATTTTGTAAATAAAAAACTCACACTGCGTATGGTTATTCAAGCTAATGTGCACCCTTTTATGCTGTTCATTTTTCTATCCACGAATGGACTAGAGACCGGTATTGTTTTTCAAAAAGACCCCACCACCGTCAACAATATTATAGAGAAGCAATTGCCCTCTGGGCAATCATTCAATAACGAATCATTCATAATTCAAAATATAATGAATTGAATGAAAAATTTCGCCTATTTATGTAAATATTTCATTCATAAGTTAATATATTTTTTTGAAATTATTAATATTTAACTTCTTAACCCTTTAAGCACTGGAGAGTGGATTTCATCAAAATATGCGAATATCACATTAGCACTGGTATTTTGAAAACAAAAAATTCGTCTTATTGTACACACGAAAAAATGAATTAATTTATTTTCAAATAAATTTGGTCGAATATTCCGGTGCCGTTGTGGCATTTGCAGATACGATTTAAGTGGGGAGATATACAACAGAGCAACAGAGCAACAGAGCTTAAAGGGTTAAAAAAAATACCATAATTTCCGACCTTTAATCAGCAGGTTAAACAACCATGTTTGGCCTAGAAATTTTATTTAATAAAATATTTTATTGTTAATTATTAACTGCGATTTAACCAGTTTAACAGTTTAAATTTTCAACAATTTTGTTTATTTTAAAAATACAGTTTAAATTGTGAACTCACTGAATTTCAATTTTGAGCTAAAAGTACATTTTGGAAAAAAAAATTAACTTCAATTTTAAACCATTACACGCTTTTATTGCGCTAACGCAACAGACAAAATAATTTCTCTTGCTCAAATTTGATAATTTGCTACCACAATTATATAATTACATTTTATCTTATTTAATTGCAGAAACTTTGCTGTTTCAATAAGAAAAATTTGACTTTTTTTAATTTGTGATTGTGAATGATGTTAAGCCAAAAAAATTTTAAATTTTTACTTTAGAGATTAATCACAAATCAAAACTATCGTGATTACTAGGCCTCAATTGGGCCGTACAGCCAATCTGGTTGAATTTTACACTTACTTTAACATGCTGTAACTACTGCAAATATTATTTTAAAAATTTCTCGCTTTACTAACTAATTACCTATGGATATATCGTAAAGTCGCTGTAGTTGTTTTTCGATTGCTTAAATATTCATTAAATTACTGATGTTCAAATTCTAATAAAAAATTAAAATCGTCGATTTTGCCCCATATTCAGAAGCGTATATCTCAAAAGGGACACTTTTGATTTGGTTACAATTAGTACCTCTGGAAAGAGCTTATCTTAATTTCTAAAAAAAAACTTTATTTCATTTTGGACCTCTTAGATACAGAAGGAAAAGAGTAAAATTCAAAAACCTGTTGTACGAGATAATCCAGATACATACAAGAAAGGTATATATTACGACAGGGTCTTTCAACATATTTTGTACCATTCTTTTTTATTACAACGATTAATGCATATAATAATTATCACTTTTCCTGGTCACAGTTACTTCCCCTTTACTATTATGAGTGATTTGTAACCGCATTGCCAATGAGTTATATCCAATAACCAGGCAAGACTAGCTCCTGGTTTAGTATTGCATGTTTTAAATTTTGAATGCGGGTACCTAACGGGATCCATAGATTATTATAGACTAAATATTTTGATTATTTCAAGCTCCTATTATGTTGATTCCTGATCCCCAGTCTATAAAAAACATTAGTCATTGGTTCAGTTTGTCAAATTTCTTAGTGATTGCGATTGCAACAGCTTTCGATAAATTGTATTGCTGACTAATTTTTGTTTTTATTGGAAATGGAACAGTAATTATATGCTCTTTCGGAATCCAACAGAGGTCTTGTCTAGTGGGCTAATAAAATGTTTTCGAAGGTCCATGAGGGTGCATAAAAATTATTAAGAGCCCACAATAGTCACAGAAAAAGTACACAAAAAGACCCGGATGACCATGTAAAGTCTATGGGAACGTTCTTTTCTAATATCTCGCTCAAATTTTAATATTTTTGCATGAATTTTTTGCACACGATAGCTGAGGGCAATCCACAACCGGGCTAGTTTTTACTTTTTCGATTTTGGTTATATATTTTTTTATATTACGATATTTTCAGTCTCAGAACCGGTTTAAACCGGTTTCGAAAGTTAAAGTAATTTTTTAAAGAAAATCTGAAACAAAAATTGAAAAAGTAAAAACAAACCGGTTGTGGATTGCCCTCAGCTATCTTGTGCAAAAAAATCATGCAAAATTATTAAAATTTGAGCGAGATATTAGAAAAGAACGCTCCCATAGACTTTACATGGTCATCCGGGTCTTTTTGAGTAATTTTTCTGTGTGACTATTGTGGGCTCTTAAGACATTGTTGCTGAGATTTTCAATACCAATTCTTTAATAAAATCTTCAATTGTCATCTGCTTCGTTTCTAAAGTGTCATGATCTGTGTGAACCCATTGTTTAAATTCAATGGCGTCTTCTGAATCACTATCTTCGAAAATACTTTCCAAAAAACTTTTCAAATCATCTGTTCCAGGACATTCTTCGCAGCGATGAAGCATACAATCTTTAGAATTCAAGTCACAAGCTGATTTACTTATTAGGAATGTATAATCTACATCAGTTGGGCAGCTTGCTAGCATCAACTTCACATTTTGATGGATTTTACACACAGATTGGGAATGTGAACTGCTGCAACGACAGTCACACACCATTTTGGTTTTAACTCGCAAAATTTGGAGAATTCGATTTCCGATCTAAAACTACTTCGACAGACTGCAAACATTTCTTTCAAATTGCTTAGTAATAGATGCTTCTGCATCTGAGCTTTCCTTCCATCTATACGAGCAGAAATGAAATCTTTTATTCCGGGACATATTAGATTAAATTCTTCATCTTGAAAAAAATTCAATATTCTTTTTTTTTATGTTTTCTGGCAACTTCTTATCAAACTTTGCTCTAGGTAAAGCCAATATCCTGACATCTGCTTTTAATTTTCGCGCTGCTTTTACCATTCTTTCTGAAAGTTCAAACTCTTCATAACTTCTTTTATTGTCCAACTTTGAGATGCCACTGTTAATATTTATATTCGCTCTGGACGTTTTGACAACTGTAACTGCTCCTTCAATTCTTTAATTAGCTGTTTGTAATCTAAACAGTTTAGGCATTGGTTGCATGTAGTAAGTTGTCTTAATTTACATGGATCTATATCAGCAACAATAGCTATTTTCTTTGAAATCACATCTTCAGTGTCACTCATCTTTCGCTTTGCATAGCTTTTAATATCTCTTGTTGATGTTCGTTGAAATTTTAAAGGAGATATATCAATAGCTATTAGACTTTTGTTCAAAGTTTCTGTTACATCTATTTCATCTTGCTCCAATTGACCACTAGCATTGGGCGGAGCTTGCAATGTTTCCCACAAGCGTTACGGTATTTCATTGGCTTTTGGTGAATGCTTGTAGGATAAATGGAGACGCTGATTTGCTATAATCCATCGTGACGTTCTTTGACGTCAAAAATGCTTGTGGTCGATTCGCTTGAAGAAGAGGACCATGTTGTTTTGGTTTCTTTGAATTCTTTTCCGCATGATCTACATATTTTTTTGTCTGGTTTGACATTTTCTTAGTTTCTTAGTCTGTCAAATGATTAGACCTTTCTAAATTGATGGACCGCAAAGATTTTCGTACGCAATGATTGTCTTCAGTGAAAGGATTACAGCATGTTCGCTGAAGAAACTCAAATTTATGCAAAAGATATGTTTCGTAATGAAAGCATATTTGAGAATTTCCTTCAAGATGCAATAAACTTCGGCGATTAATTAACTCCTGTTTCTTCAGAGGAAAATTCTTTAAAAAGCTTAAAGCATGTATGTGCACAATAAGTCGTCAAATGGCACTGAGAATTATCAGCACAGCTAATGCTGCATTGATTCTGATCATAATCATGAGAATCCATAGAGATGAAATTTTGATATAGAATGCTTTAACAGTAATGTAAAGCATAAACTGAAAGAGAAAAGGAATATTTTTGTATAAATCTTGTTAAACATTCAATACCCAACCAAGAGCTAGTCTTGCCTGGTTATTGGATATAACTCATTGACAATGCGGTTACAAATCACTCATAATGGAATAGGGGAAGTAACTGTGACCAGAAAAAGTGATAAATATTATATGCATTAATTGTTGTAATAAAAAAGAACGGTTCAAAATATGTTGATAGACCCTGTCGTAATATATACCTTTCTTTTATGTATCTGGACTATCTCGTACAACAAGTTTTTGAATTTTATTATTTTCCTTCTGCATCTAAGAGGCCCAAAATGAAATAAAGTTTTTTTATAAATTAAGATATGCTCTTTCTAGTGGTACTAATTGTAACCAAATTGGAAGTGTCCCTTTTGAGATATACGCTTCTGAATATGGGGCAAAATCGACGATTTTAATTTTTTATTAGATTTTGAACATCAATAATTTAATGAATATTTAAGCAATCAAAAAGCAACTACAGCGGCTTTACGATATATCCATAGGTAATTAGTTTGTAAAGCAAGAAATTTTTAAAATAATATTTGCAGTAGTTACAGCATGTTAAAATAAGGGTAAAATTCAACCAGATTGGCCGTACGGCCTATTTTGAGGCCTAGTAATCACGATAGTTTTGATTTGTGATTTTTCATACTGCAATTACATTTTTTAGCACAAAAAGTTGTACTGGATCACCTATTTTCAATAAGTAAGGTTTCATATATCATGAGCAATATGATGTCAAACTTCATGATTTGGCCATTTTTTTACAAGCATGAAATAGTGATTGGTACAAATGGACCCCTGGTTCTCCAACAATACAACTTTTTGCACTAAACAGTTTCCAAATGTTCATCATATACTTACATGTATATTCTGTATCAATTTCATAAAAATCAAAGGGGGTCGAGCGGGAACTATGCGAAAATTTAGGACACTTGACATGGAATGACCCAATTACGAGAAAAAATCTAGACATTGAGCACAGGTGTGAAAATATATGCACAGGAAATCTTCCACAGTAAGATTTTAATAGTTTGCTTAAATTTTATTAACAGTCTTACAAAAAATGTAAATAAAATATAGCTGTTAAAATTTAGTGATCAGAAACTGCCCACTTACGCTTAGATTTTTACACCCATGGCATCAAGATATATAGTTACTAGCTTGAACATTTAAATCAAATCAATAATAAATTTTTACATACAACCTTGAAAATGAAGCCAGAAGTAGTAGTATTTTATTTATTGCGATTATATAAGTCAATATAGATTGAAGTTTTTTAAATCTCTTAAGTTTATTTTGGGATTAGATATGTAATGATCCATTTTAAAAACAGATGTTTCGAGGAGACAGTGCGGTTCCCTACAGACTCTAAGTTCCACTCTCATCATTTTTCTTGTTTGTAAATAATACGCTCAAAATATTCTTCAATGTTAATAAATACCACTTTTTGTTAGCCCGTTCTGATTGGTATTTTTACATGAATTTTAGTCGGCTGACAACACTTTTGGTCAAACAATTATCTTTAGTTTATCATTAATTTTTTTTTTTTTTTTTTACACTTGGTACCCTGTTGTCTCCGCTACTGGGACATCATTTTTCCTTCCAAAATTTGTTTTTGGTACCAGTAATAAAGGAAAATAAAATTTTCGTATTTGATCAGAGAATTTTTGAAACTGTCTGCTTCAAGGAAAGTGTTTTTAAAAAAGTGGCGTTAATCCAATAAAATTTGTGTAATAGGCACCGGAGTCTGAATGGTTAATTAAATAAGGCAATTTTTACTTTTCTTTTATAGCGGTGTCAAGAACAAATGCTTTAACCCTTTCTGGCGCGCTTTACTTAAAAAAAAGACATCTGAATTTAATGTTTTTGGCACCAAGAATATTTTATTAAATTTTTCTTCTTATAGCATACCTGGATATAAACAAATTTATGATTTCTAATAAATTTGTTTATAAATTCTGGTGTGAGTTAATATTTTCAAGCAGATTTACTCTGCGCCGGAAAGGGTTAAGCATCGTTTGAAGATGCATAGTATGCACCCATGATCCCGTAGGAGTTAACCCCTTGGGCGACGCGACGTATACATGCCACAAAAAAGGTCTTAAGAATCCGTGTTTATCCCCACCAATAAAATTTTACTATAAAATTTGCCTTATTTAATAGGAGCATTTTCTCGATTTAATAAGACACAAATTTTTGTTTTTAAAAATTGGTGGCAAAACATAAAAATTTTCGTAAAAGGCTCCCGTAGCAAAGGTTTAAATAAGTAAATTTTGAACGTAAGAACATCAGTGAACATCAGTGAATAAACAAGCACATGTAAACGATTGCTAAATAAAGACTTGCGTGTAATAATATAAATGTTGAGTTCTATGACATATGCAGCGTACCTCATGCTATTTCGTTCATGTCCGACAATGACGTACTGCGACTGATTATTTATCAATAGGGTACTCTCACACCAGTAAAAATAATTACATTTTTTCCTTGTTTATGACAGTATTTTCGAATGAAAAAAGCTTTTTAAGAAGGCGAAAATTTCTATAAAATGTTACAGGTGAGAATGTGTGCCGTTAGTGATCAGGCCTTGATGACACAAGCAGCGAATGTCCCATAATCTGGCTTATTATTTTAATTACTTATTCCGAATTCTCACTGGAATGTTTTACCTCTTATTTTTGCTTTACAATTTTTGTGGTGTAATATTAAAATTAAAGAAAAAAATCTGCTAAATGCGGCAATGCTGGCTAGTGACATAGATTAGATTCGTTAACAGAGCGCACGGTGTTAATGTTCAAGTATATGTGTGTAAAAATAAGTTGATAAAAAATACATATTTTTTTTCTTAAAGTAAGACTGAACTCACTTAGCCACAGTAATTGACGACGAAATATACCAAATATCGGGATATGTAAATCTGGGTATTTTCTTATTACTTAAGTTCAATTAAACAAAACACCATTTTCTGTAAATATATATATGTGTGGCTTTCGGTAATAAACAGGTAAGGCATTTTTGAAAACATTGAGATAATTTGAGAAAATGTAGCTTTAAAAGAGTACTTTCTTTTGACATAGTACTGAAAAATGAAAATCGAATATTTCACGTCATAGGGCGACTATAAATTTTCATTTAAAAACTGAAAAAAACAGTAATAACCGGGTAAAGGCATAAAGTAACGGTAATAACCAGATAACATTTCTATTTATTTTTTAAATCGTTTTTAATTATAAAAATAACCTAAAAATGGTTTGTACAACTTATAAATATCTCTAAATAATTAAATTAACGTCAATAAACTATACGAAGTAAGAAAAATCATGCGTTAAGCATAGATTATGAAGCACTTTCCAACACTTTATGAAATATTTAACAAAACTTCGTAATTTAAGGAAATAAGGGTATAAAGCCAAATATAGCCAAAAATTTATTCCAATACTTTTGAACAGCCCTGTTTTTAATCTGTCAGTTGATATACATACCATATTATGGGAAAATTTAATTTAGCAAGAAAATGCCTAGTAGCTTAAAATTATTCTATCAGCAATTTATACAAATAGATGGAAACATATTTGAATATTTTGTTCAGCCTTGTAGTTTCATACTTTTATTACACATCAGTATTAAGCTGAATTTTATTTTAAACTAAAACAATCTTAAAACAACCGAAATCACGTTTTCATAAATTATCATTCATAGACGTCCATGTTCTCAATTCTTTGCGAGGCCCTGTATATAATTTTATCTATATTCTGCAAGCATTTCTTAATAAATTGAATGCAGTTCAGCGTGAAAATGCATAACTTTTTTAAGAACCACTTTTAAGTTATTAAAGCTCATATTCAGAAACGTTGGCGAGCTCTTTTGTGTAGCCCTGTATATTAACTACAGCGTTTATACACGCCATATAATGTGCATAAATTTAGTGAAACTTAAACGCGCATATCATATTTATAATAGATTTCATCCATCCATCAGCCATCATTTGATACATATACGGTACTTCGGAAAGAATATACTATTTGAAAACTTTTGTGTGTCCCTGTAAATTCTATGTACTTCATATTAGGCAAGGCAGTATCGTATAATTCATATTAAGCCTCAGTGACATACATCAGTTTTATTATACATGAAACAATTTAACATATTTAAAATATGTCACACACAATTCCCCCTTTTACCATTATATAATGGAATTTTTTGTATGGCCCTGTAAATGAATAATAGCTGTATTTTCACCTCATATTTTATAGAAACTATATTTTAATGCCCCTTGTAAATGCATATAAATTTTAATGTGTTTCACAGGCTATATCATGATTAAAATTCCTTTGTAACGATTTTTCCCCATAGGCCGTAAAGTAATGGAAAATTTTTGACTCTCCCTGTAAATAAAATAATCTTGGTAGAAACTTCATTTTCAATAGGGTTCGTGCTAGGGTGAATGTCAATAACGTTCTAAAATTTCATGGCACTCGAAGTATATTTACGTGAGCTAGAGAGCGGACAGACGGACAGACAAACCGAATGCATAAGCACTTTTCAACTTTGTTGGAAAGTGATAAAAAATTACCTATCCGTGGCGGGAAACTGCACCCAGCTAGTGGATAAATTTGCAAAATAATCACACAAAGTAAATGATCTGATTAATGCTATGTATTATTTTAATATAATATAAATAAACAATTATAGTAATAAAAGTTAGTAAAAATGAAATTTTTTATCATAATTAGAACAGAAATTATGAATTTAAATTAAATATTATTATTATTATTATTATTATTTTAAAGACAACGCAACAGATATATTAATTTTAATTTAATAAAAAATGAAATAATTTAATTCAATTTAATAAAAAATTGACAATATATTTAACTATTGTGAAATTATTGTTTAAAATGTAAATAAATATTTCATTTTGTTTACATATATTAAAAATATCTGTAACTATATCTGGTTATTACCGTTTTACACTTATTAAAAATAAATGTAAAACGGTAATAAACAAATAATGTTATATTTTTTAATTGGTTCTCAGTTAATAAAAACCATTCTTATGTCAAAATATTTTGGAAAAAAAAGAGGTTCTTGTATCCTAATTGAATGTAGTGAAAATTATTAAGTTCTAATCTGTTTTACAAAAGTAATGATAAAAAGACAATTTTGAAAACTTTAAACGTTAATTACTCAAAATATTAAAAATATGCCTTACCTGGTTATTAACGGAAACCACACATATATACATATATACAGGGTGTTTCTAAATTCATAATACAAACTTTAAGGGGTGATAGTACAAATCAAGACAAACAATATTAAATAGGAAACTAAGGGTCCCAAACGTCTTCCGAAGGAGAAAGGGGCCATTAAAGTTTAGGGTCCAAAAATTCAAATGATTATAAAAAACTGAAAAATTCGTCGATTCATTTGCGGTTTTCACTAAAACTATTCTTTATGTCAGTATTGTCTTGAAAATAAATTGTAAAGGCAAATTTCAAAAAATGCTGATAGAGGGCGATTTAGACTTTGCAGTAACTAACAACTACTTTTTACCGTTATTTTTTGCATCTCATTAAATTGTTTTAGAAGCTTAGACATAAACTTAAATTTTGAGCTCAAAATCTAAATCGTTGGGAGTGGTTAAGGAGCGCAAACTGAACTGTGGAAGGAGGTTCAAATTCCAAATGATTATAAAAAACGGAAAAATTCGTCAATTGATTTGCAATTTTCACTAAAATTATTCTTTATGTCAGTATTATCTTGAAAATAAATTATAAAGTCAAATTCAAAAATTGCCGATAGAGGGCGCTTTAGACTTTGGAGTAACGTACAACTATTTTTAACCGTTATTTTTTGCATCTCAAGAAATTTTTTTAGAAGCTCAGACACAAACTTAAATTTTGAGATGAAAATCTGAATCGTTGGGAGTGGTTAAGTAGCGCAAACTGAACTGTGCTCAATGGGGGTGGTGAGTTCAAATTTCAAATGATTATAAAAAATGAAAAGATTGGTCGATTCGTTTGCCGTTTTCGCTAAAACTATTCTTTATGTCAATATTTCCTTGAAAATAGATTTTAAAGATTAATTTCAAAAAATACCGTTAGAGGGCGCCTTAAACTTTAGAGTAACCAACAACTATATTTAACCGTTATTTTTTGTACCTAATAAAATGCTTGTAAATGTTCAAACTTAAATTTTGAGCTCAAAATCTGCATCGTTGTGAGTAATTAAGTAGCGGAAAATTGAAATGTGTTCGAGGGGTGGGGAGGGCAACATTTCAACTCCTGAACACATTTCAATTTGCGCTTCTTAACCCCTCCCATCGATTTAGAATTTGAGCTCAAAATTTAAATCTAAGCATTTTCAAGCATTTAATTAGATACAAAAAATAACGGTTAAAAATAGTTGTTGGTTACTCTAAATTTTAAGGCGCCCTCTAACGGTATTTTTTTTAATTAATCTTTAAAATTTATTTCCAAGGAAATATTGACATAAAGAATAGTTTTAGAGAAAACGGCAAACGAATCGACCAATTTTTCCGTTTTTTATAATCATTTGAAATTTTAACCTGCCCACTCCCATTGAACACAGTTCAGTTTGCGCTACTTAACCACTCCCAACGATTCAGATTTTCATCTCAAAATTTAAGTTTGTATCTAAGCTTCTAAAAAAATTTCATGAGATGCAAAAAATAACGGTAGAAAACAGTTGTACGTTACTCCAAAGTCTAAAGCGCCCTCTATCGTCATTTTTTGAATTTGATCTTTATAATTTATTTTCATGATAATACTGACATAAAGAACAATTTTAGCGAAAATCGCAAATCAATTGACCATTTTTTCCGTTTTTTTATAATGATTTAAAATTTGAACCTCCCCCGCAGTTCGGTTTGCGCTACTTAACCACTCCCAACGATTTAGATTTTGAGCTCAAAATTTAAGTTTATGTCTAAGCTTCTAAAAAAAATTAATGTGATGCAAAGTATAACGGTAAAAAATAGTTGTTCGTTACTCCAAAGTCTAAAGTGCCCTCTATCGGCACTTTTTGAAATTTATCTTTACAATTTATTTTCAAGACAATACTGACATAAAGAATAGTTTTAGTGAAAACCGCAAACGAATCGACCATTTTTTCTGTTTTTTTTTAATCATTTGAATTTTTGGACCCTAAACTTTAATTGCGCCTATCTCCTTCGGAAGACGTTTGGGACCCTTAGTTTCCGTTTTAATATTGTTTGTCTTGATGTGTACTATCACCACTTAAAGTTTGTACCATGAATTTAGAAACACCCTGTATATATCTTGGTATCGAAAGTGCAGGAGACTTGGCAGCCTTGCTTATGTCTTAATATAATCGGAATTTTGAAATGAAATTTTGCGCTAGTGTACGTGAATTATAGCTTGTAGCTATAAATTATGGGAGATGAGTCTTGGCTCAAACAATTCTTTTTCCTACCACATATTTTTTGCTAAAATGTAACTTAAATCCACTTGATATTTATTTAAATTTATTTTTTAAGAAAAGTTTCATGTTTAAAATAGATTCGACGTAGTTATAATGAAATAAGCTTGGCTTCCATTTATTTTCAGAAACTATGGATTCATTCCATAAAATCCGAATAATATTTTGAGTTATATGTAATACATGACACAAAAACATGCCTTTTACCCGCCGATACTATAACATGGAGATTTTTAATTTTCTTATAAATAAGTTTGCTACCATAACTTTTGTATCATAATCTTTGCCTTATTTAATGATCAAAGTTTCTTTAATTTTTTAAATTCAAAAATAGTGATAAATAGATAGATAATTTAAGTATGCAGATTTATTTTTATAGTTGCACCAGCGTAACACCAGCGGGTTATAAGGTAGTAACAGGCTTTTCGTGATTACTGAAATAAAACTAGTTAGAAGTGGCAATCCCAAAATTTTCTTCTATCTTAAGCATGTTAATACAGCTTGAAAAATGCATCATAGTAGCGCTTCCGGTAGGTGGTTCGACCAAAATCTAGTCAGTAACAAATTATATCAACTTATTACTGAATCTGACGTTTGATGAAAATCCGTGCATTAGTTTTTAAGATAGAGCCATTGTAAAATATGCATAACAGCGCCAAATTCTGCGTGATGTGCACCGAAAACTAATCAAAATTAATTTTTTATCAGGTAGTAACTGAATCTGAAGTTTGATGAAATTCATGCATTAGTTCGTAAGATACATTTATAGTGAATTCGTGAAAAATGCAGCATAGCAGTTGCATCTGTAGGACAATTTACACCAAATCAAAACAACACTAATCTATATCAGGGACTAACTGAAGCTGAAGTTTTAGAAAGTTCCATACATTAGTTCTTGAGATATAGCTAGTGCGATAATCACGAATAATGCAACATACTAGCACCACCTGATGAGCGATTTGCACCAAAATGTAATAAGCATCATTTCATATCAGGTACTAACTAAATACAAAGTTTTATGAAAATCCATACACTAGTTCTTGAGATATGGCTATTATGGAAATTGGAAATAATGCAGCATAGCTGCTTCACCTGTTGAACAATACAAACCAAAAACTAATCAGATCTACCTTGTATCAAGTTCTAACAGAATTTAAAATTTTGTGAAATTCCGAGATTCTTGAGATAGAGCGCCCACAAATTTTTGTCACATACAGACATTTTGTAAAAAAAAAAGTCGGGTTCTATGACCTCTAAAACGTGCTAATCCATCAAAACTAAACATTGAAAATTTTAGTGAATCCAATACTTTCTTCTTGTAAGGTAGAATAAAGTAAAAAAATCCTTAGTTAGTTTCTGTGTGAAGTTGGAACATTTGAATAAAAAATGGAAGCCAAAGGGGCAATTCAGCATTGCTAATATACTGAAAATTATTGAAATTATTTCCAAATTTTATTCGCAAATCCTTGACCTTTTTTTTTTTTTTTACATTTTAGCAACAGGAGTAGCTTTGCCATTGAAAGGGCTTCCAAAATAAATAAAGCATTTAATACTGTGTCTGTTTTATTTTTTTCTAAAATTATTATATCGAGTTTTAATTACAAGACTTTTCTAAAAGAAAACATAACATTACCTCTAGGTGAAAACAATATTGATCATTAAAATGCTTATAATCAAAATTCGTTTGATGAATTTGTTAGAGGATAAAACAAGAAAAAAAAAATTCAATGAAAAGCAAGGGAAATGTCCTAAAGGTTAGCACATAAAATTTTAAAGATATTCTAATACTTTATTATGTTCATATGATGAAATAAAAAACAGTAATAAAAATATTTTTTCGAATATTTTCTGAATTTATTGTAGTGAGACTGCAAAATATGTGCAGAAAAGAAATTAAACATAGACAAAGAACACATAAATGTGAAAATAAATTTAAAAAAAAAAACGAAATTTCAAATCATGCCAAAGTTGTTACAAAAATATAGTAGGATTCAGTTGAAGCTACCCTCCACTTTTATCAAACTTTTGTATCTGTTTTATCTTATCACATCAGGTGATGGCTTATGAGTGCACAATTTTAATCTGTCAGGTGTATTATAGTATGTAATACGTAAATATTTATTCTATTTAATGACCGGTGACAATTGAGACTCCCCTAAGTAAAATATGAGCAAGGCAACACTAGATACCGGGCTTGCTCATTCCTTTCATGACGTCACAAAAGGTGGCTGAAAGACATCCAGCGATTGGTACAAAACGATGGGTGCGTCACTTTGAGCCCTGTTTGTACCAATCGCAGATAGCGGCCAGCCACCTTTTGTGACGTCGTGATAAGAAATGAGCAAGACCGGTATCTAGTGTAGCCCTGATATGAGCCAAATGCGGAATGCGCGGTGTTGCCACATCTGTCTGATTTTTTATTGGAGAATTCTAAATTCCCTCCACCAAGTTTAGATAGTTATTATAGTTTTATAAGATGGTAGATACACTATATTGCCATTGATTATGGGACACTTGCTATTTTAGACATTTTACTAAATATCTAGAAAAATACATGAGGAATCATCTCGAAACTCTTGGTGTATAAATATAATAATATACGTCATACATCTCCGTGAAGATTTTTTACCGAAACGCCATAGGGGACCGTCAACAAATTAAAAAAGAATGAATATCTTTTGAATAACCCTGTCAAAACTAATGTAGCAAAAGCGCTCAAACTCTAGATTATGATTGAATGCCTTATTGTAATACACTTAGAACACTTAGTGTTCATTTTTATGCAAATAGCATGCACACTCGTAGAGTAATTAAGGTTTTTATAAAAATGGTCCCAAATTTTTCCAAGTTTTTCCATTATAATTTTCAGAGTTCTTAATATAAAATATTTTTTTTCGGAAAATATGACAAACAACATTGCACACAGTACCCTGTAATCAGAATTAAAAAATAATAAAAATTGTATGAAAAATCAGTAGGTTTTCTACATAATTTTTTACTGCGCATGCGTCAAAGATATCAAAATTTCATTTGCATATTATGTTAGCTAAATGTATAGAGCAACTTTTGTAAAAGTCTCAAAATCATAGCTTGAAAATTCTGAAAGTAATCGTCTATAGAAAAAGGACAAAATCCGTTGTTTCCAAAATGAAGCAAAAAAATGAGGGATTTTATCCAAATGCAGTAGTACATCCCATATTGTGTATTCTACATTGACACTAATCAATGAATATATGGATACAACCCCTCTTGTTTTTGCTTCATTTTGAGAATAACGGATTTTCGACTTATTCAATTGATGATTATTGTCAGAATTTTCAAGTTATGATTTTTTGACTTTCACAAAAGTTGCTCTATACATTTAGCTAACATAATATGCAAATGAAATTTTGATATCGTTGACGCATGCGCAGTAAAAAATTATTTAGTAAACCAACTCATTTTTTATACAATTTTTATTATTTTTTAATTCTGATTACAGGGTACTGTGTGCATTGCTGTTTGTCATATTTTCTGAAAAAAAATAATATTTTATATTAAGAACTCTGAAAATTGTAAGGAAAAAACTTGGAAAAATTTGGGATCATTTTTATAAAAACCTTAATTACTCTGCGAGTATGCATGCTATTTGCATAAAAATAAACAAGGCTTATTACAATAAGGCATTCAATCACAATCTAGAGTTTGAGCGCTTTTGCTACATTAGTTTTGACAGGGTTATTCAAAAGATATTCATTCTTTTTTAATTTGTTGACGGTCCCCTTTGGAGTTTCGGGAAAAAATCTTCACGGAGATGTATGACTTATACTACTATATTTATACACTAAGAGTTTCGAGATGATTCCTCATGTATTTTTCTAGATATTTAGTAAAATGTCTAAAATCGCAAGTGTCCCATAATCAATGGCAATATAGTGTATTCCACAAATAAAATGAAATTGTTATTGAAAATTTTCCGGTGTCAATTCCAATACTAGTAAGAAATTGATCTATTAGTGATGACGTCACGACTTTACTCCTTCTTCCTTGAGGGTTTCGTTGACAGCGTTTAAAACTTTCTGGCACAGTGGTCCCATGTAGATAAAAACAAATTTTAATTTCAAATTACCAAGAAATCACCAAGAATACTTTAATAAGAATTTGTTTTTATTATGAAAGTTTTAAGAAACGAGGTTTTAACCCCTTGAAGGGCGGTGGGATAAAATATATCCCACTTAATTTTAATTGCGAAATGCCACATTCAAACCAGAAATTTAAAATGAAAATTTTAATTTTATTAAGTACTTAAAGAAAAGCATTTATCTATTTTGAAATGAATTTGTTTTCAAATTTTGTATTATTCATTCATTTCAGCATTTTACAAATAGAAGTGCTTTGCCCCTCAAAAGATTAATTTCTAAACATCCGCTTGCAAATGCCAGGATCAGTCAATTGTTTCATCATTTTACAATCAAAATTTTTCTGTGCTGGAAACGGTTAATGAGATAGTTTCGTGGAACTAGAGAATCTTTAATCCATTTCGGCACAGAAAATTTCTAGTCGTAAAATGATGAAAAGAATGTCTGACACCAGATATTACAGATTAATTTCCTCGATTGGAAGATTTGCATTAACTTTCTCACTGACAAGCCCGTGTTAACACGTTCACTAAGCAACAGATTTCACTGCAATACAAGCCATATTTAAAATAATATAATTGTAGTCATTTAATAGATTTTTAATATATTGAACAGTAATTAAAGCTCTCAAGGATAACATTCGTATTCGCCTTTAAGTTTATTAGTATAATTTTAAAGAATCGTCTTTTTAAAAAAATTGAAATGCAGAGAAAACAACATTACAATTTTGCCGTTTTGCACGACTGTCATATGGTTAAAAATTATGAGGCCCCGCCGGTAGATCAGGCCGCTGCGTTTGAAAAGATTCAGACATAGGACTTGATATATTACTAAAATAACAAAGAATTAAATTTAACCGCTTTCGCAGGAGTACATACTCAAGGTACAAATTTACACCAGAAAATATAAATGGAGAAAATTTCTTTATTTAACCGCCTTATTAATAAAATTTTAATCATGATGAACGGTAAAAATTTATATTCATTTTTACTGGTGGAAGATTATTTCCGCAATAGCAGTTCAAACACATTTTAATAATAAAGACAAGCTTCAATCAGTGTCACTGAGAAAGGAATAATACATGAAAAAAGTGAAGCCAGTAGAAAGAAACAGAGTTTTTTAGTAATGAGAGAAGAATCTGACGAATCAGGCGCTTAAATAAAACGAAACTTTCTATTCAAGTTTATTGGTGAATGTTCTTACCGACGGTAATCACAACTGTTAGTACGATACAACAACAAAAGCTGCCATCTTGAACAACCTCACTTGTTACTTCACTCGAAACTTCTAAACAATTTACTATATGCTTCCATGGAATTCAATTTATTTAATAATGTTTAAATTTTGTTTGTATCATAAAATCTCTTGGGTTAAAGGATGAAATTTAAACACACATTCTCTTTTTACGAAAAAAAGGAATCAATGTAATGCACAACGTAATAAATCTAAGGTTTACAAAAACATGTGAATAAAAGAAAATTTATATGATAACATTGTGAAGAATTCATCTTTTTGTTTAGCGAGTGTAAAAAAATTTCTAAAATAAATCTTGTTTCTCAAACGATAGGTAATGTTAACATATTGCTGAAAGGTTATCGAAAATATTCGTATTTCCAGATCGGACGCTCTTTACTTTTTATCAACTAGATATTTTGAAAAATAACGTTCGCTGTGTTAAATAGCAAGTATGCAGGACTTTACTACATATTTCAGAGGTCCTGCGTGCAAGATTAAGTGCTTTAGGAGAGAAAGAAATGCATAAGATCGCTAAACTTAGAAACTGTTAGAAGGCGAAAATACTATTGGAAAGCGACATGATATGGTGCATTGAAAATGCCAACTCACATATTTTAGATGACTATGCAAGGAAATAGACAATGGTTATATAAATAAAAAAAAGAGACAAACCGTGTACAGTCTTACTTTGCGAGTGAAGTAACTGAAAACAGTGGTATATCTAGTTTGGCAAAGGGGGGGGGGGGACTCAAACCTCTTTACTACCAGTGCTATTATACGTTAAATTATGTTTTGTATAATCGTATAAAGTTTAATTATTTAATAAAGCCAAATTTCCTATAAAATAATACTGGTAATAAAATGATTGACCTCTCCCCCATCCCTAGCCCCACAAATGCTTTGCTATTGACAGAGTAGTATACAAAAAGTTTGTGGCTCATTTTTTACATTGGATCAGCAGTTTCTGATTGCCACTAAAGGAAATTACTAGGATTAGAAAATTCCCCCTTATTCTAGCGGCGAATTTGTGCGCAATTTCTCTCTCAAATGTGGTAAAAGTTTCTGTTCCTTTTCATTTGTGGAAATTCATCTGAGTATTATAGCAGTGTTGCCAGATGGGCTGCTTTTTTAATTCAGATTTTTCATTGGCACCACTTTTTTGAAATGGTAAAATGAGACTTACCTAATACCATATTAACTAAGGCGAAAAGGAAGGGAATTTTACCGCTTCAAAAAAGTGGCGTCAATCAAGAAATTTTAATTTTTAAAAAGTAGCTCACTGGCAACACTGTATTATAGTCTCATTTAATAACATGTGATATTTCTGAACCAAGGAAGTTATACAGGGCCCAATAACTTATGGCCTAATTATCGCAATATATTTACGAACTAAATTTCCACCATTAAAAATAAATCCAAATTGCTCAAACTTAGAAATCAAAAGACGCATAATGCAAGTGACTAGATGTAAAGAGAATAAAGGTTTAGCTTCTACTTAATTTTTCTGACAGAAATGTTTTAACGCTTGAAAGAAAATCGTGTGAAAGGTAATTTAACCCTTTGCGGCGTGTTGGTATATCTACGAAAGAACTTAATTTCAATTCCCAAACGCCACATTGGTACCGGAATTTTTGTAAAAAAAAATTACGTCTTACTGAATGCGTGAAATATAGGTTTTTCATATTAACAAATAAAGTTGTTTCCAAATTCTGGTATCAGTCATTAATTTCAACAAATAAGCATCGAATTCGCCCTGCGCCGCAAGGGGAAAATATTCGAGTATCTATGCAAATATAATTATATACTATTTTTAACTGGTACCAATTTCAAAAACTTAAGTTTGAGTTAGAAAAACATGAATCATATTTTTCATTCGTGACGATACACTGTGGCTACAGAAACTTGTTTGAAACAAGAAATAATTAGTTTTGTTGCTTTAAACGTTGTTTTTATCTATATATAAACTAAGTAGGATCAACAATGCAGTTATGAATAAACATCAGGAGACATTTAATGTATTGTCTTGCAGTAGCGCGTTAAATAACTGAGGAGGTTGTCACAAGATAACGGCTGTTTTTTTTTTTATCCGATCAACAGCTTCTGATTTACGCTGATGAACACAGTCACAAGAAAACTTAAAAATAAAATATCATCTTCTTTAAAAGCTTTATTAACGGAAAATTTCAATCACAAATACGGTCAAGATTTTCTCTCTGTTTACTTGTGTCAGATTGGCTAGGTATTGTGTTTTCACATACACTGACAGAATGTTGTTTTGGTTGGAAAGACACAATGGGAAAGAACTTCGACCAGTAAAACTAAATAGCAGTTTTTGCCAGCATTTTTTATTGGTATTTTTTTTATTCTGAGGCGTTTAAATAAGTAGATACTATCTACATATATTTATTGGTGGGAGTTTAAGGTGGTGATTATGAACGCCATGCAGTTGAAACTTCACTATCTTAAGAATATGTCAGTTCCTCTTTCTTAGTAGTTCCATGGGACCAACAGTTTCTGATTACTACCGGAGGAAACTTATACCAGTAAATTTTGAATATAAATCTTTTAAAATTTAATTTTTAAATTTTTCTACGGTCACCATAGGCATTGATTTTAGGCATATTACGTTAATTAATCTAGCAAAATCCCATGACTAATTTTAAAATACAAATTTCTTAAGTCAAAATATTTAAGTAGAATTTTTTAATTAGTGGTAGAAATATGTTCGATTGCCTTTTTCTCCCAAGTAAAGACTACGGCGATTACTAGATTTTACATTTCCATGCTTTGACGAGCAAAAGAGTAAATATTATGATAAAAATCAAAATAATCTTGGCGAGCGACTTTCAGAAAATGCTTCGATAGCCTGGAAAAACAAATTTGGTTTGAAATTGCCTTTTAACAATGTGATGTTAACAAACGATTTCAGTTCATAAGGTCCACTCTCAATGTTTCCACAGCGACCATTTTTTTAATTATCACTGGTACCACTTTCTCAAAACAGATATTCTTTATTTACATTTTGACAACCTTTGCAAGAACAATATACTTAAAACTTACATTAGAAAATACTGGTTCAAGTAAAATATAAAAAGTCACTTGTGGCAGTCTTGATCTTTTAACTGCTTGAGGGCGATGGGATATATAAGTTGTCCCAAAAATTTTTTCCGTTTTTTAATCCGAAAAACCTCAAGCGAATTTCGATACTGGGAGATTTTATTGAAGAATATTTATTTATTCTGTTCAGCGTACCTTCTACATTTCTAGGAGTGTTATAATGCCTTTTTTCCAAAAATGTTTTGATTTGGTTTCTAAATACTTACCAAGGGGATTCCTCATGATATTCAAACAGTTACTTTTATTTTTTTATTTTATTTTATTTATTTACTTGTAAAGAGAATTTTCAAGAGGAAAAATGAAATACAAATTGGATAGAGAAATGTCCGAAGAGTAGTGAGGGGGAGTCCAATTCCATGCATCTCAATCAAACACATGGAATTTGTTTTTTTTCAGTCAAAGATAGACCAAAAAGTTCTTTTGCAAATCATGTGCTATTTTATAAATCAACTGACACCACTTTCTCAAAATAAAAATCTTTTACACACTTTTTATCACACTTTAACAGCATCCTCAAAAGTAAAATATTATAAGACATGTTTAAAAAAAACATTGGTGCATATAGAATATAAAAGTAGTCGCTAGTGGCCGACCTGTCCATGACCTTTTGACGAGTAACTTTCTAGATCACATTTTCGACATCAAAAATATGCTTTTTTGAAAAGATTGGTCTCCGTGGACAAAAGTTGGATATTTTGTAAAAACTAGGAGCACAAACAATCCTTATACAGTCCAGGTAAAGGTCCTATTCCTGTCGCTAAAACCAGACAATCACAGAAGAAAATTTATGTTCTATATTTGGCAAAATTGTATCTACTACGAGCGATTTCCACCTAGCCAGGCCATGAATTCTGAAAATTTCTACTGGCAACTAGACTAACTGAAGGAAGCAATACCCATAAAACACCCTGAAATATGAAATAAACGAGGTATTTTGCATTATGACTCCATTCCACATGTATCCTTTACTGTACTACTTGCCTTCGATTGAGAAGTTCTGACTCATTTTCCTTACTCTCCGGACTTTGCTCCGTCCCAATACTATTTGTTTATTTCGTTCAAAAATTCTACTCACTAAAAAAAATAGTCTTTAAATGGCATAATAAATCACCTTGGTAAGTATTTTACCACAAAATCAAAAAAGTTTTGGAAAAAAAAGTTTTATTAAGTTACCAGAAAAATAGAAGGTTTGTTCAAAAGATTGGCACAAGCGTTCTTCAATAAAACATTGCCGTTATCAAAATTCTCATAATTTAATATTTACAAAAAAATCAGAAGAAACTTTTTGGAAAACCTGTTATATTTAATATAGTATTAATCAAGATACCCTCCAGAATTTTTTTCAAATTTTGTTTGGGATTGGTAGGGAAAAAAAACTGGCAAAACCGCTTTTCCTTAATTTTAAATGAGATATTTAAAACATTAGGATGAAAATTAAGAGTAAGGAGAACTCAATATTGTACCCCTGGAAACGTTAAAAAAGGGAGAGAATTTTTCTTTCATTTCTGGGTCTAACTCAAAGTATTTGATTAAAAATATACTTTCAGGAGAAAATTTCGCGGTACATACACAGTAGGGTGGGTCGAAAAAATCGATTTTTTTCAAATCAACTATTAATAGTGCGGAAAAGTTGCCTTTTATAATTAGAAAGATAACGCAAATTTTTTTTTGAAATCGGTTAATATCTTTAGGTCGCGCATCGCACTTGAAGTTCGAAAAATTTGAACAGAAATGACTTTTTTTTTGAATTAATGATGAAAATTAAGCAAATTTCGAACCTACTTCTAATAGTGGGGGAAAGCTTCCTTTTATAACTAAATAAATAGCGATTTTTTTTTTTTTTTTTTTTTTTTTTTTTTTTGAAATTGGTTAATATTTTTAGGTCGCGCATCGCCATTTAAGTTAGCGAAATTTTATCAAAATTGACCATGTTTCATATAAAAGATTAAAATTCGTTTTCTTTTTTCATCTTCTTCTAATAACATAAAAATATTCCATTACATGAATAGAAACGCAAAATAAAATCAATTTTAAATTTGATTAATAATTTTTTATAATATATTGTTATAAATTACGAAAAAGTTTAGAAAAATAAATTTTTCAACAATTTTATTTATTTAAAGTTAAACATTTATATTGAATAAATTTAGAACACTACTTCATGACACATTTTGCAACAGAAAATTTTAAATAAATTTTAAGCGAGTTTTACTGAAATAATATTAGGCTGTTTGCATTGTAGTAATTTGAGAGAATAGTTATTTTTCTTTCTTAGTTTCATTTTTTTACCACAGTAAAGCCTTGTAGTGAGATTTATTATCAAATTTTAGGGTGATCGCAAAAGCAAAGTTAATCTAACATAGCCATCTCTGTTATTAGAGTCACATATTTTTTCAGAAGTCTCATTCACAAGTTTCACACATCGTTCTGCCGATTGTGTGTGGCACGGAATCGCCTTTCTTGTTTCCACTTCTATTTCTGAGAGAGATTTCGATTTAACAAAAGAGAAAATTATCTCTGGGCTAGTTCCGTGCAATATAGGTGGTGAAGTAACTTCGCTGCTAGATCAATCAATTAGTTTAGTATAATACTGAACACCAAATTTTAACTTAGGTACCATAAAAACTCTCACAGTCATCACTTGTTCTTGCACCAGTTTCATTACTTTAATCCTAACTCATGCACATGTTCCCTCTCATCTTTGATCATTGCCAATAGTAGGTTTTCTGGATGAGCGAAGTAAGCGTTACTTCAATAACAGGGTTTATAACTTTCTGGACTTTTCAGACTTTTTGGTAAGTAGCGCGATGTTGTTATTGTATTGTGTATATGCTTTGGTCCATACATAATAGAATTCTTCTTCTTAATTTCAAGCCATATGTCACATATGTTTTCAGGATGAATAAACTAACTGCTTCATTTCAGTCCTATGGTTTTCTGTGGATATATAGTCTGAGAATTCTATTGGCTGTCGTTAGCTATTTAGAATGAGAAATTGACCCGGGATCTTGTAAAGAAAGATCCTCAAGTTAAAAGCCCGATCGCATTGATTTGATACTTTTGATCTTTACTAAGGTCATTCGGGTTTTCAGCAGTCACCATTGGGCTATCGCAGTTGATTGATTCAAACTTGATGACAGGTAGTCTTTCGCAAGTAGGTAGTTGCTTGCCTATAAAACCAGAAAATAATGCTGACCCTTTGCTTTTACCATCAGTATATTGAAACAAGTGTCTAAAAGGCAATTCAGTGAAATGCAAAGGGCAAAGCATCGCAACAAGGGTCTGCCTATCTTCATTTCTAAGTTTCGAATATAGTCCAGGCATTTGGTAAAAAATACATGCAAGCTTTGGTGTAGTTTTGATTTTAGGTTACCGTTATGTTTTTTGGGTCGCTGAATACGAATCTGGCATTATCCAACAAAATTTCTTCCCGGAAACACGTTTTTTTGGCAAAAAACATACATTTGTTTTTTCTAAATAACTTCAAAATTATGCATTTTACATAAAAGTCACCAATACATAAATTAAAGAGCACAAAATTTCCTACATTTCATGTATTTAAAGGTTTTTTCCGTGTTTTAGCCGTGAGAGAGTCTCAAAAATGGATGTGAAAAGCAAAAAATTCTGAAAAACGTGAATTACGGCACCGTACGTCTATGAAACATGAAAAACAACCATTTTACGCAAATTTCCCCCACTTAATACTACTAAATATATTATTATTGACTATATTTTATTAATCTGATGTTCATTGTTTCTTTCATAACTAAAAAATAACTAAAAAGGAGCATATCTGTTATTAAATCTTCATTTGCTATTACAAAATAATAATAGTAATACTTTCTTAATTTGACTTTTTAATAATGTAAATAAAATAACTAAAACAGATTTTAACTCATCCCATCTGCACTTTCCCCTTGATTGAAGGAGTGCAAGTGGGAAATAACATTGATCAAGCGCCCACCCCCGCATCCCATGTCCACGTTCAGTGGAATACAAACTCCCCCCCCTTCCCCACCATTCTCGCCTCTGTTATAAATATGCGTCGCACAGATCAATAGCTTATCAGGAGGACACATTCCTTCCAGTTTCTATATGCAACTGTTTAATTATAATTTAGTATTTCACTGTTTGTGTCTTCGTGAATATAGTGAACATCTAAATAGATTTTGCGCGATGTCGCTGTGTTTTATTTGTGACTCTCCTTTAGAAGACGGCCGTCCGTGAAAGTCAGTCGAACTATTACAGCGTTAATCAAGGCAAGTACAGAAAGAAAGGATGGAAAGACAGTTTTCCTAAAGGGGAAAACCTCAGTAGATGTGCATGTTAAGTGTAGAAAAGCATACGTAAATGAACGAATGGTTACTGCTTATATGAAGAAGATTGAGGAACAAAATGCTAGCACTTCTCAAATTTTAAGATCAATAACTCCTCAGTTTAATTTTCGAACTAATTATTTTATATGTGAACTGTGCATTTCATTGCAACACAAGCGAAAAATCCACCAAGCGAACGCAATACAGTGTGCGACACATGGGATTCAAAAGTACAATTCTGAAAGCAGCAAGAGCTCGCAATGATGATTATGGGCATGCTATAATTCAGCGCATCGAACCAGTGAATGATTTGATCGCAGCAGATGCTCAATACCACATCAGATGTTTTAAATATATTTATGGAAGGCCGAAGGTCCAAGAACAGGAGAAACGTGGCCCATTTACCGATGTAATCGACAAAGCATTGCAAAGTACATACGATTACCTTGAAAATCAAGATGTCGCGTGTCAATTCTCCATGGAAGAACTAATGAAACAGGTTACAGGGAGTTATCAACCTGATATGAGAACTGTAAAGTTTAACATCATTGAGAGATATGGAGACGACATACTGATGACAAAGAATCAGAAAAAAAAGTCCATTGTGTGTTTTAAGAATTTAGGAGAGAAGATACTGGCTAATGCATGGTATCATTAAACATGTAAGTCTGATCGAGATGAGAGGCTGCGAGTGGTTGAAGCAGCAGCAAAAAATTATTTGCGAAGATATCAGACAGAAAATATGCTTCGGGAAACTGTAACAACATCGCAGTTGTGTGTCAAGATGAAGAGGATGAGCTAGACGTTGAAGCCGATCTGGATATGGATTGCTCACACAATGAATCAGAGGACCAAATGGAAGGGGAAATAGTCATGCCAAAAGGTATCAAATATTTATTATTAAAAAAACTTTTATTTATAATATTGATAGTTATAAAAACACACACTAATTCCATTCGTCTATTTTCTATTTTGTAGATGTCGGTGAAAAGCAGGGACCCTCAAATAAAAGAAAGCAGAAATAGTACTTTGTTTTTTAAGTAAATGTACTTAATAATGTACATAACTATTTATAATTAAATAATAATTCATAATGAGTCGTCGTTTTTATTGTTAGAAACTTTATTGTAAAATATAGTCGATCATAATATCTTCAGTATCATTTAAAGGCAATCTTTGCGAAAAATGGTCAGTTTTCATGTTAAATCTATGTACTGTGCCATAATTCCTATTTTCCGGATTTTTATGATTTTCACACCAACATTTTTAACCTCGAGAACATTAAGAACTGGAATCCGTGTCAGCTTTCATATGTTAAAGCCTCTTTCAGTTATGTTATTAACATTATTTAAAAGTCAAATTAAGAAATTATTTCTATTATTATTTTGTAATAGCAAAAAAAGATTTTTATCACAAGTATGCTCATTTGTATTTATTATTTTGTTATGAAAGAAACAATCAACATGAGATTAACAAAACATAGTCAATAATAATATGTTTAGTATTGTTAAGTGGGGAAAATTTGCGTAAAACGGTTATTTTTCATGTTTCATTGACGTACGGTGCTGTAATTCACATTTTTCAGAATTTTTTGCTTTTCACACCCATTTTTGCGACTCTCTCACGGCTAAACCATTGACAGAGAAAAAACTTTAAATACATAAAATGTAGGAAATTTTGTGCTCTTTAATTTATATACTGGTGACTTTTATGTAAAATGCATAATGTTGAATTTATTTAGAAGAAAACGAAAAAAAGCTACGTTTTTTGATAAAAAAAACGTGTTTCCGGGGAGAAATTTTGTTGGATAATGCCAGATTTGTGTTCAGCGACCCAAAAAACATAAAGGGAACCAAAAATCAAAACTACACCAAAACTTGCATTTATTTGTCCTTTTTGAGCACTTAATGCCTGGACTAATAACTCCTTTTCTGTGACATCAGAAAAAAAAACTGACTTTTTCAATTGTGAAGCAACTTGCAAACTATATTTTACTACAAAACAGCAGTGTAAAACTTCTTCGTGTGAAGGCAGTTGACTCGTATTAAAATCTTTTGGAGGGCCAAATATCGGGCAATTCAAATCTTGTCTTGTAATTAACTTAGGTTAATTATACATACTATATTTGAACGAAGAGTAAAAAACTAACATAAATCAAAATCGCTAAATAACTACAGTAAATTAAAAGAAAATGAGCAAGAAACGAAATCGGAATTCTTTATCATTCAATTGAAACATACCTGAAGATGAAACATTAATGTTTGTTGTAATCACATGACAAGGCTGAAAACTACCTGCGTTCACAGCCCATCTGCGCACTGAGCAAATGGAATAGGAAAAGATCGGTTTATCAGTTGTTTTTGTAATCGGCCTATGTCAATTTTGATCATATTTTCCAAATTTCAGGTATGATGCACGACTTAAAGGTATTAATAAATTTAAAAAAAGAAAAAAAAGTTATTTTTTAATTGTAAAAGGTGACTTTAGCGTACTATTACAAACAGGTTTGAAATTTCTTTAATTTTCATCATTAATTCCAAAAAACGTCATTTTTGATCAAATTTTCCGAACTTTAAGTGCGATGGGTGACCTAAAGATATTAACCAATTTCAAGAAAAGTTTTTGCGTTATCTTTTAAATTGTAAAAGGAAATTTTTCCGCACTATTAAAAGTAGGTTCAAAATTTTTTAATTTTCATCATCAATTTCAAAAAATGTCATTTTTGGTCAAATTTTTTGAACTTCAAGTGCGATGTGCGACCTAAAGTTATTAACTGATTTCAAAAGTTTTTTTTGCGTCATCCTTCGAATTATAAAAGGCAACTTTTCTGCACTATTAATTGTTGATTTGAAAAAAATCGATTTTTTCGACCCACCCTAATACACAGGGCTGTACACATCAGTGGATTCAGAGGATTTTACAAAATCTAAAGTACTGACAGCTATATCTGAAGATAGAATCTCTTTTTCATTGAATAAGCCAAATATTGCTTATGAAAATTGTAGTAAAATGCTCTTGAAGGTCATAGAAGCGTTTGAACACCGATGTGATACACAACTGACCATTCAATGGTCAACAAGCTTTTTGTCGTCAGTATTTCGAATTCAATTCTTTTAATTATTCAAAATATATAGTAGAGTTTTCGCTTAGCCGATTTCCAATCATTGAAAGATGGATATTTCGTCATTAAATAAAGCAAAATTCTCTTCACAAAATTTCTCTTACAAATGTGAAAAGGTGAGCGCGATAAATTTGAAGCTTTTTATATTCGTCATAGGCCAACTATTGTTAAAAAGAAATACTGGATAATTCTTGTGTTAATTTTAAATTATGCTTTGAATATTTTAATAAAAACAATAAAAATAAAAAAATAAAAACAATAAATAAAATTAATAAAATGTCTTACGATATTGAAAATAATCTTTTCAGATAACAGAACTAAGTTAAGGAAAAGTTTTCTTGTACAATTCAAATATAAAATTTTAATTTGTATAACAAGAATTTGTATTTTAGCCAATATACAAATGTATAATTTGTATTTTAGCATTGTAATTATTGCACATATAATGACCTTGAGGTAAAAATTAAAAGTTGCTTGAAATGTCATTTCGAAGTTAAAAATGCCGACTTTTCATAATAATATATAATGACTTTTGAAATGTTGATAATACGCCTTTAAGGTAAAACAAAAATAAGACTTAAATAGACATGGAAATCGCATAATATTTTAGCTATTACACGCACTACTTGTAACATTTAATTAAAACACTTCAGACGAAATATTTATAATTTATTCCCGTACTACAAGATAATTAAATTTTTTTCTAAAGACTTATAAATGGTAATTAAAATTAAGGAAAAATTTGAGAGCATTTATGCCTGGAAAAAAAGTAGAATTTATTTCACAAAGAGAAGCGTAATGAATTAATTTATATAAGATACAGAATTTTTTGTTTTCACTTCCAATACTTCAAGTATTTGATTCTTTAAATATCCATGGTAGCACTTATGCTACCAAGAATTTTCTCAAATTCATTATTATTTTATTCAGATATAACAAATTCATATGATGCATTTAAAATAACATTTATTTTTATTTGTTTAACCGGTTCCCCGATTTATCAGTACGTCATACGGGCAATAAGTTATTGCCAATCATAATTTCCCGATGATTTTAAATCGCGATGTCTTATTTCCATCAGTTAATTTTTACTGTACATTCTGCATTATTTTATCCAAACATTTTTCTGATTCATTTAGGCAAAAATTTCTACTTTGAAAAACCGGTGACAAAAGATTAAAAATTCTGTAAAAGACGCAAAAAAATTGGCATTTTTGATTATTTTTTTAAATTATTGATCAATTAACATGCTGATTGTTACTAAACTCATGGTAGAAACTTTAAGTGTAGGTAGAGCACACAGTAATAATCATTTATTGTATAAGAATGTATGGAACCAAGTGACGCATTAAAGTAAAAACACCAACAATTAGGCCCCTTTTTTAATTTTCGAAATTCTCATTCGTACCCGAAAATTTTTATGCTATCCTTTTCTTGACATTTTATAATTACTTAAATAAAAAATTCTTCTTTGAAAATTTTTGGTATGAAATTTAAATTTTTGAATTAAAAAGAAGTACAAAACGGCAAACCTTTCAAACGAAATACATGCATGAAAAGATAAAATGTTTATTTACAATGTAGTTTACAAGTAAATAATAATGCATACAAGAATATTATAATAAGTGTTCAAAATTGGGCCCACCAACTGTGATACATGCTTCGCAGAGTCGGTGGAACTATTGGCTCACACTTCTAAAGATGACAGGCATTTCCCGCACACGTGCAACAGCTTCGGATTTGCGAAATACTAGATTTTTGTGTAAGTCCACTGGAGTCTCATAAACAAGACTTTTCAGCTGTCCCCATAAAAAGAAATCAAGTGTCGATATATTGGGAGATCGCGGTGGCCAAGAAACCGGTCCACCACGCCCAATCCATCGTGTTCCAAATCTGACATTCAAGTAACTGCGCACATCAATGGAGAAGTGCGCGGTCTCTCGATCATGTTTAAACCACATCCGGTTACGAATGACGATCGGAACATCTGGCAGCAGTTCTGGTAAAACCTGTTGCAGTGTTAAAAAAGTTAACAGTGACCATCCAGCCTCTTTGGTAATAGGTATGAGCCAATCAAATAATTATTAACAATACTCGCCCACAAATTTACAGAAAATCGTTGTTGATAAGCATGTGGCCGCGTTGTATGTGGATTATTGGTTGCCCAAAGATAGAAACTGTGCGCATTAAATACACCCCCACGTGTAAATACTGCCTCATGTGTGAATAGAATATGAGCAGTAAAGTCTGGCTGCAATATTTGTTGCTGCAAAACCCAGTGGCAAAAGTTCAACCGCAGAAGATAGTCTTCCAGGTTCAGAGTTTGTACACGTTCAAAATGGAAAGGATGAAATTGATTTTCATTTAACTCTCTCCATACAGTCTGATGATTCACACCTAAATTCTGTGCAACAGCTCTTGCACTTGATTCGGGGCTTTCATTCACAAAATTCAAAATAATTTCTTCCAGTCTTGCACTCCGTACAGCTCTTTCTCCTCCAATGTCTTGTCTTGTGACGTTTAAAGAACATGTTTCATAAAGCTGAAAAATTCTATGATGGGACATTCTTCTGTGAGGAAACTGCTCCTGATACATTTATAGGGAAGCTCTGGCATTGCCATTTGCACAACCATGCATGATATGCATGTCGACCTTATCGGCTTATGTAAAGTCTTCCATGACGAACGATAGCACAATTAAAAATGGAAATTTCTTCAACTTGAATGCATGGTATTAAACGGTGACCAGTCACCTACTGGCCTCTACAGCCAGTGGAATCAATCAACCAAAAACTCCATATTTATTTCAAAAAAATTGTATTTCTACCGTAATTTCCGGCGTATAATCCGAGGGTCAAACAATCATTTTCCGACAAAGATTTAAAAAAAATGTCACCTATTTGATCGCCGTAAATATTTGTCTTCAATGACTAATTAAGATTTCTGGGTCTAAAAAGAATTGTTTGATCCGCGGATTATACATCGAAACTACTGTATTACTATTTCCAATTCAAAAAAATTCGATTTCATACCAAACATTTTCAAAGATAGATTTTATTGTTAAGTAATTATGAAATGTAAAGAAAAGGATAGCATAAAAATTTTCTGGTATAAATGAGAAATTTTGAAAATTGAAAAAGGAGCCTCATTGCCCCCTGATGTGTTTACCTTAATGCATCACTTGATCCCATGCATTCCTATACAATAAATGATTGTTACTGTATGCTCTACCTACCCTTAAAGTTTGTACCATGAGTTTAGAAACACCCTGTATATGATCAGTTAATATACATAATCAGTTAAGTAGCTAAAGACAGAAATTTCGTTATGAAATAAATCAATTTTTACTTTTCATATTTTCTAGTATGAATTTAGATTCTGGGTCATTCCATGTCAATTCAACCAGACCTTGTAAACCGACCCACAGGGATTTTGATGAAACTTTGTGTACACACTAATTCTATCATGAAATGATTCCATCAGAAATATTTCCTTCCTAGACCTCATAGTTTGTGAGATATGGGGGGGTCCAATTCTTGGGGTTTTCTCAAATCGCACATTTCTGAGTCTGTATTTTGAGATTGCAGTTCCATCTTCAAAAAACTGTCTCTCTGGATCTAAAACATGAATCATCTCAAAAATTTCACTGTAAGAATATAAATAGATGCAGATTTTAATAAAAAAAAACATTTAAAAAATTTACTTGTATTATTTAGGATAAAAAAAATTTGCCAAAGTTGAGAGTTATGGTTATTTTTCCAAATTTTTGTGACTTCACAAAAAAGGCTGTATACAAAAAGGCAAATTAAATTTCCAATTTCTTTTTGTTTTAAATAAAAGTTTACACTTTGGGCTTTCTATCTATGAAATGAAAATAATGTGTTTCGCATGGCTTATGCAAAAATTTTGGGTACTTTCCAATTAGCCGGATGAGTGCTTTATTTTTATATATTACGTATGCACACAAAAAAGCAAATGAAATTTCCCATTTCTTTTTGTTTTAAATAAAAGTTTACACTTTGGGCTTTCTATCTATGAAATAAAAATGATGTCTTTCGCATGGCTTATGCAAAAATTTTGGGAACTTTCCAATTAGCCGGATGCGTGTTTCATTTTTACATATGTACATATGTATAGATCTATATAAATACAGATGTATTATACATGTACATATGTATGTATATATACAGTATATTGATAAATATATGTATAACACTGGTGCCCGTCTAACCGAAAAGTACCAAATTTTGCCTCGTTTTGAAAATCTGCACCAACTAAGGGGGGAAAAAATCTGACTAAGTTTAGCTGTGGTACTTAAATAATTACTGGAGTTTCTATGAGTTACTGAATTTAATGTTATTGGATAAAAAAACAAACTGGAAATTTCATTTGCCTTTTTGTGTAGAAACTTTTTCATAAACTCACAAAATTTCGGAAAAATAATCATAACTTTCAATTTTGGTTTACTTTTTCGGCCCTATATAAATCTCTATTAATTGCCCTAATTGCTTTTTTTCACTTGCTTTTTATGTCGCTTAAATGGTTCTCCACATTTATATAATTCATATTTCATTAAGAGCGAAATTCTGTGATGCTCACATATATTAATCAAACGGTTTTCACTTAATTTTTGTTTTACAAATGCAATAGCCCTAACTAATAAAAGTTCTTTTTCTGAATCACAGAGATTATCAATGTAGTCTATTTCTCTGTTATTTGTATAGCTAGTTTTGTGACATTCTAAACCATTTAATATTACAATACTGCAAGCCTGAAGACTAGTAGAAGGTTTAATATCAGGCTCCATATTACAACAATAAAGCAAAAAAATATTTATACATATCACAAACTATAAAATATGTAACAATCAGAATATATTTTTAGTAGCACAGTAAAAGTTAAATCATTCTTCTATGATAAGAAACAACAGAATGACAATAATTTGATTTCAAAACATCTGCTTTCATACTAACGAACATTACCCTGCCTTTATCAGAAGGTGTGTATACAAGGCAGGTGCAATTAAATCTTTCAGACTATAGAAACAAATTTAAGTTCTGTTAAATATTTGTGTATTTAAACTTGCCAATATAAATATTTAAACTGATTAAAATTAACCAAGGAAAGGAAATACAAGATTTTGAACATTTTTTAAACACAAATAATTAATATAAAAGCATTCGAAAGAAAGAATGGAAATGTGAGGAGAAAAAATATTCTATTTTATACTGTACGAAAAAAATCTGTTTTGAGTTTAATTATTGAAAATAAAAGTAAGACATTTTTTAGATTATCAAAAAATGCCCATTATTAAATACCGAAATGAAATATATATGGACCATTCACTAAATTTAATGGGGAAACATGTTACAGTCAGATTTTTTTTAATCAGAAAAAACAAAGCCTAAACTAAAAAAACATGTATCAAATAACATTAAATTCAATAACTCATAGAAATTCCAGTAATTATTTAAGTACCACAGCTAAACTTAGTCAGATTTTTTTTCCTCTTAATTGGTGCAGATTCTCAAAACAAGGCAAAATTTGGTACTTTTCGGTTAGACGGGCACCAGTGTTATACATATATATATCAATATACTGTATATATACATACATATGTACATGTATAATACATCTGCATTTATATAGATCTATGCATATGTAGATAAGTAAAAATAAAACACGCATCCGGCTAATTGGAAAGTACCCAAAATTTTTGCATAAGCCATGTGAAAGACATCATTTTTATTTCATAGATAGAAAGCCCAAAGTGTAAACTTTTATTTAAAACAAAAAGGAATTGGAAATTTCATTTGCTTTTTTGTGTGCATATCTAATATGTAAAAATAAAGCACTTATCCGGCTAATTGGAAAGTACCCAAAATTTTTGCATAAGCCATGCGAAACACATTATTTTTATTTCATAGATAGAAAGCCTTAAGTGTAAACTTTTATTTAAAACAAAAAGAAATGGGAAATTTCATTTGCTTTTTTGTGTGCATATGTAATATATAAAAAAAAAGCTCTCATCCGGCTAATTGGAAAGTACCCAAAATTTTTGCATAAGCCATGCGAAACACATCATTTTTATTTCATAGATAGAAAGCCCAAAGTGTAAACTTTTATTTAAAACAAAAAGAAATGGGAAATTTAATTTGCCTTTTTGTGTACAGCCTTTTTTGTGAAGTCACAAAAATTTGGAAAAATAACCATAACTCTCAACTTTGGCTGACTTTTTTTATCCTAAATATTACAAATAATTTTTTTAAATATTTTTTATTAAAATCTACATCTTTTTATCTTCTTACAGTGATATTTTTAGGATGATTCATGTTTTAGATCGATAGAAACAATTTTTTGAAGATGGAACTGCAATCTCAGAATACAGACTCAGAAATGTGCGATTTGAGAAAAACCTAAGAATTGGACCCCCCATATCTCACAAACTATGAGGTCTGGGAAGGAAAAATTTCTGATGTAATCATTTCATGATAGAATTAATGTGCACACAAAGTTTCATCCAAATCCCTGTGGGTCGGGTTACAAATGGGGGAAAAATTGGTTGAAATGACATGGAATGACCCTTCTGTGAATTAAGGAATTTCTAGAACACATTCCACCTCAGGATTTAACGCGGTAAGGTCTTTCATGGACGAGTAGTTTCGTAAAAAATTTCTGCCTTTTTTAATGATATATATATATATATATATATATATATATACTTGTGTGTGTGTATTATATTTAGAGACAAGTATACATTTAACCTTCTGGTACTAAAACACCTAAAATCTTTTTAATGCTCACAAGCAAGGTCTCCATTGGGGGCATACTCAGAATTTTTTGAAAAAAATACCAATTAAACTACTCATGTAGTTAATAAAGGATGAGTGAAAATTGGCGGCGGAATTACATTATTAGATATGTAAAAAAATAAAATAGTTTGGAATAATTGGCGTGAAAAGCTGAAAGCTACGCGGGATTTGGCGAGCAGTGCATTTCCTTGCCAAAAGCAGACGATTTTAACGAATCTGAAAATTGATTTTAATTGACTTCACTGTTAAAAATCTGCAGCATTTACTGTAACGTCACTCCACTACTTTTATAGAATATCTCTCTTCTGATCAATGAGAATGCTCCATAGCACGGTGAATTGACCGTAACATACACTGTTAAAAATCTGCTGCATTTTGTTGCAACGCACTCCACCGCTTGTATATAATATATCTATTCCAACCAATGAGAAAGCTCCATTTAACGGCCAAGTAACCGTTTTCTATACAAGCAAGGGAGTGCGTTGGAACAAAACACACAAGATTTTTAACGGTGTATTTTTCAATTTGGAACAATTTTAATCAATTTAAATGGTGTTTTAAATGATAAAATATATTATTTTCATTTTTTTTATAAGTTCATATAAACGTATATGACAAAATTACACTTAAAGTAAAGTAAAAATGCAAAACTAAAATTACTTAAACTAAACTTATTTAAATAAATTGAACATAGAAAGATTTTTCTTTAAAAAGTATTCGAAGCGTAAAAGCGTATTTTTCAAAATTTTGTTTTTTCGCCAACCGGAGATAAATCGCCAAATAAACGAAATTTTTATTATTTTTTTACGGACGTTTTAAGGAGGTTCCGCCGAAATTTTTTTTATAAACATATATAACTATATGAGAAGAACATTCTGTAATTTTTTCAGATTTTTCTGAGTATGCCCGTATGGAGACCTTCCTTGTCAGATGTGTAAGAGATCTGTGAAATTGGTATTTAGAAAATTAATGATGTCTGTTCATTATCCACTTTACAAGGTGTTTACATTTCTACAACAATTTTTGAATATAATCCTTTCCTTTTATAGTCAGAAAATACATTATAAAAGTTGATAATAAAGTTCATATGAAATAGTGTCATTTGAAAAAATATATATATTAGTCAAAAGTATGACAATTGAAATTTTGGTTCCATGCTCCTCGGATAAAGGGTATAGCCGGGTTTCTTAATAAAATATACCCTTGATTCAACCACATCGAGTCCTACGTGGATCGATAGCCCATAAAAAGGAATTCATTTTTCCCCAATTTTCAGTTTGTATCTCAAGACCATGGGGGGTAATGGCCCTATATGCTGTTTTGGAATAGAGCGCATTGTGACGAAACTACTAAGCAGATTTCAACGAAAAAAATAAGCGATGTCTAAAACCACCATACTAACGTTTGGCAATTTTCACGCCTTTTTTAAAAAAATACCGTGTGAATTAATATGTGAGATTTGAAAGGAATGTGTATTTTGTCCGAGACACTCCCCACATTTCCGCCGCAATATGATTTTCCCTTTTTTTAATATGATGCACCATACTTAGAAAGTTGAAATTGATAGAGAATATGCATCATGTCTCATAGTATTTCATGCAAAAAAAATAAGGTCGTCACTCAGAAATTTCAGTTTATTTTTAATTAAAATGTTCGTTTAAAAACAGGAAAAATATTAGAAAACTTGTTCTTTTGTTAAAAAAAAACTGAAAAAATTGTCAAACATTCGTAAGGTGGTTTTTACATCCCTTATTTTTTTTCGTTGAAATTTGCTTAGTAGTTTCGTCACAATGCGCACTTTTCCAAAACAGGCATTTAGGGTCATTACCCCCCATAGTCTTGAGATACAAACTTAAAACAGTTTCAGTTTCAGTTTCAGCTAGGTGGGGAGGCCTACCAAATGGCTTAAGCTCAACAAGCCCCACCTAGCAGGGACAAACTTAAAACTGGGGAGAAATGAATTTCTTTTTATGGGCTATCGCTCCATGTAGGACTCGATGTGGTTGACTCAAGGGCATATTTTACTATGAACCCCGGCTATACCCTTTAAGCAGTTTACGCATACCTGAATTTTCGACCTATAAACCGCGGAACAAGTACTATGTTAGTACTCTAAAATTTTATTTCATAAAATTTTATTAAATTAATCTTATTGAATTGCAGTAAATATTGAAATTCAGTTGTTTAATAAATTTCCTGGGTCTAAGCATGGTTGTTTAATCTTCGGATTATAGACCGTAAATTACAGCAGTTAATTTTTTATTAAACTGTTGAGCTCTACAATATACGCAGCGTACGTCATGCTATTTTGGTCATTTCCGACAATGTCATATAATATACGCTCTGATATCTGTCTGTTTTTTTAAACATTTCAAATTCTCTTCAGAAAGTTTAAACTCACATTTTTGCTTTATAAAAGCAATGTATTTCCCCAGACAACGTAAAAGAAAAAAAAATTACTCATTAATTTTTTGTAATATGAATTCCAAATAAAAGAAAATTAAAAGAAAAATTGGATAGATGCGGCAACGCTAGTCGGAACTACCACAGGCAAATATTTTTTCCATTCTTATTCGCACCACTGTTTCAGAACGAAAGTCTTTTAGATACTTTATGAAAATATTTACAAAGAAACACAACAAAAAGGATATATTTTTTAAATAATGGTGTAGACAGAATAAAAAAAATAGTCACTTGTGACAGCCCTGACTCTTGGGTAGTGACATGTGTACATTAGCGTGGTCACAAGATACGTGGGGAATTTTTTTATCGTATCTTTCGGGGGACCCCTGTAAAAGTTGCCAATTAGATATAAAGGATATTGGCAAAGTATCAGATCAATTGAATAATATTAACCCGCCGCATCGGGGTTGAATTATTGAAAAAATGCAATTTTTTGTAAAAAATTGTGGTTTTTCCTTTATTAAATGAAAACTATTTATCCTAGAAACCTATTTCTTATCTTATTTCAAAGAACACTTTATTGACTTTGACGTTTACCCACTTTAAATCTTATATTTAATGACATTTAGCATTTTTCAGGCAAAGTAGTGA
The DNA here is from genome assembly GCA_964019185.1 of Maratus speculifer. Classification (NCBI taxonomy): domain Eukaryota; kingdom Metazoa; phylum Arthropoda; class Arachnida; order Araneae; family Salticidae; genus Maratus; species Maratus speculifer. The sequence goes on from OZ025293.1 coordinate 86,788,935, forward strand.
ACGATACTCTCAAACTTTGCTTTTGAAAAAAAGGGAAAATGAGAAAGGAATAATTCTAATTACCTCGGATCTTCATTATTATTATTATTATTATTATTATTATTATTATTATTATTATTATTATTATTATTATTTGTATCGAAAGACAAGAAAATAACAATTTTTGTAATTAAAAAATTATTTTCCCGAATTATAATCAATTCACGGTATTTAGGCCAGCATCTCCATAGAAAGAGCTATCTAATTTATATTGCAATTAAAATGCATTAAAAACAAATCTTTTAATTATCGCTTTTTTTTCTTTTCCTTTTTTTCAGCAAGAAACATTTCTGTTACATGCTACCATAATCTATTTTTAGAATCCGAAACATTCCGGCACCCAGCTATACTCAAACTGCACCCCTCTTTCCGAAATGACTGACAGGAGGTTTCACATTACCTCCCCCGTATTTTCGTAAAAACAAAAAAGAGCGCTTCAGTTACAGTTTAGATTTTAAGTGGTTAATCTCATTTCGTGATTTTTTCCTTTTTGAAGTTCGAGATACAATGGATTTAGAACCTTCGTGTTCTAAATTAACAGTGAATGTGAGTTTAAGGCAGAAAGACCGGATTTTTCTAATTGGCCACATGTCACATCAAATAACTGGCAGTAAGTTACCCAGTAACTGTGAAGTTTTACGCAGTTTATTTTGTAATATTCGCCAAGAAAAACCGATGACCAGAGAAGCTGCTAGACTAACAGCTCAAGAAGTTGTACTTTTCTGGGAGAAAGCCAAGATACCAAATAGCCATTTTAAAGATTGTGTTGCAAAAATTGTAAAGCTTTATGAAGAGTGGAGAAATCTACAAAAAAGTGCTAGCAAATCCAATTCAAAAGCACAAAATAAAAAAAATAGACACATTTAAGTCAACTCTTGATGACCTTTTTGATATTGCTCATCAGGATGCCATTAAAAACATTACTGAGGAAGACAAACAGGTTTTGTTACTCCAGAGAAAGAAAGGGCGCCCTGGCTGCATGGGAGGCGTTGACATGAAATTTGTAAAAATAGAAGAACGAAGAGAAAAAAGACGAGCAGCTGAAATAGCACGATTGGAAAATTCAAGAAAAACTGCTGGTGAGTTTTGTCTATTTTTCAATGCTATTCAAATTCAATAGTTTTAATTGCATATATTTTAATATTTATTAAGAAAATAATTAAATTTCTTTATTATATTTTCTGTTAAGATTATTAAACAAAATAAAATTTTCTCTAAGGGCTCTTTTTTATGATGTTTCTTTTTATTATTAGAAGATAAAGGTGCAGAATTGGAGCCTTTACTAAGAACAAGCAGCACCAGTTAGTCGGAGAAAGAGGAACCTTTTCAAGATGATATGGCGGAGAATTTTTCGGATGCAGATGAATGCGAAGCAAAAATTAAGAAAAGGAAGTACTCTCGAGGAACGGAGGAAATTATGACCGAAAAATTGTCTTTGGGTATTTCCATGAGCATTTGTCGTGTAAGTCACATTTCTAATAAGTGCTAAATTGTTGGCCACCGTTATTTTTGAAAGGTTTGCATTGCCTTATTTATATCTCTGATAAGATAAGTCACATTTTTCCGTTCTAAAATACTGGTATCCAAACTCGTAGTATGTGACTTACACGCCATGTGCTCATGGAATTACCCCTTTGTTATTAGATAGGTGTAGCATTTCTGATAGAGATGCATTTCGAATAATAACAGCTACTGCAGAAGCATTGGGTCACAATCCACAGACATTAATTTTAAGCAAATGTGAAATGCGACTCCGTAGAAAGTTATTTTGAAAACAGAGAACTGACCTCAATAAAAAAAGATTTGAAAATTCCGATTTAGAGGCAGCTGTTATTCACTGGAATGGAAAACTGCTTCCACATATTTTCAATAAAGAAAATGTAGAGAGAGAATAGCGGATTTAATTAGCTGTGGGAATGAAGAGCAGTTGATAGGTGTTCCCCAGCTTGAAAATAGCATGGGAATAACTCAAGCAAAAGCTGTATTTTCTGCAGTTGAAGAGTGGGGAGCAGTTGACAAAATACAGGCAATGTGTTTTGATACAACTTCTGTAAACACTGGTCATCTGAGAGGAACCTGCGTTTTGCTACAACAGTTATTAGGCAATAGTCTTCTGCATTTAGCATGTCGCCACCATATTTAAAAATTATTCTAAAAGCTGTTTTTGATACCAAAATAGGCAAAACAACTGGTCCTCAGCCAGATATTTTAAAGAAATTTCAGGCCGGTTGGTCTAAGTTAGACAAGACCAAATACAAAACAGCTATTGAAGATGAAGATGCTAAACATAAAATACACAATTTGGACGAAATTTCAAGTTTCCTCATCGAACATTTAAAATCTCAACAACCAAGGGATGATTATAAAGAATTTGCTCAGCTTTGTTTAATTTTTATAGGACGTTATCCTGTAAAAGACATTTTCTTCAGAGCTCCTGGTGCTATTCATCATGCCAGATGGATGGCAAAAGCAATATAGTCTCTTAAAATTTATCTTTTCAGGGATTTGTTTTTATTAACAGACTTAGAAAAAGATGCTTTTAGACACATTTGTCTATTTATAGTCAACGTTTATGTAAAAGCATGGTTTAACGCTCCCATTCCCACTCTGGCCCCCAATCAAGATCTAAAACTAATAAAATCACGTGTTGAACGCCGAAATATAGATAAAGAGATTGCGGACAAAGTACAGTCTAAAATGATAAAATACCTTTGGTACCTCAGCCCCGAGCTAATTGCCTTTTCAGTTTTTAAAGATACTTTGGAAAAAAAATCAGAATAAGCATGGCCGCTAAAATAATGTCAATTGAAAAAATACCAAATAATTAATACCAAAATAGGCAAAACCACTGGTCCTCAGCCAGATATTTTAAAGAAATTTCAGGCTTGTTGGTCTAAATTAGACAAGGCCAAATACAAAACAGCTATTGAAGATGAAGATGCTAAACATAAAATACTCAATTTGGACGAAATTTCAAGTTTCCTCATCGAACATTTAAAATCTCAACAACCAAAGGATGATTATAAAGAATTTGCTCAGCTTAGTTTAATTTTTATAGGACGTTATCCTGTAAAAGACATTTTCTTCAGAGCTCCTGGTGCTATTCATCATGCCAGATGGATGGCAAAATCAATATATTCTCTGAAAATTTATCTTTTCAGGGATTTGTTTTTATTAACAGACTTAGAAAAAGATGCTTTTAGACACATTTGTCTATTTATAGTCAACGTTTATGTAAAAGCATGGTTTAACGCTCCCATTCCCACTCTGGCCCCCAATCAAGATCTAAAACTAATAAAATCACTTGTTGAATATCGAAATATAGATAAAGAGATTGCGGACAAAGCGCTGTCTAAAATGGTAAAACACCTTTGGTACCTCAGCCCCGAACTAATTGCCTTTTCATTTTTTGATGATACTTTGGAAAAAAAATCAAAATAAGCATGGCCGCTAAAATAATGTCAATTGAAAAAAAATATGATGAGGATGAGGTTGATAATAGGAATGTAAGAGCATTAATAGGTTTCAACGAAGTAGATAATTTATTGGACAAAGAAGTCGATTTTTTGTTTCATCTCAAACCGTAATTTTTTTAAAAGGTTTAATATTAATGTGCGATTTTTAAACGCTGATCCCGATTTATGGTATGAAAACAAGGATTATATGAAAGGGAAAAAAATAGTGAATGGTTTTAAGGTTTTCAATGATCCAGCTGAAAGAGGAATAAAGTTAATACAAGATTTCAATTCATGTTTAACAAAAGACGAAGAACAAAAACAATTTCTGTTACAAGTTGTGTCTGAATGTAGAAAAACTTTTCCGGATTCTTCCTAAGCCATTATCATCTTAAAGTGACAGTAGTAAATGATAATGTTGTTCCTTTACTAAGCTCTTTTTTAGTAATAAAACTTTTGTATTTATACATAATTTGTTCTCATTTTATACTTTATTTGCTCTTATTTTTTTTCTCATTCATTCACTTTAAATTTCAATTTTTTTCAATAACTTTGATTTTTTTCTTATAACATTTTTTAAGTGCAAAATGAAAAAAAAAAAAAATAAAAAGGTTAGAAAAAGATAAAAGAAAATTTTGCATTTATTTTTTGCATTATCATAAAAAGTCTATTTTGAGGATCCGATTACGTCTGATCCTGAAAAATGCATACATTAAACATCTATATATATATTTTTTAAATGATGGTAAGTGATCCTTCAAGACAAAAGATTACTTAATCAAATAAAACTAGGATTATGTTTCTATGTCTGTTTTTATTAATTTTATGAAGGAAAAACTGCATTTTTTTGAGTAAAATCATGTTTTTTCTGAACTTTGACCCGAATGCGGCACGGGTTAATATTATGCTAATGAGCTGAAACTTTTCCAATCTCATTTTCTAACCAATTGACAACTTTTTGAGGGGTCCCCCCGAAAAAATTCGAAAATTGATTTCTTGTGACCACCCTAATGTACATCTGCTAACAGCTCTAGATCGCAAGAGGTTAATAAGTAAGGTTTAAAATTCCAATTTGTATTAGAACAGGAATGTATGTTATATAACTGCAACTCGTGGTATATTACTATTACTTTTAAGTTCACCTTATATAATATCGGAAAAATATGTTTTTAAACAAAGCAAATATTACTCTTAGAATTGTTGCAGTCTAAATACTGGGTATCCCAAAAATGACTGATGGGTTTTAAAATTCAATAACTTGCAAATGGTGACAGCTATTTAAAAATTTTTTGCAGAAGTGTTATGTATAATGTCAGGAGTTTTTTAACCGTAATTTTTTATTTTAGTTCGCATCTCAAACAATAGGTGGCGCTGACGGCGATTGAAGGCCAGGTCGACGCTTCACTCAGCACTGATCACCTGGCCTTCAATCGCCGTCAGCGTCACCTATTGCTTGATATGCGAACTAAAATAAAAAATTACGGTAAAAAAACTCCTGACATTATACAAAACCCTCCTGCAAAAATTTTTTAAATAGCTGTCACCGTTTGCAAGTTATTGAATTTTAAAATCCATCATTCATTTTGGGGACACCCGGTATATATATATATATATATATATATTTCTTGATAATTATATGACCGTGAAAGATGAAACAGTTATTGTTAAGTTGTATAGCTGTTATATTGTATATATAGTTGTAATAATACACTTATGATTGTTGTTATAGTGTTATAAATAAAGTTAAAGATATAGATTTTGTGAAAGATGAAATAAATTTGTTGAATATTTGTTACAAAAAAGCTCGAAATTAGCCTTTCTTCCATCAAAATGTCTCATGAAACATGGAAATCTTATTGTTCTTTTAATTAGTATTCTGTTTATTATTTAACTGTTTTTAGCATTGTAAGAATTTTTCTAAACAAATACCTGAGCTAGCAAATCTATTTATGTTATTTTATTCTTGTTATTTAAAACATTAAGTTGTCTTAGTTGAATATTCAATTTTTTCGACTTATTTAATATATTGCAATCACGTACTATACATCTTTTTGTATAACCATAAAATTAAAAAGGTTTTAAACATATTTTAAAAGAAGAAACTAGCTAACAAACGTTTCCCGAACACTCTTATTAATCAAAATCGATAGAAATACTTTTCTAATTTTTATTTATCAGAACAGTTTCATTATTATTTAAAAAATTTTTCAATTCATTCTGAGCTTTTATTTTAACTAAGATTACCAAAAACCGATTACATTTGCTAAATCAAAACTTTTGAAACAATAAAAATACTTTTCATAATTTAATTGACTTAATTTGTATATCAATATTGCAAGTTGCTATTTAAATAATACATAAATAATACATTTAATTGTATTTTTTTTTCAGTTAATATTGCGAATTATTATTCTTGAATTGATTTAATTATCAAAAAATAATCTCTAACACTGCAATCCGTGTGAAAAATCTCGGCAATATCTTAATTTATAATTAAATATACCATAATGAAACATGATAAACTCCTTTATTCATTTATTGTACAAGAATTTCTAATATTCAAACCATTCCCATAAACTTACGATGCCATTTATCAGTCCGAACAACACTATTTATGTGATTGCATTCCGGTAATCGCAAACAATAAATATAAGCTTAATTTAATGATGAGTTTTTTAGCATGATGAATTTTCATTCCCATTACATATCATATTTATTTTCGAAAGAACATCAATTGAAAAATGTCTAGACATGTTGAATTGAAGGTGTATTTTATTAAATATATTCGGTAAAAGAAATATGTTTATAAATGTTTTTTTGTGAAGGTTCTTAATAATTAAAATAAATAGAAATAACTTTCCAAGATTTTGTTGAAACAATGGCACACATCACTTAAAAAAATGCATATTACTGAATGCCAAAAAATAGTATATCACATATTTAATCACAGAAATACTGCAATTAAATAAGCAGCGGTTTATTTTTTTTTCTTTCGATTGCGAGAAAGAATAATGCTAGTGTTAACAAAAATATAACATTTTGCTGGATTTATTCTAAAAACGAACGATAAAAATGACCAGAAAATATAGAAAAACATAAAAATATAGAATACTGAAAAAAGAAAAACTTAAGGCCCGATGAACACGTACGTTTTTTTAAGCTCCGGCGCCGTTGCGGTGCCGCAATTACGGCTCAGAATACAAAGGAAACAGGTATGGCATGCACACATACCTACGGCGCAGTTGCGGCGACGTACGTCCACCTTGCGGTCGTTTTTCCAAGCTTTTCCCCACAACACCGCAGCGGCGCCCCACACGCAATTCCGGTTCATAATACCTTGTTGCCTACTGAGCGCTGCACACGTCCGGTAAAATACATAAATACGGCAAGGATGGCGGGCGTTGATATTGAACTTCTGATTGGATAACGCAAAAATAATCCTCTTTCTAGAATACACGTCCATCATTGTCGATGGTCTGATTCTTACTGCCACAGCTGGAAAAATCGGACATGTGCATCACATGTTGCGGGCACGCATGGACGCCGGAACTTGAAAAAACCGTACGTGTGCACCGGGTCTAAGGGTTTCATTAAAATGATTGTTTTGGTGTAAACTTTCGAAAATACTTTAATAATTTTTATTTGAATAAGCTAACTCTTATGGCTCTGAATTGGTTTTAACACATTTGAGACTGAATATTTGCTTTTTTTAAAGTTTGTTGGTAAAATCAGTTTAACCCGAGCTTCCATGTCCCCGGCTTCCTATTTACCAGTATTTTAATACAGAAAATGTTGATTTATTTCATTGAATCATTTGGCAGATTTAATACAATAACATTTTCTCTAAGATAATAGTGATGTTCAAAAAGCTGGAGACATGGGAGCTATGTTTTAACCCTTTTAAGAAAGTCGCATAGTGAGACAAGAAACATAAATAACTGGAATTAACAGGGTTCATACGCATCAAGGGATTCATGGGATTTTAGGCATTTTAACAGCAGAAATTTTTTTAAGTACTGATTCCCTAGTAGCAAACCAATATTGGTTCAACGTTGTGCCAATATTTCATTCATTGGAAATATTGCCAATAAAACGTCAATGTTGCACCAATATTGGGATGTTTACATTTTGCCCTTATTTAGCCAATATTTGCAGCCAACATTACGCCAATATTGGGGTTTCATTAGAAATATTGCCAATAAAACTCCAATATTGTACAAATGTTCGTGTTTCATTGGAAATATTTTCAATGAAATTCCAATATTTAACCAATATTGGCAATTTATTGGCAATATTTCTAATGAAACCCCAATATTGGCATAATATTGGGTGCAAATACTGGCTAAATAAGGGCAAAATGTAAACATCCCAATACTGGAGCAATATTTCATGCCAATATTATGCCAATTTGAAAATATTGCTCCAAGATGTAACCAATATTGGTCCAATATAGTTTGGATACTGGGGATACTGCATCTGAAGATAGAATATCTTTTCGTTAAATAAGTCAAATATTACTTTGCAAAAATATTGGTAAAAGAAGTCTGGAAGTCTGATTTTTAGTCTGAAAGTATGAAGCTGAAAGTCTCTGAAGCATATGAACCCTGCATTAAATACCCGATAGTTTTTTTTAAGATTCCCATGTTTCACACTTGTTAGTTAGTACGTTGTTCTGTGTAACTGAAAAATATTTTAGAAATTTTTAGATACAAATATATTTAAAAAGTCTTTAAATAGTGTAAGTTTAAATCTAAAAAAAATTTAATCATCCCCTATAATAAATTCAAAAATCTAATACATCATAATCACGAGACTCCTGCAGTGAAGCCACGGTATTTTATCTTTCTCTTACTTAGCCTCCATAACATTACTCTGGAATTCTAGTGCAGTTGGAGCTTTCAACAAAAAAATCCTTCAGTGGGAAGTCGTTTTAGTTACTTTCTATTTATTTTGAGCTTAATTGTTATTTGTGGTTCATTATGGATTAGCAAAAATTTAAAAACATCTTCCTTTATCTTGACACTGCTTCACTTCCTGGATTTCGGTTGTCGATACTCCTTAAAATCTTTACTTCATTCTTTTTGTGACTCCTCACTTAATTGTCCAATAGGAACCAATGGCTCTGGTATAATTTCTGTACCATTTATAAGATATTTGTGCACGGTTGGTGGCACGCTGTACCATCAGATCTCCCACTTGGATAGCTTTTTGAAAACCACTTTTATTTAAAGAAAAAAATATTTATAAATTTCATAGTAACATATCAGGAAGAACGTTTTCTTTTAAGAATTGTTGCCAAAACGTATCACAAATTTCTTTCAAAAAAAATTACTGGTTTTTTAAAAACGGACCAGTGGAAATTTTGTACCATGCATTCAATAAATTAAAAAAAATTATCACTATTTTCAAAAAAAAATATTACCGTAATTTCGTGTAGATAAGCCGCAGCTCAAACAATTCTGTTTCGACCCAGAAATTTTCAAAAATAAAATGTAATATTCTGTATTGCAGTGTTTATTTATCTTAAATTACTGAATGGATTTTCTGGGTCGGAAATGAATTGTTTGAGCTGCGGCTTATCTACGCGAAATTACGGTATCTCAAATCCGTAACTCAATGAACCATGTTATAATAGTTTTGTGTTTATTGGAATAGGTATATTATTGGAAATGTTCATAAATTTTATCATTAGAGATGGAGAAATGAGAATTACATTTAGTATAGTCTGCATTCATATTTTTCTTGATTAGATATAAAAGTCAACATACGTATAAAATTATTGCAAAAGAGTTAACTTTATACCTTTAAACTAAACCTTTACATCTTTAAAATTAAAGAACAAAATAAATTGTTATTTATTTCAAACAATATAAAATCCGAATAAATAAAATCTTAAAATTAGTTTATTTGACTAACGAAACATAAAATCAAGTTCCAATGGGTTGTTTTATTGAGTTTTCTCGCAATTTAATTTTCAGCCAAGCAATCTTTTTATTTCTCTCTACCGTCCATTTTATTGTATTGTTTATCATCTGGATTCCTTCAATGATCTATAAAGAAATTTTACAAAAGTTCATTTTCAAAAGTCATTTTATATTCGTAACTTGACGAATTTTTTTTTTTATTATACTTTTAAGATCGAAGTGTGTATATTATTTACAAATGTTTAATTTCATTTAATATTCTGTGTTAAATATCGCTTTTATTTTCAAAATATATATTGATATTAAATTTTTTTTAGGAAATTAAAATCTGAAATTTTTTTAATTAATTTTATTATTTCTCATTTACAGCCTCTGTCACACCTGGTAAACATTTATTTTTTTCCGTCTAAATAAAAAAAAATTAATTCGAACGAAAAAGATTGTTTTGCGAAAAGTTTTATAGTTCCAATAGGTTTTTAAATGCCTTAATTATATAATAAAATCACTTGTTTTATCTGATTTAAAGTAAAAGAAGATTGCCAGATATGTTTTATATAAAAATTTAATCCTTTTTACACTGTTAAAAGCTTAACGGTTTATGGAAATAGAAAAACATAAAAAAAGAAATATTTGCCTATTTATTTACAAAAATCTGCGATTAAACCATGAATAGATTACTATTAAAAAATATAGTTATTCAATGTCAGAAGATATTTCAACCTATAATCATCTGAAAAAGAGTTAGGCCCAAATTCATATTGCTGAAATTTAAACCGAATTCAGAATGCATCACTGACATTATGTGTACCTCAAATTACGTTTTATTGGGGGTGTTGGTGGGGGGCTAGAGGAAATGTGACAGACTGGCGAAAAACAGCTAAAATATAGGGATAATTCCAGCATTATATTATATAAAAGTTCTCCGTACTTAAATATTCTGGTAGGGAAGATGTAAGAAAATATTAGAATTATCCCCTTCTGTTTTAATTTATTTTACCTCATCTTTATCTTACCTGTTTTTTCACTTCTGAAACAACCTCATGTTTCTCAAGCTGTGAGATATGTTTAGTTTCGACACTGACTAGTGCAGATGTGCTATGTCCAAATTTGTCAGATCGTGTAAAATCAAAAACAGTTTTAATATTGCATAATATGAAATCTAGATGCAATATTTCAATTTAAATACTATGTTTATAGTTAATTCAAATATATCAAAACAAAAATGATTTAAAAACCAGAACCAGTCGTTTAGAGATACATGCTTATAAAATTACTTTCTGTTAGTTTTTTAGATAAAAAAAAATGAGTTTTAATCAGCAAACTGTACAGGAATCCCACTGATCCATTTTCTTTAAACAAGTTCACATTAAGATAATTATTTTTTAAACAATAGCAACAAAAAACAAAAACATCTATAACAGTAAATTTTGACCAAAATTTTAAGATTTTATTTAAAAAGTAGTGTGGGTAAATCAGTAGTAAAAGGGTCCAAAAATGGACCGGGTAAGAATTCTGATATTTCTTTATAGGTGAAAAGTAAATACTATCGAAAAGTACCATATACTTTATTGAGTAAAATGTATTGTACGAATACATTTAATTGATCTTAAGTTAATACAGTCGAAATTATGATAATAAAAATGCGTTTTGTCATAAACAATATGTATAATGTAGTATTAACATGCAAGATGTATATAGTTCTGTGTATAGTTAAACTTAATACTGTATTTTTAGGTGTATTTGCAAATATAAAAATACGTGGTACATATAGCCGTCATCTGATCAGTCCGTTTGTTTACTTGATATAACACAAAATATACCCGACAGAATTATTATGAATTTAATACACAGGGTGACCAAAAAACCAAGAAGCAGTCGAGTAACTCGAAAAATACATATCAAATCGAAAAACTAAAAATATTCGTTAACCACTTAACTTATCAATATTTTCGAAAAACTTTCAAAAAAATGTCCATTTTTTTCATGTCTTTTACATAACTTTCACTCTTTTCTCAGGAATTTTACAAAACAGATATTTTTGTGGAATTGAATTAGAAAAATGCTCGAAATTAAACAAAATTGGATTCCCCCGCGGAAAATTTCCAACAGTTAATTTAAGTAGAAATTTTCTCATTATGTAAACGTCTCATTAATGAAAAATGTTAATCCAAAATAATGACAAATATTTATAATCATTTTTACTGGTGGGAGTTTATTTGGTGGTAGCAGTACCACCACATTGTGAAAAGCAAGGCAATCTTTTGTCTGTCAGTGAAAAGATTACAATACTTTGGCAAACTGACATTAGTAAAAAGAAAAAGAAATTTCTTACGACATTTGTGAGAGAAATTTTCCCCCAAATAAGCAGCATATATTAGAGGAAATGTTCTATTCATGTTTACTGGTAGAGGTTTCCACCAGTGATAGACATAAACTGTTTATCCTATTAAGTGAAGCAACCGTTATCTTTTGACAACTCCTCAGTTACATCACAATTACTATACACGAATTTTAAATATTACGTCTGTTTATATATGAAAATAGACATAAGGCTTCATTATAACAAATGTATTGTATATTTTACTCAAATCATACTTTTATTTTCATTATTTTTCCTACCATTATCTTCCAATAACCTCCACGTTAACTATATGCTAGTAATCATTCACGAAAATTATTGTCTAAATAGTAAAAGTCATATGCAACAATCTTGTACTAAAAATTGGTATTCTAAGGTTAAAATGAGTTTTGCATTTGTAATATTATCATGAAAAAACGCCAAAGAAAAAAAAAGAGACAAAAACAATGCATTCATCACTCCGTCAAAACTATTCGTATCCGAATCAATATTCAAGAGATAGTGCCACACACGCACTTGAATAATGCAAAAGGTTAGTTATCTATCGTTACTGTCTCAGACAGAAAATACAAAGTGCTTTTATTTCAAATCAATTGAATGCACGAATGCTTTCAATTCCTATCTTTATGCCAAGCAAATACCTTTTATCAAATTATTTTTTCTGAATTTCTGTAAAATGATAAAAAAATATCCCTAAAAAGTATGAACCATTGATAAATCCATGGACAGATTCGTACGAATGTTTAATTAAAATACAAGAAAGTTTGAAAATTAATTTACTCCTTATTTTATTGAAAATTTTTGAGAGTACATTCAACAAGTATTATTTTTTATGAAATGATGATAATTGAAAGGAAAATGTAGGTGTAAAGGTATAACAGCGGTAGAATCTCTGATAGATGCCAATTATTATGGATTTTTAATGCAACGTATTCCTAGTAGTAATGTTTACCTTACTTTAACCTAAAAGTCTAGCGTTAAAATAGAGTAACAGCATAGCTGGCATTACGTTTGTTGTTTTGCACGCTCGCAATTCAGAAGAAAAGTTTTGGTTAATTTGGAGACAGAAATTCCGTGATAAAATAAGACGAAGAATTATATTAGGAAAATGTGGTGCAAAATGCAATATTTCTATTTAGATGAGTAAAATTTATTAGTCCTTTATGGGTTTAATTAAGGATGACCAAGTGATGTTAGAAAACGGCTCCAACGCATGTTTTTGTTATTTCAAGAACTAGCAAATTATTTGTAATTTTCACAACGTTTTTCGAATTATGAATTTTGTTTTATTTAATCACGTAATTTATATTACTAAATAAAGAAAATACTTGTATTAAAAATTAGTGGTAAAATAATCACATAATTTTAGGACTTCATCTATGACCTTTCTTATTTTAAAATGTAACCTGGAGATTTGAAGTATGATGAAAAATATTTTATATTAACCCTTTTCGGCACGGGTGAAACCTGTTAGTAAAAGGAGAAATTATCAACTGACACCTCAATTCACAAACGAATTTTTTATATATTTTGAAACCTCTAATATAAGCTTTTATCGTAAAAGCAAAATTTCACTAAAGTATTACTAGTGGCAATTGAAAGTTTGAAATTAAAATTAGGTATCCCAGGAGCGGGCACAGTGTGCCGGAAAGGGTTAAGTGAAGGGAAGTTTCTACTGATAGATAGTCGTATTCAACATCTTTAAACTTCAGCATCAATGGTAAGTCTCATAGAGAGAAAGTAATATGTTAGTTGCAATGGCAGCATTTTTATAATTCTATCGATAATGCTATATTTTGTAAATTTGGTACAGCATTCATTGAAAATCTCTTTATTCTTATTATCTAGAACAAATGGGCTACCCAATATGGCGCTCTCGGATATCAGAAATTTCGTACAGGAATCATTATCATATTTAATATGAAATGTTCGGAGATGGAATAAAGCGAAAAAAATTCTGAAGGAATTTTCTGGTGTTTCAGGGGAGCCATGATTACAGCCCTAATCTAAAATAAGAGTATGGAAATTTAAGATTAAATGGGTTTACGACTACTGCGTTTTTGTATATCTATAATTCAAAATAAGAGTTTTTTCGTAGCATGTTTTCGCAACATTTTCAATCGAAAAATCTTTTATGGATGGTTTCTACAATATTTTCTAGAGGAATCGAAAGAGATGTGATTTGTTTTGAAATATTTCCTTTCATAAAAAGGAACTGAGTAAGACACCTTTCCGACACACTGTGCCCTCGTCCGGGCACACCTAATTTTAATTCCAAACTTGTAAACAGCACCAGTAATAATTTAATAAAATTTTTGCTTTACAATGAAAGTTCGTATTATAAAAAAAATCGTTTGTAAATTTCGGTGGTAGACAATCATTACTCATTTTACTAACAAAATTTGCCTGTGCCGGAAAGGGTTAAATCAAAATAATGATATCCATCGCAATAATACCGCCCCCTTAATATTAGACTAGAACAGTGTTGCCAGTAAGGTACTTTTTAAAGTTCAGACATCTTGGGTGGCACAACTTTTTTTGAAATGCTAAAACTTCAATTATTTTTGCTATCATTGATATGTCAATAACACTAGAAGGCCAATGTTGCCATTTTCACTATTTCAAAAAAAAAAAAATTTTTCAGAGTACATCTTTCACTTTCCATGACTTTTCCTATAATGCACAAAGGTATGATATGCCAATAATAAATTTTCCAATTAATCAAAATTCATGTAGCATTGCGGTACTGTACCTAGAACCGCCGAAACGGACCTCTGTCACTTGTAATGCACATTTTATACAGCATATACGTCATATAGCCTTCCTTCAACAAAAGCTACAGCATTACTACAAATAATTTATTTACTTCACTGCTTCTTGCAGAAAAGCTGAAGTAACTAAAAACAATCATTGTTGTTAAGGTCAATTGCGGACGGAAAAAAAATTCCATAGGACACAAAAACGCGAAAAAACTTTTTATAAAAAGCAATTTATAAAGTATAGCATTCAAACTTTAGCTAAAGATGATATAGGTGGACAATTTACCACAGGAAGAAAAAAATATTTTAATTTTATGTTCCCCATGTCCAACAGTTACATTTCAAACTGGTGATAAACAATTACTAGAAACTGTAAAGTTTTATAATTTTGCAAAATTTGGCGTCAACGTAATCGACCAAATGGCACGGAAGTATTCTACAAAGCTAGTTCTAGACGATGGCCTGCCGCCTCTGCAAGTATTTTATAATGTTTGATCTAGCGGGCATCAATTATTCTATCTCATATAATAGTCCAAGAGCGGACAACACAAAAACCTACAGTATCAAGTATAAGAAAAAACCCTTTATTTTATGAAAGAGTACACTGCTCAAAACAGATAAAGGATATTGCAGTTTTAGGTGGATTTTGTATCTTGGAAACTTTTTAGCTGATTGATACATGGTCGACAGACATAGTAGGTTATATGAGAATAAATTACACATGTTTGGCAGAAAAAAATGCATTTTATTGCGCATTTGTGTATAAAAGGAAAAAAAACACAATTTGTGCATATGAGAAAAAAAGAATAAGCAAAGGTGTTTGTGGGGGTTGTTGGCGGCCAGAAACTTCTTCCTAAAGCGTCCCAAACGTGCTCGATTAGATTCATGTCTGGAGAACACGCTGCCCATTCCATTCGAACGATTCCTTCCTCGAAAAGGAAATCCTCCACCAGGTTTGCACGATGTGGCCTGCAGTTATCGTCCATTAAAATGAAGTTATCTCCGATTGCTGCAGCGTAAGGGACTACAATAGGTCTGAGGATCTCATCCCTATATCGGCGACCAGTCAGAGCTCCATCTCGAATGATGTAGAGGTCAGTGCGCCCGTCAATGGAGATGCCACCATACACCAACACTCCTCCACCGCCAAATCTGACACTTTCGTGCACGAACGCAGGGTTATTCTTACTGCCACGGTCCCTCCAGGTGAAAATACGCCTATTATCCGGATGCACAGTAAAACGGGACTCGTCAGAAAACAGAATATTGCTCCATT
Source organism: Maratus speculifer (assembly GCA_964019185.1). Taxonomy (NCBI): domain Eukaryota; kingdom Metazoa; phylum Arthropoda; class Arachnida; order Araneae; family Salticidae; genus Maratus; species Maratus speculifer. The sequence continues at coordinate 86,804,747 of OZ025293.1, forward strand.
CATTTCTCCTCCAGTTGACATGCTCGGTTGCCCACTCCCTGCGGTCGCGACGACGCCTTGATGTTAATCTAACACATACCATCGGTCGGCGAGCATACAGACCTAAGCTGGTTTCGGACAGTCTGAGTTGAAATCGTTGTGCCTGTAGCCGAGCGAAGGTGGTGTTGGAGAAGAGTAGCGTTCATGTTTCGGTGTCTCCGAGCTGTTAACGCTAAACACCGATCTTCATTGGGCGTTGTTGCCCGTCTACGACCTTGCCCTGGTCTTTGGCCTGCACATCCTGTCTCCAAAAAACGGTTCCAGATCCCGTAAATGACACTTTGTGACACTCCAATGGCTTGCGCTACTTCGGCTTGAGTTTGGCCCCCTTCTAATCTACCAACAATTCTCCAAGCTTATGAATCTGTCAAATGACTTCGCTGAGACATCGTACTCATCGAAACCAAGCAATCACTGAATGCCGATCATCCTTGTCTTCATTCTCTTTTATCCAGTTGAAAGTCAAATTTCATTCGCTGCCGCTGAAGCGACGTTTTTGACATCGAACTCAAAATTTGCATTCTCCACAGTTTGAAAACCAGAAAAAATTGCATTTGAGATTCTCTTCTTCTATTTTCGGCAAAAAAAATTCGTTTATATCTTTATTTTATATAAAACTTAAAATATCCTTTAATTGTTTTGAGCAGTGAACTATTAGTGGAATCTAAGATCCATATCTGCCGGAAATGAAGTGGTGCATAAGCCAAAAATTAAGACCATTGGTGGATTACTCATTAGTTTATCATTGTGTTTGCAATACATTTCATACTTTTGTAATTTCAAATTTTATTTAAAATTCTGAGGTAGTTTGACTTTTGGGAATTAAAATAAGGATTTCATAAATTTACCAACACCGTTAAAAAGGTTAAATTTGAAAAATAAAATATACTGTTTCTATTCTGATGAACTCAGAATTTTATTATATGCTGCCAAATTTTACCGGATGTTTGTACAACTAATATTTTATGGAAGACTATAAGAAATGAAATCACTGGAACTCAAGCACTTTTAGCGTTTAAACAAGTAAAAAAAAACATTAAATTTTAGCAGTAAGAAAAACAAGTATAAGTTTGCTGCTATGTTTTATGAGTATTAAAATCTGGCAAAAAATATATCTATGGTTTGTGACGGCATTTTCCGAAAATTAGGCGACAATTAAGGGGCGAATGACTGAACACTTTAGATTTTAGACATTTTGAAGTTCAAATTTTAAAAGTTAGAATTTTATACATGCTAAAAACATGCAAGAATTTTTTGAACTTAAAAAAATCGCTATATGCCCATCAATATACGTACTATTTTTGCAAAAAAAAGTGGACCCGTTGCACTGTATATTAGGGAGGAGCGTAAAAAACTTTTTTTCGAAATTCTTTTCTCCCTAGAGCGGAAAAGTTGTCTAGTGCTATCAGTAATATACTCACAAAATTTTAAAACAATCGATAAATATCTTTCGCTTCCACTTTTATGTCGAAATATGCAATTTTAGCCAAAAATGTTGTATTTTTTCACATTTCAGTAATATTTTTAATTTTCATTTTTTTCTCCGCCCTAGTGCGGAAAAACTGAAAGAGTTCATAAGGAACACAAGTTCAAAATATTAGAGTAATTAAAATATCTTCTGGTTCCACTTTGGGTTCTAAATATGGGAAATTGGTCGAAAATGATACAAATTTCGCTTTTTAGTCATTCTTTTATTTTTCGGTTTTCTGTTCCCGCTGGCATGGAAATGTTCGACGAATATGCAAGAAATATAAGTAAAAAACTTTAGAATAATAAATAAATATCTTCCGTTTTCCCTTTAGAAGTCTAAAAATGTCAAAGTCGCCAAAAAGTATGTAAATTTTCTCATCTCAGGGATTTTTGTCTTATCAATTTTCACTTCTTGCTGGCGCGGAAAATTTGGAAAATCATATGACAAACGTAAGTGTAAAAGTTTAAAATAATTAATAAATCTCTTCTGATTTGACTTTTATAACTTAAACAGCCAAATGGATGGCATTAGTGTACACAAAAATCTTATAACAATCGAATTAAAAGCTATGTGAGGGAAATTCCTCTAATAAGTTCAGCTTTCTGTTCGTTTACTGTAGTATTACTGTTGGTTAAATGCTCTGCTCGTGATAGCTTCGTAATGGGGGTATTCAATTTTAGCCTCTATATTTTATTGAAAAATAATACATCAGAAAGTGTTACAAAATTATAATTTTCAACATTGTGTTGAACTAATAGTGTGCATGGAAAATAGCACACAAAAATATCACAATTAAAGCGCAGTATACACGGGCTTTGTCTCATCCATTTTTTGGAATCCTACAGAATTAAGAACTGGCGTTCTTCCAACTGAAGAAGATATAATGTACTTTTTTGTTGGTGAGAAATGAATCGATATATAATTAAAAATCGGATCCACCTTTGGGATGATAGCGGATTATGGGCTGAAATGGTTGAAGCAATTTGGCAGGCTCCTCAGTTCCAACGATTGCTTGGCAAAGAATAGTCCAAATGATAATTGTATTTATCATATAATGATAAATACAAGAGTATAAAGAAGTTTGACTCTAAAGAAAAGAAGAAGTCAAAATTGAAAATTTTCTTATTGGAAGGGGAAAAAAGTCTGTTTAAAAATTTTTTCTTACAAAAGTACATCTCTAGAAGGATGTAAATGCCCACGTGATATAAAAATTCCAGAATTGGAAGACAGTTTTCTTAAGGATCAAAGAACTTCAAGACAATTATCGATATACCCAACTGATACATTCGAAAATACGGTCCACAACATGGAAACTTAATAAATGAACGAGCAGGCTCGAAAAAGAATAAGAAAGTTTCAGAAACTGGTATAAAAGGGAAGAAACAATCACTACTGCTTCATCAAAGATTTAGAGTTATTTAAATCTTTTAGTCTTGTTGATAAACAACTGTGTCACGATCTTAGTGATAAACCTTTAGTGTCATTGCAATCGAACATAAATACTATAAGTATATCACGAACAACTTGTCGTCCTGCCCTAGCTAGAACTTGAGACACAATGGGAGTATCCGACCGAGTTGCAATATCAGTAACAGGCTCACTTCTTGAAGACTCACGAGTTGTGACCATGATGACATGTCCAATATTATGGACAAGCTTAACACAAGAGGAGAAAGAAAGAAATATCGCATGAAATGCCAAGTCCAAGATAAGAGTTTCATATCCACCAATTCCTTGAAAAGATTGTATTTTGACCGTCGAAAAGATCAAACTTTAATTCAGAGGAATATTGAGGAAACGCTCCATCAACAAAGAGTGCTTGGAGAATACATGACACTTATAGAAGGACCTGGCTGCGATTATATAGGGCAAGTGTCACTAATAACCTCTTCTGCTATGTTTCTCAAATGATTTTCCATACTTACCGCTCCAGCGAGAAGAGAAAATTGATAAAATAAAAGAAATCTCTGAAATGTGGAAAGTTACACACTTTTTTGGCTACTTTTAGACCCCGAAAAGGGAGACGGAAGATATTTATTTATTATTCTAAAGTTTTTTCTTATGTTTCTTGCATATTCTTCAAACATTTCCATGCCAAGCGGGAATAGAAAATCGAAAAATGAAAAAATGACTAAAATGTGAACATTAGTATCATTTTCGACAAATTTCCCATATTTAAAACCCAAAGTTGAACCAGAAGATATTTTTAATTACATTAATATTTTGGACTTGTGTTCCTTATGTATTTTTTCAGTTTTTCCGCACTAGGGCGATGAAAAAACTGAATGTTAAAAATATAACTGAAATGTGGGAAATTACAACATTTTTAGCTAAAATTGCATATTTAGACCCAAAAGTGGAACCGGAAGATATTTATTGATTGTTTTGAAATTTTGTGAGTATATTACTGATAGCAGTAGACAACTTTTCCGTGCTAGGGAGAAAAGAATTTCGAAAAAAAGTTTTTTACGCTCCGCCCTACTGTATATTTGCGTTCTTCATTGATGGATGATTTATTTCGTGCATTTTAAGCATTAAGTAATCAAGTATTATTATTATTCTTTGATTTTTTGGCCCCCTAAGTATCATCCTTATGAAATGAACAATGAGAAATATAAAGGTCAAACATGATATTTATAATCCTGAAGTTCAAGAAGAATCCGACGAAAACATTTCTAAATATTCGATAAAATGTTAAAATTGAAATCGACTGCTGATTAACCCATTAGTGCCTAGCGTCCCTTTTTCGGGACACTTCAAAAGGTGCATGTAGCACTGTTTTTGACACCGGTAAAAAAGAACAACAACCTTTATTTTACTTAATTGAAACATTTTCGTAATTAATGAACTAAACTTAATTCTTTTAAAAATAGTGGTGCCAACCGAATAAAATTTGCGCAAAAGGTCGTGGGCACGAATGGGTTAACCCTTTGGGGACGAGCGACACATATACGTGCCGCTAAAAGGCTTAAGAATCCTTGCTTAGCCCCACCAGTAAAATTATAATGTAAAATTTGCTTTTTTTTAATCGGAGCAAATTCTCGATTCAAAAAGGTACAAATTTCTGTTTTCAAAACCGGTGACAAAACATTAAAAATTTCGTAAAAAGCTCCCGTCGTGAAGGGGTTAAAGACCATATATTGTATATGGAAATAAAACATGGGTAACCTATTCATAAAATCGATATTTTTAATAAAACGGTGTCCTATTGGATTACAATATGCAAATGTGAGAATTTGACAAAATAACGGAAATAGCTCCATGTTGATGTCACTTTTAGCAAGTAATTTTTGTCATCATATTTGGTGATTTATCACCAAGTTGGCGACAAAGTTCGGGATATTTGGCAAAAAAATCGGGTCCCTCCGATGGTAACTCCTCCCGTGGCTTTGAGGTATATACGCAGGTTTCCATTGGCCCATTTCCAAATCTTTACTTTTTATTACTTTCTTACTAAGATGAAAAGTGTTTATGAATTCGGTTTGTCTATCTGTCTGTCCATGTCCTAACTCCCGTAAATATACTCCGATTTGCGTGTAATTAGTAAACCTTATTTAGAGTTCCCTAGCACCAGCCCCCCCCCCAACCCAGCCACTATACTTCTTCGCTAAAGTTTCGTTTTACTCTATGGCTTTTTCCCCTTTTCTTTTTAATACAAATGTAGTATTTCCACGTGTTACCACGATTACAAAAAAGTATTAAAAACTGAAAAAAAATCTCCAAAATAAATCTAGATACAATTTTGAAATAAATTGCATTTAAAAATAGATTTTTTTCCTATACGACGCGACGGTGTAAAGATTGAAAATGTGCGATGTTTAAAAGTTTAAAAATTTTTAGTAGCAAAAACTGCAAAATGGAAATGTCATTTTAAATTTGTAGGTATTACCATTTCTAAAATGACGTATGCTATAAGGCACAGATATGTTTCGTCTTTATAATATAGATACTTTTTCATCAGTTTTGCTATTTAGGCGAGATTTTTTAAAATTAATATTCTGCTTTTCTAATTGTATACCTCTTTTCTAAAATCATTAAGTATTATTATCTAAAATATTAATTATTTAATAGAAACAAATAAAATTAAAAATATAAATATTATAATAAAATATCTTATATATAATTTTCTAAAAAATACTGGCAATAAAGCAAAATATCACCCAAGAGGTAATGCTGCAAATAGCGATGTTTTTTTTATCATTCTTTTTCACACCTCTTTCTCAAAACAAAAGTCTTTCACATATATTTAGATGTAAAGTGCAAGAGAAACACTCTTCAAAATACATTTTTAAATGGTGATGCGAATATAAAAATAATCGCCTGTGGCAAATCTGAAAGGGTAATCAACACAATTGCATTAACCATTTAAGTGTTTGGAACGTAATATTCCGTTCACTAAGCTCCAGGTTTCTCTGCAATGTAAGAAATATTTAAGATAATATAATTCTATAGATTTAATCAATTTTCAGTACATTTTAGAATGATTAATACTCTTAAGGATTACATTCATATTTGAAATTAAGTTTTTTTTTGTTGTTGAAAGAATATTTTTAAGCATTTAAAACACAATGTAGAGAAAACAACATCATATTTTTACCCATATGCAAGTCGCTCAGAGGGTTAGAAGGTTAAAAAAGACGAATTTTTCTAATAAAATATATAAGTAGTTCTGCGGGGCGCAAGCTTGCACCAGATTTAAATATATGTTACTGTGGACACCCCTGATTTAAATATATGTTACTTTTTAAAAAAAATTTTTATTAAAGTGTGTTTCAATGTAAAAAGACCCATATAAGTCAGAAATTGAAATAAAACAAATATCTTTTACTGTCTCTTGTTTCTCTAAAACTTTTATAGAAGAATTCTAAACAAAAGAAATTGAGACTAGGAATAATGTATTCATCGCTCCGTCAGAACCATTCACATCCAAATCAATATTCGAGAGTTACAGCCTCATGCTCACTTGAATAATGCAAAAGGTTAGCATCCTCTCAGTACAATCTTAGAGAGGAGATACAAAAGGCTTTTTTTTAAAAGCAATCGTTCACTCGAATGCTTCCATAAAACTTATCTTTCTATATTTAAGTTGTATTTCTTCAACTGAATATAGGTTTGATTGTGTTTCGGTATTTTAAATAATAGTAATTCTGTAAAGTGCACTTCTCTTTATTTAAACTAAAATTCTGCATTAAACTTCTGCAAACCGGGCATAATTTAAAGAGATTTTATTTTTTAGACAATTAAATTATTAGTACATTTCGCCTTATTTAAAGTCAAGAAATCTACGATTAGACAAGGAAAAATTTACGACTGAAATATTCTGAAAATACTCTATAAAACAGTATTTGATGAACTATAGCTTCCAACTTTTACTGCAACTATTTTTCAAAGAAAGAAAGTCTTGTTTTTATAATCGTTTAAAATTAAGGATTAAATGAAAAAAATTTTCTTTTAAAAAACAACGGTTTGAAACAGGGTGGTGAAAAATTTAATTAGAAAAACAAAGTGTAAATTAATGCAGATTTGTATTCATGCTTAATGATTGACTCATTGAAGTTCATTTCAATCTTTATACATAGATTAATGCTGAATTTACTGTAATTTCCGGGCCATAATTTCCGACAGAGTAAAATCTACAGGTTTTCTCGAAAGTAAAACCTGTAGATTTTCGCCAGAGATCATCCTCAAGATATTTTGCAAATGTAGGTTTAAAATCTGATCGAAATAATTACCGAAATTTTACAGAATAAAATCAGCAGATATTCTGCAAAAATAGGCTTACAAATGAGCAAAGTACCTACACATTTTCCGCAAAATTTTCTTTAAAGAAGGGAGTAAAATATTTATCAAATTCGAACAGATTTTTTAAAGAATAAAATCCACAAAATTTCTGGGAATTTAGGCTTGAAATAAGAGACTAAAGACTTTCAACAGAATAACCTGAGAATCCAAACCTAAGGACGAACAAAACAAAATAAAATATCTCTAAAATAAAAAATATATAATAAATATTTAATTAAAATATAAATTAAAATATAATAAAAATTTCTACAAAATAAAATATCTCTAAATTTTCTCCATATTTATAGAGATATTTTGCAAAAATCGCCTTCCAGATTTTCTCTAAAAGTAGGCATGAAATTGGGTTATATACTTAGATTTCCTTCTTTTTTTCTACAGAATTTAGAAAAAAATATTTCTCAAAATTTTCTTCAAAATCTTCAAATATAAGTTTAAAATTTTAGCCAAATATCTTCAGATTTTCTGGAGACATATGCCTCAAAATTTTCTGAAGATATTGGCATGAAAGGTGGCAAGATATCTTATAAATTTTCTTCATGACAGATATCTATAGATATTCACTACAGGATATTTCCACGAGCATTTGTCGTGTAAGTCATATTTCTAGTAACTGCTAAATTGTTGGCCACCATTATTTTTGAAAGATTTTCATGGGCTCATTTACTTAGTGAAATATATCTGATAAAATAAGCCACATTTTTTCCGTTCTAAAATGCTGGTATCAAAAATCGTAGTATGTAACTTACACACAAACGACTAGATCCTGGCCGTCCACAAAACGTAAGTCTTCTCTGATTGGCCCGTAAAACTGATCTTTTCTATAAAAAAAAAAAATTAAGCAAGTCTAGCTGAATGAGCATGCGCTGTAGCAATACAACTTTGCTCTCTTGCAATATTGGATCATTGGAACGTATTTGCTTACTGAAATTACTATTCCATGTTTGACATCGAAAGACAAATGGACAAATTTATGGAAAATATAACAACAAACTAATACACGTGATAGTTGTTTGCAATTCTATACTCTAGAAAGACCCTTTTCGGCACATGCTCACTGAGTAAGAAGCGCCGCGATAAAATTCTTTTCAGCGCATGCTCATTGAGCTACAACTATTATATTTTTTGATAGAAATGGACTATTTTATTGTCCAGTCAGAAGAGACTTGCGTTATGTGGACGGCCAGGGTTTAGTCGCCTGTGACTTACACGACATGTGCCCATGGAATTACCCTATAAAGAATTCTGAAAACTTTCCGAATTTTGCAGGTTTAATCCCTTAATAATTTTGTATCTATTCATTCATTGATGAGTGTCAATATAGAATACACAATATGACACTTACCACTGCATTTGGGTACAACTCCTCGTTATTTTGCTTCATTTTTGGAACAAGGGATTTTTATCTTATACTATTGACAATCACTTTCAGAATGTTCAAGCTAGGTTTTTGAGACTTTCATAAAAGTTACTGGATAGATTTAGCTAACACAATATGCAAATGGCATTTTGATAGCGTTCACACATGCGCAATGAAAAGTTATTTAATAAACCTGCTCATTGTTCATACAATTTTTAATATTATTAAATTCTGATTACAGAATATTACCGTAATTTCGGGTGTATAAGCCGCGATCAAACAATTCTTTTTGGACCCAGAAATCTTATTTAGTGATTGAAGACTAATATTTACGGCAATCTGACTAGTTATGTTTGTTTCTTAAAAAAATCTGGTTCGAAAAAGAATTGTTTGATCTGCGGCTTATACACCCGAAATTACGGTATTTGAAATGTTGTTTGTCATATTTTCGGGAAAGAACATAATTTTATATTAAAAGCTCTGCAAATTATAAGCAAAAAACATGGAAGAATTTGGGACTGTTTTCATAAAAACCTTAATTTCTATACGAGTATACATACTATCCGCATACTAAGGAACACAGTTACTACAATAAATAACTTAATCATAGTCTACAGTTTGAACGCTTTTGATATATTAGTTTTGACAGGGTTATCAAAAAGATATTCGGTTTTTTTTGTTGTTGTTGTTTTGTTTTTTTCAATTTGCTCACGGTCCCCTGTGGAGTTTCGAGAAAATATCTTCACGGAAATGTATGATTATGTACTATTATGTTTGCACACTTAGAGTTTCAGGATAATTCCTCATGTATTTTTCTAGATATCTAACAAAAATGTGTAAAATCGCAAGTGGCCGGTCAGCTTTGGCCAAATAGTGTACATGCAACTTTCGAAAACAAATACTTGATATTAGATAAAATAATTAACATCCTTCATACACTGTAAAAAAAATTTCCTTGAAAAAACGGAAAACGTACTGGCAGCAAAGTTGCCGTATCTGCTCCATTTTTTCACGTAAAATTTACTTTTGTGTCTTTTCCGTTTTCGAAACTGAAATGTTCCGTTTTTGGAAAATGAAATATTCCGTTTTGAAAACTGAAATGTTCTATTTTGGAAATTGAAATGCTACGTTATAGAAACTGAAATGTTCCGTTATGGAATCTGAAATGTTACGTTTTGGAAACTGAAATATACCGTTTTGAAAACCAAATTGTTCTGTTTTGAAAATTGAAATGCTTCGTTTTAGAAACTGAAAGGTTCCATTTTAGAAACTGCTACTTTCAGGTTTAAACCTATGGGTTTTTTTTTCATTTTGCAAACTGGTATCTTCAGTTTTATCCCGGTTATTTTCAGTTATATTCAATTAACCGTTCAAAATTTGTCTCACACTGAGATAGTGAGATCTCAAACTCTAATGTTATACGTATGAGGAGGGGAGAGGATTAATGCCTACATATATTTTTAAAAATAGCAAACTATTATTTTAATTCATTTTTTCTGTGTACTGTTATATGATTTGTTTTTTAGTTATCAAAATATCAAAATAATTCTAAAATATATACTTAATATAATTTAATTGTTGGTACTTCGCAAAACAAAGTAAGAAATAAAATTAAATGTATATTTAACAAATATTTTCACACAAAAAATTGATGCTTGAAGAACTAACTTTGCGCACTGTAAAATATGCATTACCTATGGAGATAAGTACTGCACACGGATATGTTTAACATTGATGAGGGAATTAGAGATGTGATTTACATTCCACTTGATACTGGTTTATCACTTGTTACTGGTAATATTTTTTGCGTTATTATAATTTGATATATTTAGATCTTTCTTATTTACTGAAATTTTAATAATGCTAATTAAATAAACAAATATTTATGTTATAATTGCTGCCAATATAATAAAATGATATATATTAAATTGCTTCAATAATTTTCAAGAAAAAAAAAGATACATTGATATCAGTTTTGTTTTTTCATTTTCAAAAGTGCCGTGCCCTCTTTAACCCCTTAAGGTAAAAATTTGAAAAATGGTTTTTGACTTGCATACACTGCGAGCAAGACTGTAGCAAAACTATTGGCTCAACCCCCCCCCCCTCCAGAAAAAAAATACGTATAATAATAGAAAAAAATATGGATAATAATGTTTAACTAATGTATCTTGAATGTATACATTATTTGTAAGCAATTTATAATATCTTTATTTAAAATTAGTCATTTTTCAATAAAAAGTGAAATTTTATTTTTTTCTATAGTTTAAATTTAAACTTTCAATAGATAAAGAAATAGCTTACAAATAAAATGTATGTTCAAACTACATTACTTTTACATCATTATCAATGTTTTTGGTGGCTCTTAAACAAATAGTTATGCTACCGTCTTACACGCCGTGGATGAAACTGAAAAAAACAATTTTACATTTACATTAATCAAACTTAAACATAAAAATATAAAATTTCAGTATGGAATGTTAAAAAAATGATTTTACATAGAAAAGAAATTAGGTTGTCTATATTAAAAATTGTATGCATTTATTTTTTATAAAGATCGAGGAAAAAAATAAATGTTGCATTATTTCGAAGTTGCACTGCCAAGTAGAAAGTAAGACATTTAATACTCCCTAATAGCTCTGAAAATTAATATATCATTACTTCTGACTATAAATTTACCTTTTTATGCACATATCTTTAAATTTTCAAGTCTTTAATTTAATAATGAATCACTCTATTTATGTTGTAAAAGTTGTACTTCGAAAATGTCTATAGAATTTGTGTATATAAGCTTAACCCGCGAGGACGCGCGCAGGGCCTAAAAGACCCGTAGTACGTATGGTTTTTACAATTGCAACCACTAATTTTTTTAAAGTAATCTTCAACTTATTTTACCGCAAATTTTGTAAGAATTGTCGCCGTATTTATAACGTTATACAAACTTGATGATAATAAAGGCTTTTTGTATATATTTATATGTAGGCTATTGCTTTTGTTCCTTTTATTTAATCTTGGAGGGAAAAATATTTATCGTTGCGATGTCATAATCCGTTTAAATAATTTTTTTAGTATGCGCCATAGTGATATTTTAGACATGCTCTTTGATTCAATGTAATTTAAAACTTCACATAAAAATATCTAGCTGCCAATCTTTTTATTTAAAAAAAATAGATGAAAATAACTTTTATTTAAAAAATGTGAATAATAATATACAAATTAGAAACATTTCATTTAACTCACTTCCGCTTTCATTATAGCTAGGTAACTTGAAAAAGGACAAAAAGATTAGCAACTACATAGTACCTTGAAAATAACATTTATTACTATACAACATTTAACACTTACTATTCTTTTTTGACAAAACCTCTAAAATTAGGAGTATTTTTCTTTACAGGAAATTCAGAAGTTTAACATTTTTCCTAATTATTCACGATTAATAATTCTACCTTTGCGCACTGTAAAACTTCAACAGTAACTCTTGTTACCAATCTAAGTAAATATATAAAATAAAGCATTTTATTTACATGTATATTTCAAAACAAAAAAATATCGCTGAAAAGTATCTATGTTCATCGAAAACTGCAGTTTTACACCCACCATTTACGCAATGAAATATCAATCGTATTAAACATGGCAACAATTAATCTGTTACTAAGGATTGTTCTCAGATTTTTAATTAATTGATCTGTTTTCGAAATATCCCAGTAAATGACAAACATTTTGCTGAAAATCAAGAGGATATCAACCATTCAATAACAATTTTCCCAGATCTTCAAAATTCTGAAAAAAATTCACAATATGCTCCCTCCACCCCCCCTCCTATGCTTTTAGGGGGGGGGGAGATGGAGTGAGCATATTGTGAATTCTTGTGAATTCCCCCAAAATAAAATATGATTTAATTAAAAATGCAACTATTTCAATACATTAGGCTAGAAAAAAATCCTGACAGTAATTCATGTCAATGTCGTCATAAATCCCTCTTTCCTCTCCCTCCCTCTTTTACTGATTAACAATCGCAATTGTGATCAAACTATTGATATTAATTAGCAATCTTGATTACTTAAGAAAATCCGAATTACATATTTTAAAGTCAATAGGATTTTTGTTGAAAATATAAAAAAAAGTATGAATAAAAAAGCAAAACTAAATGTAATATCAAAAATACTTTATTGCTAAAACATCATAAATTATAATAGATTTCATAAACTATGTATATTAACTAGATTTATTGGCAGTTTTCAACTGTAGCATTATTTTTCCAATTATCTTGGATATTTTGCCTCCTGTATCTCGATTTATGTCAGCAAAGATTCTGAAAAATGAAAATAAAGAAAGTTTGTAATAAAATAATATGTAACTAGATAAGCATTACAAAATTTACATGCCGTGCAGAAAGTCGTCTTAAAGTATAAGCTCTGAAAAACCCTAATTCTCAACATGTTAGCCAGCATCAACGTAAGCCATTCTGATTCTCCATGACATTTATTATTGGCCAAGGAAGAGCACCATCAACTATGTGTTAATCTTCCTGTGTCCCAAACATCATTGGAAGCCATGAAAAGTTATGGATCCTCTAAAACAGTGATTTTATAGAGTAGCAGGGTTTCAATATTTCTGCAATAAACATTTTTATAGATCTCAGAACATTAAAGCCATATAGTGACTAGAAAAAACAGTTCGCTAAACAAAAATAAAATCAGTGTTATAAATATATATATATATATATATATATATATATTTAGAAACTATTTAAAAATATTTAATTTTAAGTTTATTCAACACTAATTAAAAAGCCACTAGGGAAAATAAATAAATAAATCTAACCGTTTTCTGAAAACTAAGTTAGAAAATTCACTTTTCAGTTCCAATTCATTTAAAATAACGATAACAATAATTTATAAATTTTACTTTCAAGAAATAGCAATTCGAAAATTGCATTTTGATTCGAAATATCCATACAAACATTTGAGAAAATACAACTTAAGAAATTTTATTTCAAAAATATCAACTGTTAACTGCTGTGACAAGATTTGTCACATAACTACTGCGAGTGATCTGTCAGACCGCTTAATTTAAAGATGAATGAAATGTTATATTAATTCTCAGAATACTATTTAGGTATTAAACTTTATGTATCTGACTATTACAAATAAAATTCAGCTATTTAAAAGCCTCTAGAAATAGTAATAAGGCTCCAAACAAAACAAAATTCGACCAGTATCGATAATTAAACTAAAAATTACGAGTTAAACTGTGAAACTTTAAAAACTCTGAAAGTCAGACCGCTAACATTAGTTAAATTTTTTAGAAGGTTAAATTTTTATTAGAAAGACTTGAGCAATTGTCAGAAATAAATATATTTTAGCATGTTTAGTTAATAATATAGTGGAGATTGGGGTGGTATGGAACTTTTTTTATAAAGTAAGATAAACTTTGATACAAAAACAAAAATTTCTATTTAAAGAGTGCAAGGTAAAACACTTTTTAAAATCCCTGAACAATATAGAAACATAGCAAGCATAAGCTATTTTATAATTAAAGAAAGTGCACGTTTCAAAATGTGTCCCATTCCTCCCCACATACAGGAAGGTATGGTATAGGAATAAAACAATGCTATAAGGCACAAGTAATATAGTGTCGGCTAGATACACAATCTAACAAAGATTGCAGGTTAATTATGTAGTATGTACCATAATGTAAAATTCCAGTATCTTCATGACTGGAATGAAAATTCATCTTATTAAAAAAGAAAAAAAGAATTTGACATGTCCTATTCCTCACCACTTCCATGTTTTAAGTTACACTTTTTGTATAAACAAAAATGTTGATTTTAGACTTATTTTAAAAAAAATGGATAATTTACAGTATGATGTTTCATAAATAGGAAAACAAATACATCTATGCATAAATAAGTCATTATATACAAAATGTATAAAAAGTATGTGAAGCAAATTTATTCTTGTTTCTTGAAATATTCTTTTCTTTTAGATAATTGCAAGCTTATACATATCAATGTTTTTTCATCTGAAGATTCGGCTACCATTGTTTCATCTAGTGTGCGATTGATGAAACGCTTAGAATGACAAAATAAAAAGAAAATCCTGCTGTTCAGTGTTAAATTCAAGGTAATAGCTCAGGGGGAACATCCCCCCCAGAGCAGTGAAATACCTCCCCCCCGGAAAAATTGAGATTTTGGGTTTTCAATGGTCCAAAAGGGCAAATCCTCCCCCCCCCCCTCCGAAGACACAAAAGTTTCTTCCGGAGAAAAGTGTCTGAATTCAACACTGCTACTGTCAAAGTATCTGCCTCTCTCTGACAAAGTCCACTCCACTATCCAGTTCTTTCAGTTTAACAGAGAATTTGCAGTTAATACATATAAATGAAAAATAAATATACTCCAGTGGGGAATTCAGACACTTTTCTCCGGGAGGGATGCTAGCGGCTTCGGAAGGAGGGGTATTATAGAGATCCTGGGGATTGCACATTTGACATTAAAATCACAAAATCTCAAATCTTCCAAGAGACACATCTTATTGTTCCTCGAGAGAATGCCCCCCCCCGGACACCCCCTGAATTCAACATCAATATATCTTAAATTACTCGGAAAGGGACATCTAAATATAATTTTTGATATTTTTTCATGAATATCTCCGAAAAATATTTTCAAAATTTTTGTTAAAATACCTTTACAAGTGACTGAAAAATTAAAATAGTTTTATATTTTGCATTTGGGCATTTCTGTCTACAAATCGACAGAAAATGAGTTTTAACTTCTGAATCTTAGAATTAGTCATCTTAATCCTATTTTACAATAATCGTTTTGATTATATAGTATATGTATTTCAAAATTTCAATAGACCTAACGCGTAATAACCGCATATAAGAATTTTTATTTAAACCAACGTTTATTTAAAATACTTATAATATTCATTATAAAAAGTTATAATTCAATAACTAACCTCTTTTCTGTATAACAAATTCGGTCTTCAAAATAAATATTATAAGTAATGCACGTGTTGCGTTTGTGTTTACAGTTTTCAAGCAAATTTGTTAATGTACTCGGGAACTCGGACTGATTTTATCTTCGACCTAAGGCGTCGAAGAAAAAACCGAGCTGAGGGTTTTCCGTTCTACTCCCCTAAATGGAAACGTTCAGTTAGTCGACTGCTCTAGAATAAACAATTCCGGTAATTCCAGGAATAGTTGCAGATTTTTTTTTTAAAACGGAAATTTTAAATTAGACGACTGTCAAGGAATAAAAATTTCCGGTATTTAAAGGAAAAGTTCCAGGTTTTTTCTAAAACGGAAATGTTCAGCTAAATCAAGAAAAATTCACAGAGTAACACCTCTAAAATTCAGGGCATATTTTTACAGTGTATATATATCATTCAATTAATATGTATAACTTATTTTCATCACAAAAGTTCGCGCATTTGCATAAGAAAATGCGAATTATTTGTTGCGAATTTATTTGTTTTCGTATATTTTTTTCTATTGATATTCACATCATTGTTTACAAATAAACTAGCATTAATAAATGGATATTGTTGGTAAAAAAAAGCAGAATGCATTAGCTTTTGCATATAATTTTAATTATGATATATACGTGAAAACTGGTGATGGCTAACAAGTATGTCATTATTTTTTCAGTTCTTTACACCTGGTTTCGGAGAGCTGGAAAAATGTTTTAAAGTTGATTCTAGGATATATTAGTATATCAATCGCAACATTTGAAGCCAGGTACAATTACTCATGCCATGTATTCTAGTATTCATTAAGCTTTAAAAAAATTAGAACAATATAGGAATATTCAGGCTCCATTTTTTTGTGTTATCGATATCGAAATTTAACCCGCTAATTACAATGGTGAAATACTAATTCCCAAATCAGAGAATTAAAATTCTTAAAAGAAAATTTCAATAATAATTTTTTACTTTATTAAAATAAGCAGTGTTTGTTATTAAGTAAAGCTGTTATTGCTATTTTAATTGCTATATTAGTCCTGGTTTGAATTTGGAATATCCGAATTAAAAAATCCATTAAGTTCTAAAAATTAGAGGTAACATATATTGTTCTGTGGACATTAAAGGGTTGACGAATTCGACTATTAATAGCTTCTAGGTGACGTTGTTTTACGGAATGGTGCTTCATATTTTTGACTGTATAATGCTAGGAGTAAAAAATTTCAGCATCCCCTGATGCAACTTCACTTGAGATTCCCTTTCAAGAAATTTGCGCAATGGGTGATTGTACGCAAATAGACTGTAATGATGAAACTGGAGGACTTTTAAACTTTTTGAACAGAAAAACCTAATGCATTTTTTAAACGTGTAGTTCAAAGTTTTATTGTATTAGATAATAAAATTGAAGCAGAAATTAGAACATAAATTTTATATATATCGTTAATCCTAACATGCATCATTACCTCACATTCAACCATGGCTGCCATCTCTTCCGCTCTTTTAGTCCAAAAAAATTTGATAGAATTTTTCGCCTTATTTAACCATTAGATTACGGCAGATTAAAAAAGCTAAAATTTACTATAAAATTTTTGTGATGCAAGAAAAGCGTAATATGTTGAGCGCTATGCATATAACTACTATCACCCAAAATAATACTAAGTAATATTTCTTACTAAAATATTCATATTTATTTTGTCAGACTTTGCCTTTTATTAAGAACACATAAAGTATTCTTCCTGTGAATTCCCCTTTTTTTCGGCGGGGGGAGGGGGGAGGTGGTCTGCACATGCAATTTATTTTGACAAAAAAAAAAATGGAACTCATATTTCACATATTTCCAGTATTCAAAAATAATTCTGGATATTTGCCGTAGGTGATACTACTGTAGGCTAAAACACTGAGCAATGGGGTTATGAATAAACAGGATGAGACATATAGTAGTATAGTCTGGCAGGCATTTTTGCCGATCCCACCGAAGCTAGCACATGGAAGAAAATACTGGCTTCTGATTGGTTGAATAATTCAAAGAACATTTTGTTTGGTTCATTTTTGAATTTGCGTTTATTTAATCATCAATTTCGGTTTGAAAGCCTTCAACAAAGATGATTTTGATTAATTTCCTTTTGTTTTCCACATTTATTAACAGATAGAAAGGAAAATTTTCTGGAATTTAGAGTTAAAGAAGTTAATGATGATGTTTCTCAATTGTTCTGTATTACTTAAAAAAATAAATAAATAAATAAATAAATAAAATTGTAATTTCTTCTTAATTATTTTAACATGATAGAGCAATTTATTTACAAGCAATACTCACATTTTCTTTTTACAGCGTCAATTACGCAATGTTTACAAACCCAATTGTTCTATATTGCTTTTAAAAAAGTATTATTATTATTATTATTATTATTATTTTCTTTTTTAATTCTAACACGATATACCCATACACGCCTCTAATCCACATTCAGAATGATTTATTTACTACTTTATTGGCTATAAAATAAAAAGCAAATGAGATATAGGGAAAAAATCATTTATTTACTTTTCTATATCAAAAATATACAAAACAAGCGTCGTGAATTCCACAATTATGGTTGTCAAAATGTCTGTTTTTTGAATGAATTGACATGAAATGACTCAAAAATTCAACCAATCAGAAGCCCGTATTTATTTCCGAATTCTAGCTTCGGTGGGATCGGCAAAAATGCGTCTGGCAGTTGCGAGTGAAGTAACTGAAGAGGTTGTCACAAAATGACCGCTGTTTTTTTTTTTTTTTTTTTTTTTTTTTTTTTTTTTTTTTTTTTTTTTATCAACAGTTTCTGATTTATGCTGATGAATGCATTCACCAAAAAACTTAAACAGAAAATCTCACCTTTTCTAAAAGCATTATTAAAAGGAAATTTAAATCACAAATATCGTTAAGATTTTCTATTTCTTTTTACAGGTGTCGGTTTGTCTAGGTCTGATAATGTTTTCGCAGACACTGACAGGATGTTATTTCGGTTGTCACAATGGGGCGGAACTTCAACCAGTAAATCTAAATAGCAGTTTTTGCCATTATTGTTATTGGTATTTTCTAATTATGAGGCGTTTAGATAACTAGAAACTTTCTACATAGATGTATTGGAAGTTTAAAATAGTGGTTATGAACGCCATATGGAATCGGATACAATTGAAGCTTATCTTAAGGATATATCAGTTCCTCTTTCTTAATAGTTCAATACACTGACATGTGTTGAGCACGTAGGACATACCTGTCTTTTAAAAAAATCAACCATCATGGAGAAATTCCTCAATATATAATAAATAATTTAACAAAAAATTGGGAAAATGTTAAGCTGATGTCATCACTCCCTCATTTACATTTATAAAACTAATTTATTTTCTAAAAATGTAGTAATGGTGGTTTAGTTTCCATTGAAAAGATACTTTGAGAACATGTATTTTTTTCAGTTAACTTTATGCGTATGAATTTTAAAAGGTAATAAATCACATTTTATCATTCCCCGACTAGATATTCTCGTATGTCTGTGAATGATTTTTATGGGAGAAAATTGTTTTATTATTTTTAAAAACTTCAAGAAAAGATGTTTTTGTTGAAAATTTAATGATGTTGGTGAAAGTAAAAACGCATTTTTAACCAAACATGTGTAAATAGTATTTATTATGTAATTATTATACTATAATATTATTATATTTATTATGTAATTATTATTATGTATTTATTGTGTAACCAAATAGTATTTATTATGTAATTATTATACTATTATATTATTATATTTACTATGTAATTATTATTATGTATTTATTGTGTAACCAAATAGTATTTATTATGTAATTATTATACTATTATATTATTATGTTTATTATGTAATTATTATTATGTATTTATTGTGTAACCAAATAGTATTTATTATGTAAAATCTAAAGAAACAGGTTTCGTACGGTACCATTATTGTCCAAGCGAAATACCAGAATTATTTCATATAAAAATTTATCTACTTCAAACGCGCGAAATTTTGCCTTATTTAATAAGCGATTTTCCTATAAAAATAGTAGTACCAAAGAATTTTCTGAACATTAAATTCCAAAACACGTAAAAACCCCCCATAAATCTCAGGAAAGAATGAAAAGGATTTTCAAGTATTGCTAATTCCATGAAAACAAAAAAAATGTCACATCTGTCACATACAACGATTTTTGGCTACTAGTATTTCAGAACTGAAAATGTGACTTATTTTATGGGAGATATTTCATCAGTTGAATAGGGCGAGCAAACTTTTCGAAAACAATGGCGGTCGACAAGCATAGCGATTTTAGTTTTCATGGCAATATCCATATATATAATTGAGGTTGAACAAGAATTTTATTAAAAGAAGAGTTAACTCATTAAAGCCGGTTGGCATGGAAACTTGCCTTGTAAGGAGAACTTTTAAATTTTGATACCAGTATTTTAGTTAAATTTTTTTCACATTATCTAATCTCAAACTTTGTGCAATTAAATAATTCAAAATTCCAATGTAGAGAAAACTGGTGCCGAAGAATTAAACGACGCATGAAAGATGCTTATCTTTAAGAGCATACACTAGTCACGCGGTAAAAGCCGAACGCTAATGATAAGTCTATGGGCGCGATCTTTTCAAATATCTCGCTGAGATTTTAATATTTTTACATGATTTTTTTGCACAAGATAGCTGAGTACGATCCACATCCGGCCTAGTTTTTACTTTTTCAGTTTTGGTTTCAAATTTTCTTTAAAAAATTACTTTAACTTTCGAAATTGGTTTAAACCGGTTCTGAAACTGAAACTAACGTAATGTAAAAAATATATAAACAAAATCGAAAAAGTAAAAACTAGGCCGGTTGTGGAGCGTCCTCAGCTATCGTATGCAAAAAAAATCATGTAAAAATATTAAAATTTGAGCGAGATATTTGAAAAGAACGCTCCCATAGACTTTACATTATCATCCAGGTCTTTTTGAGTACTTTTTCTGTGACTATTGTGGGCTCTTAATGGCTTAAATACATATATCGCGCAAAAATACGTTAAATATATCAATTAAAATCTTGACCTAAAAATCCCAGTGTACATTTTTTATAAAACTTTTATGACACTTCTATATCTAAAAATCAATTATGGAATTTGTTAAGCCAGACAGCTGTTTTTTTTTTCTTTTTTTACCCATTAGTATTTCTTCTGATATCTTTTAACTAAAAAAAAATTCTGACAATTTTTTTTCTTCATCAAAATGATGAAAATGGCCTATTCGCGTAGAATCGCCCAATCCATTATTTTAGAGTTTCGAGGGTGTCCTATACATGATGTAGATACAGATGCTATAGAAATTTTACTGTTTTGGAAATTTAAGTACAAAGATTCAGCTAAATTTTTTGGTGTATTTTTGGTCTTCCTCAGTGAGAAACGCTATAAGGATTTATGAAATTTTAATTTTTTAGACTCATTTTTTAATATTAAGGGAGAGAAAAAAGTTGCACTTTCAAAAATTTTACATAAGCAACCGATGAATTTTTAAAATGAAACAATTTACTTTAAATTTTAACTTGGATTTTATATCATGATAATTATTTTCATTTATAGGGTTTCGTTCATCTGACTAAACCCTATTCGTCTCTGTCCTCGGTCTGTACGCACTTCAGTGAGTTCGTACTCAGAGATTGTATAAGTAAAAAACTTCAAATTTTCGGTACTTACAGCTGAATACTTTGCGTCACGCAACAACTCATAAAAAATCTTTTATTCTAATTAAATCAGTCATCCGTTAATTTTGGTGATTTAAATTTTAAAATAGAACCTTAATTTCAACTCAATTCGTGTGCACATCATAGCTTGGAGGTGAAACGACTTGCTGATAAACAGTTCGAACACTGGGGCTGGAACTTGAAATTTTCAGACTAAGGTGAATACAATTAACGGCTTGAGGGGCGGTTGGGTTAAACTTATGATTTTTGAACACAGCTGTTGTATACGCAAGATCGTTGGTACTTCGAAAAATTAGAATGTATGTGTAGTTAGATATATTGCCTAAAAAATTTCTTTGAAAAAATCTCGAAATCTGAACTAAACTAAATCTCAACCTGACTAAAATATTCCAGAGAAGCATATCCTCATTCGAACAATACAGAAAAATTTCCATGGATGAGGAAACCATCCTGAACCTAAAAATTACATTAAAAACCGGAAATCTGAATTGAACGAAATCTAAACCCGATAAAAATATTCCAAAGATCCAAAACTGGTTCCGAGCAAAACAAAATAATTTCGCTGGACATGATTCCGACCCAAACCTTAAAAATCAATTTGATAAAATACCTGAATTCTGAATCGAACAAAATCTGAATCCGACGAAAATATTCCAAAGAACTATAAACAGATCCGAACAAGACAATATAATTTCCATGGACATCAACCCGATCCGAACCAAAAAATTTGTTAAAATAAATCCCGAAATTTGAACCAAACCTAATCTGACTTTGACAAAAATATTCCAGTGAAGTATAATCTCATTCGAATTAGGTAAAATAATTTCCATGGAAGTACAACACGATCCGAACCTAAAAATCTCATTTGAAAAAAAAAAAAACACGAAATCTCAATTGAACAGAATCTAAACTCAACAAAAATATTCGAAACAACCATAACCGGATCCGAAAAAGGCAAAATAATTTCCATGGACATGAATCCAATCCGAACCTAAAATTCGGATGTTCTAGAAAACATAATCCCGTGGCGGTGGAAAGTGAAACTAAGTACTTTGTAGCGCGTGATAGTTAAGATATTTTGTTTATAGTTAGTGTTAAGTTAGAACTTGGTTACAGTTAGGTATCATTTACGTTCCGCTGAGTCTTAGGTTATATTTAATTTCCGGTTAGGTTATAGTTAGGTCACGGTCAAGTTACAGTTAGGTTAAGGTTAAGTTGCGGTTAGGTTATAATTAGATTATGTGTAGATTATGATAAGTTGACGACCATGTTATATTTATGGTACATTTAAGTTACAGTTAGGTTACCGTTAACATAGCTGCCAACTTTCAACTAATCTTCCGTAATACCTGGATTAGTTTGATTCAACTTAACCTCATTTCGAAGCAGAAAATTTATTTCATGATTCTTTATTTCTTTAATTTCAAGTTTCTAAGTTGAACATATGGTACGAAATTCATTAAACTAGGGTCAAATTAATGCACATATTACGGAAGATTAATGTTAGGTTGGCACCTATGCGTTAAGATACAGCTGGGTTACAGACAAGTTATGATTACGATACAATTAGGTTACGGTTAGGGTTTTGTTCACAGAATGAACGTTACGCATGTTTGATTAAAAATATACACTTATTTTTGTAAAATGGCTCTGAAATTAAATACTATACACTAACCTTTTTGCTAATCATCGAGTATCAATTTCATTCACGGTATAGTCAGATTTAAGAGTGATATAATTAGATTGAAATTCAAAATATTTCTCTTGGGATATCTATCTGAAAAAAGTATTTAGTTAAGTGACTTAACAGTAATTTTTAAGGATAAATATCAACACGCAATCGTTGGACACATATTATCTCTCGTGTTTCCCATTGCAGTCATTTTGTGTAACTTTGCAGCTATATATATATGCTGATTTAAAAGTTAGGAGCCAGAGACATCAACGCCGGGTTTCCCATTCACCGCAGAGAAGTCATGGCCACCGAGGAAAATAAATAAATAAATGTAGAGAATCCAAATAGTTACTCATTGGCTGCTGTAAGTTCATTTATTTAATCCGTAATCATGAGAAAGGGAAAAGCTCCTTTTGCGAACTATCTCTAACCGAAATATCCATAAAAATATTCCATCATTTACTTAAACCAGCCGTACTCAGCCAAGAAAGAACCAAGAATCTTTTTTCTCAACTCGAGGCTTCCCCTTTTAAATCTAAAAAGAAAATTCTAGAACCTTCTGTAACCTCAAACCATCATTCTTTTATGTAAACAGAATTCTGGTCCAGCTACGAGACTATTTTCCACAGACGATAAATTTATTTAAAAAATAAAATATTATTTAACCAATTTATAATCGACTCAGGATTTCTTATGCAGACGATTTTTATAAATGATTAATTTTAAGAGACAAAGAAAAGAATTAATTTATTAATATGCACACATCAAAGGTTGACGGCGGAACAATAAATAAATAGATAAAATAAAATAATGTTATTTTTTGAAAGGTATGGTTTTGGAATAAATTTAATAAGACTTTCTTAAAAAGGATTGATAAAAACATAGAAAAATGAATTTTATTTGGAATATTAAGAAATAAAGTTCAATTAAGAATATTTTTAACTTAGAGCCATTTTTTTAAGTTTACGCATACTGGAATAATGTTTTTTAAGGAAAATTAAGAATTTATATCGTCTGCATAAAGATTAACAGATTAGATTTAGAAACAAGATTTTAATTTAATAATTTGAAGTAAGTACGGAACATTATTATAAGAAAATTAAGATAGTATAAAGGTTAATTTTGGCGAAAAAAATTTAAATTTGTAATATACAGGGTGATTCATAAAAGATGGGCAGAACTTTAAGGGGTTATAGTACACTTAAAGACAAATAATATTAAATAGGAGACTAAGGGTCCCAGACGTATTCCCAAGGAGATAGGGGGCATTAAAGTTTAGGGTCCGAAATTTCAAATGATTATAAAAAATGGAAAAATTGGTCGATTCGTTTGCGGTTTTTGCAAAAAATTTTCTTTATGCCAGTATTTTCTTGAAATAAAATTTTAAAGTTCAATTTCAAAAAATGCCGATAGGGGGCGCTTTAGACTTTGGAGTAACAAACAACTATTTTTTAACGTTATTTTTTGTATTTCTTTAAATGATTTCGAAAGCTTAGACTTAAACTTAAATTTTGATCTAAAAATCTGAGTCCTAACGAGTAGTTAAGTAGTGTAAACTGAAATTTGAAATTTGAAACCCTTCTCCCCCCAGAACAAAAATCAGTTATTCCCGATCTTTGTGTCGTAGATTAGGCTCTAACTACTGCCGCGTTTTGCTAAAATTATTCTTTATGTCAGTATTTTCTTGAAAATAAATTTTAAAGAAAAGTTTCAAAAAATTCCGATAGAGGGCGCTTTAGACTTTGGAGTAACGAACAACTATTTTATACCGTTATTTTTTGTGTCTCATTAAATGCTTTCTAAAGCTTAGACTTAAACTTAAATTTTCAGCTCAGAATCTGAATCGCTGAGCGTGGTTCAGTAGCGAGGGGAGGGGGTTCAAATTTCAACTTCTGAACATAGTTCAGTTTGCACTACTTAACCATGCCCAACGATTCTGTGCTGTGATACGAGGCAAAAATACAACTTTCGTCAAGGACTGCATAGTCGGAAAGCACTCATAAAGGCACTGGCACAGTTGGAAACGTCGCTCATGCAAACGTTAAAGCTCCATTCCTGACGCTAGTCACCGGGTGATGAAGGAGACAGAAAGTATGCAAATGTCAAATGGGGAAGAAGAAGAACACGTATGCAAAATTTCGACACGATTCAGGCATAAAAACCACTGAACGGTGAGTCAAGTGTAAGTCGCTGTAGTAATGAATCGGAAGATGGTGCCCTTCACGAATAAGGAAAAGGCTGAGATGCATTTAATTTACGGAGCGGCAGATGGAAATGGTGCAGAGGCACAACGAATGTACGGAGAGCGATTTCCCAACAGGCGGTTGCCTAACCGCAAAACTTTCGAGCGCTTGCACAGACAGTTGTGTGAGACGGGATCATTTCTCGCTTCCCGGTCGAATGCAGGTCGTGCAAAAAAGGACGAATCAGTAGTTGTTGCAGAAGCCATTCTGGATGTAGTAGCGGCGCAGCCAAGTACAAGTACACGAACAGTGGCTAGGCAGGTGGATACCTCACAGTCCATGACTTGGAGGGTACTGAAGGATGAACATTTGCTCCCGTTTCATGTGCAACGAGTCCAGAAACTGTCTCCAGGGGATTATCCAAATCGTATTGAATTCGCCCGCTGGTTTCTGCAGCAGAACGCGCTAAACCCACATTTTGGACGAACTGTGCTTTTCACCGATGAATGTACCTTCACACGTGAAGGTACATTTAACACACACAATGCACATGTATGGGCGGATGTCAATCCACATGCTACGTATCCACATGCTCATCAGAGACGCTTTTCCATCAATGTTTGGGCAGGAATTCTCGGAGACCACCTAATCGGACCGTACCTTCTTCCTGAACGCCTCAACGGTAAAACATACCTCACATTTCTGCAACATGTGCTGCCAGACCTGTTAAACGTTGTTCCTCCACGCATCCGGCGGGTCATGTGGTTCCAGCACGATGGAGCGCCAGCCCATTACGTACGAGACGTCCGCAACTATCTGGACATCACATTTCCGAACAGATGGATTGGTCGAGGTGGTCCTGTTGCTTAGCCTGCTTGCTCGCCAGATCTTTCACCTCTCGATTTCTTTTTTTGGGGACAATTGAAGGCTCTTATGTATGAGACACCCATTGAATCCCCCGAGGAACTGGTCGCCAGACTTTCCGCCTCTGTAGGGGAAGTGCTCGAAAAGCCTGATGTTTTCGCGAATGTTCGCCATTCCATTCTTCGCAGTTGTTCTGCGTGCATAACCTCTGGTGGTCACAATTTTGAACATTTATTGTAATTACATGTTAATAAATATGCTTTGGTAACATAATCCTAATTTGTGTCTTTTTACCTCGTATCACAGCACACAATGTGTGGACATGGTAAACTGAACTGTGCTCAGGAGTAGAAATTTCAAACCCCTCTCCCCAAAAACTTAACCACGTCTAACGATTCAGATTTTGGGCTGAAAATTTAAGTCTAAGCTTTAGAAAGCATTTAATGAGACGCAAAAAATAACGGTATAAAATAGTTGTTCGTTACTCCAAAGTCTAAAGCGCCCTCTATCGGAATTTTTTGAAACTTTTCTTTAAAATTTATTTTCAAGAAAATACTGACATAAAGAATAATTTTAGCAAAACGCGGCAGTAGTTAGAGACTAATCTACGACACAAAGATCGGGAATAACTGATTTTTGTTCTGGGGGGAGAAGGGTTTCAAATTTCAAATTTCAGTTTACGCTACTTAACTACTCGTTAGGACTCAGATTTTTAGATCAAAATTTAAGTTTAAGTCTAAGCTTTCGAAATCATTTAAAGAAATACAAAAAATAACGTTAAAAAATAGTTGTTTGTTACTCCAAAGTCTAAAGCGCCCCCTATCGGCATTTTTTGAAATTGAACTTTAAAATTTTATTTCAAGAAAATACTGGCATAAAGAAAATTTTTTGCAAAAACCGCAAACGAATCGACCAATTTTTCCGTTTTTTATAATCATTTGAAATTTCGGACCCTAAACTTTAATGGCCCCTATCTCCTTGGGAATACGTCTGGGACCCTTAGTCTCCTATTTAATATTATTTATCTTTAAGTGTACTATAACCCCTTAAAGTTCTGCCCATCTTTTATGAATCACCCTGTATATATATATATATATATATATATATATATATATATATATATATATTTACCAATTTTTAACACAGTCGGGTATTTAATATAATGTGTTTACACATATTTTGAGTTAAAAATAAAATCATAGAAATTTCAAGTTAGTTTAACATTATTATTACGGACCCGGGCGGGTCAACTAGTTCTAAACTAAAGTCTTTCGTTTGTTCAGTTGAGAATTCAGTATAACGGGGACATTATTGCTTGTCCCTAAAATGGTTGAATTTTCTGGTGGTACCATTTATATTAGAATTTAATAATGATAAATTAACAGTTTGGATTTATTAATTAAAAGCAGTTTTGAAAGAAATATTAAACGAAGCTTTCTGTGCGATCTGCGATCACACCCACTTCTTTCATTTATTACCCCCATTTTCTTTACATTTTTTTATGAATTCCACACTTAATTAGGTAAAAAGTTCCAGTATTCGCCATTTATTTAAGGCTTTGTATACATAATGCTGATATTTGGTTTGAGAATTACCTTTTCACACATAAAAGAAGCTCAAAGTCTTTCTGAGTCCTACAGTATGTGTTTGGCGTATTGTAATACTTCCCCATTCCCCCATTTGCTAAACCAAAGGAATGATTCAATGAGTTGGAATGAGGTGGAACTGAAAGGTTAGGAAATTACGCTTCTTAATTTTAATTCTCAACTGCAGAAATTAAAACTAATGCTTATTCAGTGAGACCGAAAAAATTGTTCATTTTATTTTTTTGATAGATCGAGCGGCATTCAATCATTTCATTATTTCATAGCAAGAATATTTTTTCTCTAAGTTATTATATTCTTCTCCTAAACAATTATCAAGACTTGCTATTGTATATATAAAATAGATTTTTAAATTAAACGTAATATATGATCCATATATTTTTATAAATTTATTTTCTTTCGAACGATATTTTTATTATTCAATCGTTTAAATACTATATACTCACTTAAATACGGAAAAAATAATAATACTCTCATATTTAAATTTTTTTCAAAAACATCGGACTGATTGGTTAAATTTGGAAAAAGAAAGGTATAGTGAAATAGATTCTGGTGAAATTAATAAATCTTATGATTTGCATCCTAATTGAAATAAAATTTTCATTGTTTTAATTTTATAAAACAATGACTGTTTCTTTTTTTAATTTTCAAAAAGCTTGGCTTTTATTTATTTCCTTAAATTTATTTATTTAATTTAATAATTTAATGACGAAATCTGACACCTTAATCCTCCAGGTTGGGGTTTATGACAACAGACCTCATCTCTATTTTATGTAGAATCTTCTCCTGCAAAAGAACCTAAAATAATAAAAACCGAATGCTTCTAAATGATAACGAAAACAATTATTCTGGTATGATCATGCTAAAAGAAGTAATGATAAAAGAACTATCCAAAATCCAATTCCATTATATAAAAAAATAAATAAACAAAGGAAACGGGTAAAACGGTTAATGAACTTAATGGAGGATATTGTAAAGGCAATGATGGTTAGAGGTGTGGAGGAGGAATAGACCTTTGACTGGAGAAAAGCAAAAAGAACTATTGTCATTTTTTTTATATGATGGCATCTACCGCCGTAATCCTAGGTTATATGTACATACGTACATCCCCCCGTGGAAAGAACACGGTGATATAGTTAAAAAATCGCAGAAACGAAAGGCATTTGTACAAAACTTTCAGCCTAAAGTTGCTGATAGGAATGCTAATCTTTAAAATTGTTATCTTTATTTCAAATAAAAAGGATTATTGTCCAATTTTACTGCTATGTAATGTTAGAATATTCATATCATGTCTCTTACGAGTTTTTTTTCAATAAACACCACTTTGTTTTACAAAATATTTTTTATTATATTTTGATAGCTTATATAACCATAATATGTTATGAAATTTAATCTCATACTATAGTGGTACGGAACGAATACAAATATAAAATCACTAAACAACTCCCTATTTATCCATGTACAAAACATAACACACGATTTTCGAAAAATTTACTTTAAATTAACTTGGTTAAAAGGGATAAATTCATTAATATTATTTATATAAAGAAAAGGAATGGCATTACCCTCAACTTCTAGTAACAGGAAAAAATGTATATGTGTGTATTTATATACATATACATAATTAATCATAGGTCTACAATGCCTTTCTCATTCCTCCTCCCCAATCAATAAATACATAGAATTAGTTTTCAAATTTGTGGTACATGGCTGCAAATTACAGCAATTTAATCTCGTACTCAATCAACAAATCTTAAAAGAAAAAATGGGGTAATCTAGTATTTATTGAAAACGTGGAACTATCAAGAAAGAGGAACTGACATATCTTTAAAATAATGAAGCTACATTTGTAACCCCTTTCGCAGAGAGTTTATTGCCACTACAACAAAAATATTGCAGAAAATTTCTGTTTATTTACAAGCTATATTAGTGGAAAATTTCAATCAAATATAATGGCAAAAATCGATATTCATTTTTACTAGTGCGGTTTAATTTGGCAGTTTTAGTTTCGCCACATTGTGACAACAATGACAGTTTTTTGTCAGTGCCAGTAAAACGATTATAATAAACGGGCAACTGATACTTGTAAAAATAAACAGAAATTTTTTGCCATGTTTGTGAATGAAGTTTCTTATTAATAAGGCTTTAAATTAAAACGAAATATTCTATTTAAGTAGTCTGGTGTAAGTTTTCATATGCGATAATCATAAACTTCAGATCCAATTAATAAAAAAAACAACAGCCGTCTTATGACAACCACCTTAGTTACTTCATTCGTAACTGACAGACAATGCACTATATGTCTCCTCCTTTTATTCATAATTCCATTATTGAAAAATACTGTAAATATGTTAAGTAATTCCTGTAATGTAAAACATAAGTTTTATGTTTTTGGCCTTTTGTACACTCAGTTTAAAACTAGACAGGACCATGATATATAAATACCATTATTACTTGATTTATGACAGAGGTGTAAAAATCTAGGCACCAGCGGAGAAATTCTCACCACTAAATTTTATTAAATTCCTTTGCTAAAATTTTATGAGCATCCTCGCAAGAAATTTAGACAAAATATTGAACGAAAAATAACTATTAAAATTTAATGGTGAAAGACTGCCCCTTGATGCCTACATTTTTGCACCACTGGTTTATTATACATTAGATTTTTAGTGTATGTCTTCTAATTGTGTAATAAATGAATTTTCATTCTTTTCTACTGTTAAAGAATATTGCAGGAATGGTTTTTTTTATTAATTTGGCTTGTCGTAGGAACCGAAGAAAAATTCTTCCACAGGGCTACATGTATATATATATATATATATATATATATGTTACGGCCAAAATCCGAAATTAGCCAAGTCCTGAACTGGACAGCAACATTTAAAAAGGACTGGCTAATTCTAGAATTAGCCGGCCAGAATTAGCCGGCCAATTTGCGAACTGGTCAGATGGGATTGGCCAGTTCACGAAATGGATATAGGCACTTGGCTTAATCCTTTGTAACATAGTTGAAAGTGTCTATGAGTTCAAATAGTCTAGCCGTCTGCCTGCCCGTGCTCCAACTCGAATAAATGCTCGGGTTAGCTTGTAAATGTTATCTTATTTGGTTTGTCAATTTATTTCGGTATAGAAAAGGAATTGTGTAGAAGTTTTGGTTCATTTACTGAGATATACAAAAATCTTTCGTTTCAATATAACCAATGGGAATCGTTTTTACAGTGCATTTTAATTTTGTTACATTATCATAGAAGGCGGCAGCCTTCAAGTGACGCAGCTTTAAACCTACCATCGTCATAAGGTATCCACGTAAGGTAGATGAGGAACTTCATATATACAGCTAACTCAACATCAAAGGAAATCGGAAAAGCCGCCTTCTAATAACTCAGCAAATATTCGTCAGAATGGTCCAATTTTTTTAATATAGTCTTATATTCCCAGTCTAATCCTATCCTATAATTTTTACATTTCTACGTGCCGTATATTTTTAGATCTCGATAACCATTTTAAAACCAAAATCGATGGTGTTTGTTCCTGATAATGAGATCTAGAAAACGGGCTGGGAGATTTTATTAAAACTTATATATAATATGAATCTCTTTAAGATAGAGTGAATAAGACTTGCCTAGTTTCTAGGAAAACTCTTGTTTGTTATATATTGGTCTTGGAAAATTGGACTATATTAGCTCGCGGATTACATGTTATTCTATGGGTTAGCAGACAAAGCTGGAGTGAAAAGCCTTATGTAGTTATGGTCACAGTTAAAACACCCAAATCGAAGCAATAAATGTTTTTTAAACTACAAAAACATCTTATCATGTGCTTTAAAACATTCAATAAATATATACTAAATCAAATTTCTATTTATATTGCCTTTATTTTTCGCAAAGCAGAAAATATTACGTTTCTTACATTGGATATTTTTGCATTTTGTGGAAAAAATATTTTGAATCCTTTTTTAAAATAGGAAAATATTTTTTAATTATATATATTCAATATACTTTCGACTTATGATTTTTTTTTAAAGTTTACAAACAAAAATTGTTTTTAATAATTTGCTTTAGATAGTTCATGGATTTCCATGTATTCATACGCGTTTAGATAGTTTTGTTTTGAATCGTAATCGAATTCGCTGGCGGTAAGCTTTGTACTTGGCAAATGTTGTTGTTTTTAGCATGTATGTTGTGTAATTTGCGAAATAATGGTTTTAAAGTTTACTGTAAATATAGGTAATGTGTTATTTGGAGAAACAAGGCCCCCTTTTTTGGATAAAATAATATGGTGAATCAAAGTACACGAATCAAAACAAATTGATTCGTGCTGCATGTTGGCATGAAATATTCAATTCCAGGAGACGAACGTGAAGCTAAACCATCTATAATGAAAAAGAAAGGTAAATAAATATTTTTTGACACTCATTATTAAAGTATTATTTAAAAAGTATAAGTGATGTATACATTAGTTAGCATGTTGATTTGATTTCAAACCAACATAAACTATTGCTAAATTTTGGTAAACAAACTATATTTATAATTGACCAACAGTTTAACCAAGTGCTTGTGAATTCTAAAATTCTCAAAATAGATTGTTTTTAAGTTTATAGATGTCTTTATTATATGAATTAATTAACCATAATTATATGAATTAATTAACAATACTAAGTTTTAAGTGTTGTAAAAATTGTGCTTTTTTATTTCATTTATTAATTTCTGTGATTAATAACCCAGGATGTTAATTTTTAGGTTAAAATTGCTTGAATATGTTATTCCAAAGGCATTTATAACTTTTTCTTATGCATTTTTGTCGCTATTAATTTTCATTTTGAAACTGCCTTTTTAGCTTAGCTTAATGGCCAGTAAATCCAGGTTTTAAACAATTTTTAAAATAAGTAAGTGCACTTATTATTGGAAATTGTGAACAAACTAGTATTTATCAACAAATTACAGCAGTATTTTGATAATTCAAAAGAAAGTAATGAAGTTAATTTGTTCTTACATGCATTAGTGACTGTGGCTATAAAGATTTCAGAGATTTAAAAACAAATTAGTTGCACGCATTGTTTTTTTTCTTCATGTACACACAGTGCTTGTACAACATGCATTAGTGATTGCATTTTTAATTAATTTTGTGTATTTTACGGATTGTTGCACAGCAATTTTGCTGCAGCCTGAGTGTTTTGTTTATGTTTTGTTTTCATGTGATCTAAGTGCTATACATGCAGTAGTTGGACTGCTTTAACGAGTTTTATTTTAGCGAGTGAGAGTTTTAGGCCCTTTTTTTCTAATATAAACGTTATTGTTTTAATGTATTTGTTTCACAATATTGTCACTGGATTTTTTTAGTTCAGGTATCACTCATTTCTTCCAGATATTGGGAATCTGCATGTTACCGCATAGTTTGCTGCATCTATTAATTTTTGTTATTTGTTTTCATATGGGCATAGTGCTCATACATTTGTTATTGACTGCGGCTTTGAGAAATTTCATGTGTTTTAGAGACCATTGCATAAGTTTGCTGCATCCAGTAATTTGACATGCACCCAGCTCTCATTATCCATTAGTGACTGTAGCTTTAACATGTTTCATGCATCTATTATTTCATTAATAATTTCGAAATTCCATGTTTATATTTTAAAATGTTTTTTAGCAGTTGCCACGGAGGTACTATAGCGCATCATTGTAGTCTGCATTAGATTCTGTTCAAAATAGATTTTTTTTTCTTTTTTTCTTCCTAAGAGTCTGATGATTTAAATCCAAGCGTGAAAAATTTTGTCTCAGATCACAAACCGAATACAAAAGTATTGTAATAGTTAATATTACGTTATAGAAATCAATAATCAAAATATAAAAGCATTAGCTTTACAGCTTAGAACATAGCATTATTAATAAACTGCATTTATAAATTGGACATCTAAAATGGAAAATCTTAATATATTTTTATAATGTTAGAATTTACAAGCACTTAAAGTTCGTTAAGCAAATAATTCTTAACCAAATATTAACGATAACATTGGTTTAAAAAGAAATAACTTATACTTCTATGCTTTAATAATGAGTTTCATAAAATATAAATTTACCCCCTTTTTTTTCTATAGATGTTTTAATTTCATATTCATTGTCTCGAAATTGAAGTATTTCTTTCTAACATTCTTTTACAAAAATGTTTGATAATTAACGCTTTCTTTATATATATATATATATATATATATATATATATATATATATATATAAAGGCCTTGTTTCTACTGATGAACACAAAATCCTCAAATAACTTTGAATCCATTATTTAAATAAATTGCATAACATACCTAAGAAAAAACATGTTTAAGATTAAATTTAATACAAGAAATACAAAATTTTTAATTCAAATAATGTAAAGTTACTAACACACTAACAAATAAATATTTTAAAATACTAACAGCTAATAATGGGCGATAAATAATTACATTTTTTAGTTTTGTCATTCCTAAAACGTAATTGTTTAAATTCTATTTGAGTTGAACCTCATACAAACCCTAAGAAATATTCTATCAAACCTTAATTCGATCTGAAAAAAAAAAAAAAAAAAAAAAAAAAATCTGACAATACACACTGACAAGCATAGTTGTATAATATAGACGCACACCATGTGCAGATAATTTTATGAAGAAACAATTTTTATTTATTTATTTCGACAAAGAATTGCTTAAAAAAAAAAGTATCTCAACAAAGAATCATGTAAAAAACCCCAACATTTTGAGAAAATACCACGCGAAAAACGTGAATTTCGTCCAAAGACCGCAAAAAAACGTTAATTCAATCCATGAATCGCATAAAAAATACGAATTCCATGCATGAATCGCATAAAAATGTGAATTACATGCATAAATGGCATAAAAAAGTGAACTACATCCATGAATCGCTAAAAAAAAAGCAAATTGCATAAAAAATGGGAATTATGTCCACAAATTGCTTAAAATGTGAATTACGTCCATGAATCATGTAAAAAAGCGAGAATTATATTCATAAATTGTGTGAAAAACGCAAATTAAATCTATGAATCGTGTAGTAAAACATGAATTATGTTCATAAATCGCTCAAAAAACACGAATTTTGGTGGCAGAAAGCTGAAACGAAAATTACCTCTATAAAACGCATAAAAATAGCGACTTGCATTCATGAACTGCATAAAAAATGTGAATTACATTCATGAATCGCTCAAAAAACGCAAATTACATCCATGAATTGCATATAAACGTGAATTACTTCATAAATCACTCAAAAAATGCGAATCACTTCCATGAATTGTGCAAAAAAACACGAATAACGTTCAGAAATTGCAAAAAATGCAAATTACGTCCAAGAATTGGTAAAAAAAAGCGAATTACATTCATAAATCCTATAAAAACACAAAAAAGTCAATAAATCGATCAAAAAACGCAAATTTCGTCGATAGAAAGCTCAAAAGATGCAAATTATGTCTATGAATCGCATAAGTATACAAATTACGTCCATAAATCATGTAAAATGTAAATTACATTCATTAATCGCATAAAAATCGCGAATTATGGCCATGAATCGCTCAAAAAAGCGAATTGCATAAAAAACATCAATTGGGTCCACAAATCGCTCAAAACGTGAATTACGTCCATGAATTGTTTAAAAAATTGAGAATTACGTTCAGAAATTGTATGAAAAACACAAATTATATCTATGAATTGTGTAGTAAAACGGGAATTATGTTCATAAATCGCTCAAATAACACGAATTTTGGCAGCAGAAAGCTGAAACGCAAATTACGTTCATAAATCACTCAAAAAATGCAAATCACTTCCATGAATAGTGCAAAAAAATACTAATAACATTCATAAATTACAAAAAATGCGAATTAGGTCCAGCAATTGGTAAAAAAAGCAAATTACATTCATAAATCCTATAAAAACCCAAATAACGTCAATAAATCAATCAAAGAACGTAAATTTCGTCGACAGAAAGCTCAAAAAATGAAATTTATGTCTACGAATCGCATAAATATAGCAAATTACATCCATAAATCATTTAAAATGTAAATTACATTCATTAATCGCATAAAAATCGCGAATTATGTCCATGAATCGCATAAAAAACGCGAATTGGGTCCACAAATCGCTCAAAACGTGAATTACGTCCATGAATTGTTTAAAAAAGTGAGAATTACGTTCAGAAATTGTATGAAAAACACAAATTATGCCTATGAATCGTGTAGTAAAATGGAAATTATATTCATAAATCACTCAAAAAACACGAATTTTGGCAGCAGAAAGCTCAAACGCAAATTACGTCTATAAATCGCATAAAAATAGTAAATAGTGTTTTGCATTCATGAATTGCATAAAAAACGCGAATTACATTCATAAATCGCTCAAAAAACACAAATTACGTCCATGAAATGCATAAAAACGTGAATTACATTCATAAATCACTCAAAAAATGCGAATCACTTCCATGAGCCCTGCAAAAAAAACACTAAGAACGTTCATAAATTACACAAAATGCGAATTACGTCCAAGAATTGGTAAAAAAAAAAGCAAATTACATTCATAAATCCTATAAAAACACAATTAACGTCAATAAATCGATCAAAAAACGCAAATTTCGTCAACAAAAAGCTCAAAAGATGCAAATTATGTCTATGAATCGCATAAGTATAACAAATTATGTCCATAAATCATGTAAAATGTAAATTACATTCATTAATCGCATAAAAATCACGAATTATGTCCATGAATCTCTCAAAAAAAGCGAATTGCATAAAAAATGCGAATTACATCCACAAATCGCACAAAACGTGAATTACATCCATGAATTGTCTAAAAAAGTGAGAATTATGTTCATAAATTGTATGAAAAATGCAAATTACGTCTATGAATTGTGTAGTAAAACGGGAATTATGTTCATAAATCACTCAAAAAATGCGAATCACTTCCATGAATCTTGCAAAAAAACACGAATAACATTCATAAATTGCAAAAAATGCGAATTACGTCCAAGAGTTGTGTAAAAAAAGCGAATTACATTCATTAATCCTATAAAAATACAAATAACGTCAATAAATTGATCAAAAAACACAAATTTCGTCGACAGAAAGCTGAAAAAACGTAAATTATGTCTATGAATTGCATAAAAATAGCAGATTACGTCCATAAATTATGTAAAATGTAAATTACATTCATTAATCGCATAAAAATTGCGAATTATGTCCATAAATTGCTCAAAAATGCAAATTACATTCATAAATCGCATAAAAAACACGAATGATGACCATGAATTGTGCAAAAAATGCGAATTACACCCAACATTAAATTAATTTGCAGAAAGTCTTTGTTTTTATACAAGTCTGCCAACAAGAACCTACAAGTTATCCTGAAACCCATTCTAAACCAACAAAAATTAAATGGAAAGATAAATTTGTCCAAGAAAGACAAAATAATTTCTATTGACATACATTGACCAGAATCGAAAATTTCCTATTGAAATCTATCCTATACAATCCAAAACCAGAAAGAAAAAAATCCCTCCAAGAGTAACTCAATCTATCTGCTGCAAAATAAAATACATTGAAATGCAACTGAACAAGAACCTGAAAATTACAATTGAAATCAAAACGAAACCAGATTCAACCCCCCCCCCCCCAAAAAAAAAAAAAAAAAAAAAAAAAAAAAAAAAAAAAAAAAAAAAATCCAACCATATCTCGATTTGGGAAAGAAAACTTAATTTCCATAGCTACGCGTGGTCAGGAATCTGGAAATTCCAATTAGTCTATGGGTTAGCAAACCTTAAGGGGTCAGATACCTTTCAAATGGTCAAAATTTCGATTTTTTTTTTTGCTTTATATGAAAGTATAATCTTTTAGATTCATATTAAAACAAACCCCATAAAAAATTCTCATTAGAAACGAAGTTATGGGCAAAATAGTAAGGCCTCTTTTCATGAAACAGCGATATTTAAAGGGCTAGACTGTTTGTTTACATTTTTCACGCAGCAGGCGCCGGCCGTAGCTGATAAGATTCAAGGATTTCTACTCTTATTTTTCTTTACTCTGTGGTTATTTATTTTCCCTTTCCTTTCAGGAAATCAAGCAGAAATTAGCAACTGCTACTTCAACTTTAGATTCAAGCTGGTTAGCTTGATTTAGAAATAAATCTATGCACGTTGTGTTGTTTACTCTTTCGATGCTGAATTTCTGATTTTTTTATAGTGATTTGTTTGCGAATAAGTTTTATTTTAGCTTTAAATTAATTTTATTTATTTCGTTAATAATCTTCTGCTACAATGAGTGAAGTTCTTAGCGAAAACACACCTAAAAGAGCTTCTGGGATACGACCGAAAAAAAGGAAATTTACTGGTAATATATATACTAGAAAGTTGACGAAAAGTGAAAACGATTCACTGAAAAACAGTGCTTCACAGAGAAAACTTTCTGTAAACAAGGAGTTTGAATATAATT
Organism: Maratus speculifer; assembly: GCA_964019185.1. Classification (NCBI taxonomy): domain Eukaryota; kingdom Metazoa; phylum Arthropoda; class Arachnida; order Araneae; family Salticidae; genus Maratus; species Maratus speculifer. The sequence goes on from OZ025293.1 coordinate 86,842,880, forward strand.
CTAGCTTTGATGGATATCGTATTATGGATGTCAGTCACATGTTTTCCATTCTGGGAAAATTTTTATGCTGTAAAGCTTGTGGTGGTGAAGTAAGTATAACAGAAGAAATTGAATGTGGCTTATCATCTAAAATTTCGATTTTATGTGAAAATTGTGCTGAAGTTATTAAATTTAAGAATTCTAAGAAGATCGGCGAAAATAACAAAATTTCAGAAATTAACAACAGATATATTTATGCCATTAGATCAATTGGACTGGGGTATGCAGCAATGAAACTGTTTTGTGGAATCATGGATCTGCCTCAACCGGTTTCCAAAAAATCTTACAATGCTGCGATAAAGGTGCTACAGAAATGCTCTGCATCTGTCGCAGAAAAATCTATGATATCTGCAGCTTCAGAAGAAGTAACTCTGACTGATTCTTCATGCTTAAACATCAGTGGTGACGGTACATGGAAAACTCGGGGTCATACTTCACGAATAGGTGTGCGCACTGTCATTGGTGACAAAAGCGGCAAAGTTATTGATACTGAAGTCCTTTCCTCATTTTGCAAGTCATGTGATGCATGGAACCTAAAAAAAGGGACGCATGAATATAATTCATGGAAAAAAACCCATGAAAATGATTGCCTCAATAACCACGATGGATCTGCTGGAAAAATGGAACTAAGTGGTATGGTTCGAATATTTCAACGTTCAGAAGCCACAAGAAACGTAAAGTACATTGGATATATAGGTGATGGTGATGCCAAAACTTTTCAAGCCATATCAGAGGCCAGCCCATATGGTTCTGATACAAAAGTTGAAAAAATTGAATGCGTGGGTCACATTCAAAAGAGAATGGGCACACGCTTACGAAAACTTAAACAAAACAAAGTAAAATGTAGTGAAGGTAAAGCACTTGGAGGAAAAGGTAGACTTACGGACAACATCATTGCTAAGCTAACAGATTATTATGGAAATGCAATTCGACAGAATAAAAACAATTCACATGAAATGCGTAAAGCTATCTGGGCTGCATATTTTCATACTCATTCAACGGATGCCGAGCCTCTACATTCATTTTGCCCTACTGGAAGTGAATTTTGGTGCAAATATAATAAAGCAGTTGCTTGTGGTACCATTAAAACATTTAAACACAAGAACACAGTCCCGACTAGTGTAATGGATACTATAAAACCAATTTTTAATGACTTATCGCAGCCAAAACTTCTGTCTAGGTGCTTAGGAGGTAAGACCCAGAACAACAATGAATCGATAAATTCTTTAATATGGAAATTATGTCCAAAAACACAAGGAGTAGGTAAAAGGATTGTGGAAATTGCCACAAATGAAGCAGTTATTTTGTTTAATGATGGCAATCAAGGAAAAATGAATGTAATGCAAGAATTTGGCTTGACAGTTGGTGCACATGCTCGAGGATGTTTGAAACAGTTAGACGACCAAAGGATTGCAACTTCTAATTTACGCTTTCTTCAAAACACAAAAGAAGCAAGGAAAAGTAAGCGAATGAAAGAAATTGCTCAGAAAGATAAATTTCTCTTGGAGGAAGGTGAAATTTACAGTGCCGGTGCTTTTTAAATGTGTTAAGTTTTGTGAAAATCTTTGAGCAAAGTTTTTTTCCATCTGTTATCCCATGCGATGATAGTTATCAAAGTATATGTATGTAAATTAGTGTTCAAATTTCTAAAAGGTTTATTTATGTCATGCAATAGAAAACATCAGAATGAATTTATAGATTTTTGTTTCACAAGTCTTCTAAAAAAATTATCAACCTAATAATCTAAGTAAACAGATGATGTAGTATTGTTCTTGTAAAGGTAAATTTATTTTTATTTCTACTTTTATTTTTCTTGATTTAGTACACAATATTTATTTTTTAATATTTATTAAATTCATGTGTATAAATAAGATAAGTAAATAATTATATAAATTACTGCAATACTTAAAAATAATGTTTCATAATAAGTTCCTAAGTCAATCTTTTCTTTCAATTGAATTTTCACAAAAATAATTTTCGTTTTTACGCTTAGGATTCAATAGCGCACATGATTTCTCCGAAACTGTTGGCTAAAATTTTATAAAAAATTAACAGCTCATACAAAACATTCAAATGTTGAAAATGACGAATTGTTATCAGTGTCATGTAAGAATTTATTAAATAATGAATGGTTATTTAGAAAAATGATATAAGGAAAAAATTTTTTCGTTTTTTCGTTTACGATTCAATAGCGCGCATGATTTCTCCGAAATGGTTGTCTAAAATTTTATAAAAAATTAACAGCTCTTACAAAACATTCAAATGTTGAAAATGACGAAGTATTATCAGTGTCATGTAAGGATTTATTAAATAATGAATGGTTATTTAGAAGAATGATATGAGGAAAAAATTTTTCGTTTTTATGTTTACGATTCAATAGCGCGCATGATTTCTTTGAAATTATTGGCTAAAATTTTATAAAAAATTAACAGCTCATACAAAACATTCAAATGTTGAAAATGACGAATTGTTATCAGTGTCATGAAAGGATTTATTAAATAATGAATGGTTATTTAGAAGAATGATATGAGGAAAAATTATTTTCGTTTTTACGTTTACGATTCAATAGCGCGCATGATTTCTCCGAAATGGTTGTCTAAAATTTTATAAAAAATTAACAGCTCTTACAAAACATTCAAATGTTGAAAATGACGAAGTATTATCAGTGTCATGTAAGGATTTATTAAATAATGAATGGTTATTCAGAAGAATGATATGAGGAAAAAATTTTTTCGTTTTTCCGTTTACGATTCAATAGCGCGCATGATTTCTTTGAAATTGTTGGCTAAAATTTTATAAAAAATTAACAGCTCATACAAAACATTCAAATGTTGAAAATGACGAATTGTTATCAGTGTCATGTAAGGATTTATTAGATAATGAATGGTTACTTAGAAGAACGATATGATGAAAAGTTATTTTCGTTTTTACGTTTACGATTCAACAGCGCGCATGATTTCTCCGAAATGGTTGTCTAAAATGTCATAAAAAATTAACATCTCTTACATAGCATATAAATGTTGAAAATGATGAAGTATTACCAGTTTCATGTAAAAATTTTGTAAATAATGAATAAATATATAGAAAAATGTTGTATCAGTCTATGTTATTTGTGTATTTATATTCATTTTGCATGTTTTATAGCACACTATTTACTATTTTTTTATAATGAAACTTATTGAATTTATGTTTTTATATAAATAGGTAAGTAAATAAATATATGTATACTTAAATATCTAAAGATATTTTGCATAATATGTTTTAAAAAGAAATTTTATCTTTAAATTGGATTTTCTCAAAATGCTATTTTTTCAACTTGCGCGCATGATTGCTCGAAAATGGTTGGGTAGAATTTGATGAAATTTTTACAGAAGTTACATAACATATAAATGCTTAAAATGACGAACTACTATCACTTTTGTGTATGAATTTTTTAAGTTATGAATTATTATTTACAAAAAAAGTGCTAAATTTTGTTATTTTTCATATTTTTATGTATTTTTTATACAAAGACAGAATTTAAAGTAACTAGGGTTCGTCATTTTGATTATTGACTATTTTTCTTTATATATAAAGTGATTTTAGGCCTTTATGATATTTTTTATGCATGTCAAGCTGCGCGCAAGACTATGTATGATTTTTCTTCGAGAAAAAAAGACCTTTTGTAATTTTTTAATTTAATTTTATGGTGAAGGTATAAAAATATTCCACGACCTGTAAAGTTACAGGAAGATTATTTAAATATGTGTTAAAAATTTGAAGTTCTTAAAAGCGATAGATTTAAAGATATCGAGATCAATACTGTATGCAAATTTTGCTTCTATTTTAATCGATCAAAGGTACCTGACCCCTTAATTCGATTTGAAAAAAAAAAAAAATTCTGACAATACACACTGACAAGCAGAGTTGTATAATATAGACGCACGCCATGTGCAGAAAATTTTATGAAAAAACAATTTTTACTTATTTATTTCGACAAAGAATTGCGTAAAAAGAAAAGTTTATCTCAACAAAGAATCATGTAAAAAAACCCAACATTTCGACAAAATACCACGCGAAAAATGTGAATTTCTTCCAAAGCCCGCAATAAAAACATTAAATTAATCCATGAATCGCATAAAAAATACGAATTCCATGCATGAATCGCATAAAAAATGTGAATTACATGCATGAATCGCATAAAAAATGTGAACTACATCCATGAATCGCTAAAAAAAAGCAAATTGCATAAGAAATGGGAATTACGTCCACAAATTGCTTAAAATGTGAGTTACGTCCGGGTCATTCCATGTCAGATCACCCAGACCATGGCACCCACCATCACCAATTTTGATAAAATTCAGTGAATTTGTAGAATTTCTAATGCTGATTCCAAAAACATCAATTATATTGAAATTAATCAAACGGTTTGTGAGTTATGAGCTTTTAAATAGCTCCCAAGATGGCCGACTTGCCGCCATTTTGAATAGCGCATGTGACAACAAAAAAGACCATAACTTCTTTCAGGTTTAAGCTAGAGCTTTCAATTTTTTTTTGTTTTGTTCAGAATAAAGTAAACTTTCATTTAAACAGATTTTTGTGAACCTCATTTTATAAAAATGCTGTCAAAAATGACTTTTTGTCATTTTTTTTAAGTAAAAAAAGGGGCAACTTCAATGGCTGATTTCCCCCAATGTACCCCCTTCAATTTTCATCTAATTGCATAAATAAGCAACTCAAAGTGTGTTTTGATGACTAATAAAAAAACTTAATGGGCAGTTCACAGGTTTTTATTTAAAAAAATAAATTCAATTTTACTGACTTTCCTCAATAACAGAAAATGCAAGATAATGTGTTGACATTTCTTTTATTACCAGAAATATTTATGCATCCAAAAGTTTGATAAGGTTTTATGTTACTTAAATATGTATGTTTAATGTGGCTAAAATAGGGGAATCCCCTATAAAAAAAGGAAATTAATAGGAATGCCAATAATGGATTTTTGCAAGACATAGAAGTACTTTCCTGACAAATTGAAATCTACAGCAGAGTTTCAATAAATTATAAGTAAAAAAGAAATGATAGAAAAAACTATACAAATAGGTACATTATATAACAAAATCATACTTGTATATAATAAAAAATGTGATAAAATTAAAACTCTTAAATAAAAAATACAGTAAGTAAAAGTTACACTAGTCTACATATCAGATGATTAAGAACCAATGCACCCCTTTAAAGTATTTTTCTATGCTAATTTCACAACTGTTCTTAGTTTTCTTCTATCACGTATAGTTTGTTTGCGATCAACCAGAGGTGATTTCTAAGATTCATTGCCGAGAACAAGCATCATGTAATCGTCACAGATAATGTAAATGTATACTTGTTGTGGATGTTTGCGAACTTATCTAACGACTTTTAGAATACAATCTGATTGTATTTAGCATGAGATAGACAAATGTTTTAACAGTGACTTCATACGTACATTAATATTATTGGCACAAAAAGCTGTGTATACAAAAATGCCTTGCTTTCTATGTGAACGGGACAGTTCGGCAAAGCAAAATCATTGGATTTTCTGATTCGTTTTCAAATTCATTTTTGCTCACAAACACAATTTAAATTCAAATGGCAGGTTCTATATATATATATAAGGCATACTATATTAAAAAAAATGCTGTAAAAGTGGGCATTTTGAATTGAATTTAAGCGATAGTACTGGAAATGGAAAAAATGGCCATACTGAGAAAATAATTGTTGTAAATCAAGATCTAATTCATTGAACAAAAAATAAAAACACAGGTTGCAAGGCTGCCACAGGCAACTATTTTTTAATTCTAACTGGCACCAACCACTTTCTTAAAAATGAAATCCATAATAGATGCTTTGATAACATTTGCAAGTAAAATATACTTCAAATTTTATATTAGAAAAATACTGGTGCACACAGAATATAAAAATAGTTGCCAGTAACAGCCCTGAGGTTGCTTATAAATCTTTGAAAAAAAAAAATCACATCAACAAGTATAATGTTTTTACTTTTAAAAATGAATCTGAAAATGTGTTAGAAAATTTTGAGTTGTTGAGGGTACGAAAATATTTTTTTATATGCACTGCCTTAATATGATTCTGACAAAACCAGTTCTTATAGAAAATTTAAATTTTAAAAACAGCCAGATAAAATTGTTAAACTAGGTTTATATCTAAATTTGATTTAGTTTTTGGTTTTTGTTACTGAAACAAGTACAGTAAACTATCTCAAATCCGAAACCCCAAAATCCACAACTCTAAAAAATCTGCATATAATTTACGGATGTAAATAATGAAACATTCAGTTCAAATATAGGGACAAAATTTGACTTTTATAATTTTATATCAATTCCATTTTATTTTAATTTGTAACTTTTGTTAATAGTACTGAATTCATGTTTTTTTTTTTCCCCAAGAAGGAAAAGAAATATATTCTGAAAAAATTCAGATTTTTCTTATATATCATTGGTAATCACAATCTTCTTATCAAATATATTTATGTATTAATCAACCTTTTTTGGTTATTAAATCTAAATCTGGCTAAACCTGAAAAAAAAACTTCTTTATTTTATGATTTTGTTGAGAATTAGTAATGTATCTTATATGAGGTACATTAGTAACTACATTGAATAATTTAGGAAAGATATATTTCATGTTTATAATGAATATTTAATCATATATTATTGATTATTAACTTGATCCTTACTTTTAATATTTTAATCACTTTGAAAATTATCTACATTTTTATTATTTTAATTTATTACTTATTTTAATATTTATTATATTGTAAAGCATTCATTTTAGTTTTGATTGCATTATTAATTGCATTCAAATTCTTGTTTAAAAAAAAGTAAACAAAGTAATGACCGGAAATCGGAAAAATTCTAAAATCCACAAAACTTCTGGTTCCAAGCTGTGCGGATTTAAGGGAGTCTACTGTATTTAACTTCAAAATTTACATCTGCATGTTGGCAGGAATTTTTAAAAATTACCTTTACTTTAAATGATTATTGATGTAGATATATTTTTAATAGCATGTGTTTATTGTGTATGTGATATGTTATTTTGCATTAATTTAAAGTACCGTAATATTTATTTAAGAGTTGCAATTTTATTGTATTTTGTATAACAAAAGTATGATTTTGTCATAAAATTCAACTATTTGTAGAACTTTTTCCATCATTTCCTTTTTATTCATAATTTACTGAGACTGCAATAGATTTCAATTTGTCCGATTGTAAGAATCCATTATTGGTATTCCTATTTATTCCTATGGGATTCCCATTTTTTAGGCACATTAAATACATATATTTATGTAACATTAAACCTTATCAAACTTTTAGATGTAAATATGTATGATATTTCTGGTAATAAAAGAAATATCAATATTATCTTGTGTTTTCTGTTATTGTGAAAAGTCAGTAAATTTGAATTTATTTTTTTAAATAAAAACCTGTGAACCGCCCATTAAGTTTTTTTTATTAGTCATCAAAACACACTTTGAGTTGCTTATTTATGCAATTAGATGAAAATTGAAGGGGGTACATTGGGGAAAATCAGCCATTGAAGTTGCCCCTTTTTTTACTTAAAAAAATGACAAAAAGTCATTTTTTGACAGCACTTTTATAAAATGAGGTTCACAAAAATCTCTTTAAATGAAAGTTTACTTTATTCTGAACAAAACCAAAAAAATTTGAAAGCTCTAGCTTAAACCTGAAAGAAGTTATGGACTATTTTGTTGTCACATGTGCTATTCAAAATGGCGGCAAATCAGCCATCTTGGGAGCTATTTAAAAGCTCATAACTCATAAACCATTTGATCAATTTCAATATAATTGATATTTTTGGAATCAGCATTAGAAATTCTACAAATCCACAGAATTTTATCAAAATTGGTGATGGTGGGTGTCATTTTTGGAAAAATCTGGGTGATTTGACATGGAATGACCCGTCCATGAATCATGTAAAAAAGCGAGAATTATATTCATAAATTGTATGAAAAACGCAAATTACGTCTATGAATCGTGTAGTAAAACATGAATTATGTTCATAAATCGCTCAAAAAACACGAATTTTGGCGGCAGAAATCTGAAACGGAAATTACCTCTATAAAACGCATAAAAATACCGAATTGCATTCACGAATTGCATAAAAAATGTGAACTACATTCATGAATTGCTCAAAAAACGCAAATTACATCCATGAATTGCATAAAAACGTGAATTACGTTCATAAATCACTCAAAAAAATGCGAATCACTTCCATGAATTGTGAAAAAAAACACGAATAACGTTCATAAATTGCAAAAAATGCGAATTACGTCCAAGAATTGGTAAAAAAGCAAATTACATTCATAAATCCTATAAAAACAGAAATAACGTCAATAAATCGATCAAAAAACACAAATTTCGTCGATAGAAAGCTCAAAAGATGCAAATTATATCTATGAATCGCATAAGTATAGCAAATTACGTCCGTAAATCATGTAAATTACATTCATTAATCGCATAAAAATCTCGAATTATGTCCATGAATCGCTCGAAAAAAGCGAATTGCATAAAAAACATAAATTGGGTCCACAAATTGCTCAAAACGTGAATTACATCCATGAATTGTTTAAAAAAGTGAGAATAACATTCAGAAATTGTATGAAAAACACATTATGTCTATGAATAGTGTAGTAAAACGGGATTTATGTTCTTAAATCGCTCAAAAAACACGAATTTTGGCAGCAGAAAGCTGAAACGCAAATTACGTCTATAAATCGCATAAAAATAGCGAATAGTGTTTTGCATTCATGAATTTCATAAAAAACGCGAATTACATTCATGAATAGCTGAAAAAACACAAATTACGTCCATGAAACGCATAAAAACGTGAATTACATTCATAAATCACTCAAAAAATGAGAATCACTTCCATGAATCGTGCTAAAAAACACTAAGAACGTTCATAAATTACAAAAAATGCGAATTACGTCAAAGAATTGGTAAAAAAAAGCAAATTACATTCATAAATCCTATAAAAACACAAATAACGTCAATAAATCGATCAAAAAACGCTAATTTCGTCAACAAAAAGCTCAAAAAATGCAAATTATGTCTACGAATCGCATAAATATAGCAAATTATGTCCATAAATCATGTAAAATGTAAATTACATTCATTAATCGCATAAAAATCACGAATTATGTCCATGAATCTCTCAAAAAAAGCGAATTGCATAAAAAATGCGAATTACATCCACAAATCTCACAAAACGTGAATTACATCCATGAATTGTCTAAAAAAGTGAGAATTATGTTCATAAATTGTATGAAAAATGCAAATTACGTCTATGAATTGCGTAGTAAAACGGGAATTATGTTCATAAATCACTCAAAAAATGCGAATCACTTCCATGAATCTTGCAAAAAAACACGAATAACATTCATAAATTGCAAAAAATGCGAATTACATTCATTGATCCTATAAAAATACAAATAACGTCAATAAATTGATCAAAAAACAGAAATTTCGTCGACGGAAAGCTGAAAAAACGTAAATTATGTCTATGAATTGCATAAAAATAGCAAATTACGTCCATAAATTATGTAAAATGTAAATTACATTCATTAATCGCATAAAAATTGCGAATTATGTCCATAAATTGCTCAAAAATGCAAATTACATTCATAAATCGCATAAAAAACACGAATGATGACCATGAATTGTGCAAAAAATGCGAATTACACCCAACATTAAATTAATTTGCAGAAAGTTTTTGGTTTTATATAAGTCTGCCAACAAGAACCTACAAGTTATCCTGAAACCCATTCTAAACCAACAAAAATTAAATGGAAAAATAAATTTGTCCAAGAAAGACAAAATAATTTCCATTGACATACATTGACCAGAATCGAAAATTTCCAATTGAAATCTATCCTATACAATCCAAAACCAGAAAGAAAAAAATCCCTCCAAGAGTAACTCAATCTATCTGCTGCAAAATAAAATACATTGAAATGCAACTGAACAAGAACCTGAAAATTACAATTGAAATCAAAACGAAACCAGATTCAACCCCCCCCCCCCCCCAAAAAAAAAAAAAAAAAAAAAAAAAAAAAAAAAAAAAAATCCAACCATATCTCGATTTGGGAAAGAAAACTTAATTTCCATATCTACGCGTGGTCAGGAATCTGGAAATTCCAATTAGTCTATGGGTTAGCAAACCTTAATTCGATCTAAAAAAAAAAATTCTGACAATACACACTGACAAGCAGAGTTGTATAATATAGACGCACGCCATGTGCAGATAATTTTATGAAAAAACAATTTTTACTTATTTATTTCGACAAAGAATTGCGTAAAAAGAAAAGTTTATCTCAACAAAGAATCATGTAAAAAAAGCCCAACATTTCGACAATATACCACGCGAAAAATGTGAATTTCTTCCAAAGACCGCAATAAAAACATTAAATTAATCCATGAATCGCATAAAAAATACGAATTCCATGCATGAATCGCATAAAAAATGTGAATTACATGCATGAATCGCTAAAAAAAGCAAATTGCATAAGAAATGGGAATTACGTCCACAAATTGCTTAAAATGAGAGTTACGTCCATGAATCATGTAAAAAAGCGAGAATTATATTCATAAATTGTATGAAAAACGCAAATTACGTCTATGAATCGTGTAGTAAAACATGAATTATGTTCATAAATCGCTCAAAAAACACGAATTTTGGCGGCAGAAATCTGAAACGGAAATTACCTCTATAAAACGCATAAAAATACCGAATTGCATAAAAAATGTGAACTACATTCATGAAATGCTCAAAAAACGCAAATTACATCCATGAATTGCATAAAAACGTGAATTACGTTCATAAATCACTCAAAAAAATGCGAATCACTTCCATGAATTGTGAAAAAAAACACGAATAACGTTCATAAATTGCAAAAAATGCGAATTACGTCCAAGAATTGGTAAAAAAAGCAAATTACATTCATAAATCCTATAAAAACACAAATAACGTCAATAAATCGATCAAAAAACCCAAATTTCATCGACAGAAAGCTGAAAAAACGCAAATTATGTCTATGAATTGCATAAAAATAGCAAATTACGTCCATAAATTATGTAAAATGTAAATTACATTCATTAATTGCATAAAAATCTCGAATTATGTCCATGAATCGCTCAAAAAAAGCGAATTGTATAAAAAACGTAAATTGGGTCCACAAATTGCTCAAAACGTGAATTACATCCATGAATTGTTTAAAAAAGTGAGAATAACATTCAGAAATTGTATGAAAAACACATTATGTCTATGAATCGTGTAATAAATCGGGAATTATGTTCATAAATCGCTCAAAAAACACGAATTTTGGCAGCAGAAAGCTGAAACGCAAATTACGTTCATAAATCACTCATAAAATGCGAATCACTTCCATGAATCATGCAAAAAAATACTAATAATATTCATAAATTACATGCGAAATAAGTCCATTAACTGGTAAAAAAAGCGAATTACATTCATAAATCCTATAAAAACACAAATAACATCAATAAATCGACCAAAAACACAAATTTCATCGACAAAAAGCTCAAAAAATGCAAATTATGTCTACGAATTGCATAAATATAGCAAATTACATCCATAAATCATTTAAAATGTAAATTACATTCATTAATCGCATAAAAATAGCGAATTATGTCCATGAATCGCATAAAAAACGCGAATTGGGTCCACAAATCGCTCAAAACGTGAATTACGTCCATGAATTGTTTAAAAAAGTGAGAATTACGTTTAGAAATTGTATGAAAAACACAAATTATGTCTATGAATAGTGTAGTAAAACGGGATTTATGTTCATAAATCGCTCAAAAAACACGAATTTTGGCAGCAGAAAGCTGAAACGCAAATTACGTCTATAAATCGCATAAAAATAGCGAATAGTGTTTTGCATTCATGAATTTCATAAAAAACGCGAATTACATTCATGAATACCTCAAAAAACACAAATTACGTCCATGAAACGCATAAAAACGTGAATTACATTCATAAATCACTCAAAAAATGCGAATCACTTCCATGAATCGTGCAAAAAAACACTAAGAACGTTCATAAATTACAAAAAATGCGAATTACGTCCAAGAATTGGTAAAAAAAGCAAATTACATTCATAAATCCTATAAAAACACAAATAACGTCAATAAATCGATCGAAAAACACAAATTTTGTCGATAGAAAGCTCAAAAGATGCAAATTATGTCTATGAATCGCATAAGTATAGCAAATTACGTCCATAAATCATGTAAAGTACATTCATTAATCGCATAAAAATACATAGTTAACTAGAATGAGAAATGATACATACATCATAGATTATGAAATCCTTTCTTAGAAATACAGTGCTGAATGTACATTACTTTCTTATCTTATACTAACGTACTTTACTACAGAGTTGTTTTTAACGAAATCAAGTAGCACAGCATATATTAATAATAAAATATGATAATTAAAAGTGATCAGAAATCATGAATATGAATTCTTTGCATTAGTCTTTAATTTTTTGTTTTTTTCTTTTTATTATTAACCTAAAAAAAGCACTGATATCAGTACAAAAAACCCTGAACGGGTTAAAAGCTTGTGACGCAGCACTTTATCTTATATATCTAAGAATTTTAAATTTGGGACTTAAAACTAATGATATCAAAGTTTATGTGACGCTATGCTATTAATTAATATATACATATATTAAAATTTATTCATTAAGGTTTTATCAATTACATCTTTCATAAATTCAAAATATGAATCTTAAAAGATATGATATCAAAGTTTAAGTGACGCCTTGACGAGGCTTTAAACAATGTTTTAAAATTCCATTTATTTATTTATTGTCTAAATACATTTTCATATCTAAACAATACTTTTCATTTTCCAATTCACTGTTAAATACATCACTTTCACTGAATATATATAATGGACTGAAATGTATTTATTTGAATAAATAGATTTATCTTTTGGGCTACGCTATCTAAAATTAAAAATAACATTTGAATACATATTTTTTGCGTCATTGTATCTATTTGCATCTATTTAACTTACTTTGGATACAATGACGCAAAAAATATTTATTGAAATGGTTTTTTTTATTTTGGATACACTGTTAAAACTAATGGTGACACATTGCACCTTTTAGGGGTGAAAGGCTTGTCTCACTGGTGACACCCCTAGAGGAGCTAAAATGGCACCCTTAACTAGGGTGAAAGGATAGCACCCCTAATCCAGGGTGTATCAGGGGGTGAAAGGATGGCACCTCAGGGGAGAATAATGACACCCCTTATCCAGAGTGTCCAAGAGGGTGAAACAATGGCATCTCGGGGAGAATAATGACACCCCTTATACAGGGTGCCCCAGGGGGTGAAAGGATGGCATCTCAGGGGGAGAATAATGGCATCCCTTATCCAAGGTGCCCCAAGGGGTGAAAGGATGGCACTTTAGGGGAGAATAAGGACACCCCTTATCCAGAGTGCCCAAGAGGGTGAAACAATGGCATCTCGGGGAGAATAATGACACCCCTTATACAGGGTGCCCCAGGGGGTGAAAGGATGGCATCTCAGGGGGAGAATAATGGCATCCCTTATCCAAGGTACCCCAAGGGGTGAAAGGATGGCACTTTAGGGGAGAATAAGGACACCTCTTATCCAGAGTGCCCAAGAGGGTGAAATGATGGCATCTCAGGGTAGAATAATGGCACCCTTTATCCAGGATGCCCCAGGGGGTGAAAGGATCGTACATCTAATTCAGAATGCCCTGTGGCACCCTACAAGTAAAATCATTCACAATCTATGGTCCACAGTGGCACCCTCTCCCCGCTTGTCTAGAAATTGTAATGGATTGAATCATGAAACACAAAGTGTTCATCTCTTTTTAAATTGAATTCTGCCGAGAAAATTATCAGGATCAGTCTGAGTTTTTTTTTTCTTTTTGATTGATGGAATATATTTTTAAACTCATTAACTGGTGTCCAAAGAAAATTGTAGCATATTTTTGTAACTATAAGAAGTATAATATGAAATAGTCATAGAAAGGCAAAGAAATCAAATTGAACTTTCATTTACGTGGAGAGTATTTTAAGAAAAATTCAAAATTTTATTTTTTATACAGTTCCTGCATTTCAAAATCTCTAATCACAAGTCATCACTGTCGCACTTTTAGTCATACCCAAAAGGTTTTGTTTGAATAAATCGAAAAATTCACACAACCACTAGACATACTTTCTACCTCCAAAAATCATAGAGGTATATTCATATATTGTGACTTTGTCATGAAATTTGAAGACTGATTTTCGATTTCATGTTTTGAATTTCTTGGTAAAATGAAATAAATCATTATTTTTGACTGTCTATAACATATTTTCGGATCAAACTTTCAGGATATGATTAAGAATGGGACAGTAACTATTTTTGCGATTGTGCATTTTTAGATACAGGAACAGTATAAAAATTTCATGTTTTTTTGTCCCCAAAATAAGAAAAAGTACAATTTGAATTATCTACCTACATATGAATATTTTTATAATTTCTCTTATAGTTTTAAAAATAATCTGTTACCATCTTTTTTTTAAAAACAGTATATTGCTTGACATGTATTTTCATTAATTATATACAGGGCAACTGAAAAATATGGGTGCACAGAAAAATGCTATATCCTGTAAAATAATAAAACAAAAATATAAGAAATATCAATATTTTAACAAATTGCTCACTGACTTGACATTTACTTTAACAAGTTTGAAAACGAAGGATCACAGAATTGAAAGTTCGCTGCAGATAATACTGATTTAAATCATTCTATGCCTTAATAATTTCGTATCACATGCAATGTAAACTGGAGATTTTCTTCTTCTAATTTTTCTACAGAAGTTGGTTAAGATCCAATTGTTTGAAGGCAGTTAAATATCAATGTTGACGGGTGTTGAAGGTCATTGTTGATTTTGCTCCATGTGAAGGCCCCAATACTGCTGCAAGTTCAATTAAAATTATTTTGCTTTCATGAAGCCAAAACCTCGTCTTACTACATTTTAGCATTAAACTTAGTAACACTAATTAAAGGATTAATAAAAATTAAAGGTGTTTTTCCACTATGGGAAGTCTTCCCAAAACCATTAATCTTTTCAGAAAAAGTGCGATGAGTTATTTTTTCTTTTTGTATTGAACATATCAGTTGCTGATCATTTTGGCGGTTGTGCACTTTTCTGACGGTTAAGATTTTTATATAATAATAGAAAAAAATGCTACAAAATTTTAAAATAAGCATTTCTCAGATTTTAGTAGAGAAATATCAATGTCAAACAACGCACCCATACTTTTGAGCCACCCTGTATCTAATAAAAAATATAAAACACAAATTAGAGATGAATATGTAATAAATGCTGCAACTTTTAAATTAGTAAAAATATTTCATATCTTTAAAAAATTTCCAGAAAGTTCTCCATCAAGCTATGAAATGAACTATAGAAAATAAGATAATTTTATAGTTGTGGTAAAAATCACAGATGAAATTGAGCCAAAAAACCATTCTTGCATTATATGTAGTACTTACCTTTATACTGAACTTATGCAAATCCATATTTTATTGCATATATCCACACAGAGTGCAATTAAGAACTGTATGTAAGGTGGTAAAATAGTGCCTACAACTTTTTTTTCTATGTGCCAACTGCATTTCATATATTTTTTTATTTCTTTGCACAATCATGTTAAAAATAATATTGCATTGCATTTTTAATTTTTATGTATTGAAGGCAAGTGGGGAGGAGACTTTATATATTAAACACTTTATCATACTAAAACAAAATAAAAACTGGCTTTCCATAAGTATGAAACCTGATTAAACTACAATATTTAAATTCTGGAAAAACTTATTCTTTTTATAAAACTAATATGCATACAAAACAGATAATCAAGCAAATATGTCCACAGAAAGTAAATATAAACTTTTAGATAAAACTAGCGATAAGCCAAATTGAAAAAAAAATACTGAGACCAACATCAGAAAATAAAAAGTTAGCAAATAAATGAATCTTTGGTTACCAATTAAGGTGCGGTATTTAAAACATTCCCAAATCACAAATAAGTTTTTTTTTTGTTTGTTTGTTTGAAGGAAGCAGAAAAAAAAAAACTTCAAAAATATTCTTGATACAGTTTCTTATTTTAGGAACATAAGAATGAAGAAATATCTCATAATAAAAGATAATCTTGTTTATAGGGACGTAATCCCAAAGTCCAGTTTTATCAGTCATTGGTTAAAATGAAGTTAACTTAGAGGTTATTGACAGGTGCAAAAGAGTCTTAAGCAGGTGCTGCTGTCATGGTGCAGGTTGTATGTGGGGGGGGGGGGGGTACGCGAAAATACAAGTGAAAGCGTTTGTTAAACAAAAATAAAAGTAAAATAAAGCTGGGCATCAAGTTTTGTCGACTAGGAATAATTTTTGTATAATTTAGTTGCATTTGACGACTAACGACCTGCTGATTTCTAACCCAGTGTCCACATCAAGACACTTTCTCTCAATTTATGTTTTGACTTATTGAATCTGAAATTTTAATCTACAGAGTAAATATAATGAAATGAATAAAACACTGAATAAAAAAATACTTTTACTTCAAATAATATTTTTATTGTAAACACAAGAATGTACTAAATATTATTAAACAAAGACTTTACACTGCGTGGAACTGATGCCACTGAGAAATTTTTGAACACATAAGTATCTAAAAATGATAAAAAATTAAGTTGGTTTTTGCTATAGCCAACGTCAAAAAGCCAAAATAATGTATACCACAAAGTAACTGCAGTTATAAAATTTTCAGTTTTTGTAATAAACTGTTTGTCTAAAAATAATTCATAATATGAGGAATTTAACACATTGCTTGAGTTGCGGTGGACAATCACAGGTTGAAGAACAGAAATTTCTGCACCTTCTTCATGATAAAGAGTCGGAAATTTTTCTCGCATCAAGCATGGTAATGTAAGTACTGTAAATGCAAGCTCACTATCTGAAATAATAATAACACTATAAGGAAAACGCACAAGACAGTCCATTTAAAATATATCATCAAAGCACAGCAAAAAAAAGGTAGATGAACAAAAAAGAAAATTTAAAAAAAGAACAGATTTATTGTGTTTGCAGTGCTAAAAATTT
The DNA here is from genome assembly GCA_964019185.1 of Maratus speculifer. Classification (NCBI taxonomy): domain Eukaryota; kingdom Metazoa; phylum Arthropoda; class Arachnida; order Araneae; family Salticidae; genus Maratus; species Maratus speculifer. The sequence goes on from OZ025293.1 coordinate 86,860,122, forward strand.
AAATTCATGAATTTTTAACTCACAAGGCTATCAAAGCCTGACAGCTAATGTGCCCGCAAGTTCTGTATGTAACGCGATAACTCTTGATATAAATATCAGATTTGCTTCAAATTTTATATGTAGGTTCATTCTGATAAGGTTAGCTGGTTAGCTTTGGAGGTTCAATGGTTAGATATGAAGGGGGGTGGTAGCTAATCCCCTGCCCACTAACTTACAGTTGATTTCTTTTATTTTTGAAAAGGCATTATTCTTTGAAGTAAGAGTGTAATATACAGCTGTATATATAGCCTGTGAGTTCAATGCCATCAATTTAACTGGACACTTTTCTCTTTATTGCCTATTTTCAGACACCACGAGAAAATTGCATGGCCAACTGATGCGTGTCATACATATATTCTTTTTCTGTATTATCATTAAGAGTTACAAACTATTTACATTATTAACCATCTTTACAAAGCATATTTTGCAACAAGGTGTTTATTCCAGATTAGTTACGAATTTCCCTAACATGTCTAGGTTTTCCTTAGCAATAATAATAAAAATTCTAGGTATCGAGATTTTGTAACGTTATACACATTTTTTTTAAATTCTGAATTTGAGAGTGGAACTTTCACGACCCATTTTGAGGCATAAACTACTGATTTGTTATTTAATTTTTTGCCAAATTAACAAATTGTTGAATATTTTGCATGCTATACAGTTTGCAAATACACTTTTAACATCAGATTCTATCCATTTTGTCAAATCAGTGTGGAATTCTTTATCACATCAGTCACAGTTAATACAGATTGCTTTGACATTTTAATACTAATAATAAGTATTCAATAAATTAAGCTAATAAATGTTCAGTTTATAAACAAAGATAAGTAAGCAGACCTAATCAATCGAACACCATTCAGTAGAAAGTTTCCGTGAAGCTGAAACTGAAAATCTCTGTTACAAAGAAGGACTATGCAAAATGATATGCACGAGATGTTGAAACTTTTTACAGTACTAATTAGGAGCAAACTTTAATTTTCATGGTGCATCAATTTCAAATCCTTAGTTTATTAAGAAACATTTACATTTTTTTCTTGAAAGTTCAAAATTTTCTTACTTTTTCTTGGAATTTTGAAATTTTTCTGAAATTTTTGTAACAAACAATTGTATGAATTTATTCTGAATTCCCATATAAGAGCATACCAATATCTTAACTTTTAATGACTTCAGTGATTCCAAAAAAAATTATCCAATTATAAGAGAAACGCGAAACATGGATTGATATTTTTAGTTCCATATAAATAAAGAGTGAAAGTATAAGTTATTGATCACGTAAAAAATTATATATATATATTTGTAATAGGAAATTCTGAAGAAAAAATAGTTCAACATAATTTTTTATTCAAGTATAAAGCAGTAAAATGTTTTAGCAATATTAAGAAATAATATTAAAATTAATAATCATATACGTTTTGAAAATTACTTAAAATTTACATTTAAATACTACCATAAAAATATTAGAATGAGCTAATAAATATGTGACTTATAAGTGTAATCAATTATACAATAAGTATTAGCTTGTTATTTACTTAATCTGCTTTAAAAGTAATAACCCTACATAGAAAACAACTGTACAGGTTTACTTCACCAACATGCTTGTAAATAGGGGGAGGGGAGGAACATCTAGAAAAATAGAACAGTATTAAAAGCGAGTGATATTAATCCGCATTTTTACTTTGCATCTATAATTGAATTTTTTTTTTAAATGTTGGGTTCATTTTTTTTAAATAATGAGTTATATTTTTAATACAAATTTTATTACATACATTTAAAAAAAAAATTATTCCATGACCTGCTAATTGCATTTAAATAATCCTCAATATTCTTTTAGTCTCTTTTTCAAAAATAAATAGCAAAATTTATCCTTATTCCAATAATAACCGATCTAAAAACGAAAGCCAAATTAAATCAAAGATTTTTTTAAAAAATCATTCGATTGTAAACAGGATTTAAATTGGCTGATCAAGACCAAATAACTCGGTACCCCCTCACTTGATGAGGTTACTGACTAAAAACTAACTACACTCTGTTACCTTCTGTACATGCACATTCTGCCTCAGCTATTAGCAGCTGTGACAATCCTTTGTTTTTTGATTTTCTTTTTTGCACCAGTTGTGAGAGACTATCCTTTTTAATGGTTAGAAAATCTCTCAAATCAGCTTCATATATTCGTAGCCGTTTTGCTTCATTCAGTAGCTGAAAAAAAAAAGTGTGGTCAAATTTTTTAAACTGCTCGTAAAATGACTTGTGCTACAAAATAAATTTGCAGTTATTGTAATTGAATATACCTCATTAGTTTGTTGAAGTGGGGGGAAACATTTTAATGTTTCAGCCACGGAATGGGTTGTTATATACTGAGCTCGGTGGAAAAATGTCCGTTCCATTTTGCCTTTAATTAAATCCTCATTCGGTTTTCTTTTTTGGCACTCTTCTTGCAACACTTTAATGTGGATGGCAAGGGAAAACTCATCCTCCTCACAGTCACTTGATTGTGGAACCTGCGAGTAAGGGAAAATAACTCTGTACAACAAATGTAACATACCAATGAATGAAACATTATGTCGTTGTAAAACTTTTAAATGACTTTTAATGATGAAAAAAGTAGGGCAAAAATAACCAGTTCTGTTAGCACACAAAAGCTTTTAATTTAATAATTATTTATTGGCTAGCTGTAATAATATTTGCAATGCAGCTTATTATTAGTTCGATTACTCTGTGTCAGACAGAAACCATGTTTTATTGTTATTATTAGTGTGATTTAAAAAACAGTATTACATTCTTTACAATTCATATAATCTCACAACATATACCTTTTTTTCAATCCTATTTTTTGCTTAATAAAAGTAGAATTGTATAATTTTACACTACAGCCAGTTATTTATTGCATTAATAAAAACAGTCAATTACAATCAAATTAATATCTTTCTTTCGAACTGCTATCAATTTTTGAATTTATATGAAAAATAGTATTTAAATAAAATGTTGATTTGCAGTGCTAATTTAAAAAAAATAATTTAACCAGGGGAATTGAGAGAGAAATTGGATCCTTTAAAGGTCCCTTCAAAATTTATTTTCATTTCAAAACAGAAAGAATCCTTCACAAAAACAGTTTTACATATACAAGATATAAGTATGTTTTACATATATATATCTTATTAAAATGTATAAACAAGAACCTGAATAAAAGGATCATTTCAAATTCACAAGATTATGATTAGATTTTTTTTTTTACAAATGTAAAAAAAAAAAATGTTTAGTTTCACAAAAACAGGACCTGGGAGCAAAGTGTTGACAAATTCCTCGTAACTCAAGTTAATAAAATAAATGTACCCTACTCGAAGACATAATGTTTCCTAATGAATAGCAAGCAAACTCAGAATTAAGCTATTGTTAAATACGTTAAGAAAATTAATATGTATATTTTTATTATTACATTTCAGTAAAAATTAAAAAGAAATTTAAAAAAAGAGGTATTTATTCAACTAAATAAAAAACAACAACAATAAAAATAAAAAACTATGAAAATCTCTAAAATTATTGCCCAAATTTTTATAATAAAACAATTACCTTCATACGTTTTACCGATATTAATGAGTCGTCAAGGCCATTGTCCAAATCAGATTGACTTTTGTTCCTTTTTCTCCCAAACTTTATTTTCATTTTTTCCAATTCATCAGCATTGCACAGTTCTGCATGTCTTGATCGATGTTTTTTAAATTTATCCCTAAGTCTTAGAACCCAGCTGTCCTGTAATATAATTCAGTGAAGATTAATTGTTGCTAAAATACTTTTTACATCAAACTTATTTCTTAAAATTCATAAATATTTACATGAGGTTTGGCATTAGCAAACTGCTTATCCTTGAGAATTGGATATGTTTCAACCAATGTTCTAGATGTTTCTAGAAACATTCGGGGTGTTGGGTAGCTGTAAAAGATGATATTCTCAATGATACAATTCCTAAGTATTAATCATCATTATTTATTAAAAATATAAATAAATATAACACTAAAAATAGAGACAAAGACAAATAACAAATAAAGCTTGATAACAAATATGTCACCTACATATATATTTTTTTTCCAGCTGTTGCAATTATCCACACTTGGTGGAGTTGTCATCATTCTAATTGCCACTGGCGAGTGGATTTTCTGACATTTTTGGTAGTCTTAAAAAACTCAGGTTTTGTTAAACTAAAATAACAGACACTTTGTTATATATAGGATATATAAAAAAATTATATATTTTTATGTCTTAGCCATATATTGCATCTCACACAATTGCCTGTGTAAACATGGCACCAAGTTCTATACTTAAGTGCTCAACTTTTTCTGTTGTAGACGTTTCTTAAGTTTATTTTTTTTTTTTTAAGAATGAAGGAATATCTAACAATTTAAAGAAATGTTAGTACAAAAATGCATTGCAGTAATGAATTATCTTTGTAGACATGTCAATTTTGAACTATACGTTGTATCTTGCTGGCTTGTAAAATAAATCCTTGGCTGGTAAGATCTGAAAAAAATTTTCCATCCCTGCTTATCGTAAAACTATTACTATGTAAATCCAATTCTACCTCTAAATAATAAACACAATGTAACGATTCCGGAGCGAATCTATCACTCTTACCAGTCTCCGATAAGATGGAGCCACGTTCGGATTAATTTCGATTTGAAATGTGTATGAGAAAACTTTTCTACCTACATACAAATATTTTATACCTAAAATACTTTCTGTTGAACATAATTTTGTTCAAAATTAACATAATTTCAATGATTTGCGCAGTCAAAAAACATTTCAGAAATCCAGTTGAAAACAAACGTAGCATACAGCGTAAACAAGAAAGTTTCGTATCCAGTCATTCACTTCAATGATTCATAGAGAAAAAAAAAAAAGACAATTTTTTTTCCGTGGGGTGCAAATCAACTACGGTAAAGGTCGAATTTAAGGCGCTCCACACACCAAGGAGACAAGAGATACAGCACACGTCGCATGTCTCATGAAATCGCGAGTCACGAAAGAGGCAAGTTGAATTTTTAATTTTTTTCGTCCTCATACCAGAGAGACACGGCACGCGCGATAGAATCACCTGGCGCTATCTATCACGGATTAATAAAGGAACCTTATCTTGATAAGTATTTTAAACCCTTTAAAATTTTATTCAGTGTAAATAAAATGAACATTATTATTTTTCGTAAAATTTTAATTTAATGGTATCATTTGTAAAAAACTTAGTTTATATTCACGTGCATTAAAATTTTTATTAGTTGCAGCAGATTTTTTTAATAAGCAGTTCTATTGCATATTTGTTTTATTAAGAAAACTTAATTTTGTTATGATATATTAGCAGGAAACCCTGTTTTATCGCTGAAGAATTGTAAATGCTAATAGTGTGTTTATTGGAACATAAAAAGTCGAACTTTGCTAATCTGAATGTTTGCTTGGTGAATGTCTTCTGCATTGCTTTTATGTGCAATAACATACTGAAGGAAATTGAATTTTGTTGTTACTCTTGATCCCATTTTATGCGTGTACTTTTTAATATTTATATGTTCAGTAAGGTAAACTCAAGATGTTCTACATGCTGATTCAGTTGTTACAAGTTTGGCTCATTATCAATCTCCCTTTTTTGCATTTATTTATTTTATTTTATTTTATTTTATTTTTACAAAAAATACTTTTGTATTTGCCTCTTACCAAAATTTAATACAAAATCGCCAAATAATTTTAATAGTTGAAGCAGACTTTTTAAATTATGCATTTTATAGCATATATGTTATTTTATTTTATTAAGACGTTTTAATTGTTCTGCGGTATATTAGACGGGAAATCTGGTTTACCTAGACATTTTGTAAACGCTAAAAGTGTGTTTATGAAACATAAACTAGCCGAACTTTGCTCATCTAAGCGCTTCCATATTCTCAATCATTTTATCAGTGTTTTCAAATTTTAAGTGAAAAACACATTTTTTACCCATCATCCTAGGACGGACATTTACACTAGAATCAATATATATGTCACAGTAACTTAATGAGTAAAAGAAGTACTTCGTAAACAACGTCTTATTCACAAGTGCAGGAAAATAGTACAGAGCACTTACGAGCCATAGCGAAGCAAATCATCGAATAATGCATTAGTAACAGCACGCCGACACTTTGGTTCCTTGCACAGAGGGCTACGTGTTTCCAACATGGTCTGCAACCACGGAGGAAAATGGGGCAACTTGTAGACATATGGAAAATTTTCACTGCAAAATATTAGAGAATGGAAGATTAGTGTTGATTTTATCATAGTTAAATATGTGAAAAAGTTTGAAAAGGAAAATTATGATTTATATAAAACATAGTGAAATTAACATGTAATGTCACATGAGAGGGAGTGATGGAAGCTACTGTTTTGTGACAAATTATGTAAAGTGGAATAGGATGTGTTCACGGCTTTATGACGTCCGAAAACCAATACCTAATACAGTGAAATAATGAAAAAATTAATCGAACGGTCAAAATTTTCCACTCTTTGCACTGCAACTCATTCGGCAATAATAAAATGAACCATTTTAAAATTTCTTAATTTAAATACTTATTTTTTGAGCATGTAATTTTTTATTGAAAGTACTTTTTGATAAGATGTTGGGTTTTGTAATTCCATAACAATTTTGTAGATAATTTGAATTTCTAAAACTTTAGTTAAAATATATTAGCGTGTGTTTTGAGAGGGGGGGGGGGGGTAATAATGAAAATCTTTGACATCTATAAAGGGAGAGTTGTAAATTTGTGACATGGGGAGATGGAGAGGAGAGGTTATATTTTTCAGGAAACTTAATATAAAAAAAAGTACTTTTCAGAAAAAATGACAAATAATATTCTACAAAAAACTCTGTAGTGAAAATTAAAAAAAAAAAAAATTGTATGAAAAAGAGCAAGTTTACTAAAACATTTTTCCCTATGCAATCGTAAAAGAAATCAACATAATTTGCATAATACGTTAGCTAAATTAATAGAGCAACTTTTGTGAAGTCTCAAACATTGCTTGAAAATTCTGAAAATTATAGTTCATCGCGTTGATATCGTTAAGTTCAAAATCCGTTTATCCCAAAATGAAACAAAAAGATGAGGGTCTGTTTCCAAATATAGTAATACGTGCAATATCATGTATGCTGCATTGGCACTAGTTAATGGATATACGGATACAGCCCCTTATCTTTTTGGGACAACGGATTTTGAGTTTATTCTATTGACTATCACTGTCAGAATTTAACCCCCTGACTGCCCGGCAAAAGGGTAAAATTGTAATGTTCTTTTCTCTGTATTTTATTAAAAATATAAAAAAAAGATTTTTTTCAAACCTGATACAAAATATGTTATTATCTATAATCTTTGACAGTATTAATCCTAACTTGATTTTTTAAAACTGGGTTTTATTTGTAGAATTATGTTAATTTAAATATTGCTTATGCTGCAGTGAAACCTGCAGGTTAGTGTGCGAAAATATCAGCCAGCGGCAGTCAGGAGGTTAAGCTATGTATCAGACTTTTACAAAAGTTGCTCTAAAAATTTAGCTAGCACAATATGCAAATGAAATTTTGGCAATATTGACGCATGCGCAATGAAAAATTATTTAGTAAACCTGCTCATTTTCCATGCTTTCTTTTTAAAGTCTGATTGCAGGATATTGTGTACAATGTTGTTTGTTATATTTTCAGTAGAGAAAATTCTGAAAAGTACTCTGCAAATTATAAGCAAAAAACTTGAAAAAATTTGGGACTTTTTATAAAAACAATTTCTTTGCGATTAGGCATGCGTCAAAGCGAGAAAAAAATGAGAAAAAACCCTCAACCAATAAATAAAACCGCAGTACTTTCAAATCTTTAAGGGGAAAACAGTTCACTGTGGATCCTATAGACCAGGTGAGAAACTTAGCTTACCAGCAACCAATCAGAATCCTCTTCGCCTTAAGTAAGGTGGATTGGAAAGTCTCGTTGCATTTTGGTAGAAATAATAAGTATCTTTGGTGGATGGCGGTGATCACAGAATATGAGGGCTTTTCACTTTTTAAACTGGCACACTTTTTTTCTGGGGGGGGGGGATTATGTATTTAATTTATTTAATTATTTTATTTACTTTGTCAATGCTGCATTTTTGAAAAACAAAAGCTGGGAAAACTTGTGTGATTTTATTTTACTAAAAAAAAGATCGAAAAAAAGAAAATAGCATCGTATAAGTTGTGCAGTTACTTAATTTGAAAACCACATGGAAAATTTGTTAAAATGAATTGCATTTGATTTTAAGTGTATAAATAATGTTAGTGAGGTTAGTTTTATGTATGCGTTGGCAGATATAACTGCAATAAAATCGAGGATCATGTTGCTAAAGTTGTGTTTTGTCTTATACAGGATATCTCTTCTTATTGTTTATCAATTGATAAATTTCTAAACCATCAGTTTTAGAGATGCAGCTCTAGTTTCAAAAATGTCTCAAACTTTGTTTTGCAACATATAAAAATCGATTTACGTTAAAATAGTTACTTTTTAAGTAGTTAAGAAATTAAAATTCGATACAATGCCTGGGTCCAAAAGTTTTCAAGTGTTATTATAATACAAAATAAAACAAGTTTACGCTTCGACGAACAAAACTTATCGAGTTATGACATTTAAAATTTTATGAATTTTCAATATTTGAGTAAGTGAAAATTTAAAAATGTATTTTTAGTACCAGAAAAGATGAAAATATATGAAATTCAAAGTATCATAACTAGATTGAGTTTTTATTGGAGAAAAAATGGAATTTAACCATGTAACTGATTTTAATGATGTGGATTCATCTCAATAGACAAGAGCGTCTTACTTCCAAAATTATTTCAAACATTCAGTTTAAATAAGTTTTAATTAAAAAGACCATTGGCAATATGCATAGCTATTTGTTATATGTTATTAAAAAAATGTTGCTGGAATCTGTTGCCTATTCAACTCTGGAACAATTAAACCTGTTAATCAAAAGTAACGTGCACATCCCAATCCTTGTTAACTACAAAATGCAACCTGTTTTTCATATTTAAATTCATGAGTGCATTTAAATTTAATATATAACATCTGACTAATAAGTACCTATTTTAGATAAAATGTTTATTAATTACTCTCCTGTACATAAAATTTCGCTATTATAATTTAGATGTAATAAAAGTTGTTTTATTATTAGTATTAAAGTGTTTGAAATAATATAAGAAATATATCAAGATATTAAAAATTGTAAATATATTAATAATAAAATATACAATCATTTTTAATTATTTTTCCATTTAAAATTTTTGTACTTCTCCATTATCTCGTCGACATTTTCCATTTAAAAAAACGATCACCAAACAATGGAATTTAAATGTCAAAAAGACATCATAGTGACAACATATGCATTACATGTGTTTGGTATGTCATCCAATGATTTTTAATTCGACGTTTATTTGTATTTTTAATAATATTCTTCAGATTTATTAAATATTTTTTTAATTAAAATAACAATTATGTCATTAACAGCGACGTCATGATATTAAGAGAAAAAACATTGAAAAAAATGTTGCAATGCACTGTTGAGAAGCACAGTATGCAAATTTCAAATAGCGTCACAAATATTTATCCATCAACTGAAAAGGATAATTCAGAAAAATTGGTGAAAAAAAGAGCATTAAAAATTTTGATTTGGATGGATATTTGCGATTTAAAAATGAAATCACGATTTGCTCCTCCCCAAAAATGTCTTGTTAAATGTTAAGTACTCCAAACAACAGAAACGTTTGAAAATTTTGGTATTAGACGTAAACTTGTCACAGTATTTGTTAAAAAAAAGTAATATAAAATGTAACACTTAAGCATAATATCTAGTTATTAAAGCAATTACAAATTGAAATATAGACTTACGGATTCATTTGTTGAGAAGGCTGCTCATCAACAAGGGGGCATTCTTTGGTGACAATTAACGCTGGTGGTGACAATGAAGAAGATTCCAGCTGCTGTAGATCAAGTTGTTGAACACTGTGACAAACAAAACAAGCAAAGAATTGAGAATTAGGCTCAGATTTTAGGCTTTGTAACACACCTGACAAATAAAATGTTCCAGATTCCCACTTACTTCTGCCAGACATTCAGTTTACTTTCCTCTTTTATCTCATCCAAGTCTTCACAATCAACCCAATCATTATGTTTTAAATTCCAATATTGCAAGTGTAATGAAGAATTAGCATCCAATACGAAAGCCTTTTTAATTGGATCATGAATTTTCTTTGCTATGTTGCTTTCTGATTTTATTATTTTCTTGAAAGCCCCATATGTTACATGGTATTCAAACATTTTCACAATAAGCTAAAAATGTAATTTTTGAAAATGATCTACTTAAAAATAAACAAATGGAAATTGTAGCAACAACATACTTTAGAAATAAAAAAATAAAACACTAAAAGTGGCATACAAAAATAGCTAATAAACATAGTGGTGAGGAATAATAACTTTCTCATCATTAACAATATACATTGCTAACTCTGTTGAGTCACATTCCTCACCAGGGTGAACAATACACCATGTATCATTCTTGATGACATAGCCAAAAGCGGTGGGACAAAGCATTGATGTATTGTACAGCTTACCAGCTATGTCAACATGTGAATCTGACAAAATAAAAATTGTACATATTTCAAAAAATATTGGTACACCATCTGCAGTCTTTCCAAGTGTGATGAATGTACCCTTTGTATACAATCTATCGTTACAGGACACTGAGGCGACTGTGCTGAGTGTTTCCTCACTGGTACAAAGAGCATCCAGAATTTCACTTGGAAACGTTGATCGAGAAACACGTTTGACAACAGCCTGGAGGTCTGTGTCACTTAAAAAAAAATTATTTCCACTCATGTTATATGCCTGAAGCATACAGTGTCTTGTACAAAGAGTTTTGCTTACATTAATGAAATTTCTCAAGTGGTTCACCACACTTTTAAAATACTGGTGCTTTGCTTCGAAGCGCATGCACCACAAATTTCTAAGTGGGCCGAACATTGTTAGTGCTCGTGGGTAATGGATAAGAAAGTGGAATTTGGGTGTCAAGTGTAAGCTAGGCAAAACAACTTGCACAGCTGAAAGGAACTCCGTAATAAGAGTGTCTAAGTATGCAACACTTGCCGTTGGAATTTTATGAGCCAACAGATGATCAACTATGACACGTAGTTTCACATAAATGGAAAACAGTTCCTCATCCTGTGAAAGCGGACATAGCAGTGGCAGAAGTCGTAGCAGGCACCATTTCTGTGATGCACTACCTACAATTTCAAAACCAGACTTAAAAGCTTGTGGTTTGTTTTTCAGGTCAGAGCCTTTGTATTGAAAATTCTCAATGCACTTGTTTAAATCTCTTAGTCGACAAAGACCTTTATGAGACAGCTGCTGAAGTAAAGCAGAAATAAAAGCTGGTACAACACCCTCAAGTAGGTCGTGCATGGGGTCAGGAGGCAGACATGTAACTGGGTTAAAATTCTTCAAATGCGACAAAACCGACTTACCTGTTACACCATATGCTGATATATTGTCTGCACTCATTTGCGCAGCAGACACGTGATAGCTGTGGTTTGTAATATTCCGCAATGTTACATCATTTTCTGAGGTAACAGAAGAAATAGCATCATGAGTAATCATACAAAATCTACAGATACGGCCTGAGCTAAAACACTGCCGGAACCCACCAATTGCATGACTTGACAAATTATCGCCAGACAGTGTAGCAACTCTGACCTCAAACTTGTGTTCAACACCACTGTTCGATGTAACGGTTATACCACTCTCTTCCAGTGCTGCTAAATTTGCAACTAAAGGACTAAAAACAGCATCATACCCATGCTCAATTACAAATTTATGTCGTGTCAACATTGCCAGAAAAATATATTTAAGTTTCGAATGGTGATTGTCAGAAAAATTACCTATGGTAAAATATACAGCATTTAGCTTTTGTTTACCACGTTTTGCACCAATTGGGTTGACCACCTCAAATTCATCATTGTACATGTTCAAAAAAATGGTCGATTTATTGTACTGATCAGAATTTTGGAATAAAACACCACTCTTAAAATCGCACAACATGTGTGGATCAGCAACTATTGTACTGTTCTGCAACACTTCTTGCAAAACATCCTGTTTGGATAAAAGTGTTTTTAATTGCGCAAAAATAGGCACAATATACACTTTTGCATTACCATTGATGACACATTCGGTGGGTTCTATAAATGCAAGAAACTCACGGCAAAATTTTTGTAACATGAAATCGCTACGGCTAAATGTGAACATGGCGTCAACCATTAGATCCACTTGGAAAACTTCAAACACCTCACCTAAATGCAGACCTCGATTTCCAAACTCACAAATGACTGTTTTCAGCACCTGTTCCATTATCACCCGAATAATATCTGCTATACTGTTCATAATATCAGTATGGACAACAGCAGGAACACAATGCATCTCTCTGACTCTGAGTGAAAACACAGCGAGTACACTTTGAATTTTTTTGATAAATTCATCTGTGTTAAGTAACGGCTCAATAATATTTCTCTCATCCACAAAACTGTCATCTCCTAAACCAACACTTTCAAACTCATTTGTTTCACAATTTCCAATATCCTTATTAAAACTGTCTTTAAAAGTTGCTCCCTTATGACAACGCAAGCAATGTTTTCTATAAGAATGGTAAAGCTTGAACCGACTCTGGCAATTATCAATACCGCATGAAATAGACAGTGAAGGATCATCGATGTGAAGTGTACGTAAATGGAAACAAAATAAGTTAAATGTAGCAAAGGTACGGTAGCCGCAATTTCCATTGTTGCAAAAAAATCTGCCCATAATAATTCATTAAATTTACCTATCTCTGATATACAAAACTTTAGCATCAATATTCGTACAACACAGTTTGTTACAGCACTACAGATCCTGAAATAATAAAAACCAAATAAGTAATTAAGTTTTTCAAAAGAAGTCAGTATAATACACTTTAAAAACTTAGAGCATGAATGTTTTGATAAGGTATGCTGTAAAGATGTAAAGGTAATTAAAGTAACAATTTTAGCACAAAAATGTTGAGAGTAGTGGAATTCGAAAATTTCAACCCGTGAAAAACTTGAAATTTATTTTGTGGTAAATATCGGTACTTCAAAACTATTACAGGTGTTCTTAAGGTTTTCCACAATAAATTACATAAATATACCTGTGCTATGAACTAAAAGTTAAGATATAAATTCTGAATTGTTCAATTTTCTGACATTCAAACTGAATAAAAAAGGGAATTTCTAGAAAGAAAAGAGACTTTATCGATAAAAATTTGCGATTTTAAGTTATTTCTGAGAAGTTTAGAAACTTATATCTGCAGAACAACAAGGCATTTAAAATAACTTTTAATATATTTAGTTAAATTTCGTGCGAATTTATTTGTGTTAAAAACGTCATGTTTTGGTAAATGCTTGTTACAAATTGCAACTTTTTACAAAAGATACATGAAGCAGTGTTAAAATATTGTCAATAAAAATACATATTGATGAGTTACTTCTCATTTTATTACTAGAAGAGTAATTTTTAATTTCAAGCTTACTCTGTCAAACAAATGTTAATTGTTAGTGCTTGATGAATTTCATTCATTGTCAAAAATTGCTTTCATTTAACCATTCAAAATATACAGCAGCCTAGCAAAAGAACATTTTAAAACGAAAGAAAAAATACCTGCATAAATATACATTTAAATGCAATATGGAATAGGATAGATAAATTTAATACTATTTCTGGCTATTATTATAGTTGCAACTTTAACATAAACCAAAACACGGTGTTTGCTTACACTAGCAAATTCACTCGAAATTTAGCTAAAGATATTAAAAACTAGAAGGTAGCCCTTCAAAATGACGTGTTTCGATTTTTGAAAGGATGATAAAACATTACAACAACTTTGGTCAATCATAGCCACTTTAGGCTTAAACAATTTTGAAAAATTCAAAGATTGAACATAAGGAAAAAATCTTAAAAAAAAAAAAAATCAGTAGAAATTTGCATTTAAAATTACAGCAAAACTCTCTAGTGGATGAGGAGGGATTGTAATGAACAAATGGTAAATGCATAAATTTTAAAAGTATAAAGTAAGGTAAAATATCAATTATAAAAGAATACATTGTGAAACTACAGCCAAAAAATATTTTAAAATACTGAGAGAAAATAATAAAAATATCCAAAATGTATAAACATTTTCCTCATTTTGGCCATTTCCAGACGAATATGAGAGGGTAGCCAAATTATTAATTGAATGGGTAAAATAATGGCATAGAATATGCAGCTAATGAATTTCACTCACAAAATTACAGTAATTATTTCACAAAAAACATGCAAAATAACATGCTTTAATAATGCGAAACATGCACTAATAATGCTATTTTAAAACATTTGTGAATTAACTATTTTATACCATTAGCTAATACTTAAAAGAAAATACTTTATAAGATCGAAAACAAATGTCAACAATAAAGAGTAAACAATCGTGATTCGTTATGTGACAATGAAGTCATTCATGGCTTGAAAAAAAAAATAATAAATAAAAATAAATAAAGCAACACGAATATAAAAATTCTAACAATATTGTATTTAAAACGCACTTTCGCTTTTCTTAAATAAAATGTTTTAATTAAACACTGTTAAAAATTTGACTGTTTTGCTGCATCGTCATTACACAGCTTTTGTAGAAAATGATTACTCTACCGTATTACACTGTTAAAAATTTGAGCCATTTGTTGCAGCGTCACTCGAGAGCTTTTAAAGAATATCTCTTTTATGACCAATAAGAATGCTCCATATCACAGTAAAATAACCGTTTTATATAAAAGCAGTAGAGTGATGCTCCAGAAAATGGGTCAAATTTTTAACAGTTGCTGCAGCATCACTCCAACGCTTTTATAGAAAACGGTTACTTTGTGTGTGTTACTTACAGTGTATTCTATAAAAGCTGGGGAGTGATGATGCAGCAAAAGGGTCAAATTTTTAGCAGTGTATTGCTAAAAATTTGACCCATTTACTTCAGCGTCACTCCACAGCTTTTATAGAATGTCTCTTTTATGACCAATGAGAATGCTCCATAACACAGCAAAGTAATCGTTTTCGTGTAGTGATGCTGAAGCAAATGAGTCAAATTTTTAACAGTGTGAATATTGTGTTTGAAATAGGGAAAAGATTTCAAAGCACAGTAAAATGTAGTGACGTCATTTACAGCTCAAACTGTAAATCTGGCAAATGAGAACGCCCCATTACGACTCTGGAACGTTTGCATTGGACAAAAAATTGATAGCCTTTAAAATCGGAGATAACTTTTCACAATGGAATTTGTCATTGGTCACAATAAGTGTTTTTTCTCGTGGATAGGTTGACCCCGGAATCGTTATACACGAAGGGATTTTATATATATAATTCTTTTAAACTCCTTTTTGTTCTGAAGATAGAAGTTTCTAAATTTCTCATAAATAGCTTAAAATTGCTAATTTATATTTTAAAAAAGTCAAATTTCATTAAAAAAATTCCATTTTTTCAATGTAAATGTAAAAAAATATGACAATTCTGAACCTACATTTTTACTTTTAGTTCATAGCACAGTTGACTTTGCATTTGACTGTGTTTGTTATTTTTATGAAAATTTATCGACAAAGTTTTCATTTTCCCAGGGGTAAAACTTTTTTGGAGTTAATATACCGTAATTCCATATAACAATATTCACTAATTTAGTTTCCAATTAGGTAAACCTTTTTAAGTGTGTATTCTGAATCAGTAAAAAAATACTAAATAAAAAAGTGGGTTTTCATAAACATAAAAAGCCCGGAAGACTTTCATCTTTGTTTACCTCCTGCAAGAATTCACAATTTAAAAGATATTATTGTACATTTTTCATTACCAAGTCTAAAACTTATCATAACTATTATGGGAATGCACATTACAAAATTCATTATATTTCATCATGATGGAGAATAGCTTACTAATTTTTATTTAAACTAAATAAAACACTATAACTAAACAAAAAATTATAAGTACACATTTTCTACACTTAAAAATCCTAATCATTTTGATAAAAAACAAACGCTTACAAATATTAACAGACCTTTAATGCAGTATGTACACACAAATATTAATATATTTTACCAATCTATGTCCTTAGAGCATCTTAGCATTTTATAACAAAAAAACAAGTTTAGTAACTTTCTGTATACCAAGTTTCTCTCTTAATTTACTATGCATATATGAAAAGTAAAAAAAAAAAAAAAAAAAAAAAAAAAAATTCGCTCTATGGGTGAAAAACTACAAGGAGTAAAGAATGATCGTTAAATGTGGGAATTCAAGATTTCATTATTATTAAGTGTTTTCCAACAAATTTTGCCTTTAAGGTATTTTTATTTAAAAAGCCTCCTTGAAAATGAGTACAAATGGAAAAGAGCACGATTGAAACGCAAACTTTTTTTGTGATACAGTAAACAGTTAACATCTGTTGTATAGATTTGGAACAGAAAATATAAAAAGTCCTTATGTTTAAAGTGTATCAGCAGCTTTAGGGAACTGACTAATTCTTTATTTCCCCTTTTGTTATACATATAGAGGAAAGTCGGGTGAAATGGGACAGTAAGGTTTTCCTCTTTATGCATTATTCTAAACATTTCATCCATCGCACACAAGATGAGGCAGTGGTAATCCATTCTTCAGTTTAAAAGAAAATGTTGATCAGTATAAACTTGCAAATGCATGAAGAAAAAAATTATTTCAAGATTCAAATTTCAATTTGCTTTCAATATATTAAAGACTTGTTTATGTATATATGTAATAGTTTCCCTGTTTATGGAACATTTTACTGTATATTATCCGTAATTTAAACTAAACCTAGAAGCAGCATTTTTGTTTTTACAAGAAGTTTCATACAAAACAAGGAAGTGACGAGAAATGGGACAATCCAGCAAAGGGAGGAATGGGACGTGTCCAGTTCCTTTTTTTAATCAAGAATAATGTAAATTGCTAACATGCAAACCTTTTTAGAGGATAATATATTAATTATAAAAATGACTTGCATTTATATTTCAAAATGTAAATAAATTGATAATTTTATAATGCCATCCCCTATGACAGAGAATTTAGAATTTTCATTCCAGTCATGAAGATACTGAATTTTATATTGTGACACATACATTATCAACTTACAATCTTTGTTTGATTATTTATCTTGCCGACGTTATTTTATTTGTGCCTTATAGCTTTTTTTTTATTGCTGTCCAAAAACTCTTAGTGGGGAGGAATGGGATACGTTTTGAGACTTACATCTTCTTTAAAATAAAATAGCTTTTGCACGTTATGTTTCTATATTGTTCAGGGGGAATAAAAAGTGTTTTATCTTGCACGCTATAAATTGAAAGTTTTCTTTTTGCATCAAACAAAGTTTATTTGTTTCTTTTGTCAAAATGCCCCACACCCCTCCACTCTCTCCTATATAGATATTATATATCAATACACCAATTACATGAAAATAGAATTTTTATCAATAGTATCAATACAGTTTAACGGTTAAGAGTTTATTGTATATCATTAGATTTTTACCACTTTTTCCCCCAGGTTTTTACTATCTGCTGATAAAAACCAGTTTTTACCGGTAAAAAGCCAACCCTGTTTATTGGCCTTGTTTCAGAACGGGTGGGATGAAAGATTGTTAAAAATTATGTCATTAGAAAAATGTTTAAGATTTATGAATGAAAGTGCACATTTTTTTAAAACACGAGATCTTCATCACCAGCGGTAAAATTTCACATTTGTGTAAAATTTGAATCCAAGCTTTTATTCATTGTTATACTTTTCGAACACACACTATTTCTGTAAATTAGTCTGAAAGTTGAGTGGAGTAAATATTGATTGTTTTCCTTTTATAATTTGACTGCTCATGACTACAAATATGTGATATCAGATAATGTTGATGATTGAGAAAGGAAGGGGGGGGGGTGATTACGCTCTAAGCAAACTTGCATTACTATTTTTGAAAAAATATTATTTTATTTAACCGTAAAATTCTGCTACTAAATAAGGTATAATGCGAAAGAATACTTTAGAAAAAAAGGGGGTGTAAATCTGCATAGTCGATAATCACATTCTAAGAAGATTCAATTTAATACCCTAACTTTTTCTCACTTTTTGAAAGAAAATGAAACCAAACATATGAAAATATGGAGGATTGGGAGTAAGAAAACATAATGGTAAACCTATGAAACCGCTAAAATAATGTTTTTAGGCATTTTTCACCAAGATATGACTTGGCAGACAAATGGAGTTTTAATCTGCAAATCGAGGTTATGTAATCCTAGATTTTTATCTGTGAACTAGACGAGATGATTGTCTGTACTGCCGCCTCCCAATCTAATCTTATTAGGAAGATTATTTTGGAAATAATGGTAGCTAATATTGAAAACCCTGTAAATAAATTGATTACTTTAAGATTCGCAAGTATTCAATTGTCTTCCATCCCCCCCCCCTCCAACATACAAAAATCAGGCATACTGAAACGGTATTAAAGGCAATTTGGGATTAAATAAACTTTACGGGGGGGGGGGGGTCTCGGATAGCATCCATCCAACAATGCATGCAAAGCCGGTTAGATGCTGTCAGAGATCCTGTGTAAAGGTTAAAATTAAAACTTCGCAACTGAAAGTAATTGCATTTAACTGTATATAGACGCAAACACATATTTTAATCCTTAACTTCAGTGACAAAAATTGTCGCATAACTACTGTGAGCAGCCTGTCAGACCGCTTAATCTAATGATGAATAAAATGTTACATTAACTCTCAAAATACATGTGTTAACATTTATATACAAGACTTTTATAAATCAAATTCAGCTATTCAAAAGTATTTAGAGATAGTAATAAAACTCCAAACTAAACAAAATTTGATCAGTATTTATAGTTAAACTAAAAATTACAAGTTAAACTGTGAAACTTGTAAAACCACAGCAGTATCCGAGACCGCTAACAGTAGTTAAGTATTACATCTAAACAGTTAAGCTTAAATACAAGGAAAAATGAACATAGGATATTCCGATTGTAACAAGACTCGCCTATAATAACCGATTTATAATGGGAAAATATGCAAATATTTTTACAAAATTTTTATTTCGCTTTTTAATTGGTCACCTGGAGCAGTTTGCTCCTATAGCTCCTTGGTAGCTATGCCTACGATAAATCATTTTAATATATTGACATGCAAACGAGAAATTGTAAAATAACTGCCTTACAGGATTAAAATTAGCAAGCGGATATGTTGGCGAGAGTGTAGCTTGTAACTTCACATAATAAACTTTCTAATCAATCATACTAACAAAAAAAATCTAATTTACAGTTTTTATTTATTTATTTTATTTTATTTTTAATGACATAACATATAGTTCTGTAACATAACTTAACATAACAATAAAATAAAATAAAGTTAAATCTTACCTTTAATCAGACTTTAAAAGACTTAAGATGTAGAGTAAGCTTTCGTTGTTCGCATAGGTTAGATACATTGACTTTCTAATATACTTAGACGCCATATCCCATTCTTCTCTTTGCATGGCTTCGAATCCAACATCTTTGGCGAAAAGATGCCGTTTTTTACGGTGATCGCTTTATTGGCATCTTTCAGATTTCACAAAGAGAAAAGCAGAAGTGCGGTCAACTCAAGACAACCATAATAATATAAGTTTCGGCGGGAGAAAAATCGGTTTGGCACGCTAAATCTGCCATCCGTCACGTGACGGAAGACATAGATGTCGGCCTAAGAAAAGGTTAGCATTGTGGTGTCTAGGTATCTTAGGTCATTGGTTAGATCCTTATATATTGGCTATGACTGAGTTCCTTGATCCACGGCGCACACCCCGAGGCCAATTTAAAATTACTCTAAAAGCGCATTTGGCACTCAAACATCCTACTTTATACATTTTTCATGTTCTCCAACGTTCTAGTCTACTCTGGTAAGCTGGCATTAGTGTCAAGGAGCTGATCTATGCATTTATTTTATATGCCGCCGTGAGAAAAGGTTTTTGACTATTTTTCTGGTCTAGAGACCTTTTACATGGAAAAAAAGGCAATATATGTAGATTTCAGCGTAAATCCTATATACTTCTAGCAGTTAAAAAAAAAAGAAAAAGAAAAATAGACTGAATTAAATTGTACGCTTATACTTTCGCAATTTTTGTTTACAAACTTCGGCTATCTTATGGGATTTCAGTAAATAACGCTCAGAAAATAAAACAAAAACTACTGTGAACTGTTTTTTTTTCGTGAAATTATTGCAACATTTTCCTTTGTTAATTTCGCCGTTACTGTTTACAATGTATAAACAAAAAATCATATTTGTTTAACAGTTTAAAAAGCAACAGAAAGAAATCGCCGACTCTAAGCAGCAATGTTGAATTCAGACACATTTCTATGGAGTGGATTTCTGTGGATCCGGGGGAGGGGATAGAATTCCCTTTTTAACCCTTTAAAGCACAAAAATTCAAATCTTCTGGGGAAAATGCCCCCCCGCCCCGTCTACGCCGTGAATTCGATACTGTTAAGCAGGTTTGATCTCGCTGAGATCGAGAAATGCATGTAAAAACTATGAAGTAAACAGGCTCAGATTTTAGAAGTAATATCAAATTTGCGAACGATAGAAAAATATTCCAAAGAAAATTTAAAATAAATAACTTAATAAGAATTATACATTTTTTTTTTTAAAGTAGCAGTAATTTACATAAAAACTGGAAGCTATGTCTCATAAGGCAGGAAACAAATTATGCAGTTAGTAACGCTACCTATATTTTTAAGCTCTAATCTTGGACGCCTTCACCTCCAAACAGGGAAAGGGGATCAAAGGGCGATTGTACCTTCCTCGATTTTAAATTTAAATAACTAAATAATGTTTTTCTCCTGTGCTGAAAAACATTAAAATTGGTTCTTTTCGAGCAGTTTAAACTAAAAGAGGAATTACGGACTTTTCTTTTAACGGGAGAGGCATGGGAGAACCACTGCCCTTCACCATTTAATTAACTAAATTTTCTTTTATCCAATTTTCAAAAACAAAGCAATTTCTTTTTCGGAGAAGCTTAAATTAAAAACAAATTATGAATTTCCCGTTAAAGGGCTAGGGCTTTTTCCACTCTAAACCCCTTGACAGTTAATTTTCGGTCCTGTTTTTCTTCTTATGGTTATATTTAAAAAAAAATATCAGAAGCGGCAGTTTCAGAGTAATGTTGAATTTTGGTTGGTGGAGGACGGTGGCCCATGCGAAAGATTTTGAAAATCAATTAACAAAATTTTATTTTACTCTGGTTAAGACGTAATAAAATTTATTCCTTTCGAGTAACTCAAACTAATTAAACACTAAGAGAAAGAATCACTGAGAATCCTCTATGTGTGCGTATGTGTATATGTGGGGGGGAGGCTATTTTTCAACGTAAATACCCTATGGGAATTAATTTTAGCTCACAGGCTATCAAAGCCTGAAAACTTACGAGTCCGCAGATTATATATGTATGTATTTACGTAATGTGATAATTCTTGATTCCGATTTTATTAAAATTTTGGATACAGATTCATTCATATATAATGCGCTTCCTTCATTATTCATTAGTTATTTATAAAGGAGGGAAAAATGGGGTCCCCCTCTCTTAATTGAGATAAATGGGTTTTTTAGGCAGAATTTTCAAATTTGGTATACCGGTTTATTCTGATAAGCCGCTTCCCTGATTAATTTTGCAGGTTCATTGTTAACTATAAAGGGAGAGCATGTGGGCTAATCCCCTATTCTCTAAATTTTGATAAATGGATTCTTCATGTAGAATTACTCGATTCGCTTCAATTTTGTATATAGGTTCATTGTTATAAGGTTTCCCTGATTAGTTTTGCGGTTCATTGATTACGTATAAGCAAGGTAACAAAGAATTAGTCCTCCCCTTAATTTAGATAAATAGGTTTTTCATGCAAAATTATCAGATTCGCTTCAAATTTTGTATATAGGTTTATTTTGATAAGGTGCTTCCCTGATTAGTTTTGGAAGTTCACTGGTTAAGCATAGAGGGGGAATTAGGAGCTACCCTCCTTAATTTAACTAGTTGGATGTGTTAATCCCGAAACTTTCTTCACTCTCATAAGTACATTTTAATATTAAGAAAAAAAAACGTGGTGACCCCAAAATTACCCACTATTGAATTTCCTCGAACATTTGACCTAGCTTACTGAGATCCTAGTATCCGAAAAGTCTAAAACGCAAAATTTAATTAATATTCTGAGAAAATGAGCTTAGTAGTGCCTCATGTTGGGTAATTTATACTAAAACCTAATAAGCATCTACTTATGTCAAGGCCTAACAGAATGTGAAATTTGATGGAATTTCGTCCATTAGTTCTTGAGATATAGTTATAACAAAAAAAAAATGAAAAACGTAGCACAGCAACACCATATCTTGGACAATTTATGCCAAAACGTAAAAAAGCGTCTAATTATGTTATGGTGTAAAAGAATCTGAAGTTTGATGAAATTCTGTGCATCAGTTCTTGAGATATAGCTAGTTTTAAAAAAAAGTGTAAAATATAGCACAGCAGCACCATCAGTTGAAGGATTTATAACAAAACGTAATCATTGTGTAATTATGTTATACGTCATTTTGTAACAAAATCTGAAGCTTGATGAAATTCTGCGTTGGTTGTTGAGATATAGCTGTTGAAAAAATTGTGCAAAATGCAGCATAGCTGCACCACCTGTTGCAAGGTTAATACCAAAATGTAATCAGCGTCAAATTATGTTATATATTCTAGTGTAACAGAATCTAAAATTCGATGAAGTTCTGTGCATTAGTTCTTGAGATATAGCTATCGGAAAAATCGTGCAAAATGTAACATAGCAGCGCCACCTATAGGGCAGTTCACACCAAATTCTTATCAGCGGCTATGTATCTCAAGGTATCGCGGAATCTGAAGTTTGCCGAAATTCTGTGCATTAGTTCTTGAGATATAGCTATCATAAAAATCATGAAAAACGTGGCATAGCAGCGCCACCTGCTGGCCAATTTACACCAAAACGTAATCAGCGTCTATGTATATCAAGGGGTCACAGAATCTGAAATTTGGTGAAATTCTGTGCATTAGTTCTTGAGATATAGCAATCTTGAAAATCATGAAAAACGTAGTATAGCAGCGCCACCTGCAGGCCAATTTTCACCAAAAACCAATAGGCACTAATTTATATCAGCGTCTAACTGAATATAACATTTTATTAAATTTCGATCATTAGTTCTTGAAATAGAGAGCCCACAAATTTTATGTCACATAGAGGCAGACTCACAGACAGACATTTTCTAAAAATAGTCAAAACGTGTTCAGGACCTTCTAAAACGTACAAATCCGTCAAAAACCGGAAGTCGAAAATTTTCATGAATCCAATACTTTCTTCTTGTAAAGATAGAAGAAAGTAAAAATAGTGTGTGATCTCAATGCCATCAGTCTAACTGGGCTTTTTTTGTGGAACAATTGAATAAATTTGTAAATAAAAAATAAAGCAGATTTTATTTGATAAACATTACTTAAATAATATTTATTTTATTTAAAATTCCATTATTATGTTTACATGTTTGAAATTTCAACACAGTGTTGAATTTAGAGTTAGTCAGAGGCATACCCCCCCCCCCCCCAACATACATCAAATCTTGCTTCTTACTACGAAAAAATATACATAACATACTTTTGTTTATCATCCCTTTAAAAA
The DNA here is from genome assembly GCA_964019185.1 of Maratus speculifer. Taxonomy (NCBI): domain Eukaryota; kingdom Metazoa; phylum Arthropoda; class Arachnida; order Araneae; family Salticidae; genus Maratus; species Maratus speculifer. The sequence continues at coordinate 86,883,953 of OZ025293.1, forward strand.
AATTAAGAGCTAACTGTCTGTTTCATTACAAGGAAGTTTTATTTCCTGCCCGGTTCACTGGTCGCGTAGATCGGATCGTTATGCCCCATTCTTGTTTCATTGTAGCTCAGTGGTTAGTCCTCAATTAATATCGCCAATTTAGACACTGCCATGTGATGATTCGCTCACAGCCGTCAATTTTACTTGCCGACACCGAAAACAGAAAGACACACGTCACAGCGCATGCTCAAGGTCCACATTTCTGCCAATACGAAGTGCATGGCACCTTATTTGGCTCCATTCACCTAGTAAGAAACCTGTATTCACCCCAACCGCATATCAAAGCCTCTATGGCATCCTAGGGTTCCAAATGGCACCGCCGTTTCACCTGCGGGTCCCAAATGGCACCGGTTTGTCACCTTTATTTTTAACAGTGTATAACTCAATTATTTTTTAAGATATAGACAAAAAAAAAGCGCTCTGGAATCGGTATTTTAAGATCTAACACAAAAATCAAGAATGTTTTTCAACTTTTAATTTTTTCGCATTTAATTTTTAATTTTATTTTTTTTAATTTTTAAATGGGCGCCATTTTGAAACAAGATGGCGGATGATCCTGGCCAACAAACTCGGTTGAGATATTTATATGTACTATGTATATACCAAGTTTCATTCAAATGAGTTCATAAATACGTTAGTTATAACATGACAAAAATCAGATATGGCTTCCGGTAATAACCAAATAAGGCACTTTTGAGGAAAAATTGAGATAATTTGGTAAAATGTAACTTTAAAAGACTACTTTCATTTGCCATAATACTGAAAAAAAAATCGAATATTTCTCGTCAGAGGGCGACTATAAATTTTTATTTAAAAATTGAAAAAACAGTAGTAATCCGGTAAGTGCATAAAGTAACGGTGATAACCAGATAAGATCGTCTATAATTCTGTGGCTTCCGGTAATAACCAAGTAAGGCACATTTTTCATATTTTGAGTAATTAACGTTTAAAGTTTTCAAAAATGTATTTTTATCATTTCTATTATAAAATAGATTAGAACTTAATAATTTTCACTATTAAAAAAAAAAAAATATTTTATTTACATTTATTAAAAATAAATGTAAAAGGGTAATAACCAGATAAAAGTTACATTTTTAATTGGTTCTCAATTAATAAAAGCCATTTTTATATAACTATTTTGGCAAAAAAAGAAGTTCTTATATCCTAATTGAATATAGTGAAAATTATTAAGCTCTAATCTATTTTATAAAAGTAAGGATAAAAAGACATTTTTGAAAACTTTAAACGCTAATTACTCAAAATATTAAAAATGTGCCTTACCTGGTTATTACCGGAAGCCACAGATATATATATATATATATATATATATATATATGTCAACATTTGAACGGAGGGTGGTTTTGGGGTTTGGGGGCCTGATCGGTGAAAATATACCAAAATTTTCTGGAAGTGCTTTCCTCCGGACGGCTGCAATAGGTAGCTTTTTACTTTTTGTAATGAAAGCTACCTAAAACCCGTTAAATACAGTCTTACAAGTCAATGCAGATCATTTTATACAAAAGGGCTCATGAATACAGGAACTGACAACAAAGTACAGTGTTGTCAATAAATTTTGAGAAAACAAGTCACTAACCAATACGAAATTTAAAAAGGGCGAAAGAAGAAAATAAGTTCTCAAAAAATTAATCGGAGTACTATGTTACGTAATCCTGTTCTGGTGCATCTCTTTTCAAGGTATCATTGGATTTCGAATGATTTTTAAAAACGTAAATCAAAGTATTAGGAAACAAATGAAAGAATAAAATAAATTAATGGGGTTTTAGGGAAAGTGTTGTTTTTAACAGATTAAGGTTTTTTTTAGAATAAGAAGATAGAGAAAGCATAGATTAAAGATATGGGATTATAATGTAATAAATAAGTTAAGATATTATTAAAAGACAAGGCAATAGGTGGTTATTATAAGAATTTGAAAGCAATTAATTAAAATAGATTGCGAAAAACTTTTATTGTTACATACATATGAAAACATTCTTAAAATAGCAGAAAGAAATTCAAGGAACCTCAAAATGCCAATACTTCCATAATCGGTATTTTATCATGATTTCAATTCTTTCTTTATATTATATGTTCAGAGAGTAGTAGTTGTTTAATTATTCATGCCAACAAATAAAAAAAAAACTCAATTGTTTTTAAGATATATTAAAATTAATTTAAATACCAAAATCAGATACTAGTTATGAAATCATTGAACTTTTTTGAAGTACTATATTGAATGTCAAAACATTAAAATGCTGCTAATTATATTATTTCTGGTTGTAACCCGATATTGTATTTCTGGATAATGTACAGAAATAACTATAAAACAAATTATTCGCTTTCAGTTCAAATCACAATTGAACAAACCTATTAATTTGAAAAGAAGCATATTTCGTTCATACTGCATAACAAAAACACGAATAAGTGGATTAATACAATTTCATGAAATTTTCTTCACTAGAATAATTATATAGCAGTAAAAGTATACATTAAATTTAATCTAAACGTTTGGTTGAAACATTTAATGATATTCAAAATAGTAACAAAACTTGTGTGTTATAAATGCTTGTTTTCGGATTATAATTTATTCTGTATGCTATGCGAAATATTAATTGATAATATTTTGTCAGGGATTATATACACTTCAAAGAATGTTTGTTGAGTAATATTTGCCGTATTTAAGGAAACTATGTCAGAAATTGCACGTCAAAGTAGCAAATGAAGTGCGTTCGTACCATAACGTAGTTTAAAAATTATTTAGATCTTGGTGTAATGATATACAGTACTTAGGATATTATATATATCCGAAATCTTTTGTGTGTCCCTGTAAATGTTATCTGCTTTCTATCATACAGGAAGTAATCTTTCATGAACCTCAGCAACGACTATAAATATCATAAAATGTGAAATAGTTTAACGTAATTAAAACGCGCCCCAAACAATATTTCTTTCTATACCAATATGTAATGGAATACATTTATGTGGTCCTGTAAATTAATAAGAAACATTATTTGCACCACAAATTATTACAGAATGTACAATTTAAGAAGTACTTCATAGATGCTTCTCAATTTTAATATGTTCGAAAAAGTGTAACATCATTAAAAATGCGCTTGAAAATATTTTTTTTGGTCATCATGTAATGGAATATTTTTGTTTGACCCTGTAAATGAACTATGCATCCGATTTTCATTCAATTTGAAATGACTCAACAAAATGATGCAACAATTATATATTTGAAATTTCAAAAGATTCGGTCGGGTAGTTTTTGCTTTGTTATATGCGGACGGACAGACAGACGGAGAGACGGGCGGACTGAACAACGACTATAGATGCTACATACTTACATAATTGCGAACCCTTCTAAAAAATTCTATCTTAACATATAGCGACCAGTACGTTACAAAATATCTGGTACTGAATCACCTAAAATCGCCTGAATAAATTGATGTTGTACGAACTCTGTTTGCGACTCTTGTAAATTATTACTATTTGGACAATAGTTTTGTCCTCGGTAGAGAAATGGGAAATCTGAAGTATATCTGAATGTTTTCATTGGTTGAATTCCTCATTTTTATATAACTCATTTTATTCCTTTTCTGATTGGTCTATATTTAATGTCCAAAGATGGGATATTTCTTTTTTATATTTTATTCGCTTTCTGATTGGTCCACGCTTAATGTCTAGAAATGAAATACTGCTATTGCCAAGATGGCAAAAGATTATTAAAAATTACAAAAAAAATAATAACTCAATGACAAATTAAGATACAAGTTTCAAACAAGTTGTATTTAAGTAATTTTTTTTCTGTATATCACGGTGTAAAAATTAAAAATGTGCAATGTCTAGAAATTTAAAAATTTACATTACCGAAAATTGTTAAATTGAAATTTCATTTAATACTTCTTTATATCTGGGCCAGAAATACTAACGTGACTCTAAATGTCCAGACATATTAATACGATTCTGTTATTACGTAAGCTACGTTGTGATCATCATAAAAGTGATGTTATTATTATTATTTTTTAAATATAGAAATCATTTATAAGTCTAAAATATAGTCTTTGAAAGTATTATTTTCCAAATAGTCGTTGTAATTTGATAAATTACAATTTTTTTAAATAGGGGAAGGGTTTTTTCTTTATTCGATTAAATAAATTTACAAAATTTTTCCTTCCCTCTTCAGTTAAAGAAAGAAAAAAAAAGTAAGTGTTTATTTTGTAAGATGTCTTGAGATAATAGGTGCCAAGTTAAGGTTCAACTATTTTTCACGGCTTAGTTTTAGATTTTCTTCTTAACAAAAATAGGATTTGATAGAGCAAGTTATTGACTATGTATACAAGAAAGGATACTACTTGATTATCCCGTCGACCAATTTCGCCAAATTATACAAATCGTCAAACTATTCCCTGAAATAAACTAATTGACGGAATTTTTATTTTAAATAACAAAATTACACATAAATTAATAAAGCATTAATAAGAATACAAATAAAACTCCATATTAAAAATCATTTGATAGCGTAACAAGCACGTGATACGAGTTTAATGTTACGTGAATGTGACATTTTTGATTATCATTATTGACATTTAATCTTTTAGTTAGGCGGTAGTTTTTTGATACACGAGTTAATCAAGTAGTACCTAAGAAAGTATTTTAGGAGATATACATTCATGAAATGAAATGGCGCGATTTCTTCACCAGTCTATTTGGCGTTATTATCCACCTATCTGAGTAATAACGCAATGCAAACAAAACTATAAAATAAGATGGAATGATAGCATGCAAATTTCTCCCTAAAACTACCAATTCTACAGCCCTAGAATTTAACAAATTGCTTTTACTTACCATTAATAGCGATATCAGAATGCGGTAACAATCATTTGATATTTCATGGTTTTGACGTGAAAAAATTAGCAGCATTTAGGACATACAAATTTATCTCTACTTTGCAAATTTATCTATTTTCCATTTTATTTTACAAATTTATCTTTATCTTTATCTTATTTAAAAAATATTTTTTTTTATTATCAATGGCAAGAATAAAATGTGCATAAAAAAAGGAAAAATGAATTTTTTGCCACTGAAAAAAATCAACGTGGGTAATAATACCAGTAGATGGCGTTATTATTCTTGTATATATTTTGCACAGTATATTTTAAACTACAAGCTACTTCGAAAATGCGTCCAAAATATTCCACCAGCATTTTGAAAGTACGTGAAATACACTACAATTGTATGGAATAAAAAAATATTTCCTTATAAATATATAGTCTTCACATCACAGAACCTACCTGGAAAATTATAGATTGGGCGTTGACTCTTACCTACTTTTCCATAACGTCTACATATCTAAGAAATCAATTTTTTGTGGTTGACTATGATTTAGTTGACTCAGAGCCTTTCAGCGCAAAACCCATTGTGCCGTTTCTCCGGAATCTTTCGTAACTACAAATACTATTAGCACTTTGCGTTATTACTCCAATTACACCTTAGATGAAAATTTAAATCCATTTCCTATCACTTGCTAACTTTGAAGAAGCAAATGAAAGTATAAGAATTTTCAGGTAAAAATTTTATTCTCCGTAATACACTGGCCTCCAAAAGTTTACCACTGACTAAATGCTTTAGATTGTACAACGGTTTAAAGGATATCTACCAAAATTCTTGACGAATTCTCTTTAAACTTCAAAGATGTAATGAATATGTTTGATTTCATACTTTCAGTGAAGATTTATTCTCGGGAAAAATTAGGAGATAAAAAAATATATATATTTGCGATCATCGATATAACAGAGAATGCTCTAAATGTTCTCTCTCTGTATGAAAAGGCCGTGTGGGTCCTATTTAATTATAGAAGTACATTTGAATAAACACATTTGAAGTTTCTGTGAAAAACTGATTTTATTTTATTTATAAAATACAATTTTCAACTAAATTTAATATTACTTTCACAAAACTGTAAAGGAATAGTAGAAACAGCATTCTGTATTTAAAACATGAATATATTGGATAATTGATGAGATATTGACATTTGTCTATACTAATATTATAAAGAAGTAACGTTTGTATTTTATTTATTTGTAAGAGGTAATCTCTGGAAATACGAACCGATTTCAAAAGTATTCGAAGCAAATTGATGGCATCAGTTCCTGTTCCAACATAAGATCTATTTTATTGGGGCCACTGGGGATTTAGGAGCAAAAAATTTTCTAAAAATGTATTTTTTGTGTTACTGAATGGTCTAGAAACTCATACGTTAAATTACACATAAGAAAATATCTCCACACAAAGTTATATCACTACAAATACAATCTTCTAGTCTTTATTGATCTTGTTCAGCTAGGCTTATACCACAAGATCAGCACGCGGGTCTCGCTGGAACTCCCTATGAATATATGCCCAAGAAAAATACCCCACGCCCATAGCACGAATAGTTCCTTTTCGAGCTACACGTTTCACGCCCAACTTAAAACGAACTTCCTTTCTATTTTTATATTCCGAAATCTGCCAGGCTTCGGGATTTTCACCTGTAAAATCAACGACAACCGACGAGTCTCGTTTGACTTAGTGGTTTACTGACAAATCACCAAAGGAGATTATCTTTTGTTTATCATCTTTGCTTCGCCCTGTCTGGATACCTATTATCTCCATCCTTATATGTACCATCCTCTATTCAAGTGTGTGCTTCCATACAATGCAAATATCCATAGAGTGGTACTGCTTCTGAATTTCTAATTCCATAAATGTCAAACATATATCCATAACCAAGTACGTACACTCTAAAAAATAAATGTGTAAATTAGCTAATTTTACCCGAATATATGTGTAAATTTCTAAAATTACACACCTGTCGTAAAATTTACACATTTTTTTCTGAAATTTACCTGTTTATATGTGTATTTAGGATGTGAAAGTAAGTGTGTAATTTTTTATCAGTTGAAAAACTCAAACAAGTGTGTAAATGTCTAGAAATGCTTGGATTTACACTTATTTATGTGTTAGTCTAATTTAAACTTAATTATAAGTACACACATAAGTGAGTAATTTTTTACAAATGCATACTTACACATTTTGACATTTATTTATTTACACATTTTGAACAAAAAATTACCTTTTTTTATGTGTACCTAGCATGTGAAATCAAATGTGCAATTTGTTATCGCTTGATTAACTCATACAGATGTGTAAATGTATAAAAGTACTTGCATTTACACGAATGAAAGTGTTAATCATAATTAAGGATCAACTGAATCAACGATTTTTAAGATCAAAACAGAAACTGAAACCGAATTTTGGTACTCATCCTATTTTCGGCCGAAAACGATAAAAAAAATTTTAAGTGATTAATACATACAAAATGATACAAAATTAGGTCCGTTCGTAATTATGTATGTATGTAAGACCGATTGTCGTTGTTCAGTCCATTTATTCGTCTGTCTGTCCGTCTGTCCGCATATAATAGAGCAAAAACTATCCAACCGAATCGTTTGAAATTTAAAATATAAAATTGTTCCATAATTTTGTCGAGTTTTTCAAATTTTATGAAAATCGGATGTATAGTTTGATTACAGGGATAATCAAAAGTATTACGTTACATTACCGTCAATGAGAAAAAAATGTTTCAAGTTCATTTTAATGGTGTTGCAGCATTCCAAACAGGAAAAAAATTATATACATTTACCGAAGCGTATTAAAATATACATTCGGTGCAATATATAATGAAAAAACGTTTATTATTCATTTACAGAGCTACACAAAAGAATTCCGTCACATAATGATATATGGGAAAACATTGTTTTCTGCGTATTTCAATCATGTTAAATTATTTCGTATATAATTAAGTTGATATACGTTGCTCAGTTTTATTGCAAGTTACTTCTTTAATAATAGAAAGCGCTAACAGTATTTACAAGCACTCACAAAAGATTTCGGATACTATACTGCACCAGAACTACTCTACGTTACAGATTTTTGCTAGAAGTGCACTTTTAGTTGTGATATGAGTTTTTAAGTGTAACCATATTTTTGCATATTACTTTGTGTATATAAATGCTGTAAATCATATACAGGGTAACACAAAAGAATCTGTAAGAGTTACAGAGTAAAAATGAAAATAGCAGTGGTTTTCGAATCAGTTACGCATTTTCACGGTATCCCATGATAAGTAATGATTCTAGGTTTGCGATCTTGATTGCGTCCTATTTAAGAAGAGGTCCTATTATTTTCGTGTTACTGAATTGGAGATATATAATCGTACCAAATTTTATATTCATGCATTTTAGCATAAGAATTTAACAGCTAATGTATTAAGCTCAGAATATTTATAAAATTAATTGTAGTACGAACGCAGCTCATTTGCCACGTTTGACGCGCAATTTCCAATTTGTTAATGATGCTACACGCTTTCGAATATAATACAATCTATATGTATCTAAGAAGTGTATGATAAAATATACGTTCTGCACAATCGGTGGTGCAAAGAATATTCATTATTAATTTCCAGGGCCACACACAAGTATTCCATTACATAATATTATAGGGGAGATACCGTTCGGGGCGCGTTATAATACGATTAAACTATTTCACATTTTATGTACGTTGTTGAGGTTTATTATAAGTTACTTCCTGTATAATACAAAGCAGGGATGTAGTGGAGGGTATACGCGGGTACACGCCGTATACCCTTTGGATTTTTTTAAGGAACTCGGTTACCCTCTGTTTCTCAAAAGAGCTACAGTGTATACACTCTAGGGTATACCCTCTGTTTTATGCATATACCCTTTGCTTTTTTTACGACTACACCGCTGACAGAAAGCAGATAGTATTTACAGGGACACACCGAAGATTTCGGCCACTATACTGTATCCGAAATACTGTATCCATTACACCAAAAACTGAATATTTTTAGAACTTTGTCATAGCACGAACGCATCTCATTTGCTACGTTTAAAATGCAATTTTCAGCTTGTTATAAATTAATTATTGACACATAGAATCACATTTCTAACACACAAATATATATATATGCATGTGTATGTATAAGGTTCAAATAAAATGAAAACGTATTCCATGTATTAGTTCTTGAGATAGAGTGCCAACAAAATTTATATCACATAGAGACAGACAGAGTCACAGACATACAAACAAACATTTTATAAAAACATTTTTAACCTTATAAAATGTGTAAAATCCATTAAAAACAAGAATTCGAAAATTTTCACGAATCTAGTATTTTTTTCTTGCAAAAATAGAAGAGTGTAAAAATGTTTCAGGTTCAGGTATATATGTCAGTTTATCTTTAACGGTGATTTTTTATCAACAATCAGCTGTCGTTAACAAAACACACTTCTGCGACACTTATACTTCTGTGGTTTCAAAAAGGAAAAAAAAATATTAAGCCTGCTGTTTTGAACGAACAGGTGATAAACTTGGAAGTTTAGTAATGTAAGCATTTTTTGCTTTATAATTTTTGCATGCGCATATGCCATGTGCAATAGGGAAAACTCGCAGACGATTTTTTAATTAAAGACAGTAAAGTTTATTTGTTGATCTTTGGAATACACAGAGAACGAGAACATTTTGTTTGTAAAAATAGGCGTTTATGTACGTATAGTCCGTCTAAGTTTAAAAATTTAAGCAAAAAATATTACAAGAGTATCGCAAAATTCTGTGTTTCATACAAAATACGTCCAAGAAAGTTTACAAATGCTGTTGGTATGTGTAAAATAGATTCATGCCACTGCTTTTGTAATTAATATTGGACTATTTGTTTTCTACAAATGATTCTATGGATTACCATCAAAAAATGAAGAAATATGTCGATGGAAAATAGGTATGAAAAATATTTTTTCTGTTTGCTTTTCTTTAAATTACAATGATTTTGTTGAAATAAATAAAAATCTATGAATAATCCATATGTTTGAAGGAATGAGACTGAAATGTCATAATTATATTGTCTATTTATTTTTTTTTTAAATTCTAGAAGCTTTTATTATTTTATTTTGTGAATGATTTTAATGAAAGGAATTTCAAAATATCTATACGATACACAGTATCAGAAAATATATGATTAACCCACGAAAAAAGAAATAAAAGATAAACAGTGCACAAAAATTACAATAATGCATACAACCACAGTTAAAATTCATTAGCTTTTATTCGATATATTTTTTTAATGTTTCGAGATTTTTATGAATTTAGATCTAATAAAACAAGTTTACAAACCAATTTCTAAATTTTATCGCATTCATTTGGATTTTACTTAGGGTGTTAACTATTTTAAAAAGTGGATTTAAGCTAGCGATTAAATCATTATTTTAATCAACAATTTGAAATAAAAATCAATTATTTAAATCAAAATTGATTTAAATCTAATTGTTCTAAATGACACAAACGTATTAAAATCTAAGATTAATGTAATTTGGAAAGTGTATTAAAATTAATGTAATTTGGAATACTGTATACAGTACACCAAAATCTGATAAAAAAGCTTTAAATAATTGTTTCTAATCTTAATTTCTGAGTCCTGCGAAACATTAAATACAATAACTTTGTTAAGGCATAAAAGATATTTCATTTAAATATTATATTTAAATCTAAATCTAATATAATTTGTGATGTCATAATTTCCTTTAAGTAATTAAATTGTTTATTCTTTTATATGAAATAAGCATTTAAAGTATGCTAAATTTCAGCTATATATATATACATATATATATATATATATATATATATATATATATATATATATATATACACTGGTGTCCAAAAGTTAAGCATAATTGGTAATTAAGTAATTATTTTTAAGTAATGAAAGAAATGTGAATCGGAATGTACTGAAACTCCAGGTGTTTGAACCAAATAGTACGCGTCACATATTTTCACGAAGAGTTTTCCCCGAAATCAAACAGGGGACCGTCAACAAATTGAAAAAGAACGAAGATCTTTTGGATAACCCTGTCAAAACTAATGTAGCAAAAGCGTTCAAACTGCACATTATGATTAATTGGCATATTGTAATGTACTGTGTTAATTTTTACAAGGGTAGCATGTATACTCGTAGAGAAATTAAGGTTTTTATAAAAACAGTCCTAAATTTTTCCAAGTTTTTTGCTTATAATTTGCAGAGTTCTTATTATAAAATAATGTTCTTTTCTGAAAATATGACAAACATCATTGTACACAATACCCTGTCATCATAATTTAAAAATAATAAAAATTGTATGAAAAATGAGTATGTTTAGTAAATAATTTTTCATTGCGCATGCGTCAACGATATCAAAATGTCATTTGCATATTGTGTTAGCTAAATGTATAGAGCAACTTCTGTAAAAGTTTCAAAAACATTGCTTGAAAATTCTGAAAATGGGAGCCTATAGAATCAACTCAAAATCCTTTATTCCCTAAATGAAGCAAAAAGATGAGGGGCTGTATCCATATTCTACTGTTTAGTGCCTACACAATATTGCACGTACAACTATATTTAGGTAAAACCCCTGATTTTTTTGCTTCCTTTAAAAATAACGGATTTTGAGTTGATTCTATAGGCTCCCATTTTCAGAATTTTCAAGCTATGTTTTTGAAACTTTTACAGAAGTTGCTCTATACATTTAGCTAACACAATATGCAAATGACATTTTGATATCGTTGACGCATGCGCAATGAAAAATTATTTACAAAACATACTCATTTTTCATACAATTTTTATTATTTTTTAATTCTGATGACAGGGTATTGTGTACAATGATGTTTGTCATATTTTCAGAAAAGAACATTATTTTATAATAAGAACTCTGCAAATTATAAGCAAAAAACTTGGAAAAATTTAGGACTGTTTTTATAAAAACCTTAATTTCTCTACGACTATACATGCTATCCTTGTAAAAATTAACACAGTACATTACAATAAGCCAATTAATCATAATGTGCAGTTTGAACGCTTTTGCTACATTAGTTTTGACAGGGTTATCGAAAAGATCTTCGTTCTTTTTCAATTTGTTGACGGTCCCCTGTTCGATTTCGGGGAAAACTCTTCGCGAAAATATGTGACGCGTACTATTTTGTTTACACACCTGGAGTTTCAGCACATTCTGATTCATATTTCTTTCATTACTTAAAAATAATTACTTAATTACCAATTATGCTTAACTTTTGGACTCCAGTGTATATATATATATATATATATATATATTAGTATGCACATACATTGTGTAAGGTATGATTTATGCTATTAACAGTAATTTTTGTTACTACAAATGCAAAATGAGCTACCAATAATATTTGTTAGTTATGTTGGTTATGCTATATTGAAATTACTTATTTGCTGTTTTTATTAATTCTGTTGATTACTGTTTCATTTTGGCTATTTGTTAAGGCTGCAACACTTTGCCCCTTTTGAAATTAACAAAATGCACCCTTACCTTTTAAAAAATAGTGAAATATAGCCAGATCTTTTTTGAAATAAATCCCTCCATACCGCAGTACTTCTAAATATGTGCACCTAAGACTTAACAAAAATGATAGAACTTTATTTCTTGGAAAAAAAGCAGGATATTATTAAAACATGTTATTTAATTGTATTTTTCAATTCGTGATTTATAGAAATATTGAAAATTAATGATTTTTATATTTATCATACTAAAAAATTATGTACTTATTTTTATTGCTACTAAGCACATTAGTAATATATTTTCTTATGTAATAGTGCCTTTTTTTTTAGAACAAGCATTCTGCCCTTTTTCTTTTTAGAATAAATATTAAATACTGAATTATCGTTTATTAATTTAAGCATTACAATAGGCATTATATACCTAATTAAAGATTGTAAACAATTTAAAATTAAATGCAGCAACTGATAATTTTAATAAATGTAAAATCATTATTTTTTAATATAGTTTTACATAATTATTGCAAAATATTAATGTATATAACTTTATAGTATTATATTAATTAATGAAATTACTAATTTACAGTTTTTATAATTTTTGTAGTTACTAAATAATAATTAAATTTTATTGATTAAAGTGCAAAAACATAGATTATGTTAGTAAATAAAAGTCTAATTTTTTAGAAACCTAGAATCTATTAATCTTAGAAACCTAGGCTAAACCTTCATCTATTCAATATTTCAATGCTGGAGAGAAAAAAAATCCGATTCAAATAAAAAGAAATATGATTTAAATACAAAAATTCGATCTTTATTATTATTGCTTTTTAAATCATGATTTTTTACACCCTATTTTTACGGAATTTTAAACTAATTTTTGTTGGCCGATCCGACGCACAGTGGGGCAAAAAGCCTTCAAAACTGGCAAAAAATCGAAAAAATGAAATTTTATTTTGAACTACCGACATACGTCACTTTAATAGAGCAGATGTCAGTACACATCTGCCTAGTATTAAAATTTGCGAAATTCTTTTTTGATCGGCACTACAGAAAGAAGTTAAACTGCATATTGTACTTTGATAATAAGTGAAAAAAAAAATCAATAATTTTGTTTCAACATTCGTTTGTTAATTTCGCTATAAATATTAAAAAATAATTTTTTTTGACTATGGAACCTTTAACTACAAGTATGTAACAATAATTCATTAACTTTCAATTTGTTTTAATACGATTTTTATAGATATACAGACGCTTAGAATATATATTGGTGAAATTTATAAAAAAAAATAACACTGTCTACAAACATTGTAGGTTTTAGTTATGAGTTAAGGCGAGTTAAGTGTTAACTATAATTTTTTCTACTAAGTATGAGTTTTAAAAGGACAAATGTGCCAGAAAATCTTGCTACTTTTTGCTACTTTTTTAATTTTATGGTCATTTTTATAGCTAATCATCCTTAAATTTTTGTTAGTGTACGGGTGTACCAAACATGATTATAAATATTTTCTTTGTTAAATAAGAATTTTAATACACTGTTTATTACAAAATAATGTATTTAAATGAAACTGACTATCATGGAACGTTTTAACAAAAAACTTTTGAAAAGTAATGGGATTTTATGGTATAAGAGCTCCATAATCGGAGAAACTACGAACAAGTAGTTTAAATGAAAAGTAGATTAAATGCTTTAAAGTTTAATATAAATTCCGATGAGCAAAAGCCTGGCAAAAGAAGGGCAATGCTTTAGAATTAACAAAGAGTGGCTTGGCAAATCGCTTTCATTTCCTCGATTTGAAAAACAAACAGAAGCGTCAATGAAAAGCAAACGTGCCCATCTTTATATTCCGTCTGAATTTGTTCTGGGCGATCAAAAAGATCAAGAGTATAACGGTTATACAATTCTAGTTCTACATATTCGTTAGTGTACGTGACGTGTATGAGTTTAAGATCTGAAAAACAGGAAAACAAAAAGTTTGTGTTAGCACTAAAACAACAAAAACATTTTTTCTTCTGTTGTCTTTATAGTAATGCGTACATTTTGCCTGAGAAAGGTTGATCCAATCCTTCAAAACGAGTCGCTAATATTCATTATAAGGTTTGCTTGAGAATAATTAAAATTACTAATTATGTTTACATTTTTTAATGCGATATTATGGATGCTTTATAAATATCTAATTAGTATAAAACTATCTTAAATTCTTGTTTTTAACTCATTTTTCTACAAAAAATATTGAAAAAGGTTTGCAAATTAATTAATAAATCACTATTTAGCTTATATAAAAGTTTAAAATTTTACTACTTTTCTTCTACAAAAGAATCCGTGCTGAGCTTTTTTTGTTCAAAGTAAATTTTATTTTTTGCCAACTTTGGAGGCTTCCTGCCCCACTGTGCGACGGGGGAACTGTCTGGTAGGCGGAGTGTTAAAATAAGTTTTGTTATTTATAACTATCCTCCATACTTGTAAATAAAATATTAATGATAATATACCAAAGTGTGATTTTATTTTATGTATGGTCTGCAATTTTATACTTCATTCACATAAAAAAAAAGTTATTAACTGTGTATTCCTACTTTGTTTTTAGCTGTGTCTGGTAAAAATAAGTACGGTTATATGGATTTCTAACAGACAATTATATGGAAAAAAATTTATCACATTTCATTTAAAGCCACTATAGTAAATTCTTATAAATCCGCTTGTATTATTTTATGACGATATCAGAGTGATATTGGCCCTGGCAACATAGATTCTTGGAAAATTGTGCAAAAACTTTCATATTAGACCTGAAAAATGAGCTTTGTTTTCAAAAATGATAATCATAGATAGCAAGAGTTATTATTTTTAAATGTACAATTTTATAAATAAAAATGTAATTTTCGCAATGAATGATTAAAATTATTTTTTAATAACTAAATTTTTTAAAGTTTGAATTTTGCTTCAGTCAGATCATAATGTAAAGTGAATTACACCTTTGTATCTCCGTGTTACATAACTGCGATGTACACTAAAGTCAAAATGACCAGCTAGCATTAACGGTGCATTCGAAAACATTTTTTTCACCTTCAACAGTTCGAAAGTTTCTGATACAATTTCAGACTCACTTTTAGAAGTAAAAACACGAAACTTGCTGATGTGACTTTTAAAGAGATCTATAAGATGTCGTGTGATTTTATTTTTTGTTAAATTCATTAGAATTAGATTTATAAACTATTATTTCCCCAGTATGACTCTTTTTTTCGTTCCCAGATCTCCCGCTTCGGAAAATTCGGTTTAAAACGTTGACTTTAACAGCATTTTTTTGCAATATTTTCTGCATTTATCAAAAAATTGAAAAGCACGGGACCTAATATACTTTCTAAATAAGAGAATTTGCCAGTTTGATGCGCTTGAGAGAAAAAACGAATTTAAAAATAAATCAGAAAAAAGGTAATTTGTATTGAAATACACCCTTAATCGGGGGTCTTATTTATTACTGCTATCATCCATCATAGCATTTTTGCCACATATGTTCTTAAAATTCTCAACATACGACGATACTGAGTTTGATCACATGAGCAGTTTTAGATCATTATTGCTAAAATGAATTTTGAATTTTGATAGCCCAGAACAGATTTTTTTTCAAAGGTAAGTTCATTTATTTTACAATTTAACACTTGAAAATTATAGTATGGATGAGAAGTGTGTTATTTTCTGCTTATTACAAATTTGGAAAAAATAATTTATTATTTTTGTGTTTTAAATCATTTCTTCATGTTTAAAATCACATATTGTAACATAAGAGTAAATATTTGCAGTTTTAACATTATATAGCACTTAAAATAATTATTCGGTTTAAATACTATCTATTTCAGCGTGTTTATAATATATTTTGCTATAAAACTTCGAGTTTTTATTATTTTACATGCTATACATTTCTTATTTCATTTTATACCGATGACAAAAGACAGCTTTTCATAGATTTCAATTCATGGTTTTTCGTTTGTGATTTTTAAATTGAAGACTTTTTGTAAGCGTATTGCATTCAAAAACTACAAGAAAAATAAATAAAAACTCTAAAAAAAATGTCATTTGATGTCAGAAGAAATAGTTTTTTTAACCTAGTCAGAAAAATTCAAATGTTTACACCAAATCCAATTACAGACACAGAAGCAATTATAACTTTTTTTCAGATAAATTTTTATAAAATTAAAACGCGTCCCAAACAATGTTTCCTTCTTTACCATAATGTAATGTAATATTTTAGTATGGCCCTGTAAATTAATAAAAACTATTCTCTGTACTACAGATTATGCAGAATTTATATTGTAGTATATACTTCATAGATGCAAGTCAATTTTATTATGTTCGAAAACGTGTAACATTATTAAAAGGCACTTGAAACTATTTTTATACATGGGCCGTTATGCAAGGGAACGCTTTTGACTGTCTCTATAATTGAATTATGCATCTCATTTTCATAAAAATTGAAATGACTTGATAAAATTATGCAAGAGTTATGTATTTTAAATTTCAAACAATTCGGATTAAGTAGTTTTTGCGTTGTTATATGCGAACGGACAGATAGACAGACGGACGGATTGAATGACAACTATAGTTATTACGTATTTACATAATTACGATCGCGTACTTAGAAACAAGTCAAGCATACGAATTTGTTCTTCATGTAATTTTGTTTTGCTATTTTAAAAACTTTTTCTCAGTTTACACATCAAAGAATAAGGTAAACCTTTGTACACAAAAACCTATGTATTTTAAATATTACACAAAAATGTATTTTCCATGTTACATAGACATATGTGTAAAAACAGAATATTACACAAAAATCTGTGCATTCTGTACATAACACAAAAACATGTGTATTTTGCATATTACACAACATTGTAGGTATTTTCCTATAGCACAAAAATATATGTAAAAAAAGAGTATTACACATATGTATGTGTAAAAATAATGCTCAGAAATATGTGTATTTCAGTGCAATTCACACATTAAAGTGTGTATTTCAAGAGTTATCAGATAACTTTTACACATTTGGACTTATCATCAAATTACACATTAAAATGTGTATTCTGAAATTTACACATTTGGCGCAATTTACACACAAATTTACACACATAGACATGTCGTTTTTGTATCATCGATTTACACATTTTTGTGTGTAAATTTACACATTTTTTTTTTAGAGTGTAGATAATGGAAAATAAATAAATATGCTTACATACTTATATACATATATATAAAATAAAATTAATAATAGTTTTTATTAAGCATCAGATTCATTAACGTCAGACACCTGACAAAAATTAAAATTATGACGGGATCACGTTATTTATATGCTATTACGATATTGAAGATCATAATACTGCAGCATGCTTGTTTAAATTGAACTTTTTTTGAGTAATATTGCAAGCAATTTATAGTATTTTTTTGCAATATTTCTTTTTCGATTACACTTTAAAGATTATTCATAGATGATATATATATGTATGTGTGCATTAAATCTGATCCTTATGCTGTTTTGAAAAAAATAATGCGTTGAATCCTTTGATAAAACAACACATAACTTTAAAAAAAAAAACAAATTTAAACTCAAATGTCTGTATTGCTTGCCAAAAAATGATACAAATGATTTTTATTAGTTAACTTAAAAGCAGTCTTTATGCAGTTATGAAGTCATCTGAATTTCTAAGAGGAAATTCAT
This sequence comes from Maratus speculifer, assembly GCA_964019185.1. Classification (NCBI taxonomy): domain Eukaryota; kingdom Metazoa; phylum Arthropoda; class Arachnida; order Araneae; family Salticidae; genus Maratus; species Maratus speculifer. Next base: position 86,902,076 of record OZ025293.1, read on the forward strand.
CTCAGAATTATTGAATTTTCGTCCACTTCGACTTCCAAATAAAATTTATTAACGCTTGCACGGTTTAATACTTTATGGTAGAGGTAAAATCAATTGCTTTGCAGCTTTATTCACTATCAAATAAGGTATAGGTGGCTCACATATTAGTTTCATTTTATGGAATTAATCTTTAATGTTCTAGTAAATAACAGTCATGAAGTCTAAGGCTAAGTAAAATTATAATTATCTGTTATGTAACAGTGACTTTATATTACAAAAAAAAGATAACTTTCGACTACACAATGAAGGAATAAGGGAATTGAACTAAAAGTAAATCAATATGAATAAAAAATAGAAAGAAAAATTCTGCGTAAAGCACAGATTATGAAATAAATTAAGAAGGGGGGGGGATTGTGCTTTAGTTATATGAAATAATTTAGTTATTATTAGCTTATTTAGTTATATGAAATAAATTTTAGAAACAATTATATTGGAAATAACATAATACAGTTAAAAACCCAATTTCACGCGATTGCCACTAATAGTCTGAAAAAATTCGAATGCATTTGTGAAATGCTGTATATGATCTACAGTACATGTACAGTACTTCATAATAGGCCAGATTTAAGTTTAGTTAGGAAACACAGAACACATGAGTTCAAAATACCTTTCAGCAATTTCCGTCTGTAAAAGGGAATGTATTTTATTTTTTTATGTAGAGCTGCTTCTATTATAAAAAGTAAGAAGTTACTTCTTGCAGCCGTTCCGAAATAAAGCAATTCCGGAAAATTTCGGTATATTTTTACTGATCTTTTCATTTTTAGTTAATAGAATTACCCTCGTTCCAAATATTGCGATAGCACACAACCGATTTAAATGCGACTAAACGTGTGTACAATCAAAGTCTCGACTGAGTTCATTGGCCAGCTTCATTCTGCATATTTATCAAAATGGTGGCTACTAACACATCGCCCCCTTAAGTGTTCGTTTTCCATGCAAAAATTCCGGTTCATTTTTTTTTCATCACTATAGAAAAAATCTCAGAAATTGCATGTCAATTATAGCAAATGAGGTGCGTTCGTACTATAACAAAGTTTTAAAAATATTCAGATATTGGAGTAATGTTCATGATATGCAGTACTTCAGATAGTTGTCGAAATCTCTTTGGTGTTTCTGTAAATGCTACCTGCTTTCTATTATACATAAAGTAAATTGTAGTAAACCTCAGCGACGTATATCTGTTTCATAAAATGGGTAATAGTTTAATATAACCCCCCCCCCAAACAATATTTCCTCGCTATACCATTATGCAATGGAATACTTTTGTATGGCCTTGTAAATTAATAACAAATATTCTTTGCACCACAGATCGTGCAGAATGCATATTTTAGTACACACTTCATAGATTCATATCAATTTTATTATGTTCAGAAGATTATGACATTATTAAAATGCGCTTGAAACAATTTTTTCCCATCAGGTGTATGGTAACGGTATGCTTTTGATTGTCTCTGTAATTAAACTATAGATCCGATTTTCATAAAATTTAAAATGACTTGACAAAATTATGCAAAAATTATATATTTTAAATTTCAAACAATTCGGTTGAGTAGTTTCTGCTCTGTTATATGCGGACAGACGGACAGACGGACAGACTGGTATGTTGAATGTTATTTTTGACGGCCGGACTACTGACATTCTGAAATAAATCAACAGATTAAAACTAAAGGATTTTCCCCGAAACTGGTGTTATTTGTGAGTTTTCTTGTGCGTGGTTTTCCGTAATTTTTCTTTCATTATTGTAGCAATTGCTCCAACTCTTATACCTTTAAAATTATATAATTATATTTTCCAGTGTTAAATTCTGATCAGACTTGTTTATATAGGAAGAAAAATTGATTTGAGAGAAATATTCACTGAGAAAAATTACGCTTTCAAATCTGAGTAATTTGATGTTTGATATGAAACTTTTTGTTTCAAACATGGTGACGCTATGCTTTCAATTCTGAAATACTAGAAATACTCACAAGGGAACCACTTTTGTTGTTTCTCCCACCCAGGGTTCTCGCTGTCGCTCGCCATTGCACCAAAGTACGACTAAATACTTAATTTGGCGAGTAAATAACAAGCGATTAGATTCGCCATACAAATGCATATACAGGGTGATTCATAAAACATGGGCAGAACTTTAAGGGGTTATAGTACACTTAAAGACAAATAATATTAAATAGGAGACTAAGGGTCCCAGACGTATTCCCAAGGAGATAGGGGGCATTAAAGTTTAGGGTCCGAAATTTCAAATGATTATAAAAAATGGAAAAATTGGTCGATTCGTTTGCGGTTTTTGCAAAAAATTTTCTTTATGCCAGTATTTTCTTGAAATAAAATTTTAAAGTTCAATTTCAAAAAATGCCGATAGGGGGCGCTTTAGACTTTGGAGTAACAGACAACTATTTTTTAACGTTATTTTTTGTATTTCTTTAAATGATTTCGAAAGCTTAGACTTAAACTTAAATTTTGATCTAAAAATCTGAGTCCTAACGAGTAGTTAAGTAGCGTAAACTGAAATTTGAAATTTGAAACCCTTCTCCCCCCAGAACAAAAATCAGTTATTCCCGATCTTTGTGTCGTAGATTAGGCTCTAACTACTGCCGCGTTTTGCTAAAATTATTCTTTATGTCAGTATTTTCTTGAAAATAAATTTTAAAGAAAATTTTCAAAAAATTCCGATAGAGGGCGCTTTAGACTTTGGAGTAACGAACAACTATTTTATACCGTTATTTTTTGTGTCTCATTAAATGCTTTCTAAAGCTTAGACTTAAATTTTCAGCCCAAAATCTGAATCGTTAGACGTGGTTATGTTTCTGGGGAGAGGGGTTTGAAATTTCTACTCCTGAGCACAGTTCAGTTTACCATGTCCACACATTGTGTGCTGTGATACGAGGTAAAAAGACACAAATTAGGATTATGTTACCAAAGCATATTTATTAACATGTAATTACAATAAATGTTCAAAATTGTGACCACCAGAGGTTATGCACGCAGAACAATGGCGAAGAATGGAACGGCGAACATTCGCGAAAACATCAGGCTTTTCGAGCACTTTCCCTACAGCGGCGGAAAGTCTGGCGACCAGTTCCTCGGGGGATTCAACGGGTGTCTCATACATAAGAGCCTTCAATTGTCCCCAAAAAAAGAAATCGAGGGGTGAAAGATCTGGCGAGCGAGCAGGCCAAGCAACAGGACCACCTCGACCAATCCATCTGTTCGGAAATGTGATGTCCAGATAGTTGCGGACGTCTCGTACGTAATGGGCTGGCGCTCCATCGTGCTGGAACCACATGACCCGCCGGATGCGTGGAGGAACAACGTTTAACAGGTCTGGCAGCACATGTTGCAGAAATGTGAGGTATGTTTTACCGTTGAGGCGTTCAGGAAGAAGGTACGGTCCGATTAGGTGGTCTCCGAGGATTCCTGCCCAAACATTGATGGAAAAGCGTCTCTGATGAGCATGTGGATACGTAGCATGTGGATTGACATCCGCCCATACATGTGCATTGTGTGTGTTAAATGTACCTTCACGTGTGAAGGTACATTCATTGGTGAAAAGCACAGTTCGTCCAAAATGTGGATTTAGCGCGTTCTGCTGCAGAAACCAGCGGGCGAATTCAATACGATTTGGATAATCCCCTGAAGACAGTTTCTGGACTCGTTGCACATGAAACGGGAGCAAATGTTCATCCTTCAGTACCCTCCAAGTCATGGACTGTGAGGTATCCACCTGCCTAGCCACTGTTCGTGTACTTGTACTTGGCTGCGCCGCTACTACATCCAGAATGGCTTCTGCAACAACTACTGATTCGTCCTTTTTTGCACGACCTGCATTCGACCGGGAAGCGAGAAATGATCCCGTCTCACACAACTGTCTGTGCAACCACTCGAAAGTTTTGCGGTTAGGCAACCGCCTGTTGGGAAATCGCTCTCCGTACATTCGTTGTGCCTCTGCACCATTTCCATCTGCCGCTCCGTAAATTAAATGCATCTCAGCCTTTTCCTTATTCGTGAAGGGCACCATCTTCCGATTCATTACTACAGCGACTTACACTTGACTCACCGTTCAGTGGTTTTTATGCCTGAATCGTGTCGAAATTTTGCATACGTGTTCTTCTTCTTCCCCATTTGACATTTGCATACTTTCTGTCTCCTTCTTCACCCGGTGACTAGCGTCAGGAATGGAGCTTTAACGTTTGCATGAGCGACGTTTCCAACTGTGCCAGTGCCTTTATGAGTGAATTCCGACTATGCAGTCCTTGACGAAAGTTGTATTTTTGCCTCGTATCACAGCACAGAATCGTTGGGCATGGTTAAGTAGTGCAAACTGAACTATGTTCAGAAGTTGAAATTTGAACCCCCTCCCCTCGCTACTGAACCACGCTCAGCGATTCAGATTTTGAGCTGAAAATTTAAGTTTAAGTCTAAGCTTTAGAAAGCATTTAATGAGACACAAAAAATAACGGTATAAAATAGTTGTTCGTTACTCCAAAGTCTAAAGCGCCCTCTATCGGAATTTTTTGAAACTTTTCTTTAAAATTTATTTTTAAGAAAATACTGACATAAAGAATAATTTTAGCAAAACGCGGCAGTAGTTAGAGCCTAATCTACGACACAAAGATCGGGAATAACTGATTTTTGTTCTGGGGGGAGAAGGGTTTCAAATTTCAAATTTCAGTTTACGCTACTTAACTACTCGTTAGGACTCAGATTTTTAGATCGAAATTTAAGTTTAAGTCTAAGCTTTCGAAAGCATTTAAAGAAATACAAAAAATAACGTTAAAAAATAGTTGTTTGTTACTCCAAAGTCTAAAGCGCCCCCTATCGGCATTTTTTGAAATTGAACTTTAAAATTTTATTTCAAGAAAATACTCGCATAAAGAAAATTTTTTGCAAAAACCGCAAACGAATTGACCAATTTTTCCATTTTTTATAATCATTTGAAATTTCGGACCCTAAACTTTAATGCCCCCTATCTCCTTGGGAATACGTCTGGGACCCTTAGTCTCCTATTTAATATTATTTGTCTTTAAGTGTACTATAACCCCTTAAAGTTCTGCCCATCTTTTATGAATCACCCTGTATACATTCTTTTCATATATATATATATATAATATATTTCTAGCAGATAGTTGAAATTCGATTAATAACAATAGTTGTTGCAGTTATAAAAACTTGGGTTATTTTAGAACATATTGAAAGAAAAATGGTACATTAAAGGATTAAAGATTTTTTTTAAAAACTACATGGCGAATTTATTCTGCGAATATTTTTTTTTATTTGGCGAATGTTTTTTATTTTTAGTTAGCCAAATTACTAACGTTGGTCAAATACCAGCAAGAATACTCCCCACTCTTAGCATTAAGACTTGATGTATTTTAATGCCCTATATTAGGAAGTTTGAGAATCGAAAAAAAATTCCTGTTAAAATCATTATTATTTTTTTATTTATAGAAGCATAACTTTTTTTAATATGCTATTTTCGAGGCCACTTATTGGAGTACTAACATAGTTTTTTTTCAGAAAACCATTTAAAAATTTAAATTAGCTAACAACAAATATAGAATCTGAAAAAAGTTTAAAAATTCCTTCGAAAACCTACGAATTTGGCTTTGAAAGATTACGACATTATATTCACAGTTTTGGCGGGGAAAAAGCTGGAATATTTTCAAAAGTTGTGTTTTTCTGCAATCCTAGCCGAATTTCGTAGCTCTAAAATAAGTCTAACGAAAACTTCGTAGCGCCATATCTGGCAACGTAGTTCACTTTTGGTGTGAAATAAACAAATAAAAATACAGTAATTAAAAAAAAAATTAAGCTATGAAACATATATAAAATTTGATTTTAACTGAAAATTTTTATCGGTTCTCTAATTTTTATGTATAGGACTATAAAATGCACCGAGTCTACAAAATGCTAGGTACAAGCAACACCAAAATTGGTTCCCTTATCAGTTTCAAACAAAATTGCTTTTGATTTGCTTAATGTGGTAAATTTCACGAGAATAGTTGAATTTATTCATATTACTTCGTTGTTGTAATTTCGAATGAAATAATCCTTTCAGTAATTACTTCCAACATGAATGTGGCGAACTATATTTTTATCGTATTCGCAGAAGAACACTTAAAAGTCGTCGTAATATAATCATGAAAGCGTATATTTTATTCTTTAGCCTTCGAAATCGAAGAATGTATGAATATGTAAAAAAAAGAATTCGCAGGTAGAATTTGACAACCATCAGCAGTATATAAATGCGAACATTATGTATAATCGTGAATAAACGTCATGAATAAAGCGTCATGTGCTAATATTGAAGCATGTCCATATTTTCAGAAATATACATGCATATTTTAAACTTGAGTTATTTTGATGCAGAGCAGCGCCGTGCCAAAGAGGAGGCACTCACGGAAATTTAGAGGGGGGGCCAAATTTATACCACCAACGTCATTTTTGGCCTGTCACAATAAAATGTCGGGTGCCAAATTTTAACTTTGCCCCGGGCGCAATTTTCTCTTCGCAGAGCCCCTGATTCGGAGCCTTTTTGACTATGCAAAATATACAGATTTGTGTATTTTTGACTCAATTTTGAAATTTTCATTTTTAGAGTGTTGAGAAATATTAAAATTTGGCGACAAAAATAGGTCGCCACAAATTATGTTATTTTGGCGGCGATATCTTCTTTGAAATCCCTACTCAAAACCAATTTTGGTTAAAAATTCGAAACTTCTGTAATAGGGCTTAATGCATCTTAGTTTCATGTGTTTGAGTAAAATTATCGGAATTTTTAACTACAAGGTATAGGGAAGCTACTTTTCATCCCAGTACCGACCGGAAGGATCTTTCAAACAATCGACCTATTTTCTAAGATTTATATCAATATAAAGAAATCATGAAAAAAAGCAAAGAATTTAACTCCTAGAAGTCCGAGATTAAAGAAAACGAGATTTTAATGATAGAATGCATCAGTATATTGTGAAATCAGTTTTCTCATCAAAATGATCAGGGAGAATAATCCGAAAAGTAATTTCTTTTAAAAGAGTTCTATCTCTTTTCTTATGCTTATAATAAATCTCTGAGAAAATGACATTACAGTCAACTGAGAAGATTTATTTTCTGAGAATAAAATGAAAAAGGAAAAACATGTCATAAAATCGAACTTTAAAAAGTCGTACTTAAATTTATATTTATAAATGAGTTTCAAGAACATTATTAAAAAGAAAAAGAAGAAGAAGTAGCTGTATCTAAATCGAAATTGCATTTAAAAGGGCTTTTGTGATCACCGTCCTACCCAAAGTTATTTATATAAATTGACATTTAGATTACAAAGTTATTTTTAACTTTCAAAAGCTGACATTTCAGTCAATCAATTTCCTTTCTTCTTCCAAGAAAGAGGGAGAAGAAAAGCTTACGTAATAAGGGCATTTTGTCCGTTTTAAAGACTTAACTACTATATCTATACAAGAGATATTCTGTAAAAGAAAGTCCTGTGTTTTCTTTGCATCGATGGAGAATATTTCTCATTGGATCTTTTCGCGTGACGTTCTTCTTCTTTACCAATCAGATGTGCATGACGTCATGATTTGTATCATTGCAAGTTTGATCACAAAGCAGGATCATTCGGCGAAAACTTAGAATTTGTGCAATTTTCAAGTCGTTAACCACACAAGAGATTTTCTGTGAAAAAAAGTCCTGTGTTTTCTTTGCTTCGATGGAGGCTATTTCTCATTGGACCTTTTCACGTGACCTTCTTCCTTCTTACAAATCAGATGCGCGTGACGTCATGATTTGTATCATTGCAAGTTTTATCAAAAAGCAGGAGAATTCAGCGAAAACTCAGAATTTGTGCAATTGTCAACTCGTTAACTCACGCTAAGCGGAAAATCCCGTAATAACTACGAAATTTTTCATTCTAAATTTTTCTAATAGTCACAATGATTGCCACTGAAAGACCTGAGCTTGAACATCAAGGTGGGAGCTGTTTTATAAACTGTGTTGTTAATAATGGTTGAAAACTTCGCAGATGCATTAGTTATTTCGTGGACAAAATCCGAGACGAAAATATTCTACTGTTTATTCGACCACTTCACGACATGCATTAATTACCGGTAAGATGTCGGTGTTCATCTAAAGAGTTCATGGATCACTAAATGGAATAACAACTTGAATGGAATTTCAACTGAAAGTTTAGTGCAAGATTTTCTACAATACTATATACATATAAAAAAAGAATCATGAAAAGAAGCAAATAATTAGAACCCCTAGAAGTCCAAGATTAAAGAAAACGAGATTTTAACGACAGGATGCATCAGTATTTTATAAAATCAGTTTCCTCATCAAAATGATCGGAAAGAATAATCCGAAAAGTAATTTCTTTGAAAAGACTTCTGTTTCTTTTCTTATGCTTATAATAAATCTCTGGGAAAATGACATTGCAGTCAACTGAGAAGATTTATTTTCTGGGAATAAATGAAAAAGGAAAAACATGTCATAAAAGTCGAACTTTAAAAACATCGTACTTAAATTTATATTTATAAATGAGTTTCAAGAACATTATTAAAAAGAAAAAGAAGAAGTAGGTGTATCTAAATCGAAATTTCTTTTAAAAGGGCTTTTGTGATCCACCGTCCTACCCAAAGTTATTTATATAAATTGACATTTAGATTACAAAGTTATTTTTAACTTTCAAAAGCTGACATTTCAGGCAATCAATTACCTTTCTTCTTCCAAGAAAAATGGAGAAGAAAAAGCTTACGTAATAAGCGGATTTTGTACCTTTTAAAGACTTAACTATTACAATCACACAAGAGATTTTCTGTAAAAGAAAGTCCTGTGTTTTCTTTGCTTCGATGGAGGATATTTCTCATTGGACCTTTTCACGTGACCTTCTTCCTTGTTACAAATCAGATGCGCGTGACGTCATGATTTGTATCATTGCAAGTTTTATCAAAAAGTAGGAGAATTCAGCGAAAACTCAGAATTTGTGCAATTGTCAACTCGTTAACTCACGCTAAGCGGAAAATCCCGTACAACTACGAAATTTTTCATTCAAAATTTCTCTAATAGCCACAATGATAGCCACAGAAAGCACTGAGCTTGAACATTAAGGTGGAAGCTGTTGTATAAACTGTGTTGTTAATAAAGGTTGAAAACTATGCAGATGCATTAGTTATTTCGTGGACAAAATCCGAGACGAAAATATTCTACTGTCTATTCGACCACTTCACGACATGCATTAAGGGTGTATTCAAAAAAACGCTTTTCCACCTTCAACAGCTCGATATTTTCCGATACAATTTCAGACACATTTTTAAAAGTAGAAACATGAAACTTGCTAAGGGGATTCCTGAAGGGATGTATGAGATGCCGTGTGATGTCATTTTAGGCTCAATTCATTAGAATTTGATTTATAAACAATTATCTTATCAATATGACCCTTTTTTTCGTTCCCAAATCTCTCGCTTCGGAAAAATCGGTTTGAAATGTCGTTTTTGATTGCATTTTTTTACAATATTTTCTGCATTTATCAAAGAATCGACAATCACGGCACCTTGTGTACTTTCCAAATAAGAGATTTTGGAAGTTTGGTGCATTTGAGAGCAAAAATGAACTCAAAAATAAATCGGAAAATAAGCAGTTTGAATCGAAATACACCCTTAACTACCGGCAAGGTGTCGGTGTTCATCTAATGAGTTCACGCATCATTAAAAGGAATTAACATGCATTCGACTGAATGTTTAGTGCAGGATTTTCTACAATACTATATGCATATAAAAAAGGAATCATGAAAAGAAGCAAATAATTAGAACTCCTAGAAGTCCAAGATTAAAGAAAACGAGATTTTAAAGACAGGATGCATCAGTCAGTATTTTATAAAATCAGTTTCCTCATCAAAATGATCGGAAAGAATAATCCGAAAAGTAATTTCTTTGAAAAGACTTCTATCTCTTTTCTTATGCTTATAATAAATCTCTGAGAAAATGACATTGCAGTCAACTGAGAAGATTTATTTTCTGGGAATAAATAAAAAAGGAAAAACATGTCATAAAACTCGAACTTTAAAAACATCGTACCTAAATTTATATTTATAAATGAATTTCAAGAACATTATTAAAAAGAAAGAAGAAGTAGCTGTATCTAAATCGAAATTGCTTTTAAAAAGGCTTTTGTGATCCATCGTCCTACCCAAAGTTATTTATATAAATTGACATTTAGATTACAAAGTTATTTTTAACTTTCAAAAGCTGACATTTCAGTCAATCAATTTCCTTTCTTCTTCCAAGAAAAAGGGAGAAGAAAAAGCTTACGTAATAAGCGCATTTTGTACCTTTTAAAGACTTAAGTTTACAACTACACAAGAGATTTTCTGTAAAAGAAAGTCCCTGTGTTGATTTTAGAATAAAATTTTGGAAATACAAAGCGAGAATAAAAGTAGTAGAACTTAAAACTAGTCAAAATTTTAGCTCTCAAAATATCAGTAGAAAGCAAAAATTTCCAGATTAAATATCCTGTTTATAAATTGAATCAGTATTTTAAACGAAATTCTTTTTAGTGCTATTTCCGACGCTATTATGGAAATTTAAAAATCCCTTTATGTTGCTATTTAAAAGGTTCAAATTTTTTGGCTTAAAAAAAACCCTACACTCCCATAAGAATAAAATGCTCATACAAATAAAAATTAGGTAAGTTATAAAATAAGCAAAATCGAGATACTCACATAGGGATTACAACAACAGCTAAAAATATTTGAATTAAATAGGAAAATTTTTAAAGGCATTTTTAAGTATATCTGAAAAAAAAGAAAGAAAAAGAAACAGCAATAGCTTTGAGTTCTCTATACCTGGTACTTATAATTGCTGTTTTATTTACACTGCTCAAAACAATTAAAGGATATTTGAAGTTTTATATAAAATAAAGATATAAACGAAATTTTTTTTGCCGAAAATAGAAGAAGAGAATCACAAATGAAAATTTTTCTGGTTTTCAAACTGTGGAGTATGCAAATTTTGAGTTCGACGTCAAAAACGTCGCTTCAGCGGCAGCGAATGAAATTTGACTTTCAACTGGATAAAAGAGAATGAAGACAAGGATGATCGGCATTCAATGATTGCTTTGTTTCGATGAGTACGATGTCTCAGCGAAGTCATTTGACGGATTCAAAACCTTGGAGAATTGTTGTTAGGTTAGAAGGGGGCCAAACTCAAGCCGAAGTAGCGCAAGCCATTGGAGTATCACAAAGTGTCATTTCCAGGATCTGGAACCGTTTTTTGGAGAGTGGATGTGCAGGCCGAAGACCAGGGCAAGGTCGTAGACGGGCAACAACGCCCAATGAAGATCGGTGTTTAGCGTTAACAGCTCGGAGACACCGAAACTTGAACGCTACTCTTCTCTAACAACACCTTCGCTCGGCTACAGGCACCACGATTTCAACTCAGACTGTCCGAAACCGGCTCCATGCTGTAGGTCTGTATGCTCGCCGACTGATGGTATGTGTTAGGTTAAGATCAAGGCATCGTCGCGACCGCAGGGAGTGGGCAACCGAGCATGTCAACTGGAGGAGAAATGAATGGAGCAATATTCTGTTTTCTGACGAGTCCCGGTTTTCTGTGCATCCGGATAATAGGCGTATTTTCATCTCGAGGGACCGTGGCAGTAGGAATAATCCCGCGTTCGTGCACGAAAGTGTCAGATTTGGCGGTGGAGGAGTGTTGGTGTATGGTGGCATCTCCATTGACGGGCGCAGTGACCTCTACATCATTCGAGATGGAGCTGTGACTGGTCGCCGATATAGGGATGAGATCCTCAGACCTATTGTAGTCCCTTACGCTGCAGCAATCGGAGATAACTTCATTTTAATGGACGATAACTGCAGGCCACATCGTGCAAACCTGGTGGAGGATTTCCTTTTCGAGGAAGGAATCGTTCGAATGGAATGGCCAGTGTGTTCTCCAGACATGAATCCAATCAAGCACGTTTGGGACGCTCTAGGAAGACGAGTTTCTGGCCGCCAAGAACCCCCACAAACTCTCCAAGAACTGGAAAGTGCTCTTCTGGAAGAGTGGGGCAGAATACCCCAACTCGTCATTAATAGCCTCATTGATTCCATGCCTCAAAGGTGTTCAACGTTGCTGGCCGCCCGTGGAAACCATACCCCCTACTGAAAATGATTTTCTTTGAAGAAAACACATTTTCTTATTCTTTTTTCTCATATGCACAAATTGTGTTTTTTTCCTTTTGTACACAAATGCGCAATAAGATGCATTTTTTTTCTGCCAAACATGTGTAATTTATTCTCATATAACCTACTATGTCTGTCGACCATGTACAATCAGCTAAAAAGTTTCCCAGATACAAAATCCACCTAAAACTGCAATATCCTTTAATTGTTTTGAGCAGTATATTTACTTATTTTGCACTAAAAACTTTGAAACAGCTCAAAACAAACACTTTAGATATATATTATACATACATTTTTTATTGCACAAATTGATATATTTTTAAAGAAAACTTATACCAAAAAATGTATTATTAATTTATTTCTATTTATTTTTTTGTGTTATTTTAAAATGGATACCAAAATTTAATTAATAACTAAAAATAATAACTTAAACAAAAATTATTTTTTGCTTTATATACCTCAAAAAGATTTTAAAAATTTATTCTGAAAAATCTTCGTAATGCTGCTGAAATTTGCAAACAAAATTAAATAAATAAAACTAAACGGGATACAAGGCTTTATTTTTTGAATAATTTTTTTTAGGATTTTTTTGTTTTATTTGTTAAATTTTGTGACTGCCCAGATAAAGAGCAAAATTGTAATGTTCTTTTCCAAGCATATAAATTTTTAAATGCTAAAACAACGCAATTATTGTATCAATACAAAATTAAAATTGCAATTAATTACTTGAAGATAATATTAATGAGTATTAACCATTACTCATAGTTGATAAGAGAACGATAGTTATAAATTTATATTAATTTAATTTAAGTGTCGAAAATTGAAGGATAGTAAACATAATAACACGGGCTTGTTAGAGAGTTTTAAATTCTCCTGTCTTTTGTTATATTTTAATGTTCAAACAATTTTCATTCAAATAGCAGTTATAAAATAATTATTTAAAAGTGAACCTGTTTCTCTTTATATTCTTTTTTCATTTGTATATAGTAATTGAAAATTACACCTGTTATAAAATACTGTCATGTTAAAATTGTGAATTTAGAGTATATCACTTTAGAGATGAGTTGTGTGTATCTTGAGTCCAAGACCAAGTCAGAAATGGATTTTTATATCGGTCTTTGGAATCGTACTCAAAGCATTTTTTTTAATTGACAAATTGAAAGAGGAAAACCATAAAAAATTCTTGCCATTTACAAAATAATAAGGTAGTCTAACTTTATCAGAGTATTTCTCAATTCTTAAAAAGTCAGTTTGAAAGAAGAAATTGAAAAATTGAAAGAAAAAATACATATTCATTTTTTTAATAATATTATTCTATACTATGTACTGCACAAAATAAAAATATTTCCATCTCAATGTGGGCTCTGGAACTAGCCTGTATTGTCTTGTAATGTACGGCGTTTTACGGTCAGAAATGTGAAAAAAATGAAAAAAATATAGATAGCAGGGTGTGAGGAATGTTGGGACATGGCCCACCTTGGTACATCTCAAATTTCAGGCTTTATTTTGCCCTCAAAAATTAGCACACAAAAGTGTTGATGTATAATACTACAATCTACTCTAACATGTGTTTTAGAATTGCTGCTGTTTGTAAATAAGAAATAATGTCATTATTTTTGTTTTGAATGAGGCTGAATAACATAATTTGTGCTTTGAAGAATAAATTTTTCATTAAAGAAATGAAATAATACAAGTGGGAGGATATTGTGATGAATAAACATGTACTTATTATTATTTTAATGGTAAACAATAGACTAGAATGCGAAGCTTAACATTGTAAAATTTTCTTATTTAATGTGTGAGATGGGGCAGGTTGGGACATGTCAGTCAACTAAAGCTTTAACAGATTTAACTAAAGCTTTCTTCATGAATTAAACATAAAATTTTATATGGATTTTTGATTGAAACTACACTGGTGGACAAAATTAAGAGATGGAAGGCATTTTCCCAAATATCTCAAGAAATACTGGATAAAAATAAATGAAAATTGGTATGGGTATAACTTATAGTATGACAATAATATGTGCAAAGCAAAAATTAAAGTGCCATTCACTGGCAAGAGTTATTGCCAACAGTCCAATTTGGACTGAAATTCATGATGAAAGATGGCAATGAAAGTGAGGCTTGTATGGTGTGTGGTCGCCTCTAGTATGGTGTGTGGTCACCTCTGACAGATAGACAGCATGCAGAACGAGTATGCATGCAGTAATAAGAGAGTTAAGGATTGCTTGTGGAAGACTCTCCCAATCTCCCACCAGAGCAGTTTTTAACTCCGGAATGGTTCTGGACGGGGGTTGGCGTCTCGCAATAGCCCTTCCAATCGTATCCCAAGCATGTTCAATGGGGTTAAGGTCAAGAGATTTGGCTAGCCAATCCATTCGATGAATATCTTCGCTTTTCAGATACTCCTCAACCAGGCGAGCCCTATGTGGTCGGGCATTGTCGTCCATAAAAACGAATTCAGGGCCAACAGCACCCCTGAAAAGACTCACGCAGGATTATAGGATCTCCTGCCTGTACCTCTGGGCATTCACGGAACCAGTGTCAAACACATGAGTGGTGTGTGGGTATCTTGCATGTTCTCTGCCCAAACCATCAGTCCTCCACCAGCATAATGGTGCGTTTCCATGATGTTACTGGGAAGGTATCAGGTCCCACGTTTCCTCCATATGAATATTCGCCGAGAATCTGGTTGAAGACTGAATCTGGACTCATCTGTGAACAGAACATTAGCCCATTGGAGCTGTGTCCAGTGTTGGTGCTGTCTGCACCATTGTACACGCTCTCTTTTGTGAAAGGGAGTAAGTGGGATGCAAATGGCGGCCTTCCTGGCATACAACCCTCTTTCACCGAGCCTCCTGACAACAGTCTTCGTTGAAACTAATGTTCCTGTGGCAGCTGCAAGGTCCCTAGACAGTTTGTGTCGCTGTAGACGTCCGTTGAGAAGTATCTGAAAAGCGAGGATATTCATCGAATGGATTGGCCAGCCAAATCTCCTGACCTTAACCCCATTGAACATGCTTGGGATGCTCTTGGAAAGGCTTTTGCGAGACGCCAACCCCCCCACCCAGAACTATTCCGAAGTTAAAAACTGTTCCGGTGGAAGATTGGAAGAGTCTTCCATAAGCAATCCTTAACTGTCTTATTAACAGCATGCATACTCGTTGTGCATGCTGTCTATCTGTCAGAGGTGACCACACACCATACTAGAGGCGACCACACACCATACAAGCCTCACTTTCATTGCCATCTTTCATCATGAATTTTAGTCCACATTGGACTGTTGGCAATAACTCTTGCCAATGAATGGCACTTTAATTTTTGCTTTGTTCATATTATTGTCATACTATAAGTTATATCCATACCAATTTTCATTTATTTTTATCCAGCATTTCTCGAGATATTTGGGAAAATGCCTTCCATCTCTTAATTTTGTCCACCAGTGTAGTCTCTGAATGTGCCTCATCAAGTGCCACAGGTTGTGACATTTTAAAGGGTTTTTTTGCTTTGTTTTTATTGGGTTAGCAATTACATTATTATGAGGTTTATTTCATACAGAAGTGTTTATGTTATATGTCTAATTCATTTTTGAAAAAAAAAAATATAGTAAGGAAATTTGGAAAAGAAATATTTACTGAAAAATGTCTCAAGGTGCCCCACTTCCCCTTATGTATGCCAAAAACTTTTTTTTTTTAACGTATTTTCATATAGAAAACTACACATACATATATGCAGGGTCTTGCCAAATTTGTCCGAAATTTTCAGAGAAATGATGGAAGTAATCGAGAGGAACGGGAATTGCAATGGACTGTGGTGTCTATTTAAAAATACAGGGTGTTTATACCCTAACTCAACTTAGGTTTAGTACAGGATGATTATAATTAATATTATTCTGTTTGGACCTACTAGAGTCCGTTCTGGTTGACAGATATAGATGAAAGTTAGGAAATACATATGGGGTAAAAGAAATTTAGAATAAAAAATAGCTTAATTTCTATTGATAGATGGCGGTTTTATCTGATAGATGGCGCAGGAGAAAGAACGAGCGTTACTGGTGAGGATATTTTATCAGAAAAGCGTCAATTTGTTATGAGAATGAAAGATGAATCATTATCTCATATAGTAAAGCCAATGATTTAGACTTTCATGACAAATTACTGCCTTTCTGTTAAAGTAACTTCATCAGTAACATTCGTTCTTTCTCTTCCGCCATTTGTCGAAGAAAACCGCAATGTATAGGCCGAAAATTAAGCTATTTTTATTTTTCATTTTCATTTCCCCGTGGTCCATTTAATTTATTTCTCAAGTTTCATCGATATCTGTTTACCAGGTTATTCTACGCAGGTCCAAACAGAGTAACTTTAATTATAACCATCCTGCATATATTAATAAAATTTTCTATAGGTTTACTCTTACTTGTTGTGAATGTGATAACATGAAAAAATGTGGTAATAGTTTCGATTATATTGCACGAGCAATATGCACTTGGTGCTTCAGATTTTGTTCTGCGATTACCATTTCGTACGATATCACAGAGGTCTGCACAGGCCCGGGACTGACCGATAATAAAAATTATTAGACCAACCGGCCCGTTATAAAGACTTCTCCGAAAATGATAAAATATAAGCAATTTTCAATAAATATGGTTTTATAAATGGTTTTATTTTTCTATAAATATGGCAAAATTTGTAATCTTTGAAATCGGGTTTGTTCAGGTTCCGAAATAAGAATGCGAACACATCTGTAATTCGTTTTTATCGTTACATCGCTTGTAGCGTTACAAAAGCATAGTCCGAAGAGATCTGTGTGTGGTGGGGGGAGAAGGGTTAACAGGATTTCATTAAATTAGTTTCTGAGGGGGAAAAAAAATCAGACAAAAACCTTAACAAAAGAAGCAAAGATAATAAACAATTCTGCATTTCAAATAAACAGATGGAGAAACGAAGATAGACTGACTTTAATCCATTTCAATTTCGGTATAGTCAATCAGGGTAGCTTTTCGCCAAATCAGGGTAACTTTGCTCCACCTTTACGAAACTTTTATCCATTGCTCCATGGGGGAATTCTAACGAATTATTTCCAATGAGTTGCCAAACTTACACTCGTGCTACTGTCTATATTTTGAGACCAAAACTTTGCTGTTAACTCGAATGACGTAGCAGATTTGATCGAATTTCTCTCTCGGATCAATGTTATCCTGATAGGTCAAAGTTACCTGATTGGCTGTACTTAAATCTCACTTTTACTGTAAATTTCTACTCGAAAAAGATTTAAATTTGTTTATATGAACATTTTTATGACAAAACTGTAAAATTAAAAAATGAAATAATGTACACATAGTAGCAGTAGCTCTGTTTTAGATTATATTTTCAGAAGTAATTTTTGAAAGTGGAGTAACGTCATACATTGATATAATACGAAATGGAATTATTTGTATACGTAATATGTAATAATATTATTTTCTTAATGTTTAATCAACCAGCTGCAAAAATTGAATGGAAATTAATTTTAAAAATGTTGCAGTTAAACTTTAATTTAATTTAAAAGTAATACATTTTACAGAATTTATAAATTTCATTAATGCTCTCGTTTTTAAGTCTTTTAATTATTTTTAAAGCCTCAATTGATGAATTAGTACTTAATTTATGGAAATAAGTGTTTTATACTTAATTGAGTTTTAATAGGCGATAATATTCATTAAGAAATACAGAGATATATGAAAGTAATTTCCTTATATATAACTGGAAAATGAACAGGCTACTACTAATATAATCTCACAGAAATAAAATTAATTAGAAACTAGTTATGTAAAGATTAAGTGGAAATAATTGCGAGGCTTTTAATTAAAACTCTTTGAGAGATCTATCTCATGATACTTTTAAAATAAGGAATTGTTAGAAATACTTAGATACTAAGCAAAAGTAATGACTAGAAAAGCAATAATTTGAATTAACAAAATATGAGATGGTGGAAAATTATGAAAAATGTGTTTCAATATAAAGACTACTAAAAGGAAAATAATTCATTTTCTAAGATTAAAAATCAGTATATTGTAATAACTAGTCAATAGTTACTATAATTTTAATCTTCAACTGAAAAAGGAAATGAAAAGAAAGAGTGCCATTTTATAAAAACTAACTGTCCCGCCTGGCTTTGTCCGGGCAGACGGTCATTCAAACATGTAACAGTGGAGTAGACTTCATAAAAAAGACTGAATAATATTTATTTATGTTAAAAACTTGTAAAAAATTTAATTAAGAGTTAATTATTGTTACCTGTTAATTAGGTAATATAGATGTATAAGTCCATACACAGTCTTGTGTAAGTCATTTTACAGCATTTGAAAATCTTTTAAAAAATTGGGCAAAAGCTTAAAAATATTTGGAAAAAAATGTTAGAGATTTAAAAAATTATTTAAACGTTTTTTAAAAAAATAATTGAATATGCAGTTAATTTTTTTTCAAAATGCATGTTTTTTAATAACTGAAATGCAGTCAGTTCATCATTAGTAGGGAAAAGTTAGATAAATCCGGCAACCAGGCTTTATGGATTTATTCGTGGAGGATTCTAGGTTTTAAATGGTTATGTATGGTTTTAATACAAATTTCAACTGTTTTTTTACATAGTGCACAATAAAAAAAGGAAAAACATTGGGGTTCATCTTTTATCCGACATTCTCCTAGTAAACATTAGCTGTGAGTAAACATTTTTGTGACAAGTGTAAAATTAATATACATATGTATATATGCATATAGTAGTAGTAATAGCTAATTAAAGTTAGCCTTTTTTTCACAAGCAATCTTCGAAAGTAGAGTAACTATCATAATTTGATATAATTTGGAATGGAATTATTTATATACCTAATATGGTAAAATTATTTTCGACAACGTTTAATCAACCGGCTTCAGAAATTAGATGGATATTAATTCGGAAAATATAACACTTTAACTTTCGTTTAATTTAATAGTAATGCTTTTTACAGAATTTATAAACGTCATTAATACTCGCTTTTATCATTTTTTTTTATTTTTAAAGCCTCTAGTGATGAATTAGTACTTAATTTATGGAAATAAGTGTTTTATACTTAATTGAGTTTTAGTTGAGGATAATATTCATTAAGAAATAGGGAGCTATATGGAAGTAATTTTTTTATATTTAACTGGTAAATGAGCAGAATACCACTAATATAATCTCACAGAAATAAAATTAATTAGCAACTGGTTATGTAAAATTTAAGTAGAAATAATTGTGAAACTTTTAATTAAAACTCTTTGGGAGATCTTTCTCATGATACTTTTAAATTAAGGAATTGTTAGAAATACATGGATACTAACAAGGAAGGTCTCCATACTGGGCATACTCAGAAATTTATGAAAAATACTGATTGAAGTACTTATGTATGTAATAAAGGATCAGTCAAAATTAGCGGCGGAATCACAGAAGAAAATGTGTAAAAAAATAAAATATCTTCGAATATTTGGCGTGAAAAGACAAAAGAGCCACTCGATTTGGCGAGCAGCCCTTTTCCACGCCAAAAGCAAACGATTATAATGCAACGCCAAGCTGTTGGATATTTAGAATGCGTGTAAATAATATTTAATGAATTTAAACATAAACAATGAGAGACTTTTAATACAGCGCATGAAATTTCAGTTTAAACGGTACTCGCCAGATTAAAATTTCTACTCGCCACTATTTTACATTAATTCAGACAACAACGTCAGCATCCACACCTGCGCAGAAAATGAAATATTTATGGCAAATTTAATTTGAATTGACGATATTTAGAAGGAGCTGTCTGTTAAATCCAGAATATTTTACATTTATGAAAAATATGGGATATTTTTAAAAGATTAACAGATGTAGTATGAAAAACTTTCTATTGACAGAAAAAATGCAGAAATTGATAAACATATTTACTGCAAAAAGAAAAAATAACATTAGCTCAAAATAAGCTTGCCATAAGGTTTCAAAGGTTACATAAAGACATACCAATGATAAGTTTCTGTACTATTAGCACTTCAGGTTTGTGTAGTGCTGTCTTTCTGCATTGAAATATCACTTATCAATTGCAGGATCAGGGTGGTTCATTAACAGAAATTTTGAACAAATCATTCATTGTCTCAGTCTTCAGAAAGTTATTGTATGCCGTCTTGAGTTTGTTGTGACAGCTGAACCCTCTCACACATGAAGCTGTGCTTACTGATAAAACAGCACAAAATGTTAGGATCTGGAGCAAATTGTGGAATCTTGCTGAACATTTTTCAGTGTAAACTTTCTCCAGCATTTCTTTTAATGTCAGTGATGGGAACATAAATTTAAATTCTGCGCACTCTGCTAATACAATGTCTATTTTTTCATGAAAGATATTTGGGTTTAAATGCATAAAGAGCTACTTTAATTCTTCTATTGGAAATTCAAGATTTTTTTTCTTTGGGAGGCCAACCCACAGTGTCAAAAATATGCAGATATGATAACACATATGATGACATCGGTTGCAGTCTTTCTGTAATATATATCTTTGTGTGTTTAATTAATGCCCCTCTTAAAGTCTGAAACTTTTCTTCCCCATTTTCTATACTTGTCAACTGCTTATCCTTGATTATCCTTGAAATGGATAGTAGGTCTAAAAATTCCTGTTTGCTTGGTCCAACACTAGATTCGAGATCTGTTAGAGCTGAGATGCAATGTTCAATTTTTATAATAATGAAATGAGAAGTTCCTTGTTTTGTAATGCCCCACTTAAAGGGTTAAGTTTCCAGTAGAAATCCAAGAGGAAATGCAGAATTTAAGAAATTTATAATCTTTCATACTTTTCAGCAAATCCTGAGCTTTAAAACTGTCATCGTTTTTTCCACTTGTTCAAGATGACTTACAACAATGTTCCAAGATTGCTTTTACTGCACTTTCTTTGCTGGATAATCATATAATAGAGTGAATATCACTCAGGGTAACAATTTATTCTCCTAGAATTTCTGCTCTTTCTTTTAACATATGAAGTCTTATAGCAGAGGCATGGTAAAATTTAAAGATACTTCTAACAATTGAATCAAATGTTTTAACATATTTAACTTCACCACATGCATCCAAAACAGTTAACTGCAAACGGTGATCTAAAACCAAAGTTCGTAATGGAACTATTTAAGTACGTAATATATGTAACAATATTACCGGATGTCCCAAAAATGACTGATGGATTTTTAAATTCAATAACTTACAAACGGTGACAGCTATTTAAAAAATTTTTGCAGGAGGGTTATGTATAATGTCAGGAGTTTTTTTACCTTAATTTTTTATTTTAGTTCGAATTTCAAACAATAGGTGGCGCTGACGGCGATTGAAGGCCAGGTCGACGATTCACTCAGCAGTGATCACCTGGCCTTCAATCGCCGTCAGCGCCACCTATTGTTTGAAATTCGAACTAAAATAAAACATTACGCTAAAAAAACTCTTGACATTATACATAACCCTCCTGCAAAAATTTTTTAAATAGCTGTCACTGTTTGCAAGTTATTGAATTTTAAAATCCATCAGTCATTTTTGGGACACCCGGTATTTTCTCAACGTTTAACTCCTTGGGGACGAGCGACACATATAAATGCCGCAAAAAAGCTAAAGAATCCTTGTTTATTCCCACCTGTAAAACTTATCGTTAAATTTATCTTATTTAATCGGAGTATTTTCTCGATTTAATAAGGCACAAATTTCTGTTTTTAAAATCTGGTCATAAAACCTTAAAAATTTCACAAAAGGCTCCCGTCACGAAGGGGTTAATCAACCAACTGCAGAAACTGAATGGAAATTAATTTGAAAAATAATACATTTTAACTTTAACCTAATTTAATAATAACACTTTTTTCAGAATTTATAAACGTCATTAATTTTCGCTTATCAATCGTTTAATCATTTTTAAAGCCTCAATTGATGAATTAGTATTTAATTTATGGAAATAAATCTTTTATACTTAATTGAGTTTTAGATCAGAATAATATTCATTCAGGAATAGTGAGCTATATGAAAGTAATTTCCTTATATTTAACTGATAAATGAGCAGATTACCACTAATATAATCTCACAGTGGTGCTATAAAATTAATTAGCAACTGGTTATGTAAAGATTAAGCAGAAATAATTGCGAGACTTTTAATTAAAATTCTTTGAGAGACCTATCTCATGATACTTTTAAATTAAGAAATTGATAGAAATATTTGGATATTAAACCAAAGTAATGACTAGAAAGGCAATAATTTGAAGTAACAAAATATTGGATGGTGAATAATTACGAAAAATGTGTTTATATATAACGGCTATTGAAAAGATACTAATTGGTTTTCTATTTAAAAAATGAATGTATTGGAACTCAGCTAGTCAGTATAATTTTAATCTTTATCTGAAAAAGGAAAAGGAAAGAAAGAGTGTATTTTATAAGAACTAGTTGCCCCGCCTGGCGTTACCTCGGCAGACTGTCATAGGAAAATATAATTGTAAAGGGGAATTCTTAATAAATGACTGTATAATGCCTATTTATGCTAAAAACCTGTAAAAAACTAATTTAGAGTTAATTATTGTACACAGTTAATTATGTAATTTTAGATATATCTAAAAATCCATATGCAGTCTTGTTATGACACTTTACAATATTTAAAAATCTTTTAAATAATTATGCAACAATATTAATGTTTAAAAACATAGTAGGAATTAAAATAAATTAAACTTTTTTTAATAATTAATTATGCAGTTAATTTTATTTTCAAAATGCACGTTTTTTAAACTTTGAAATGCAGTGAAATTTACCTAATCATATTTTAAAAGTTGAAAAGATAAATAAGTGTCCTTATAAAAATAACACACATAGAAAGGAAGTAAAAAGCATTAATTTTTTAAAATATAAATAAAATATACGAATGAATCACGTTTCCATAGACTTAACATTAGCGAGGGAATTTGGAAGTTTTTTGACTGGCAGCCTTAACACGAGCTGAGCACAAAAATTTCATGACAACACTTGAATAATGAAGTTCAAAATGAATATAAATATTGGAATGTTTTCAGAAAGAACTAGAAGTCTGGATGAAAATTTGGAAGTTACGCAATCGATAAGAATTTAAACATGATTGAATTTAAAACAAATAACGCAAATACTTGAGCGGTATGAAGCTAAAAAGTAATAACTGTATTTTATTATTAACTTTTCATTTCAGAAACTTTTATTATTTCCTTTCCTGAATAATTTTACAGAGGTAAATTTCAAAATATCCATTATATGCAGTATAAGTGAACATCGTGATTAAAGTGGGTATTATAAATACTCTCTAATATTATTAATAAAATATTAATAATTATAATTAACGTATTTGTTGTTCTAATTTATGTTTATCGTCGGAATTTTTATTAGATAGATGTGTCTGTGATGGATAGCCTTGCAGTAATGGATAGCCCCTTAATGTTTTTTGTTTATTAATATACTAATAAATATTTAGCTTTAATTTTTTCCATAATTCCTCTTTGCATGTTTTAATAATATTTTAATATTCACAGAAGACAGTATGTGAAGACAGTTTGTGATTATTTTTTATTTGTGACAAATTTGTCACTTACTTTGTGACGGTGGCAGCATTACCAATGTTGTGAAGTCACACTGGGACACAATTATACAGTTATGAACATTGTTATGTAGTGTAAAATCACTTACATCTATAATTTTATTATACTTTGGCAATACATCTCAATTAAAACTTGGGAGCTGCTATAAAAAGTATGTACCAAAAGAAAGTTATCGAATCAAAATGCCATGCAAACTTTAATCTTTGTTACATATTTTTTTTCTGTTGCAATAAATGAGAATATTTAAGACAACTGAATATTCGATCTATTACAATTATTTCAAATTTAGCAATTTGTTTTTCTAATAAGCATTAAAATTATCAAAGAAACACTTCCTTTACGGTGCAACACTAGTCATAGAAAAACACCCGGATGATAATATAAAGTCCGTGGCAGCGTTCTTTTCAAATATCTCGCTCACATTTTAATATTTTTACATGATTTTTTTGCATAGCATAGCTGAAGACGATCCATAAGCGGCCTAGTTTTTAATTTTTTGATTTTGGTTTCAGATTTAAAAAAATATATATATATTTAAATTTCAAAACCAGTTTAAACCGGCATTGATATTGAAACTATCAAAATATAAAATATATGCAAGCAAAATCGAAAAAGTAAAAACTAGGCCCGTAGTAGATCGTCCTCAGCTCAGCTTCCTATGCAAAACACATGCAAAAATATTAAAATTTGAGCGAGATATTTGAAATGAACGCTGCCACGGACTTTATATTACTATCCGGCTCTTTTTCTGTGACATTTAAGGAAGTGTTTCTTTGATAATTTTAATGCTTATTAGAATAAAAAATTGCTAAATTTGAAATAATTGTGATAGATCGAATATTCAATTGTCTTAAATATTCTTATTTATTGCAACAGAAAAAAAATGTATCAAAGATTAAAGTCTGCATGGCATTACATTTTGATTCAGTAACTTTCTCTTCGAACATTCTTTTTATAGCAGCTCCCAAATTTTAATTGAGATGTATCGCCAAAGTATATTAAAATTATAGAAGTAAGTGATTTTACACTAAATAACATTGTTCATAATTGTATAGTTGTGTCCCAATGTGACTTCGCAACATTGACAATGCTGCTACCATCACAAAGTTAGTGACAAAATTTGTCACAAATCAAAATGTAATCGCAAACTGTCTTCACAACCTTGTCACTATCGTCACAGAATAGTCACAGTTTTAATGACAATTTTGTCACAAATGACACATTTTTCACATTTTGGTCACATCGTGACGTCACAAAGTGGTCACAATGTGACGTCACAAACGAGCTCTAAAACGGCCATAACGACTTCACATTTTAGTCACTGTGACTTCACATCGACGTCACGTGACGTCACATCGATGGTCACAAAGTCACAATGTGACTTCACAACGACGTCACCGTGACGTCACCATGTCTTACGGGAAAGAATGAAATAAAACAGTGAAAGAGATAAAAATATTCCCTCATAGCATGCATGGTCACAGTGACGTCACTGTGAGTCACTTTGGTCACATCACATCTGTGAAGAAAATGCCACCACTCAGTGACGTCACATTGTGACTGAGATGTGACTTTCTTTAAAATTTTTAGAAAATTACAAATATTCTTCAAAACATGTTATTTACTTTAAAAGACATGTTTCTGGCAATTTAAATATCGTCGCTTTTGTCACAGTTTCGTCACAATGTTAATGTCAATGTAGTCACAAATGACACACTTTTCACAAATTAGTCACATTGTGACGTCACAAAGTGGTCGCAATGTGATGTCACAAAAAAACTCTAAAACTGCATTAAAACATTTTAGTCACTGTGACTTCACATCGACGTCACGTGACGTCAAATCGAAAATCGATGGTCACAAAGTCACATTGTGACTTCACAACGACGTTGCAGTGACGTCACCATGTCTTACGGGTTTTCAATTAAAGACGCTTGTACAAACAAGACAACTGTTACAGAAACTGTACAAACAGGACTGGAGGCAAACAATTTTACAGACATGTGAATTTCTTAAAAGGTGCATACTATTGAAAATGGATACTTAAAAGTTCGCAAATGGACTCATTTCTTGAGTACTTTCCGAACTGATAATAGCTTCGAGCGCATAACTCTTGAATTTGAAAGACCATGTATTCATAAATAAATATACAAATATATGACGGAATGAAATTTTTGCCTTCCTTTTAATACAAAATATATATTATGAACTACAAAATGTTCAGCTTTACTCAAAATGCGATTAAAATAACCACATATAAATAGACATTAATAGCTAATTTTATTTTAAAACGCCTTAGTATTTTCAAGCCTTTAATCAGCTTAACTATTAACATCTATATGTGATTATTTGCATCATCTTTTAAGTAAACCTAAATATTTTAAAGTTTATATTATATATTTTGTAACATGTATTCATTTTTTTATATGCGTTCGTAAACATGTAAATAAGTAGCACCTATAGTCATCGTTTAGTCCGTCCGTTCTTCTCTCCACAGTATAACAGAAACAGAGCAAAAGCTAGCCTATCGCATCGCTTGAAATTTAAAATACAGTCGGCTCTCGTTAATTCGAACTCGTCAGGTCCACAAGAAATGTTCGAATTATCCGAAGTTCGAATTATGGTAAGTATCAAATGAAAACATGCTTAATATGATACTATTATAAAGGAATTAATGTTATAGTGTTTTTTAAATCTATTTCGTCTGTTATCATTAGAATGTAACTTAATATTAAATTAGAATGTATAAATACATAAATTAATTAGAAGATTAGGAGCAAGACAATGAAAGAACAATTTGAAGCGTCACTGATGGACAGACGGGGAATTAAAAAATCGGATATGAAATGCATGAGATTATACGTATACTCGTTCGGATTAATTCTCACAAAAATCAAAGAAAGAAAGTTATTCAAATGATTTGAAATCCGTGAGAAAGAAAAGAAAAAAGAAAAATCGGAATTCTCGTTAGTTCGAATTAAACGTAGTCAAGAGAAAAATAGTTCGAATTAATGAAAATTTTTAACGTTATTCTGTCATTGAAAATTTCGGGGCTTCATGTTTAGTTCGAATTATCCGATTTCGAATTAACGAGAGTCGACTGTATATAATTGTTGCTTGATTTTTTTCGAGTGATAACAAATTTTATGAAAATCGAATCAATAGTAATTACAGGGTCAATCAAAACATGCTGTAATACTACAGCCAATGGGAAAAAAATAGTTTCAAGTGCATGTTAATGATACTTTTTCGAATATAATAAAATGGATATGCATTCATGTAATATGTGGTAAAATATTCATCCTGCACAATCTGGGTGCAAAGAATATTTGTTATTAATTTACAGGGCTATACAAAAGTATTCGGTTACACAAAGTTACAGAGAAAAACGTCATTTTGGGGCGCGTTTTAATAATATTAAACAATTTCACATTTTATAAAATTGATATAGGTTGCAGGAAAACAATGGAATATGAATGTGTCGTTGTGAATGAGTACGTATGTACAGTCGAATCTCGATAACATGAACTTCAAGGGGAATCAAAATTTTGTTCATGTTAACAATAATTTATGATATCTGTATCATATGTTTGTATTCGTCTTTATAGGGGGCTGTGAAAACAATTCATGCTAAAAGTAGCTCGCTTTTTAATAAAAATTTTATTTTACTTAAGAAAGGTGTTATAATAACTAAAAATAAATGACATTGACATGTTTCGGATCCGTTTAATAAGTACTTATTAGGCGGATCCGAAACATGTCAATAGCATTTATTTTTAATTATTAATTTATTTATTTTTAATTTATTTCTTAAGTAAAATAAAATTTTTATTAAAATGTTTATATAAAAAGTGAATCTTTTAAAATCTGGTGATTTAAAAAATCTTTTGGATTTAATAAATTTTTTATGAAAGTAGCTCACGTTAAGCGTGTTCATGTTAACGAAGTTTGACTGTACTGTGTAAAGTACGATGCATTCTTCGGCGAATACAAGGCTTTTCTTCAAGATGTACAGTGGTCACCTTTTAAACTGAACACTTAAAAATAAGCAAAATGTATACTCATTTATGAGTCTTACCAATCGTATGATGGTTCCGAATACTTAATTCTTTTTGAGAAACGCATGTTTTCTTTTCTTTTCTTTTCTTTCTTTTTTTTTTTTTTTTTTTTTTTTTACTTTTAATACTGGTGTAAAAGCCCATCAGGCTCCACACTTCTGATTCTTTTTTCAAGAAATCCATGGCGAGATTTTTCTGCAAGAATAGTGAATCAGGATGTTTGTACTAAATTCGCCTATGTAATTCTTTCACGCTATATAAGACATTTCTTGAAGGCGCAGCTCGTACATTTTAATTGCTTATTTTAAATACACTTCGCCCTAGAATGTTCATTATATGATACACATCAACTAAATAATTTCTGTTCATATCTTTAGTATGCGAATAGAATTACTAGAGATTATAATAATATTTAACGAAAAACATACTTTTCTGTCCGAATTGTTATTCACATTTGAAAAATTATGTACTCGTTTCTAAAGCAATTCTTACTTTAAAAAACCCCGGATGATAATGTAAAATCTATCGAGGTGTTATTTTCTAATATCTCGCTCAAATTTTAATATTTTTTACAAATTTTTTTCATCAAAATTTTCTAAAAAAATTACTTTATCATTCGGAAATGGTTCTGAAATTTAAACTATCATAATGTAAAAAAATACATCCAAAATCGAAAAAATAAAAATTAGCCCTGTTGTAGATTGTCTTCAGCTAACTTATGCAATAAATCATGTAAAAATATTAAAATTCGAGCGAGATATTTCAAAATAATGCCCCCATATGCTTAACAACTTAACATTATCATCCGGTCCGTTAACTGACTCAAGTAGCCTCTTAATTTCTGATAAATAATACTAATTATTTAAAAGGTTTCTTAATATGAATTCAGAAAGCAGAGTGGGAAACTTTTAATCCTATCATAAAATCTTAAATTAAATCATTAAATATCACATTATTTATAGCCTTTCATTTTATATTAAATCTGTACGAAATCTAATGCAATTCATAGCAATAATGCATAATTTTAAGTACATTCATTTCAATTCAGTTCAAATCGCAACTAAACAAACATTTTGATTTTGAATGAAAGTATATTTTACTTCATCATAAACACACACACACTATGTGGGTTAATGCATTTTTATCAGTCTTTTCTCCACTGGATTTACTACGCAAACGTTCAAAGTTGTAATTAAAATGTTTAATTGAAGCATTTAATTAAATTCAAAATTGCATTGAAATTTTGAAAGACAGTTTCAATTACTGTCACAATACATGTCCATTTTCATATTGGTGCTTGTAATCAGTTTTACAATGCGCCAATTATGCGTAAATTTTATCATAAAAATTTTTTTATAGTGCATTTTTAAAATTAGCATACGATTCTCTTTTTATTTTTTTGTCTGCCTCTACTTCAAGACAATGATTTTGGTGGTTTTCTTTTTGAAATTTGATAAAAAGTTTCTTATTTGGAGATAATTTGTAATCATATCCGTTATATCAGTAATATATATATATTCTTTATAATCATGTCCGTTGCAGAATATTAGCACTTCAGACCATCTAAATCCGTTAATCTCTGATAAATAATGCTAATTATTTATAAAAGGTAGTTTAATACAAGCTCAGAAAGCAAATGGGGATGCTGATAACCTTATCATAAAATCTTTCAGAAATAAAATCTTAAACATCACATTATTCAAAGATTTGCATTTTATGTTAATTCTATATTACGAAATCTAATGCAATTCATAGCGATAATACAATAGTTTATCTTTAAACGCATTTATTCGAAGTTCAAATCACAACTAAACAAATATTTTGATTTTGGATAAAAGAATCTTTTATTGCATCATAAAAGCACACATTAATTGGATAAATGCATTTTAATTAGTATTTTCTCTACTGCATTGACAATGTAAACGTTCAAAGTTTCTATCAAAATGTTTAATTGAAGTATTTAATTAAATTCAAAATTGCACTGAAACTTTGAAGTACAATTTCAATTCCTGTCATAATAGATGTCTGTTTTCATGTTGTTTTTTGAAATTCGTTTGACAATATGATATACATATGAGTTTTTGGTATTGCATTTTCAAAATTAGCACATTTGAATGCTTTTTAGTTAATTTGTCTGCCAACTTTCTACTTGAAATTTACAAAAAAGTTAATTGTTTGGGAATAGTGTTGGTAAAAGAACGAAAAATAATTGCTTGTAGCAAATCTATATTTTTGCATTGATTAACGCAAGCTTAGTACGATTTTGAAACTGTCCACCGAACTTTACACTCTATTGATATTTTAAGCATTGCTAACAATTGATTGGTTCCCAATAATTTCCAAAGCTGAAATTAAAAAGTTTTAATTAAAGATTTTCATTTTACATTGAATTATTGAATGGAATTTAATGTTATACGGGAATTTGGAAATACTCCTGTCATAATGCATTCACTTTATCATACTGATTTTTGTAATTCGTCTTACAATGCGACTATTATTTGTAAATTTTTGATATTTTATTGATTAACACAAACTTCTTACGATCTTTAAACAGTTCTCTAAATTTCATACTCTGTAAAGATGTCTTCACTCTAAATAAAAAGGAGTGACTATACTCTCCGGAGGAGTGAATACTCACTCTATCGCAGACTCAAAATATGCCCAACTTCTTTAGAGTGACTACGCACTCTGAGCAAAAGTGGAATCGTTGACTCTCTGAAAGAATGAATACTCACTCCTAGGAAGTGAATATTCTCTCTAAACAGGGGTCAATAAGCACTCTCAGAAGTGACCACTTTTACTAAAGGAGTGCTTTTTTTCACTCTTGGTAGTCATTCTTACGGCGGAGACTATTCACTCTTGCTAAATGAGTGCGTTTCTTTCACTCCTGGTAGAAATGAATAGTCACCTTTTCATAGGAGTGAATGTTAATTTTTTATGCAGTGAATTCTTTTTTTTTATTACTATTATGGGCATTTTAAATAATTTAAATAATTCTATATTTTAGAGCACACAATGAAAATAAATACAAGCGTGGTAAAGATTGGAATAAAATACTTTATTGACAATATTTATTTAATTCATAGTATGTAACATTAATTGAACTTTTTAATGAAAAACTTAATTAAAGTTACATATGAATTAAATTAGATTATTGATAGAAATAAACTATTTTATTCCAATCTTTTCCCTTGTGTTTGCTTTCAGTGGTAGCCCCATAAATATATGATAGTTTTAAAATGTGCATAAACGCAAGTTATTTAACAGCTTTAAAATCTTAAACAGTCAATATTTTTTTCAGATACCCATGAAGTTTTATATATTATTTTAATAATTCCGTGATGCACGTTATCTATGTTTATATGTATTTTTTAATGTATAATTTAAATCTTATTGCTGATAAACAGATATTAATGTAACTCGTATTTATAAAACGACTTGGGAAATCATATTTAATTTCAATTTTTATTGCCGTATATGGGGTAGATGTGCCAGTAATGGACACCTTTAAGGCTTCTGTCCCTGCCGGCGAAGACACTCACGAGCTAATGCCAATTCTATGGAGAGGGATTTTTCTAATATCTCATTTTCATTTCGACATTTTTTTTCTTTTTCATTGAGTAGTTGAAGTTCGTCTCTATATCGCATCTTTTTTACTTTTTCGATTTTGGTCGCAGTTATTTTTTATAAAAATACTTCCACTTTCAAAACCAGTACCAAAAAAGAAAGTGTTATTCTAAAAAATATCTGCAGCCAAAATTGAAAAAGTAAAAATAAAGAAATATTGAAGAGAGAAAATATGTTTATAACGACTTCTGTAACTTAAGTGTTTTTATTTAAATGGTGAACGATTAAGTCCTATAAGCCCCTCTTTGACTGTGCCCTTAAACAATATTTTCGGCTTCATGAGTGGTTTGATTGCCAGATTATAAAACAGTCAAAATAAAGTTAGATTCATTTTTAAACAATAATAATAAAAAAATGGATAAAATATTGAAATTTTATTAATCGCATTAATATAACTTAAAAGCAACTTTTTATAAAAGTTTTGATGCCATTACATTTTGGTAAGTGCAATTTAAAAATTAAAGTTGATTATTTAAGTTTTTAATTAATTCAATATTTAAAGCACTATAAACTTTACCGAAATTGCATTTTTAGCAATGCCTATATGAGGTGTACATTACTAGAAAATGACTACTTAATTATTCCAGTAATGAACACTCCTCTCCTTAAAAATTAATGCAGTTTTATAATTGGCATTAAGTATATAAAATTCAATGTTTTCTTCATCTACAAAAACAAAAAATTGCAGATATTGCAAGAAAATTAGGGATACATAAATTTATTAAATGAAGCCACCTCTTAGTATGTTTATCAAGATTTTCAATGAAAAACAATGGAACTTAGCAACATTATTTTCTGCTTCCTGACTGGTTTAATTGAGAGGGTCAAAAATAGTGCAAAATTATAAAATATGCAAGGGAGAGTTACAAAAAAATAATACTAATAGCTAAATTTGGTTATTTATTGGTTATTTTTTTATAAACCAAAATCATTCAGGGGTCATCATTACTGGTACATCTACCCGATTGTAGTGAATGAATTTGAGTGAAATAGATTTTGTGAGTTTTATAGGAAAATACTTATGTAGGAAATCAAAAAATTAAGAAAATATAAAGTAAAAGAAATGACTACATATGTCATGTTCTTATTGTTGGAAAAATATTATTCTCTTTTTGAGTTTTATTTCTTTAAAATAAATTTCATACGATATAAGTCATACTACAAACTTTTAAAATTACTAAAGCAGTTGTACCTATAAATATATGCATAAAAAGCACTTCATTTTAATGTATAATCTCTTCAGACTTGACACATTTTAAGCCATCTTAAAAATTATTTCACGGTTTGTTCCATCTATATACGTATAGAAACATAATTTTAATTTTGTAATAAAAGAAAATAATTATATTTGTTTCTATTATATTCTAAAATAATTATTATTTATTTCTATTATATTCTAAAATAATTATTATTTGTTCCTATTATATTCTAAAATAATTATTATTTGTTTCTTTGACAGATAGTTAAGTGTGCTGTGAGACATGCAACAAAGAGTGACAAGTATACGATCAGAAAGCACTTTTATGTTTCAAAAAAGCTCTCGTTGTTTGACAATGGCTCCACTGCCAACCAGATAGATATAAGTCAAATGAAATTCAGTGACACAGGCAATTAGATGTGCTGTGAGACATGTAACAAATTGTAACCACCAACACTAAATAGCACCGTTTGGCGAAAAGTTTTGGACCTATAGAGACGACAAACTCTCCGAATGCGTTTCCAACATCATCTTGATTGATGAAAACTTACATTCTCAAAAAATTGTTTAACTGCAGGTGTTTAAAGAAGTAACAGTCAGTTGGCGAGAGGTTTGACGTTGAACGTTCGGACTTAAAAAAGAAGATTTTTTTTTTTCGTTTTTAGTCTTGAAAAATAATATGTTTTTTTTTTAGATTTAAATAATAACAAAACGCATATAATAAAAATATTTACTTAAATATATACATCTGTAAGTAAATAATTAATTAAATAAATAATGATACACAAAAGATAAAAATTTTCAAAACATTAAAAGTAAAATGTTAAAAATCTAAAAACCGACAAGTTTCGAACTTCACTCAACGGCTATCATAAAGATACTTCGAAAACATTTTTAGACCTTTAAAATTTTATTTTGAAATTTTTGAAATTTTTTACCTTTTATGTATAATATACGACATTAAGTAAACTTTAATTTCGAAACGTAACGACGCTTTAATTTATTTATAAAATACCATTTAAAAAAATTTTGCAAAATTACATTTACAAAAATTAACGTGAAAATTCTGAAATAATGAACTGTAAAAATTTTAAACTGAATTAAAAGTATTTTATAGTGATCAAGCAAAACCAGAAAATAATTTTCCGAAATTAATTATTAATAACATTGAATTTGAAGGAATCTATTTAAGTAGCATCTCTTCCTTCAAAAATTCCCATTGAGTATTGCCTTGGTTAAGGATAAATTTTATGATTTATATGTCTCTGTGCGTATAACTTTGGATATTCATTTATCATTCATGATTAAGAGGTAAATAAATAATGAATACGGCTATATTTTATTCATTTAAAGATCATAGTAATACAATTTTAAAGTTCTTTAATTAACTCTTGTTACATGATCGTCATTCAATGTATTGATTTACAGGAATGTTGTTTAATTATATCATGTATGATCGATCTTCTTTTGCCAAGTTACAAATTAGTACCGAAAACGCCGATGAAGGATAATAAATTTTAATGGACTGGCTTATATCTATGAAAGGAAATTAAATACAGGATGATTCAAAATTCTACGTGCAAACTTTAGGAGATAATCCCTCTACTGTATAGAAATATTTAATTGATCCATTGATTTTAATAAAATAGCGGGTAATATCTAGTTTTTCCAAGTGCACTGCTACAAAAAAGCAGGACAGAGAGACTATAAAAGCGGGACAGCGGCCTATAATTCGGAACATAAAAATACAGTAAATCCTTACTGAAGAAATGTCTTGCAAATATACGTACTTAGACATCAGGCATGAAAGTGGAAAATGAGGATAAAGGAGGAAAATTTATTTCCATCGATACAGTGGCGTCAAACTTTCTTAATTTAAGTGTCATTTTAACAGATGCCTATAGAATAAAATTAAACGTAACTGTTCATATATTGCTTTTTTTAATTTAAAAAATATTAATAATGCTAAAAGTGTAAATCTATATATATCTGATCAACTTAAATGAAGTATAGTCATTAATTTTCCAAAACAAATATTATCATGAATGGTTTAGCTGTTAAATTTCTCCCCTCCCAATCCTTTATTTTTACTGAAAAAAACTCCTTGCTAAATTGATCTTTTGTTCAGAAAAACATCTCGAAAAAAGACACAGAAATTATCCCAAAATATTGTATAAATAGTACAAAATACCCATTCTATTCCAAAAAGAAATTTTTTTATACTTTGAATTTTTAAAGTCTATGAAAAAATTATATTCTTGAAGGACACTTTGAACATCTTCATTTACACAACTTTTAGATGCTTATATGAGCTCACCTTTCATTTTGTCTCTTTTGCACAGTAATTCAAAAACAAACCCCAAGGTTTAGAATTAACAAAAATGTCAGATACCAAATTTTTCAGGCACCTTCTTCTTATCTAATATCCTTCCAGAATTTACTTTGTAGTTTTGCATCAATCCAATAAATGACCAAAATTTCTGTCAAAAAGGTGGAATTCCTCCTTTAGGAGGAACTCTTTCATGCCTGAGACGTTAACCTCTCAAAAGTGGAATATTTCTATGAGAACCTAAAATTTCGTATTAAACTGTTTTCCTTCTATAGTAAAAAAAAAAAAAAAAAAAAAAAAAAAAACTAGCATTAAACAAATATCCAGGAATGACTCCTGGAATGATGCTGATGTGTAAGGTTTCCGGAAATAACGCGTCCGGGTGGACCACACCTTCCATGAGTCGAATAGATCAATCAGGAAAGGGTCCGTCTATGCATCGCGAAGCGATTCCATGGGGTATTGGCCAGCGCAGCAAGCAGGGGTAGCCTACAACTTGAAATCGCGAAGCGATCCCGCGGGGGATTGACGAGCGTAGCGAGCAGGGGTACGGAGCCCCCCTAGTAATGTATTAAACAAACAGAATAACTTTATGAAGTAAAATGTGTGAAAACGGAATCGCTAGAGAGCGAAAATTATACTGTTTGGGGGGAGGTTTTTGATTGAGCATTTATAATTGCTACGATTAAGGCTACGTTAAGGCAGAGATTATGAAAATCTTAAGTTTAAAGTAAGATTTCTTTATATAGAAGTACCGTTTTTACAAGTTTTATTAATCAAAATACATAGATTTTAAATCTTTAAAAACAAAATAGAAATCGGAAAATATCCTTCTTTAGGAAGTATCTTTGCACACTATTCTTTTCGGTAGAATCTGACAAACCAACAGAACAATGTTCCTTTATAGATAGGTTCTGTTTTCACAAGTTTTACTGCATAAGTTTAATTCGATATAGACTTTCGAATAGCGTGGTAAATTAATTGAGAAGAATTTATGAATGCTGAAAAATCCCGACATGGATATCTCGTGCAACGGTTCCGCAGGACGAGTCTTGGGACACTAGAAAATCCCGCATAAATTGGGACACCTGACAACACTAATTATCTCTATATAACAAAACACAGTGTAGCTCATAGCGCACCAACCCGGTTTTTCTCTCCAAACACTGTTATTGGAATTGGCGCTCCCACCGAGACCAATATTTATCTATACTGTAAAAAAAAATGGACGATTTTACGAAAGTATTACTGGTAATCTGGACGCCAGTACTATTTACTGTTTTTTAACAGAAAAATTTATGTGACTTCCTGAAAATATTCCATTTTTTCGGTTTTTTTTCATGGAATTTACGGAAAATTTTCCGTTAAAAAACAGTAATTTGTACTGGCGTCTAGATTACCTGTAATACTTCCGTAAAATTGTCCGTTTTTTTTTTTTTTTTTTTTTTTTTTTTTTTTTTCCACAGTGTATGTGCATGCGAAGCTCAACAGCAGAAACAGAAACTTACCAAAAAAGGGGAAAATGAATACCTTTTCTTTTTCTTTTTCTTTTTTTTTGGGGGGGGGGGGGTCGAAAAAAAATACAATCTCAAAGTGCTATAAAAATAGCATTAATTATTAATTGTTAGTAGTACTTCAGTAGTTGCAGCAGATTTTTATAATTACGCAATTTTATTGCATATTTGTTAAATTTTTGTTTTATTATGAAATAATTATTTTGTTATGGTATATTAGCCGCAAAGCCTGCTTTACCCAGAAGTAATGTAAATGCTAATAGTGTGCTTTATTAGAAGATAAACTAGCCGAACTTTGCTCTTTTAAACGCTTCCATGTTGTCAATTATTTTTATCAGTTTTTCTCAAATTTATGTGACAAACACAATTCCCCCCCTCCGTTCTAGAACAGGCATGTACTTTAGTTAATAATACAATGGAGTTATGTACAATGAAAATTCAGGTTCTATAACAAAATCTTTGATACATATTATGAAATTGAGAAGAAATAAATTTGAAGCATTTAAAAATCGCATTTGTTTAATTGTCAAAGACAGACGTCATGAGGATCGGGTAATAATATTGCATTACCCAACAGGTCCTCAAACGGTGCGCTTCGTTAAGAGGCCACTCGACTCGTTCAAACACACCCGGATGATAATGTTGAGTCTATGGGGGTTGTTATTTTCTAATATTTTGCTCAAATTTTAATATTTTCACATGATTTTTTTTTTTGGAATAGGATAGCTCATGACGATCTACAATTGGGCTAGTTTTTACTTTTTCGATTTTGGTTTCGGATTTAGAAAAGAATACTATAACTTCCAGTTGAATCTGATTTTGAAATTGGAACTATCCTAATATTAACAAAATACAATCAAAATTGAAAAAGTAGAAACAAGCTTGGTTGTAGATTGTCCTCCCTCAGCTATTCACTATATAAAAAAAATCATGTAAAAATATTAAAATTTGAGCGGCCAGAGAGAGAATGCCTCGACTATCGTCTCAAGCAATGTTAAATTCAGACATTTTTCTCCGGGAGGCATTTCTGCGACCCCGGGCGGGACAGATTTTAGAGTACCATTGTGAGAAATTGCACTTTTGTTCATTAAAATGCATTAAATCTCAAAACTTTTGAGGAAAAATTCAACGTTCAAAGGAGGGGAAGAAGAAAAAAAAATATTCAAATCAGGAAAAAAAAAAAAAAAAAAAAAAAAAAAAATCCAAGAATTTTTTGTCGCATTTTTTGGCTAATTTTTAAGCTTAAAGGAATAAAATTCGCAAGTCTGACCGTCAATACGATTTTGAATCGAACAGCGTTTTCCATTTTTTATAAATAATTTACTTATCGAGTTATAAGTAATTTTTGTTGCACAACAACCAATTTTCTCTTTCCTAAATCTATTGGTCCGAAAATTCGGATGAAAACGCCAAATTTGACAGTATTTGCTAACAAATTCTTGCCTTTACCAAAGAAAATGCAAAATGTCCATTGGTTACATAGATTTTGATAAAGGATATCTGCCAACTTCATTACATTTCTAAACAAAAGTGAAATCATAAATATGTTAGAAAGTAAGTCCTTTGTATATGAGAATAGCCTTAACATAAAAGATAAAAATTTTAATTATAAATTACACAACAAACAGCAAGTTTTGAACACGTTTCAAGTGTTTTTAGATTATT
This sequence comes from Maratus speculifer, assembly GCA_964019185.1. Classification (NCBI taxonomy): domain Eukaryota; kingdom Metazoa; phylum Arthropoda; class Arachnida; order Araneae; family Salticidae; genus Maratus; species Maratus speculifer. The sequence goes on from OZ025293.1 coordinate 86,940,275, forward strand.
TCGTTAAATTATTATAAACAACATTTAAAACGATCATTTTATTTAAAATTCCCAACTTTCTGTATAAAAATAACATACTAGAGAAACCACTAATTAAAATTTAAGACTTTAATTTAGACGAGCATTATGTAATTATGCATTGTTGTTTCATAAAATTAAATACCAGCCACCGTAAAATATTTAACATTTCGGTATTAAAATTTCAAAGAGGAAATATGAAAGCCAAAAGTGTAATATATTTTTTTAATGGGTTCAGTGCGTAAACATTATAAAAATACTAGCTTTCAGTTGTTGTAGTATTTGAAGTTCGTATCGTTAAAAAATAAAGCAGAGAAATGAGATGTTGAATAAAATTGTATCTCATGCTAATTACATAATTACTTAAGAGAAAAACCAAGCTTAAAGAATTCAATTAAAGGTTATATGTAAACAATTTTCTCTCCACTAGTGTCTAATTTTATTTTAATAACTTAATAAAAATTGCTGCATCCTATCTTTTAACCCTTAACCCTTAAATGCATAGGATAGAACGCGTTCCAAAAAATCCGCAATTCAAAGAATCAGAATTCATACCAGAAAAATCTAAATAGTAAATTTTTCTTTATTTAATTACGAATGGTCTGTCATTATGTAAAAGTAAAAATTGCTCTTTTAAATTTCTGGTGAGAATACGGAATATGTGAATAAAACCTCCAATAAATCGGGAACACTTATGGTATCGAAAATGATACAATATGCATTTAAGGGTTAACTGCTGCAACAAAATCGTCGCTTAAGATGTCACTTGACTAGCTCAAAAGGACCTGGATGAAAATGTTAAATCTATGGGAGCGTTATTTTCAAGTATCTCGCTCAAATGTTAATATTTTCACATGAGTTTTTTTGGGTAGGATAGCTGAGGACTATCTATAACCGGGCTAGTTTTTACTTTTTCGATTTTAGTTTCGGACTTTTATTTAAATTGCTTTGACTTTCGTAACCGGTTGAAACCGGTTCTGAAATCGAAACTATCATAATGTTAAAAAAATATATAACCAAAATCGAAAAAGCAAAAACTAGTCCGGTTGTAGATCGCCCTCAGCTATCCTACCCAAAAAAACTCATGTGAAAATATTAAAATTTGAGCGAGATACTTGAAAATAACGCCCCCATAGATTTAACATTATCACTCCCGTCATAGCATGCATGGTCACAGTGGCGTCACAATGATGTCACCAAAGTGTGACCAAAGTGACTCACAGTGACGTCACAATGACGTCACTGTGAGTCACTTTGGTCACATCACATCTGTGACGAAAATGCCACCACTCAGTGACGTCACATTGTGACTAAGATGTGACTTTCTAAAAAATTTTTAGAAAATTACAAATATTCTTCAAAACATGTTTTTTACTTTAAAAAACATGTTTCTGACAATTTTAATATCGTCGCTTTTGTCACAGTTTCGTCACAATGTTAATGTCAAAGTAGTAACAAATGACACACTTTTCATAAATTGGTCACATTGTGACGTCACAAAGTGGTCACAATATGACGTCAAAAAAGCTCTAAAGCGGCCATAACGATTTCACATTTTAGTCACTGTGATTTCACATCGACGTCACGTGACGTCACATCAATAATCGATGGTCACAAAGTCACAATGTGACTTCACAACGACGTTGCAGTGACGTCACCATGTCTTACGGGTCAGTTCTTTTTGAGAGAATCGAGTGGCCTCTTAATTACTGTGATCAGTCCCTGAGACCGTTTGATCAAATTATAAATAAAAGTTTTTGTTTTCATACCAATTCAAGGCATCAATTCGTATCTTAAAAGAAACAATTTTATTTACTGCGATATACACAGGTCATTTTCATAAACATAGGCATACTTAAAACGAATACATACTAGACATGGCATTTAAAAAATATTTTTAAAAAATCATCTCAATAACGTTTTTATTCCGCCTGGAACGTCTTCAGTTGATTCATATTCTAGACGGAATAAAAACGTTAGTGGGATGAATTTTTTTAAATGATTTTTTTAAATATCATGTCTAGTATGCATTCTTTTAAGCGCTGCATCTCAGTGCATCTATATTTATGGAAATGACCTGTGCATAAACACAGTAAATAAAATTGTTTTTTAAGATATGAATTAATGCGTTTAATTGCTATGAAACAAATCTTTTTATTTATGCTTTGATCAAATGGTCAATATACATTTTCTCACACTTATATTACATATAGTTATTCAGTGTATAATGAATACCTTTTAAATCTCCTTCCGTTAATATTATCTCAATAACGTTCTTACTGACTTAATATTATCACCCGCGTCTATTTGGAAAAATATTTAAAAAAAATTCATCCCAATAATGTTTTTATTCCGCCTGGATTGTCTTCAATTAATTCACATTCCAGATAGAATAAAAACGTTATTGGGACGATTTTTTTTTTAAAGATTTTTCTTTAATGTCACGTCTAGTATGTCTTCTTTTAAGCGTTGCGTCTCTTTATTTATGCAAATGACCTGCGCATATTACAGTAAATAAAACTGTTTTTTAAGATATGAATTAATGGTTTTAATTGATATGAAAACAAAATTTTTTATTTATGCATTGATCAAATGATCAATATACATTTTCTCACACTTACATTACATATAGTTATTCAGTGTATAATGAATACCTTTTGAATCTCCTTCGGTTAATATCATCTCCCTAGCACTGTCAACTGTATACACACACACACATATATATATATTTATATATTAAACATTCAAATTTAGCATTTAACTACTCTACTGATATTAATTTATTGCAGTGTGTGTGATGTAATTTACTCAAATGTCACTCGTTGGTTGTCATTCTATTAATGAAATCATCAATGTGTGAAGCATGTGTTTATGCTAGTGCTATTTAATAGCTTTCGTGTACTTAGACTGTATTAACCTGCACTTAAATCCATTGGATTATTTGCGCATTTCATCGGTGCTCCATTAACTGCATGCAGTACAAATATTGTGAAATCTATTACTATTGTTAATAGCTAAAGAAATTGTACTTAATTGAAATGAACGATTAAATCATGCTTTAGACTAATATTATTCGAATTAGAATACTCTTGTTATTTCATATAACATTCATTTAAGTCTTACTTGACAATATTAGAAGTAACAAAAAAAAAAAAAAAAATGCATCAAGCATAGATTATGAAACACTTTCCAACACATTCACACTAATGTAATAAAGCGCTCCCGTTTATTAAGTTAACATATTATGTCTAATTCAACCATTTGAAAACGCATAACGCATTTGAAAACCCAATTTCAGTTGTTTTTATCTAGAATCGTAAAAATATCCGTATTCTTTGAGCAACCCTGTATATGATATATAAATCTTTATCTGTTAACTGTATGCATTCAAACATTTGGTTCAGTTAGGAAATACATCCCTCAGTTGAAAATTCCTCTTCAGTCATTTTCTCTAATAAAAAGAATGGTAAGTGAATTCTTTTCCGCAGTTTTGTATATGAAATATAGAATTCCTATAAAACGACTAACATTCAAAAAATTAGTTCAACGCATACCAAAATTTAAGACGCACTTCCAGCAATTATTGTTCAAAAATAATACTATAACTGATTCAGTTTTCTGTGTGTTCCTGTAGGTGAACGACAAATGCTATGAGTTTCCTATTCTGTCTTAATCCTTTTGTCGTGAAATTCAATTATTCCTATCAGTTTCAAGATATATGAAATCCTTAAAAGCATAAAATATTTAATATGAACTTTAAAACTTTCATTGTTATCCATAAAAGGCGATTAAAATGATCAAAGTTGTTAATAGTTAATTTTATTTAAAATATGTTAGTACTTTCAAACCTTATCCAGGCTCTTCATTGGAGAAAACGTTTATAGCTAATCGTTGTCAATTTACAAAAATGCCTGATTTTGTTTTGAAAATGGCAACCTAATCATTATTACATTTGAAATTAGAAGTAGCTTCTCGGATTAAAATTCAACTGTAATCATTATTGGCTCACTCATTTTCAAAGCGAATTAATGTATTTGTGTAAATAGAGAACAATTAGCTATAAATGTTATCTCTGATGAAGAGCCTGGATAAAGGTTTGAAAGTACTAAGGTATTTTAAATAAATTAAATGTTAACGTTTATGATTATATCAATCATCTTTTAAGTAAAACAGTGTACGTTTTAATGTACATATTATATATTTTATGTTTAAAATAAGGTGAAAATTGCATTCCATCATATGTTTTTATTTTATTTTTTTATACTTAACACCATTAAAATACTTTCCAAATGATTATTTTCCATGTATCACAATGTAAGCGAATTATTTTGAGTGTCACCTGTAAATGAACTATGACTGCTACATACTTAATATGCATTAAAGAACATGCCACATATTAAGAAACATTAACATTTTTAAATTACATAAAAATCCAAGAATATTTATAGCTTGAGAGTGTAAAGACGGACAGACAAACTGAATTCATAAACACTTCTCAGTTTTGTTGAAAAGTATTAAAAACGATTATCTTTTGATTGGAAATCAAGATACTTAAAATATTTTTAAGAACAACCGTTCTTATTTTTTTTTTTAAATATTTCAAACTATGAAAAAAACTATTAAAAAGGAGAAACAAAGGATCTATGTGAAAACTTTGAAACAGAATATCGAAATATAGTTTTGTTGAAATTGTTTAACCTCTTCAGATCCCAGGGTTTACTTACGTACTTTTTAAAGAGGTCTCAGGACTCATAAAATCTGAAATTTTTTAAAAAGGAGACCATCTTCAACATTTAATATCTTAATTTTTTTTGGATATTAGAACACAGTTTTTATTGAAATAAAAGATATAAGTATGTTCTTTCATTTTATGCCTTTAAAAAATTGCAAGGTGCAGAATTAGCATTGACAGGGCGCTCCAAACTGTCAGATGCTTGACGAACAAAAAAATGGTATAATAGCTTACGCGCACGATTACAAAATACATATGGTTACTTGAATGGAAATTTTGGCTCAGTCTTATACATCAGATTGTAATAGATACCTTGAACCTAAATAAATTTATATTTAAAGCATTTTTCTATTTTGAATACAAAGTTGTATTTAACTGATACACATTTTTGAAAATTTCAATAACTTAATTACCTAAGAAATAAACTTTTTCGAACAATAAAAAGGAAATTTTAGGTGAAGTTTATACAAATTAACATTATGCATATACTTTGAAAATTGTATATGAAAATACTTACAAGATTTTGAGATATCGTGCGTGCTATGAAAAAAAAAAAAAAAAATGTCATTTGGAGAAAAATGACTTTCAAGCTTCGGAAACGCCTCTTCAGTTACTGAGCGGGTAAAATTCTAAAACCCATAACTTTTGTCCTAATAAGAATTTCGAGAAAACAATTATATTAGAATGTTCAGAAAAATATAGCAGTTTAACCTATAAAAGTATTGAAATTTCGAAAATTTGGAAGCTTTAAAAGTCTTGAGATCCCTTAATATCAGTTATGGAATTATATTGACAAACTGACTACAAAGAAACATTGAACAGCGAAAAAAAGTAAAATTTATTTTCTTTACACAAAATTTGATAGTACATGGGGTCTCAAAAAGTACATTTTTTTTTTACAATCTCTAGGGATTTTTTTTTTTACTTTATTTTACATTTTTGCATTGCAAAAACATTGCAAAACATAAATTAAACATATATTTATTATTTTTTAAAAAATAATAATGGATTGTACAAATGATATCTTAACGCACAGTAAAATTATTTACGTTTTCATTTTTGTACATTTCGTACATTTTTACTGCAAGCTATTTTGATACAATACGAAGCTCGTTTAAAAAGTGCGATAAGAAACAAATTGATATTTTGTTTAGCTCTACTGTATTCTAGGCTCTATTCACACCAATTTCTCTTTTATTAATATTATTTACACATGGTGTCCACTCTCAAGGGTGGTCAATGGCTAATTTCTAATCTGTTAGTTATAGACTTATAGTTCCAATTGCAAAAATGCTTTAAAAAAGGTAAAGAATTGTTTTTTAAGCGATTTAGGTAAAAAAAAGATTTTAGTAAAAAATTACGAAAATTAAATTTTAATACGGTCCCCCGGTCCTCTAAGTGATATTTAGTAAATTTTTATCACTACACTAACAAGTTAGACAAAAAAAGTCCCATTCCTCTCAATTAAAACTGACCGAGTAATAGCTGCTTAAAGTTGAAGTATATTTTTTGCTGCAGAATAGGGGTCAGTCACAAATATACTGGAAATGAATATAAACATCAGATGTAAAATTTAACATTAACATTGAGAGTAAAATAATTTTTACAATATTATTTTTAAATTTATGTTGATGTTTACAGATTAAAGCAAAATTACAACTTGTTCTACAAATTAAATTTAAAACATAACTGAAATTTTGTTAAATTACATTATGAAAAGCCCAATATCTTGCAAAATGGTACGTATTTAAAACTCTATCAACTTACTTAACTTAATAGAATTTCGTGTACTCCTATAAAATAAATAAATGGTACGCACTTAAAATCGTATTAATATTACATTGTCATTGGATATAATTAAATTTGCGAATTCGATCTCGATCAGACATTTGGAAGTGATTTAAAATTTTAATACGAATTTTAAGCTAGGAAAACATACATAAGAAAGTCATAAATAAAGTAAAGGCTTTTCAAAATAAACCATCTTATAAAGGGTCAATCCATTTCAAGTGGTCCAGAAAATATTTTTTTGGTCGCTCGACCATTTTTAAAAAATCTGAAATTTTTTGTACAACATCCCTAACATGACGGAAGTTCAAAATGACTGTTCTTTTAATTTTACTATTTTTTGTTTGTGCATGGCGGCCATCTTTGTTTCATCGTGTGCAGCGATTTTCTCAGATACTAGGATACACAAAATTGTAAATATCTCGTCTTCTATTTTCCCAATTGAAATGGGGTTTGCAGCATTTTGTTCAGAATAAAATAGGCTAAATATACAATGATAGAAAAATTTTGAAAAATAAATTTTTAGAGGTGAAATTTTAGCACAAAATGTACGATTTTTTCCAAAATCTATCCGTTTGCAAGAGGAAAATTTTCATGCAAGGGAAACTGTCAACCTTACACAATTTTTTCTACAAATAGGTCAAAAGTACGTGTACTCATACACCAAGTCCCAGATCTGGGAGTTAATTTCTCTTTGCGAAAAAAATTCCGAAATTCGTTAAAAATTTCAAAAATCGCACTTTTTAGGCTTTGATATCTCTGGTGGGGCACGAGATAAAAATCTGAAATTTTGGCCTATGATATTATTGTGTAGTAGCGTTATGTACAAAAAATTTCAAGAAGGAGATTTGGCTACAAGCTGAGATATGACATGGAAAATATGTGAAAACAATACTGTCAAACTATTGTAAACCTACTATGTAATTGTTCAACAAGGCTGTCAACCTTGCACAATTTTTTCTGCAAATAGGTCAGAAGTGTGTGTACTCATACACCAAGTCCCATATCTGGGAAATGATTTCTCTTTCCGAAAAAAATTCCGAAATTCGTCGAAAATTTCAAAAATCGCACATTTTAGGCTTTGATATCTCTGGTGGAGCATGAGATAAAAATCTGAAATTCTGGCCTTTGATAGTATTGTGTAAGAGTGTTATGTACAAAAAATTTCAAGAAGGAGATTTGACTACAAGCTGAGATACAGTGATTTAAAAAAATGTTAATAAATGCTATTACGAGTACATTAGGAGAAATGAGATTAGTCTCTTTTATTACAATATTTACATGGAAAATATCGTTTGTTGAAAACAGTTAAATAATAAACATTTAATTTACAAAATACTATGTATGCTCAACAAAGAGCTTAACAATATTTACGTGAGATGTTATGAGTTCGACCAGTTACTGTTATCAGTCCATCAGGCTGTTCTTTCTAAAAATTTTATTTGAAGCCCCCCAAGTCTTGTCATCCCTTGTTAACTTGAATGAAATTCTTTAGGTTTAATAACTGAAGCCATGTCAACTCGATCAGTTGCAATCCATTGTCTGTAATTTACTTTTCCTGAAATGTGTTCCGAGTAAAATTGTTGCAATAGCATTTCTAGTAGATTTGTTCATCTGGACAAATAGTGTATTGGCTTAGCATACATTCTGAATTGTTTAAATCACACAGAAGCATTTGAAAAAGATATTTGTAATTAACATTTAACTTTGTTCCATAAATAATTAATTTAAAATTTTGGAGGTATGAACAATTACATAGTAGATTACAATAGTTTGGCAGTATTGTTTTCACATATTGTCCATGTCATATCTCAGCTTGTAGTCAAATCTCCTTCTTGAAATTTTTTGTACATAACACTCTTACACAATACTATCAAAGGCCAGAATTTCAGATTTTTATCTCGTGCTCCATCAGAGATATCAAAGCCTAAAAAGTGCGATTTTTGAAATTTTCGACGAATTTCGGAATTTTTTTCACAAAGAGAAATCATTTCCCAGATCTGGGACTTTGTGTATAAGTACACGCACTTTTGACCTATTTGTAGAAAAATTGTGCAAGGTTGACAGTCTTGTTGAACAATTACATAGCAGGTTTACAATAGTTTGGCAGTATTGTTTTCGCATATTGTCCATGTTATATCTCAGCTTATAGTGAAATCTCCTTCTTGAAATTTTTTGTACATAACGCTACTACATGATACAATCGTAGGCCAAAATTTCAGATTTTTATCTCGTGCCCCACCAGAGATATCAAAGCCTAAAAAGTGCGATTTTTGAAATTTTTGACGAATTTCGGAATTTTTTCGAAAAGAGAAATCAACTCTCAGATCTGGGAATTGGTTTATAAGTACACGCACTTTTTACCTATTTGTAGAAATAATTGCGTAAGATTGACAGTTTTCCTTGCATGAAAAATTTCCTCTTGCAAACGGATAGATTTTGGAAAAAATCTTAAATTTTGTGCTAAAATTTCACCTGTAAAAATTTATTTTTCAAAATTATTCTACGACCGTGCATTTAGCCTATTTTATTCTGAACAAAATGCTCCAATCCCCATTTCAATTGGGAAAATAAAAGACGAGATATTTACAATTTTGTGTATCCTAGTATCTGAGAAAATCGCTGCACACGATGAAACAAAGATGGCCGCCATGCACAAACAAAAAATAGTGGAATTAAAATAACGGTCATTTTGAACTTCCATTATG